>OZ024814.1:140755534-142005534 GCA_964017055.1 Chloromyia formosa
AAAATCGGGTTGCCTGAATTAATTTTCACCTCATTCTTTCCGTCCGGAATTTCAAAAACAAAAGTAAAAGTGAATGATCGAATGAATGCTAGGGTGTTTAAGGTCTCCTGAACTTTAAATATGTAAAATAAAAAGATTAGATTTAGTATTTTATCAAAAGAAAAAAGGAAAGAAAGATAATAAGATATACTCGTAATTAAAATACTGACACTTCTAACCAGTGTAATGAACCACCTGTAGTGAACCATATTCTGGTCTGGTAGTTTTGCTTCCACCGTCAGATCGAAGGCAGCACCTGATGAGTAGTGATCTGTCGGTGGTACGAAACCAGAGGCCAAGAGACCATTACAACTGGACCCGATTCAAGCGCAAGGGCATTTACGCTGTCAGCCAACCATTCCATCATTATCGCCTCAGTTTTTTAAAATTCTCAATTTTTGCCTTCTATGTTTATTTTGCCTTCCCCAGGCATATGAATTTTTTATAATAAGTAAGGGAGAGGGGCAACGAGCGGCGAAAACCCCGCCCAAGTCTCCCGAACTGAGCTACAAGCATTGACCGCTGCTTAGCTCGTTGAGGAGACATTTTGTCTTCGCCAGATGGCACGTAACGACCTTCACGGCCATTATGCTAGCTTAGGCTCCGTCTCCATGGGCATCTTTCCGATGCCCACCAAACTGTCCGTTACTCCGGAGGTATAGCAATGTATATATATAAATGATCAGGGTCACCTCCTGATTCGATTTGGCCATGTCAGTCTGTCTGTCTGTCTGCCGTTCACACGATAACTTTCGATAGAACGAAGCTAGACCCTTGAAATGTCAAATGTTGGCAGTAGGATTTAGTCGGTTGGTATTGAAAATGGGTATGGTCAGGCCAAGAGAACGCCTGCCTCCCCTACATATGTAAGGAAATTAAATGTATTTATAACTCTCGACTAAATAAACATGAAAAGCTCTAGCTTTGGCAGATTGCTCGTGAGGGTAAACTTATACCCTAATTGAAAAATAAAATCGATCAGTTGAAAACTAACGGTAATTTTCTTACAAAGAGCCCCGTACTACCCTATTTTTCAGGTTTTTGTCTATAACTCTTGAATCAATTGGCGTAGATATTTGATTTTTGGCATGTAACCATGAGGTAAGAAGCTGCTTAGGTCTTAGTAAGTTAGGCATAATCAGATCAAAGGAACGCCTACCTCCTCTACAAAATTGAAAAAAAAATAAAATATTGTTTTAATTATAATAAGTTTCGATAGAATGACAATAGCGAGTTGAAAACTTGGTAGAATATTGGTAGTAAGATCTAGTTAGTTGTTGAAAATGGGCAAGATCCGACCCAAGGAACCCCTACCTCCCCTACAAATGAAACTTAAAATAAGCGATAATTTTTGATAGAATGAAGCCAGCGACTTAAAGCTTTGGTCAAATATTTGAAGTGAAATTGAGTTAGTTGGTATTTAAGATGGGTTTGATCCGACCTAAGGAACTCCTACCTCCCCTAGAAATGAAACTTAGAATTAACGATAACTTACGACAAAATAAAGCTAGCGACTTGAAATTTTAGTCAAATGTTTGTAATATTGGCTAATACTGAAAATACTTAGGTAAAATCCGACAAACGAAACCCCTACTTCACCAACAAATAAAACTTCAAACAAGCGATAACTTTCGATAGAGTGAAGCTAGAGACTTGAAATTTTGTTTAAATGTTTGTAGCATGATCTAATTGGTTGGTGGCAATGGTGGGCAACATCCGACCCAAGGAACCCTTACCTCCCCTGCAAGTGAAACTTCAAATAAGCGATAACTTTCGATAAAATGAAGCTAGTGACTTGAAATTTTGGTCAAATATTTGTACTACTTAGGATCTAGTTGGTTGTTATTAAAATGCGCAAGATTCGCCAAACGAAACCTCTACCTCCCCTACAAGTGAAACATTAAATAAGCAATAACTTTCTATAGAATGAAGCGACTTGAAAAATTCGACAAATACTTGTAGAATGGGTTATATCTTAGACAGACGACGCACTCGAATAATAATTCCCATTCGAATGATAATTCGATTTTATGTGTGTCTTGCGAATGATCATTCGAAAATCGTCCGAATGATAATTCGCGAATTACAATTGGCATAGTAAACGTAATTCCTTCCTTGTGCATGCAGTTCCATCTATCCGACAAATTGTCATTGAGCAGCGAAAATATTCACTCGTTGCTATGCAATAGAAATAATATTCACTCGATAAATGTAAAGGTAATTTCTTTCTATGTTGTAAAATTATATTAATAATTTGTTGATTATAATCTTGAATTTATTTAGACTTGAAAATGCATACATAATGCGAAACTTTGTCTTCATCGTAAAATAAATAATTTAATATTGCTGGATAGTGAATATAATTCTTTATTAATCGAAATAAACAATATTTATTCGAAAAAAATCAGTGCTAAGCCGATTTCGCAATGACAGTTGGAATGATGTTCACAGTAAAGTGTGTATGTCCAATTCGTCATTGCCAACAATTCATCATTCGCGGAATGATCATTCGGACACAACGTCTGTCCTAGGTATTAGTTAATTATTTTGATAATGGTCAAGATCCTCGAAGCGAAGCTTCGGCCTGGTTTTCAACTGCGACCTGAACTTAAAGTAACTATATGATCTGGACTCGTTTTCATGCTCCGGCACAGATCATTTTTCGACCTGATAATTTTTCGATTGCGGAGTAGGTGTGCGACCAAGTCCGGTGTACGGAATAGGTTAAAGAGAGTAGGTTCGTGAATTGGCCATTTCTTATGTATTTTTTTGTGTTCTTTAATTTTGTTTCAGATTTTTTCTAGGGTCAATAGTTACGGAGATAAAAGCAAAAAAAAAAACACACAAAAAAGCTCCGCTTTAACCTCCTCATCCCGGAGGAGCTCATACGCCACAGGCGGGGACTCTTAGTACTCGTATAATATACTTCTAGTGCCAACCAACAAATCGCAGCAAGTTTAAAAATTCATTTATTTTTTCACTGGGTTTTTCTCTTCACCTGGGCTATTTTATAAAGTAGCCAAATGAAAATTAAAAAAAAAACAGAATCATCAAATACATCGATTCTCCATTATTTCTAGAGTGACAATTGTGATTCAAGCTTGAATTCACATAGCCGGATAATATCAGTCGCAAGATGAACTCATTAGCCTTATCAGTTTTGCACCAAACTCAACGACAAGAGCCTGAACTCAGCGATGGTGTTCGAATCTTGAATTTTCAACCGAGATCATTGTGAATACTGAATGCTAATTGCCACGAATCCAATTCGTGAACAAAATTCACATGTCGCTTCTCACGTATCAGGTAAATGTTAAGTTCGCAATGCTAGGACGCAGAGCACACGGGTGAGTATCTACCTTAGAAACGTACGTGCTTCGCTACAGGATGCATTGTGATCAAATGCTGGTTGGGTGAATACAATGGTACAAATGTTCAAAATTAAATTATTAAAGAACCGTTCTCGGCACTCGAACATCCTTTTCATGGCGTACATATCCCAAAGCTCGCTGGAAGGTCCATTTACTAGCACTACGGGCTAGTGGACCGCAACCAGATGCGGAAATTCCATAACCGCATTCTCTTTCACATTTACTCCATTTACAAATTTGCGGGAATATGTTGCTGGAATACATTGTTGTTGTATGTTGGCGGTCGAGTTGTTGATGAACACCCTTGCATCCTTATCCGGGAGGACTCATACCGCACTCGCTTATGTTCGCTCACTATAGCCAGCGCCGTCCCTTTTGAGTAGATGTTTATACGATTTTATCCGGACATGGAACAGCCATCAGAGAATAATTGCTATTCTGTGTGCATTATCCATTCGAGTAGTTGGTGGCCTCAACAGTGTGCACAATCCTTTTTATATTAAAATAAAGGAGTGAGTATTCTTCGCATTTGAGATTATAGGGATTAATAGTAAAGTACAGTGGTTCAGAGAACTATGCGACGCGTGAGACTTGTTTTGGTCCGTGAATTTGAACTGAATTGAAATTAAAAAAAAGACTAATATTATTGTAGAAATAATAAGCAGCATACAAGAGTAAAAATTAAAAAGAAAACAAAAATCATCCGGCTATTCTTAAACAATGTATTGTATATATTTCCCATGAAGAAACAAACCAAGCTCTAAATTTCATACACTGTGTCTTTCCGACTCTGGCGCCCAACTATCCTTTCACAGAGCATTAGGTTTACCTTCACATTCATGTCAATTAAGGACGACACTAACTACTTTGGTTTGTTTCGAAATGGACTCAATGGGAGTAAAAGGAAAAATTTTTGCGGTGCTCCATAACATCAACGAAGACAACGCAGGCTAAACAAGCTCAACGGAACGAGAACATCTGGAGAGCCTGTACGAGGTTAAGCAACGACCGGAGCACAGAGAAAGGATATTATCGTCGGCCATAGGACGGACTTGTGTCTAACATTAATTGGCATTTACACAACGTGCCGAATGGGCTAACTCACATCTGATATATTATGGGATTGAATTGTCTTCGAATTCACTGGGGCAAATTGGCAGATGGCAGTGCTTTCTTCGACATTTAATTAGATTAGTTATGCACATACATATATCGAATTGATATCCGGATCAACAACGATGTGTTTAATGGAGTATAGAGATATTGGATATTTTTCGTATGATATATGATTTGAATTTGGTAATTTTTTATACTTTTCACCAGGCTATATTTGCAATGCAACTACAATTAATTTGCCATAGCCCCTAGAGGAACATAGTGCGTCAATTACTCCTGCACGCCATCCCACTCGGTTCTGGACAGTGAAGTGCACCTGCTATCACAACTTATCTAACAACGCATACTCGTCGGTCACAGGTCGGCGACGTTAGTTTCTTGGACGCTCCTTTGGTCGGCCTTCGTTATAAATGGGAGTTTTATTTCATGGCATATCCAGCAATAAAGTAAAACAGTATCTGTCCATTGATACTCGTACTGATGGCAATAGGACTATGTAATTGGTTTTCTTCATTTTCCTGGCAATAGCGAGCTAAAATCATGGTCTTATTGGTATTAAACTCGACACCGAATTTGCTTGCCTCCCTCTCGAAATGTAGAGCCATTCTGCTCAGATATATGGTTTTAAGAGAGAGCGGGCATATGTCACCAGCGTAGTCAAGATGCTACAAGCGAGATGTATAGATCTCTGGAATTCCTCTGTGTCCTCCTGATAGGCGTAAATGCAACACATCGATAATCGCTATAAGGAATTGGATCGGTGAGGGGATGCACCCCTGTCGAAACCCACTCCAAATTTCAAAGTCTCACGGCACTTTACCTTTATGCAAACTGCGACTTTTCGCGCCGTCGTAGGTCACCTTAATAATAGCCACAACTTCAGAGATGCCTCTCCTGCGCAAAACCTTCCGTAAAGATCCCTGGTTCTGTCGAAATGAATAAATTAAAAACACAAAACGAGCTAGTCTTTCGGAACTCGAGGTCTATGTGTGATGGGTGAAACTCCCCTCCGGTCACTCTCTCCACCAGTCGCGACCCCCAATGCAGCACAGGCATCGGTACTCACCAATCAAACTCTACAAACTGGAATTCACTGTTCGCATAGAACTTGATGTGATGTGATGTTGGAGCGACGAGTGAGTTCCGTTAAACTCGCTTATCTATTCTATCCCAATGAAAATTGAAATTGAAAATTTCTGATGGAGAATTCGAATTGTTATGTGACAAATAGAAATAGAAAAATGCCTAAAAGTCAACATTCCGAATAGACGACCATCAGAAAAGTCATTCATTACAAGACAGATTCCACAAACTAGTCATTACTCAATTGCCCTAACCCCTTGTGGGGCAAAGCGCGTCAACTGTTTCATGTGACGTTTAGTTGGCATAAAACTGGTTTGGGATTGATGCACCTAGTGCACATCCATGGCCACGAATGTCGTCGTGGACGGGACTCGAACCCGGTAGTCAAACATGAGACTGATGCCTCAACACACTGCGCTACCGGTCGCCCCAGTCTCTGTCATTGAACGATAGCCAAAAATCGTAACAGCAGTCAGTTCCTATTCGAAGCATGGTTGACATTTGATTAACATATAAAAGGTTTCAGATGATGCAAGTTGCTGCAATACACATTCCGTCCCTTTTTGTCGCCTTCTATGACATGTCGAGAAAGTCCCTGGCATTATTTTTTTTTTACCCCCCAAGATCGAATTCTGCAATTATAGTTTCTCATTCCAAATACGAATAAAAATATTATGAGTCAAAACTGCCGGCATTCGGAAAGTGTGCCACGGAGACCAAACATTTAAAAAGTAATATATTATCACGGACACAGCCTTCCACTACAGATGTAATGCTGACCACGTTCTGCATCAGCTTCTTAACTTTTCACCTCGCTGCATTGGATGGAAATTTGTCAGAACCGATGACTTATGCTCGAACATGTTTCATTTGCTCCGTTCTACTGTTTGCCACTCTATGCTCCAATTTGCATAGATAATGCATCTCTGTTACAAGAACTTGCTTCCGCCCCAAGCCAGGAGCATCCACCTGCCGCTTCGTCTTAGACGTAGCCACAGTTTTCGTGTAGTTTATGTATCCTCACGACTCAAGTTGGCTTCAATGCGGTGACTTTACACGTTTTTTATTCATCCGCTTACCAGCTACCAGCAGGTAAAGTGTCGGTGACATTCCAAGTTCTTATAAGGATACAAGACGAACAAAAAGCTAACTGGCACCCATACAGACCTGTATACATACTTTGCTCAGTAAGGTGCTATTTTTTCATCGTCGCTGCATCCCTGATGAACATAGAACGCAACTATCCTGGCAAAGTTGAAATTTTCTTCTGCTGACAATTTCTTGTGCAAATGATCCTTTTGTGTCTTGGGTGCAGTTCGAGATTGTACCGGAGACAAACTTTACAGCTCGAACACGATAGTATACACGCTACACCAAGATGCATATTTCAGTAGCATGACAGTCTGAGACAATGTACCATCCTTGTAGTTTTATGATGGCAACTTGTTGATAGGGAATCTGCAGTGGCTCACTAGTTGAAAAGATGATGATAAACAGTTTGGGTGTTCTGGTGTCATGTTTACTTTTGCCTTTGTGGTATTTTGGGAGACTATTAGCACTTCCGGGGATGATCAGAGAACACAGACGAGCATGGTGTTGTTTCGGTTTGTCAAAGTGGAGCGTAAAATCTTTTGTTTCAGCATTCGCTTCAACATAAAATGTAAACCTTGCAGGATGTGTAGTGGAAGTAAAGGAAATTCATCATTTCTTTAGAGTTGATTGCTGTAGTAAATAAGAACATTTTGTCTTTGATCTTTTCAAACATTAAAGATAGTTTTAATAGCGTAAGACGCCAACGCGCTTGATAGCCGTGATGTCTCGGTCGCCACTCTAGGATGCTGCATTTAGAGAAACAGGAGTTCAATCCCCGGTGCGTTAATAAACACTACCTGTGGGTACTACCAGAATTCCCACAGCGTTCCAAGCTTGTTAGTAAAAAGACAGCTCGGATAGGAGGTGCATGCTAGCAACTGTCACATCCGTAAATATTCTGCCAAAATGTCATTAAGGTGTAGTTATGCAAGAGATGTTGACGCGTCCATTCCCTTGGTGGGGTCAAAGCAATTAACGTAAGGCATGAGAGATGTCCAAGTTTATATCACGTGCATAGGACTCGAACCCGTGACTAACTGGTATGCTATGAGACACCAGACTGGCGCCTCAACCCATAAGCTATCGGCCGCCCCAACGAAACCAGATCCAGTCGACTAAATTATATTGACTTTTCATGGCCTCCTTTCATGCCCACTAATTGTTCCATCCACCAGCAACAGTCTCTGTTTTCATGTCATCACTAAAGTCAACAATCACACTCTCATGCCAGGGAATTTAATTGAATTCTGTTGAGGTTTTGATTTTCCAAAACATTTCCATCGTGAAAAGAACGACAAATATCAAACAAAGAGCTCAAAAGCACGGCAACTCATATGGTGAGGCTAGGTAAACCAACCCGATGATATGTTCTTTTTTGCAGAGTTTCCATGTGTAATGCAATCATCTGAAAGGATTTTTTTATGTATTTGCTCATTTTTACCAAAGGCAAAAAATGCCTGTGACAGTAAAGCTGGGACGTTTCAGTTTTTGGAAATGCCAATGACGAGAGAAACTAGAAAAATTAATCTAACTTCAAGCGTTGAATTTCATTTCATTTGCAGGCTCTCTAGTTTTTTTTTTAGTTTGTCGTTTTATTACGAATGACTCAGCCAGCTGGTTTCGATTTTTTGTTGAGTGCTTGTTTTTGTTGCTGCTGTAAATTCCATTTTGAACGAAGGAGAATAAATTCATTGGGTAGTTTAAATTTAAGATTTGTTAACGGTAACCAGCGAAACATAACTTTAAGATGACAATCGGCTCTTATGTCTTCCTCATATATTATGTGACCTGCGCTCCCAACAATCTCAGCCTTGAAAATTTATGGTGCATAAATGCTCGAAATGCATATTTCTGGCCATCTTGCCTTATTTTATTTTACTGTGCTGCTGTTTTATGAGAACCAGATTGAACGCAGAATGCAGCAGCAGCGGCCGCGGCGGCGAAATGTCAATTTAAAGTGCTTGCATTTTTCTTAAGCAACCTAGATTGAACGCAGCGGCAGCGACCGCGATGAAACCAGATCTGCCTGATGTTGTTGTTGTTGCTGCTTTCTGCCTTCAATCTGCTGCGGGCATTAGACGTGCGCCTTTTCTTTTTTTGGCCTATTTTCTTATCCTTAGTCTCTTGTGTACAAGTGCCATATGTGCGATACTTGTTCTTGTACGTTGAAGATGAGTGCCAATAGCAGCTCGACCCCGTGACTTCCGACAGCTGAGCTAGCCTACCAGCGTACCTCGATTGCAGTCAGTTGGTGGGGATTCATTCACTTCGTGTGTTTTCCAGCCATCACGGCTAGTGTATACTGGTACTCCCCTTTTCCGTTCATCGTCACTACAAATGGGCACCACGTTGGGGGCCATCTCATGCTGGATGGGTTATTGGTGAAGCACATTGACAGTTGACAGCTGGGGAACTGCGAATGGTCTGGTGATACCACCGGTTTTTTTCATTTTTTGGCTAGTCATCCAGCGCCGTAAAAAATATAAATCTTTTGATTACCCATCGCGTTGAAAAACATGGCATACATTCACCAACCAAGTGAACTCATTGATGCGAGGGCTTTGTCGGGAGAAAGTAACATGCAAAGAAGCCGGTGAGGTTTCAGCTAGACTGCAGTCATAGCCTAATATGGTCTGTCTCATTTTTCGATCAATTTAGACTTCATTATGTGCTCGTGGCACGACGAAGAATTTTGATATTAAATTCCATCTGCCATTTAAGAATTCTAGGTCGACTACTGCTAGGCAAATTTGCCTCGGACAGTTTAAATTAGGGGCTATTTTTACCGCCCAATTCGTCAATTCTACCTTAGAAGGTTAGGTTATGCAATAGGATGTGCTACAGCTTATCGAATTGTGTTTATGCGCACTGAAGCCAATACTCTACAATCCGAACCAACAGTTTTTGCATACATAGTTGTCAGTTCGATTGCCTCTACGACGCGCCAGCTAAAAAACTCACAATGAAAAGAGCGGCTCTTTTCATTGTGAGTTGATTTTTTTTTTTTTAATTTTTGTCTTCTCTGCTGATTTTGGAAGCTGTAACTTTATCCTACTTCGATCGCAGGTGATGATCAAAAAAAAACTCTATGGCTTGATCGCTAATCGCGAACTATTTTCGACGATCGTGTGCCTATCAAAGCGCACCTTAAACAATCGGACATCCATTATCAGTCCGATACACCAAAGCTTACTTTCACGACTTTTCCTGGGTGACTTGGTCTCCTCAGCCTTTTTTCCCTCGCAAGTGAAAATTTGCAGTAGAAAGTAGCGCAAATATTCATCGCCCAATGTGGGGTCAGTGTGATTTTACCTAGCCAGTGAAAACGAGATGAACATTTGTCTAGGTACGCGGAACCGTTAGTTAGATAACACAAAAGCTTTTTAGAAATTTTTTTTTTTAGAATTATTAAAGTTCTTTCGACGGCTTAGGTACAGATGTACGTTTTGCATTTTTAAATTGCAATGACGCTTTCTCTGAAAGCCATTAAGGTCTGAAACTTCATAACATCTCTAAATTTTTGTTTCAGATTTTTTAAGTAAACTGTTTGAAAAGAATAACAACCCATTCCCATGATAGGGGGTCGAGTTGATTTTACACCCTTCAAAGGCGGCTAAGATACAGCACCTTCATACATTTGTATGAAGAAAATGCAAAAAATAAAAGGGATTTGTATTTATTGTAAAAAAAAACGTTAATGCAAAAGTGTAAGATAATGTTTGCCTTTTGGGGATGTTCTTTGCAATTAATTCAGATAGCATGTGCTTCGTCGCAACTGGGTCTTACGCAATCAACACAAGATTTTCTACTCATATGTAGTTTCTGGCTTCAAATTTCTACAAAAATAGCAACTTTCAACAACAGGATGGACCTCATGACTTCCACGGAGGGTAGTTGCTGCCTCTGGTGCAATTACAATATATAATCCAAGCACCATTTCCATGACACCTCGAACAAAATAATGTTTTTTTTTTATCAACTTTCGATTTGAACTTCGAATTTCGACTTCGGGCTTACATAGCTCATTGGCAAGCTCTTTCTGAAAGTTTCTTCGTTTACCCTTGTTGCAAAATTTTCCTTGTGTGTATGTACTCGTACGTCTTATGGCACGTCTAGGCAGTTTTCGCATCCTTTTTAATGAGTTCTAGTCCTTAAGTGCTAACTCAGAACCAGTTCAATTTTAATATGTCTTCTAAATATTTTTTAATTAAAACAAATTCTTCATTGTCTGAGTTTACTACATCTATCAAAAGACGAATTTAAAAAAAAAAGTACCTCCTATTGGTCGTTTGTTTCTTCTTAAAAGAGAAAATCTTCAATGCAATCTCTCAGGCATTGCCAGAATTTATTTGACGCTTCCAATTAAACACACAAACTCGAAGCGTGATAAAATAAAAGAATAATGTTGGATTCATCATTTGTCAGGACTCGTTTTAGCTTTAATGGATATCCTTTATTTGCTGTCTGATGTCGGCATGTCTCTGGCATGACACTGCGTCGTTCGCGACTTATTAAAATTTAATCATAGATTTCTCGTCGTAAATAAGTTTAATTATTCACAGTGGAATTTTTAATGTTCATGTGACAATAAACTCATGCTTTGTTGTACATAGAATTATTGATTCAACCGTCATGGTACACTTTATTGACCAACGATCCTTTCGCATGGCATGTACTAGTGAGCGGATTTCTTTTTACTTTTTCGTTTGAAAATTGTAAGAGTTTTCGAGCCCTGTAGTAGGTTCCTTCTTGGGAGAAGGGAACGGAAACTCAGGCATCTGCGCGATGGGCAGCTCAGTACCGGGAGGAATAGACGGAGTGGGTAGATTTGGCTATGAGGAGGGGAGCTTCCGGCCTACAAGGCGACACAATCAGATGCCAACGTGAACAGCCAACGCTGAAAACCGGGCCTCAATGAAGACTACCATGGCTAAAAAAAAAAGCACCCCCCCTTTAAGGTTCTTAATGACAACACATTTTTTGTAAAGTGACAATTACGTATAACATAAATTTATTTTTTTTGTTTTCTAACAAGTTCTACAATTTAATATAATAGTTTTTTTTTTGTTTTTTTTTTACACATAGTATGTATACAAGTAAACAAATCATATTCTAGAAAAAAAATGTTTTTTTTTTTATATTTTCTTTTTTTGAAATTCTAGTGGTGGGTTTTGCGACTGACAAGTACATATATTATTTTTTTTTTTCAGGCAAACATTTACTAATCCGGTGGCGGCCGCTACAGGACGAGCACAACATAAAAATACTGATCTCGATTTTTCTTTATGTATTAATTTTAAGCCCACACGAAAACTTCGAATAAATAATTAATAAATTTTTCTAACAATTTAACTAATAAAATTCTTGTAACTAATAAAATTCTTGTAACAAGCGCGGCACTTTTCTTTCCAATTTCAATTTAATATGCCGACACGAAAATTCTAATCATCATAAATAAATTTTTCTATGTCAAAAAAAATGCGGATTTTTTTTTTCTCCCAACATTTTAACCGGCACAACACGAAACACTTAGGGCTTCCCATAGACCGATACAAGAAAACACGTTTATTGCAAGTGGTGCTTGGCATCCACCGCCGAATACCTGAATCCTTGGTTCTTGTAGATAACGAATTGGCGGTAGATAACGAATTGGCAGTAGATAATGAATTAATGGGGCCCGCTCCTCCCCGCTCGACGGCCTCTGCCACCCTCGCAAAACACAGAAAAAATCCAGCACAAGGCAAATAACGTTAGTAATAATGGGGCCCGCTCCTCCCCGCTCGACGGCCTCTGCCTTGAACTTCTTCAACGAAACCCCCTGCGAACGGCGATGAAAACCACGAAAGACGACTTCTCACGCTTATGGCTATCGATGGAAACCACGAAAGACGACTTCTCACGCCTATGGCTATCGATGGAAAGCTCGAAAGACGACTTCTCACGCCTATGGCTATCGATGGAAACCACGAAAGACGACTTCTCACGCCTATGGCTATCGATGGAAACCACGAAAGACGACTTCTCACGTCTATGGCTATCGATGGAAACCACGAACGACTTCTCACGCCTATGGCTATCGATGGAAAAAGCTCGAAAGACGACTTCTCACGCCTATGGCTATCGATGGAAAGCACGAAAGACGACTTCTCACGCCTATGGCTATCGATGGAAAAAGCTCGAAAGACGACTTCTCACGCCTATGGCTATCGATGGAAAGCCTGGGGAAGAATGAAGAAAAACCCAAAAAAAAAAGAATTAGGCTTCCTGCCACCAATACTCGCCTATCCAAGCACCCTCTACTCACCCACGAAAGACGACTTCTCACGCCTATGGCTATCGATGGAAAGAATAAGCCATGGCGGAAATACTCGTCGCGTACGCGGATGGTCAGGTTCGCGGATGGTCACGTCCGCAATTTCTCACATTCACAATTGCGAAGTCCGAAATTTTCCTGCAGTGAACCACAGTGAACCAAATGCTGATAACCATAGAATTAAATTGAACAGAGATGAAATAGGCACAGAGTTGGGATTGTACTCTCACTAGAGTACTAAATAGGAAGGCACACTCAAGCCATCCTGCCGACGGGTACTCCATTTTTAGTGCCTCACCGATACCGGTTAGCAAAAAAAAAATGTCAAGTTGTGCAGTTCCAAACTGCAAAAGCAGATCAGACCATGGGTTTCGTTTGATCAGATTTCCGCCAGATGCTACGCGGAGAGGAGAATGGACAAGGAACACACGACGGACAAATGTCAACTGCAGTCAGCTGCAATCCCCATCCGACGTCAACAACACGGCCGCGAGCGTACTCTCCTCTTTAGAGCCTTACCATTACCAGTCTGTTCAATTTATGTCCATGTCGATAACTTTGCTATTGTGAATTGGCGTCAACGGATCCTCAACCCTTTAGGCTCGACAACCAACTTGATCATTTTATGTGCTCCAACAAGAAGAAGTCGGTTTGTTTACAACTGACAAATGACACTTCGTTTGTTTGGCAAGTTGCCTAGGACTGTTTGTATGGCCGAGATCGACAAATAAAGGTAATTGTTGTTCAATTAGAAGGCACTTCCACCTCAAGACGTGACTGTCTCCGATTTGCTGGGCTGTCCGTCGAGGAGATTATTACAAAATGAATCTACAGAATTTGTATCTAAGACAGATGGCTATCATATGCGCAGTCAGCAGATTGGTCGTTACAAGGACATGTCACGGCAGTAAATAATGAATTAAAGTGAAATTATTCAAAAAAGGGTTCTAGTGCGATTAACCCAGGATCTTTTAAATGAAAAATACTTGAATGTTGCGTGCAATAATTTCAGATTGTTGCGTCGCTTTTTGAAGTCAATGCCTTTAATTTTTTATTTTATTTCAGGATACCGTGTAGCATGCAACTTTCTAGGCTTTTTTTCTGTCTCCATGTTTGTCCAATGTCCACTTGCTGCTGATTCAAAGTCGCGTGGGAGCTTGGTTATCCTTTGGCTGGGCTTAGTTTATCTCCCACCGCTAGAATAGAACTAGTGCGATGCAAACAAACAGAATTAACATTAAAATTATCATTACGTCAACAATAAGACGCGCAATCATCGAGATAGAGAGAGAGAGGTCGTCTTCACCAAGTGGTGAGCTGAGTCACAATTTACTCCTCCATAGGAGCGGACATCTCTCACACTAGGCGTCCATTTTTTCCAAATGGGGACGTGATCAATTCGGTTGACGCTATGTGCATCTGGAGATTTCCAGGTCTGCTTGTGAATGCGTCGATGCTTCGGGAAACACGTAGAGCTTACGACTAAATTCCTACTGCAAGCGAAATCGATAAGTCGCTGGCCGTTGTCGTTACATTTTTCATGGAGGCTGTGTGTCTGTCCACTGGAGATCCCCGGTGCCAACTTTCATTTCCGCCTTTCGCGTTAAAGTCTCCCAGCAGCAGTTTGACGTCGTTTGTTGAAAGTGCGTTGAAAAGAGTTTCAAGGCGGGCGTAGAACTCATCTTTTACTGCGTCTTCTTTAACTTATGTAAGTGGGGGCGTGCACATTGATGAGCCAGAGATTGAAAAATCGAGTCTTAACGCGAATCGCACATAGCTGTTCATCTATGGGTTTGAAGTCAGTAATATGCGGCTTGAGGTTATTGTTTACTATAAATGCTACTCCAAACTCCTTGCGGCCCGATGGTTTGCCACTTGTAAAAATTGTGTGCGATTTCTTGTCAATGATCTCGCTACCAAGCCAATTTGTTTCTTGGACTGCAGTAATGCTCAGTTTGTACTTTTCGACCTGTAGAAGGAGGGTTTTCTCGGCCCCCGGTTTGTTCAGGGAGCGTACATTCCAGGATCCGAAAGAATAATCCTTTAATCGTTTGCGTGGTCGTCGTTGTTGCTCCGTCCAATCCGAACCTTTTGTTCGAGGTTTCTTGAGGTGGAGTGGTTTTTGCTGGAGTTCACACAACTATGTTACAAGTCCAACTACACAAATCATTCCATCCCACTAAACCTGAAACGCTTAGGTGTTGGTGAGCCATTCAGGCTACAGCTATCTGCCTTTTTCGAAACTGTCTTATCGCTAAGACTTGGCGCCAATCGACGAATTGATACGCAGGCGAAAATGGCAGTGGATAAGTTACACATTGCAAAAGAGTGATAAATGCATAGCTTTGCATGCCATGAAATGGGACCCAATTTCCAACCAAACCCGACCAAGAGGGGTTCCTAAAATCACATGGCGTCGATCCGTGGCAAAGTAGTGTAAGGCTCTAGGTAAGTCTTTTTGGGAGTTGCCCAGAATAGAGTACGATGGCGCGCAGTAGTAGTTGACGCGCTATGTCCCAGTAGGGGTTAAGGTGAAGTAGTATCTTTTGTTGACCTCCTGTAAGCCACTTACTGAAATCCCCTCCTGATCAAGCGAAACAAATCCGCAGTGTCAAAAACCCACTTTTGGTGTATCGAAATTCTTCTCTTGAAGTTTAATGTTTTAATCCTTAGGCAGAGGAACGAACTGATTTGGAATATTGCATCAAACAGCAACCACTCAAACTACAGTGCCAGCAATCATATCCCACCCGAGCCCAATACAAAACTATATTTAACCACTCATATGTATGTCGCAAAATATGACAATGAAAAATATCTTCAAATCTAAACAATAAATGGAAACTCCTCCATGCTTTCCATACAATTTCGTTTAATCTTATTTAGAGACATTTCCTTACCCCAAAAGAAGTCCCAGACTTGCTTTTATTTATTCGATAATTCCAGCCAATTTCATTCTATCCAAGTGTAATTGTGAAACTTTTGTTGTCCTCCATTTTGCACATACGGCAGCACAATGCGCCGTATGGAAGACAAGATGCCAAATGGCCTACATAAACAATCCTAAACTTCAATTTTTTAGCATTATCCTTACACAAGATCGGGCCTACTGACGATATATTCAAGTGTCGGTGCGTGTCTTCTGTATGTCTGTATCTATGCCGTCCTGTAATGAATGAGTAGACATTGCCTTGAAATCATTTTGGAATACCTTCTAAAAGCCACATGTACAAAAGATATTCGGCGAAAAGAAGATTTTCGTTAAAAAAAAGGAAACCAGTTGGGGAGTCTCCTGATTGGGATGTAGAATAGGGTTGTTTCCCGAGTTAGGATGTTTTGAACGTGACACGAATTAAAGTTTTTCTTGTTTTCTTCCAGAGAAAAGTATCTATCTACCACTCATGTGAGTGTAATTCATCCAAAGTATATTGAGCCATAGTGTGCTAAGGCTCAGTTTTTCTTTCTTATTGGAGGATTTATTGAAAGTCATTTCACAGGTATTACATGGCTAGTGGATTAGATTTCCTTTGCCGGGTTTGAGTCGTATTTTATCATGATGAGATGGAGAGTACTACAGCTCTCTTGAAGTGCATGCCTATGAATCAATCAATTTTTTATGAGTTACTTTCAGACAATGAATCCTTATATTTCACATTATCTCTCGAGGACATGCGTAAACTTTATACTATAAAATACAGGTCCAAGTGTCACTCATAAAGTATGGTGCAATCTGTTCAGTTAAATTTTTCATTGCAAAAGGAGAAGACCTTTGCTCCATTGAAAAGGAACAAAAATGTCCGCCGCACGAACAAAGTAACGGAAGTGCACTTCACTCAATTGTATAAGACAAAGAAGCAAAGTCAAAAGCTTAAGCTATCATTTTTATCAGCAGCACAAGAAGCCAACAGAGGATTGTTGTTAGCAAGCGGAGATGACTAGACTTGTCTGGAACAGTTGTAGCAAATAATCCTTGTGGAAACACACATACACACCACATTTAATTGAAGCATAAAAGATGGCGGAAAGGTATGTTTAACGAATAGAACGGATGTCTGCGTTGACATACGGATAGACAGTTGAGAGACAGGACAACGTTTAAGTGATGAAACCGAGACGCAGAATAGCATGAAACCATGAAGCGGTTGCATGCTGATTGTTGAAATGATACTTTTGACTTTTCACCTTCGTAAACATTTTCTTTATGCCATCTAGCAAAAGAACAAGTTTGCTGAGTGAAGGGAGGAGTAATGGTGTTGACTTTCACGTTGATTTCGAATGGATGTTAACCGGATGGAGTGGAATACAAAAGCTTATTGTACTCAAGACTCCTTTGATTGATAGACGTCTAGATTTTTCTTTTTTTTCATTCTGGTGTCTAAAGAGCACGATGCTTTCTCCAATGGGATGTTTTTATACTTACAAGTATGTACTCATCAGGGCTTTATGTGACGGTTAAACGTATGGGAGACAGAAGCAAGGAGCTCCAGGAACTCATAATGTAACACACGAACACACGTCCTTCTTGCATTGAAGGGGTTTGGCAGCTCTTGGCCGTTGTAAAAACGGGTCGCTCCGGTGCGTAGAACCGGCTGCCGTAGGAACATTTTCAGATGCCCAGCTGCACCCACACACCTGACCCCCAGATCGCTGTGGGAGAACCCCGTAGAAGCAGCTACCTTCCTATCACTCAACACCGAGGTAGACGAAGAACAACACAACATGTAACACACTCACACAACTAACTTCTGACCATTGCTACAACAACAACAACAGGAACTCATAATCATATTCGTTACATCTTATCGATGGAACTCATAGTCAGAAGTCCAAAACCTTTAAAGCCGTCTGACCTCATCTCATCAGATAATAGTTAAAGTCACACCAGGAAGATGTAAAAATAAATGAACAACGAATGGATTGAACTACTGCTAGCATACAGAAACCTTGTGGGGCAAAGTGCGTCAACTATTCCGAACAGGCGGATCATTCCTGTTTCGCAAAAATTATGAGAACTCTCTCTATTCGATTAGAAAAAAAAACTTTCACAAAACTCGGGAATTTTTCGCTTTAGGACCTGCAAACCTCCCCGCATGTTAAATTCTTACCACCTAAAGTGGAAATGAACTACCTAAAGCGGAAATACCGCAATTAAGGAATTTTAAAAATTCTCCCTAAATGTAATAGAGAGAATTCTCTTAATATTCGCGAAGCAGGAATGTTCCGAAAAGGTTTAATTGAGGTTACGTTTGCAAGTAACTGCTCTCAGATAATGGATGTTGCACCCATCTATTCCGTTTCATCGCCATCTGCAACAAGCAAGAAGATAAGACAACACAAACAAGCATGACCACGACGGGCTCGAACTCAACATACTGCACTAACGACCCCCAAAATAACACAAAACGGAAGTAGCCACATATTTTTCAATCAGAATATAGTAGTAGAGCACGATACAATATAAAGGCGACTGCAAGCCGGCGAGAAAACCAACAGTTCGAATATGCTTGCGCAGGAATTTCACCCGGCACCTCTTCCTTGTTAATTGCCTTGACCCCTGTAATGAACCACATGCGATGGACCATATGGTGGTGCTGCTCCCACCGGCAGATCGAAGCAGTAACTGATGAGTAATGATCTGTTGGTGGTACAAAAGAAGAGGCCGAGGGTCCCATTACACCCGAGCCCAGGTGCGACCGCGAGGGCGTCTGGTCCGTCCACTAACCATTCCATCCTTATCGACTATTTTTTTTTTTCATTCCCTATTTTTAACTCCCCTGTTTGTGTTGTCTTCCCCAGGCCAATGCATTTTTGTTAATACGTAAAGGACAGGGGCAACGAGCGGCGAAAACCCCGCCCACATCTCCCGAACTGAGCTACAGCAAGCATAGGCCGCTGCTTAGCTCGTTGAGGGGCCTTTTTCTTTCCCAGAAGGCACGGCCCGACCTTCACGGTCAATTATGCTACCTTAGGCTCCGTCCCCACGGGCATCTTCGGATGCACACCAAACTGTCCGTTATAGATGGTTTAACGAATAGGATTGCTAACCGTTAAAATTTGACGGATTGAGCAGGGAACATCCTTCCTACAGTCCAGACATGTTACCTTGTAATTTTCATCTTTTTGGAGTTCTGAAAAAAGCGCTAAGCCTTCGGTTCAACTGTAAAAGCGAGACTTTCTGCAGTGTAAAATAACATAACCTAAATAAAACGACCGAAATCAATTCGAAAATAAATTTATATTTGTCGCCTAAAAAAAATACATTCTAGCAGAATAAATAAGAAAGCATAGAAAATAAATTACTAGAAATAATTTAAATAAATTAGGTAGTCGTAAATAAGTCAGAATATAAAAGTGAATCTTAAACAAAAATGTTGTGACAGGAAAGTACAATGTAAAGTAGACCATCCACCATCCCCGATCGAATATATTATATAATTCGGTTCTTGTTTTTTATTTTGTTATTGGCATACTGCCCACGAGAAAAAACACGCCACCCCCGACCAAAAATTTTAAATCGGGACAGGGCAATTTATATTCCTCTTGACGTCCACCCCTTTTTCACTGTCGCACCACTTCCGAACCACTTGGCAGCAGCACTGTTTCCATTGCAGCCTGTAATTGTTGTGACACCAAGTGGGCAATATGTGGAGTATTTTTCCAGACAAACTCTCGTGTCCTGTCGTGGTTATTTTCACTTTCGACTTGAACCTAAAAGACGGAAGGAAATGAGGAAAAAACATACGAAACAAAACGACAGCACGAGGAAAACGATTATTGGTACGTAATCGAAACGAACGGGGAGCAAACGACATTTCCAAATGAATTGACAGAGGTGGGTGGGGAGTTACACCAGGATGTCGTCTAACTTTAGAGCTAGAACTGTTCTTATGGCTGCCGGAAGCTTAAAGCTTACAAGAACTTCAAAAGGGCTTAAGTGCTTAAGAGCTATCTTATTCCCTCACACACAACCATGTACCGACATCCTGAAAGCTGCAGTAATTTAATTAGCTCTCACGCCACCATGTTGCCGTCTACTCCCGAAAGAATGTTATCTAATACGTTTCATCCCAAAAGAGTCGGATGCCAAAGCGCTTACCTGTTTGGGCTGTTGAACCTTTATCGAAACAACACTTGCTTCTCCATTTACCACTCGCAACGTTATCCTTCCAATCATCTCGTTCGTCCTTGCCGTGGCACTTTTCACGCTTCGCACCGTGCCACGCTTAATTGATTTTTCCACGCGAAGTGTTAATGGACCGAGGCTGAAGCGGCTTTTTATTGTCGAATTGACACCTTCTGGAATCACTTTAACGTTGCCGACTCGCTTCAATGATGCCATCCCGGTCAGGACGCCATGAGCTTGGGGTTTTTCTGCGGCATTTGTGGAAGTTTGGCCAGGGTTTCCTTGCTTTGTGGCTGATTTTTGTGGCTTTACGACGCGCTTCGTTGTTGCCGTTGCTGTCTTCTTTGTAGAACTGCTGGCTACTTTGGCTGGCTTGGCTCGATTTTCAGGTTGCTGAGCAGGTACTCCTGACGTAATAAATTTATCAGGAATTCCCATTGCTGGTGCAACGACAAGTTCGGGATTATGTCGCTTAACAACTTTGTGCTCGTCGGCGACAACGGTAGCATTGCCGTTCTCCAGAACTGTGGTGAGTTCTTCGCGAGCAGCTTTCGGTGGAGATTTTTTCGTTGGTTTTCTGGAATAATTGAATAGCATATACATATAATGGATTTACAATAATAAACGAGATACTTTTTTAGTTGTGATCCTTCGTGGCTTAGGGCTACTTCATTTACTCTACAATCCGAATTCAGAAATTAATTAAATAATTTGTATTAATGAAACTTTTGGTATAGGAATATCGAAAGCAAATAGATTTATCCGATTGGCTGCAGTCACATATTCGGACAAATCCAAAACTTTGAATTCGGTTTCGCGGCCATTTCCCTACATCCTACTCGCTTGACATAGTCCCCTAAATTATTTTGACGTGATAACGTCTATAAGTTTCTCGACTATCTGTATATTCAGAAAGACCGCCATGTAAATTGGATAGTTTCTTGGTTTCTTCTTTTATAAAAAAAAACCGATGCTATGTACAAGTTGAATATTACAGAACGTGTAACGCCTAGTACGCATTGTGACTTTTAGGTGAGGTCAGGTTAGGTTAGAAGTGCTGCCACTAATCCCACAGCACACTTATATCACATATGAGTCAGTTGTAGTACCCCAGGTATTTACCAACCTGCACAGACAACGTTTTATCATTGAACCAGCCGGAACTGACAATGAAACGCTATAGCTTGCTGGCAGCCGTATATTTCAGGTCATCCAAATCTCTGAAAAAGAAGATCAGATAATGCCCAGTGATAACTTCTACCAATACGCTAATGTGCCCTCAATTCATTGATTGAAGTTTGGAAAAGCGGCCAGGATCGATTCTACGTCATATCAGTTTTGTTATTTGGCAGGTGCTGCTAGTACTCTATCTATCTTGAATTTGCCCGGCCAACCGTATCAGCCATTATTATCATTTTAAAACAGCGATGGACATATCAATTTCGTGAGGTGGCGACCGGTAGCTAAGTGTGTAGAATCCCGTCCAAGGCGACGTTTGTGGCCATGGATATTTGTGTTGTCTTTCCCTGTGGTGCGGGGCGTACTCATAAGCCACAGCATCTCCCGACTTGTCGCAGCTTGGCGCCTAAATGGGGGAGCAGGAGTTGCATGCTGGCAACTGCATTCTCTGAAACTAGTTTATAACAACGATACGTTATGCCCCACAAGGGCAATTGAGTATCACGATCTACCTAGTCCCTGCTCGAGCCAGTCGTGCAGTTGCTAGCGAAGCCACTGTGACCAGGAATCAAGCATAACACAATGTTGTGGAACTTTCAAACTCAACAATGGACGAGCGGTACTTTTCCACCACCTTAGATGAGGTGGAAAGGGGATCGATAGATCTTATTACAGCCTGACTATCCCTGTCTATAACGATATCTCTAGAAGTGAGGATCTACCTGAAAAATGCTGCAATGATCCGGTAAAGGAAAGAGATATCGACTTTTAAACTTTCGGAGTATACACCCGCACCCACTCCTTCGCTAGTTTAAGAGCCATCCTTAAAAAATTCAATAGACTCCCGTTCTGAGGGGACAGTATTTACGCAGTGACTCCTTGAAGGAATCAAGCTTGTAAAGTTTTTTTCGAACGCAAGCTTAGGAGACGTGTAGTTGCCATTGATGAGAAGGGTTGACGTTGCCCACTGACCAGTCTCTCTAAGGCGGATAGCCTTATTTGCAGCTACTTTTCAGCGAAAATACTAAGCGGTATTATGTTAATCAGCATATCTATGTAGAGCAGCGGATGGTGTTATTTTAAGAACCCAGTCATTATTATGCAAGCTAGACGCTCCAAGCCAGTTTTTTGTCTAGGATTAGATCCAGAAAGTTTGTTTTATCAGTTTACTTTTCACAGAGACATTAGGAAATTTGCGCTTGCACAACTTGGAGGAGGTACATGCTGGCAACTGTATTCTCCGAAACCAGTTTGTGCCACCGAAATGTCAACTGGGCCACATGGAATAGTTGACGCGCTATGCCTCACAAGAGTTAAGGACAGTTGAGTATATCACCACTCCAGAGCATTTGCCTAATCACACCGGATAATATGATACCCATATTGACTAGATTGTACTTCATTGCCAAGAAGATCCTTTATTCTCTACAAATAACCCAAAATGCTTTCAAACGTACGCCAGGCCATTCACCTCATCACGTCGATTCAGGTGACACCCGTATTCCCTAGATTTCACTGCTTGTCCAATAATGCGCTCATGTCAGCAGTATAGGGATAAGAACGCCTTCAAAATACTCCAGTACATTGTCCCATTCAGACGATAGCCGTATTTCCTAGATTTCACTTCATGTCCAAAAATGTGCTCATGTCAACAGAATAGGGTTAAAATCGCCGTCAACAATACGGCAGTAAAGAGGCTTCATCCCTCCGATTCAGATGACACCCGTACATTGTCCATTCAGACGATACCCGTATTTTCTAGATTTTACTTCATGCCCAAAAATGTGCTCATGTTAGCAACATAGGATTAAAACACCTTCAACAATACTCCAGTACATTGTTTCATTCAAATGATACCCGTATTTCTCGGATCTCACTTCATGTCCAAGAATATGCCCATGTCAGCACAATGGGGTTAAAGACGCCTTCAACAACACTGCAGTACATTAAGTAAAGTAAGTCTGTGGCGTCGGTAATCGAACCCGTGACAAATTGCTTACTATTCCGTCTCACTAACCACCAGCCCACGAAGTATCTGTTAAATTCTTTTCGCTTTGTGTAACAGCAAATGTTTGAGATTGGATCGGAGCGACGCGAGCGCCGCCTCTAAAACGTGGTAGTAAAGCCAAATGATTTCTTTTTTTCGATTCACTACCAATCGAGGTATCGTCGCTGTAAAAGTTACACTTTAAAAAACGGAGATTTCCGGATCAAATCAAAAAATAATCAAGCTAACAAATTTCCAAATCAAGTAGAGAAATATTCGAAGAAAATTAGTGAATCAATCACCAATCAATCAATTAATCAAATAAAAGTTATTTATTATATTTAATTTGGAAATTTATTTATTAGTTTCGAACCTTTCTTTATTTGATTTGGAAATTTATTTAATTCTCCTGGAAACGTATTCACTTGAACTGGAAATGCTACATATTATTTTAAATAAATCGCTTACTTGTTTTTCTTCGGGTTATTCTTTCCTCTGATACGTTTCGATTGTGGAGTTAATTGAACTTCAACTGGATCGTACGACCTCTTCAAAATCGTGTTAATTCTTGTAAAGATACCATCGATAAACATATTGTATCTATCAGTCAACATTTGTGGCATGGCTGCATCTTTCTCCAAATTACCTAGCCGTAGACAAATCATTGAAAATATTAGCCTCAAGAAACAAAAAAATAAATTAAATTTTGAATACACTTGTTACGCTTGAATAAATACAATACAATATTCAGTAATATCTACTATAATACTTCCAGGACATTCTAATGTTAGCTTACTACACATTCTGCTCCTTCCCATATGTGAGTATTAACGTGCGAGTGTCTTTAGTATGTTTCATTACATATCGTACGAGTGTCATTTAAATGTCCACAATCTGATTTGAAATGACAATGAAGCAAAACCAAAGGACGAAAACTGAATCCAAATTAGAGAGAGACACCACTTCGTCGACACATACATGATACATTAAACATTCCATATATGCGATTGTATTACACATAACATGCCAAACAGAGAGTGACGTCAAGATTAGTTATGTTGTTTTGTTAATTTTGAGCACTACAAGAATTAATTTTGGTTAATAATAATTTGTTAGGATATGAGCCGAAGTTATAATTGGAGGAGATGATTTGAGTGTTAGGTGCCAATGCTGTTTCTATTTTTATATCCTAGACTTTCTAGGTACAGGGTATATTGTTTTTGTCATGACGAAAATATGTAACACTTCAAAGGAGGCTCCGGAGGTATAGCAATGTATATATAGATAGAGTAAATGATCAGGGTCACCTCCTGATTCGATTTAGCCATGTCTGTCTGTCTGCCCGTTCGCACGATAACTTTCGATAGAATGAAGCTAAAGCCTTGAAATTTTGGTCAAATGTTGGTAGTATTGGTTGGTGTTGAAAATGGGCATAATTTGCCCAAGAGAACGCCTACCTCCCCTACATATGTAAAATAGTTAAATGTATCTATAACTCGCGACTGAATAAACGTGAAAAGTTCTAGCTTTTGTAGATAGGTAGAGAGGGTCATTTTATACTCTCCTGGAAAAATAAAATCGATTAGTTGAAAACTAACGGCACTTTTCTTACAAAAAGCCCCATACTACCGAACTACCCACGTTTGTTTGTCTATAACTCCTAAACCAATTGACGTAGACACTTGATTTTTGGCATGTAGCCTTCAGATGGAAAGCTGCTACAGCTTTAGTATAATGGGCATAATCAGACCAAAGGAACGCCTACCTCCCCTACAAATATAAAAAAAAATGAAATATTCCCTGAGCTTCGACAATTTTCCATAGGATGACACCAGCGCGTTGAAAATTTGATCGGAGATTGATAATAAAATTTAGTTAGTCGGTATTGAAAATAAGCAAGATCCGACAAAAGCAGCTGCTACTTCCCCTACAAATGATATTTCGAATAGGCGATAACTTTCAATGGAATAAATCTAATAAGCTGAAATTTTGGCCAAATTTTTGTAAAAGAATCCAGTTGACAGGTTTTTAAAGTGGTCATGATCGGACCAAAAGGATATCTCCCATATAAATGATATTGATCAAATATGTTATTATATTATATTTTTCCCATAAAATAGAGCTAGCGACTTGAAACTTTGGTTTAATATTTCTGGTGTGGGTTAGTTAGTGGATTTTGAGAATGGGCAGGTTCCTACCTAACCATAAAGTTATGGTAAAAAGTCTCACTAGTCTTAAATGCGTCCACTCTCTTCTTCTCTTCAAAATATTCTTTCATCGTAGCTTCATCTGCTAATTTCTCCCAAACCGCTCATATAGGAAATACAATTTCAATGCATATGGCTGTAGCATATTTGAAGTTTTGGTCGAACCACTAAGTTTGCACAGGTCTAGGGTATATACGATTCGGTCTGTTTCTTTCTATTCTATAATATCATATTATATTACACACTATGGTCAAGGGCATTAACCATCACGATGAACGCAACTGCTCCCACCAGAGCCATTTTTGACAGCTATCATCAACCATGCGGCTGTCTACATCAGTGGTCGGCAACCAGCGGGCCGCACGGGGCCTCCATAACATTTTGTGCGGTCCACTAGGCAACAAGGAATTTTGTATATTACTTTATATTAGGATCTGTGATACGCGAGCATTGCTCTGAACACACACAAGCGCGCTCTTGGAAGATTTGGAAATACAATGCGCTTGCTGAATCCGACAATTGCGGTGAATACCAGTTTTTTTTTGGAAATCTGGATATTAGGCCATCTTACCTTAACTGCTTACAATAATCTTGAGCCGAAATAACGGTATCCGAGGTGTACCTATGGTCATTTTTTCTAGCAAAAGGCGTGTTTTCACGATTTTTGTGTCCTTATACCCGCATAATACGCACCTCTAGGTCCTGGTATTCTATTGAATGATCCTGTCTTCTGGTGTATATTCCATGCACTATGGATTTAAAAATGACATTCACAAGCCGTCAACTGACCAAAGTACCGTACGATACTTCTCAATTAAGTGTACAGCCCCCGTAATGAACCACCTGTAAGGACCCATATTCTGGTAGTGCTGCTTCCACCGGCAGATCGAAGGCAGCACCTAATGAGTAGTGTTCTTTCAGTGGTACGAAACCAGAGACCGAGGGTCCCATTACACCCGGATCACGATACGAGTACAAAGGCATCTGCGTAGTCCGCCAATCATTCCATCCCTATCGCCCCATTTTTTTATGGCTCCCAATTTTTGCCTCCCATGTTTGTGTTGTCTTCCCTAGGCCTATGATTTTTTATTAATACGTAAAAGACAGAGGTAACGAGCGGCAGAAACTCCGCCCACGTCTCGCAAACTCAGCTACAGCGAAGATAGGCCGCTGTTTAGCTCGTTGAGGGGCATTCTTCTTCGCCAGATGGCACAGCCCGACCCTCACGGTCGCTATGCAACCTTAGGCTCCGTTCCCATGGGCATTTACGGATGCCCACCAAACCGTCCATTACACCTCACATTGATTAAGTTTGGAAAAACGCGATCTGATGCCTTGCGGGAGGCCGTTGGGAAACTAAAGGGTAGCAAACATTTAAAAAAATTAGCATGTTAAACCGTTGTAGAGGTTTCCAAAATCATTTTTGCTCAAATTCACCGTTATTTCGGAAATTTACCCTTCCAAACATTTGTTTCTTTTCAGTCTGCGTTTTTTAGTATTAAAAACTGCACCCTTGCCGTTCTTGTTGGCTTCAGCACGAAGAAAACTAGGTGCGCCACTTTTTTGTTGCGCAATGTTGGTGAAGTACATGATCCACCTAACGAATTTTCCAGTTTTCGGGGAAATTCTCTTACAATTTACCTTATTGTCTAATCATATTTCCTAAGGTAAAATACAAAGCTAATTGGAGCTGAAATTCAAGAGTTTTCGTTAAGATTTTGGAAGTAGACGTAAAGGAGTACGACATCAAGAGAAATTGAACTGAAGGATATCGCATGTCGAAGTTTTCCAAGACAAAAAAGAAAGAATAGTTTTCAAGGGAAATCTTTCTAATTAATCACGCATAAGCGTGTAACTACTTTTTCAAGAACGTTGAACACTATATTCAGTGTAGACATTTTTCCCAGGGACGTATTCCGATTTAGCTAAGAATACCAACCACCTGGCCGGGTCGAGCTGCTTCCCCGAGATGAAGGGTTTGCTCACACGGGCCGTCTCGTAATCGGCTCGTCTCCGATTCTAACTCGACGTCCCAAGCAAATCGATTCGCTTACGTACCGACCAATGGACGACCCGTGTGAGCATCTCCATACATTTGCTTAGTAATTTGAGTTCGAACCGCAGACGAGACGACTCCGACACGATCAGTGTGAGCAAACAATAAGATAGCTAGCTCTTGATGAGTGCAATCAATCGTGTGGACCAAACCAAGGACAGTGGAAGAGTTGGCTTATTGCTGACCATTTTTGTGTAGGATTTACGCCACATAAATTACAGGGGTAGGACATTAACTTAGGTTCACGTTGTTGATGTAAACCATACTATTGGGTTAGGCTAGGTACATGGGCTGCCAAGATGCATCACAGTACACCTAATACACTACGGGGTTCACTGTGGTACCATCAAGATCACCTCATTGAAACCTAGGCATCGAACTAGCCTGTACTAGCGATGTAGCCGTTCAGCTATATAGCACTCAAATACTTAAGATCATCCAAATCGTGAAAGACCCCCTCGAGAAATTTCCTCCTCCTACCAGGCAGCCAGGCACAATAAGAGAGAAGGTAGAGAACGCTCTGCTCCTGCGTGTTATTACTATAACCTCTATAGATTAAGAGTGACAAAAAACACACCTCTTGTCAAAAAATAGCTTAGGCAAGATTTAGATAATATATATGTATATACCAATGAAAAATTATACACACCTATTAAGATAGATAGGACTTTCGGGGGGCCGTATTCCAGCTATCGCCAACTATAAAATTTTATCGCTAAAATTCTCTAATCGCCTTTTGGCTTGAAACACATCGCTAATTTGATTAATTTATCTGGTTCAATTTATTCACCGCTATAATTTGGTATCTATTGTATAATAGATAAATCCAAATTAGAGATGTGTTCCAAGACAGAACGAGTTTAGCGAATTTTAGCGATAATTGAAATAGGGGGGGGGGTTACTATGATTACCTGTGAATTTCTATATAAAATTAGGGATAAAACTGAATCTAAAATACTTCTACTACTACTCATCACTGCGACAAGTTACAATTGTACAACACGCATTATCACTAAAAGTACTACACCAAATCATCTACTCCGGTTCAACTAAATCTACTGTAAAATAAAAAAGCATGAAACGCTTGAAAAATAGAGGACGATAAAGGACAGTGATAGGGAAGAGAAATAAGGTAAAAGAAAAACACCAAAAATTTCAGTTCGCATATTAATTTAATAATAAATAAATTATTTTAAATAAATAAATAAATTAGACAGAAAATTGAGAATCGTCGTTGTCTTGTCTGTTTGTCGTTTTATGTTGTGTTTGGGTTGATTCATTTTTTCTGCGTTTCGTATGAAGTAGTTTGAATGTACTCGTATGTGTCTTATAAAGCGAGAGAGAGAAGAGTTTGGCAATGCGTTTAGATATTTATAAATGACTGACAGTATCAGTGGATTTGTACGAAATTGAAAGTTTGGATGACAAGTCTTTCCCTTAGTAATAGCATATACATTACATGCAATTATTATTATTTTTTCTTTTTTAATTATCAAAATCGTCGGCCATTTTTCAAGCGTTTTATGGCTCCCAACACCCCAATCATTCATCACTCCTCGGTTGTTTGTTCGATTTGAATTTTTTGGCTCTTAAATTATTCTACTTTGCAAAAGATTAGTTCTAATGCACTTTCTTCCCCTTCGGATGCTTTTTGAATTTTTTGCTTGATTTGGACTCACGTTTACGTCTTGCTTCAATCACATCATCACCAATTAACCCTTCATCATCATCGTCATCATCGTCGTCGTCATCATCATCATCATCGTCATCATCATCAACACCTAATGCACTTTCGATGCCATCATCATCGTCATCATCATCATCATCATCGTCATCCGATGAAGAGTTCGACGAAGCCGGTGTTGGATTTGCTAAGGCAGCCGTTTGAACTTTTTGCACGGAGGCGACTAATGCTTCTTGAGGTTTGTTCAGATTATCAACTTTGGTATCGATGGCACCGTTTTCTTCGTCGTAGAAGACATTTTGCTCACCTTCGTTCACGTAGTCAACATTTTGAGCGACAGCCGTTTCTCCAGCTTCACCAACGGCGGCTGGAACATCAGCTGCAGCTGCTTGAACCTCGGATGCGGCCGCTTGAATTGGAGCTGCCGGCGAAACCGCAACAGATGGTTCATCATCGTCATCATCGTCATCGTCATCTGTGGAGAAAATATAGAAGGTAGTGTTAATCAAGTATTGGGCTCAGAAGCGGGATACAAAAGAGAAGTCGTACCGAGTACCGTAGTCTAGAATCGCTTAATTCGAGCTAGATTTATGTAAGAGGATGTGATTTGAAAATTTTACTAGAAAGTCCAAGCCCAGCGCGGAAGTAGTGAGTTTAATTCAAATTCCATTTAGAATTACTGGACTAAACTCGGAGCAACTTCTCAGTGTTGAGTTACAAAACTAGTTCACGCCAAGGCATAGAAACTCGAATCATCAATGACTGTCGCCCGTTTTCTCAATGTCTCGCTAAACTGCCCGGTAGCTAACACCGACATGAACTAATCCAAGCGGTAAACTGGCCGGTAAATATTTTCGTTTTCTCATACGCCCGTTAAATTAAACGCACTTGAGTGCGCACTTGGATAAACTTTCAACCGGAGTCATGGTGTTGAGTTTTTGTTTTGGATAAACATTTAACCTTTTGCGAGGTATTGGGATTTTGTTGTAGATAAACTTTTAAATGATTGCGAGATATTGGGGTTTTGTTTTGGATAAACGATTAAGCGGAGACTTGGTGGCGGAAGAAGCTTTTCTTTGTGATAAAATTTAAAGAGCAGTTAAGGTTCCCCTTGTCGTTTTCGATCGGATAAACGCTAAACAGACATTGAAAAAATGAAATCGTGCTAAAAGCCACTTTATTCCTAAGATAAATTTTAACAGGACATTGAGAAAACGGAACTATTACATTTAATTGCTCGAACAAAGAGTCGAAGGCTACTTACCGTCAATGATATCATCAAAAATTCGGACAATAGAGTAGTCTTCATCGCTGTCGTCATCATCGTCATCGTCTCCTGTGCTTTCTTCATCTTCAAAATGAAAACAAAATGTTTAAAGTATCAAAATATAAAACTAATTTTTACGACAACTTACTGATTAGGTTGGAATTAATGTCTACAAAATAAATGATCCTAACACGAACGAAGACTAAACTCCAACAAAAAATTTTCTACGGTTTTTTTTTTTTTGAAGGTACCTATCTTTCTTGATGATGTCCTAAACGAACTTCACGTGATGGACATTACTACTTCTACTACTACGATGTTGCCTTAACCCCTAGTGGGGCATAGCGCGTCAACTACTCCTGCGCGCCATCGTACTCTGTTCTGGGCAGTGGGGTGCAACTCCCCAAAAGACTTACCCAGTGCTTGACACTTCTTTGCCACAGATCGACGCCACGTAAATCCAGGACTCCCTCTTGATCGGCCCTGGTTGGAAATGGGGTTCCATTTCATGGCATGCAAAGCAATGCAGTTATCACTCTTCCGCAATATGTGACTTATCCACTCCCATTTCCGCCTGCGTTTCAATTCGTCGATTGGCATCTGCCTCGTACGCCGACTTAGCTCTTCATTTGGTATTGTTTCGGGCCAGCAGCTTCTTAAAATTCGACGAAGACATGAGTTGACGAAAACTTGCAGCTTTCTGGAAACTCTCACGGAAACTTTCCATGTACTGCTCCCATTCAAAAGCACAGACAGTACCAGGGAGCAAAACAGGCCCACCCTGGGTTTTGATGCTGAGATAACTGTTCTGCCAGATTTTGGACAGCATACCGTACATTTAGCCTGGTTGATACGACGAGCAATGTCCTGCTCCGTACCACCATTTTCGGCAACAATGCTACCCAGGTAGACGAAGTTGTCCACCTTCTCCACAGGCTGCCCATTAATATCGATCGCATTAGGTATTTGTTTTTCGCAATGACACCCTAAGCACCTTGGTCTTGTGGGTATTAATTTTTAACCCAACCTTGCTTGCCTCTCTCTCGAGATCTTACGCCATTGCGAACAGATCCATGATTTTGTGGGAGAGTCAGCGTAGTCAAGATGATAAGACGTCAAAGGCCATTGAACTTCTCTGTCCAGTCCGCATAGGGCTGCATCCAACATATCGCCGATCACTATGAGGAATAAGATCGGTGAAAGGATGCACCCTTGCCGAACTCCACTGCGAATCTCAAAGTTCCCCGACACCTTACCTTAACGCAGAACGCGACATTTCGCGCCGTCCTAGGTTGCCTTAATTATAGTCAAAAGCTTCTCAGGGATGCGAAAATGCGGAAAATCACGCTCTAATTGAAGAATTCGTGCGTTCTGGGGACCTTCTGATCCATTGTCCAGCAGAGTACGCATATTCGAGAATCCAGTCTTTGTCACTGTGCGGTAGAAGAAAGTCGTAACCGTTGAGTCAATTCTTATCCGAGACATATTTGACGTGTCATTAGCATATAGAAAATTTTGGATAGTGCAAGTTGCTGGCATACACATCCTGTCTTTTGTTTGTCTGTTTCTACGACAGGCTGGCAAAAGAAAAGGCCGTGGTATTATTCTTACGCCCACGTCACAGGAAGTCACAGGAGGTTGAGGTACACATTTCGATTTTGTGAAGGGACAAAAGCTAGCAAGTTCGAATTGTCGAGGTTTCAATTAACGATAGGTAACTGTAATTTTCCATAGAATAGAGTTTGCGTTTTGCAATTTTTGTCAAATGTCTACAGTATCTCTCTCAATGACATTTCGACGGCATAAATTGGTTTCGGAGAACGCAGTTGCCAGCATGCACCTCCTCCTGCACATCCATGGCCAAGAATGTCATTGTGGACGGGATTCGAACCCGAAATGCCGGTAGTCAAATATGAGACTGATGCCTCAACACACTGCGCTGCCGGTAGCCCCTGTTGGTTTTTAGAATGGACAAGATCCTATCTCCCCTATAAAATTGTGATGAAAAGCTCACTCGAGTCAAAATGACGCCTGGCTCCCCCCGAAGGTTCCTTCATCGTAGCTTCATCGGCTAACTTCTGTTCAAACTGACCATATAGAGAACACAATTTTAATACATGTTGCCATTTGTTTTGCTGTCACCACAGGTCTAGGGTATACACGCTTCGGACTCGTTTCGATAAATTGTGAACTTCACAACAAAATACTTACAATAAATTTTCTTGAAAAAACTATGAATTCAACTTGAACAAAAATTTAAGGGAGGTTGAAGGACATTTCCAACCCCCACTGCATCGCATCCTATAAGACCCAAACTAACTTACCATCGTCATCATCATCGTCATCATAGTCACCACCAACAATGTCACCAATTCCACCATCATCATCGTCATCATCATCATCGTCGTCATCGTCATCCTCGGCTGGGGCTGCAGGTGCTGCAGCGGCTTGGCGTCCTACCGCCGTGCTTTCTTTGGCTTTATCCACGAGCGCATGATTTTCCACGAGTTGAATGGGCGAAGACTGGCATTCGAGCAACAGGCAACTTAACGCCAACAACAAGACGAGTTTCATTTTCAGGCTGGTGTTGTGCTACAGCTTCTGCAAGACAATACGAAAAGAGAAAATCAGAGAAATGTGCCAACATATCCAGGTAGCTTTTACGAAGTACGACCATCTGAATGCATGCATCTTTAGGCTACCACCTATGCTTGCTTGCTTATTGGATAACAATCACTCTCGTGCACACAATTACAATATTTCAGTGACCGACATTTCCATTTTAATGAACGTCGTGAAAACATGCCATCGGCGCGGTATCGAACAAAAGTCGACATTCCACAAGACGCAAAACACACAATGTTGACCCAGTTCCATTCCATTCACGACAGCTCAACAGGTATGTAAGTGCGTGGTCTTCGTCTTGCGGCAGGTAACGTTAACAACAATACTACGTACTCGTATCTGGTAAATAACGTATGCGTTAACGTGCCGCAAGAAAGCGCAATCGAAACAGGTTAAACGGTATCAAGACGTGACAATGAACTTGATCGTGGTTTTAGTCGCGGCATATTGGTTTGCATGCATATCGGCGAGTAACCGCGGAACTGGATAGCGCGGAACAGGTAAATTCGCTCTAGTAGAAAATTCAGGTGAGCAGCATACACTTTTATGGATTTCACATGTCAATGAACCGCAACATAGAGAACATCGGCGACCTCCATTACAAGCAGGTGTACTTATAGATACTGTATCTAAAATATGTACATCGGTTTTGGCTACGTACGGAAATCTTGCCTTCAGGGTTGCTACATCAAACGGTGCAGAGACATCGATGCCTCCCTTGCGAAGGTAAAAGTGAAATTTATTTTGTGTAAGTAGTCAACCCCATGAAATGGCAAAACATTTGGAGATACACGAAAGGAAAATAAAGTCCGGTTGCGAGGAGCATTTGAAAACAAAACCATTGCTACTAGAAGCCTTTCTTGATACTCCCACCTCGATATCTAAGATTAGATTAAAAAAGGGTTCCATGTCCAACACATCCACGCTGGTCTTAATTGCCAAAGTGTACTGGACATCAGCGACGACGCAACGCAACGACAGAACAGTTACACAGATTCTCATTAGAAAAGATGGTACGAATTTAGTACCGAGTACATACTCGTACTCTACTTTCTACGACATTGCGAAACAGTATAAAAGCTCGCTAAGTAATTAAATTGCTATGCGGAATTGCAGTCAACCACCAGAAGATTGCCTCCGGAGATATTCCTCGCAACAGGGAGTTGAGTTGTGTCAATTAACCGGAGGAATTAGTCAGGTAGTTATCTTTTATGCGAAGAGGTGTCCCGCCATCATTTCGCGATAAAGCTAAACATGCAGATTAGCGTGAGAAGCCAGTAAGTAGATATACGGATATGTATGTATGTATGTATATGCACGGTGGTTAGTTTCGCAATTTCGCGAAGTGATAGCCGGAATTATGGATGCATGGTGAAAGATTTTAAAGATTGGGACATACTCGTACTGTGCATGTCGTGCAGAGCAGTTTGTCTAATTAGTTCAATGCACTTGCGGAGAAAGGTTAACATCGCCAGCATTTCGGAGAAATGATTATTTGGTTCGCAGAATGTGACGGATATTTTTGATAAACAACATAGATTGGAGTTTGTTTTGAATGGTGTTGTTGACTCGTGACCACTAGGCAACAAACAGATTATTACTGCTACGTATTGTGTATACTTGTTGCCCCACATTGGGAGCCGCTTCCTCCAAGGGTAAATAACAACAGTTCTTTTTGCTTTTTGTTTCGTTTAGCTTTGTTGTTAAATGAGGCTTATGAATAGGGATGGCTTTTGCCAGGGGTGTAAAATTCGAAAACTGTGAAGTTCCCGAAAGGCATTAATAATGTTTGTCAAATACCACTACCGGTCTTCGAGCTGTAACGTACCAAACAACTACCACTGTAAAATCTATATAGTATGTTGGCTCTAACCTATAAAATAAATGCTTTTGTATGATATTTGTTCCTTAAGCTTAGTACACAGTTCATCGTAGAATGAAACCTGCCGCAAAATCCATACAAATTCGCAACAATTTTAAACCTGGTACTCAGTTCCCTTAACCCCTCATGGGGCATAGCGCATCAACTGTTCCATGTGGCCCAGTTGACGTTCCGTTGGCATAAACTAGTTTCGAAAAAGGCAGTTTCCAGCATGCACCTCCTGCTCCCCAATTCAGCCACCTACCTGCGACAAGTCGTGAGATGCTATGGCTTATTATTACGCCACCACAAGGGGAAGACAACACAGAAACGTCGTCGTAGACGGGATTGGAACCCGAAACGGCGTAGTGAGACATGAGACTGATGCCTCTACGCACTGAGCTACCGGTCACCCCTTTCTCTCTGTGGAGAATCTTCTTTCCGCCAGGGGGCAAAAATAAATATTTTCCACCAAGATGACCGGTAGTTGGACGACCAGCTGTTGGTGGTTCACTGGTTCTAGTGAAAAGTAAAAAAAATTTACATACATTCTACACAATTTCCGATTCCACGCATTTAAGTCACGTTTATATGGATGGTCACAGAGAAGATATGGGTAAGTCGACTTCTGCCGAAAATAAGATAATTTTACAAAAGAAAGAAGCCTTATGATTATGTGCAAGAAATTGGTAACTTATAGTCTAAGTCTAAGCCATGAGGGTATAAATAGTATGTGTGTATATTGGCTAAATAAGTTTTACAAATCATTTCAGATAAGTCTTATTATCTACTTTTTTTTACAAGGAGCGAAGAGCGTACACAACTGAGTAAATCAACTTACCTAACAATAACGTTATTTACAGGCGGTTTTATGTTATAGTTATTTTCCTAGTCTAAATTTTTGCTTGACATCAGGGGTATGGGCGCATCAACTTCCCTTGCATAACTATGCCTTGTTGACGTTTCGATAGCATATAATTTTGGATGGTGCAGTTACTGGCATGCACCTTCTATTCGAGCCGTCTTTTATTGATGAGCTTGGAGCGCTGTGGGAGTTTCTGGCAGTTTTTTTTAACGCGCCGGGGATTGAATCCATATCCTCTAGATACAACTTCGTAAATTGGAAACCGAGACTACACGGCTACCGAGCGTGTCACACGTTCCTTTTTAGTACAAGGAAAATCAACACAGAGTCCTTGTCGCTGTATGCGGTCAGTAGGAAAGCCTAAAGGGTCTTTCTAACAAGAAAGCAAGACCAGGGCCAAACCTGGCACTTGACATAGAAAACAGTGAACTCGGGAGTACGACTCAGCGTTTCTAATACTAATACGCATTCATTATACGTATCCTTCTCAGCGGTCTCAGAAACTCTAGCAGATGAAGTCTTAGCCATTAAAGCCACCTCCTTCTCCATAGGAGTGCGCGCGAGTCTTCGCGCTTTATTAATCTCGCTCTAATAGGTGCAAGACTTGATCCGGAAGAATTTAATCCTGATCACTTAATTTTTCCTAGCAACAGGAGCCTGAGATTTCTCTTTAATAACCTGGATTGCCCATCATACAGGTGCGAATGAAGCTCACTGCTGCCAAAAACAAAAGGAACTAGCCAAGCACGGGCTCTGCGTCGCGAAGGGAACTTATTCTTCGCTACTATCTCCAACCTAGCGCCCACCCCTCCCATGACGTACTTAAACATATCAGCCGACCGCTGATATGAAAATTTCATGATTTTAATGCTATGAAGCCAGCCTCCATCTTTACAATCCGGAGGTGGTTCCGGATAAGCCAGAAAGCTTAAGGTCAAAATTCATCAGCGTTATTTTTATCGACCACCAGCTCTATCCATCTCCTTACCGCATTGGCATAGAATGTGGCCGGGTCGGGTCGGGTCGGCCTCGGCAGTTTTCTGTCGCTTTGGTCATTTTGCTGTTCCTCAACGGTCCTCTACCTTTTAGAAATGATGGGTCATCCCCAATCTAGCCGATGAGCTGAAGCGTCCATTCGAGAGACACTCTCTATTTTTCAATCCTTCGTGACTCGTGTATCTTAGAGATATATTCATGGGCCCGAAGTGCATTGCACCTCTCCCGTGAGTAAACTTCAGAGAGAGTCGCTTGCTTCCCTTTACCTCCCCTTTTGCTGGGTACACCCCTGAGAAATTCAGGTGTATCCGTGGCAATATTTCAAGTAGGAGCACTGAGAGGGGAAGCCCTTCACGGTACTTCCTGAGGGCGGCTGTGGCATGATGTGCTAGGCTCGCCCATACTAGAACCAGACCTATTAAAAACTCTAGCACTGGGAGCTCTCAGCGAGTCAACCTCACTGCTAGTCCCACATACGAGGAAAAATTAGTTGGACCTGTTACAATAAGTGAAGCAGAAAAAAAGGACAGTGTGGATAATAAAACAAATGAATAGCTTGGGTTTTAACTACAAATATATTTAATTGGTGTAGATACCAGTATTTGACAGTGTGGACCTGCTTCCATTTATTTATACAGCATTTAATGATTTCTGTAGTCCGGATGGCACAACGGTTAGCACGTTCGCCTTCTACGCACTAAGACCTGGTTCGATTCCTACTGAATGCGGTAGTTTTCGATAAAAAAAGAGGATTTACTTGTCGGACATGTGCCCACTCAGCTGTTAAATGTGTACCCATTTATGGGTCAAATAACTTGGTTGAGTGTGTTGCTGATCACATACTTCTGCACAAGACAGTTTCATTGTTTCAACCTCGCTGCGAAATCCGCACCTAACGGGTGTCGATGTGCAGGAAGAACTGAGACGTTTTCGGGGGGTGACTGTCAGCGAGTGGTCAGTAAGAAGACGCTTGAGGGAAGCCATTCACACTCCACAGCGGCCTGCCACGGGCTCGAAATTGACTGCAAGCCACCGGCAAGCGCACCTCCGATTTGCTTGAGAGTATATCAACTGGAGGGTTGCGTACTCGCGGTTTTTCTCGTTCATTGACGAGTGCAGAATGTGTCTACATGGCAGTGACGGGAGAAGCCAGGTCAACGCCTGTTGGGGCGAGTGATTTGCGCAGTGCAATGAAACGGTTCCCTGCGGCGGCGGCTCCTCCATAATGTGGACTTGTAATTCCTTAGAGCGAAAAAGGAAGCTCCTGTTCGCGCCGGGCAGCAGAGGAGGAGGGCTGAGAGTTGATCGGTAAATTAGCAACATTCTGCGGGCCAACGTTGTAAGTTGTAAGGTAACCAAATCGATGAAGGACCGAATCCAAACTGTGATTAGAGTTAGGGGGGAGGGAGTTGTTACATTGTTTAAAAATTTTAGTTTTCTATTCCCTATTTTCAGATCTTTCCCTAATTATTATTAATAAAATTTAATTTTACTGGCCTAATACAGCAATTTATAGGTCAAGAAAAAGTACAACTCATAATACTCATATGTACATTTGTTGCAGATACGTAATCATATATCGGATGATTTTTGGAATTGATATGATAAGTGGAAAGGCATTTTCTTTCAAATCTACGTATAATATTCAACTCCCACATGAAATAATTACCATAAATACATTTTCAAATATGTTGTCAATTAATTTTCATTTCATTTTTCAATCTTTATGTGAAAGTTAATATCATTCCAAATAAAACTATGGAAATTAATTGACAAAAATGCGTTTGTAATCTTTTCTATAAAAGTGAAAGTAATTATATTGTTCATTAATTGAATATTCATGTTGAAGCTTTCATTCTTTTTTTTATTGAGTGGAAATTTAACATCAATTAATCATTTTTAAATTAAAACCAAGTTCAAATATGTACTTTCCGGAATTGATAAACAATGCCCATTATTTTTTTGGCGCTTGATAATCAATATACCTATCTCTGACAGAAAACGAAATATGAACATCATTCTAATTAGCATAATGAATTACCAGAAACATTTTCTCGTTTCCGAGAAAAAAAATGTTTTTGTTTCAACTATTTTATACAATTTTAATAATGAAAAAGTCAAACTAGCTTCTATCTGCACCCACAACCGGACAAAAAAAAATCAATTCAATTTCGTTATGTTTCCCTATTTTCATTTACCAAACAATTGCATTCCCCATTGAATTGAATATTTTACTCTTTTGTGTTAAAGATATACAAAACAAACTATCAAAGTATGTAATAGAATAAAATTCAAAATAAAGGCTCATCTCTTCTACCGCTTTCTTTCCTTCAACCGTGTACGGTTCAAATAATATCTGGTGAGCTTCCTTCCGTTTTCTTGTCGGTGGAAAACTTGCGATGGTACTACGAAACTTTCACACTAAAGGTGTTTCGCCAATGATTTCCCTCCGCGATGTTTATTTTTAGTTAAGGATTCTTATACCGGAGTATAGAGATGGACGGTAACATTATTTTCCACCCTAGTTTTTTCTGTCCTGGATAGCTTTGGCTTTATTCCAGTTGTATACCTTCACAGATTTTTCTCATTTGCATAAAGAACAATAAATTGAAATTCGTAATGAAGATTAAGACGTTATCGTTTTATTCGTAATGCCCTTTGAGGAATTTAAGAAGAGAGGACTTAAGTAGAGGATGATGGAGAATTGTTCGGTAATGAAAGGAGTTTGCGAAAATGAGGTTTCTTAGCCAATGGCGGATCCAGATTGGGGCCATGGGGGCCCGGGATCCCTACAAAATATTTGGTATAAAACGTTTCGTATGCGAATATTTGAGGAAATACTCGAGAATAATTTATAAAAATTACAGCGAATAGAAAACATACTCGGCAAGAGTGGATTTCTTTGCGCTACGGTTTCCTCGGTTTTATCTGGAAATTTCGTATGAACGAAGTCTTGTGAGCAGGGATACCCCGCAAGATGGAGTGCTAGAACTAAACTGCCCTAAAACCTTAAAACCGGGCGGCAGAGCAGGGTGTGTGGATACGCGGAAAATAATTTAAAATAATAATAAAAATAAAATTATTTATTTTTATGAATAGAGTGGAGTAGGTCATTGCCAAACTAAGCCCTGAAAGTTTAGCTCGGCTGTCCAATGAAACCAAAATGCTCCTGATGAACAAACGACGAAACCAGAGGCCAGGGGTAGGATTCGCCTAGTGCTGAACAATTTTAAATGGCAATGGATAGCCGAGCTAAATTATAATGGCTTAGTTTGGCAATGATACACTCCACTCAAACCTTTTTTAAAAAAAAAAGTGAGTGTTACGCATATGCTTGATACGATACTAATCTAGAGTTCGGAGTTCACATCTCGGCGCGATCAAAAACTGCCTGTGAGTACTAATAGAATTGTCACAGGTCTCTGAGCTTGTCAGCATAAAAAACGGCGCGGATAGGAGGTGCATGCTAGCAACTGCACTTCCGAAAAGTAGATATGCTATCGAAATGTCAACAAGCCATAGAAATGCTAGAGATATTAACGAGCCCATGCCCCGGGAAGGGGTCAAGACAATAAACACATATGCGTGATGAGACAGAAAGATTTTTCACTGATAATTTTTGTTTTTTCTTATTTAATGTAGTTTATCTAGTTTCTAGGCTTTATAGTCAAGCCTAGAAACAAGATAAACTTGCTTTGGTTTTTTAAGTTTTTAGAATTTAAATGTATTATTTTTATGCTTGATTAAAAGTTTATATTTTTTTCAAAACTATCACCTCTTCTGATTTTTTTACTTTTTATGAATAAAAAATATATCAAAACATATAATTTAGTTTCATTGTATAAAAAACAAACATGATAAACATTACGAAAAAATAAACATTTTCCTACAAAAATGTATGACAAGTTATAATAATTGTTGATGATTATTGTTGGTTGGGTCTGGCATACCCTACGTCAGTATTTACGTAAAAGAGACGGCACGTCGCGTGCGTACTTGATGGTTAAGTCAAAGGACCAACATCGATTTTTGCAAATACTAAAGGCTTTATACATGAGCAGAATATTTCTTTTTACTATTTTTCGCCAGTCTACCTCGTACATTTGCACGACAAAGTTACCGCTTGAGCGATGAAAGCAGAGTTGAAGTCCCAATCGACTTAAGGTCGAGTTGAACAGTATGTTGCGTGTGTTAATTGCCTTGACCCCTCCAGGGGCATGGGCGCGTCTACATCTCTTGCATTACTATGCCTTGTTGACGTTTCGATATACATATATATATAAAATATGTATATTTAATTTTCGTAAGTGCACCTTCTTTCCGCGCCGTCTTTATACTGACAAGCTCGGAGCACTGTGAGAGTTCTATTAGTACTCACAGGCAGTTTTTGATCGCGCCGACATTTGATCTCCAAGCTCTAGATTAGTATCGTATAGAGCGGTGGCCGAACGATCACGGCCACCGAGCGCGACCGACCACCGAGTGCGAAGAGAATTCGCATAATTTCTTAACCTTAAGATCTTTTCTTTCAACAATCCGCTGCTGTGAAGCGTCGGATATCCAGGGGTTATGCCGGAAATCCGAGCTTACGCTAAGGCCGGTATATGCGCTGTCAATGTAAGCATTTTTATGGCATTCTAGTTCTTATTTATATATATATATATATTTGGAGCGACCGGTGGCGCAGTGTGTTGAGGCATCCGTCTCATGTTTGACTACCGGCGTTTCAGGTTCGAATCCCGTCCACGACGACGTTCGTGGTAATGGATGTGCAGGAGGTGCATGCTGGCAACTGCATTCTCCGAGACCAGTTTATGCCGTAGAAAAGTCAACTGGGCCACATGGAACAGTTGACGCGCTATGCCCCACAAGGGGTTAGGGCAATTGAGAGAGAGTTTTTATTTATGTCACTATCTGGGTGACTAGTTATCTCAGCTGCTTTTTGGGCAAGAGGGTCGTTATATTTTTGTAAGACAGCTAGATTTTTTAGTCGAACGGTGTCACATTTGCGGCGCCTGGAGCTTTGGTCCGTAGGAAGGCGCACGGCTGCAATACGCTTTCGAACATTAGCGATCAGAAGATAACGGTCTCTTCCCATCCCAATATCGGGGCCTTTCTTATTTTAGTTGTTCATGGAATCCTTCTGCGTCTTTCGCGAAGACATGGTTGGATTCAGTTGGAGCATAACATTGCATTATTGTTATGTTCCTCATTTTTGTCCGGAAACTGGCGGTCATAATTCTGTCGGAGAAAGGATTCCAGGATAAGAGGCAATTTCGTGGGGCTCTGGTTAAGAGGAGCCCCACACCTAACTCATTACCACTATCGGTAGTTCTACCGGAGTGCAACATTACAGTGCTACCCGTTGGAGAGATAAATTCTCCGCTGTTTCATTTCCATCTTACCTTACTAACTCCTATGATGCTTAATGATGATGATGCTTCTGATTCATTGTCCAGGAAACTACGCATATTCCAAAATCCAATTTTTGTCATTGTACAATAGTCAAAAGCCGTAACCATTGAGTCCTTATCTCAGGCATAGTTGATGTTTCGTTAGCATATAGAAGATTTCGGATAGTGCAAGTTGTTGGCATACACATCCTGTCCTTCGTTTGGCAAAGGGAAAGGCCGTGGTATTATTCTTACGCCCCACACCACATGAGGAATGTTTACCTCAACAAAATCATGGCACAGCCATTACTGGCTGATTGTCTTGAGTAGGAGTGGTCACCAAATGACAATAAATGAATCTGTGGAATTTCTTAATATTCCACTTAATTGGGTTTTGAAAACCAACTTTTCAGGGCGAATACTTCGAATGACATGATGATTGGCACATACATTGCAATAAACTCCTCCAAAAATTCAATCCGGCCAGTTTGTCGGATCGATTTTCAATTGTGCATCCGGCCGCGTTGAGACTGCCTTGAGGACGCCTTGAGGCGGCTTGAACCGACCAAATTTCGACATACGAGTACACGATCCACAATTCCTCAAAGCCAGGCCTGATCAGTTTTTCGCGATAGGAATTCCTGATCGCCTATGGCGGTCTTAAGTGCATCTTTCCATGGGCGGTTTTTGACAGCCGCATTTGGCAATTTCCTATGTATTTATTGCGCAATAACAAAATGCACACTAAAAAATCCTTAGCATCATCGAACCGTGGTTATAAAAGCGTGACTGGACTTTACCAACTCACTCATACATTGAAAATTTATTCAGCTTTTGAGAAGATGTTATGGAGCAATGTATGCTGGATTTGATAAAACAAGAAATCTTACTGGAATCTGCTTTTCAATTATTAACAATTCATAGTTTCATTTCAGAAAACATTCTCCAATTCAATTCAAAATTCAATTCTCAAAAGTGTAGTTACTCGTACATATTTTAAACAAACAAATGTGAAATTACATCTATTCGCAAATCTATGGAATTGGATGCTATAACGCACAAAATTTCAGATCCTGCTTTTCCATTCAATATCGATTATGGCATATAATAATATTCCATAGTCACGGCTTCTCATCTTCATACTGAAAAGGGACCTTCCTGTATGCTATCTCTGAGTTTTGGAATTCCTATTCAGGCTGTTAATGCTCTTGGGTGAAACCGAAACAAAAGTCATATCAAATCGTATTATGCTCTTCGGCCTAAAATATTCAGCAAGGGATTTCTCGAGTGTAAATACTCATTGGACAATAAGCAATGAAGTGAATTGGTTATCCGGCTTCCATCCTGCTCCCTGTCAAAGGTTCTATATGAGTAGTCTACGCCAAAAGTCTGCATTTTCGGGCGACAAACGATATACATACATACATACTCTAACTGTAATTTCGCATTTACATAGTAATTTCAGAATTTCATGGAGAAATTGCATGACTGACCCAGTAAAAGAAATGAGGTCAAAGATGACATTTTATTCGGATTTTCTACTCGGAAAACTTGCTTCTACTGGTCCGCCACATGTACTTTCTATCTCTAGCATTGTCGTTCCCGCGGGTGAAATTATTTGATTTGTGCAGTTTTGATAAAAGAAAGTACCAAAATGTAATACAATTTCAGTTAAACTTCCAATTCAGATGCAAGCTCACGAAAAAAGGGCGTGTATCTTGATGAAATCTCGTAAAAATGGCGACCGCGCATTTATATTTATTTGCAAGGACGAACAACGTACAGCAATTGAAGCACAAGTGCATAATGTACATGGACGAGGCGATTCAACTGACTGCCACAGTGTGCAATTTGAAAAAGCGCTGAGCGCTCGATAACTAGCCACCACTCAACATAATGCCAGTTGGCAGTTTGCAAATTTTGTACCATGAGGATAATAATTTCGACTGAAAGTTGAATCGCGTGATTGAGATTGCAAATTCAGCAAATTTGGGAAATAGCCTTTATCGCAGCAATGCTTTGATAACAATACAACTCTGACTATGCAAATTCTAGGCCACTGCACTGTCTAACACCATCCTTAGAACTTCACTGAATAACATACATCCTTGATTCACGGGAGGTGGTAGTTTTGGTGCTAGACTGGCAACTTCGTATTAGTCCTTTGTCCAGAGTGTCGTTGCACTCCAACACAGCAGGACGGACAATACTCTTTCATTCCATGGAAATTTTTCTCTCGGCGCAGACAAAGGAGGACGAAATGTCCATTCTCACAGCAGAACAGATTGTGCAGATTACTAGAGCCATTGTAATTAAGTAACGAGTCTGCATCTTCATACCGTCATTGTTCTTAATTAATTAAAAACAGTGACCTGAATTGAATCGTGCCACCTCATTTTAGAAAGTCAAGGATAAACAACGGAGGTCTCTCAGATTTTTTCACAATTATTTTATCTTCTGTTGCATAGAACTGAATATGACTCAGACTCTTGATTGAATTTACTTGCAAAATGCATATTTACTGTTGGATCCTTCTATCCGCATGGTTGCATATCGAAGAGCTCCATTTCATTCAAGTAGTTTTATGCAAGTGACTCTCAATCCCGGATTCAATTAAACATAATGGACAGAAATGTTACAGTAAATATTTTCAGAATATCCTTTTGTGCCGACGATAATCACTTTGTTCAAACAAGTTTCCACCATTCACACTATCCAGTATCCACCAATGATCGACTTGACACTCATTATTTCAATCACACAGCATAATGAGACCAGCAAAATAAATGTCTATGACAAACTAACCTTTTTTTCGATTTAACTAATCGCGCAATTAGACGGTTTCGCGAATATCCACTAACTAGGATACAAATTTATTTTCTTTTTTTTTTGCACAAACACTGCTGCTGTGGTCGCGGATCGTTTGGAGTAGACCAAGTTGACCGATCAACAACCAATTGAAGACTTATCACTGGTTTAGTGATCTCTTAAAGAAGTCAGCTACCTTCTTGGATTTAACAGTTAAGCAAGCTTCATACCAGATAACAGTTTGCTATAAACCTCCCAGCTATGTGCTATGTATGCTAAGAAGCAAAGCAAAAGTCTGCATATACGAAAGAAACGTAGACGACGACAACGACGAAGACGTTGATGATGATGATGATGGTTTTGGTTAAGTGGTGGCATAGGAGGAGTATGGTGTTGGGAGTGTGAAGTGAAATCGAAAGAAAGAAATGTCTACTGTATGGCATCTAGTTCACTTCCTTCTCTCATATGCATGCTAATAGGCATGATATGTATCTTCTGCACACATTCATCAGGCAAATGGCTAAATGGCAAGATAGACGAGTATAGATGGATGGATGGATCCAAGTTGGGTTCATTGGAATATTCATAATCAGTGATGCCTTCGCATCGATCCACCCGTAAGCTGGGGGGAAATTGACTAGGGTCTAGTTTTAATCAATTTTGACTCAATCTCGACCTTTTTCTTCGGGCTAACGTCTGCGGAACGAAGTGTGCCCACGCTATTCAAACGATCATCTTTGAATGATAGTACATATCTGATTATAGTGTTCATAATCGGAAATTCTGAGCCGTGATCATGTTGGAAGTTTGTTGACATTTTTGGGGAAAATATCACTGTAACATTGCGACACGCAGCAAGCGGGAGTGAAAGCTGTAGGCGATAGTAGTCAGACAATTGGTCGGTATATAGTTAAATATTTGGCGAACGGTTGTCTACTTATAATCGGTCACTTTCGATTTTTTGCCGAACTGACAGACATTGGTAGTTAATCAAATCTAAGCCATCTTCAAATTAGCATTTAAAAAGAGAGAAAATACGTTCTTTGGAATGCTAAACTGAAAGAAAAACAATCTGTTTTACATTTACACAATAATTATCTAGGTATTACAAAACTATACGGTTAAAAAAAACTACTAATAAACTGAGCCGATGCGATGTCAATACGGTTTATTTTTGATATTGTCATTACGAGTACCTGCAGAAAAAATATATTTTACATTCTGTGCATTTAATAAATCTGTAAATTTTTCGAGTCTGTACATTTGAGACATTTGGGAAAAAGTTATTGGGAGTGTAGTTGTCAGCAACAAAATACATAAGGATGTGTTTTTTTTTTGTCTGTTTGTCTGTTTTGCCATCACATGAAAATCACTAATCCGATTGAAGTACATTATTTTGAAAAAAAAAAAATTTTTAATTTGCAGTAACGTTTAGTTTTTGTTTTATTGCAATCGGTTTTACCGATCAAAAGATATCCGAATTTCAAGGCATTCAAAATGTCATTATTATCATCAAAAGCACTCATCATCATCGTGGCGCAACAGTCCGATGTCGGTTTTGGCCGCCCGGATCATTGCCCTCCAATTATCTCGGTCCGCGTCCGCGTTATGACCGCGTCCTCCAATTTCGGAAGCCCAGTAATAGCTCGACATGAGCATATACTAACCTATCCCAACGAGCTGTTAGTCTTCCTCGCTACGTCGGCTCTGTAATGAACCACCTATAATGAACCATATTATGGTAGCGCTGCTTCCACCGACAGATCGAAAGCAGAATCTGATAACCAATGATCTCTCGGTGGTACGAAACCAGAGGCCGAAGGTCCCATTACACCCGGATCCCGATCCGAGCGCAAGGGCATCTAAGTCGTCCGCCAATCATTCCATCGTTATCGCCCCATTTTTTTATTATTCAACATTTTTGCCTCCCCTGTTTGTGTTGTCTTGCCCAGGCCTATGAATTTTCGTAATACGTAAAGGATTTGCGCTCGGTGGCCGTGTTCGTTTGGTCGCCGCTCTACGATACTACATCTAGAGCTCGGAGGTTCAAGTCGCGGCGTGAACAAAAACTGCCTGCGAGTATTAATAGAACTACCACATTGATCCGAGCCTGCCAGTATAAAGATGGCACGGATAGAAGGTGTATGCTGGAAACTGCACATACGAAAAGTAGATACGCTACCGAAACGTCAATAAAGCACAGAAATGTTAGAGATTTTGATGCGCCTATACCCCTGGTGGGGTTAGGGCAATTCACACAAAGGACAAGGGCAACGAGCGGCGAAAATTACACCCACGTCTGCCGAACTGAGCTACAGCAAGCATAGGCCGCTGCTAAGCTCGTTGAGGGGCCTATTCCTTCGCCAGATGCCACTGTCCCACCTCCACGGTATCTATGCAATTTTAGGTTTCGTCCCCACGAGAATTTTCGGATGCTCGCCAATCCGGTGCATTTTATATTTGGCGCCCAGCTTGGGGCCAATTTCTCGTACAAAACAGGACTAAAAAGGACCTCGTCGATCCACCTTTTAGTTTCCAGGGCCCCGGCTGGGGAAATCACCTTTCACTCGGATTTTTGTCACTTTTCACTCTCGTCACTCTAAAAGTCAAGAATTGCAATTTTATTTTTAGTTTTTGTTTTAAGTTTTAATTTTTTTTTATTTTCAATTTTTTTTCTATAATTTATTCTGAGTGTTTGGAATTTTGGAGGCATGGAAAATTGAAATATTCACAAATCCCCTTGCGTGGGCTCCGCTCGCTACGCTCGCTCCGCGCTTAAGGGATCGCAACCCTCAGTATCGCACAAACATGAAAGCTCGCTTTGCTCGCTGTGCGTGCAACAGCGTTTTGATCAGTTTTAAACACACCAAACACTCACTATAAATCATTAGAACAAGAAAATAAGGAAAACCAATTGGCAACGACCATATGCATTAAAAGTGGGTCTCTTATATGGCCAGTTCATAGGGGAGGTTGGCACTCATTCAGTGGGATCTTGACCATTCTCAAAATCAATTAACTAACCCATTCTACAAATATTTATCCAATTTTTCAAGTCGCTAGCTTCATTCTATCGAAAATTAACGCTTATTTGAAGTTTCACTTGTAGGGGAGGTAGGGGTTCCTTGAGTCGGATCTTGCCCAGCATTTCCATCAACCAATTAGATCCCCCTACAAACATTTAAACAAAATTTCAAGTCTCTAGCTTCATTCTATCGAAAGTTATCGCTTATTTGAAGTTTCTTTAGTAGGGGAAGTAGGGGTTTCGATGGTCGGATTTTACGTATTTTCAATATTAGCCGACTGGATCATACTACAAACATTTGACCAAAATTTCAAGTCGCTAGCTTTATTTTGTCGTAAGTTATCGCTTATTGTAAGTTTCATTTCTAGGGGAGGTAGGGGTTCCTTAGGTCGGATCTTATCCATCTTTAATGCCAACTAACTCAATCTCACTTTCAACATTTCACCAAAATTTCAAGTTACTGGCTTCATTCTATCAAAAGTTATCGCTTATTTGAAGTTTCATTTGTAGGGGAGGGGGGGGGGGGGGGGTCCTTGAGTCGGATCTTGCCCATTTTCAATACCAACAAAGTAGGTCTTATTAGCAACATTCTTTAAAATTTTCAACTTGCTAGTATCATTTTTTCGAAAGTTATCGTAATTTAAGGAATATTTAATTTTTGGAAATTTGTAGGGGAGGTAGGCGTTCCTTTGATCTGATTATGCCCAACTTACATAATCTTAAGCAGCTTCTCACTTCAAGGTTACACGCCAAAAATCAGGTGTCTACGTCAATTGGTTCAGGAGTTATAGACAAAAAACCTGAAAAGTAGGGTAGTACGGGGTTCTTTGTAAGAAAATTACCGTTAGTTTTCAACTTATCAGTTTTATTTTCCCAGGAGAGTATGAAATTACCCTCATGAGTAATCTACCAAAGCTAGAGCTTTTTATGTTTCTTTAATCGGGAGTTATAGATACATTTATGTATTTTACATATGTAGGGGAGGTAGGCGTTCTCTTAGCCTGATCATGCCCATTTTCAATACCATCCAACTAAATCACACTTCCAACATTTGACCAAAATTTCAAGGCTCTAGCTTCATTTTATCGAAAGTTATCGTGCGAACGGACAGACAGACGGACAGACAGACAGACAGACAGACAGACATGGCTAAATCGAATCAGGAGGTGATCCTGATCATTTATATATATATATTGCTATACCTCCGGAGCCTCCTTTAAAGTGTTACATATTTCCGTCGTGACAAAAACAATATACCCTATACTATAAGTCTAGGGTATAAAAATTAAAAAATTAAGATTAAAAATAAAAAAAAAATTTTTTTTTTTTGCAAATTTGAGAGTCTTAGGGTGACGCGAGTGATAAGTGACAAAAAATCCGAGTGAAAAACGATTTTTTCAGCCCGGGCCCCGGAAACTAAAAATATCCCCAAATTTCCTCTCCGAAATTGAGTAGAACCGTCCTCATCTGAATTAAAAGGGTCTGTTGGAGTCTTATTTCCTCAGCCCTTCTTATAAAGTCTTCAAAATAGAACTGATATAAATAAGGACACGTCTGAATCGTAAAATAAAGCAAACACACATTCGCCTGGTAAACGACAGGACTTTCAATAATTTTGTAAATATCGTACTCCACATTTCCATTGAATTTTGTTGTGCTAATATAATTCCTATTCTGATACACAACCCACACTATTAGTATATGATACTTTTAGTTTAAAATACATGACACGTTCACCCAAATCACACATTCTTTGCAAGTTTTCATGCTCCATCGTGTAAATACTTTTTAAACTTATAGAACGGCTAAAAGTTGAGAGCACCATTATTGCCAATGCCATCCGCAAAACGACTTCATATATGACTTTAAGTCAAACACATTTGCCACGTGAGACATACATAATTGAACAATAAGCACTGAAAAAAGGACGGTGACACACCTGAAGAAGTAGGTTCAACATACACCCCGGGCACATACTCATAACAAGTGACAAACTCTTCGTTAGCCATTTAATTCACATCTCGTGCATCAGCGAACTAAACCCCAATGGTCGCATACAAAGTAGGCGGATTTGTTCTTGGGCCCATGCTGTTTGTTGGTTGGGGGCGCTCGTGCCGGAACTTTGTATTTCACCTTGCACCTGTACCTCTGTGTCGGGCTTCACCGGAGATTGGATTAAGAGCTCTCACTGGCTTTTGCCTTGTATGTGGGTCTGACAGAGGTAACGATGACTGTGATTAGAATAGTTAAGGAGCTTATTTGGTCCAGTGCGAGCTCTCTCGCAAAAGAACGTAGACCTTTCTGCGGGTACATTCGGCATCCCTGAAAAAGTGATATGAGCCAAGAAAAAAAAAAAATGTTTCCACCCGACTTGGTTGAATTTTTATTCAGATGAGCGAAAGAGAAAGTGGCCAGATTGTGTACTGGTGACGGTGAGGCGACAAAAAAGTTTTAGAAAAATTGAAAATTTCTAAGGATTTTGGTATTGCCATTGGGGAAATTTAGGTACCAACTGCGGACCTATTGTATTTGTAGGTTCGATTTATTGATTGCATTGCCTGAAGTAATATTCCCGTCACCCTAAGGGAAAGAACTGAAGTCACGAATTGGATTTTGGATGTGATTTTAATTACATTCAGAAAACAACGTGACAGAACTATCAATGAGGCAAACCATGTTTCACTCACTTTCGAAGAAAATGTAATTGAAATGAAATATTTGGAGTTTAATGAATGGAATTGCTATAATGGTTAATGGAAATAAAATTCGTTTGATGTCGTTTTTCGGAATACGAACTTAATCCATGTTCGGACCGGAGCAAATTGCCTTGTCTCAAATGTCACATTCATACCAAATCGGCAGTGAGACTGTACTGACTATAATATATACAGTAACCCCGAAAACTACAAATTCTACACTATTCTCGCTTATTTTTCGATATTATGCCTGGTTCACATTATTCCAGTAACCAATCCAGTCCAGTAATCCAGTCCAGCGCTGGATTGCTACTGGAATAATGTGAACCGGACAGCTATCCAATCCAGCAATCCAGTCACTGGACTTTTTCATTCCAGCTCGCCTAGAAATCATTGTCACTATAGTTACCGAATCAACAACACACTCACCGGACTACTGGACTGGAATCATGTAGACGATATGATCCAGTCCAGCACTGGACTGGATTGCTGGACTGGAATAATGTGAACCGGGCATAAGGGGGACTCACGCCCATATCGTAAACGTCGTATTTATCGTAAAGTTGTAAACTTGTCATTTTACTATGGGGATGACATAAGTTTACGACGAATACGACGTTTTCGACATTTACGACACTGAGCGTGAGTCCCCCTATAATTGTTTGCATGCCAACTAACTCTCATGTAGGGGAAGGGGCGCGGTGGGGCTATGGCCTCAGCGGAGCCATCACCATTTTCAGCGGCCTCGAAAATCATAGATTTGGTTCTAATCTCCACTCCGTGTGGGAAGATAGAGGGGACTACGGGTTGTCATATTAAAGGGGCGTCCGTCGTTGACCTTTGTATAAGGATGTTCATCGATCTTTCCCATTTTAAGTTCATTTCACCGAATGGTAACCACTTGATCGTTACTTCCGGATTCCACTACTTTTTGGAATGAAAACCAACCAAGAACCTGCGGCTTCACTATATGAATTCCGAATTTAGGTAGGCAGTCCGGCCATGGGCATCTCAGTAGAATACCATTTTAGCGCCGAAATACCTGTAATTTTTCCAATTCCATCCATTGATGAAAAGTAAAATTTGAAAATGGAAAAAACATGCCTCTAGATTAAAAATCACTTTCCAAGTGGAAACAAGTCTGGTAAACCCCCTCGGTGGGTATTTCTTCTTATCACGAAGCAGGTTATCGATGGAATTGTGTGAGTTCGTGATATCACCTACCAATAAATTGGTAGTGGTTGCGCGCCACAGCGGATGTCGCATGCTAAACAAGAAGGTCATTCTTGAACAATAACAGCAAGAGTGACATGAATGGAATGGACTGGGTATGTGTGTTTCGAGTAACAAGTTGATGCGCCAAGTCAGCTTGCTTCAATTGAATTGACCCACTTTTTATCCTACAAATTGTGCGGGCATTTTTTTCTCCCTCAACAGCTTTATGGTATTTCTCACAGTGATTTGCTTATCGAGAAACCACCGCTGGACAAGTTTCTTCTCACTTTCTGTTATATGGAAAGTGTTTGGTACGGTTTCTTATCGACGAAGCAGTGTTTGATTTTACAATATATTGACGAAAAGTGTTAATCGACCAGGCGAGTAAGTATGTAGGCGAAGAAAATTTTCTGTCGGGTGTAATTTACTTACGACTTTCCCTATGTTTAGGAAAATTATTTGCTGCTATCTGCGAGCTATGAAAAACTAATACTCAAAGATCAATACTATAATCAATTTTCTATAAATGCATCCGAAAGACCTTTTTTAGATGGTAATTTCTATTTCATATGTTTACGTTTCAGTTTCATGTCTGATTCACACCATCTTATTTCGGCGCGGAAGTAAGTTTTTTATAAACGATCAGCTATATGAAGCTGATCCCCCACAGATATGATGATTATGATAGGAAGCTAGGAAACTGATAGTTTAGTCTTAAGGCATAGCGATACGTAAAAAGCCTTAAGCACAGAATACTTCACAATGATTCCACATTTGATGTTTAAATTGAGAAATGCCCATTGGACCGAATCCTCAAATTTCAGGACATAGTCTATGCAGATAATGTATAATTTAATTTCATAGGCTGAGGCAGGTCGCCTCGACTCGTAATCGACACAACACCCTTTTCTCCGCATAAACGTCGACTCGGCATCGGTGCAATTGCAACAAAAATTCGGTCACGTTTTAGGAGCGTTGGTGCCTACAGTGATAATCACCGCTTTCGATTTACCGGATCTCAGGCTATTTTCATACAAAACGACAGACCGAGAGTATCGTCGACGTTTTCCAGAAAGAAGGCTTCCTGACGGGCATACGTTCGAAACAACGTATCGTATCTTTGGAGAAACTGAAGGAAGTCAAAACCGTAATGCCTCAGAACGTAATCGGAGTATCGGAGTTACAAGGGAGGAAGAAATCCTGGAGGTCTTCACAAAAAATCCTGGCTTGAGCACAAGAAGGGCCACACTTCAGCTAGATTTACCCCGTATGACAATTCATCGAACTCTTCGTGCAGGATCTACTCCCAACAGACGGTGAGAAGAGGATGACTTTCTGTAAGTCCTATGGACCGATGACGCTACCTTCACGCGAAGTGGTGTATTCAATACCAACCACGTTTGGGATCAAGAAAACCCCCATGAAATTCGCACTTCTTGATTCCAATATGAGTTCAGCGTAAATGTCTGGATAGGTGTTGTAGGTGATGAGCTGCTTGATCCTACCATTCTTCCTCATCGACTGAATTCGGTTGCCTTTCGCGAAATCTTACAAAACGAAGTAGCTCCTAAAATACTGGACAATATGCCTATTACTCAGCAAGCGGAACTTTGGTGACAGATGGATGGATGCCCAGTCCACAATGGCTCAATTGCTATAGGGTTTTTAAACCGAGAATTCGGAGAAAAATGGATTGATTTTTATGTATGGGGTGATATGAAAAACGCAGTTTGTAGCTAACCGTTCATCTCCCTAGATTATCTGCTGCAAAGAATTCATGCTCCGTGCCACGGATTAAAGGAAAAATGCGAACCAGTTCTCAGAGCAATTTCGTCAATAAGCAGAAGATACCGTTTGTGCATAAACCACGAAGGAGGCCATTTTCAGCAGTTCCTTTAGATCGATTCAATCAATAAATTTTATTTGTGTTTTAATATTTATTTTTTAATTCAAAACTGAAGCTTCTACTGGTGTTTTTCACTAGTAAGAAGACTTGTCAAATCAAGAGTCAAGTCAATTTGTTCGATTTTTTGACCATGTTTTTCTTCCACTAAGATCTAATATTCGAAAATTTTCAAATATAGGTCGTCGATATTTATATGTTATTCGAAAAGTAAGAAATTGGACTATCTTTTGGAGATTTTTTAGAGCTCTTAGTGCAAAGCCCCGTTATAAAATGTGGGTACAATTTTCCCATCAAAAGTTGAAGCAAATATCGGGATAACGGAAAGGATTCATCCCCTACAAAATAGTAGGGGAAGAAAACAGTCATCATTTTCATCCTGCGGAAGCTTGGATAGCGGTGGTATGCCGAGTTTATTTCCAACTCGGCATACCACCGCTAGCCAATATTTCATTGCCAAGGCATTTGGACCACAAACTTTTACTGCTTCATGTCCAAAAGGTCCTTTCCGCTTGAACAAAAGACCAAAATGATTTCACTAGGACTCCTGTACACCCGTCCTTCATGCTCATAAATTTAATTTTCGCCTCACCAAAGGGTTTATATGCTTTGACCAGCACTGCTGTGCACTGTGCTCCTCGAATCACGCAACACCCACATCCCGCTTCATGCCCAAAAAGGTCCTTCTCGCCTCGCCAAAGGGTTAAAATGCTTTCACCAACACTCCTGTACACTCCTCCTTTCAAATTGACTCACGCGACACTCACATACAAATACATCATAATTTCTTTGAACACATTTTTCAGTTGAACGTCCATATATTTCTTTCTGGTGCCCGACATTGACGCCTTTGCTCGATCCAAGCCGTTCGCATGGTCCGAGACGCACCGACAAGCACATCGATTCGCTTACGTGGTGAACTATAGACGACCTGAGTGGGCTCCGCTCGCTCCGCGCTTAAGCGATCACAACCCTCAGTATCGCACAAACATGAACGCTCGCTTCGCGATTAATGGATTATTTCGGTGCACCGCCGATTACGAGACGAATATGGGACGACCCGTGTGCGGAGGGCCTTAGCGTGGTTCGAGACGCACACACGAGTACATGAATTCGTGATACATTTACCTGGAAAGTGGAGTTCCAATCGCAGACAAGCTGATTAGTAGACGAATATGAGACAACCCGTGTGGAAGAGGGCCTTACAAGATGGAGCGATCAAGCGTCAGTAATCGACGTTGTCCGTGTCAATCACAGTCTTACGAATATACGACCGTATGAAATGCGATTGCGGTTTGCACCCAAAATGCTTCCAGCGGTATTTCAAAACAACCAAATATACTTTTTTAAACCAAAAGAACATTTTTTTGTCAAATATATCATAATAAAATAAATGATAAATACACATCACATTTCAATGTAGAGATTATTTAATATTCAGAAAATATACGCCAAAATAAACACCAGTCTAAATGCTCGATTCCTTGTGGGTTCTGGACAATATGGGCTAAGGCGCTGTTTAGAAGCTGCGATTTATGTAACAAGCGGTTTGAGCAGCGGCACTCATCTTTAAAGGCAAACAAGCGCCGCGGTTTCCAAATTACATAACATGCAATCTCTCCGCTCAATAAACTGCGTTGGCAGCCTCGCGATTGCCAAATTTATATTACGAGTACATGCAATCTCTCCTCTCAATAAACTGCGGCGGCAACTGCCCGCGATTTATTGAGTGGTGAGATTGCATTTAAATACAATGTAAATATGATAACCGCTGCGGCTTCCGCTTGTTTACCTTTATAGACAGCGGGTGTCAGTGCTCAAACCGGAGCTTTTAAATTGCGCCTAGCCACCATAGTTCAGTTCATAGCTATAGCTCACAATACGCTTCATTATGTCACTTAGACCATTTAGCAATGGACCGTGCTTCGACCATTTAAAAGTGCTCCAACATTCGGGGAATAAGTCGACAGCCAGCCTACTCAGTTGGTTCGATATTGACGTATATGTTGACTGTAATGTCTAATTGTTTTGTTTTGATAACAACATTATCAAACAAATTCCCTCAAAGCTTGTTTTGTACCGCAATCAATAGTAAATTTTAAATAAACTTAAGCATATCATATCGTATCACTGCTATTTTATTTCACATTAATTTAGAAAAAAATTACATTCTAAAACACTAACACACTTTCACTTAATTAACTGTTGCCGACCGCCAGATTTGCAAAAATCAGTTTAAATTTAAACAGTTAACCCACACATTCAGCTAATTTCTTTCTTTTGGGTACCTTAAAAAATAAATGTTAATCAGCAGATAAATTGTCGTTTCTGGATATAATTTATTTGCCGGTTTCCATTTCACTGGTTTGTTTCATCTTTCTTCCTTTTGGTTGCGCCAAAAACAAAACAAATGAAACCGGAATATAGAGGGCTACGCCCGCAATTCGAGGGTTTTGTAGCAAGCGCTTATTTTGGCATGTAAATACTGGCTCCCTGTTCTTCTTGGTACCCCTCAGCTGAATAAAAACACCATAATTAAATGTTTTACCCATGATATAGTATCTTACATGCCAATTCACAAAAAGACTGCATCTGTCACCTCTCAAAGTAATAGTTTTAATACGAGAAGCTGTAGATAGATATGTATGTATACGAGATAAACTGTCCCACTCTTCGAGATGCTTAACCATTCATATTACATAAGACGACATTGCAAATTGCAAACTTGTGTAACGGCTTCGAAATTCAGGGCGGTTGGGACAAATTACGGTCTAATATTTTTTCCTCCTCCACTGTTCCCCTTTCTACAAATCTCAAGAAAATGCCAAAAATGGAATGTACTCAACATTACCTTTCTCACGACACCCCACTTGGCTATACCAGTGGATAAAAAAAATTTACCTTAATTTCGCCTCTATGTGGACCCCCCCCCCCCCCCCCCCCCTTAAAGTTGGCCAATTACAACACAACGCTATCTCCAGCAAATTATAGCATTTCTACACATTCTCGCCGAATTATGTGTGCAGCTTCAGCCGTTCGTAAGATATTCTATGAACAGACGGACAGACAGGTATTTGACCGATTTTGTGAGATTTAAGACACAAAGCCCTAAAAAAATTAACTGTGTGAATAGTTATTGTTAGGATCACCAATCACCAATCTTCACCGTTCCAAAGTTGGTTCATTAAATAACTGCAATTCGCACTACGAAAAACAACATGTAAGTAGTACACGCATATCTATGCGTGAGGCCGGTAGGTGTATTTTTTGTATGGATAGTGTCAAAACGCAAAACTTTAAGTCAATGTGCTATTATTAAATATCATGTCATTGTAATGAAACTTAGAGGTATTATTGCCTATGATGTTGGTTATCATCAGCCATCAATATTTTTGACCTAGGGTGTGCTTGAGGGGTGCAGGGGTGTGCTAACTGCAACAATAGAAATGTACTATTATTAACCTTTTTGGATGAGATTTAAAAATTCTATTATTTTCGGTTTTCTATGCTAGTGAAATGCCGCTTTTCTGTAAATTTTCATATGTCTAGCTATAACGGTCTCGAAATGCAAGGGGGGGGGGACAAACTCGGACCACATATTTTCCCCTCTCCCTCTTTTCCCCTTTCTTCAAATTTGAAAAAAATTCCAGAAATGGAATGTACTCAACGGTACCTTTCTTACGATACCCCACATGCCTATACCAAACGAAAAAAAAATTTCGACCTTCATTTCCCCTCTATGGCGACCCCCCCCCCTTAAAGTTGACCTATTACGACGCATCGCTTTCTCCAGAGAATTATAGTATTTCTACATATTTCCACCAAATTTCATGCATGTAGCTTCAGCGGTTCGTGAGATATTTCATGGACAGACGGACAGACAGACGGACAGACGGACAGACGGACGCATGACCGATTTCATAAGGGTTTTGTTTTTATACAAAACCCTAAAAAGGGCTTTTTGCCTCAAAATTTATACTTTTCACTCAGGCGATTATGTCATTTCAGCAATTATTAAGTTAATCTAATCAATACACCACATTTTTTCTGTTTATTTATGTACATCCCGTCCTGTCAAAATCTAAATGCCATTCATAAGTACTAAAATGGTTTACTGAGTCGACCACATGTCGACTTAGTACCCAGATATTGGAGCCACTGTTTCTATGGAAACATACAGAACAAGCTCATTCCATGGCTATATATTCAAAGGTCTGTCATTATGCAACACCCATAGTATGCCAATGGATTGAAATAATTAAAAGCATTGAACTAGACAGTATGCAGGATTTTAAAGGCTTTAAGCGCTCAACGTCTGTTGAAATACTATTGAACCTGCTATTTATAGCACCCTTCGTTTTGCCATCATCACCATTCCCATAGAACTAATCCGCCTGAGTTCGACAAGAGCTGTTGTTATATTGCCATTGTTACAAGTCCATTAAGTGTCTACCAGGGCTTAAGTTTTATAAAAGAAGTCCTCAAACTCCTTTGGAGGTACCTACTGGAAATTCGTTGTTTAGGGCTAATAAATCGTTTGTCAAGTATCTTTTATAAGGCGGCTCCTTGATATTGTAGGAGAGACTGTTGAAATTTCGGATTCTTATTGCAGATGAACATTGAACACAGCTCTGAAGGACCATCGACTTTTGTTGATGTGGTTGTCCAAGTGTCTTTCGCAGAGGAAAAATCGGAGTCTTCATTTGAAAAATGTGAACAGAAGACTGAAATGTGACAATTGAATTGTAGAAGTTAATCTACAATACTTGTATACCAAATTCCCCTTCTTGAATGTTCAATGAAAATTGTATGAGACTTATCGTTTACGTTTGGAAAAACTTCAATACTTTCCCATTCAAGCCCTTGTAATTCCTCGAAATCAAACTGCAGGCAGACTGATGCCCATGCACTTTCTATTATCCTCAAATACCACGACATCCATATCCATTCCACCCGAAGCATATAACAAGCAACATACACAATATCTTTTGTTGTCACTGTTTGACCAACAATAAAGCGAACAATGAAAACAATACGAGTACATCCCAGTACCCTGCCATTGTTCCCAGCTTAGCAAAGTAAATCCGGTCAAGGATACTATTTCAGCTTTCGTAGACAAGTTCTAACCACCAACCGGTTATAGACTATTGATAGGTTTGCCTTTCACTTATTTTGGGTGAAAGGATGCTTGCTTACTTGTTCGTCAATCCTTAAGCATTTACTTTGGTCAGGCTACCACGAGTCCATGCAATGGAATCCGTCTTGTTGTCTCGAACGTTTGCGGATGGTTGTGTTGCAAGAGTAAATGCATTATAAAATAAACTTTCGGGGGTTAAAAGGCATTTAAGCACATAGTAAGCACTCTGTGAAATTGACCATTTGGTTGCTAGAATGAGAGGGTTGAATGATTCCATGTCATTTAGCAACGAGTGTATCGGTTTAGCGAGATGCTTTCGACAAAACATGAGTTCAGTGCAAGTGACTGTGGGAAGATTTCGATTGTGATGACTTGTCGAATGGTATCTAATTAAATTGAGTCATAATCTGAAAAGGTCAGAGTGGTTAGTCCGTTAGGGTATCAACATTTATTCAATAATGGGTTTTAAATTGAGATGAGGGGACAAAAGACCTCTCCAGAGACCTCCTCGCGGGTGCCCCCTGGAACAGTGAGGGTAAAACGGTACCAAGCAACTCCTGCTGTACTCCTTACACACTATATGGCAAGCACGCACTGACAATGATATATGGAAGTTTTTGGTATGACAACTTCGTCGCCATATGCGAATGTGACAGATATATGGTAGCAAATAAGGAAAATAAGCGTATTAGGGCGAGAAAATGGATAGCTTGGCGTGATACGGAAGGTTTCCATTCAATTTTATTGCGTGAATTGCGACGCGGCATATCGGAATTTCGTTGTCACCGATTGACGTCAACTATCTTTTGGATCTTGTCTTACCTTTGATCACAAAAAAAAAAAACACAATAAGAGAACCATTATCTGCAAGTGTACGGTTAACATCGACGCTGAGATTCTTGGCTTGGTGGGTTTCTGGGTCGCAGATTGCAAATCTGAAGTCCAAATGGCAAAAATCCAAATGGGGGATCCAGAATGGTAACACATTTTTTAACCACGGCCAATCTTGCTAGAAAAAACTCTAATCACTAATTGCGAATCTGAAGTCAGAACTGGAAAAAAAAATAAAGAAAATAGAGGAGTTTCTGAGCGGCAACCCTTTTTTCCCTAAAACACAGCTGGAAAAAGCTGGTAGGAAGTGGCAGAATGGCAACTCTTTTTTGATAAACACGTCCAATCTTGCTAGAAAAAATGGTAGGAGGTCGATTGGTTTACTGATTGCAAATCTGAAATCACAATTGCAAAAAAAAAAATAAAAAAAAATAAAGGAGTTTCTGAGCGGCAACCCTTTTTTTCTCAAAAACACAGCCAATCTTGCTGGAAAAAGCTGGTTGGATTTTTTTTTTGGGTCGCTGATTGTGAATCTGAAGTTCAAATGGCAAAAAAATCAAAAGGGCAACACTTTTTTTTATAAAGACGACCAATCTTACTGGAAAAAACTGGTAGGAGGTCGATTGGGTCGCTGATTGCATATTTGAAGTCAGAATTGCAAAAAAAAAATCGAAAAAATATAGGAGTTTCTGAGCGGTAAACCTTTTTTCTCAAAAACATGGCTAATCTTGCTGGAAAAAGCTGGTAGGCGCTTTTTTTTGTGGATCTCTGATTACAAATCTGATGTTCAAATAGCAAAAAACTAAACGGGGGATCCAGAATGGCAACACTTTTTGTTTGTAAACATGACCGATATTACTGGAAAAAGCTTGTAGGGGGTTGATTAGGTCGCTGATTGCGAATCCGAAGTCAAAATAGCAAACAACAAACAAAAAATAAAAAAATTCTGAACGCCAATCCTGTTTTCGAAGAAACGGTCCATCGGTCTGCAAAAAGCTGGTAGGGGGTTACGTGAGTGGTTTCGCTTAACCTAAATGCGTGCAAACGATTTTAGGGGAAAGGTACATGAAACATGCGGTTGGTAAACATTAAATTAAAGTAAACGCTCTTCACAAGTGCGCACATTATGTCCCTATGGGAGCGCGTATGTTACCGCACCACCAGTTGTTTGTCATTGCCCAACAGAACAGTACTCGTGACTCGTACTCGGGCGAGAATGTGAACGCGCACCTGGCCCAGGCTACGTGCCTCGGGCATTCTCGCCGAATATGCTCGCCTCGTCAAATCTGCTCCACTCCACCTGATATCAATAAAATCTAATTGAAAATACAATTCATTTTGTTCTACGCTGCAATATAGCGATATATAGATATTTCTTCTAATATAGTCAGTAGTTCAGTTCTCTATTCTCTTATTTACATTTACGACTTAGACTTCGATGAATCTAGTTCTCCCACTCTTCTCTTCTTTCACTCCATCTCCAACTCCATAAGGGACGACAAATTCGTTTCATATACGGAGTAGGTCTGCGAACCTAGTTTCTTGAATCTATTTCGTTGTCGGAGTCGGAGTAGGTCGACCTGATCCGCAAGAGGAGCAGGTCATAGCATGACTAGTACACATATAAGGCGGAGAGAAATCTATCCGATCGTCACCGATCTTGTCGCGCCTCTCTTATGGTGCGGGGCACTATGATGAGTTCGTGCCTAGCACTATGGACGAAACCAGTCTCATACCAATCTTGGGGACTTTTATTCCCATCCTTAACTCTATTTAATTTCAATAGCAGATTCAACAGATAGATAGATTCAGATTCAATAATAAAATTAAAATGCACCCAATAAAACAATCATCGTTTCGGTTCGAAAATTAATATTTAATTTTTCAATTGTGCTGAACTCAAAATAAATAAAAAACACAAAACGAAATAAAAAGAGCAGTGCACATCAAAATCCCACAACCTCTCATCATTTAATTTCATATCCGTTTCATCCGACATCATTCAAGAAAGCAAGGATTATGTGGTTTTGTGGTAAGCCGCCAAGTCCCCATTTATTTTTGTTATTTGAAGTGGTGATGTGCGGATGCTGGATTTGCGCGCGTACTACGTTATAGCCTTAATCAACTTGACTCCCAGCTATTTTCAACTCGTGTGGAAACCACATCGTTTGTCCGGAAATGAAGTTTCTCATAATATTAAATAACTGCCGAGAGGATTCGCTAACTCGTGTGTGCTCTCAACTTAACATTTGTATGAATGCAGAATCCACATCCGCAAAGATTAACAGAATATGAATGTGGTGCACTGGCGAGGATAACTTTGAAGAATGGTAAAATTGTATCTCTCAGTGGGCTGGATAATGAATTAAAGCCAGTCATAGTTGCGAATTGTAGAATTTCCTAGCTTTTTGACCTGACCCTGAAAATATGTAACAAGTTGTATTATACTGGAGCACTTTAGTATTAATTGAGTGTGTAAGCGGTTTTTAAAAACAGGACCAATCAACCATGGTACCTGAGTCATGAGGCCAGACACAAGACCTGCTGCGAGACCAGCCAATAGTTTATATTGTGAAGCTGGCCTCGTGGCTGGTCTCGCAGTAGGTCTTGTGTTAATTTCCTTAAGCTTAAATTTTAATGTCCTCATGACTCCGTCCAAATGGAGGGAAGCGGTGTCATTCATGGCTTCCAGACTCCTTATTGTCAACAAATGTGACTTTCTGAGGCCATCCTGAAAATATTCACCCATGTACCTTCACCGTACTACTTATTGCTCATGAAGCCCATCCTAATTCGACCTTTATGTCTGCCGATTAACTAGATTGTTCTTTCTGCAATTGGTTGTGCGCTCTTCGCAAAGTACCCTATCAGCCAAGATTTCGGCTCCGGGATTCTTCGAGGAAAACCCGCGGAACACTATTAATATTTTGTGCTGAAAATAGATAGTCAGTCGGGACAGAGCTCCTCGCTTTTCTTTATTTACACACAGAAAAGAGCTTTCATTATGAAGAAACGGTCCTGATCATTCTTCAATCTTTCTCATGGATGAGTTGAGCGTAATTATTGCCGAATGGGATGCAATAATTCCTATGGAGAATTATAGGCGAAATCCAGACGAATGGGATACGTTTTTGCATCGCACGAACGGTAGTTCAATGTTGTATGTGGTGATAATGATTTTAAAGATGGTTGCGTTATTCCGGATATCTTTTTCTTCGGTCACTAAAGCAATGGAGACTTAATGATTTTGGCATTTCCATGGCTTTAGTGACCGAAGGAAAAGATATGACGCAACACTCATGATAGTTGTTGGTCATGGCATGGCGCGAAAGACGGCACGGCGACTTAAGATCAGCTTGTCGCGTTGTCTGCTAATATAGAAGTGACGAGTTGGCTAGTAGTTCACTACTACAAAACTAAGCTACGAACACCTTAGAAATAAGTTTTGTACATAAAACCCGATTGGCTGATAGGGTAGGTATTCGAAACCCGTATCGGGCGATCTTGTCCTGCTTTACTGCTAAGTCTCCTATAGGCAACCAACGTCACGTCTGAGCTGAATTCAATGCCGGAGGTTATACCATCATCACCAAAAAGTTTGAAAGCTTTTTGTTGCACCCTGTATAATACCGACAGTACAGTGTGACCCGCATCGACCCATAAATGGGAAATATATTTGACTCTCAGTCTTAGGTTACTCTTGTATATTAGCACTAACTCAGATGAATTGAAGTATTTTTCACATATATTCAGGAAGTCCAGACATTTCATAGCGTTTTCTGCAATGGAAAAATGTGGTCTGCCTAGTAAAGCTTATTGGAGATGGCAACACCTAACAGGTTTAAGGCTGGCAAGTCAGGAATATTCACTCCATCGAAAAAAATGAGAGGTATTTTGAGCACATACCATACTTTATTGGTATAAGCCAACTTTGAGTTTTGGAAACATTGAACAGTAGGTGGCTAAATGGGGGAGCAGGTGGTGCATGCTGGCAACTGCATTCTTCGAAAAGAGTTTATGCCGACGAAACGTTAACGTTAGCGTTGGACGCTCTACAAGGGGTTAAGGCAATTGAGTATTAATAAGCAAAAGAAAGAGCGTTGGGGACAAAAGAGTACCTTGCGGAACCTCGGCATTAATGGTATATTGACTCGGCTTAACTCCACCAACAACGACTTGGATCGAAAGGTAATGCACATAACTTTCAATCCATTTGATGAACTTGAAATCAAGACCAAATGCATGAAGTTTAGCCAAGAGCGCTAAATGTCAAACCATAAAGGAACAACTATTAGAGATGGAACTTCGTTCGATTTAAGCAAAAGCGCAGTGCCAATTGAGACGCAAAAAATCAAACGAAAGTTTCCTTTAGAGGGATAGGGACGACAACGCTTTAAAAAGCTCTTCAAATGCCAACTGCCCAGTACGTTTCATCGTATGAGTAACATGCTTGCTATTCTGCATAACCCCTTCGTGTGCTGATGGAATCCATCACATATGCAACTACTAGGCAACCACTCTTAATTCGTATGGAGTCCCACTTCTTGTTAACAATCTCTATTCCTTGGTCAAACTCTGTCGAAAGCTTTTAAAATATCTAGGGCTTGGCTTCACCAAAGAGGATTGATATTCTACAAGAGTGATCACTCCATAGAACTTTCGCCTCTGCTAGTAGATTTGTAGATTTTTAAGATCTACTTGATAATGCACACTTATGAAGCGTAAACACCCATGCCACGGTAATTATTTTGGCATCAACTCTAATGTTAAAATGTTTGCTCAAAAATGTGTACAAAAATTTCCTAGTATGGGGTTTGAATAAGCCATTGAACATTGTGCAAATTCAAATCGCCTGCAAGAGCCATTTGATGGAGGGAATTTCTCTAATGTCGTCATGGTCCCGGTACCTTCCAAATCTGTATCCTTTTTAACGCAATATTTCACGTCATCATCATAATACCAAATTCTTCACTCAAAATCACGCTGAATTGAACTTTAGCTCCACGTGTGCTAACCGAAATAGAAAGAGTCAGTTACCCAGGAAACTTTGTTTCATTATTTTGATGAAATCGTTTTTCCTTAATATCCTGGAAATATGACAGTGCGCTACTACCAGTCTATGAGTCTCTGCCCCACCCAGGATACACGATGAGTGGCGAGAATTAGTTCATGTCGGTAAATTCATGCATGAATTCATTAGTTGAATGGATCGTTTCTGTCTCATCACACTGAAAATTCCAAACTTAATTGAAAGACCGAGCTGAACAATTTCAGTCAACTATTCTCCGACGACAAGTTTTCAGCACATAGACCAGAGTCCTCCCTCTCCTTGTAAAGGTGCTTTGACGAAATAAAGTTACGAAATACATTGAAGAGAGCGCTTCGAAATTAGTGGACAATGCCAACAATAGGAGAAGAAAAACATAAAAGAACTACGATTGGGGTAAACCCCAATCATGCAATACTCTAGATGAATTTGAACCTGGTTAAAGCCAATAAATAATTTTGGTTGCAATCTCGGTTTCATCAAAGCTTTATATTCCAAATTTCAGACTAATAGCTGTAACACTTTTCGAGAAAATCAGCTTATTGTCAAAAGACAACATTTTGTATTAGCTCAAAGCGATATCAAGCTAGAGAGCAACGTTGGTAAAATGTGTCATATTGTATAGGAGGGGGTAGACGGAGTAAGGGTAATCGACTATTTTTTTTAAATCTAACTGATATTGTTAATTAAGTGTTAAGTACAAAATTTCAGCCCGATAAATTGTATACGTACTGAGTAAATTGGCTTAACGTATTTCATGAAATAGTGCAGTTTGTATGGGAGGGGGTAGAAGGAGGGTGAGGATTACAATAAATTTTATAATGTAGGTTACAATTATCATAAAAGTGATATATTCAAAATTTCAAAGCAATATGTTTTATAGTTTCTGAGAAAATCTGATTATTGTAAATTATCAAAAATGTGTCATTTTGTATGGGAGGGGGTAGACGGAGTAAGGGTAATCAATTAATTTTTTTGAATCTAACTGATATTGTTAATTAAGTGTTAAGTACAAAATTTCAGCCCGATAAATTGTATAGGTAATGAGTAAATTGGCTTAACGTATTTCATGAAATAGTGCAGTTTGTATGGGAGGGGGTAGAAGGAGGGTGAGGATTACAATAAATTTTATAATGTAGGTCACAATTATCATAAAAGTGATATATTCAAAATTTCAAAGCAAGATGTTTTATAGTTTCTGAGAAAATCTGATTATTGTAAATTATCAAAAATGTGTCATTTTGTATGGGAGGGGGTAGAAGGGGTGGAGCGATTTAGCCCGTTCACGAACTTAGCCTTCATTTTTTGTCAAAAATAACGTGTGCAAAATTTGAACTTCATAGCTCAACGCGTTCTCGAGCTAGAGAGGTCACGGACGGACGGACGGACAGACGGACAGACGGACAGACGGACATCCGGTTTTGAGATATTCGAGTGATAATATGAACTTCTGTATCATTCATTTTTTTCTGCGAGCCTTATTTCTTAGTGTTACAAACTTTGTGGCAAACTTATAATACTCTCAGATTTCATCTAGAGTATAAATATGCTAAAGTCATTGAATGAATTCTTTTGTGCTAACATTTAAAAATTATGTTCGGGAAGAAACAAAGAGTTTAAACTCGAAAATACTGTTACTGTTACTTACTTTGTACACAAGCATATTCATTAGGCAATTATTCTGGAAAACTTGTACAGTGCTAGCAAGGAGAATGTTTCCGCATACAACAAGAGCGCGCCTCTATTCACAAGTTTGCATCGCCGTCGTCGGCGAGAGGAAGTTTTACGTAATAATTGAGTGCCTTGCCAGGAACAAGTGGAACTTCTGTAAGGAGAATGAATATGCAAAAGTTCTCCTGTTCTTCTTCATAAATCGTTGTGCATTTGGCACATGTTTCGTCTGCGTTCAAGTCCTGGAAATGCATTAAGTGTACATGAGTGTATGCGATTTTTTCCTTTTTCTTATAAATTCACTTAGTTACAACATAAGGGTGCAACACAATTGCTCTCAAACGAAATTCACTAGACGAGAATTTTCCATTGCTCACCGTCGCCAAGAGTTTGACGAGGTAAAAGAATCCGAGCGCGACTACTTCATATATTGACTATGGCGCTGCCTGTTTCGGGTTTTGAGCACTTCATGTCCTTTACTCCGGTCAAAATATATTTAACTTAGGGCACGTAGTCGAACTTATTTCCAAAGTTGCTTTAAGTTTCGATTTTTTTCAGTTTGTTCAAAATAATTTCAAAACTGTTAATTGGCATGACTAAACCCCTCCCCCCCTTGTTTTAATATATTTATCAAAAAAAGAAAAACAATGGTACATCCCTTGACATATGTATTTTGATACACTTTTATGGCAAGAGTATCGAAGCAGCTTTGCAGCAACTTGTGCTCTGAACTGGACTCGCATCTTGTCATCCAACAATTGTCAAATTTCCAGTTCAAAACTGACTACTGACAAAAAATCGTATGAATACGACAGCGCGAGTGTCATTTCTGAATTGTCACCACATGCTGGTGCTAGCCAGCGGAGAAATTTTTGTGAAGGAGAAAATTAAATTTTTCAAAATATATTGTGTCCATCGAAAACTCAGTAGAGAGAATTCATAAAACAAATTGGAAACGGAAAACAAATTGCCAACCGTTGTGTGTTATGAAATTAACCAATGTTTTAAATTAAGATTTTAAATTTCAAAATGACTTAAGCGGATTTTAGAAAAATGGAAAAAGAGAAATATCGGTCGGTGATTCGATTTTTGTTTTTGGAAGGGAAATCGCGCAGCGTAATCAAAGAGCGCTTGGATGCTGTGTACGGTGAGTCTTCTCCTTCGATGGCGACCGTCAAAAATTAGTTTAACGAGTTTCAACGTTGTCGCACGTCGGTTTTTGATGAACCAGATGCCCGGAAAACGACTACCACGGAGGATAACGTGACAAAAATCCACGATCTCGTATTGGCAGACCGCCCAGTGAAGGTGCGCGAGATAGCTGAGACAGTAGGCATCTCAAAAAAATGCGTGGGTCATATCCTGCATGAAATTTTGGGCATGAGAAAGCTGTCGGCGCGATAGGTGCCGCGTTTGCTCACTCCGGACAACAAGCTGTTTAAGCGCAATCCGAAGGAGTTTCTGCGTCGTTTCGTGACTGTCGGCGAAACATGGATCCACTGGTACACACCAGAGACCAAGGAACAGTCGAAACAGTGGACTTCACCCCGCGAACGTGCTCCGAAGAAGGCGAAGACTGTCCTATCGGCCGGAAAGGTGATGGCCACCGTTTTCTGGGATTCACAAGGTGTGATCTACATCGACTACCTGGAGAAGGGCAAAACGGTCACAGGGCTCTACTATGCCGAATTATTGGGCCGATTCGACACCGAATTGCTGAAAAAACGGCCTCATTTGGCGAAAAAAAAAATGCTATTTTTTGTTTCCAAACTTGAAAAAGTCACTCGCCGGGCAGAAATTTGAGTCGAATGAGGAGGTCATTGCCGCCACGGAGGCCTACTTTGCAGACCTCGAGAAAATGTATTTTTCAGACGGGTTAAAGAAGTTAGAGCATCGTTGGGTCAAGTGTATCGAGCTAAAAGAGAAATAAATCGCCACTTTTCTTTTTTTCTTTTGTAGGCTAAGTACTTATCGGACTGCCCTCGTATATACTATATAAAGGATCAGGTTCAGCTCCTGATTGATTAGCCATGTCTGTTTGTCCTTCTGTCCGACTTTCTGTCAATCCGCCTGTCTGTCTGCCTGCCGTTCGCACGATAACTTTCGATAGAACGAAGTTAGAGACTTAAAATTTTGATCAAATATTTGAAGTTGGGTCTAGTTAGTTACTATTAAAAATTCGCAACATCGGACCAAAGGAATCCCTACCTCCACTCCAAATAAAACTTCCAAGAAGCGATATTTTTCGATACAGTGTTGCTAGCGACTTGAAAAATTCAACGAATATTTGTAGTATGGGTTAGTTAATTTGGAGAATGGGCAAGATCCTACTGAATGAACGCTAATCTCCCCTATAAACGTTAGTTCAAATATATGTACATATACAAAGTCCGAATGGATGAACTATGAAACTTCTCATTATACCCTAGACTTATAGTATAGGGTACATTGTTTTTGTCACGACGAAAATATGTAACACCTTAAAAGAGGCTCCGGAGGTATAGCAATGTATATATATAAATGATCAGGGTCACTTCCTGATTCGATTTAGCCATGTCTGTCTGTCTGTCTGTCTGTCCGTCTGTCTGTCTGTCCGTCTGTCTGTCTGTCTGTCCGTTCGAACGATAACTTTCGATAGAATGAAGCTAGAGCCTTGAAATTTTGGTCAAATGTTGGAAATATGATCTAGTTGGATGGTATTGAAATTGAGCATGATCAGGCCAAGAGAACGCCTACCTCCCCTACATATGTAAAATACATAAATGTATCTATAACTCCCGATTATAAAATCATGAAAAGCTCTAGCTTTGGTATGGTGCTAGTGAGGATAATCTTATACTCTCCTGGGAAAATAAAATCGATCAGTTGAAAACTAACGGTAATTTTCTTACAAAGAGCCCCGTACTACCCTACTTTTCAGGTTTTTTTGTATAAAACTCTTGAATCAATTGACGTAGACACCTGATTTTTGGCATGTAACCCCGAGGGAAGAAGCTGCTTAAGGTTTTATAAGTTGGGCGTAATCAGGTCAAAGGAACGCCTACCTCCTCTACAAATTTCAAAAAATTAAATATCACTTTAATTACGATAACTTTCGATAGAATGATTCTACCGAGTTAAGAATTTGGTGGAATGTCGCTAGTAAGACCTACTTAGTTGGTATTGAATATGGGCAAGATCCGACCCAAGGAACCCCCACTTCCCCTACAAATGAAACTTCAAATAAGAGATAACTTTTGATAGAATGAAGCCAGTGACTTGCAATTTTGGTCAAAAGTTTGAAGTGAGATTGGGTTAGTTGGCATTAAAGATGGGTAAAATCCGACCTAAGGAACTCCTACCTCCCCTAGAAATGAAACTTAAAATAAGCGATAACTTACGACAAAATAAAGCTAGCGACTTTTAATTTTGGTCAAATGTTTGTAGTAGGATCGAGTTGGCTAATATTTAAAATACGGAAAACCCGACCAACGAAACCCCTACTTCCCCTACAAATGTAACTTAAAATAAGCGATAACTTTCGATAGAGTGAAGCTAGAGACTTGAAATTTTGTTTAAATGTTTGTAGGGTGATCTAATTGGTTGGTGGCAATGATGGGCAAGATCCGACCCAAGGAACCCCTAGCTCCTCTACAAGTGAAACTTCAAATAAGCAATAACTTTCCATAGAATGAAGTTAGCGACTTGAAAAATTCGACAAATATTTGTAGAATGGGTTAGTTATTTAATTGATTTTGAGAATGGTCAAGATCCTACTGAATAAGTGCCAACCTCCCCTATGAACTGGCTATATAGGAGACCCATTCTTAACGCATATGGTCGTTGCCAATTGGTACTTTTGGTATCACCACTAGGTCTGTACAAGTCTATGGTATATACGCTTCGGACTCCGCTCTGGTTTTCTTTTCAGTATTATGCCGAAAGCTCTTCGTATTTTTAGGGACTTTTAGTATAATGTTTCCTGAACACCACTAAAAAAAAGAGAAAAAATTTCAAACTTTGGGAATTCATTCAAGTAGAAACATTATTTTGACTGGGCTAATAGGTAATGAAATAGATACGTACATATATCTACAACTATGCCTTCCTTCAGCTATACTCGAATGTTAAGCATCCTCACACTCTACAAAATGGATATTTGAATAACAGCACCCGACGACGATTATTCTTAAGGAGTGAGCCATGTGTACTCAAACTAGAAGCTTTTTCAAGCAGAAAAATTAATTAGATAACACTTGGGACAAAACAAGTTTTTAAGTCGGCAGCAAAGTGTTGAGTGTTGGTGTTCTTGGATATGTGTAGATTGTCCTAGGATGGGAGCGTATGTATGGGCACCATTAAATAAGCCATTTGGAAATAAGGCATTAATGAATAATTTTGGTTGAAACCGAAAGTAGCCATGCATGGACTCTTTCGGTTTCAGACTCAATGTTTAATTTCGTTTAAAACGGAGGTGAGTATGTATTGTACATGGCTATTTTCGCTTGCCTTCACATACCTTATTTCGGTTTGAAATTGTGCATAGCAAAACCAAGAAATGCTGGATGCAAATATGCTAGGACGAAACGGATGCAGGCACATGTACAAAGAGTGAAACGGGTGACCTAGGGCTACATGCGGGGGTTCGCAACGCCCTAGGAGCGAGGCTTGCCCAGCTTGTTCCAAACCGAAATTATCCATGCACACTTGTGCGATACTGCGGGTTGTGAAGTAACAGTCGCTTTGTTGGGCTTCGCTCGCAACGCTCGCTCCGCGCTTAAGGTATCACAACCCTCAGTATCGCACAAATATGAACGCTCTCTTCGCTCGCTCTGGGTACAACAGTTCCTTGTGTGGGCTCCGCTCGCTACGCTGGCTCCGCGCTTAAGAGATCATAACCATCAGTATGGCACATACATGGACGCTCGCTCTTGGTACAACAGTCCCATGTGTGGGCTCCGCTCGCTACCCTCGCTCCGCACTTAAGGGATCACAACCCTCAGTATCGCACAAACATGAACGCTCGCTTCGCTCGCTCTGGACACTGCATGGCTATTTTCGGTTTTATCGCATGCATTATTTCGATTTGAAACCGATATTGTCAATAGCTTATTTCCTTTATTTTCCGATGAATACTTTTGTTTCCAAACAAAAGTATCTATATGAATTAAAAAGGTATGAGGATTGCATTAGACCAGGCTAGTAACGCTTCCATGCGACGATACCGTACACTTTATAAAATTGCAGTTTATCTATATTACATGCGTAAAAATTACCATGAAGTATAGCTGCCTAATTTCACAAGGTTTCACGGTTTAAAATTTGAATTTGAAGACGTAATTAGGGTGATTTCGGCTGTTCTTTTGAAATATCACGAAATAACGGACTGGAATCACATAGTACAATAATAGTAGTAACGCTATATTGGGCGTCGAAGTTCCGTTTCCTTTTGGATGGGCTTCGACGAGGTAAAATGGGGCACGGCACGACTCAGGAAATTCAATGCCATTCAAAGTTCAATCTAGGCCTTAAATGATTTAAGAATTACTTATATGGTACACAATTATATAAAACCCAAACCAACACAAAATGCACTCACCCGCCGAAATTTTAAAGAGTGATTTGGTGGAGCCGAATAGCTGCCCCCGCGACTGCGAAAAATTTGAAAATTTGTGAAAATTTTACATAGGTATCATTACCAACTTCGATTCTGTCAATAACCCGTTTTGGGTACGTTTACACGGGCTGTTGACAGAATGCTACCAAGTTGTGGGATGCGATAATTTGGAGTGTTTATGCAGTACAGTATCCACACATCTACAATTCATTACAATGTGTGTGCCGGCAACAGGAGTATTAGTATTAGTTTAGTGTTAGTATTTCATACCGGAGATGGATTATTATCCAATCGTCCCATCGTCCCTGTGCCACATCCACACTACTTTTTTTCCCCGTAAAACTTAGCCATCCATCAGTGATTTGCGCCTCTGTCATCCAGGAGGATAATTTTGGTAGTAACTTTACTATCTTGAAGGTTTTTTTTATTTTGATTCTCTCATAGTTTTCATAGATACTTTCCAGTTTTTCTTTGAATGAATTTCTTTTATTGCGGCTCTGCGTCATAAGCCAATACTCAAATGATTTGAACCAAATGCGCTATAGGTTTATTAATAAAAAGAAGACGAACCTTACATATTGTCTCGCATGATAGGACAATTCATTTTTATCAAATTGTATCCCCGATATTATAGCAAGATACACTCGCATATAACTCCCCTACCTACCTTTGTGAAATAGGTACCTTCCTGACGATTCAATCAAACGAGCTTTTCCGTGCTGAAATACAAACAAATCAATTTCCTCTCCAATTTCACTTCACTCGATTCGTTTTCCCTTAAAAGTGAAGTTATTTCTGTATCTCGCCTACCAAATTGAAACAAAAAAAAAAATAATCCTGGATTTTTTCCTTTAAATTGTTTTGGCACAAATCTTAGACTTAGTACATCCTGCCGTCTTGAAGCTCCCCGTCAATTCGCAATATTCACTCGAATCTCCTTCATCCAAAACTAATAGGCGCCAATGCCATCTTAAACCCTAATCAATTGAAAAAATAACATCCCAGTTTTCTTTTTTCAAAGTGCCACGACGAAAAGGACAATGGGGAGAAAAGCGACCCTACAGGCAACTATGCGAATTCTCTTCCACAAATAAACAAGTGATTAGAACAAACACAGATATTGGTAAAAGGTAGGATCGTCATTTCAGAGGGAGTATTTCGGAGGACTGCTATAAGATTCAGGATTCAGGCAAACAATATTGCTGGCTCAGGAATGTCCTTTTTCATTCAGGGATATTGGTGAAAGTGAAACTATGTTTGTCACTGATTAGACTTTTTGCGACTCGGATTTTGTTTTGAATTTGTCAAAGGCAGAAACGCTAATCCGCCATTTAAACATTACCACGGGTCAGTTAATCGAAGGAATGTTTTTCTTTCCTTTGGAGAGGACGAGAAGATTCCCGTAAAATGTTTTGGCACAATGAACGGACTGGATATCGTTTGAACCGAAATTCCGTAATTGGTACTTTTTAAAAATGATGCAAACTGTCGATGGGCCGGAAAGGAGAGTGGGTTTAGTCAGTATTATGTTGCCATAGGTTTCATAACTAACAAAGATAAATCACAGAAATTAAATGGAATATTTTTACAAGCATAAGGGGATTTTTTCGATTTTTCTTTTTTAGGGATTGTTGTTATTGTTTTATTCCGAACAACACATTTATCCCTCAACATGGCGTTGATAGGGGGCGATTGAGGTTCTTTATTGACTCGAATCTGTAAAACAAATCGACTTACTCCAATGAACTTCCAAAAATTTCGATATGGAAATACGTTCGGGGTTTGAACATTCGTTTTTTTACTATTCGGGCAAAATTTTGTAAGCACAATAACTCTCCAATGGGAGAATCAAACGAGTTGAAAGTAGTCCTGTTAGTCAAATGCCCTGGAATCATCCTTGACTCTAAACTTAACCGGAAGCTTAACATCGAACATCGCATCAAGAAAGCCCAATACGCCAGCAGAAGGACCAGCGGCAAAAGCTGGAGACTTCAGCCAATGATGCTGCTATGGCTGTACACCACGGTGGTACGACCTATTATCACCTACGAAGCGCTGATGATAGTGGGCAGTTCTTCATATTAAATACAACCTTAATCTGCTGAACAAAGTTCAAAGAAGCGCGTGCATCGGAGTCACAGGTGCTATACAATCATTTCCTGTAGACGCATTGAATATCATCTTACACCTACTCCCATTAAACCTACAGATATGTATAATTAAATGCGGCTTGGAGCGCAGTTAGACTTGGGCAGTCTATGAGCTAAACTCATAGGTGGAATGGCCACGGTTGCATCCATGGGTCTCTACCGTCTACCCAGGGAAGTACAGGACCTGCTTGAGTTCGACTTCCAACGACACTTCGCAGCTGGGTTCCCAACAAGGGCGGCATGGGACAGAGGAGAAATGATCAGGAACTACGGATGCAGAATTTTCTTTGATGGCTCAAAAACGGCATGCGGGTCGGCGCGGGTATCTTTTCCGAAGATCTCGAACTATCAAAGTATTTTCGCTTCTCAGATCACGCAAGTTTGTTTCAAGCTGTAATACTGGCGATAAGGGAGGCGTGTTGATAACTAAAGCGCACCTCTTTCATCACAAACAACGTTGCCATTATCACCGACAGCCAAGCCGCGATTAAGCCTCTATCGTCAGTTTCATTCTCATCCAAATTAGTAAGACAATTCCGCATGGAGCTGGCAGGATTGATCGAGCTCTACAATATCTCCCTTTAATGGGTTTCGGGACATAAGAATAGCGGGGAACAAGCAAGCGAACGAACTGACCAGACAGGTCTTCACTCTTTACGAGCCCTATGCGATAGTAATCCACATACCACTTAATGCTGCAAAGAGGAAAAACTCTACCTAAAACGGGATAACGATAGATGGAGCATGCTGTCGACGTGCGTCACATCTAGAGCGCTATGGCCATCATACGACTTGTGAAGGGCAGACGCTCACCTGAGTAAAAACCGACCGCATGTGGCGAGGGTCACAGCCGTTATAACGGAACACTGGCTGGTGGGAGAGTATGTGGCCAGCCTGGGTTTTTCCGTAAAATGGACACTATCGGAGCTGCAAGAACGAGGCGGAAAAGGAAACCTTGATCCACTTCCTGTGTGAATGTCCGGCTCTAGCTAGAGCTAGGTATCAATAACTAGGCAAAATATTCTTCGCATTCAGGCAGCCAAAGCCCGATGTCGAACTGTTGCGCCACGATGATGATGATATCCGCGATCTCCTCGAAAACGTTTGGGGAGATATTATGTTGTCTTAATTCCTCCCTTTGAGCTGCTAAGATTACGCAGAAGCGGAATGAGAATTATTTGCAGTTTCTTTACAGGTCATTTTACCTTGAGGGGTCACCTACGTAGAATGGTGATTGTCCATCACTCAAGCTGTTGCTTCGGTGAGAGTGAGGATGAGACATTCCAGGGGAATCATCTTCGAGTTTAAAAATTTTCGGACGATAATTCCAAACAGCTGATATGGGCTACTGAGATTTTGACAGCTGTTTTCGTTTGTACGTTCAAATGAATCAGTTAAACTGATTTTCTTGACGGATTTCTGCCGCACGTTCTATTCTATTGTACGTTTGTACCATCTGCAATCATTAGTTTGCGGCTAGGTTGGTTTCAAATCCTCTTCCATCGAATGAATTTCCAGAAATCTATTCATTATGACCAATTTCAGTATCTCATTTGAATGTGCAAACATAAATAGTTCTTAAGAATAATTCAAGTGGAGTGGGTCATTGCCGAGCTAAGCCATGATGACTTAGTTCGGCTATCCACATCCACTAAAAATTTGTCAGCACTATTAAGGTAGCTCCTGACGAGTATAATCCATCGTGTGGACGAAACCAGTGGACAGTTGGGTAATTGGCCTAGTGCTGACAAATTTTTAGTGGATGTGGATAGCCGAACTAACTCATCATGGCTTAGCTCGGCAATGACCCACTCCACTTGAATTATTCTTAACAAATTATCAAACACAGAATTAAAAAAAAAAAAAAAAAAACACGTGTTGCGCATATGCGTGAATAACATAATGACTTTACATAAATAGTTCTAGCTGTGAAAATTTCAGCAGCCCGTATCAGCTGTTTGGAATTATTATCCAATAAATATTTGAATGGAGGATAGGTGGCGTCTTGCGTTTATTGGCAGGATAAACTTTAACCAGACATTAAGGAAAGGCCCATAAATTCGAAATTGATTCCGAATATGCGCACAGCATATTCTGGTTTCACTGCGCTAAATCAGTTTGCCGCGTTTTTTAAAGCCACCCAAGGATTTGATAGTAAACTGAAAGCGCATAAGGTGGTATTAAGTTACGCGAATCGTTGTAAATTAGACCTGATGATGGCTATTGTCCAAACCAAATTAGAGACTCTTTGGAGGCAACAACATTGAAAAAAAAATTTTGTAATGAACGTAATTGCAATAAACTTCATTGCCTTAACCATTTTGTGCGCAGTTTCCTTTTATTGATTCGTTACTTTATGGCTCTCCAACATTTCAAACTTCTTCTCAGGAATATATTCTGAAAGCACCTAAAAAATAAACCATTGAACAATTCACATGTAGCCAACCCCTACGAATTCCCTCAGATCTCATCCTAAACCTTGTTGACCTCTCCTGAAAAGCCCGACATTGCACGTTCTCCCTCCTTCAGATGAAATAACGGCGAGAATGTCGTTGTCGTGACCGGCAATCGGAAATGAGAAGATGACGGGTAGATGGAAGGCGATACAAATTGAGCAATTCCGAAATTACTAGGCTCACAATTTCCAGAGGATTTGATCTACTTGCGTGCTCTCTTAGCCATTGCTCGCCATCTGTACGCTGGACACCTTTCTATTTCATTCGGCTGGAAGACGTGTTGCTCTACACGATGTGTATCCCTTCTTCTTCCGGTTTTTTTCTTTAGTCAAGAACTCTCTTTCCGTTGGCAGCCTTAATCCTAAAGAACGGACAACATTACGTGACATGAATGTTAGATTTCACGAGGCCACTTTCTTAACATTGATGTGCATTGACTTCGTCCTGACATTCGCAATAGAGTCCTGTAAAGGTCCAACGACTACGGAATCCGTTTCGATCCTGGTGCTAACATATTAAGGATATCTGTATGCGGTATGTGGATAGGAAACTCAATACCCGTATAAGATATGTGTGTCCGTGTCCTTTGCCTACAACGATGTGTTGTTGTTTGGCATATACTGAAATTTATTGCTGCTGATTTTGCCTGTCACACGGGAGTGATTTTTCCCTGTGATTTAGTTATCCTTAAGTGAAATCGATTCTTGTTGCCTGTTTATTAGATGGAATTCGGTTTCCAATTTGAAAATTTACTTTATGGCATGCCATTTTCATAATAAGGCTCTAATGTTGGCATTTGATGAATTGCCAGTCGCTGGGGAGATTGATTCGACTATAGTAGACACAGTATTGTTTGGCTCGGTGCGAAGATGGGTGACTACCAAATATGCTGTCTTGTTGTCAACGTCCTTTCAATCGTTTGCAAAATAGCGAATGCGTGCCTAGCACCATTGTGAAATATTCACAGGACGTGTAATAAAAATCCTTGGATTGATTAATGTCGAAGAATTCCTTTTTGGGTAAAATACGTATGGTATTGTTAAGAATGGTCAGGGCTATTGTTGTACATACCCTAGTTCGTTTTTCGAATGATCCAAGCATTTAGAATTTTTTTTTTTTTTGTGGGAGCATAGTCGAAAGAACCAACACTCGACATCACCACCACAGTCTGGGTGAAGCAAATGCTCTTATTCAGCAGGGTTAACTCTAAAATTGATTGTTACGATCTCTTAGAAAATTTCAGGCTGGACTGCCCTCTTTCAGGCTGGACTGCCCTCAATGAGGTGTACCGTTATAGACAATCTGAAAACTATCCTGGTTAGAATTTGTAGCACAAGGGTAAGCGGTACCGTAGCGGAACCGATCAGTAATTCATTTCCCTTCTGAACGACACGAACTATACACTGTGAAACTTTTGTCTAAACTCTTTCCGAACCTACCCTTACACAATTTTTGAATTGTGTTTACAAAAGTTAATTCTTCCTCTGCAAAGTGACGACGTGGATATCACCCGCGAAATGTTAGAATCATTATCGCAACATGCACAGCAAAAAGACAAAAATTAACACCATCGTTCCGGAACGGTTCCGCCCTCTGAACTCATCCATTGTCACAGACGATCGAAACAAACGGTTCACGACCCCCGCGTAACCACATCAACTTCATAGAATATGCGGAATAAAATTCTCCTCCTTTCCAGGGCAATTCGCGAACCATTTGGTTCGACGTGTGTATCGAGCTCAACTCACTCTCACTGGAGAATAGTGATGGGCATAATGGCTCTTTTCACTGTGACAGCACATACGCTCTGACTCTTTCCAATGAGTCATTCAAAAAGAGTCATGCAAAGAGTCTGAAACTTGATTTATAACATTTATAAGTCGGTGACTCCCAATGCCCTTTATTTCGAGCCAGTCAGATCGGACCACTATTTCCCACTTAAATAGGGTTGCCAATCTGAGATGGACGACTTTGCAGCCCATGTAGTAGATCCATGATCGTAAGGCAGTGACCGCGATCACACGGCTACCGAGCACATCAAATTCAATTCAATGCTTCATAAAAAAATCCGAAAGGTGATAAAAAATTTGAAGATGGAGCTTCGGCATAATAAAACAAGGTATTGTTATCGATATATTGTATATTATACATATTTTAAAGACCCCTAGCAAAAAATAAGAATCCTATGGATTAATTTCAACTTTAGGCAATAGTAACTATCGTCTATGTTGTATCACTAGTATTTTGCATACCAAAGTTCAAGCCTTCGGACAAATATCAAGAGAACAGTAGTGCATAAGTATCACCATACACTGTCGAACTCAAACTCGAGCACGAACCTAGTACAAGTGGACCAGTTTTTTTCACACCTATGTGAAGTGTGTGTGTGTCAGAGGATATTTGTACCAGGTTCGAGTTCGAGATCGACAGTGTATGGTGACACTAAGATTAGTTTATTTCAGCAGGAATTATGTTAGAGTCAATTATAGAAGTTTACCTCCAAGGAAATCGTAATTTCTCGCTTAAACGATTTCGTTGAATGTTACACGCGGCTAGAAGTCATATCGGTCTATAAAAAATAACATGAAAAAAAAACCTATAAAATCTTGCATCCTCATCATATGATAAAGTTTTTTCTTACATCGTGGTCATTTTTCTATATGCTCCATTTCGAATTCAATGATTTATAACTCCTTCCTCTTGGGACCCATTTCAAAATTGTCTTCACCTTCACTTTAAATTCACTGGAGATTACGAAAAATATCAGATAGACTCCTAATGATTTCAAATAAATTTCTAACCTTAACTGAGAATACCTCGGAAAAAATGGAATCTTTCTTCTCTATCCTTATCTTTATCCTATCCCCGAACGCACGAATGAACCCTATCCCGAAAGGATGAAATGAATCTTTCATGACTTCATCATAAATCATATTCTTGCTATTCGCATAATATTCCTATACTTCATTTTCAGCTACAAAAGAGTAAAAGATGATTATCTCCACTAGACATTTGTTAGTTAGTACCCCCATAGCAAGGACACTTTCCAGCTTTCCACTTGCCATACCTTCGTCTTTATTCCTCAAATCTGAAACTATCCTTACCAGACTTAGGGCTTTATCGCGTCGCGGTTTGTTTGCTGTTATGGTCCAAGGGGAACGATAAATATTTTTTCCCGGGATCAGAATCTCTAGACCGCGTCGGTTTCTATACGAATAATAGTATCCCTGGAAATTGTAGCCATAGAAGCTGCTCCCCTTTGACACCCGCAGCCGTTGTTGTGGGTTAGTAAATTTTCCTATGAAAACGATTCAGTTGGTTAAATAATTCCACCAGATTACAAGCACCTTGTCTAGGTTTAATGTGTATTTTATATTTTTTAATGGACTGCCGAAAAAAAAACCTTTTTCCCTAGTAAAAAGGAGATGCCTAGTATGGAAGACGTAAAATTGTTTTTATAGCATTAGCACCAGCGGATGAAAAGGTGTTTTGTAACCGGCAGGCAGGTACGAAGGATCAATTTCATTATTATTTTCAAGATTTCGTACAAGTCACTGGGTTGAAAGGAAGATACAGTGGATTTGACTAAGGTCATGACAGCTGTTATACTTTTATTTGGCTATTTGGAGATATCATGGAAGTAACACTCTCAAACACTCTGAACCACGTGTGCCCTTTGAAAGGACACAAAAGCAGCATCAAAGAGCCGATATTGGGAAAAAAACACAATGCAACATAAGCTCGGGATGGACATACTTTACTTGTGAATAGAAAAGATTCCACCGAATTTTGCTGTCATCTTACTTGCCGAACGGAATGTTTCGCCCCACCGAAAAAGTTCACAAAACCCAAAGCCTTGAAAAATTATGGAATTATTATGCCTGTCTAACCTTTACTGCCTTTTCTGTTTAATGGAACATGGTCATAATTCATTTTTGATGGGTATTTAAATGTAGCCTAAACGAAATTTCCATGGATTACAGAAGAACGGAAGGACTAAACGTTTCCCGTTTTGTTTGTTATTTGAATTACCCAACGGAAATTTTCTTTGTACATTGCCAACTTGCAGGGATGGGTTATTTTAAGGTGATAAGTTAAAGTGGTGGCTAGTATTTAAATCAGGCTCGGCTGCCTTGTTTGGGGAAGCCGTAATAATATTTGCAGGCTTTATTAACGTGGACTATAATAAAGCTATAACGTTCTACGTTTTAACTGAAATACATTAAAGGATACAAATTTTAAACGCGATGGGATGGTGTTGACGGACTTTATAGATATTTATCTTTATTAAATATGTAAATTTAAAGACTCAAATATATCCCGAATAGAGACACTAACCTGATGGAGGGAATAATCATGATTCTAGTAGATTCGATATAGAGTTGAAAATTATATAAATATTCAATATAAAGTTAAAAATGTTAGACGAATTTCGGTAAACAGATACATATCTCAACAAAAGAGTTAACCAGTTCCAGAAAACCACAAATCTCGAGGAATTCCATAATAAAATGGATACAACGATTTTCAATCGACAAATATTCTAGGCAATCTTCTAGCCCAATTTACAGCTCCGCCTCCAGAAAAACCTAGAAAAAAAAAAACAATTATAAATTGGCATAAAGACTATTCCAGATGAGCGATAACTTCCCGTCAAACTTGCCGCCAAGCCGGCTCTCAATCCTGCCGTCGGGCCTGTCATCTGACCGGCTATCATTCCTACCGTAAGGCCTGCTAACAGACCTGCCGCCGAGCCTGTCATCACGCTGCTGTCAAATCTGCCACCAGCCTTCCAGCAAGCATGCTCTCAATCATACCAACAAGCCTCCTATCAACTATGCCGTCAAATCTGCTATCAAACGTGTCTTCAGCACTGCTGACAATCCTCGCTGTGAGGCCCGCTATCTAACCTCCTATTAAACCTGCAGTTAGCCTTGCCATCAAGAATTACGGCAGATTTGATAGTATTTTTTGCCTTCTTTAAAAAATTTTACGTGTACATAGTTATCCTGGGGTTCGGTGTCATTCTAACATAAAATGGGTAATACAAAAAAAGGGATACTATTTGGCATTGCAGCCCCAAACCTAACGACAATAGCCAAAAATCAATTAGACCACACGATAGGGTACAGGTTAAAGCCACTGAATGGCGATTGTGACGCGGCGTGAGTGGCGGAGGGAGGCCCACCCCTACCTTGGGTGCGTTTCACTAGACCTCATAATTTCCGCATCGTATAGATCACTCGAGGAAGCTGTGAAGCTGGTTGTAGTGTCAATTAAGATCTAATTTTTGGATAGAATTCAAATTCTAGGTTAATTTTGGGTTAAATTTAAAAAAAATGAAAATTTAACACAATTTTGGTTAAATTCCTTAACGCACCATCTAGCTACGAGTATGAATCTGAGCTTTATATTTTGGAGTACTCTCTCACCCGTCGAGGAGTCATCGTGAGCTGCTTTGTGCTCAGTTTTAAACAAAATATTAGAAAATTTAGAGAAAGGGTGTGCATTTTAGACGAAAACAGTTTCGCATCTTATTGCTCACCGTAACGTGTCAGCCTTGAAATTTCATGAATTGATCGTGAACTCTTTAGCAAGTTGTGTCGAAAAGTTTCATTTTTCAATGATTGCTTTGACGTGCCACACGCAATCTGCGGTCGTTTCTGTAGGCTAAGTACGTGCGCCTGTGTGTATGTGAGGCAACGGCCGGTGTTAATAAACTTCAGTTTCTTTCGTGGTGCAACTCTCATCAATCAATCAATTCCTGGCGGGAAAAATGCGCTTATCGTTTTTGGTGAACTTCTAAATGCTATTTGCATATGAAAATTCTTTGTATTCTATGATGGTCGCATACGACCCCTCTAGTAATCTACGGTTGATTTATTGCAGTTTTAGATATGCAGTTTTATGTTCCGCGGGGCAGCAACAATAGCGAACTCTCAGCTTCCCGCCACAGCGCGGCCGCGACTCTGCAGGAGCCGGCTTGTGTTAAAAAAGAGTGCTCATACTCCTGAGGTAACTCTGTATCGGAAAATTTGTCTTTATTGTGTATAAGCCCCATTAAAGCACCCCCAAAGAGGGTGGAGGGCCACGCCCTGAGCGCTTCAACTGGACGGGTGTGACGCCCGATCCGATAATAGGGACCACTCGTACCCGGGCGGTGGATTCGCCTGGTCCGGCGATACATGCAATTGTTAGTCCTACACCAGGGACTAGCCATGGCCTGGAGACGATTGCTACAACAGGTGTTAATGCTATGCCGAGAAATTATTGTAGCAGGGTTGCGCTTAGTACATCGGCTACTAGCTGCCCACAGGGCGCCTCGTCAAGAGGTTACTCTCGCGATGCTGGGGCTGCAGTTATAGTGGGCCCCGCTACATCTGACACTTGCCGCTCCCAAGGAGTCTCGTCGCCAGATTCCTTTTCCACACACTATCCATTTGGGAGGGAGTCGAACGACTGACAAGGCTTTGGATGGGCCAAAGCCTGGTCGTGAGAAGCGCAATGTGCTTCAAATCCGCGACTTTATCCTGCAAGTAGATGAAGTGTTGAGGAGTGACAAGCATCGGGCATCTCTCGAGTGGGTACTACAAGCCATCACCGATAGACGAGATGATAAGGGGTTGGTTAAGAGGCAAAAGTGAAGAAGTCCTACGAGGACGCGGTTATAGATTGGATCGACTTCGCAGCTGTCGACCGAAATGACGCCGACGGGTACATCTCGTTAGCTAACTGGAGGAAGGTTGAAGGCACATTGACCCTATATCGATATCATGAAGGCTCACCCAGGACTCCTTCCTGACCGGCGAGAATGCGAGGAGGCTTCGCCTCCTTTAGCATAATTACTGCAAAAGTAGTCACGACGAGAACGAGAGTGTTCCCCACTCCCTTCTTCGCGACTGCTCAGCTTTTGCTGATAGGAAGAGGAGGTTTCCAGGACTCTCTATTTCCCAAGACCTAGAAGTCTTTGTCGATGTTAGTACGATTCAAATAAGCCGCTTGATTGCCAGCGTTGGCTGGTTGAGCACCTAGTGTTTGCCGCCCATGTTTGTGTTGCCTTCCCCAGGCCTCCCCAGGCCTATGGATTTTTGTTAGTACGTAAGGGACAGGGGCAACGAGCGGCAAAAACCCCGCTCACGTCTCCCGAACTGAGCTACAGCAAGCATAGACAGCGGCTTAGCTCGTTCAGGGGCCTTTTCCCTTGCCAGATGGCACAGCCCGACCTTTACGATCATTATGCTATCTAAGGCTCCGTCCCCATAGGCATCTTTGGATGCCCACGAAACCGTCCATTACATGCTACCTACCTAACTAAGCTCTAAAAAAAGTCCCTCAAGCTATACAGGAAACAGCGATTGTTTGCCGAAACTCTTTAGAAAATTGATCGTTTGATTTTTAGTTCACGTCAGCATAATCTCTTCGCGAGCAACAGTAACATGTTCAAAATTTTCCTTTCTTCTACTAAATCCAGCTACCTACTTAACCAAATATCGAATACAGGAAGCAATTATTCATCCATACCCCCTGCTATTTTCAAACCATATTGTCACACCATCCAACCAAAACTAAAAATTTTCCGATTCCCCACACAAACTACCGCCACTCCTGCAAATACGCCTTTTGCAAATACCAAAGACCATCCCGTATACATTGAAAATCAATTGCCATGTGAATTGGTCAACCATTCGAACTAATTTCTGATTCTCATCGCATTTCAAAATAGCTCCAAATGTAATTTATGGTCGCACTCAAATTCATTTTCCGATTAATTAGAATTTTCGCACAGAATTTACGAGAGTCCTTTTTGTTGAATCTGGTAACAACTCATCGGGCTAGCGCTAAAGTACTCTGGTGAATTTCGAAGGAAAACCACAAATTTTCCGAAAGGGCCATTTGCAAAAGACGCATACCACGTCGTTTACATAACGACACCGGGGCAGTGCGATTGAATTTCCTAATCCGTTGTGATTCAGGGTTTCCTGAGTTGGTGATTTATCTTTAATCGAACATTCAATCGGAGGAAAATTTATTTATTTATTCAAGTTCGAGAAACGAGGAAAGGAAACAGTGTCGGCAGCATTTTAGGCTCCAAGAATTTATAAACTGTACCTGAATTGCGGCTATAATAACAAATTATTCGAATCAGATAGAATATATGCAGTTTAATCAATTCACGCCTTCACAGTGTGGTGGTATTAAATAACTCACCTAAAAATCATCAGACAGCTCTAGGTTAATTGACCATAGTTAGTACCATACGGAATCGACCACACTGAATTCCACTTCCAAATCTGTATGGCGAATATAATACCCACCCGAGTGTCAGCAAAAACTAATTTGCAAATAACACCACTAATTACCACGAGAGTGTGTTTACCGAAGCAGGAGCGTTGATAATACGAGTACATATGACTAGGAAGTGCCATGCCATAGTCCTGAATCGATAACAGACTTTCAGGACGCTATAATTCCACAAATCTGAAACACTTACGGATATACCATCGTATCTATGTCAAAAATGGCTTACATTTTCATTTTTTTACGATGGCAGAGTGTCCTGGCTGCGGATCATGTTACCCGGAAGCCATCATAGCGACGAAGGATGATCCGGAATTAATTCAATTTTGTTTTGGCCGACGAAGCATGATAATATGAGAAGGATAATTTTCTTGTTCCTTTTTTTCGGACGACATTTGAATCAAAAATTTTGTGACCGTTTCGTTATGGACAGAAGTTAGGATCACTTGTGTTGATGGAATCCTTCGAAATGGACAGTTGTTTAGGAACTTGTACATAAAGGGATCCGTGCTTTATTTGATATTATCATTTTTACAATACCACATAAAATAAAACTTTCAAGACACATTTCTTTGAGCCTTTTGAAACGTCAAGATGTAAAACTTAATGCGAAGGATATTGTTATGCGGCATTTATAAACTCGAACATAAAAGCACAAGAAAATCAGGCACATGACAAGTTGTAGTTTCTACTCCTTGCTGCCAGTACATACTGTGTTTTTTGAAACGTAATGTAACAAAAATGCTCTACGTAATAAAACAAAATAAGTTAAACTTCGCCGGGTACTATGGACTATTTTCACGTATAGGCCCATTTTCTCAATATCTGGTCAATTTGCCAGCTAGCTATCTGGGCCACTAAATTAAACGTTAGCATATGGAACGCTCAAAATATGATAATGCATAGTAGAAAGCTGAGCTAATGCAGTAGGAAATCAGTTGATTTCCTTGGCGGAATCCTGCCGCCTCAACATTAATTCGCGGCTGAGTAGGTTTCAAATCCTCTTCGATCGAATGAATTTCAAGAACTCTGTTCTTTCTGACCAGTTTAATTGTTTTATTTGAATGTGCAAACGCAAACAGTTCTCGTTGTCAAAATCTCAGCAGCCTGTACCACCTGTTTGGAATGATCGTCCGTTATATTTTTAACTGGATGATAGGCGCCATTTGCCGTTTGTCTATAGGATAAACTTTAACCAGACATTATGAAACGAACCATAGTCTATTATTATATTTATTTTTAAAGCGGGGTCCAGCAAAGATTTGACGACGCTAAGTGCCGGTTTTTCAATGTCTGGTTAAACTGCTGAATAACTAACCGGGAAGTTAGTCTATCGAAGCGTCTAATCCTAAGGATATGCAACGCATCGCAATGCTCGAAATATGACAAGATTCAGCTGTCTATTCTACGTCTGCATCAATTTGCGGCTGAGTTAGTTCCAAATCCTCTTCCATCAAATGAATTTCCAGAACTCTGGTCTTTGTGGCCCGTTTACCTGTTCTCATTTGAATGTGCAAACTTAAGCAGTTCTAGCTGTCAAACTTTCATCAGTCGGTGTTTGAGGGTAATTGAAATCTGATCTTATAAATGAAATTCGGAATTACCCAGAACTAGTAGCAAGTCACACACAGTATGAAAATGCAGAAACAATAACGAGGCTATACGCAGCTAAGTACAGAAGTACTGATATGAATGAAACCTCTTCTAGTACATCAGCATGTTGGTATCAGCTTATTACAGAAGATTTGGAGAAACCTGCGTGGTGCCAGTTCCAAGTTCAACACAGACGCCAACTGTTCGATATGTAACGCACAACGACCAGACACAATTGAACACTTCATATTAGAATGCCCGATAAACAAGCCACTAAGGGGTATTACTTTCATGATTTGAGTACTAGAGATCATCTAATCAGGGTCCTGAATACTCAAGAACTGATAAGGAAAATTTATGCATTCGCTCTAGAGGCACTGGCATTAAGAAGTTTCTGTTTGAATGATTAGAACTTGCTATATTAACTATTCGAATATTATTAGAATTTGAAACAACAACATTGTATCATGTTCACCTGTATGAATGATGATGACGAAATTAATGATTTGAAATAGAAATTAAAATTATAAATTGTACAACTATTGTAACAGAACCCCTATAATAAGGAGAAGCCTTCCACCGAAAATGAAATAATCTTATATATACAATAACAGAAAGTCGTATACGTATGTACAGGGTTGCCGTCGTTATCCTTTATCCGATTTGCTTCAAATTTTTTACATTCGGTTTCTTTACGCTCTACTTGAAACCTTACGTCATTCAAAATTGGAAATTTTCCCGGGAAATTGGTAAATTCGGGAAATTCCATTTTCCCATACATTTTGTATGGAGACATGTTTTCCCTTCTATCTCCCTAACCCTACATACGGTTTGCTTCAATTTTTTCCCCTTTTGAACCTTCACGCTCAACTTACGTGTTTACCGAGCCCAAAGTCCAAAAAAAGGACGACCTGGGGCCCGATTCCGCAAGAGTGAGTTTTTTCGGTGCGCACCGAAAAAACTCACTCAAAAAATTCACCGAAAATATCAGTGCGCACTGATGCAATTCAGCAAAAGCTAGTGAGTTTTTCAGTGCTGAATGAATTTTTCAAACAAACGTCAAACGTGTGTAATTTTTCTGATTGCTGAAAACATCATAAAAATGGGTGACGTTCATGCTTCATATGAAATTACAGAATCGATCAATAACATTTATTCTCTTTCAGGAGGAAAAGTCTTGTGTTTACGAGTATATTAAACTCCCAACCATGGACCATTTCACATCTAGCGTTAAATATTATCATTTAGGGGATTCACACTCATTTTCGTATATGTCGTAATCGTGGTAAACTTCTGTCATCTTCATAGTAAAATGACAGAAGTTTACAACTTTACGACAAATACGATGCTTACGACGACGACGATGAATCCCCCTATTGTTACTTTTCTTGTTTGACTTCAATGACGACCAAAGTCACTTCCGCCAGATTTTTCATAATTCGTAAGCTCTGCATCAAACGAAACATAAACACGCTCCTTGCCGTAAATATCGCAAACGTTGTATTCGTCGTAAACTTCTGTCATCCCCATAGACTAATGATAGAAGTTTACAATTTTAGGACAAATACGACGTTTATAACGTGAGCATGAATCCCCTTATAATCTTCTTTCAGAAATGGTCGGTCTTAGTGACCGAATGAAAACGGGATAACAATAATAATAATAGGGGGACTCATGCCCACGTTGTAAACGTCGTATATGTCGTAACGTTGTAAACTTCCGTCATTTTACTGTGGCAGAAGTTTTCGACGAATACGACGTTTACGACATTTACGACACTGAGCGTGAATCCCCCTAATATCAATTGCTAAAGAAGGCATCGGATACGGAAACAAAAACTTCTCATCTTCACTATGAATTTTTTTACGGATATTTTTGTCCTTAGATTCAAAACGAAGCTCCGCCCTTCATCCATTTCTGCTTTGAAAAGTAATACTCCACCTTCGTATGCAGAAATCAACAATTTAATACATAATTTATAAAAAAAATATATTTTGCACTTACCAAATAGCCAGTGCAAAATATATTCGCACGGTGCGCACCGGAACTGTCAAAAAAACTCATCGCATCGTTGCGGAATCGCATTTTTGCAATTCAGCACGGTGCGCACCGAAAAAATTCATCTCACTCTTGCGGAATCGCATTTCTTCGGTGCGCACTGATTTCGGTCCGCACTGAAAAAATTCACTCTTGCGGAATCGGGCCCCTGCTGACAATAAAAGACATTCTGTTGTCCTTCGAGGAAATATATCCAATACGTTACATGTACTTTACACTCAATGCAATTAATTTTTTTTTCCGCGGTCTCTCCTAAAAAGGACGACCTCTTGCCTGAAGTGAAAATTGACGTGTGTCCGATTTTCCTGAAAGGTTTTTTGTTCTGTCTCTTTACGCTCAACTTGAATCCATACCCAGCTCAAACTCCAAAAAAAGGACAACCTGGTCAAAAAAGGACGATTTTGTACGAAGAAATGTTTTTCCTTCCACTTCAATTATCCTACATCCGATTTGCTTCAAATTTTTTCAGCTGTGCTCCTTTCCGCTCAACGTGCATTCTCACCGAGCCCAAATTCCCAAAAAAGGATGACCTGTTGGGAAAACGGACGATCTGGTGTGCTTCGTGCAAATACATCCAATAGTTACATGTGTACTTTATACATTTCCTCAATGCAATTTGTTTTTTGTTGTTTCCACTGGTCTCTCATAAAAAGGACGACCTCTTGCCTGAAATGAAAACAGTCGTTCCTTCGATTTGTCTCACATTTTTCTTTCATTTTCCACTTCTTCACGCTGAATGTGCATCCTTATCCACCTCAAATTTCCTAAAAGGGACAACCTGCTTTAAAAAAAGGACGACCTGTTGCCTATTGTCCACCACGTCCACCATATTTTCTTCTTCTTCTTAAAATATAAAATGCTTCATATGAAATCTCCATATGATATCTATACATTTCACTCGCCGCCAATAATTGCTTGCTCTAATGGACTCTTCATATAAAAAACCAAATTACTCCCTCTCGCACTAGCGCAATATTGCAATCTTCCGTCCCATTAATCTGGTTGTGCAAGGCATTGGGCTGCAAATTTTCTTGGTGTGACGATACACGTTCACCATGCTCCGTATGAAATTCAATTTGCATACATTTCACTCGGCGACAATATTTGCTTGCTTCAAATGGCCTATTCATATAAAACGTCGAATCGCTCCCTTTCACACTTGCGCAATATTGCAATCTTATGTCCCATTCATCTGGGTGTACAAGGCATCGTCTGGAAAATGTTTCGTGTGATTACACAAGTTGTGCTGGTAAGCAGGTGGGTGGCGCTACACGTTGATAATTATGTGCTGCATGCACAAGCGTACAAATGGATCGCCATGACCAAGGCTTATGTGGTTAGGATCGACAGGAGCAAGTTCCATGTGGTCAAGGATAACAAACAAAAAAAATTGCATGCGCTACTGACCAAGTCCATAAGTTTCATGTGATCAAGGAGTACAAATGGACCGTAAGGACCAAGTTTCCGGTGCTCAAGGATAACAATAAAAAATCGCTCCATATAGAATAGCAATTTAACTGGCTCATAGTCTAAATATTAATTGATACAATCATATTGTACATCTCGCCTCCTGTTAACAAATAAAACCCATTTTCGTTCTTCACAAAGGCAACAACGCTAGCGAAGCGAGCCGACGCAGCTAGTAAAATATAAATAAAGGAAGCGGTCCACAAAAATTTAAGCTCACAAAATTCACTCAACACAAAGAGTAAAATTGAGCAGAAAGTGAGCTCATATAATAACCAGTTCTCTAAATTCGGTAAATGACAGATATCAAATCGCCGCGCCGACACCGACAATAACAAGAAACACGGAACATTTTGTGTAAGTCGGAATTTTTAATTTAGAATTGTAAGTAATGAATATCTGAATAATGTTATAACAATCATACCATTAATTATCGTTATTATTAAAAACACAATTTTGTAAAGGTTTATACCGAAGATACCGATAGGCGAAACATAGGGTTGAAATAAACAACAATAGCCGGATACTCGAAAGATATTTTTGCTCATAATCAAGATCTAGTACTACTTCCAGTTCTCTGCATTACAAACAAATTATTTTCATTTTATCTGAATTAAAAATAAGCCTACTACATTGAAACTATTTTCCAATATTTTAAAAACGTTGCCGACTTTTGTTTTTACTGAGAAATAAATATTTCTCAAATCGAAAATTTTCAATGCTTGAAAACTGAGATGGAATCATAATCCACGGAACAGAATAAAAAATCAAATTAAAAAAAATTTCCTCAACTCTTATACTCGCATCTTCTTCAAATAAACCGCACAATTGCCGTCCTCCTGGTATGTAAACATGTATCCAGGCGAATTCTCCTAAGGACAAGTACATAATGTATGTATAAACAAAATATAAAATGAAGTATGTGGCCAGGTGTACCTATTGGAGAAATTTTCCGCAGATCAGAAGTATTGAAAATGATAAGACGCTTTTCCCAGAACTCTCTTTGATGCCAACCGAGAAGAAAATGTTTGAACGTATATACGTACGTAAATTCAAAAAGTCAAGGATTTTTCGCCCAAATTTTCATAGGAAAACGAGTATGTTGGTACCTAGTAGAACCTCGCGTGTGTAGCCAAAAATAGACTCTCTTTGAAGTTGATCTACATAATTTCGACTTAACTTTTTGAAAAATAAATGAATAAAATATAAAATACTAACTACGATAAAAATAGGTTAGTTGATTTTGTCATCCCAACCATTTTGTCGCACGTACAAAGGCCACAGTCACGACAAGGAATTGGCGAGAATAGTACATAACAACATGGCTGAAAATTCGAATTTATTATAGCGGAAATGAAAAAAACTATGCATGGAATTTTCTTCCAAATATGTATTTAGGAGAACCGTGCATACAAGAAACAACCTATTCTTGTTATCTACTTTCTTTCATTGAACCGGTAAAAAGGCTTCCTCCTTTTAATTGTTTTCCATTAAAGATAACATACAATGCCTTTCTGACTATCCTGAACAATGTTCGTCATTATTTCCGCCCTAGAATAAAGCAGATAAGGTACGAGCAAGTATCCATTAGTTTGGGAACAAAGCAGCCTCTCAGACGCTAATTACACACTTGGATCCATTCTACGATATGAGTGTTTTCTATGACTATGACAAGTTCATTAAAATTTTAACGACAAACTTTCAGATAATTCGATTTTCCTATTCAACTGACCTGGGTTAGTTTCTTCCCTTTTGACAATTATCTTTTTATGACAACTACAGTTCGGTAGTACCAACAACGTCCTCGCAGTACCCATTGTTCGTAGTAGTCCACGTTATGTCGTCTGCATGACAATATCTATTTAATTTACGAGAATGTAGTAAGACCCTTTAATTTTCCGGGTCTGAATGAAATCCACTTAAAAATGGTAGAAAGTAGTTCTAATTTACGAAAATATTTGGTTTGGGATGGGGATGTTTCTGCATGCAGGGTGTCCCGTTTCAGATGGTAAATACTTCAATGGTAAATGTTTATGTTCATTTGTGGAAAATTGACACAGGACAAGGATAATATGTCTTTAACCGTTACAGAGTTACAGCCTTTTTTTTATAATTGTGTCAAAAAGCGGGACTTGCCGAACAAAATAAAAATTGGCCACTCTCCCATTCATTTAATCCTAGATTTTACATTATTTTCTGAAACTTACATAAAAGCCGGAAAAACTGGCAAAACTGGAAAGTTGATAGAAATTCCTACATTGTGTTAGCTTTCGAACAGTATATAAATTCCATGGACTTGGTTTTAAAAATTTGCAAATGTTCCGTATTAAAAGATAAAAAACATGGTTTGAAGATGAAACAAATTTACTTCAATTTTGACTTAACAGATAATCTTGAAATGAAAAATAGTAAAAAAGAATCGTATGTTTTCTAAATTTGGCATAATTCGTTTGCAGAGTCCCCTCAATATGTGCTCCAAAGGCGCCGTTGACCGCCTAGGTCGAGAAGCGTAGGATAAAGCTGGCTTAAATCATTTTCTCAGTTTTTCTTAAATATTTCGATTTTTCAGTGTAGACATCTTCCGGGCTTGGAGGTAGTGGAGTGTCATCCATGCCAAGGCTAATTACAGCCAAGGTATGTAGCGTTTCCCTACTTCAACATGTATGAGGCTCTGTCTCTTATAAAACAGAACAAACAGAACCCAGACCTTGCTGTATCGCACTGGAGATTGTTTCAATCAGTGGAACTAAGAAATCAACCCGCGGAACCGTAAATCATCGGAGCGCTAAAAATGGTGCTTATGATGGGAGTAGACAGGAGGTAAGCGGATCAAATATGAGCCAACAGGGATGATGCACTTCGGATTGGAGAGGATATCCGTAAAGTTGAGCCGAGGAAGGTAGCTGAAGCGGATCGAAATGTGGGTGGTCCAAGCAAATCTGCACAACAGCAGAGCCTGTTTCGGCATCTTAGCCAGGGACACGCTGACATTTGTAAGTAAAAACGCCGCCCTATGTTGGAATGGTGAACTTACAGAATCCAGACGCAAGGCACGGACTGCATTCAACAACACAAGGCGGTTCGGTAAGGCGGAGGACTGGGACCGATAAAAAATGGAGTTATCACTTTTCAAAAAGAAAATAAGACGATCCAAACGTGACTGATGGGGAGAATTCTATGAGAACGTCGAGGGATGTACAGTAGCGAGGCTGTCAGACTTAAAAAGATCCTTACAGTAACTCCATGTTTGAACTCCTTCCTACGTAAGACAGAGGATCCGAACGAAGGCCTGGACGTGCTACTGGAAGCCCACTTTTCGGAATCAGCTAACCAAGCTTGGATGAACAACCATAGCCCCCAGATAATAGCCCATCTGACGTAGGAACAACTGATAATGGAAATAACAGACGAGGAAATAACTGAGTTGGCAACACGCACATTTAAAGTTTTCAAAGCCACAGCGATCGCTGAAATTTCGCCAGTTATGCTCCAAAGAGCAGACAGGGTCATCATTCCAATACTGCATCGCATTTATAGTGCTTGCTTATGATTAGGGACAATACACGAACAATGGAAAAAAAAACCCGAGTGGTCTTCATTCCGAAACCAGCCAGCTTGAATCACCATAATGTGAAGAACTTCAGACCAATCAGCTAAACATCTTTTCTGCTAAAAACGTTAGAAAGGTGGTTTCTCACATTCAAAACTGGATGAATGTCGGGGGAATCTGTCTTAACCGGCATGCATATCTTTCGGGCAGACCAGTCGAAACGGCGCTACACAAAGGAGTCGGGACGGTAGAAAATTCCTTACAACAAAAGGAATTTACTCTAGCAACCTTCCTAGATATCGAGGGGGCTTTCAACAATGTCACTGTGACGAACATTTTAAATGCTATGACAAGTTATGCGGTTGACCCAGCCCTAACGACCTGGACGTCGGATTTGCACATTTTTTTATACCCTTCACGGATGTGATAGGGTATATTAACTTTGTCATGAAGTTTACAACGCACAGAAGGAAGCATCTCCGACCATATAAACTATATATATATTCTTGGTCAGTATTATGAGACGAGTCGATTAAGCTTTGTCAGTCTGTCCGTCTGTCTGTCTGTTTCTATGCAAACTAGTCCCTCAGTTTTGAAGCTATCGAGCTGAAATTTTGTACACAACCTTCTTCTATTGCACGCAGTATATATGTCGGAACCAACGGAATCGGACCACTACGTCATATAGCTGCCATAGGAATGACCGGTCCAAAAAATTCGTCTTTGTGAGAAAAACTTTTTTATTTCTAAAGATATCTTTCCAAAATTTCACAAGAATCAATCAAGGGGCGACCGGTAGCGCAGTGTGTTGGGGCATCAGTCTCATGTTTGACTACCGGCGTTTCGGGTTCGAATCCCGTCCACGACGACGTTCGTGGCCATGGATGTGCAGGAGGTGTATGCTGGCAACTGCATTCTCCGAAACCAGATTATGCCAACGAAACGTCCACTGGGCCACATGGAGCAGTTGACGCGCTATGCCCCACAAGGGGTTAGGGCAATTGAGTATAGCTAAATCACATTTGCGAATTTGGTTGAAATCGGACCACTACGTCATATAACTGCCATAGGAACGACCGGTCCAAAAATTCGTCTTTGTGATAAAAACTTTTTTATTTCTAAAGATATTGTTTTCTAAATTCACAGTAATCAATAATATTTTTAGTGAAATCATATTTCCGAATTTAGTTGAAATCGGACCACTCTATCAAATAGCTGTCATAGGAACGACCGTCCCAAAAGCAAGTTTTTGTCAGAAAAACTTTTTTTATTTCGGAAGATATCTTTACGAAATTGCATATTATTCAATCGTATTGACTGCTAAGTCACGTTCCTAAATTTGGTTGAAATCGCCCCACTATTTAATATACCTCTTATAGGAACAGTGAAATCGGAACAAGTTTTAATACTAATTTCAAAAAGGCAAATATACCACAAAACACAACGAAGGTATGATACAACGAAGGGTATTACACCTTCGGCAAGCTTGTTTTTTAATACTCTAATGATGATATACCAGGAGGTGCATGCTGGCAACTGCATTCTCCAATGCCAACGAAACGTCAACTGGGCCAAATGAAACAGTTGACGCGCCATGCCGCCCCGAGGGGTTAGGGCAATTGAGTACGCACCACCTCTATTTTGTACCAAACTAATGTACAATGCAGCTCCATTACTTCAATCACTGGAGAAGTAACAGTTCTTCAACGGAAATTACTTCTTTCTTGCACCAACGTAAGTTTTTATTTCCACAACAAGATGGTTTATGTAACTCCAATCTGCTCCAAAATGGAGCAAACCTTTCATATTGATGAAAAAGATTCTAAGGCAACCTTTTGCTGTTGATAAGTTTTTAAATAACTGTCATAAAAAAAAAAACATTATACTGATTTGTAATTCTCTCTACTGCTACTGTTACTGTAGGAGAAAAAATGACTAATTTACCGTAAAGAACATCGTTCATGCTGTTGCAGCACTCAAACAGCACTTAACTACTGACCTACATTCGACGGAGTTTCCCTTTGAAGCTAGTCAGCGACCACAACACCTTCACCATTTTCACATCAGCTCACTATAAAAACGATTTACATTCTGAATTCCGGATAGTGTCCAAGAATGTTGCCCCTTTGAGCCGACTCACCGAACACCATGGTCCATGTTTTATCCGAAGCCGACCCTGTATTAAGAGATTACTAGACTAAGCAAACACGGTCCTCGTTTGTCGTGCTAACATTACGTTGGCAAGCAACCGAAGCACTTTACATTGCACATTGGACATTAACTCGAAACCGAATCCTGACTTGGGCACTCATGGCACAAACAGTATGCACTTTGTTACTCGCACCAAAATGTTACAAAACACTCAACTCCGGCTACAACATGGATTCGTCCTGAATTCGTACGTTCCTAGTTCGAATCGTAATGCTGAGTGTCTTTATATGAGAGTATGTGCAGATTAAGTTAATTAGGCTAATTTATCATTGATAATGGCCCATGTATATCAGAAGTATGGGCGGGTCGATGATGACGACTGCAGGACCAATTTGAAAACTTCGAGTGTCACATGAGAATCGTTTGTATGGACAAAATTTAGGCAAGGATCATCGTCGTCAAGAGCGACATTCCGACACTCTCTAAACCTAATCACACACCATGGTTTCGGAAAGCTTGCCATTATCAAATTATGGGCTCCTAGTCCAAAAGAGACGACTGTTTTCATTGTTAATGTGCTGGGAATGACGCAATCGTAGAACTTGCACTTGGGTAGTTTTTTGTAACGTGTTGTCCTTTTGTGGAGGATCTGGTTTTCAGTTTCTCGTGTAATTTCGATAGTGTGTGGCATTTCGGAGCAATTGGAGGCGGCATGTTATTCGAAGCGTATTTCTGAATATTGCATTTGCAGTAGACAAGAATGACAAATGCAGATATTATCCCAACGAACAGACGATTTTTATACCCATTCGAAAGTTCCTAGTCCGGGAGACGACCGCGTGTTTACTACCTACATCGCGTTTCTTTCCTGACTATAATTAGTATAATATAGATGCGATATGTGAAGTCACAGAATATCAATCCCAACTGAGCAGAGCCTGCCCTAAATGCCATTTAATGAATTACAAAAATTAAAAAAATTGGTTTGCACAAGCCTCATGTCAGTTTGTAATAAACTATGCGTAAAAGCATAGAGGCCTGTTCAGGGCGACCGAATATACCATCCTGCCTCATCTAAACTTGCTGCAACACACTGGCAGGATAAACAAAAAGGTTTTTTGAGGCGACCGCCCGCTCAGTGCGTAGTGGCATCAGTCTCATGTCTGACTATCGGCGTTTCGGGTTCGAATCCCGTCCACGACGATGTTGTGGCCCTGGATGCTTGTGTTGTCTTCCCCTTTGGTGCGGGGCGTAATAATAAGCCACAACATCTGCCGACTTGTCGCAGGAAGACGGCTAAATGAGTGAGCAAGAGGTGCATGCTGACAACTGCATTCTGCGAAACTAGTTTATGCTAACGAAACGTCAACTGGGCCACAAGGAACAGTTGACGCGCTATGCGCCATAAGGAGTTAAGGCAATTGAGTAACAGGTAGTGGGCCCCAATCGTGTCAACTACCCGGTGTAGCTTGACAAATTGTCAGTGTAATTCGAGGACTTTTTTGCTATAACAAAACGTTACAGAGTTATTGTTATGTAAAGACGAAACAAAGACTAAGAAATTTGCCAAATCCTTGATTTTTGTCATTTAGATCCGTTGGTAAAAAATTGTGAAAAAAATAGTAAAAATTTGAACGCTACAAAAATGTACTTATATAGTCTATAGGAGTTATAGGCGGAAAGCTGGTAAAAGTGCCAATTGAATTTTTCCAAGATGGCGTCAAGGGCATAGGGGGTGGAGTGACATAAACTTTGATTTTTTACTACCCGCCCGGTCGATATAACATATAAAAAATTCAAAACTACCGGACCTTTTGCACGACCTTACTTTAAATGCCAACAATACAAACCACTCACAAATCTGTCGGTATCTTGAAAATTCCTCCCCTGCGAAAAACAACAGTAAGTAAGTACTCTCACATATTACTTCATGTTTTCTATTTTTACCTGGCAAGATATATTAAATATTTAATCAAAATCAACGGCAAAAAAAGAAAAACAAACTTTCAGCTGGCTTTTGTCAGTGTTGTTTTCAGTGTTATTCTGCTATTTTTTTAATCCTGAAATAAAAAAAACTTTCATGATGTCATGTGTCAATATATTCGTTACCCTTCCTTTCTTCTCTTTTCCATCGACTTATTGGAGCTGCAACCAATAGGCGAAGCAAAACTTCCGAAAAAGCAACCCACTGGATGAATAGATACGTTTATCCGCTGTATAAAATGAAAAGACTTAAAACCAAAGCAAGGATCCACCAATTCTCGGAATATTCGTCATTTTTTTCTGTTCCTGGGGATTCTTCTCATAAGACTCGTATAGAAAAAATCGCTCTGAGTAAACAAAGGCTTCTGCTTTTCTTTTCTTTTCATTTTTTTTACTTTAGTTTTTCTTTTTGCCTATTTTTCGGATATGGTTGATTCTGGAAAATTTTCAAGACATCGGCATGTGAGTTGTGTAGTCTTCTGTCTTTATATTTACAATATCTGTCTATATCCAGCATGTGAAGACACGAGCCTCGATATGAGAACGGAATGATAGCAAGATAGATGGTCTAGATACATTCATTCGACAAAACGACATTACTCCTCCTTTTGATGTTCCAACACGACACACTTGATTCATATCAACTAAGAATTAGAGCATCGTGCCGTCTTTACTGAGCTCTCTTGTCTACGACATGCTCCTTCTTAGTCAGGATGAAAAACTATAAATCATGTTGAACGATGCTTGGCGTATCCTTACTATTGATTTTTGGAGCACGTAAAAGTGCAAATCGGGAGTATAATTGAATTGAAATCCCCTGTTTTGGTAGGCGACCAGAGCCTGGTCGCGATACCCATCCTGTAACTGACAGTGAGAAATATTTTGCATCCGTGAGTGTGATAGAGAGAGAGTGGCAGCATCTGACCCGTTTTGGGAAGTACGAAACTAAGTGTCTCATCATTAACATGTTATAGTGTACACACGGTAAGTTTGTACTGCCTAAGCGGGAATGCATAGATGCAATATTTTCTTACTGCCTATAGAGGAAATCCACCAACAGATACGAACCTACGAGTTTCGGTATAAAATTATTGTTATGTACGATACATATTATACAATACAATGCATACGTTTGTACTTCCTAAATCCAGACAGGATGTTGGCTTTAGGAAATGCAAACTCTGTAAACATTAGACCTATTATAAAAAGCGCCATGTTAAATTTCAATGCGCATATTTCATAATCATAAAGTACAATATTGAGGAATTTTTCATAAATCATTTTGGGATCTTTATTCTTGGGGATTTTTACTTTCTTTTTTTTTGGCTATTTTTCAAATTGGATGAATCTGTCACCATGAACAATTACCTCAAGAAATGCGGCTATTTGCAATAACTTTTTCGGGCGCTTGCCACTCAATACATTGAACATTCACTAACAGAAACCTCAAAATTAAGGTTCTTGTCTTCCGAACCATTCGCCCAACTGGAATTTCAATGCAATAATACCTAATAATAGAGATCTATCTAAAAACACACACAATTTCCGAAAAACCACCACATACTTACTCTCTACTTGAATGCTAAGTCGCTTAAAACATCAATTACCAAAAGTACACATTTAACCACAAAAGGGAATCAAATGTATGCATCACATCTACCGTTTGCCGAAGGATTCTTGCTGGCAGTTTCTTGTTTCAGTTGTAGTTTCCGCCACAGACAGGGAATAGAATCATCTATCATCAGTCTAATGTCTAGTTACGTATGCACATACTCGTATATGTATATCCATTCTTGCAGATAGTGCAAATACAATAGATACTCGTACTCTACTTTACATGCTTCTCCAATAACTTTTGAAATTCTCAGACTACTTCAGAGGTACAAATTAATTAGCCATTTTCATATTAGACGAAAATTAAGGAGGATTTAGGCGTAGTACGCACTTGGCTATCACGGAGAAAAAATGGATATTGGAAACTTCAGCATTAGGGACGGGCACAATGAAACGTCGCGACGTTTTGTTTCCATAAAAATGATAATTTATTTTGTCTTTGAGGTCCATGTTCCTCGGGGCGATCCATGCGACGACAGCGCAGCTATCCCAGCTCAGCGATCAGAACTGAGCACTATTTATGTGTATTGTCTATGGAGCTGTGTTCCTCCAAACGACTGCGACAACGCTCGCGAACGAGGATCGCATGGCTCCGTCAGTCGAATCGCAGGGGGTAGGATATCGTCGCCTTACCAGTATTTTTTTATATTATTCCTTACGCGTTTCGCTCTCTGGAGTATCAATTAAAAAGGTTTTTTTTTTACCTGAGGGTAATTAAGGTTTAAGAGGCGGGACCGATTCATGTCTGTTTGGTGATTGAGAAGGGTCTTGGAGGTAGTCGATTGGCTCAATTAATTTCCAAGGCTTCCAGCAGATCAAGCTTTCTTCCCTTGGGGCAGATGTTCAAAATTTGTGGCTTGGCTTATCACAATGATCGCCCCGATAAAAAAAAATTACATTCGCATGGTCGCGTCGAGCCGCCCCTACTTATGTACAAGATGCATACATTATTTCGTTTTTGCCGTATATTTTTTTTTCGGCTTGAACCCGAAAATGAAACTTCGTTTCTTGGCACTACGGACACCCTTGTTGTAGAGAGAGATGTACAAAATTTGTGGCTTGGCTTATCACAATGATCGCCCCGATAGAAAAAATTACATTCGCATCGTCGCGTCGCCCCGCCCCTACTTATGTACACATACATTATTTCGTTTTTTGCCGTATATTTTTTTTCCGGCTTGAAACCGAAAATGAAACTTCGTTTCTTGGCACTACGGACACCTTTGTTGTAGAGTATGAGCGAGGCCCGGTACTGTTCCCAGTCACCAGTACGTGTCACTTTATTGAAGAGTCTTCTAGTACTCTTGCTACTATTGTCCACCATATGGAGTTTTTCACGCAGAGAGCCCGAGTAGCCTCCCCAGTCAGAACGATGTGAAATTCTTCTGCTTGTATTAACCTGGGTCAATGCAGCAACGTCAAAACGCCCATGATCGGACAAGAGACGCGCCAGTTCTGTATCCGATTGGAGATATTATAGGATCTAAACGTTATGTCAAGGACCCGCCGCCTATTCCTAGTGACAAAAGTTGGGCTGTCTCCTTTGTTAAATATGTTGAAATCTAAACTAGTAATAAGTTGTAGAAGGTACCAGGGATTCGGAGCGATGCGATTTTTCCGCTCCGCTCCGCTCCCGCTCCACAATACAGGGAACCGCTCCGCTCCACCGCTCCGCTCCGGGTAAATAGTTTCGCTCCACTCCGCTCTCCGCTCCGCTCCGGACAAATGAAAATTTCGAGTGTAGCACTTGTTCGCATATACCATACAATAAGGTATCTATAGTTTTAGAACTAGAGTAGGGTGCGTTCCATTCATATAAAAAAAAAATCAGGATTATCCCAGCAAACCAAAAAAACGAATGTTGGCCAGAAACGAATGTTCCGCGAAAGTGTTCCCTTCTAGACATATCAGCTGCGTTTTTTTTTTTCGTACAGAGCAGAGTGGAGCAGGTTAAGCGGTGAAAAAAAACGATCGAGAGCAAGTTTGGGTAGCGGAGACAAAAACGAGGCATGTCTGCTTGGGAGCGTGTCTTGGTTTAGTTAAAATTCAAATGTTAACTCAAATTTCAAGAGGAAACTTAAATCCTTGGTGCAGATACAACCGGATAATTTCCTTTAGGCATCAAAATTATTTTATATGTTTACTATTCCAAATAATTACACAAAACGAACATTTTATTGACTTAAAATGAACTATAAGTGCTTCCCAAACTAACTCGTCGAAAACTTTCACCTCCTGCGCCGTCTACATTTCAAATGTGGAACTATTTAACAGAGTGGAAGTCCTAGACTAACTTTCTATCGAGAGCAGCTCAGATCAAATTGTTAGTGTAATTGTGTGGTCTTAACCTAATTGCATGTGTTTATCCCAAATAAACACCCTAGAGCTAGAAATAAGTGCTTTCAAGAATCGAAGATCTCTCTAATGATTTCCCCCATAAACCAAGTGGTCATTAATTTCTCGTTGAAACTCGCGTGTCGTGCGTTGACAAACAAACAAATGCATTATGCGAGAGACGCATTAACTGACACTGTAGCAGCTGCAGTGGAAGTTAATTAACATTCTCGATTACATCGAATCAATTTTCGGAGATTTAGTCCCCTCGTATAAAATTTTGCACCCAATCCTCAATTTAATCTCCGATTTACTATACGTTACTTGATAAGACGAACGAACGAAGTGTGATGAAAACCGCACTGTATGGAAACGGTCCTGTACCTGTACCCATCAGTTTTCAATTTCTTCTAATGTAATGCACATTAAATTTCTTTATATAATGTCGTACAAACAAAATTTAGAGTGCTTAAATTCTAGGGCTCTGCCATACAAACGAAAATGAAAAAAAAATCGGAGCGGAGCGATTTCACAAAAAAAAATCGCTCCACTCCGCTCCGCTCCTCTTTGTTAAAACCGCTCCACGCTCGCTCCTTCGCTCCGGCTTTTCATGCCCGCTCCACTCCGCTCCGGCGCTCCGCTCCGCTCCGCTCCGAATCCCTGGAAGGTACTCACCTCGGCTGATTGCGTCAGTCCTGCCCCAGATAGTGTGATGGGACATTCGCATCACAAACGATCAGTAGGGGCAGTTTTCTTTCCCTGCAGTAATCGGTGAGCATACGTATCTCCGAAGAAGGGATGTCAGTGTCTCCGGGAAGTTAGGCTGATGCGATGAGAAATCCTGGTGCTTTACTGCCACTCCTTGAACCAATAGCCACTGCTACTAAGTCACAGCTAGTGAAGTCTGAAAGGCAGATGTGTTTGATTGTGCTCTTTAGTAAGATACAGGCTCTTAGTCGGGAAAATTCAGAGTCGTAAATTACGGTGATGTTATTTACACTTAGGTCTTTAATTGTTCCATTGAGCTGCCATGGTTCCTGGATGAGGGCCACTTCTAGGCCCTCACTAATAAACCCGGCTACTAGGATACCCGGTCCTCGGATCAGTTGTCGAAATCGAGTTCATATCTCGTCTCACGATCGGAGCTTGAATAAATAGGATGTGGGCGAGACTAGAGCAGCATTGCCTTTTCTGTATTCCTTGCTTGTTCCAGGCTGCGGTTCGGAAGGTATGGATTCGCATTTCATGAGAACAGCCGGAGTGGTTTTCTTGAATCCGCACTCCTTGTTTTTGCTGGGGAGGGAGATGGAGGGGGTAGCAACGGCACCACGCACTCAGAGTCCCTCCGGTTCCTCATACGAACGTTGACTTTCCCCAACCTATAGGAAATGCAGAAGTTGCGCTGCCATCCATCTCCTCCTCTGGCCTCTCGGATGATCTAGCTATTTGAATGACCTCAGTTCCCAAATTGTCATATAACTGCGCAATGAAAACCTTTTGTTGAAATAAAGCTTCAGGTACTATCTTTAAATTGAATGTCGATCCTAATATAAGGCAATCGAACTGCCGATATTTTTGCATACAAATAAAGCCTGGCTCCCTCGTGATTTAAGTCCCAAGCTTCCGTCCTCTATCCATCATGGCAATTTTGTGTGTTCCCCTTGACCCGAAACTTTAACTTTCATATACATTTTTGTTCTCCAATGGGAAGTCATACATCCTTTCTCGTTACGAACCATCAAACATGTGGTAAGTCCTCAGCTACTCATTCAAATCCCAGCTCCACTTCAGAATTGCACTAAAACATTTTCCGCGTCCCTTATCAAATATTTACGCAAATTTTCATCTTTTTTTCAGGAAAAACTCTTTTGGTGCCCCCAAATGCAAATTTCAACGCAAAGCTTAGCTGTTTTCATTTAATTCAATTTTCATAGGATCTCATTCGAAATGTGGACGCCGCCATTGCAAAACAAATTCTGCAAGGAAAAAAACAAGCCATTTCGGTGGAGTAGTGTACCACTTGACTACACCACACTACATCCCTTCCCATAGCAGGATCCTGCACCTATACATATATGTATTTTATATATTTATATTATGGAGCAGAAATTCAGCGCAACTATGTCGGGAAGAAGGAATATGACGACGACGGCATCATTTCAGGACTTTTAACATTTTGACAATGCTATTGGCAGTAACATGGTGCGACAACATTGTAACGGGTCGTTATATTAAAGTTAAGGATCATTTGGAATGGAAGTCGTTTGACAATGGGGCCTCGCGCCCATTCAATGTGCCTCTGCGGGAAGGTTTCAGACTTTGAATGGCGTCGAACGCACAACAAACATAGAATTGGCAATTGCCAGTAGTATAAGAATAGTATGTAGTAGACGAAGTAGCACAAAGCCGAAAGAACAACAACAAACCATTATCCTTTCAGTTCCCTATGGAAAGATGAAAGTTTAATAGGAACTGTTGTAAGGAATATCTCGGTCGACTATGTCGTCTTGAATGACACGAATCGCGAAATGGTGAACATGAATATATCCAGGATTCCATGAGCAGATGTAAAGAAATTCGTATTGAACCATTGTATTCGGTTTCATTGTCCTGATATCCTCTCCATTCAACTGGAAATTGTGTGTCGGTTGGAATGTTAAATTCCGCAGTTTTGCTTGGCGATGTTATTGAAAAAATTGTTGCGAAAATTGCCAACTACATTTGAAACTATAGGAAACGATTTCAATACGACTTATTAAAAGGGGACCATAAAATCGTTAATTTTCCAATCTGATAACATTATTTGTTGGGCTGTGATTGGTATTTTATTCCCGATTATTTCCGTTTTCCTTGTCAGTTCTTCTTGGCATCAGCGATCTTTGTTCCTATAAGTTACAGCAATTAAATTGAGAGGTGAAGATTTTAATATTAAAATGCCTACTTTGCAAAATAAACGAGCGTAATAATTGCTAGAAGCTAAACATGTCACTAGTGAAAGAACGGAGTGTAACAGTAAAATGAAATTTTCACATTTTAACACCAGAATTGTTAAGTGAGGTGATTATAATCAATACGCAAAACATGACCCCAATTTAGGCATTAATACTAGGCAAGGCAAAAGACACTCATTAATTAAGAAGATTTGGAGCCAGGAGCCCGTAGACAATTTGGTAAGCCTGCTATTCGAAAAGGCAAGTAGACAAAATTTAAATTTTATTCAGTTTTTGTACAGCTAGATTAGGTTAGGTTAAAGAGGCTGATGTATAGAACATAACACATAAAAATCGCCACTGGGTCCGATGTGCTGCCTGGCAATCTCAGACGCCATGGAAGGCTAGTAGTCGAACCATCCGAAGCTGTAGGCCAATCGGATGGTAGTTTCAGAGTGCATCCGAGGCACTCTCTGAGATTATTCTAGAAATCGAGAGAGGCTTAGCCAAGAAGCTTATACTCAAATTTGCACAACCTAACCACCATTTTCTATCGGTACTTACAGGGTGTTTTGTCTTGTTTTAGTTTCTTACTTTTATCTCCGCCTACGTAAGTCGCATAACCAAAAATAGAAAATCTAATTATTCGATATATATCCTCAACTTTTACATATAAACTGCTTTGTTTAAATAAAAACGAAAATAGTTACAACGCGTCAAAGTTGAAAAAATCGACTTTCGAATCAAGTTTTTGCAAATACTCGTAAGTTAATAACGGCGTATTTCGGTGAAAATTATTAAAAGAGTGATTTTTCAGTTCACTCGATTCCCTACTGCTATCTACAAGAAAAATTAACTCGATACAGTTATGCAGGACAGATTTATCCTCAAGAAAATATTTACACATCGTGCCAAAAATTAACACTTTTCCCATATCTCCAAAGGAAACGCGCTCATAGCCACACATGTGCATTAAATGCTGTAGAGATGGATTTGCCGAAAAGCAGTTGCTGAGCAAAGATTTGCTCATAAAATCCCTGACTTTTACGCATTTGTTTTTTATACCCTAGTTTTTTTTTGGAGATAAATCACTCCGAGTTTATCGAATCAGGATATTTTTTTTAAATTGAAGGGAACCGAATCTACTGCAAATCACTTTTCAGATATTATTGACATTCATAAAAACGATTTGAAAATCGGTTTTTCACTTTGGCGCATTGTAACATTTTACGTGTTTATTTAAACTAAGCACTTTGTATGCAAAAGTTGAAGATAATTTTCAATTAAAAAACTAAAACAAGACAAAAACCCCCGAAAGTACCGTTAGGAATTTTTTCAGGCAATGGAAATTTGAATTTAAGCTCTCCGCCTATGACGCTGTCGATTCCTAGCCGAAGGCTAGCTTGTTTTTTTTTTGTTTTGACAGACAAACACAGATAACTGAATACAAAATTAATTATACCTTAGTTCAAATTTGAATTTGGTATATTTTTTTTAAAGTGCACAAACTCAACAGAATCTTTGTTAAGCCAGGGTTGCGGTAGACACAAAGCTGGCAACTCATTTTTTTTATTACACTTTACATAATTCTCCCTTAAATTGCGTTCTATTTAGTTAAAAAACATAGTAATTAAATAATTAAAAAGTTAAATTAAATCAATTAGTATAAAAAAAATAGTTACAATTACGGTAATTAAGCATGGTTGCGGCAGGAGTCCGCTAGGCAACCCAATTTTACTTTATTATGTTCTTAATTATCTTTCATTTCAGATACCTCTCATCAAAAAAACTGATAGGTGCAGGTTTTATGCAGTGGGATCTAGTACTATATCTGAGTGAGTAATTATCTCAACTGGATTTTGCACAAGATGGTCGCTACATATGTTGTTGTAAGACAGCTGGATCTCTTAGTCGAGCAGTGTTTAATCTGCGGCGCCTGAATTTTTCAATGCTAGGATGGCACACGTCTGCAATACGCAATCCCAATATCCGCACCCTTCTTATTTCGCACGTCCAGGAGGCAAGTTTTGACTATTTTATTAATGGCAAATGGCCGATCTAACTTTGTGTTCTGCGCCGATCAACAGAGGACCAACTGTTTTTAAGGTGGTCCTTATGCTCAAACATATTACAAATCTTTCACCGATGTCGTTACGATCACCAAGACCGTGTCTCCCCATCACATATCTGGGGCGACCGGTAGCGCAGTGTGTTGAGGCAACAGTCTCATGTTTGACTACCGGCGTTTCGGGTTCGAATCCCGTCCACGACGACGTTCGTGGCCATGGATGTGTAGGAGGTGTATGCTGGCAACTGCATTCTCCGAAACCAGTTTATGCCAACGAAACGTCAACTGGGCCACATGGAACAGTTGACGCGCTATGCCTCATAAGGGGTTAGGGCAATTGAGTAGTATCACATATCTGAGCCCATAGTTATCAGCACCGACTTTTGCATTCAAATCACCCATAACCATTATAATATCACCTTTAGGTGTTCTGCTCTGAACGGCGCTTAGTTGTTCGTAGAAGGAGTCTTTCGCCAAGACATTGTCGGACTCAGTTGGAGCATAACATTGTATTATTGAGATGCAACTCATTTCGGTCCGGAACATGGCAGTCATTTTTCAGTCGAAGACCGGATCCCAGAATAAGAGACAGTTTAGTGTGGCCCTGGTTAAGTGGAGCCCCACACCTGACTCATGACCACTATTGGTAGCTCCACCGGAGTGCAACGTTACAGTAATACAGTGCAGAGATAAATTCTCCGCTGTTCCGCCACCTTATCTCGCCCTACTCTTAAAGTGTTTAATTTATACCGCAGAAATTCACTCTCTAATTGAAGAAATCGTGCATTCTGGGTACCTTCTGATCCATTGTCCATTAGAGTACGTTAAGTCAGTCCATATCCAAGGCATAGTGGACGTTTCGTTAGGATATAGAAGATTTCGGATAGTGCAGTTACTGGCGTACACATCCTCTCCTTTGATTGTCGGTTTCTACGACAGGCCGTCAAAGGGGAAGGCCGTGGTACTATTCTTACGCCTAACACCACAAGGGAAATGTTTACCTCAACCAAATCATCGCACCGCCATCACTGGCGGCTTGATATTGGTTAACAATGGTCGGCGACCACTGCCGTTCCAGGGGCGTTGGCTAGGAGGACTATGGAAGGGGAGTTTTGTCCCCAGCAGCAGCAGTCTTTCACCTTCATTCAGTAGAATCCTGAAGGACTCTTTGTTAAGCGCCGTCCACGAAACTACAATACTACCCCATACATTAGTATGGGTCGTATAACTGATACGTAGAACGAGAAGACCACCTTAGTTCGTTCCATTTCAGACCAATTGCCAAGAGTACAGAGCAACAGTTGCCTTAGTAACGCGCTCATGAATGTTTGCCTTCCAGGACAGCTTCCTATCATATATAAGTCCCAGGAATCCAGCTTTTTTGCTAAGGACCAGTCTGATCCCCTCCACCAATGGTGGTACCAATGAAAGTGGAGTGCTCCTGGTGAAGAGAGAGAACAAATGATGACACACGCTTGAAATAAATGCACAGCCAATTGGCTGAGTGTGCATTTCGGTTCTAATGCAGGCCGTCACTGAAAACTTGTAGTTTTACCGTCATCCTTAGGACTAGAGTATTCACGCGTCTGTTTTGATTTCATTTTTTACGTTTTTTAAAGTTTTCCTTTCATTATTTAAGTAGGCGACTAACAAGTAATACCGACCATGAACAGACCCTCAGTAGGCCTCAATAGAGCGCTCAGTTCGCTTACTCTGCAAATAACAGCGATGAGCCGTCCTAGCGAATCCAAAGACATTTTTCTGCTCACTCCCAGGGAATAGAGGAGCTCCTGGAATGAGATTCGAAAAGCAGAAACCACTCTCGGCTCACCCTTAAAGTGAACTCGGTCTTAGGCAGTACCGGCCTACACGTTTTCTAAAGCGAAAATTTGTTTTTGATCACCTATAATCAAGTTGTTTGCATCATTAAAATATTTTCACACTGGAACGCATACGTTCGATTCATTTGTGAGCTGAGATTTCGGTTGGAAAACGTATTTGATAAGGATACGCTAGACGGATTATCGCTGTTTTACGCAAAACGAGCGAAGCGATCGGTTTAAGGCACTGGTGGTGGTAACATCTCAAGCACGGAGCTAGGAGACTGTCTTGCTTTCTCCCGCTATCTTGATAAATCAACCATAACCCCATATTTTACGGAAGACTACAAAAAACCTTGTGTCTATATCCGTCATGTTATCCTATCCGGAGTAGCATTAGAATACACTAACACAAAAGTTATAGTTGAGGTGTACAAACTTGTTAAAAATTATAAGTCCACAAAAAAAGTACATTTTAGTGTTAGGTGTATCCTAGATGAAGAAAATTTTGTCCTATTTCAATTATTTCAGAAATTCTTTGATTATAATCACATACAGCATTCTAGACTCAGATTCGCGCTAGTAATTAAACCGATCCTTTAATGGACTATATACGAATAACAGTGCACCAAACATCTACACTATCGTCGGCATGGAATTCAATTACATCACTTAGCTTTACTATTTTCCCATTAAATATTTTTTCCCCACTCCATCCTTTAAGCATTTTCGCCTAATCACATAACTACTCGCATCTGGGGCAGAAAATGGAAAATGGCGTGTTAACCGTAATTTTGCTTGCTAATTAGCCAACAGATTGCAAGCTAAAATCCCAACTCCCGGTATACAAGACAATTTGCACGGATACAGATCCTTGCACTCCCACTGCGTACAAAATATTTTGTAAATACTTAGTTGCGGAAAATGCAAAGTTAATTCATCCTTCGTCCCTATGGTCAAATCGCTGCTCCACAGTTTCTACCACTGCTTCCAACTCCCAACTTAAGAGTCTTGAAGTTACGAATGGGCCAGGTTTGTGTCGCCTGTCGCCACCTTTTTTTTCCGTTCGTCTTCGCTCTCGTCGTCAAGCCTTTTGTGCAAAGGATCTAAAGAAGAACAAGAGAAAAACAGGCCTCGCCGGAGGATTAAAAACAATTTAATGCCGTAAATAATTTCCGCTTTCAGTTTTTGCCCTATCTTCGCCACTCACCACGATTTCTCTTGAACGATGAAAAGTTCAGTAATTTAAAAAGTTTTTTTTTTCCTGAAGCGTTAAGGCGTCACTGAGCTCGGTAGAATGTTAGGTAAATGGCTTGATGGTTGGATTATTTGATAGGGTTACCAGATGCATTTGGGAGTAGAAAAAAAGGCTTCGAGTGGGGTCCTTAAGATGACGCGAAGCGCCTAAATGGTTGGGGATGAGAGTTGGTAGTGAAAAAGAGAGGGAATAAGTAGAAGTGGAAGGGAAATAAGAACGTAGTGGTTTTAATTTCTTCTTATTTTTTTTTTAATTGAGAAATGTTTGCCTTGAATTGTAATTGAATCCAATACTTGGACATCCATTGCCACCACCTTGAGCTCGCAAAAAAGGATAGATGACGTAGTTTTACTCGTGACTACAGCCAACACCAACAACAACAATATTAAATTTAGGCTCCATTCTCCCTAACAACTTTTGCAACCCTCTTCTATGATAGAATAGAAGCATTATCGACACAGAACAATTCTACCACGTACTACGTGTGTGTGTCTATTGTGTATATTTCACGTGATAATGTCATCGCAACAATAAAAGTAAAGGAGGATTGATGAGTCCTTTGTTGACTCATCAGGCGATTCCTTGAAGCGTATAGCGCGTGACAGAGCACTTAGCAGATTTGTGTTGACAAGTTCGCTATAGAAATTTACGTGTACGTACATTCGTCGAGATTGAGTGCAATGGTTGGAACCGAGAAGAGACAGAAATCCTTCTGTGCCCATTATGTTGGTATGCCGGCTGCTCTAGAGTAGATATAGTATGATCCATATTATCCCTGGTGACGATTTGGCAGCTTGAGTTATAATGCCATTTCGTTGCGAATTTACTCGCTCGAGAATCGCTGGAAAGCATCTTGGCCGGGACCAACCTGAAATTTATTTATCGTCTACGTACTCTGGAAACATTTTTTTAGGAGTACTATGAAGTGCTGGAATTTAGATGTTATCATGCGGAAAGACCATGTACCTTTTGTGAAAAACGTGTGATACACATGGATTAACGAATTGGTTGCTTTGACTAAGGTAACTCTATAGTATTTTTCATTTCTTTTGGCGTAAAAAATAATGTTAGTTAAACAGGGCCGTGTGAACAGGGAGAGGGGGGTGGTAGAAAATACCCTCCCATGGGAATCGAAAACTTTTAGTTGGAACTGATATTTTCAGCTAATCACAAAAAATGAACGAAGCAGTCAGAACCGTGTTGTAACTGCTAACTCGTTCAAAATGAGCATGGAACATTTAGTTCTGCCAGGCTCATTCCTGTTGTCAGACCTGCGTCAAAAGCACAATAGACCCACTCAGTCTCTGTGCTTATGCACCTTAATAGCTCAGCGCCCATATCTATCCTATCTATACCTATATATAGTTCAATTAGCGTCTTCAGGTGATGAGATGATCGAGTACACAACTTAATGTTTACAAAACGAAACCGAAGCTTTGCTTTGGTCCCGAATCCAAAGCGTATATGTATATCCTAGACCTGTGTAGACTTAGTGGGGGGCAAAAAAATTTCCATAGTCTACCACGTGGGGGCCCCCTGGTAACGGCAGTGTGTCAAATCGCTGACGGCCAAGTCTTAGCGAAAAGACATGTAGCGTGAATGGCTGACCAACACCTAAGCGTTTCAGGTTTAGTAGGATGGAATGATTTGTGTAGTTGGACCTGCAACATAGCTGTGTGAACTCCATCGAGTTTACTAAGCCATCTGAAGTAGCTATCTTCCAAGGCCATCCCCTGAATGGGATTAAGCGACATGCTGACAACTCCTTATAATAACCACTCCAGGTTAAGAAACCTGGAACAAGTGCCTCGGATTGGACGGATGAACAACGACGACCACGCAAACGACTAAAGGATTCTTTCGGATCCTGGAATGTACGCTCCCTGAACAAACGGGGGCCGAGAAGGCACTCCTTCAACAGGTCGAAAAGTACAAGCTGAGCATTACTGCAGTCCAGGAAACTAATTGGCTTGGCAGCGAGATCAATCACACACAATTTTTACAAGTGGCAAACCATCGGGCCGCAACGAGTTTGGAGTAGCATTTATAATGAACAATCACCTTCAGCCGCACATTATTGACTTCAAACCCGTAAATGAATGGCTGTGTGCGATTCGCATTAGGACTCGATTCTTTAAACTCTGGCTCATCAATGTGCACGCCCCACTGAAGTTAAAGAAGATGCAGTAAAATACAAGTTCTACGCCCGCCTTGAGGCTCTCTTCGACTCACTTCCAACAAACGACGTCAAATTCTTCTTCTTCTTCCTTGCCCTTTCATACCACTCTGCGGCTTCGCGTTGCTCTGCCTGTGGTGTTGGCACTTCGCCCATTTTGGTGGTATAATCTCATCTTCCTTCTGCAGGCAGCTCGGTCTTGGATCGTATCATCGCCGAGATTAATGCGTCAAACGATGTCAAATTGCTGCTAGCATATTTTACTGGGGTTCCAAGATTGGAGGACGCGGTCGCCTGACCGAGATAATTGGAGGACAACGATCCATCCGGCCAAGGCCCGACGTCGGGCTGTCGCGCCCCGATGATGATGATGTGTAGACCTAGTGATGTCACCAAACTTCAAATACGCGTCAGCCATATGCCGTAATAGTGTGTTTCCCATATGGTCAATTTGAGCAGAGGTTAATAGATGAATCTACGATGACGGAACATTAGTAGGGAAGGTAGGGGCCATTTTAGACGAGTGAACACTTTTTACCATAACTTTTTAGGGGAGATAGTCCGAGCAATGGTTAGCACGTTCGCCTTCTATGCACTGGATTCCAGTTCAATTCCTACTGAATGCAGTAGTCTCGAAAAAAATGGATTATTTTGTCGGACTGTGAGCTCACTCAGTTCTTTAATGAGTAGCTATCTGGGGTAAACAACTCGGTTGAGAGGGTTGTTGATCAAACACCTCTGCTAACTCATCTCAAGGCCATGGTCCAGATTGGACTGTTACGCCAGTTATTTATTTTAATTTATAGATAGGATCTTGTCTATTCCCAATATCAACTACCTAACCCACACTACAAATATTTGCAAAATAGCCATGAACCGGGCAATAGAACACCTACCTCTTAGAATAATTAAAAGTATCTATAACTCCCGATCGTATAGATTTTATCAAAGTTCGATCTGTGTTAGATGACAGTAAAGGTCGATATTATACTCTATTATAAAAAGGACATCGATCAGCTGGAAACCAAGGGTATACACTACATCAAGGGTGAAGGGTACAAAGCCCTCTACTCTCCGGCAACATTTACTTTTAATTACAATATTACAGTCATACAATTCCTTCCTTAGCTGTACATTTTCATATTCTATCGTCCTTTTTCCTTTTGCTCTGATATTATTCTGTCATAGTCAGGTGCATGATTTTTCCATAGCTCGTCATCATTTGTGCCCATTAGAAAAATTAAGAAATTTTCCAGAACGTAAATAACGTCGGGAAGAGGTTCTGCTTGAAGCATCTTGAAGACGCCATGGTCGTATTCTTAAAAAGCAACCGAAGAAATAGAAGTGGTGTGTCCGGACAACAGGGAAAAACGACTTCGAGGTGAGCCTCGAATAATTTTGCATTTGACATTACGACGCTTAGTGTGCTTTCACGTTTCTACCATCGTTTTTTGCTGGCATCCAATTCGATTTCACATCATTAAAATGACACGGGAAATCGGTGAATGTGGGAATGATTGCGAAAAAAAGCTAAAGGAAGAAAACCGGGAAGCTGTATGTTTGCCCAGTTTTGTGAAATGATTTATTTCTTTTTTTTCTTTTACGGGTTTCATTGTAAACGATAATGAGGTTATGGCGCCGGTCTTCCTTCATTCATTCGGTCGTCTTTTCGAAAAATATTTGGCTTCAAAAAATGTATATAAAAGAGAAACCGAAATATATCAAAGAAACCATCCATTTTAATGATTCGGTTCAATGATTAGATAATGATTGGAGGAGAATATCAACGTAGGTGCTACGAGTAAACAAAGGAGTCTGAATCAGCCTTGTGTAAACAGATATCATTTAATTAAATATTTGATCGGGAATGTACGATTAATCATTTGTATTTTGGAATAAGGAAATGTTTTCTTTTTTAGGGAGATCTTAGTCGGTTAGTCCTGAATCGCTGAATTTAAGACCAGCAGAGGTATTTCGCCTGATATACGGATAGTCGCATTTTTATATGTCAAGGCGCCGTTTTCTGCGACTTTATCCGGTTTAATTTAGCTTATAATAAATCGTTGCGCAGAAAAACCCATATAGGGTACGAGCATGAAGCAGATTTAAAGCGGTTTGAATCTCAGATAAAATTTAAATAGAATGTGACCATGACCGAAGGTTTGTCGAAGACCGCGCCAGTTCTGCGTCCAATTCGGGATAGAGTAACTTTGTAATTTTTGAATACCTACCAACTGTATCCTTTTAGTAATATTTGGCCAAAATCAAGTGGCCTTGCTTCATTCTATCCAAACTTATCTCTTATTTAAAATATGAAGGTAAGCAGGGGTTGTCCGACCAAATGTTTAACTCGCGGGTTACATTCTATCGAAAGTTATCGTAGTTTAAGGAATATTTAATTTTTTAGGGTTTTGTATAAAAACAAAACCCTTATGAAATCGGTCATGCGTCCGTCTGTCCGTCTGTCTGTCCGTCTGTCCATGAAATATCTCACGAACCACTGAAGCTACATGCATGAAATTTGGTGGAAATATGTAGAAATACTATAATTCTCGGGAGAAAGCGATGCGTCGTAATAGGTCAACTTTAAGGGGGGGTCGCCATAGAGGGGAAATGAAGGTCGAAATTTTTTTCGTTTGGTATAGGCAAGTGGGGTATCGTAAGAAAGGCACCGTTGAGTACATTCCATTTCTGGAATTTTTTTCAAATTTGAAGAAAGGGGAAAAGAGGGAGAGGGGAAAATATTTGGTCCGATTTTGTCCCCCCCCCCCTTGCATTTCGAGACCGTTATAGCTAGACATATGAAAATTTACAGAAAAGCGGCATTTTACTAGCATAGAAAACTAAATCTCATCCAAAAAGGTTAATAATAGTACATTTCTATAGTTGCAGTTAGCACACCCCTGCACCCCTCAAGCACACCCTAGGTCAAAAATATTGATGGCTGCTGATAACCAACATCATAGGCAATAATATCTCTAAGTTTCATTACAATAACATGATATTTAATAATAGTACATTGACTTAAAGTTATGCATTTTGACACTATCCATACAAAAAATACACCTACCGGCCTCACGCATAGATATGCGTGTACTACAATACTTGCATGTTGTTTTTCGTAGTGCGAATTGCAGTTATTTAATGAACCAACTTTGGAAGGGTGAAGATTGGTGATTGGTGATCCTAACAATAACTATTCACACAGTTAATTTTTTTAGGGTTTTGTGTGTTAAATCTTACAAAATCGGTCAAATACCTGTCTGTCCGTCTGTTCATAGAATATCTTACGAACGGCTGAAGCTGCACACATAATTCGGCGAGAATGTGTCGAAATGCTATAATTTGCTGGAGATAGCGTTGTGTTGTAATTGGCCAACTTTAATAGGGGGTGGAGGGGGGGGGGTCCACAGGCGAAATTAAGGTAAATTATTTTTTATCCACTGGTATAGCCAAGTGGGGTGTCGTGAGAAAGGTAATGTTGAGTACATTCCATTTTTGGCATTTTCTTGAGATTTGTCGAAAGGGGAACAGTGGAGGAGGAAAAAATATTAGATCGTAATTTGTCCCAGCCGCCCTGAATTTCGAAGCCGTTACACAAGTTTGCAATTTGCAATGTCGTCTTAATATGAATGGTTAAGCATCTCGAAGAGTGGGACAGTTTATCTCGTATACATACATATCTATCTACAGCTTCTCGTATTAAAACTATTACTTTGAGAGGTGACAGATGCAGTCTTTTTGTGAATTGGCATGTAAGATACTATATCATGGGTAAAACATTTAATTATGGTGTTTTTATTCAGCTGAGGGGTACCAAGAAGAGCAGGGAGCCAGTATTTACATGCCAAAATAAGCGCTTGCTACAAAACCCTCGAATTGCGGGCGTAGCCCTCTATATTCCGCTTTCATTGACATTTGTAGGGGAGGTAGACGTTCCTTTGGTATGATTATGCCCAACTTATACTAAAACTGAAGCAGCTTCTCATCCAAAGTTTACATGCCAAAAATCTGGTCTCTACGATAAGTTAAGACAAAAAGCGTGAAAAGTAGTATAATACGGGGCTCTTCGTAAGAAAAGTACCTTTAGTTTTCAGCTGATCAATTTTATTTTGATAAAAGAGTACAAAATGACCCTCTCGAGTCACCTCCCTAAGTAACAGCTTTTCATGTTTATTCAATCGAGAATTGTAGATACATTTAACTATTTTCCATATGTATGGCGATGTAGAGGTGGGCGTTCCCTTCACCGTATCATGCCTATTTAAGTATCAGCCAACTAGAACCTGTTACGAAAATTTGACCAAAATTTTAAACCTAAAGCTAAATTCTATCGAGAGTTATGATTCGGAGGTTACCGGTAGCGCAGTGTATATACCGCTCATCTCATCAGTCTCATGTTTGACTACCAGCGTTTCCGGTTTGAATCCCGACCACAACGACGTTCGTGGCCATAGATGTGCAGGATTTGAATCAGCCATGATACATCCTTTTCGTCAAACACTCGAAGAAAATTCTTCCTCAACTCAAATATCCTTTCGTAAACTTCAAGAGTTTTTCCCGACCCGGCATACAATTAATTTCCCGTTGCATAATGAATCATGAAACAATTTCAATTTTCATCGTAAACCTCCACCCCGAATGTAATAGCTTTCCCGAAAATTATCAAGCCGTCGACCACTTGATTCAACTACTTGACGAAGCAATCCTTTGAGACTGTTTTTAACTCCATCTCGGCAATGACCTTTCATCTCGTCCGCAACTATGGCTTCGTTTCCAATTCATGTAACTCATTAAAACTCTTAATGGAATGAAATTATAGCCGCATTCCCCACAGTCAGTGACGACCACAGTGACAACTACGTCAACTACTATACGAACGTTGAAGAAGAAGAAGTGGCTAAAACTTTTACCATCTCAGCAGAACTGGGTGTTGAGCCAAGACCAAGGAAGATACCAAAACCGAAGCGCCGAAGATCCTAGAAGAATACTTCATGTTGGTTTTGTACGAGTACTTAGCCCGAAAAGACAATCTATTAATGAACGGAGTTTCGAGAAAAAAAAGAGTAGAAGGTAGGGGTGAAGGCAGTGGTGGAGGTGGAAGACGAAAAGTTGGACGATTCAGCTCTTTCGCCCTTTGGTCGGAGAAAATTTCATTGCAATGCTATCAGTGGTCGGGTTGATGCAGGATAACTAAACTCGGTCGTGTCCATCTAGAAAGCACTTAACTTAACGGACTGCTATTAAATGGACATGGCTCACGATAATAACTTGGCTCGGAGGAGATTTATCGGCCACTTTATGGTCCGGACAAATGAGAAATCAATCGAACGATAAACTGCAACCAGGTTTCTTTTATTACACCTCAGTGGACTCGGTTCGATAGGCAAACAACAATAAATTGTTGTGCGATATATAATTCGATAGGATACAGTGCATAGGTAGGATTTGAAGCCGTGTATAGTTGTTCAAAGGAAGTGCTATCTGAACTTGTTAGTGTTACGAAATAGGTTTTTAACATGAAAAAAATTTATTGGAGGGTAGAAAAATTTGTTGACCCGACTATATAACCATGGTCTATATTCAGTGCTGGCAGATTATATGAGTATAGTACTGAGATGCTGTACCCACCCGGTAACTTCCGAGTGATAAGCATACCCAATCAAAGCTTTATTAAATAAGACGATAAATTGATAAGATTTAATGTTTAATACACTTGTGTCATTCCAGTTCGCGAATGTTTCAAAAAGAGAGAGAAGAATGTCAGCGTGACACGAAATTATCATCGCAATTGGATGATCAGCTGTGTTCTTTAGCAGACCCTGGTAACCCGTCAGATCGTACATTCTCACTTGTGTTATTCGAATAGCACAGGAGCGTAAATACCCTTACTTTCAACAACTACCCAATCTATTGAAAACATAACTTCCCGATTTCACTGTACCGACCAGCACAAATCATGCCCAAACTATTTGGAACTTTGCCCAACCAAAATGTACGCTAGAAATAAAAGAAGCGCCACGGAAGCGAAAGAACTACTCGCAAAGGACTGTTGGCTCGTTTACATTGTGTCGAATCGTCGATGGTCGGATAATTGGCAATAAATGACCATTGTCCGACAATAGGGGATTTGGTTCCTTTATCGCAGTTACCACAAACACAACATAACATGTGAAGGATATATGACGGTCCATACATACCCACATTCTCCCAATTCTTCTCAGGCTCCAAGTGTATCAGAAAGTACATACGTTCAGCAATAACAGGAGTCGGAACGATAGCAACAAGATCCCAATAACATTCTGCAGTAGTTTGCGAATTTTTTCCTCTCTGGTTATTTGTGAGGCAGCGAAACGGTCCTGTTTACGATATCTTCAAAGTCCACGTCCCACATCGATAGTCATTCAGGCTTATTCCGTTCTTTTTATCCGATTCTTCGTATCGGACCGTGAAGCATGCAGATATTTTGCTTACGGATTCGCCCACAAAAATGACATCCTTTTTCTACAACTCATCCGTCGTTATGCACAAATTTTTTTGGTTTTGTCGGCATAGCCGTATGACATTTAAATTGGAGCCGGTAGCTTGCCGAAAATTCGTTTAACCTTGTCAAGTGTATAGGCAACCAGCCATCGTTGCATCGCGACTCAATTTCTTTCGAAATTCAATTCGTTCGAGGACAACGATCAGAATAATGGACATGAACGGGCAAAACAAAATTCATAAAAGCGGTTGCCGCAAATTTCACAGGTTTTCATGACGGAAGTCTTAAATGTAATGCCCGAATTTTGCCAAACAACTCTTTGTCTCTTCGTTCTTTTGGATAATACAATTCTAGTAGGTATTCCGAAAGGAGGACATTCACTGTGTTGTTGACTGTATTGAAATGGAGTTATTGTTATTCCCGGGAGGCTAAAGCGGGCGAGTTCCCGAGAAGTTAGGTTGTATTGCCCAGGAAATATAATAACGAGCAAAACTCAAGTAAGTAGAATTATTGGGGTGGAATTTGAAAAAGTGCCAAGTTTTAGTTGTTATTTTTTTAAGGCTTTTGTTGGCAAAAAAACAATGCAAACTTTAGACAAGCCTGGAAGTGATTGAAATTAAAGTATTAACGAACATATAATTGTTTTGCCAGATTTTGAACAGCATGCCCTAGGCGCATTTAACTTGGTTGATACGACGAGCGATGTCTTGCTCCGTACCACCATTTTCGGCTAATGCTACCCAGGTAGACGAAGTTGTCCACCTTCTCCACAGGCTGCCCATTAATATTGATGGCAATAGGTGTCGGATTTCTTTTTCGCAATGGCGGGCTAAGAACCTTGGTCTTGTTGGTATTAATCTTTAGCCCAACCTTGCTTGCCTCCCTCTCGAGATCTAACGCCATTGCGGACAGATCCATGATTTGGGAGTGGGAAAGGTCTCTGTATTCTACGCTTTATCAACAAGTGGGTGCAGCAAATCGGCAGTTACGCTTGGCGCTGCTTGATAAAGTTCGACAGGGATACCGTCGAGTCCGGCGGCCTTTCCTCGTTTTAGTGCAATAATTGCTGTGTTCTGATGTACTTTTATCTCGTATATCGTATGAGAACCTGGAACGTAGCTCGGAAATTAAGTTAATTTAAGACGATTCCCTCGAGGGCATAAAAAGTATGACACACATTTTGCCTATATTTCGCCTCATTTCCAATAATGTCCTTTTAGATCAGCAAATGACTCAAATACCCTTAAAAGTACACCAGAACATTCGCTTCGTCACTCAGATTCATATGACGCCCATATTGCACTTATTTCATTTTCTTACCGAAAATATTCTTTTTCCAATGTCCTTGTCGCCATCGGAGGACTCGAAATGCCATATTCAGTACTCCTGGATATCCGCCTCTTCACCGCGATTCATGTGACACCCATATTGCCCATTTTTCACTTGACTTCCAAGAATGTCCTTTTCGCTCCGAAGGACTCGAAATGCTATCTGCACTACTCCTGGATATTCGGGTCTTCACTCCGATTCTTATGACACCCATATTGCTCATATTTCGACTCACTGCCAAAAGTATCCTTTTCGAATGTCCTTATCGGCACCGAAGGGCTCGAAATGCCATCCATAGAACTCAAAATGACATGAACAGTACTCTACAACATTAGCCTTATCACTCCGATTCATGTGGTACCTGTCTTGCCCATATTCCCCTTAATTTCCAGAAATATCCTTTTTCCTCGCCGAAGGACCTCAAACTCAAGGATATCCGTATTGCCCGTATTTGACTTCACTGCCGAAAGGTCCTTTTCCTCATTGAAGGACTCAGAACGCCATCAACAGTAGTCAATACATTCCCCTCTTTCATACGTTCGCCTCACGTACATACTATACAAAAACTCTGCATTTCACAGCCACACAAATCGCAAACGCAAAAAAAAATACATTGCCAAAAAAAGATACATTGCCAAAAAAAGATACATTTCCATACCATTGGCCCTTCTTATCATTCTCTCACCCAAAACACAACATTTCACATACTCGTATCAGTACGCGAGCGATATCTCTGTACAAACTAGTGGTTTCATTTTATCACAACACGAGTCGCAGAAGAGTTGCGTCAGTAGACGAAGAGCATGCAACGCGACTTTCGTGCAACCGTCGCAAACACATTGGGTTGCAGTCGCGTTGGAGTCGCGTTGCATCAGTGGACGAAGGCCCTTAGGGTGACGCAAGCGATGAGTGACAAAAAAATCCGAATGAAAAGTAATTTTTTCACCCCGGGCCTCGAAAACTAAAAACATCCCCGGCTTTCACACGGAACGCACGATACACGATATTCTAGCAGAAAGCACCAGTGTCGATCCGGCTTTCTATACGAGTGCAATTTTAAATTAATCGTCGCACATACAAAGCGCGCTTGCCACTGGTGCTTTCTGCTAGAATATCGTTTATCGTGCGTACCATGTGAAAATCGCCTAACGGCGTGGCGAGCATAATACTGACAACACACCACATTGCACCCTGTAAAATGGACTTGAAAATTAAATGCTCCACCACGCTTTGTACCTACTTCGGAACGATAACGTTTTCAGATACACAGATCCCGATCCAGAATTCAACGGCCACTTCATGCAACGTTCACAAAAACCATCAGGGATCGTGGAAAATTAAAGTGAGCAAGAAAAGCCCTTCTACTAAACAAAAACCAACTTTTTCGCCCAAATGTAAAACGATAAACTCAAACCATTTTTATAAAGATGTCCTTGAAAAGGGGTCACAAAATTCTCTCTTATAACTGACGATGTGATATTGCGATTTACATCTGCCGAAATATCAGCAAAGCAAGGCGAAATTCTTTACACTGAACCAAGGCGGCATCAAATTATTTCGCGGTTCAATTAGTGTCGCTAAAATCTCATTTGGTGATCTTTCTGTTCACTTTGAAGAGGTTCACATCTGCTGCGTTCCTTATCCTTTTTATCAACCTTTTCTCTCTTTGCTCTCACCCACTGTATGTACGATGTATAGGTACATTCATTCTCAAATTATGAAGTCGGTTCAACATTTTGAAGTTGTTTTCAATTTTCATGTAGAAAGATATTTCACATGCATGAACGTGACATTTTGAATTTATCAAAGGATTGTTCATAAATATGAAAAAGTTGTCAGTAAGAGTTCCAGTAACCGACAGCACAGAAACTTGACAAAAAAAAAGAGAGAGCGGAACCGTAAGAGTGCACATCTTTGCACATGCAATGCAAATGCAGTGTACCTTCCAAAGCCTAGGTGTCGTTAGTTGAAGTAGAATCGGTCTCTGTATGGAAAGCAAGTGAATCGAGCTTCCAGCTCACCTGACTAAACTAAACCAACATGGCCAACAGCAGCATTTTGCTCGTTGTAAACTAACAAACTTTAGTTTTGCCGCTTGCAAATTATTTCAATTTCAGCACAAAGCCTTCGCCGGTCATAAATATTCAGAGAATTTGCATAAATGTTGAATATCGTGACTGACAACGACTACCAACTTGCCATAGACACAATTCGAAAACTTGCGAAACCAAAGTGAAGACAAACGGCTTCGGGAGACCTCGGTGACTACAACTAACTTTGAACTCGGTGAAAATTTCAAAGTGAATGGACATAAGGCATGCAGGTAGGGACTAGGATGAATGTAGGGATGATGTTTCTTTTTTCTTTGCTCCTCTAAGTATCGAAACTCTTCCTAGGTTTGCGCCTGACTTAGACCTATGAATATCACTATGGTGTTAGACAGACTCCAGTTCCTGACAGGACATGAAAGATAAACAAAATACTTGCACAGATTCCGACTAGATAACTCTCCGAATGCCCCAATTGAGCTTTTTACTGCACGCAATTTGAGGAACAGCGTGAAACAGTCGACGAATTGGTAAACACATACCGCGGAGCATTCCTACTTGACCGGGCGAATCATAGTGGTACGCGTCTTTGACCAATAGTGGGTTTTCATTTGAGTGGATTTCTCACTCCCCTCGCTTCACAACCGGAGCGGCTTAAGGGGTTGCAGCCCTCAGTATACCGCCCTAGAACACTCGCTGCGCTCGCTCTATATCCCACAGCGGTGAACCCACTATAAGCCAAGGCGCGAACCGCGATGAGTCGCCCGGTGAAAATTATTATAAGATGAGTTGCGATGGTCTACGATACTTTTAGCCCATCTGATGCAAACACACATAATCGATATGCAAAATGCCGTAACCGAGTGGTGCTTACGGTCACTCATGTTATTAATCTTCGTTCTGCCCAGAGCATCCCATGACTTCGATTTTGAAAATACCCATATTTGTTAGGTGTGGTTATTTCATACTCGAGAAGGTCCTATTGCCCTGACGAGCACCTGCAACAGCCCTAATGCAAAAAGCTATTGTTAGATACTGTTCCTGAAGGTCGACAAGGCTGATAGTTATTTATTGTGCCATACCCCCATGTCTGACATCGGGATTAAGCCTGCCGATCAAGCTTGATCGCACTGATGATGCTGCTTGAAAGCTTAAGTGAGGCCGGATATGCAATGGCGCCCTATTATCAGCCTCGCAGCAGCAGCTATTGTCCTCCACTATGCCCGATGGCTTTAAAGTGGTCTTTGAGGTGCAAGCAAATAATTCTAACCGTAGCCTGAAATGAATATCTTCGTGTGCCTTACATCCGACAAACTCTCAGATCATTCCAAATTCTAAGGCACGTTCTAGCGGCTAATTCATCAGCAAATTAAACTTCCGACAATGCCCACGTGTCCAGGGATCCAGTTTGTTTAGGGAACCTTAAGTTAATGCTTAGTCGATAGCTAGTACGAGTTGCCTTTATTCGTAAATAGAGTCTGATGTTGTATCCCGAAACAGATATCATTTCTCCCAGTGCTACCGATATGTCAGTTGATCTGATCCATCCATCGCCAGGTGCAATCTCATAAATCTTTAGAATGTTCATGACAACATGGAACATGGAACTGAAAGCAACTCGATCTTCCGTCATGATTATAAAACAAATAGGTGGATTGCATGTTCATATCCGTGAAGATGATCCAACCACTCATCGACTAAGTCCAAATCTTTCCTGTATTCGCTACGCAACCAGTCATCGTTATAATGGATGGTACCCGTGCGTGGTTTTCACTCGTTTCTCAGCGTGCTTTTGTCTAGCCTCGGAGCAAAAGTGAAAATGACTTCTCTTTGCAGCCACGTTCGCTTCAACGCCTTTTATTAGGCCAATGCAGCACCGGCAGAAATAACCCATTCACCAGTTGCTGACTACTACACCGACCTAATGCCTACCTCGAAACTAAATGTGCCCCTAAAGCCCATACTAACGTTGATTTCCCAGGATTCTGTGTTTACACAATAACCTTAGCCGTAATTGCACTTTGAATATGTTGTTTTATTATTTTCTTTAGTTCTTTAGTCCCTTTAACTTAGCTCTGGGCTCTGCAAATTGAAATATATATGAGATCCATCCATGTGAAAGGATTATTACTGAAAGCAATTTAATCCTTTGGCAGTATTAAATGCCGATGGAAGAGGCTAGGTCGAGCTGGTTGAAAGAGACGGAAATGATAAGAGGATGAGAAGGCCTGGATGAAGTGAACTTATATGTACATTCATCAGGGATTGGAACAAATGACATTTTCATTTTTCATTTCCAAATAAATTACGTTATTAAATTTTCAGTGGAAATGAGTTGAAGCCATCTCGTGTGTGGTAAAATTAAAATCGATTGAGAAGGAGAATAATGTCGATGACAGGAATGCCTATAAGTGCCCTTTTTTGCATACTGACTGGCGAGCAATTCGCGGAATGTATGCATGGAAAAATGATTAATGCAATACTCAGTTGGACGCTACTCATTGCTCCTAATAGATGTTGGTTCAATTTTTATGGTAACGGTTCAAGCCTTTTATAAATATAAGTAGTAATATGGTGCATTATTCTTTTTCGAATGAAAAAAAAATTAACCAATCTGAAACTATACTATTTCATTTGTATCTCAGGACGAGAAACCCCTAATCCACCCTAATACCACAGGTGACGAGTAAAAAGCGAGTGAAACCAGGCTGAAGCCAAGCTTCGGCCCGGAGTCCGAAGCGTATATACCCTAGACTTGTACAGACCTAGTGGTGATACCAAAAGTCCCAATTGGCAACGACCATATGCATTAAAAGTGGGTCTCTTATATGGCCAGTTCATAGGGGAGGTTGGCACTCATTCAGTGGGATCTTGACCATTCTCAAAATCAATTAACTAACCCATTCTACAAATATTTATCCAATTTTTCAAGTCGCTAGCTTCATTCTATCGAAAATAAACGCTTACTTGAAGTTTCACTTGTAGGGGAGGTAGGGGTTCCTTGAGTCGGATCTTGCCCAGCATTTCCATCAACCAATTAGAACCCCCTACAAACATTTGACCAAAATTTCAAGTCGCTAGCTTTATTTGGTCATAAGTTATCGCTTATTTTAAGTTTCATTTCTGGGGGAGGTAGGGGTTTCTTAGGTCGGATCTTACCCATCTTTAATGCCAACTAACTCAATCTCACTTTCAACATTTGACCAAAATTTCAAGTTGCTGGCTTCATTCTATCAAAAGTTATCGCTTATTTGAAATTTCATTTGTAGGGGAGGTGGGGGTTCCTTGAGTCGGATCTTGCCCATTTTCAATACCAACAAAGTAGGTCTTATTAGCAACATTCTTTCAAATTTTCAACTTGCTAGTATCATTTTTTCGAAAGTTATCGTAATTTAAGGAATATTTAATTTTTTGAAATTTGTAGGGGAGGTAGGCGTTCCTATGATCTGATTATGCCCAACTTACATAATCTTAAGCAGCTTCTCACTTCAAGGTTACACGCTAAAAATCAGGTGTTTACGTCAATTGGTTCAGGAGTTATAGACAGAAACCTGAAAAGTAGGGTAGTACGGGGTTCTTTGTAAGAAAATTACCGTTAGTTTTTAACTTATCAGTTTTATTTTCCCAGGAGAGTATGAGATTACCCTCATGAGTAATCTACCAAAGCTAGAGCTTTTCATGTTTCTTAAATCGGGAGTTATAGATACATTTATGTATTTTACATATGTAGGGGAGGTAGGCGTTCTCTCGGCCTGATCATACCCATTTTCCATACCATCCAACAAGATCACACTTCCAACATTTGACCAAAATTTCAAGGCTCTAGCTTCATTTTATCGAAAGTTATCGTGCGAACGGGCAGACAGACGGACAGACAGACAGACAGACGGACAGACAGGCAGACATGGCTAAATCGAATCAGGAGGTGACCCTGATCATTTATATATATACATTGCTATACCTCCGGAGCCTCCTTTAAGGTGTTACATATTTCCGTCGTGACAAAAACAATATACCCTATACTATAAGTCTAGGCGTTGTAGTTTGACGATTTTCGAAACTTCCAGTTCATCGTACAGTTCATACAACTCATGGTTGTACCGGATACGGCATCCACCTCGATCGCAAATGTCCCCGGAAATTCGCCGCAGAACCTTACGTTCAAATAAATCTAGCATGTTCCCGCAGGCTTGAGTTAGGGTCCATGCTTCGCAGCCATAGTATACTCAATTCTCCCAACCCCTTGTGGGGTATAGCGCGTCAACTATTCCATGTGGCCCAGTTGACTTTTCGCTGGCATAAACTGGTTTCGGGGAAAGCAATTGCTAGCATGCACCTCCTGCAGATCCACGGCCACGAACGTCGTTGTGGACGGGATTCGAACCCGAAACTCCGGTAGTCAAACATGAGACTGATGCCTAAGCACACTGCGCTACCGGTCGCCCCACCATAGCCACAGCATAGCACTGGTCGTATAATGGTTTTGTACACGCGGAGCTTCGTGTTACTGTGCACATGCTTCGATTTATTATGGGGAGAACCGAGAATAAAGTCTTATTAGCTAACTGTATCCGTCGCTGGATTTCGTCAGTGTCGTTGGCGTCCCTTGACAAGTTGCAACCCAGGTATATGAAGTCGTTCACGAACTCGATGTTTAGGTCCCCCACATTGATGCTCGGTTGTGCAGGTGTCCTTGTCGTCGATTGCATCATTATTTTAGTGTTACCCTCGTTGATACGTAGTCCAATTTCTGCAGCGGTATCAAGTGTATGCAGAAGTTCTTTTGCGTCGGCCAATCTTCTTAATTGCAGCATGATGTTGTACAGTACTGCACGATCGATACTGTCGTATGCCTGCTTAAAGTCGGCAAAAATTTGGTATTCGTTTACGTTGTATTCCCAGCCCCTTTGGAGTATTAGTTTGACCGTAAAAAGCTGGTCGGTTGTAGAGCGTGAATAATATTATTATTGAAGATTATAGCCAGTGAGGAGTACTATATAATTCAATATCCATTACCCGTTCAAATTTGCTCTAAATTAATTATCTATAGAAACTTACGATCTTGGCCAAATGTCGACATATAGTCAACCCTACAACTTCTCAAATATTAGTCCTACGATAATATATTGTATTTATTTTTTGTAGAAAATTGCGTCTGCTTTATTTTATTCTCAGACAGTTTTGCTGTGTGATTGGTAGTTGCATAATAAGCAAAACAACAAAAAAACACTTTCAAAAATCTTTCACGTGTCTCCCGCCTCTTCCTTCGATAGTTTACTTCCCAGCTTCTAGGATTTTTTATATAATGTACTTCAGGTACCAGCCAATTATAATGCCGAATTTCAGAATGCAGTTTAGTTTTAACTTTAATGATTTATCTAAAAAAAAATTTTGTAAAATTTCTTTATGTTGGCCACCCTATATCTTTTCAAGCATTAGTCCTCCGGCAAAAATAATTTAGATCTTTTTGCAGAATTTTGTTTACTTTATTTTGTTTTTACAGCATCTATCGCTAAGAGTGATAGTTACAGAGATATTTAAAAAAAATACAAAAAACTCTCCTTTAACCCCTTCCTCCGGCGCGGGTAGGGTAGGGTACAGATACCTAAATTTGTAGCCTATGCCAATGAAAATTTCCTGATGGCACCGTCTCTGAACAACCAACAGACAAAAGTTTGCTATAAATTTATAACAGTTCACTTTCCTTGCATGCGATATCCACAAGCACGTCAATAACTATGCGACGCAACACATCAACTCGACCCTCGCCATACGCTGTTTGTTACATTGCCTTTGAAGCGTACAAAGTCAATCCAATCAATTTACACAGAAAAAGCCCTTCGAATAATTGATAGATAATCCACAATCAGTTCCCCTCATGTATAATGCGCCCTCTTTTGATATTCTCGAAAACATACCATCGCAATATGCTAAAATCCTCAATGATGAATGACTTTACGTTCTATAGAGCGCCGAACTCATTTCGTACGTATTTAAATGCTAAAAGAAAGTGCGCCAAGCGAAAGAGGCAATCACTTTCAATACAAATTCCTTCGAATCGACGGATAGATACGACGTCGACGACACGGCATCAGCGAAAGAAACACATAAGAACGGAACAGAAAAAAAATCAAATTTTAAAGTAAATCCTGTCAAGACGTCAACTGAAAATGGGAATTGAAAAGTGAAATTGAACGTCGATTTGTGCATATAGAGATTGGCTGCATGGAAATGAGAAATGTTCGCCGAACCTTTTGTGTACCTTCTTTTCATCTCTCCACAATTGTACATGCAATAAAATACGATTGAGCTATCATTAAGCTGCCTTAGGATCTCATACTGCATGCAGAATCAGGTGAGTTCATTAAGATATTTTTTTCGTTTATCCCATTCGAATACCATCAAGTTAGTTTCGGTATTTTTCGTGTCTATACTTGTCCGTCGTATTTTGCGAAATATGCCCTCTGTTCGTTTTCAAATCCATTCTATTCGCTGAGGTTGATTTACAGTTTTCTAGACTCCTAGAATTTCTTCTGGCAACTGTTTGTTTCCCTGGAGATAACCCTATTCGTCAGACTGAATCGTCATACTTGATCTTCAGCCTTAATTGTTGACCTAATCGTCAGGCCTAATCATCAATCTTAATCTTCAGACTTAGCCGCTAGACTTAATCTTCAGGCCTTATCTTATTTATCTTATCGCAAGACCCAATATAAAGGTCTTAATTATCAATATTAATCAACAGACTTAAACTTATGGCTTAATCAGGTTTAATTGTCTGATTTAAGCATCAGTTTTAGGGCCGTTTTCTCAATGTCTGGTTAAATCTTATCCTGTAGATAAACGTTAACTCATCTTCCGGTTAAAAATTTATCGGACAATAATTCCAAACAGCTGATACGTACTGCTGAGATTTTGACACCTAGAACTGTTTACGTTTGCACATTCAAATGAGACAATTAAACTGGTCACAAGGAACAAAGTTCTGGATATTCATTCGAAGGAAACGGATCTGAAACCAACTCAGCTGCTGAGAGGTGGCACAGACGTAGAATAGAATTGAACAGGTGGTAGAATTCCGCCAAGAAAATCAGCTGACTTTCTACTGCATTAGCTGCGCTGTGGACTGCATTATCATATTTTGAGTGTTGCATGCGCTAGGGTTAAATTTAGTGTTCCGGATAGCTAACTGGCAGTTTAACCGGTCATTGAGAAAACGGGCCTTAATCATCGGGCATAACTGCCAGGCTTAGGCCCGTTTTCTCAATGTCTGGTTAACCTGCCAGTCCACTGTGACCGTCTTTGTGTTCGAGTTGGAGTGTATGTGGCCCTGTTTAATCAAAACTTAAGTGCGGACGAAGAAAATTACGCAGATATTAATTAATTAAAATTAAATTCTAGTCCCACATTGGGCACGACGTTATACACCCACAAAACGACATTTTTTAATTTAAATCGCTTAGTCCGTTCGTCCATCGTGAGCCTTCGTTTGCTCAGGATCAATTTTCTTTTGCCACCCTTGCAAAAAAAATTATTAACAGAACAATTTACTTTTAAACTGAAAAGAACACAATTTTTTTTTTCAAAATTGGGAATTTTTACGCTTTTTACGTTAGTTCAAGACTGCCCACCCAAAATTTTCGTTTGCCCACCCCCCACCAATTTTTTTTTTTGGAAAAAATAAGAATTTTGATCTCACTTGGGCGTCATATTTTACATGTTCACCCTTTGGCTCCTTACGGGGCAACCCGGGCAAGAAGTTTCGTTTGCCCGCCCTTGCAAAAAAAGTTCTAAGCAAACAAATTTGTTTTGTTGGGAATACTTAAATCATTAATTTGGCTCCTTAAAGGGTAATTTTGCAGTGCAAGCTAGTCGTTTCGCTGGTCCATCGTGGATTTTCGTTTGCCTAGGAAAAAGTTTCGTTTGCCCACCCTTGAAAAAAAAAGTTATTAGCAAAGTAATTTTTTTAACTTTAAATTATCCTTTAAAGAGTCAAATTAAGGAATTCAGTTTTCCCAACCGAAGGAAAAATTATTTATTTATTTATTACTACGATGGGCAAACGAACTGCCCAGGTTACGTCCACAAATTGTCCTTTAAGGAGAAAAAAGGGCGAAATTAAAATGCGGAGCCAAATTGGATGCAACATTTTTACTTTTTAATAAAAAAAAGTTTGGGGGGAGGGGGGGGGGGGGGGTTGGCAAACGACACTTCTGCTGAGCGAACGAGGGCCCAAGATGGGCAAACAAAATACCCAGTTTGTATCAAAAAAAGTTTTCTAAGAATCCAAATTGTATTTTAGAATCCCCAATTAAAAAAAAAAACAATATTTTGGTAATTATTTTTTTTGCAAGGGTGGGCAAATGAAACTTTTTCCTGGGCAAACAAAAATTTTGGCTGGTCAATCTTGAACTAACGTTGGGCAAAGGAAATAGCATAAGTAATCCCCAATTTTGAAAGAAAAATCAGGGTTTTCTTTGTTCTTCAGTTTAAGAATAAATTATTCTTTTAAGAACTTTTTTTTGCAAGGATGGGCTAACAAAAATTTTTCCTGGGCAAACGAAGGCTCACGATGAGCAAACGGACTACGCAATTTAAATTTAAAAAAAATATAGTTTTGACGATGAATAATATGGCGCCCAATGTGGGATCAAAACTTTTATTTTCTTGTTAAAATTGGAGGGTTGGGCAAACGAAAATTTCGAATGGACAATCCTGGGCTAACGTTGAGCAAACGAAATAGCGCAAAAATTCTCAATTTCGAAAAAAAATTCGCGGTTTTTTTTTTCAGTTTAAAAAAAATTATTATGTTAATAATTTTTTTTTTTGCAAGGGTGGGAAAATGAATTTTTTCCCTGGGCAAACATGGGGCTACGATGGGTAAACGAACTGCACAATTTAAATTTAGAAAATATAATGTAACGATGCCAACTTCACAGAGCTGAAAAAATCGGGGAACATTTACCGTTCATGATAATTTTCCACTTCGTGTTACTGCACTTTGCATTCATTCCGACATGCAAACAATTCCAGGAGGAGGACGAAAATGAAATCTTATACCACAAAATACCCAGCCAAGCCAATGCACCGAAAACTACGATGACGGTTGGAGCCACCACGTAGATGCAAACAATTTCAGTGGAAAAATCCTCGAAATGTTGATCTTTTCCTTGAGTTAAAAGTGTCTGGTGCATTCAAGCTTTTAATTAAATTTCTCACTTTGCTCCATTCGGAAATTTGCTTAGATGACTTCTTAGGTTTAGCTCTCTCTCGGCATTGAAGGAGGTTTAACTATTCCACAGGATCTTTGGGGCATTCCACCCCATCCGCCTGAAATTAAATTGATGCGACAACAAATGTTAAGAGCTAATCAGGACATACATACCAGACTGGGATTGAATGGCTTCCTTTCCAGAATGAATCTTTGAGATTGTACGTGAACATAGAGGATAGATATTGAACAGCTTCATATGTGCTATATTTTCAGACAAGTTAACAAAAAAGAATCAACTCTTCAAGGATATTCCAGCATCATGATTTCATTATGCAAAATGGTGAGCGAATAACCAGAAACCTCAAGGATTCTCATCAACTACGTTGTTGTTCTATTAATTCGCTTGTCCTTTTTGTTCTGACAATTTTCGTGAGTACCACATTTTAATAATTCAACGTGGGAAAATGCCATGAAAATGGCTTTCGACGCACCTAAAAGCAACACGTATTCCAGAGCGAGTAAACCAACATTGCCGTTCGTTACCAACCGACCAGTCAAGCTGATGCAGAGATACGGATGTCATTCATAAAACATGATGCCTATGGTTTGAGAACGTTGACAATTCAACTAATTACAAATTCATGAGTACGGCAGTCTTGTTTCACTTTGGCTGTCTCATGCATATCACTCATGTTCATTTATGATAGCATTTCATATCCGTAATAGTATGAATAAGTAAATACTCGTATGGGCCAAAGGCGATCATAAATCATTTTGCAAATATTCAGCTATACATTTGCCCGAGCATCTTCACACAATTATGACCAGGCTACCGTGTCCTGGATATACAAACGGAATTAGCCGGAATTACGTATTGAACAACATGCAAAGGTGAAATCTGGAATTTATTTCTCCGGGGAGTGAAGAGGTGGAGACTGGAGAGTATTTCCATGTTTAGAGTAGTTTGTATAAATCCCTCTACCAGCGACCCTATTTAATTAAAAAATAAAAACGACTGGGCTTCCGAAATTAGAGGACGCGGTCACTTGACTGAGATAATTGGAGGACAACAATCCAGACATCCAAGACCCAACATCGGGTTGTAGCGCCACAATAATAATGAGACTATTTATTTCATATAAAGACAACATAAGAGTATTAAAAGCAAGCGGAGGTGAGTGATAAAGCCAGTGAGCAGGACATATGACATATTGCAACAGAACATGCGTGCACTGTTGCCGCCTTTTTACAACTAATCTAAAGAAACACTGACTTTCGATACAACAGGAAAACTTTGCATAAATTCGCTATTGTAAATTACTGCTTTCGATCGACTGGTAAAGGCTGGTACTAACCTTTTCATGCGAAAATGTGGCACTTATCTCTCCCACGTGACAATGTAAAATTGCACACAGCACATTACCGCGGCGCTCTACACAACACTTGAACTTCCCTTCTACTTAAAAGAACGGTTTTCAAGCGAAATAAAGTACAAAGTAATTGTTTTCGCGTGAAAATTTGCTCATAATGATGTGGGAAATTTTTTCTTCTAAGAGATTGGCACATCCCCTCGTGTAAGTAGTTTCAGTTAAATAAATTAAAAAGTATTGTTTTTTCTTTTCTTTTTTTCGAAAAACAAAACAAAAGTTAATAATTCAACTTTGGTCATTAGGTTAGCACATACCATAAAATTTTCATTTATGTTAAGCTTTTAAGCCATGAAATTATTTCTAAACTTATACATTTAGTAATTTCAACATTTCCTCAGTAAATTTAATAATGTGTCGATCCCCCTTGTTGTGAATGACCTCATAGATTCGACTGGGAAGCGACTAGAACAATTTGGGTGCGTTACAGAAAATATCGTGATTCCGTTACTTATCCATTTCCCCTTCTCCGATTCGTGATTTGTCTGCTGAACGACATGGTTCCCATGCCCCCATTAATATATTTGATTCAAATATTCGCCGATTAATAAGGGATATTAATACCTTAGACACACACAGCAACCGAATGATCATTCGGTGAATGATGAATTGCTGGCAATGACGAATTAGACACACACACTTCAATGTGAACGTCGTTCCAACTGTCACTAAAAAATCGACTTAGCACTGATTTTTCGAATAAATATTGTTTATTTCGTTTAGCAACGAACATTTTGCTTAGCAACGAACATTTTGCTTAGCAACGAGTGGATATTATTTCTATTGCATATCAACGGGTGCATATTTTTAATACTCAATGATAATTTGTCGGATAGGTGGCACTGCATACACAAAGAAGGAATTATGTTTACTATGCCAATTGTAATTCACGGATTATCATTCGGACGATGTTCGAATGATCATTCGCAAGACACACATGAAATCGAATTATCATTCGATTGGGAATGATCATTCGTGTGCGTCGTCTGTCTAAGGTATAACACTTTTGAACAAATTTTCCAAACAAATGACGAGCGAGGACTGACTTTCCGATCACTATACACAGCTATTGCGCTCAGTGGGCGTGGTCATTCGGTCACCGCTCTAAGATACTAATCTAAAGCTCGGAGTTCAAATCTCGGTGCTATCAAAAACGGCCTTTGGGTACTTAAAGAACTCTCACAGTGTTTCCAGCTTGTCAGCATAAACACGACACGGATAGGAGGTGCATGCTAGCAACTGCACTTCCGAAAAATAGATATGCTAACGAAACGTCATCAAGGCATAGAAATGGTGGAGATGTAGCCGCGCTTATGCTCCTGGAGGGGTCAAGGCAATTAACAACATACGGACTGTGCCGTCAACAAAGAGCGAACTGTCAAAACCAGCGTTGCCAATTTAGCCGTTTTCCGGCTAAATTTAGCCGGAAATCACTATTTTTAGCCGGCACAAAAATCAAAAACCGGCCAGCCGGATTTTTAGCCGGATTTAATTTTTCACGGCCGATTTTCCTGCCCAAGGTTATTCTCTATGCATGTTCGGACAATTCACGTTTTTATACCCTTCACGGATGTGATAGGGTATATTAACTTTGTCATGAAGTTTGCAACGCACAGAAGGAAGCATCTCCGACCATATAAACTATGTATATTCTTGGTCAGTATGATGAGACGAGTCAATTAAGCTTTGTCCGTTTGTTTGTCTGTCCGTCTGTTTCTATGCAAACTAGTCCCTCAGTTTTAAAGCTATCGAGCTGAAATTTTGTACAGAGCCTTCTTTCTTTTGCACGCAGTATATATGTCGGAACCAACGGAATCGGGCCACTACGTCATATGGCTGCCATAGGAACGATCGGTCCAAAAATTCGTCTTTGTGAGAAAAACTTTTTTATTTCTTAAGATATCCTTTTTAAATTTCACAAGAATCAATAATATCTATAGCTAAATCACATTCACGAATTTGGTTGAAATCGGACCACTACGTCATATAGCTGCCATAGGAACGACCGGTTCATAAATTCGTCTTTGTGAGAAAAACTTTTTTATTTCTAAAGATATTGTTTTCAAAATTCACAATAATCAATAGTATCTTTAGTAAAATCATATTTTCGAATTTGGTTAAAATCTGACTACTCTATCATATAGCTGTCATAGGAACGACCGTCCCAAAAGCAAGTTTTTGTCAGAAAAACTTTTTTTTATTTCTGAAGATATCTTTACGAAATTGTATATTATTCAATCGTATTGACTGCTTAGCCACATTCCTAAATTTGTTTGAAATTGGCCCACTATTTCATATACCTCTTATAGGAACAGTGAAATCGGAACAAGTTTTACTACTAATTTCAAAAAGGTACCACAAAACACAACGAACGTATGATACCCTACACGCGAAGTGTGAATGGTTTCATACCTGTTTCTTTTGAAATATATTATATTTAAATATTATTGGTTTTAAACTTTACTTTTAAAACATGCAATTAGGTGTTTTCAGTAGGGCTACTTCTCCAGCCGTTTTTTAGCCGATTCCAAATAGGAAATTTTTCCGGCCGGATTTTTAGCCGTTTTTAGGAAAATATTTCCGGCTATACCGGCTAAATTTAGCCGTTTTGATGATAAGATTTTGGCAACACTGGTCAAAACCCCTTGGAATCATTAAAGATGAAATTTGATCGGAAAAAAATCGTGTTGTTTTTCCCCTTCTCAAAGATTCAGGTATTGGTATCTGACACGGTCGAAAATGAAAACGTTCCCAATATAATTTAGGGAAATGGCTGACCAAGCGCGTTTGATGCCTTCAATTAGTTCTGCTATGTTGCAATATTGTTTTCCAGACTTGTAAACTTCACGAATCAGCCATCCCCACACGTTTTCTATCATACTGATGGCGGGTGAGTAAGGCGGCCACTGCATTAAACTGACATTTCGGTCCACAGTCTGTAATGAACCATATTCCACTTTCATCGACAGATCGATGGCAGCACCCGATGAGTAATGATCTGTCGGTGGTACGAAACCAGAGGCTGAGGATCCCATTACACCTGAACCCCGAAACGAGCGGGAGGGCAAGTGAGCCGTCCATCATTCCATCCTTATCACCTAATTTTTTTATTCCTCTACGAATTTTTATTAATATGTAAATGACAGGGGCAACGAGCAGCGAAAACCCCACCCACGTCTCCCGAACTGAAATACAGCAAGAAAGATGCTTAGCTCGTTGAGGAGCCCTTTCCTTCTCCAGATGGTACGGCCCGACCTTCACGGTCATTATGCTACCTAAGGCTCCGTCCCCACGGGCATCTTCGGATGCCCACCAAACCGTCCATTACATATTTGACGCCCAACGTGGGGCCCATTTCTGGTAAAAATATATAATGGACGGTTTGGTGGGCATCCGAAGTTGCCCGTGGGGATGGAACCTAAGGTAGCTTATTAACCGTGAAGGTCGGGCCGGGCCATCTGGCGAAGAAGAAGGCTTCCCAACGAGCTAAGCAGCGGACTATGCTTGCTGTAGCTCAGTTCGGAAGACGTGGGTGTGGTTTTCGCCACTAGTTGCTCCTGTCCTTTACGTATTACCAAAAATTCATAGGCTTTTGGAAGACAGCAAAAACATGGGAGGTAAATATGGGGAATAAAAAAAAATGTGGCGATAAGGATGGAATGGTTTTGCGGGCAGCTCACTTGCCTTCGCGCTGGCATCGGGGTCCAGGTGTAATGGGACTTTTGGCCTCTTGTTTCGTACCACCGATAGATCATTACTCATCAGGTGCTGTCATCGGTCTGTCGGTGGAAGCACCACAACCACCCCATAATATGGTTCATTACAGTGCAGCTTTCACTACGAGGCCTGCATAGTAGTAGAAGCTGAGGACAGAGTGTGCTGCAAAAAGGCAAAAATGAACTGGGCTCCTGAGCTAGCCTGCAACCATTGTAGGGGAGAAAAATAGCGATGGGAAGAGAAGAAAATACTACATTTCCCCATTACTCAGATGTTCAACAGAGTTCACAGAATCACGAGAATAGCGAAGGCGCAACACTGCATTCCTTGCAATCATTCACTCACGATCTCTGAAAACTGCTGAGAATCTAAATAAACAAATAAACCCAGTTTGTATCAAAGAAAGTTCTCTAAGGATCCAAACTGGATTTAAGGATCCCCAACAAATAACAAATTTTATTTTATTTACAAAATCAACTTTTTCGCCAAACTTTCTAAACTGCATTGCCTGCAGCGAATTCGAAATATTTCTACTTGAAAAGTCGGTTACAGAACAACTTTTTGCACTAAGGCTGCGCGCAAGTTGGCACACGTTCGCGTGTCGCGTTCACGTGTTTTATGTCAAATGGTTTGAGTCTATGGTTTGCAACCAAAGATGCAAATCTGTCAATTTGATAGATGCTCGGCTGTTGTCGTATCACTAAATTGAATTCATTATTGTGTATTAAAGCCAATAATTTAGTATGAAATGTGTGTTTGTGCACATCCTACTACTTCTCAGTCGTTTGTTTTGCCACTCAATTCTTACCTAATTACCCATTTTAAAGCGCAATAATGAACTCAATTTGTTGATACGACAATAGCCGAGCATTTGCCATATTTACAGATTCGCGTCTTTGGTTGGAAACCATAGACTCAAACCGTTTGACATAAAACACGTGAACGCGACACGCGAACGTGAGCCAACATGCGCGCTGCCTAACTCTCCATCAAGATTTTCTTCAGGGATAATTTTGCTAATGCGTGTAATGTAGTTCTGCACTACCAGAAAAAAAAAGACAGCAATAAAAAAATTGGTATCCACAAGCGACCCACTATTCCTGGCTAGCCGACGATAACGTCAGTGGGAAGTTAGCCAAAATCGAACAGCCCTGGACACCTCATTATTGGTGGGATGCACATAGAAGCTCGAGGTCCAATAAGACCAAAGCCCACAGTGCGTTTACCTACAACATTTCCCCTTCTCACCCCATTTTAATCATCATCTGTTGAGTTTCCGATTTTTTCGGGATTGTGATACAGATTGCTAATATAATACCGTCAGGTGCGAATAATGGTGAAAACCCCGCCCTTTTCCCCGAACTAAGCCACAGTATGTGTCACATGTGAGGCCTTTGCTTGGCTCGTTTAAGGACCTTTTGCCCGTGATGGCGGTGACCGACGTTCGACCGGCACACTCAGACTCCAACCCAACTTAATCTTCGAACGTCTATCTACACCTAACCGACAATTACAGGTAATATGGTCAGAGTTTCGGTTAAATCAATGTACTTATTCGCACCTGAGTCGGTGAAAACCGACAAATCAAACATGTTAGGAGCCTTGTTCGAGAGGCCGACTATACGCCTATCGACCGCCCACGGCTTGCTCCTCAATGAATCGTTATTTATGTCAATCGTTCCCCAATGAAATCGCTAAATTACTTTCATCAATTTTAACCTATCTCTCCCCACTTAGATTTGCTCCGCAGAAGTTTTAATTATTATTTCCGAGACGATTATTAGAGCTCTTTTCCTGTCACATAAGAGTTGAAAACTTTTCGGAGTAGTTTCATTGTATTGCCCTAACAATTCGCCCCCTTTTTATATATAAGTTTGGTTTCATCGTCAATTGACTTGATTGGCTACTTAAAAAGTTTTGCCAAGTAACACGTGATCGGGACTCAAGCTGATAAAGTTATATTAGCCCCGTTAGATTGAAACGAACAAAGATGCATGTTCACTCTGACCGGCCTTTGATCCTGGTCTCGCATAGGATCCCATCTCGATCAGAGTTGAAAGTGAATTGGTTGAACGTCAACTTGTTTCACGACAATTCGCCCCTATACTTATTTACTATACTTAAGCGGCGAATTATCTGAATGGTGGCTGTTTAAATTTGCTCGTGAAAATTATAAGAAAGGTTCACTGTACTCTTATCATTTCTTCTTATTTATATTTTCAAAATGAACTGGCTTGATGAAAACTAACTGCTGGATATTATAGTGACCGATGATGATCACTCAATTTTTTGACATCTAATTAATGGGGTGTGCGATAGCATCTCTGACCGAAGTAGCATATCAAAATAAACGTACATAATACGCTAGTACATAAAGGTAATAGTGACAAAGATTACAAGCTATCCTCTTCTTTAGGAGAAAGATTCTCTGAAACGTTTACATGTCCTATCGACAAAATCCCAAGGAATTCCACGTTGAACTCGTGAGTTGCATCCTGAAACTTAACTTTCCCACCTTTCCACAGTATGCTTCAATGTCACAGGACTTACAAAACTACGTGTTCTATTTTCGTACGTTGCATTTTGTGAATCTTGTCATGCCCTCAATGCCTGACTGGATACTCGATATCGTCCATCAAAACACCTTTTCAATAGCCGGACTGAAAGAATTCTTCGTAGACAGAAAACATGAATTGGTATTAGTAGTCGTCCCATACCATCGAAATCAGATGGCAACGGAAAGAACTGTTCTCTAATGGCATGGGGTATTTTCTGATAATTTATCCGTCCATCCGGCGAAAGCCGAAAGCCAGCATCTCAGGTGTGCCACGGAAACATTGGCAAATAAAGCCACGAGGAGATTCGAAACATAGCACCTTAATTTAACCATTTGGGAGAAAATGAAAACAGGCAAAATATTGAATTCTGTGAATCCATGTTGGGAGTAGTCACGAAGTCCTTAAATGAGTAGAACACAATTCCTTCATCCAGTACATCCTTTAACGATGACTAAGCTCTAAATCCAACTTTATACTCACCGTAGGTCATAAAATTTCCATTATCCTAATTAATCACTAAACAAAAAACAAAATATGAAATTCACAATATAATCTTCTGTCGGAGAAAGATTATTAATGGGATCTTCTTTCTCTCCATTGTAGCCAATTATCCTTGGCTAAAAGAAAATACATAGTTTAATTATTGCATTTGCTACGCAAAATCCACGAACTACACATGGCATCCGCGACATAGAATTGCGTGTTTACTACTGTAGCCAATTAGGCATATTGTGACGGAAAAATGAACCATGTCCTATATGCTTCTCAAATTTCACGACGCAGCAGCACAAATCCAACGAGATCCAATAACAGACCTGAATTAAAGACCGGTCTGCCAATTTTTATGGAGATCCTACGAGATCCGAGCGAATCGAATGCACCTAATAACGCCCCCAATTCAATCTTCCAACATCGACAAAAAAGCTTTAAGTTCCGAAAACCTAATATTAGTTTAAATTAGAGCCAACTGCTGCCGCTGCTCTGCTTATGTCGGCAATGTGTGCGGGAATTTATTGCCGACAGAATCAAACAGCGGCAGCAGCATCGTTTGTGTCATGGGTAAATGTGCTTTCCACACCTACCTCGCACCATTGATATAGAGTCTAGATTAGATTCTATTGTATAATTAATGCTCGCACCTAGGAAATTTTCATGCTAAGCTTAAGCTTTTTGTTGCGAAAATCTCCTAGGTGCGAGCTTGGTGCAAGAAACCACAATTACCCAAGACACAGGCAATGCTGCTGCTGCTGCCGCTGCTTTCCTTCTGCCGGCAAAGAAATTCCGACATAATACGGGACTTCAATCACAAAAATGCATAGAGAATAACTATGGAGGAGCAATCCGCATATACTCAACACTAAACTATTTGAAGCAATTCCAGTCGTAAAAAGTAAACAGAGAGACACACGCCCTCCACTGCGCAACACCCGCGCAGTCTATATAAAAGCACAGAAAGCACGTAAGATGTCATCCCCTCTCCTACTTCTCCTATTGAAACAATAGCTGCGTTCCTATTTTGGACCATGTCGGAAGCGCGTCGACACGGTTTCATAGATACTTTACGAAAACGGTACGATTTCAGACACCGATACCAGAATCTTTGTGAAGGGCAAAAGTATCACGATTTTTTTCCGATCCGATTACCCCTTCAACAGTTTGCTCTTGACAAGTTCTGTCACTCCATTTGTAAATATGTAACTGTTTGTTGGCCACAAAGTGCGTATAGTGACCGGAAAGTCTGTCCTCGCTCGTAATTTTATTTGAAATTTCAAATATCCCTTATTAAGTGGCGAATGTTTGTATGAAATATATTCATGGCGGCAAGGGAATCGTGTCGTTCACCGGAAAAATCACGAATCGGAGAAGGGACAATGGATAAGTAGCGGATTTACGATACTTTTAGGAACGCACCCAATAACATTCCAGTCTGTCTCTCTGCCACGGAACACCCGCCAAGTCCATATAGAAGCAAAAGAGATGTCAAATTTGCATCCTCCTTCCTACTTCCTCACTTGTGCCGAATTGCTTCGTTTCTCTCGCTCCTTTTCATTTCCTCTGATTCTCTCTCTACAAAGCAAAAATATGAAATAGTCGGCAAAAATTCCAACTCTATTGCTGCTTCACGTGCGGAAAAGTTCTTGTTTCCTTTCAATGGTACCGTAACAATTATCGCAAAGAATACCTTGATCAGATAGAAAAGGACGACGCAGTCGCTTCTGAAGCCGACAATGAAACAACATTTGCGACCAAAGCACTTGGTGTGCACTAGTCTAGTCATAGCATAGAGAATACCTATGGTGGAGCAATCCGCATATACTTAACACTAAACTATTTGAAGCAATTCCAGTCGTAAAAAGTAAAGAGAGAGACACACGCCCTCCACTGCGTAACACCCGCGCAGTCTATATAAAAGCACAGGAAGCACGCAAGATGTCATCCCCTCTCCTACTTTTCCAGTTGGAACAATAACATTCCAGTCTGTCTCTCTGCCGCGGAACACCCGCCCGGTCCATATAGAGCAAAAGAAATGTCAAATTTCCATCCCCCTTCCTTCTTCCTCACTTGTGCCGAATTGCTTCGTTTCTCTCGTTCTTTTTCATTTCCTCATATACTCTCTCTTCAAAGAGTCACAGTCAATAGCAAATTCTTCGGCCCGGAGTCCGAAGCGTATATACCCTAGACTTCTACAGACCTAGTGGTGACACCAAAAGTAATAATTGGCAACGACCATTCATTAAAAGTGAGTTTCCTATATAGCCAGTTTATAGGGGAGGTTGGCACTCATTCAGGAGAATCTTGACCATTCTCAAAATGAATTAATTAACCCATTCTACAAATATTTGTTGAATTTTTCAAGTCGCTAGCTTCATTCCATCGAAAGTTATTGCTTATTTGAAGTCTCACTTGTAGGGGAGGTAAGGGTTCCTTGGGTCGGATCTTGCCCATCATTGCCACCAACCAATTAGATCACCCTACAAACATACAAACAAAATTTTAAGTCTCAAGCTACACTCTATCGACAGATATCGCTTATTTGAAGTTTCGTTTGTAGGGGAAGTAGGGGTTTCGTTGGTCGGATTTTACGCATTTTCAAAATTAGCCGACTGGATCCTACTACAAACATTTGGGCAAAATTTCAAGTCGCTAGCTTTATTTTGTCGTAAGCTATCGCTTGTTTTAAGTGTCATCTCTAGGGGAGGTAGGGGTTGCTTAGGTCGGATCTAACCCGTCTTTAATTCCAACTAACACAATCTCAATTCAAACATTTGACAAAAATTTCAAGCAGCTGGCTTCATTGTATTTAAAGTAATCGCTTATTCGAAGTTTAATTTGAAGGGGAGGTAGGGGTTCCTTGGGTCGGATCTTGCCCATTTTCAGTCCTAACTAATAAGACCTTACTACCAACATTCCACCAAATTTTCAACTTGCTAGTGTCATTCTATCGAAAGTTATCGTAATTAAAATAATATTTAATTTTTTGAATTTTGTAGGGGAGGTAGGCGTTCCTTTGATCTGATTATGCCCAACTTCCTAAAACCTGAGCAGCTTCTCACCCCAGGGTTACATGCCAAAAATCAGATGTCTACGTCAATTGGTTCAAGAGTTATGGACAAAAAACCTGAAAAGTAGGGTAGTACGGGGCTCTTTGTAAGAAAATTACCGTTAGTTTTCAACTGATCGATTTTATTTTTCCAGGGGAGTATAAGATTACCATCACGAGCAATCTACCAAAGCTAGAGGTTTTCATGTTTATTTAATCGGGAGTTATAAATACATTTAATTATTTTACATATGTAGGGGAGGTAGGCGTTCTCTTGGCCTGATCATGCCCATTTTCAATACCAACCAACTAGATCATACTTCCAACATCTAGTCAAAATTTCAAGGCTCTAGCTTCATTCTATCGAAAGTTATCGTGCGAACGGACAGACAGACGGACAGACGGACAGACGGACAGACGGACAGAGGGACAGACGGACAGACAGACAGACATGGCTTAATCGAATCAGGAGGTGACCCTGATCATTTGTATATTTACATTGCTATACCTCCGGAGCCTCTTTTAAGGTGTTACATATTTCCGTCGTGACAAAAACAATATACCCTATACTAAAAGTCTAGGGCATAAAAAGTAAAGAGAGAGACACACGCCCTCCACTGCGCAACACCCGCGCAGTCTATATAAAAGCACAGGAAGCACGTAAGATGTCATCCCCTCTCCTACTTTTCCAGTTGGAACAATAACATTCCAGTCTGTCTCTCTGCCGCGGAACACCCGCCCGGTCCATATAGAGCAAAAGAGATGTCAAATTTCCATCCCCCTTCCTACTTCCTCACTTGTGCCGAATTGCTTCGTTTCTCTCGCTCTTTTTCACTTCCTCATATACTCTCTCTTCAAAATATGTACATGTTGGTTGGTTGGTTGGTGTATGGTGAGAGAGGGTGCTGGTAGGGTACGGTGATGGCGGAGATGGGTGGCCCGTATGATGGAAAAAGGGGGGGGGGGAGACCGGGCGGGTGTTCCGCGGTAGAGAGACAGACGGGAATGTTATTGTTCCAATAGGAGAAGTAGGAGAGGGGACGACACCTTACGTGCTTCCTGTGCTTTTATATAGACTGCGCGGGTTTTGGGCAGTGGAGGGCGTGTGTCTCTCTGTTTACTTTTTACTAATTCGTATGTGGTGGAATTACGTCCAGAATTTAGTGTACAGTAAATGGCGCTTTCATCTCCTTCTATATGTCTCTGTGGGTAAAGCTGAATTGCTAATTAGGGATTCCCCCAATTCCTCGAGAAATTGAAAAAACGAGCTTTGAATGATGAAATCTGTGAGCAGCTTTTATCATACTTCATGCTTGGAATGTGGCTGGTTCAAGAAGAGAAGATTACGCAAAGTGTGCAACTGTTTCGCTCTCTCGCATGGCGACACATTTCCACTTTTTGAAATCGTAGTTATGGGATTAGGGGAACTTAGAAATAAAATTCCAAATTGAATTCTAATCTTTATTTCTTGAGTAGTAAGATACAACCGACTTAAAATCTAACAAAATTTGAATCTTTATACTAAATTTCGGATATCATTCTGTGGACGATGGATGCTGATGGCTCAATTGAAATTTCTTAGTTAATTGTTTCTAAAATCAAAAGTGGCTATTAATACAATACATCGAAAACGCATTAAGTAGATGACAAATGATATGAGCAGCGTAAGAACAAAGTAGATTCTGTTAGTGTTTATAATATTCAATCAATTGAAAGTGTCAATGGAATAAAATTGAAAGTGTCGATGGAATAAACATTCTTATGGACATGACTGTAAATATTCTATTAATATGCTGTGGCGGCATGATATGTATGTATCTACAATGGGTATGATCTTGTGTGTTATGTGAACGGGCATGTTGTTACGGTGTTACCATAACCTCGTTCAATGAATTTGGCATGAAAGACTGGGCGAGCTTCTACAAGGGTGTTTTTTTTAATTTATGGAAGTAGCAGGGCAACCTTTTAGTTTCCGGGGCCCCGGCTGGGGAAATCACTTTTCACTCGGATTTTTGTCACTTTTCACTCGCGTCACTCTAAAAGTCAAGAATTTGCAAACAAAAATTTAATTTTAATTTTTAAATTTTGTTTTAAGTTTTTTTTTATTTTTAATTTTTTCATAATTTATACCGAGTGTTTGGAATATTGGAGGCATGGAAAATTGAAATATTTGTAAATCCCCTTGCGTGGGCTCCGCTCGCTACGTTCGCTCCGCGCATAAAGGATCGCAACCCTCAGTATCGCACAAACATGAACGCTCGCTCTGCGTGCAACCGCATTTTGATCAGTTTTAAACACACCAAACACTCAGTATAAATCATTACAACAAGAAAATAAGGGAAAAAAATTAAAAAATTAGGATTAAAAATAAAAAAAAAATTAAAAAATTTTTTTTCCAGATTTGAGAGTTTTAGGGTGACGCGAGTGATAAGTGATAAAAAATCCGAGTGAAAAACGATTTTTTCACCTCGGGCCCCGGAAACTAAAAGTATTCCGTGATCCGGGAAAACAAACACGTGCGCGATGAAAGTATGTCGTGCGGTCAAAAGATGTATTTTGTCAAGTGTGAACTGTTCCAAGATACTCTGCGACTGATCCCCGGGGCTGCGGCTTCGACCAAATTGGTGCAAGTGTCCAGAAAGTGTGTTTTTAGAGGACTAAAATGCCGTCTGGCGCAATTCCAATTGTAAACATATGTCGTGCCGGGGACATCGTCGTGTGCAGTCACTGCCTTGGCGAAGGAAACAGCATTTTTAGCAGTGTTGAAAGACATTTCAGACGAAAGACAAAATGTTGTTCCGGTCAATATTTTGCCTCTCGACTGGTAGGTAGGTCGTGTGCTTTCGTGTTGTTTTCGGTCGATCGTTTCCATTTTGCATATGGCGGCGCCCATATGTTCCGTGATCTGTCAACGAAAGTCAATGCACTAAAGTTTTTGAAAATTGTGTCACGGGTATTTTTATATGAAGTGATCTGTGTTGTGGCTGTTTTTTCTTTGAATTTTCGTGGCGCCGCATCGCGCGGTGTATTTAATATAGTTTCGAGGAAGTGTCATCGGTCTCAAACGTGTGTGTGTTCGTAGTGATGTTTATGTTGTGCGGGCTCGCGAATTCGATGAAAGACTTTTGTTTACACGTGTGAACAACAACGAGTTCATCTCCCATGCGATTTTTGTGTCTCGGCTAGTCTCTTTCAACAAAAATCGCCTAATGGGAACGCAGCTTATGAAAGTGCGAAATGAATTGCTTCGCATTTTTTATTCATTTGTCGGTATTTCCGGGAAAGTGTTGAATGTAAATGGTGCATCACTGCCCTCTGACTAAGGCCCTAACCAAATTGAACGCAGAATGCAGCAGCAGCGGCAGAAGTAACAACAACAACACGTAGATCTGTCGCGATGGCACAGCGGAGATGACAGATCTACGTGTTGTTGATGTTGCTTCTGCCGCTGCTGCTGCATTCTGCTTTTAATCTGGTTAGGGCCTAATCCTCGAGGCGGTAAATTTTGCGTTAACTTTCGGAAATGTCACAAAAAGGGACTGGAAGTTGATCGTAAAATTACAACATTCTACACAAATGTCCGGCATTCCCATCAGAATTCAGAAGGTAAGTACAATATATGCATAGAGAATACCTATGGAGGAGCAATCCGCATATACTCAACACTAAACTACTTGAAGCAATTCCAGTCGTAAAAAGTAAACAGAGAGACACACGCCCTCCACTGCGCAACACCCGCGCAGTCTATATAAAAGCACAGGAAGCCCGCAAGATGTCATCCCCTCTCCTACTTTTCCAGTTGGAACAATAACATTCCAGTCTGTCTCTCTGCCGCGGAACACCCGCTCGGTCCATATTGAGCAAAAGAGATGTCAAATTTCCATCCCCCTTCCTACTTCCTCACTTGTGCCGAATTACTTCGTTTCTCTCGCTCTTTTTCATTTCCTCTTATACTCTCTCTTCAAAGAATATATGTATTTCCTTCGTGCTTCACACATATAAGCACAAAAAAACTGTGACGTCAGGAGCTTTCTCTCGTGGCGCTTCTATTCTTGAATCGGCCTTGGGCTTTGAAGAGAGAGTATATGAGGAAGTGAAAAAGAGCGAGAGAAACGACGCAATTCGGCACAAGTGAGGAAGTAGGAAGGGGGATGAAAATTTGACATCTCTTTTGCTCTATATAGACCGGGCGGGTGTTCCAGTGAGACAGACTGGAATGTTATTGTTCCGATTGGAAAAGTAGGAGAGGGGATGACATCTTGCGTGCTTCCTGTGCTTTTATATAGACTGCGCGGGTGTTGCGCAGTGGAGGGCGTGTGTGTCTCTCTCTACTTTTTACGACTGGAATTGCTTCAAGTAGTTTAGTGTTGAGTATATGCGGATTGCTCCTCCATAGGTATTCTCTGTGGCCTTGGGTATCTCTTTTTACTAAACACAATTTTATATCTATACATATCTACATATATACGTCTAGCGTGTACGTAAATACTTTATCTATAACACGGGTATGTAAACACACAGTAACATCTAGTTGACTAGGCAACGTATAGTGATTCGCGTCTTTGACCAATGGGGGGGTTCTAAATTGGGATGATTTCGCACTACCCTTGCTGGGCTACGCGGCCTCCGCGGCTTAACCTAACCCTCAGTTTACCGCCCTATAACCAAAGATTCACCATTGTTGTTTAATCTTTGCTAGAACGCTCGCTCGCTCTATACGCTGTAGCGATAAAGTTAATTAGGGGCTCCCATGGAGGAATTATACATACATTATACTCAGTATATTTCCTCCATGGGGATGGGGGCTCCCCACAATTCCACGAGAGAAGTGGAAAAAATCAACTTTGGCTGATGCAATATAGGAGCAGCTTTTTATCATACTTCATGATTGGAATATGACTATAAATTCAGAGAAAACCGGGATTTCAATTCAGTTAAAGAGAGTGCTTTCGAGGGAACGTACCTTGCGGAGCGGTGGATTCCGAGTGGACGTACCTTGCAGAACAGTGGATTTTGAGTGATCACTTTTCATTGAAAAATTTATTTTATGTCAAGTGTGGCAAGAGGAATTTATAGTCAAAATGTGTGGTATATTTGCGGTATTTTCATCGTCCCGACGCCCATTCAAAGGCCACAAATGTAAAGGTAAATTTCGGAAGTCCTTCCGTGAAATCATCTACGACCAAAGCGGGAAGCAGCGACATCGCGGTCCCGACCATACAGGCATCGAAATAATTGAGGAAGATGGCGTCGGAATGGCACACGAACGTCTGGCCATTGTGGGAGTATATACCGGAGACCAGCCTTTTAAATCTGATAGTGGACGAATCATGATGGTGGCCAACGGTGAAATTTACAACTACTTGGAGATCAGTCAAAAAATTCGGGAGCAACGTGGCTCGTACAAGCCGAAAAGTGATTGTAGCGTTCTGATGGAGCTCTACGAGGAGCACGGGACGCGTCTCTTCGAGCACATTACCGGCATGTATGCATTCGTCCTATACGACAGACGTAGCGGAAAAATCCTAATGGCCAGAGACCCGTACGGAATCATTCCCATGTACATTGGCTGGGATGCCGAGGAAAACGTGTGGGTTGCCAGCGAAATGAAATGCCTGGTGGATGTGTGTAGTCGGGTGGAAGTGTTTGAACCCGGCACAATGCGATTTGGTACCGTAGATAAATTGAAGCAAGAACGATTTTTCAACCCGATGTGGTTCGAAAAGCCCCTTGACGTCCCCACAGACCTGACACAATTACGGAAGACACTCGAGAGTGCCGTGCACAGTCACTTGGAGTGCGAAGTTAAGTTCGGGGCTCTGCTCTCTGGTGGCGTGGATTCCAGCCTCATAGCGGCCATTGCAACACGCATCGTTCGTGAAACAGTTCCAAGCTTCAAGCTGAGAACTTTCAGCGTTGGACTGAAGGGAGCGCCGGACTTCAAATACAGCCAAAAAGTAGCGGACTTCATCGGCAGCATCCACACCGAAATTCACTTCACCATTGACGAGGGACTCGACTGCATCCGCGACGTAATCTACAAATTGGAAACGTACGATATAACGACTGTACGCTGCAGCATTCCCATGTATATTATGACCCGGTACATTAAAAGTCAAGGCATCAAGATGATACTGTCCGGAGAGGGCGCCGACGAAATATTCGGAGGCTACCTGTACTTCCATAAAGCGCCCACGGCCGATGATTTCCACGAGGAACTTGTGACGCGGACGCGCCAATTGCATTTGTCGGATTGCTTGCGTGCCAATAAGACTGCCATGGCATGGGGCGTGGAACTCCGTGTACCATTCCTTGATAAGGACTTTGTTGATCTCGTCATGTCTACAGAGCCAGGTGAGAAAATGCCTGGACCCAAGAATACCTATCAAGATGAAGAGGAGGAGCCTAGTGTAAAGCGTAAAAAATCGTCCATCGAAAAGTATATATTACGAAAGGCTTTCGATGATGGCTCATATCTACCGAACGATGTTCTCTGGCGACAAAAGGAACAATTTTCGGATGGTGTCGGCTACTCGTGGATTGACACTATCAAGGAGTATGCTGCTTCACATATAACGGACGAAGAATTCGCGAAGGCGGCCCAACTCTTCCCAATAAATACACCAACAACGAAAGAGGCTTTCTATTATAGATCGATATTCGAAGAATTGTTTCCAGGAGATCACTGTGCGAGTACTGTGAAGAAATGGGTGCCACGTACTGATTGGGGCTGCTCAGACGATCCATCCGGACGAAAGCAGGCTGATCATAAGGCACATGTATATAATATCTAATTCTTTTTAAATTGTTTTTAGCTAAATTCTTAATATATTGTATAAATTATACTAGTTATAGATTCATTACGTTCTTATAAGAAGATCTCCAAACATTCATTGTACACTTCATTGAACTGAATTGAATTTTTGTTAAAGATTAAATCCAGTAGCTCGCCAGTTTCAAATTATCTTTTGTATTGCTAAGAAATATGAAGGCCTTTTTTTCTGGAAAATAACAACTTGAAAGAGTCAATCCATTGATGCAAAAATGTACATTTGGCATTCATTAAAATAAATAATGCTGTAAGTTCAAAATATGCGCGTTTTTTTAACAGCGATGCAGAACAGGTTAAGATCACTCAATTACACTAACAATTTGATCTGAGCTGCTCTGGGTAGAAGGTTAGTGCAAGAATTCTACTCTGTTAAGTAGTCGGCGTTTTGAAATGCAGGCGGTGCAGGTATCGAAGCTTTTGGGCAGTTTACAGTTTGGGAAGCACATAAAACCTTTCCTGACAATAGCATAGTTGCCATATGTGTTGAGGGACGAGTTGGAGTACAGTTTAGGGATGGCGGTTATTGGAAAATCTACCGGTTGTCCGGTTGTTCCGGTTATTTTCGCCATCGGTTTAACCGCTTCGGTTTAACCGACCCGACGGTGTGTATGGCCAGACGTTCGTGTGCCATTCCGACGCCATCTTCCTCAATTATTTCGATGCCTGTATGGTCGGGACCGCGATGTCGCTGCTTCCCGCTTTGGTCGTAGACAATTTCACGGTCGTAGACAATTTCACGGAAGGACTTCCGAAATTTACCTTTACATTTCTGGCCGCTGAATGGTTGTCGCGAAGACGAAAATACCGCAAATATACCACACATTTTGACTATAAATTCACCTTGACGCACTTGATATAAAATAAATTTCTTCAATGAAAATCGATCACTTAGAATCCACCGTTCTGCAAGGTACGTCCCCTCTGAACCACTCTCTTTAACTGAAGTGAAAAGTGAAGAGTTTTCTATTTTTATATTTTTATATTCACATTCCAACAGAGCATTCCAAGCAAGTATGATAAAAGCAGCTTCCAAATTTCATCATTCAAAGCCTTCAAAGCTCAATTTCTCGAGGAATTGGGGGAATCCCTAATTAATCGCCATTGTGTATAGAGCGAGAGCGAGCGACCGTTCTAGGGTGGTATAATGACTACTGAGGGAGTGATGTAACGTTTTAGAATAAATATAAAATAATAATAATAAATTTATAATTTTTTATTTGAACCATTTCTTAAAGTGTAATACAAATAATGGAGATGTTGCCAGTTGCTCCGTATTACTAAGAAAACTCATTCTAGGTTGTACGTAGTCCAGTATTTATAGTACTATATAGATATATTCTTATCCGGAATACGCTATTAGTAATTCGTTTACATGTTATCTTTATGTGGGATGTATTTCTTGTTATTTAAAAATGTGGTTGCCTCTTATTGTGTTGATAAGAGAATGATTTCATATGTTATGTCCATACTATGATAGGGTGTGTTTTATATGGGAGACGGGGCAATGGTGTAACCCGCAAGGGAAGTGCGAAATCATCCCAATTTAAAACCCCCTATTGATCAAAGACGCGAACCACTATGCGTCGCCCAGTCAACTAGATGTTCCGGTGTGTTATAGATAAAGTTTTTTGTTCACACGCTAGACGAGTATAAATATGTATAAATATCAAATTGTGCTTAGTAAAAGAGACCGAAAGAGAGAAAGCTCGCGACATCAAAGTTTCAATTGTTCATATGCGCGTGTGCATTTTGTATGAAATCTCATGGTTTTTTCTAAAGAAAAATTGCTTTTAATCTAGTTTAATTTCGATTTTGATAAAATTTTGAATATTGGACCTCCATAATAAGGGGAAGGTTACTGTTTTTACGGCATTTTGAAAATCCACCTATCTATGTAAGTCCCTCGGCCGATGAAACTGCTGAATGAGCCTCTAGATCGATGAGACTGGAGTTGAGTGTTTTCGTTCGAAGAAACTGGCGGGTGAGTGTGGATCCTGACCTGAACTGTATCAATAGATCGCTGGTGATGTCTCGACGGACCAATGCTAAAATAATACATAATCATTCTTTCAGAACATTTATTGAACTGTATCCATCTTATACAAAACTTCGATCTTAAATACTGTAATGTTTCGACTTCAGCTTTATATTGCTGATCTTCGACTCAAGAACAATTTAGATAGTTTCAGACTCTGCTCTTTCGTGTTTTTGTGACTTGTTATCAAAGGTTCCAGATGGTTCGAGACATACAATTACAATTACAATGTGTTTGTCGTTTCTGCGGCAGCCGGTTCTACGCACTGGAGCGACCCAAATGTACATTTGGCATTCATTAAAATAAATAATGCTGTAAGTTCAAAATATGCGCGTTTTTTTAACAGCGATGCAGAACAGGTTAAGATCACTCAATTACACTAACAATTTGATCTGAGCTGCTCTGGGTAGAAGGTTAGTGCAAGAATTCTACTCTGTTACCTCGGAATTATATTGTGCGCGAATTACGTCCCCAAGTCGCAGTCAACGAAAATCAGCTGTTCAGCCAGTTATAGTCAAATCTCTTGTTCGCGTTCTTTTGACACATTCGAGCTGTGAAAAACTGGCTTCCTAACAAACTTGAAACACTTTTTTGAATTAAGAATAGAAACATGCACTTCCAAGCACATAACAGTAACTTACAACAAAACAAATGATCACCCACAGTTTTAAACCACATGCCTATTGTGAATTGATATTTCGCGGCTCGTTGATTGCGACAAAGTTGAACTCGTCTCAACTTTCGCGATGTGAGCGACGTGTTGTTCGCGCACAGTATACTTATCGCCATATGAAATACATTGGTTCAACTTTATTTGACAGCAGAAGCCGCGTTGTTCGCGCAGACTATAATTCAGCTATTAAGTAGTCGGCGTTTTGAAATGCAGGCGGTGCAGGTATCGAAGCTTTTGGGCAGTTTACAGTTTGGGAAGCACATAAAACCTTTCCTGACAATAGCATAGTTGCCATATGTGTTGAGGGACGAGTTGGAGTACAGTTTAGGGATGGCGGTTATTGGAAAATCTACCGGTTGTCCGGTTGTTCCGGTTATTTTCGCCATCGGTTTAACCGCTTCGGTTTAACCGACCCAATCTACCAGTTATGGGAAAAACCGGTTATTCGATAATAGGTAATAAGTTAATAATTGTTGTCAAGCTTGCGTTATTTTGTAGATCCTTTGGCGTACATGTGTTTGGGGAGCAACTTATGCCTTCTGTGTAATAGCCGCCATACATTACGCTATCCGTCGTCTGATAAATCGGCCGATGGATCGCTACAAAATATCAGCTGATCAAAATTATATGGAACAGTCAAAAAAATCGTCAACAATAGGCGCATACACAGGCCGATCCATCGGCCGATATTGATATCGGGCGACGGATCGGCCGATCGATCGGTGTGTATAGCACGTTTTAGACTTACAAAGTTAGTAAGAGTTTCACTGAAGAAAAGTTGCTTCCCAAACACATGTATGCCAAAGGGTCTACAAAATAGCGCAAACTCAAAGTCTTCCCTTTTCACAAATCAAGCTTTGGGCCAATAGTTGGTATCCAGCCTATTCATAAATACTCTTTCGCTAATATGTTGATCCGTTAGTCGGGTCCTTTCATTAGATACCACCCACATCATTTAAAGTTGATACCAGTTGTTCAGAGGCCACCGAACTTCCGATCAAAGCTAAATATTCTTAAGCAATAAATGACAAACCCGGCATGCAGGCATTGCTCTTCTCCCAAAAATTGAAAGGATCACTTCCCCTATGAAGCAACGGCTGCTGAAGATAGAGTTTCAATTCATTTGGAAATGATTCCACTGCAGCACCCTTGGCTACTTCCTAGTCATGTGATGACCAAAAAGGATTTTAGTTGTTTATGACCTCAGCCCTTTGACGTAAGGGTGAAAGTTTGCCAATGTCAGCCAAGTGGTGCTTAACTTCTTGGCTAAAATGATGGCTTGGCTGGCAATAATGGGGCTCAAGCATATTTTTGTTGGTGCATGCGCAATGGCTATTTAAAAAAACGGTCCCATTAAATTTGAATCAGAAGGACAAACGGCTGAATTTTGCTTCTTCTCTGGCGTCGAACGATTTAAAAAAAAAAAACAAGTTAGCATTTTCGCATGTCGGTTATTTTTCCCCGGTTATTGGATTTAGGAAGTAGTACCGGTAAAAAACCGGACAAAAATAGTACCGAAGATAACCGGTTATTCGAAATGGAAAATACCGGTTGTCGGAATAACCGGTAGGTATTTCCCATCCCTAGTACAGTTTCCTGTATGGCTCCAACTTGGATGCGATGATGATGCGAGCTCGGCGATCTTATTCTGCGACCCATTGCGGTTGAGTTGGACGAGTAAGAGCGTATTGAAGATGGCAGTCGGTGGTGCAGGCGTAAGATTGTGTTGAGAAATCTATGGGAACTGTTAGCAGGAGTCATCGGGGATGGCTGTAAACCTGTCTGAGCGCTCGATGGTGTTGGATGTTGGGGCGTGTTATGCCGGGGACACACCTATCCGATCATACTCCGATCATACAGTCGGACGAGTATATGAGAGGGAAATTATATGGGATTTCGGACGCGCTGTGGCCCGGGCTTTAGTTCACACTTTTCTGATACGCGTCCAATCATACTCCGTTCGAAACCCAGTACCATTTCCTTCTCATACACTAGTTCGATTGCATGATCGGAGTATGATCGGATAGGTGTGGCCCGGGCTTTAGATGAGGTTGCTACTAGTTGTCCTCTGTTCCTACACTGACTGTCAGTAAGGGAGGAATTCCAGTGCCTGTGATGGTTGAGTCCAGAGCAGTATCTTAGGTGGCACCACTGATTGCAGCAATTGCATCTCAGCGTAGTCGCGTTTGGGTGCAGCACTCTGTCGCCTACGCAGCAGATCCACGGTCCTGGGTTTCTCTCAATGCCGGCGCGGAGAAGTAGCACTGAGAGCAGTTGCGCCGAGATGTTTTGCTCTGAGTGAACATAAAAAAAGACGATACGAGGCATGTAACATACAAACACACTTTCCTTCTTGCATTGAAGGGTTTTGGCAGCTCTTGGCCGTTGTAAAACGGGTCGCTCCAGTGCGTAGAACCGGCTGCCGCAGAAACGACAAACATATTGTAATTGTAATTGTATGTCTCGAACCATCTGGAACCTTTGATAACAAGTCACGAAAACACGAAAGAGCAGAGTCTGAAACTATCTAAATTGTTCTTGAGTCGAAGATCAGCAATATAAAGCTGAAGTTGAAACATTACAGTATTTAAGATCGAAGTTTTGTATAAGATGGATACAGTTCAATAAATGTTCTGAAAGAATGATTATGTATTATTTTAACATTGGTCCGTCGAGACATCACCAGCGATCTATTGATACAGTTCAGGTCAGGATCCACACTCACCCCCCAGTTTCTTCGAACGAAAACACTCAACTCCAGTCTCATCGATCTAGAGGCTCATTCAGCAGTTTCATCGGCCGAGGGACATACATAGATAGGTGGATTTTCAAAATGCCGTAAAAACAGTAACCTTCCCCTTATTATGGAGGTCCAATATTCAAAATTTTATCAAAATCGAAATTAAACTAGATTAAAAGCAATTTTTCTTTAGAAAAAACCATGAGATTTCATACAAAATGCACACGCGCATATGAACAATTGAAACTTTGATGTCGCGAGCTTTCTCTCTTTCGGTCTCTTTTACTAAGCACAATTTGATATTTATACATATTTATACTCGTCTAGCGTGTAAACAAAAAACTTTATCTATAACACACCGGAACATCTAGTTGACTGGGCGACGCATAGTGGTTCGCGTCTTTGATCAATAGGGGGTTTTAAATTGGGATGATTTCGCACTTCCCTTGCGGGTTACACCCACAGAGAATAACTATGGAGGAGCAATCCGCATATACTCAACACTAAACTACTTGAAGCAATTCCAGTCGTAAAAAGTAGAGAGAGAGACACACGCCCTCCACTGCGCAACACCCGCGCAGTCTATATAAAAGCACAGGAAGCACGGAAGATGTCATCCCCTCTCCTACTTTTCCAATCGGAACAATAACATTCCAGTCTGTCTCTCTGCCGCGGAACACCCGCCCGATCCATATAGAGCAAAAGAGATGTCAAATTTTCATCCCCCTTCCTACTTCCTCACTTGTGCCGAATTGCGTCGTTTCTCTCGCTCTTTTTCACTTCCTCTTATACTCTCTCTTCAAAGGTTACACCATTGCCCCGTCTCCCATATAAAACACACCCTATCATAGTATGGACATAACATATGAAATCATTCTCTTATCAACACAATAAGAGGCAACCACATTTTTAAATAACAAGAAATACATCCCACATAAAGATAACATGTAAACGAATTACTAATAGCGTATTCCGGATAAGAATATATCTATATAGTACTATAAATACTGGACTACGTACAACCTAGAATGAGTTTTCTTAGTAATACGGAGCAACTGGCAACATCTCCATTATTTGTATTACACTTTAAGAAATGGTTCAAATAAAAAATTATAAATTTATTATTATTATTTTATATTTATTCTAAAACGTTACATCACTCCCTCAGTAGTCATTATACCACTGCCATCTTTACTCTCAGGCCGGAGTGTCAGCTGATTGTCAATGCACTAACGACATGACAAGCAGTCAACGAAGTGTGAACGCGTGCGGTCGCCCGGTGAAATATCGCGATAATTGTGTGTAAAAGTAAGTTTAGTACCGGAATTTTAAGTGTAACTAAAAGAAGTGGCTATCAGTGCCGTGTGAAAGTAAAAAAAAAAGTGAAGTGCCGGGAAATATCGAGTGAAATGGTGTATTGAAAAGTGCGAGTTTAGGAAAGTGCGACACGGGAAATTTCGCATTTTTCGTTTATTTTTCGGCAATTCGGGAAGTGTGAATGGTACAGCACTACTCTGGGACGAATCCTCGGGCCGGTGAGTTTAGCGGAAACTCCCGGAACTGCCCCAAAAAGTGAATTTAAAGTGGTTGTCAAATGACAACATTACAGGTGATTTCCGGCCTTTTCATCGGAATTCATAGGGTAAGTATGCGTTTTTTGTTGTGGTAGAATTTAAGTGGATTGATGCGCCCCAAAGTGTGGATTTTGACCACGATGTTGACGAACCGGACGAAAGTTTCACTGCTAGGCATCTAGTCCTGTCAGCTGCAGTGAAACTTTCGTCTGGCTCGTCAACAACGCGTTTAAAACCCGTATTTTGGGGCGCATCAATTCACTAAAATTTTTGCACAACAAAAAACGTATAATTACCCTATGAATTCCGATGAAAAGGCCGGAAATCACCTGTAATGTTGTCTATTGACAACCACTTTGAATTCACTTTTTGGGGCACTTCCGGGAGTTTCCGCTGAACTCACCGGCCCAAGGATTCGTCCCAGAGTAGTGCTGTACCATTCACACTAGCCAAATTACCGGGAAATTAACGAAAAATGCGAAATTTTTCGTGTCGCACTTTCATAACCACACTCATGTCTCGCGCACTTTCGAGCAGTTCATTTTGTTCGGAAAATCGCGGCACCTTGCGTTTTTTTTCACTTCTAAATATCAGTGACAAGCACTACTTTCAATTGCACTTCAAATCGCGACACTAAAATCACTTTTTCGCACGAAAATCATCAGATTTCAAGAGGTCGACTGCACGCGTTTTTCACTTTGTTTACATATGGTTCACTGCTTGTCATGACGTCATTACTTTGACACTCCGGCCTGAGGATAAAGATGGCGGTGATTATACCACCCTAGAACGGTCGCTCGCTCTCGCTCTATACACAATGGCGATTAATTAGGGATTCCCCCAATTCCTCGAGAAATTGAGCTTTGAAGCACTGCCATCTTTACTCTCAGGCCGTAGTGTCAGCTGATTGTCAAAGCACTAACGACATGACAAGCAGTCAACGAAGTGTGAACGCGTGCGGTCGCCCGGTGAAATATCGCGATAATTGTGTGTAAAAGTGAGTTTAGTGCCGGAATTTTAAGTGTAACTAAAAGAAGTGGCTATCAGTGCCGTGTGAAAGTGAAAAAACGTGAAGTGCCGGGAAATATCGAGTAAAATGGTGTATTGAAAAGTGCGAGGTTATTAAAGTGCGACACGGGAAATTTCGCATTTTTCGTTTATTTTCCGGCAATTCGGCAAGTGTGAATGGTACAGCACTACCCTGGGACGAATCCTCGGGCCGGTGAGTTTAGCGGAAACTCCCGGAAGTGCCCCAAAAAGTGAATTCAAAGTGGCTGTCAAATGACAACATTACAGGTGATTTCCGGCCTTTTCATCGGAATTCATAGGGTAAGTATGCGTTTTTTGTTGTGGTAGAATTTAAGTGGATTGATGCGCCCCAAAGTGTGGATTTTGACCACGATGTTGACGAATCGGACGAAAGTTTCACTGCTAGGCATCTAGTCCTGTCAGCTGCAGTGAAACTTTCGTCTGGCTCGTCAACAACGCGTTTAAAACCCGTATTTTGGGGCGCATCAATTCACTAAAATTTTTGCACAACAAAAAACGTATAATTACCCTATGAATTCCGATGAAAAGGCCGGAAATCACCTGTAATGTTGTCATTTGACAACCACTTTGAATTCACTTTTCGGGGCACTTCCGGGAGTTTCCGCTGAACTCACCGGCCCAAGGATTCGTCCCAAAGTAGTGCTGTACCATTCACACTAGCCAAATTACCGGGAAATTAACGAAAAATGCGAAATTTTTCGTGTCGCACTTTCATAACCACACTCATGTCTCGCGCACTTTCGAGCAGTTCATTTTGTTCGGAAGTTCGCGGCACCTTGCGTTTTTTTCACTTCCAAATATCAGTGACGAGCACTACTTTCAATTGCACTTCAAATCGCGACACTAAAATAACTTTTACGCACGAAAATCATCAGATTTCATGAGGTCGACTGCACGCGTTTTTCACTTTGTTTACATATGGTTCACTGCTTGTCATGACGTCATTACTTTGACACTCCGGCCTGAGGATAAAGATGGCGGTGTTTGAAGGCTTTGAATGATGAAATTTGGAAGCTGCTTTTATCATACTTGCTTGGAATGCTCTGTTGGAATGTGAATATAAAAATATAAAAATAGAAAACTCTTCACTTTTCACTTCAGTTAAAGAGAGTGGTTCAGAGGGGACGTACCTTGCAGAACGGTGGATTCTAAGTGATCGATTTTCATTGAAGAAATTTATTTTATATCAAGCGCGTCAAGGTGAATTTATAGTCAAAATGTGTGGTATATTTGCGGTATTTTCGTCTTCGCGACAACCATTCAGCGGCCAGAAATGTAAAGGTAAATTTCGGAAGTCCTTCCGTGAAATTGTCTACGACCAAAGCGGGAAGCAGCGACATCGCGGTCCCGACCATACAGGCATCGAAATAATTGAGGAAGATGGCGTTGGAATGGCACACGAACGTCTGGCCATTGTGGGAGTATATACCGGAGACCAGCCTTTTAAATCTGATAGTGGACGAATCATGATGGTGGCCAACGGTGAAATTTACAACTATTTGGAGATCAGTCAAAAAATTCGGGAGCAACGTGGCTCGTACAAGCCGAAAAGTGATTGTAGCGTTCTGATGGAGCTCTACGAGGAGCACGGGACGCGTCTCTTCGAGCACATTACCGGCATGTATGCATTCGCCCTGTACGACACACGTGGCGGAAAAATCCTAATGGCCAGAGACCCGTACGGAATCATTCCCATGTACATTGGCTGGGATGCCGAGGAAAACGTGTGGGTTGCCAGCGAAATGAAATGCCTGGTGGATGTGTGTAGTCGGGTGGAAGTGTTTGAGCCCGGCACAATGCGATTTGGTACCGTAGATAAACTGAAGCAAGAACGATTTTTCAACCCGTCGTGGTTCGAAAAGCCCCTTCACGTCCCCACAGACCTGACACAATTACGGAAGACACTCGAGAGTGCCGTGCACAGTCACTTGGAGTGCGAAGTTAAGTTCGGGGCTCTGCTCTCTGGTGGCGTGGATTCCAGCCTCATAGCGGCCATTGCAACACGCATCGTTCGTGAAACAATTCCAGACTTCAAGCTGAGAACTTTCAGCGTTGGACTGAAGGGAGCGCCGGACTTCAAATGCAGCCAAAAAGTAGCGGACTTCATTGGCAGTATCCACACCGAACTTCACTTCACCATTGACGAAGGACTCGACTGCATCCGCGACGTAATCTACAAATTGGAAACGTACGACATAACGACTGTACGCTGCAGCATTCCCATGTATATTATGACCCGGTACATTAAAAGTCAAGGCATCAAGATGATACTGTCCGGAGAGGGCGCCGACGAAATATTCGGAGGCTACCTGTACTTCCATAAAGCGCCCACGGCCGATGATTTCCACGAGGAACTTGTGAAGCGAACGCGCCAATTGCATTTGTCGGATTGCTTGCGCGCCAATAAGACTGCCATGGCATGGGGCGTGGAACTCCGTGTACCATTCCTTGATAAGGACTTTGTTGATCTCGTCATGTCTACAGAGCCAGGTGAGAAAATGCCTGGACCCAAGAATACCTATCAAGATGAAGAGGAGGAGCCTAGTATAAAGCGTAAAAAATCGTCCATCGAAAAGTTTATATTACGAAAGGCTTTCGATGATGGCTCATATCTACCGAACGATGTTCTCTGGCGACAAAAGGAACAATTTTCGGACGGTGTCGGCTATTCGTGGATTGACACTATCAAGGAGTATGCTGCTTCACATATAACGGACGAAGAATTCGCCAAGGCGGCCCAACTCTTCCCAATAAATACACCCACAACGAAAGAGGCTTTCTATTATAGATCGATATTCGAAGAATTGTTTCCGGGAGAACACTGTGCGAGTACTGTGAAGAAATGGGTGCCACGTACCGATTGGGGATGTTCAGACGATCCATCCGGACGAAAGCAAGCTGATCATAAGGCACATGTGTACAATTTCTAATTGTTTCTAGTTTAATTTCCAATTAAATTATTATAGCTATAGAAATGTTCTTTAATGTTCATTACTTTCTCATAAATAGATTTCTAAGCATATTATTATATAATCTTGCTTTATTTTTATTAAAGATTAAATCCAGCAGTTTGCGATTCAAATAAATTATTTTCTGTATTGCTAAAAAATATGAAGGATTTTTTTTTCTGGCAGATAACTTGAAAGAGTCAATCCATTGATACAAAGATGTACATTGTTTTCCTTGAAATAACAGTTGGCATTCATTAAAATGAATAATATTACAAATTCAAAATATTGGACAAATACTGGTTAAGGTGCAGCTTTTGTCCAATATTTAATATTGCGGTCCCATTTCGTATTTCGGTTATACTCGTACATGCATACGTATTTAAATTAAATAAGTTCGTGACTGCATGCCATTGCCCTGTTGCTATCTGCGATCTGTAGCTTTCGAATGTTATTCTACCAAGTGGTTACTGTGTGTGCTTTGCAGCGACGAGTTGATATCCGATGAGTATGTGGCACCAAATTTGGCTAGCCGCGTGTTTTCCTCAGTGTCCAGTTGTAGAAACGCAGCTGCCTCAATGGGATTATCCCACAGCGGAGTAGGAGTGAAATGTATGCGATTGTCATTGACGATTTTTTTTATAGTTCCATTAAATTTTGATTAGCTGATATTTTGTGGCGATCCATTGGCCGATCGGTCGGGCGACAGATCACTCCATGTATGTGGGGTAGTGGGGTATTAGACGCCGGCACGTGGGACAGGAGTGCTGTATGTCGTTATCGATTCGATCCGGGACAGATACGAGTTCAGACGTGACACGTGAGCAACAGTCAGAATGAAGTTGAGCGTAGGTATAGTCGTATTTGCTCTAGGAAGTCGCAATTCGCCTGAAGAATTGAGGAAAGCACTTCTTCACTATGCAGTGTTATGATGGCCGATTTTTAGCTGGCGTTATCAAAGGGAATTCTTATAAACCTTTGGACCGCTCCCACGGTAGCCGATTCTACGCATCGACCCATCTTAATATATGTACAAGGTTGTTGTTGTGGTAGCGATGCTTCGAATGCTGCGGTTCTTCTTGGATCGAGTGGGTTTGGCAGCTCTTAGCCGTTGAAAAACGGGTCGTTCCGGTACGAAGAACCGGCTGCAACAGGAACGAATATACAAGGTTCAGACCATTGTGCATCTTTAACATGATGGCATCCCAAGCCGTCCAGGTTGAGATGTGCATCGCCATGTTGGTGGTCCGCTAGCCGAATGTGGGTCGCAATTAAGGGTGGAGCAGCGCTTTGAGGGTCTTGGCTACAGGAGACAAAAGTGTGATGGGACGGTATGATTCGCCTAGTGTTGGCTTCTTCTCTGGTTTCAGTATAGGGATCACCCTTCCAAAATTCGGGAATGAAAGACAATAAGACGGAGAGGCTGATCATGGTCGTTCTGTTATCAATTGCTCGTGTGTCAAGACGTTTGAGCATGACCATCGAAACACCGTCTGGTCCAAGAGCTTTGGAACTCTTCGCTCTTTTTATCGCTGCGGTAACTTTTTCAGATGAAAATTTAAGTGCCCGTTCAACTGGACTGTTACGAATGCTCCTAGTAACGATTCGCTTAAGTCTATCACGAGGTGGACGCTCGATAAACTGTTTGTTATATTACGTTTACACTATCCCCAGATTACTTCATCTGCAGCGTAATCTGGGTGTGGTGAGTTCAAAATTGTACGTATTTGACAGTCGCAGATTATCTCAGCTGGCGCAGATGAAGTAATCTGGGGATAGTGTAAACGTAATATTAAAGTTGTTGGCACATTTTGTCGGGTCGGTAACCGCAATGTTGCCGAAATGAATTGTGTTTGGTTGGGTAAGGGCACTAACCGTTGACCAAAGCTTATTAACGCTCGTTGTTAAGTTGCAATTGTCTCCTGCGATCTGTTAATTATTTGAAGATGTCAAGATTTAACGCCTTGATCCTTGGATGGTTCGGGTTATGTATATTACGTTTACACTATCCCCAGATTACTTCATCTGCTGCTTAATCTGGGTGTGGTGAGTTTAAAATTGTATGTATTTGACAGTTCGAGATTAAATCAGCCGGCGCAGATGAAGTAATCTGCGGATAGTGTAATATTATATTACGTTTACACTATCCGCAGATTACTTCATCTGCGCCAGCTGAGATAATCTGCGACTGTCAAATACATACAATTTTGAGCTCACCACACCCAGATTACGCTGCAGATGAAGTAATCTGGGGATAGTGTAAACGTAATATTACGTTTACACTATCCCCAGATTACTTCATCTGTTGCATAATCTGGGTGTGGTGAGTTCAAAATTGTATGTATTTGACAGCAGTGGCGTGGCGTGATAATTCAACTAGGGGAAGCAATTGGTATTAAAAATTTACTATTATTATGCTTTCCACAAATTTACTGCGTATTAATTGAACCCCTCTCGTTAGCTACTTTTAACATTTCTAATATAAAAGCACCCAGGAATCACGAACGGGGACGTGAGAGTAGGTATACTGTATTTTATCAGCATTTTAATTCCCATGCTACCAATATATAATAATTTACTTTTAAATAAATAATTGTAAAAATTATATGTTGGTAGACTTATCAAAAAAGCAAAGCTGTAACTATAAGTATATAAATAAAGCATATTCGAATTATTAGAACTACTATAACAATAACAACAATAGCAAAAAAATTGCAAAATAAATATCCATACACTCATAAAGAAAGTAATCATGTTCAGCGAATCAAAATTTGAATAATAAAAACAATAACAATACAATAAAAATTAAAAATAATTCAACTATTTACTATTTAAAAAATCACAGTTAGTGAGTAAAATAAAATAATAATAATTGGGCAATAAATATATTACAAGTCAAAATAAATAATAAGATCCGTACATACTATTATTTGTAATTTAATTCTATTCGTCTTTCTTTTTTTGCGAATTCATCTATAATATCTGTATAAAAACTTTGCTCACACAAACATGATTTAAGGAAAACCTTTTCAATTGACATTATTGCCAAGTCGCTAAGCCGTTGTTCGCCTTTACAATTTCTAAGATACGTTTTAGTCCTTTTTAAGCAAGAAAAACTGCGCTCTGCGGACGCACTGGTTACTGGTAATGTTAAAACTAAACATATTAATTTATAAAATTGTGTGAAGCTATCTTTTAATTTGTTATTAATGAAATAGTTAAAAATACCTTGAAAAGATTTTCCCTGCAAATCAGAATCAGAATAAAGCACAATGAGTTCAGTCTTTAATGAAATATGGTCAAATATATCAGCATAAGTTTTAGTTAAATTTAGTAAAAGATTGTCCGGAAATGTTTTCAAATATTGGTTAAATTTAGAAGAATCTAATAGGTTTAAAAATGTGAAACTTGCTAAGGATGAAAATCTTGAATTTATTTCTGCGGTAATATTATCTATAATTTCGACATAAATACGTGTAAAGAATAGTTCAACATTTTCATTACTGTCAACAAGGCACCTGGCTTTTTTCCGGCGTTGTGGAGTTTCGCAAATAGATGTGGTTTGGGTCCAAATTTCCGTGAAACTATTTCTTAACGATTGAAGTTGATTTTCAAAATCTGTAATTTTTTGAATGCAGTACATTATATCAGTTTGTTTACTTTGAAATATATCGAAAAGTACGTCGGTTTGTGGAAAATTTTTAGAAAAAACATTGAGCAGGAAAACAAACTGAAAATCTGTAAGTAAAACAAGAAGTCCCCTTGCGCTATTAACGGTCTCGCCATCCCACTTTCCACTCTCATTTTCAATGATATATTCAAAGAGTTCTTTTAATTGATCTAAATTATCAAAAATGGTTAAAACTAATCGACCATTAAAAGTCCAACGTGTTGGAGCTAATTTTGGAAGCCTTTTTTTGAGGAATAAATCTAGTGCAACTGTTCTCTTTGTTGAATGATTAAAAAATGTTGAAAAACAAGTAATAGATTGAAAAAAAATTCGACATTCGCGTATTTTATCGCATGATTTAGATAAAACTAAATTTAACCGATGAGCGAAGCAATGAATATATATTGCGTTTTTATACACATCCTTTACACGTGTTTGTAATCCAGTTATTTTACCAGACATTACCGAAGCCCCGTCATAGCTTTGACAAATAAGTTTGTTACCGCAATTGAATTTTTGAACAACATCTAAAACATGGTCAAATAAACGCGACGCAGTCTGATCATCAGAAATATCTGTAAAAGTTATGAAAGTTTCTTTAACCTCACCGGAAGGAGTAATGTAACGAAAGGTTGTTGAGAGTTGAGAACGACATGAAACATCGGTTGTTTCATCTAATATTATTGCTATAAATTTAGTTTGCCGAATTTCATTATAAATCTGTTTTAATAAAATTTTAGAAATGCTACTAATGAGATCGTTTTGAATATAATTTGATATTCCGGAAAAAACAGTCGCTTGCTCCAAGTGAGCTCGCAAGTCCGGATTATATTTAGCTAAAAGATTTAAAAGTTCAACGTAATTTCCCCTATTGCAAGAATTCACATTTTCATTGTGACCACGAAATGCCTGTTCTTGACATCCTAAATGGCACACAACGTCAATTAGCATTTTTAGTATTTTATATCTCGATTTTTCGAAACTTTCTCATTGTGCAATATTATTGAAGATCTATGTTGGCTACTTAATAATTCTTCAATTCTAGGACCGGAACCGAACTTGGAAAGAAGAAGTACTGACTTTAAATGATCAACGCTTTTCGTACCATGCCTGTCCACAGCTTTATGTAAATTATTTAAGTCACAAAACCCGGTAGTTCGCCAAACATTTGAATCATTTGAAAATAACAAGCATGGCCAACAAAATAATTTTTGCTTGGTCTTACAACCGGTAATCCATTCCGTATCTTCATAAATCTTAGCAGTAAAATGCCTAGTTCATCTTTTTGTTTTAGAAACAATTTCCAAAATCGGTTTCGGTCGACCCTTTTCGATAATGTCTTTTTTTTCTGCGAAAGATCGAGATCCAAAAGACAATCGAAAAAGATCATCAACAACACAATATTGATCCATGCTACTTTAAAAACAAATCAAAACACTATAAGCAATTATAAGCACCTAGACCGATTAAAAAACCCCTTCACCTTTTCACCAACAAAAAGCACACAAATCGCACTACACTAAAGCACTACACTAGAGCAAATGAGTTTTAAATTTAACGGCTCATTCAATTCCTTGTGACGTCAATGACTTGAGGCAGTATTACCATCTCCCACTTATTTTTTCTTGGAATTTTCCGTTAAATGGTTTTCGATTAGATATAAGTTATTGAAATATGCATAAATATCCCTATAATTGAGTTCGTCTCTTACTAATACTCGTATACACTAATAATTCTATGCGAAATCACTTCTTCTCGAATTTACCAATAATAATTTTTAACCATGAAGCCATTATATTTCAAATCGAAACTTTTTCCACAATTCAATTCCTATCCTACTCTGGTAACCCTTGTGAAACTCATATAGCACATCACATACGCATTGCAACACAGCAAATATTTTCAGTCCACAAGAAAATACGAACAAAGAGGAAATGGGAAGAAAAGTTCCCCAGCGTCCATGCGCCAGCAGCTCCGCTGCAGGCAAGAATTTCCTCTACTACATGTGAGGGGAACTTGGAAGCAAATTCCTGAGTGCTTCCAACCTACCGTGTACGTGATTTTTTTTTTATCGCGACACAGTAGGTTTACTGGGGAAAAAAATAAACGCTCATAGATGCAAATTTTGATATGCTTCCATGTGTCTTCTTCTTGGTGTGGTGTGGTGGTTTTCGCGGTGTTACCAATTCGGCTGTGTAAGATATTCGCGATTAGTTTCTTTGGAACTTTTATTTACATAGACTGTGCCGAAGAGTTTTTTTCGCGACTTTTTTGCGCGATTCAGAAAAAATTATTTAGAAAATTTTCCACCAATCGCCAAATATAAGGGAAGCAATGCTTCCCTTGCTTCCATGGACGCCACGCCACTGTTTGACAGTCGCAGATTATCTCAGCCGGCGCAGATGAAGTAATCTGCGGATAGTGTAAACGTAATTTAAACGTATGTAATATTAGTGCCACGAATGCGGTCTTTTATCATCTGCCAAGCTAGCTGCTGAAGTAGCTGAAATTTTGCCGAATTTCGAGTATTCGTACCTACTGGGAGTTCATCCCATCATACATCATAGTAATCGCTTTCTGGAGTATGTGCCTAATGCCCGAACCATATTGAACGCAGAATGCAGCAGCAGAAGCAGCAGCGAAATGTTAAATTGTAAAGCATGCGTTTCCTTTAAACTGGCCATACACGCAGCGATCGTTCGGGCGATTCGTCGCCCGATATTGATATCGGCCGACGGATCAGCCTGTGTATGTGAAAATCGCACCGATCGGCCGATCAATTTTTATCTGCCGATGTTTTAGTGCGATTTTCGTGCGATCCGTCGGGGACGATCGATTGGATGGTGTATGTGATTATCCCGAGTGATGGCTGAATTAGAGTATGCGCGAACAACGCGGCTTCTGCTGCCAAATAAAGTTGAATCAATGTATTTCATATGGCGATAAGTATACTGTGCGCGAACAACACGTCGCTCACGTCGCGAAAGTTGAGACGAGTTCAACTTTGTCGCAATCAACGAGCCGCGAAATATCAATTCACAATAGGCATGTGGTTTAAAACTGTGGGTGATCATTTGTTTTGTTGGAAGTTACTGTTATGCGCTTGGAAGTGCATGTTTCTATTCTTGATTCAAAAAAGTGTTTCAAGTTTGTTAGGAAGCCAGTTTTTCACAGCTCAAATGTGTCAAAAGAACGCGAACAAGAGATTTGACTATAACTGGCTGAACAGCTGATTTTCGTTGACTGCGACTTGGGGACGTAATTCGCGCACAGTATAATTCTGAGGTGAGTGTCAAATTACCAAATTATTAAATGATGAATTTGAAGGATTCTAATGATTTAAATGCGCAGAGCTATTGAAATATCAAATACATATATAGTATACGGAAATACCACACGTATCCAAATAGCTAACAAAAATTAATTTAGGTTGTAATAGGATTGAATCATAACAAGGGGGATACATACTCACGTCGTATTTGTCGTAAAATTGTAATCTTTTGTCATTTTTCTATGGGGATGACAGAAGTTTGCGACGAATACAACGTTTACGATATTTGCGGCAGGGAGCGTGAATCCTCCTTATTTATTTTTTGAATTGTCGTTTGTTACCGCATCGCACGAAAATCGTACAGTGTGTGTGCAGTCGTGATCGGCAGATATTTTGCGACGATCCATCGGACGACGGACTTAGATTGAACGCAGCGGCAGCGGCGAAAGCAGATCCGCATGTTGTTGCAGTTGCTGCTCCCGCTGCTGCTGCTATCCGCGTTCATTCTGGTTCCGGTATTATCCTCGAAGATAACGTCTGAATAAAAGAAAATGAATTATTGAAGATCGAACTGTTTCCATTTCCATGCCTGCTTTCAAATTCCCTCTTGAAATGGATATGTTTATTGGTCCTTTTTGTTTATAGGACCAAATGAATATCTTTGGTCTAGGATGGGTCAGCACATGAAGAATTGAGATCGTATGCTCATTTGAGTGTGAATCTTAGACCCGCCATAGACGGTGCGATCAGATCGATCTGACGATGGATCACCACAAAATCTCTGACGATCGAAATTACATATATGGAACTGTCAAAAAAATCGTCAACGATAGTCACATACACTGTGCGATCGATCTGACGATCAAAATATCGTCAGATCGATCGGACGACGGATTGCATCGTACATGAGGGCTATTAATAGTGTTGTGCTTGCGTTTCTGTATATTGTTGTATGCATGGAGTGCGTGACACTTATGGCACGGACTGTACTAAGCTCTACCATAGTCTCGAACCATCGATGATGACAAGTCCGAAAAGAACGGAACACTAGCAGATTCTCGAATCATCTAGAATATTTGTTAACTACTGGATACACGAGTCTAGCAGCAGAGTCTCGAACCATCTAAGTCTTTCTGGAATACGAGATCCTCTATTTAAAGCCAGGGTCACCAAGAGCGAAGTAACTTAAGGTCGCCACCCACGGCAAGCATTTTGGTCGCGAGCATGCGTCGAACCACGTCAAACTCTATAGAAAAAAAATCTTCTCTGAATCATACTGAGTATGGTTGGTTATTTAGAGATAGCACCGCTCAGGGCAAAATTACTTCATCTGTGATAGTTCCAGTGAGTCATCCTGAGCTAGTGTCCCCGGTGATAATAGTTCCACCTGGGATGGGCCCGTTTATCATCCTGGAATGATTCAGAGGGCACTGTTCCATCCGGACAGATTGTGGTGTCCAGGTCTGAATTGCCAATATGGGCTCTAGCGAGATGGGTCCACCTGAGATGGGTTGTGTGTTTCTCCTAGAATGTGTTCATGGGCAGTGTCCGCCCATGAATTGAAGTAGTTACTCCGTAAGGTGTCTTTACTTCAAAAGCCTTAGTTGGAATGATTACGTTATTCAGTTATATTACGTTTACACTATCTCCAGATTACTTCATCTGCAGCGTAATCTGGGTGTGTTGAGTTCAAAATTGTATGTATTTGACAGTCGCAGACTATCTCAGCTGGCGCAGATGAAGTAATCTGCGGAAAGTGTAAACGTAATATTAGCACGAATCTTTACGTAGTTCGCCTGTAGCAGTTTGTTATGGACTAATTTAGAGCACATTTTCTCAAATATTTGAAAAATAATCTTTTCAGATAGATGATTCGAGTGCTAATCGGGGTCGTGTACGCGCGTGAGTAGAGTTTAATTTTATATGTTACAAATATGCATCTATAAGCGTAATGTGCAAAAAATAAAATATGTATTAACAAATATAGTTCAAACAATTCGTTTTTACATGAATCGGATTTATGTTTGAATTATATTTCGATAAGACATCCCAGGAAAAATGTGCATTTTGCATATTTTGGTTGCCATATTTATGAAGGCAGGTACTGTAATTTGACTTAATATAACTATGCACAAAACACACCGTCACGATCTAGTAAATGAGAAGATGCTACTAACTAACTCATCTGGAGGCCTTGATTTTCATTCCACAACGAAAACGAACTGTATACCAGGCTAAACTTTCAATTCTTCTTTTGAATAAATAGAAGCATGCTCTTCGTCAGAGCCAATTTGCTGACGCTGACGAAAATTCTGGGATTCGTCGCCCAAATATGTATGCATGACGAATCTAAGAATTAAATTGCATCAGCAAATTTCTTGCTTATACAATAACTGTTACTGTTGATATTTGTGTGTTCCTTAGGCCGCTACGGATTGGTGGGGGGAGGGGGTGTGTGTGGAGGCCAAACAATATGTTCATTTGCTCTGGTCTCTGGTTGTAAGAACCGGCTTTAGTGAAGAATGAGAGAAGAATCGATGCCCTCGCCGCATGTGCAACTTTTCACATATTTAGAAATCAGTCGAAAGCTTTCAAGAGCATATTTCTTTCTTGATTCTCCGACAACGCAAAAATAAACCGGCAACACGGCATGAAATGGTTCAAGGCCGGAATTACACTATCGTATTTATATTATCATACCTATGATCCGATGGAGTTTCATCGGATATATTAGGCCATATGAATAAAAAATACTTAGTATTTACTCACTTGGCTCAAATTTCACTATTTTTGCGTAAATACTCACATTGGTATGACAAAACTTTAACGAAATGCCAGTTCTGAGTATTTAGTATTCGAACATGAGATTTGGTATGAATAAAAACAACGTTAGTATTTACTTGAAAAATGCTGCGTCTGGTCAATAGGATGCTCAAATCGATACTTTGATATTTGAATGACCCGAATTTCTCAGAATCAGCCGTTTTCCGTATGGAAAAACGTATCTAATAGCCGCCATACATTATGCGATCCGTCGCCCGATCGATCGGCCGATGGATCGCCACATCAAACAAATCGTCAACGATAAGCGCATACACAGACCGATCCATCAGCCGATATCGATATCGGGCGACGGATCGGCCGATCGATCGGTGTGCGGTCCCTGCCAACATCAGCACCTCGATTCGATCTGACGTCCATGTCTTGGAGACGGCTATTGGTCAATCTGGTTATCTGTTCTGCCATCCGGAGAGGTCCAGGTTGTTAAGTGGCAGCGTTTGTGCTTGAACAGGGTACCGCCAATGACGAGTTGACGAGAGTTGCAAAACTCCACAAACATCTCGCCATATTTGTTCCTGTTGCCTATTCCATAATTGTCCATTAGGTGTTCTAAGGCTACATTGTCAGACCCAACTTTGGCGTTAAGATCCCCCGTGATAATTTTTATGTCACCTTTGGAAGCCTTGTCGAAGGTGTCGCCAAACCGTGGATAAAAGGCGTCCTTAGCTGATTGATCCGCTAGTTCAGTCGGGGCATAGTACTGAACTATTGTGATATTTCTAACCCTGGATTTGAATCTGGCTGTGTTGATACGGTCGGAGATGGGCTTCCATTCAATTAGAGATAGGCATACCTCCCTAGTGAACAGGATTCCAACGCCTGCCGTTTAATGTTTCGAGTGTTATATTACGTTTACACTATCCCCAGATTACTTCATCTGCGCCGGCTGATTTAATCTGGAACTGTCAAATACATACAATTTTAAACTCACCACACCCAGATTAAGCAGCAGATTAAGTAATCTGGGGATAGTGTAAACGTAATATAAATTGATTTCAGGTACGCAGGTTACAAGCTCACATTCCCAAAATCGTCCAAAATTTCCCCGATCGATGTATGGATTTGACAGGGAAATTTTGCGTTGGACCGGGAGAAAATTGGATTTTGGACGCAAGTGTGTGTCGACCTTAAGGATTTAAGTTTCGTCTTGAAATTTGAGTTGACGTTTGAATGCTAACTAAACCCAGACACACTCCCAGCCAAGACATGCCCCGTTTTCGTGTTCGCTACTCCAATCTGCTCTCGATCGTTTTTTGCCGCCTGCTGCTGCTCTACTATGCTTTGTACAAAAAAAAACACACAGCTAATATTATTCGCAAAACTCACGCGTTTTTATTTATTTTTATATTAATATGTTTTCAAAATACCCTTATATGGAAAAACAGGACCAAATAAATAATACAAAAGTAATGTAAACGTAGAAAATGTTTTTTTTTATTAATTATTATTTCAAATAAAACAAACTTAATGAGTTCACAACCTATCACCTAAAATTTTTATTAAAAAAGAATATAGTATTGTAGATTTTAACAAATAATTAACAAAATTTGTCTCGAATATAGGCACGAAATTTTCATTCATATAATTTAACTTGATATTATTGAATTGTAAAATATAATTAGCGTCTCGTTTGATATACACATACGGAATACATAGTAAAGCCGAGCTGCTAGGGTGGGTCCTTTTTTTTTTGTGGAAAAAGATCTCTTCCTGGTTCTATATATAAATAATTAGAATGACATTCATTACCAAACGCAACTACAACGAACCATTTCACTTTCGTAACAACGACCTCTTGTTTTCATAGGCTGATCCTTAACAGCCATGCAGAGCAGAGCAGGTTAACACCACACAATTACACTAACAATTTGATCTGAGCCGCTCTGGATAAAATCTTATTGCAAGAATGCTGCTCCGTTAGTATTGAAATGCAGGCGGCGCAGGTGTCGAAGTTTTCGGGCAGTTTACAGTTTGGGAAGCACATAAAATTAATTTCCTGTCAAGAAAATGTTCGGTTTGTGTAATTATATGAAATAGTAAACATACAAAACGATTCTGCTATCTAAACAACTCCAATTTCAAGAGGAAACTTAAATCCTGAGTGCAGATACAATCGGACAAATTCCCTTTAGGCAGCAAAATTAGTTTAAATGTTTACTATTCCAAATAATTATACAAAACGGAGATTTTATTGAGAGGAAATGAACTTTATGTGCTTCCCAAAATGTAAACTGTCCAAAAACTTCCACCTCCTGCACCGCCTACATTTCAAATGTGGAACTATTTAACAGAGTAAAAATCCTGCACTAACGTTCTATCGAGAGCAACTCAGATCAAATTGTTAGTGTAATTGTGTGGTCTCTACCTGCTCTGCTCTATATGGATCTTGAAAAAAACGCGGCTATTGTGCTGTTCTGCTCTGTTCTGGGTGGGGGTCACAAACAACCATGGTCACAAACGCCGTGGACGGGACTTAAACCCGTAACGATCGTAGCCAGATATGAGACTACCTCTACGCACTGAGCTACCGGTCGCCTCAAGCTTATATTAAATTACGTAAATATTACGTTTACACTATCCGCAGATTACTTCATCTGCACCGGCTGATTTAATCTGGAACTGTCAAATACATACAATTTTAAACTCACCACACCCAGATTAAGCAGCAGATGAAGTAATCTGGGGATAGTGTAAACGTAATATAAACGTAATATTAGCGACTGCATATGTTTTTACATACAGTAAAATCCAATTTAAGCCCTGCCGCACACTGTCGACCACAAACATTGTACAAATGGACAATTCTTCAGATTTCTGTGAATTGTGGGTGTGTGTCTTTGTCGTGCTCGACGGGAAGAAACAAAACAGTCAAAATTAAATTCCGTTGGTTTTTTATTGCTCCTTACTCACTAAACTTGAATTCACAAGTCTTTTCTTATTCCAAATGTACTTATCCGCTTGCGACACCACACAGTCGGATCATCAGCTATTTTGCTGATGCCTAGATAGCAATAATCCCATTGATGACCATTAATAGTTTAATTAATCGAAGTCATCAATGGATAGGTGAATGCACGCAAGCCAGCTACGTGCATGGCAACGGAAGTGTATTATACACAACATCTTGAGCCATTCGAAGGACACGTGTACCATGTTCGTGTTCGACAGTGTGTGACCGAAAGAATATTTCATAAATACATATATCCTTTATGATCCAGAATAGGACCTAGCGTTTTGAATTTTGCGATTCGTCCGCAGCCAACAATGAATGAGCGTCCAAGTAGCAATCTCCAAAATTACCGAGATTAGTGTAAAAATATTGGTTTTCGGGGTCGCTGAGATGAATGGTGGCACTCCCAAAACTGACTAGCCCTCCCCCTTCCCCCACTTCCGCGGCTAAGTGACCGTCAGTAAAATGTCCAAAATGACCAAGGTTAGTGTCGAATGGTGTGATACCACCAAAAATCAAAACCATTGGGTTTGAGATCACGGAGAAGAATGGCGGCATTACCCAAGCCTTTTTCCTTCAGAAATGAGTGAGAGGGAAAAAATGTCCAAAATGACACAGATTAGTGTTAATTAGTTTTGGAGGTCGATAAGATGTATGGTGACACTTTCAAAAACACACAAAAGTTCGGAATAATGGTACGATCACAGGGATGAAGTAGCACTGATGCGAGAATGATGAGGGCAACCAGGCGGGCAGAATCAGCAGAAGAACATCAGCGGCGTGTTGGAAGTGTTCGCAGTAGAGCCGCAGAAACACAGCAGTTACGCGAGGCGCGCAACCAAGCGGCAAAAATAACTATGGCTGCTGCGAGAAAGGAGAGATTTGGTGATGGCTCCATTCCAATATGACGAAAATTGAGATTACAGCGTCCACCGAAGCGTTTCAATTGGGAAGATGGAAAAACTATGTATAAATATATTGCCACGCTTTAAAATTTGGAAAAGGAACACCCGGAATGTGCTGTTCAAACGTTCAAAAATCGAATTGCCCCAATTATGAAGCCACCAGAAGCGCTTTCAAAATATTTTGGACGAGATCCCCTATCAAAACATTTCCTCCAAATTTCAGAAAGTACAAAGCTTGCTTCCAAATGACATCGTTCAGAGCAAAAAAAAAGTAGGTAACGAGGGTAGAATCGTGCCAACGTTCAAAGTAGAGGGTCAGATATACCATCAAGTGCACTCACTTCTTCCACTCCCCGACCAAGACTGCAAGTTATTGCAAATTTATTTCATGGGCAACGAAGAACACAGTATGTGGATCGGCGTTTGCAAAAGAACCCTGGAGCAAATCAGGAATTGTGACCCATCTTCAAAGACATTTGCAAACGGAAAATGCATTAGTACGTCTACTCCGAACCGCATTGGATCGAATGGGAACTACATGCAAATTCGATATGCAAAAACTTGAGTTTAGTGTCAAACAAATGGTTTTCGGGGTCACCGGGATAAATGGTGGCGCTCCCAAAGCCCCCCTCCCCCGAGGTGACTGTGAAAAAATGTCCCAAACGAACGAAATTAGTGTAAATGTTGTGAGCGAAGCGTTAATCTTAAAACCAAATTGAATAAAACACTGCGTTTATCCTGTTCAAGTGTGCCACGTTCATATGAAAATGAATATACATTAAAATAATGTTCGCAATGCGGAAAACAATGCGACAAAAAAAAATCAAATAGAAATCAACGCCACTTATTCTAATTTAATTGTAAAACAATAGATCATAATCAAATCCTTAATCAATTTCCGCAATTAACACATTATAATGAAAATAAAATCAATTAATATAATCATACTATATATGTATTTATATATATTATAGTTTTGTTTCCTCTCTGCTGTGACGAATTATTTTATTCCTTGCTTGTAGTCCTATCAAATTTTAAAATCACAGTAACGCTAAATGAACAACATATTATTGCGTAATTTTTCTCTGATAAAATTTGCCTAATCTACAATCAGATTCATGATCGTTGAGTCTTCATCACAATTTTCCTCCATGACTGATCGTCAGTCCAAAGTCACACATTCGTGTCTCGTTATGAGATTCAAAAAAAAATACAAACTGGTAACTTTCATTCAAAACGCTCTTACTTGATCATTATCCGCAAAATACAATACATCCTTTTCAATCTTCACTGATTGATCATGACAATAATTCAAAAGCCTATCTAAAAGACAACACCAAATCGATCATGAGCTGAATGAAGATTGGCAATTTACACATTCTGCTTCCGGTCTAGCTCTCATTCCATTTCCCAGAGTACAACAATCAATGCCGAGTAATTTTTGACTTATTCTTTTTACGTTTCCCGATTAACGAGTCGTGGCGGATAATTCGTTTCTTTTTTACCAGTTTAGAGCTTTCACTGCCACCGAAAGCGTTCTTCACTTTTGGCGTTAGCGCCGTCGTAAGTTGACCAACACCAACGCCACCGACACCACTACTCTTCAGAAGAAAACTATCAGCCTTTTTAGTTTTTCGAAATGTCGACAGAATTGGATTCGTATTCGACGAATGGACAATCATTCGTGACGATGAACACGATGCAACGGCATCATCTATTGTATTCGAACTTTTGTACGACAAAATACTTGCGTTAGATGTAGGTAGGATACCGGAATCGGATTTGGTCGCATAAATGTCGAGAACAGATTCTGAGGTGCATTTCTTTAGTGAGATATTGCTTGCAGGGTAGAACTCTTGTTTATCGACCGTCAGTTGTCCTTGACTGGAAGAACTTGTCGATGCAGAATCGGCATCGCCACTTGTCGGGAGAATTATATTAGAGAAGTTTGGCAGTGTTTCAAATGCTATTGCCTTCTCCGACAATATGCTCTTGAATCCTGATTCAGAAGAGCTAGATGACTCTGCACCTGCGATCGTTGACGTCGTCGTCTTCCTCTTGGGCGGCGAATGTTCTTTTGATGCTGCCATCGTGAGTGTCGGCGAAACTCGCACTTTCTTCGGTGGTATGGGAAATCCGTGATCCTTTTTAGTTGTACTACATGATGTTGATTCTAGTAGAACTACAGGTTTTGGCTTCTTTTTGGTCACCGCGATATCCTTCTTGCCGTATAAATTCGTCGAATGTGCCTTCAGAGGGTTCCTCTTTAGAGAACGGGTGGGTCGTGGTGGCAATTTCGACGACGACGGATTCAAATTTTGTAGAACTGAAAGTGACGTGGTTTGTGTGGATGACGACGATGGCACAGCCAAATCCCACGTGGAAATGTTGTGATGATAGATTTTGTTTTCTTTGGACATGTCGTTTGATGGTGTGGCCGACGATAGGGAATTACGTTTGACTCGCTTCACGTGCTGTTGCTGCGACGCGATTATCTGTGGGTGGAATATCAGAGAAATTAATGAAAGCTACAGCTTTCTTATTATTATTATTTTTAGAGACATCGATCAATACTGAAGCTAACATCAAACAGACATTTAACTAGGGAATAAAAGACAAGGACTGGGTGCATATAAACGAATGATGTGCTAACCCAACTCTCAAACAGAAAAATTACATATGTATATAAGAAACGTGAAACAGAATATTGGATTACATGGCAGATTATATATTTGAAATAGTGCCTATGAGTGAAACCACGAAGAGGATAAAAAAGTCAACAATTACGCGTTCGTAATGTCGTTGTACGTTGTACTAGTATATGCTTTGAGCATTACTGGGGCACGCTAGACGACCTACAACGGCTAAACATGTTTTCCACAACGAGGCATAATCATCGGCTACTGATCTGACCCAAGATAAACTAGAACGTTCCCTTGCTCGCCTTTATGCTGCTTACACCGGCAGATCGAAGACAGCACCTGATGAGTACTGATCTGTCGGTGGTAGGAAACCAGAGGCACAAGGATCTATTACACCCGGACCCCGATGCGAACACCAGGACATCTAGGCGTCTGTCTCTTATCTAGTGATAACTCACGATTTTACGCTGAAATCTTGCGACAGGGAACGCCGCTTGCAATGACTAAATAACGCAGCAGCGGCATTTTCCGGAGTACTGGCGTACACTACGCTGTGATCTAGATGTAATGTACGCGCGCAATTTACGCAGCCACAAAGTTTTATAATATAATACTCAAAATTTTGCCGCTTTTCTACTGATTACAAATTCCGCTTTTGTTTTATGGACGATCGGGAATTTTGACAATACATATGTATGTATATCGAAGTAGCAACGCCAGTACTCTGCAAAATGCCGCTGTTCGTTCATTAGCCACTGCAAGCGCCGATCCCTGACGCGAGATTTTAGCGTAAAATTGTGACGTTATCACTGTACGAATATTTCGGCCTTTAAGACCATAACAGTTAGGACACTTGATCAATTAAGATTGGATAGCATCTTGAGGAATCACAACCAAATTGAACGACGTGTTGTAATACCTAAGTGTCGTCGTACACTGTCGAAGACGAGCTCGAGCATGGTACAAGTGTCTTTCGAATGGCTCAAGCCACACACACTCCACACAAATTTGAAGAAAAGATCTTCCTGTCAAACATGACATACGTGTTCGACAGTGTGTGGCCGGGGTATTACCTCATATGACCATTATGATTCGGGCTAATTTCACACGGGTTTCCATGGCCCGGGTCCCGGGAGATTAATGGCTCCTTAAGTTGGGAGTTTTCTTTCCTTATGGGCCTTATTAATGCTCAAGTTTCAATGGTACAATCCTCAATGCCTGAAGAAGCTTCCCTATGAGTCTCAGCCCCCACCCCAATATTTGGATTGCGGGCGCAAAAAGTGCCATGGAGTGTATGCACATTCCAGAAACTAATCTTTGTCATCAAGCAATAGACAAAAGTTACAATCGATGAGTCAGTCCTAATCTGATGCATCATTTCTCTTTCTGGACAAGACACTTGGGGTTATTACTTTTCATCATGTATTGCGAACACGTTTTCATGATTATCTCGCTTTCACAATTACCGATTGGTATCGTGGATTTTATTGACACACAAAAGAAAAAAAGAAACAAAGAACGCTAGTAGAAAGAAAAAATAGCAAAGAATGCGCTTTCTCCCACTGGGTGAAATGAATTAATTTTGTAGGTTCTTTTAATTCGGAATGGGAATTTGGAAAATTGACAGAACATGTTATTATTTACGATCCTCATTTTGTTGTCTTCCATATTTGTTACATACAAAAATGCACAGCTAAATGCACGATTAACTATCAAAATTATCGAATGCGAGATGTATACGGGAAAATAAATTGTGAATGTCAAAAACGCACCTTAAGAGTCATAATGGGCAGATCCGATTAGAGCCTAACGATGTAAGACATCTCGCGATTTTCGCTTCTTCAAAAACAAATAATACCAATGAAAACAACATGAATTAGAAAGTAAACGGAAAAAGAAAACATAAATTATTCAAGTCCAAAATCAAGCTTTACGGTTAGCAAATTGTTGGAAGTGTATGGCTACAGGCACGGAGCAGGACTTATTAAAACTCTGTCTAAATTATTTTTTTTTTTTCACTAGGGGCAACAACTGGATCACGGCCACTCACAAAACTAAAGTAAAATCTAATCAGCCTGCTAACATACAAATCCACACCAAATGTTCGGTATTATCAGGGCAAGTGGCTCCGGAAACTATCCTCCAAAAAACAATATCCCCCAGTAAACTTTGAAAAAAAATTTTAGATGTTCACATATTTTTTGAGGCTATCATTCTCGCTGACATCTTCCCCAATTTAAAATGAGAAATCATTAAAGTTAATTTTGCCCCCAAAAATTGTACAACTGTCCCCAAATGGAGGACGCATTTCTTATGAATAAACCCCTCAAAATCGGTCATGCATAGGGGATCTCCGCTTTAGGCAATACGGATATCGCTTACACTTATCATAAAAAATTCTAAGCTTTGTAAAACTTAAAGCGAAAATACACTTAAGCGTGACCCCAGAGTGCAGTCCCGCATTATTCAGTCCGAACCTACTGTGTATACATCATAACCAAAACTTCATAATGCAAAACGTAGGTTTGTACTGTAGAAAGCGGAAATTGCCTTCAGGGTTGGCCCAGAGCAAATTCCCGCTTCAGGCAGTACAAACATATCCTCTACGCATCAGACATGTGATGGGGAGACACGGTCTTGGTGATCGTAATGACAACGGTGAAAGATTTGTGGAGTTCTGCAACTTTCACAGTCTCTTCATCGGTGGTACTATGTTTGAGCATAAGGACCACCACAAAATCAGTTGGTCCTCTGTTGATCGGCGCAGAACACAAAATCAAATCGACCATTTTGCCATTAGTAAAAGATTCAAGAGTTGCCTCCTGGACGTGCGAAACAAGAAGGGTGCCGATATTGGGATGGGAAGAGACCATTATCTTATGATCGCTAATGTTCGATTGCGTATTGCAGCCGTGCGCCGCCCCAGCGACGAAAGATCCAGGCCCCGCAAATTCAACACCGCTCGACTAAAAAATCCAGCTGTCTTACAACAATATAATGACCATCTTGCGCAAAAAGCGGCTGAGATAACTAGTCACCCAGATAGTGACATAAACGAAAACTGGGATGCCATAAAAAATGCGTACATTGATAGCGCAAATACCATCCTTGGCCCAAACCCGGATTGCCGGAATAAGCCCTGGATGTCCGACGCTTCATGGCAGCGGATTGTTGAAAGAAAGGAGCTGAAAGTTCGTTTGGCTGCAGCCTCAGACGACAATCGAAGCAGCATCGAACTCCTTTACCGTCAGAAAGCTCGAGAAGTTCAGCGTAGTGTGCGACGCGATAAAAGAGTTTATGCCAATTCTCTTTTAGCGTCAGCAGAAGAAGCCGCTAGAAGTAACAACTTAAACGCCGTATACGGTGTCATCAAGGAGTTTACAGGTGGTCGTAACTCCTGCCAACATCCGGTGAAAGATAGTGATGGAAAGCTACTTATCTTGGAAGAAGATCAAATGAGGCGGTGGAAAGAACACTTCGCCGCGGTCTTGAACCGTGTAACCTCTGGTGAAGTTCCCCCTCATATAGATAATTTAACTAACCATCAAAATGTGCGTATACGGTCCACTGCCCCGACTAAAGAGGAAATAGTCACTGCAATTATTGCACTAAAACGAGGAAAGGCCGCCGGACTTGACGGCATCCCTGCCGAACTTTATCAAGCAGCCCCAAGCGTAACTGCCGATTTGCTGCACCCACTTGTTGATAAAGCGTGGAATACAGAGACCTTTCCCACTGAGTGGAAGGAAGGTTTGATCATCAAACTTCCAAAGAAGGGTAGCCTCACAGACTGTAATAATTGGAGAGGCATTTGTGTGCTTCCTGCCGTTGCCAAGATAATAGCTAAAATCGCCCTGGAAAGACTAAAGGCCCACTTAGAAAGCACAATTGATGAAGAGCAGGCTGGCTTTCGATCCGGATTCTCCTGTGTCGATCACATTAACACCTTGCGAATCATCATCGAGCAATGCGCTGAATACGATTCTCCGCTTCACTTGCTTTTCATCGATTTCGAAAAGGCTTTCGATAGTGTGAACCGGGATTCTAAATGGGCGGCCTTGCGCAGGAGAGGCATCCCTGAGAAGCTTGTGGCTATTATTAAGGCAACCTATGACGGCGCGAAATGTCGCGTTCTGCATAAAGGTAAGGTGTCGGGGGACTTTGAGATTCGCAGTGGAGTTCGGCAGGGGTGCATCCTCTCACCGATCCTATTCCTCATTGTGATCGGCGATGTGTTGCATGCAGCCCTATCCGGACTCGACAGAGGAATTCAATGGACTTTGACATCTTATCTACAACATCTTGACTACGCTGACGACATATGCCTACTCTCCCACAAAATCATGGATCTGTCCGCAATGGCGTTAGATCTCGAGAGGGAGGCAAGCAAGGTTGGGCTAAAGATTAATACCAACAAGACCAAGGTTCTTAGCCCGCCGTTGCGAAAAAGAAATCGGACACCTATTGCCATCAATATTAATGGGCAGCCTGTGGAGAAGGTGGACAACTTCGTCTACCTGGGTAGCATTGTTGCCGAAAATGGTGGTACGGAGCAGGACATCGCTCGTCGTATCAACCAGGCTAAACGCGCATACGGCATGCTGTCCAAAATCTGGCAGGGCAGTTATCTCAGCATCAAGACCAAGCTGGGCCTGTTTCGCTCCCTGGTACTATCAGTACTTTTGTATGGGAGCAGTACATGGAAACTTTCCGTAGGAGTTACCAGAAAGCTGCAAGTTTTCGTCAACTCATGTCTTCGTCGAATTTTAAGAATTTTCTGGCCCGAAACAATATCAAATGAAGAGCTAAGTCGGCGTACGGGTCAGATGCCAATCGACGATTTGATACGCAGGCGAAAATGGCAGTGGATAGGTCACACATTGCGGAAGAGTGATAACTGCATTGCTTTGCATGCCATGAAATGGAACCCCATTTCCAACCAAGGCCGACCAAGAGGGGATCCTCGAATCACATGGCGTCGATCTGTGGCAAAGGAGTGTCAGGTACTGGGTAAGTCTTTTGGGGAATTGCGCCCCATTGCCCAGAACAGAGTACGATGGCGCGCAGGAGTAGTTGACGCGCTATGCCCCGCTAGGGGTTAAGGCAAAGTAGTAGTAGTCTACGCATCATAACAATAGTTTCATATCAAACAACTTCTGAGACTAGCATATTTACGTTTTGCACAAAAATTAAAAAAAAAATATCCAAATTTGGGGTCAAATTCATCCAATTTTTTCAATTTTGAGGTCATTTCTCGTGTTAACTTTGTCCCCGCGTCAAAATCGCGCGAGACGGGGAAGTTTGATTTTGCAAATTATTGCCCCAAAACTTGGGAAGGTTTTACATTTGCGAAAAAACCCTCAAATTATGCAACATTTTTGGGGAATTTTTCATTTTGATGGATTCATTTGAGGGATATTTCCGGAGCCCGGAACACTAATTATTCAGCACAGCTAATTACGACATATTTCTTAGTTTATTCTGTTCAGACAGTTCCAACATGCTTTTAGCAATGAATAAATCTAACTATAACTTATAATTTCCAAGGATTAAAATCTAAGTTTGGTTAATCTATAAGGCCCTAGCCAGATTGAACGCAGAAAGCAGCAGAAAAGCAGCAGCAGCGGCAGCGGCGACCAAATGTTAAGTTAGAAAGCATGCGTTTCCCCTAAGCCACCTAAGCAGATCTTCCGTTTGCTGTTGTTGCTGCTGCCGCTGCTGCTGCATCTTGTTTGGGCCTAAGAAAAAAATCTAAACCAAATCAAATATTATATACAAGCATATTGATAAGAACAAAAACAAATAGCATGCAAAAGCGAATAGCATAATCGGACGAAATAATTGTCAACTTCTTCGTTTTCGTCTTCGCTTTACAAGTTTGCGTTTTTTCTTAATCTGTAAAATTATATATGATATACACAAGATAAATGTCACGAATATAATAAAAATAAAGATGGAAGAAATGTGTAAAGCAGGGACTGGTTTGCTACAGTGTGACTTAATTGCTTAATCGACTTCTAATGTCGTGCAAAAAATCCATTTCACTTGTATTGAGAAAGTCTATTTGATCTGGTAACAGTGCAGACGTGGAATAGTGAACTTATTGAGATGGAAATGTATAAAGTTGATGATCTTACCTTGCCCGAATTAGCAACAGAACGTTGCGAGCCATGCCGTTCTATCTCGTTCCTTAAGGCAATCCGTAACGCTTGTATCGATCGATATTCGGAATTGTAGATACGTGATATGCTGTTTGAGTTGGTTATGTCCAGAATGGATGGTCCAATTGCACGTCCCACCTGCAATGAAAACATAATATTAACTAGGAATTTAAAATCAAATCCTCTCAATGTCCATGTTTTCTACGGCTATTGCAAACATCAACATACTCTCGTTGATGCAGCTTAACTGTAACGGACTACATCATAAGATAGCTGAATTAACTGCGTTCATGGACAGACATCATGTCTTAATCGCAGCCATTCGGGAGACAAAACTTAATGCCAATTCAACTCTCACGGTGGCTATAAGGAAGGATATACTAACAAATGCTGCGGGAGGACTTGCATTCATTACCCACCATTCTATGCAATATTGTGAGCCATGGCGGCTGTCGCGATGTCCTGCTCCGTACCACCATTTTCGGCAACAATGCTACCTAGGTAGACGAAGTTGTCCACCTTCTCCACAGGCTGCCCATTGATATTGATGGCAATAGGTGTCGGATTTCTTTTTCGCAACGACGGGCTAAGAACCTTGGTCTTGTTGGTATTAATCTTTAGCCCAACCTTGCTTGCCTCCCTCTCGAGATCTAACGCCATTGCGGACAGATCCATGATTTTGTGGGAGAGTAGGCATATGTCGTCAGCGTAGTCAAAATGTTGTAGATAAGATGTCAAAGTTCATTGAATTCCTCTGTCGAGTTTGGATAGGGCTGCATGCAACATGTCGCCGATCGCTATGAGGAATAGGATCGGTGAGAGGATGCACCCCTGCCGAATTCCACTGCGAATCTCAAAGTCCCCCGACACCTTACCTATATGCAAAACGCGACATTTCGCGCAGTCATAGGTTGCCTTAATAATAGCCACAAGCTTCTCAGGGATGCCTCTCCTGCGCAAAGCCGCCCATATAGAATCCCGGTTCACACTATTGAAAGCCTTTTCGAAATCGACGAAAAGCAAGTGAAGCGGAGAATCGTATTCAGCGCATTGCTCGATGATGATTCGCAAGGTGTTAATGTGATCGACACAGGAGAATCCGGATCGAAAACCAGCCTGTTCTTCATCAATTGTGCTTTCTAAGTGGGCCTTTGTCTTTCCAGGACGATTTTATTATCTTGGCAATGGCAGGAAGCACACACATGCCTCTCCAGTTATTACAGTCTGTGAGGCTACCTTTCTTTGGAAGTTTGATGATCAAACCTTCCTTCCACTCAGTGGGAAAGGTCTCTGTATTCCACGCTTTATCAACAAGTGGGTGCAGCAAATCGGCAGTTACACTTGGCGCTGCTTGATAAAGTTCGGCAGGGATGCCGTCAAGTCCGGCGGCCTTTCCTCGTTTTAGTGCAATAATTGCAGTGACTATTTCCTATTTAGTCGGGGCAGCGGACCGTATACGCACATTTTGATGGTTAGCTAAATTATCTATATGAGGGGGAACTTCACCAGAGGTTACACGGTTCAAGACCGCGGCGAAGTGTTCTTTCCACCGCCTCATTTGATCTTCTTCCAAGATAAGTAGCTTTCCATCACTATCTTTCACCGGATGTTGGCAGGAGTTACGACCACCTGTAAACTCCTTGATTACACCGTATACGGCGTTTAAGTTGTTACTTCTAGCGGCTTCTTCTGCTGACGCTAAAAGAGAATTGGCATAAACTCTTTTATCACGTCGCACACTACGCTGAACTTCTCGAGCTTTCTGACGGTAAAGGAGTTCGATGCTGCTTCGATTGTAGTCTGATGCTGCAGCCAAACGAACTTTCAGCTCCTTTCTTTCAACAATCCGCTGCCATGAAGCGTCGGACATCCAGGGCTTATTCCGGCAATCCGGGTTTGGGCCAAGGATGGTATTTGCGCTATCAATGTACGCATTCGATGGTCAACAAGGAAGATACCTGCGATGATGACATCAAACATCGCACCAGTGTCAGTTGAATGAGGTGGCGAGAAAACTTTGGAGTTTTCTGCGACAAGAAGATGCCACGAAAGCTTAAGGGTAAGTTGTACAAAACGGTCGTACGTCCCGCATTCATTTATGCGTCTGAATGCTGGACTAGTACAAGACATACGAAAGTAAAATGACTGCGACTAAGATGAAACTGCTACGAATGTCAGCCGGTGTGACCAAAAACGATAGTACCAAAAGTACCTACATCCGAGGCAGCTTGTCTGTTGAGCAACCGATCACTTAAAAGCTCGAAGATCGTCGTATGGATTGGTATTGCCATGTTCTAAGGCGTCCGCCTGAGAACCTAGTCAAGTCATGAAGGCACTATCAATGAATGTTCCATTTGCTGGAGCCAAACCCCGAGGCAGACGGCAACACACATGAATCGATCAGATGAAGAAGCAACAACAACGCATTAATCTCGGCGATGATACGATCTAAGACCGAGCTGCTTGCAGAAGGAAGCTGAGATTATACCGCCAGAATGGGCGAAGTGCCAACATCACAGACAGAGCAACGCGAAGCCGCAGAGTGGTATGAAAGGGCAAGGAAGAAGAAGACACTAAAACGCATTTCAAATTGCTACAACCAAACATCGTAATATTAAAAGCACTACTTTACCTCTTCATAAATTGCTGGCGTATATTTCGGCGGGACAACGTACGGTGGTTTCTGATTCTGATTTGATTCCTTCAAACGATTCGGCAACGTATTAACATATTTCCCTGTATTGTAATTGCCTTCAAGCGTATAGCACTTTATAAGTCCAGTCATTTTAAAAACAGCAACACGTCCCGAACCTTCTTTCGACAGTCCATCGCGTTTCTCCCTGAACAAAAACAAAATCACCAAAAGCATTTACATTATTAACAGTCCACATCAATCACAAAATCCCACCCACCTCCGATACATATTTCTCTCCGAAAAGTTGCAAGCATCATAATGAAAATGATGACAATTGATGCCCATCAAGCGTGGCAAAAGCATACACTCGACTGCCTCATGTGTGCTTTGAAAATGATTGCCGTACATAAAGATGCCCTTCTTTGAAGCGTGTCCATGAAAATCCATATACAAGAACAAATTACTCTTATCCGACGCCCTCTCAACAATTCCATCCTCACAACTTTTCGACGACGAATGCTCCACGCTAATGTCGATATTTTGGCAACACAACAAATTCTTTTTATTCATGGCTTTCAGTGTCAAATTCGATTGAGTACTGCCGCCACCACCACCCTTTACCTCTTTTCGAATTAGTGACTTTTTGAGTTTTGAACGTTGTGTTGTGGTATTTTGTAGATCTTTCAATTTAATCTCGCTGTTTCGCACGCCACCAATTCCACCGCCATGATTTGTGCCAAAAACGGTTTTGAATGCTGTCCCCTTTCGTCCCATGTGCTCGGATGATTTCTTGTCGAAAGTCGTGCTGCCGGTGGGTAAAATTTTCTTCGGCAACGGCTCTTGGACAATTGTTTTAAGTTCGGGGATTAATTTGTCGGTAAAAATTTTAACCTGAGATTGTGTGCTGACTGTTGGGATGTTTTCAATGCAAGCGGGACTGTTGTTTTCTTCGCCCTCAGATGATGTCGTGGTGTCTTTCGAGGAGTACGTTTGCGTGTTGGATTCCACTTCTATCAATTTATAATAATTGTTAATATAAAATTCGAAATCATTAAATTTATGAAAGTATGTACTCTACCTGCTTCAGTTTTAATTTTCTCGACTAAGTCATATAAAGATGTCGTCGAGCACATTTCATCCTTTTTTTCGGACGTTTCTTTAGTCGTAAATGGCGGAGGGACTGACTTTTTCAGTTCAATAGGTACAAGTTTATTGTTTTCCTCATCAAATCCATCGTACCCCAAGTGGTAAAATCTGTCATAAGAGATAAGAAACATAAATCTGCAAACAGAAATCGCACAGAATTCACTACATACTTAATTAACTTCTTCACGGCATAAATCGAAGGATGACGATCAATTTGCGGGCATATGTACATCCGGTTCAAGTTCTGTCCCAACGTATCGGTCCTATACAGTCCGTTGTAAACTCCGTCGGGATTCAGAAATGGCACGATTTTGAAAACATACAGTTGTCTGAAAAATACAAACAGAATTCTCATACTTTTTTCTTTTTTATTGGCATAACTCCACCCCCAAAAGCATGGCGTTTCATTAAAAAAATATTGCATTTTTTTTAGATTAGATTAGATCCTTTAAATAACTACAAAGATAAAACTACCTTAACGCTTGTCCTATTATACTCTTTCGGTCCAATATCAAATTCAGAAAACCATTTAGCACAAAACTTGCAGCCGTCTCGCCAGGATGTACACGGGAAGACAGAAAAATAATCTGTAAAAAATCATAATCTGTAAAAGATTTTCTAAAAGTAATTTTAAGACTTACCTTTTTATCCTTGAATACTCGACATCGAGGCACTTCGATTTCGGGAAACAATTTCGATAGACGCTCCTCATAACAATTCTGAATGCCGTGATATGAACTAATGGTCACCAGATCGACACGTCGATTTTGCAGCGAATGAATCAACAGCTCACGATGAAAGTAGATTTCATTTTGCAATTCGCGTTTGCCCATTTTCTCGTACAGGGATTCCGAAAGGCTCTGTGACGACGACTCGCCACCGCTTGTGTCTGTTACGGCTGTCGGCGATAGTGTATTCATATCGTCCATTGAATTTTCTGTGTTGATTTGGTCTGAATATAGGTAAACACAGCTATTTTAGATCCCTTCTCATAAAATCCTTCCCATCATTATAAGTACTTCAGAAATATTTCAGAACATTTGAAAAATTAAGAACGTCAGAAGTAATGTATGCACAAACACAACTAACTGACGTACCTTTGGGTAACACTGTTGTTACGACGTTAATGATCCCTTTCGCGGGATCTGTCTTCTTTGTGCCACCAGCATTCTCTCTTTCCTCTTTCTCGAGTTGCACTATTCGATTTATAATGTAATCGGTATCTTGTGTATTTTTGCCATATTTTCGGTCAAATTTGTCCAATAGCATCAGTCCTTCGGTGTACGTAAATGGATATGTGAAGGCGTAGTAGTGTGGTATTTCGGCTGTGTCGCCGGTCCGATGAATGAATGAAATATAAAAACAGTCTCTTTCGGTCTGGAATTTGAATAAATAGGTTCACAAGAAAAAATATTGTAAAAGCGAATAGCGATAACTTACTGCATATGAAGGCTTATCCTTTATTCGCTCCCATTTACCATTCTCGCCGACTCGCATCACAGGTGCCATTCCCTGACTGAATAGTTTTGCTTGCCGATTTAAATTTCGCACGTTGATTTTTACATTTCGATAGGGTTTGCCACCTAAGCAATATTTTTATTACAGATAAATGTAAAGGAGCAATTATAATTTTGGGGACCGACCTTTTATGGAGAAAAAGAACCACGTTCTGTTTGGATTCTCATAAGGCGTCCCGTAACAATCGGGCGTGGTCCATAAATCAAATTCAACGTGCACTATGTTCTCGGTGGTCTCTGTTTCTAGAAATGAGCATAAAAGATTTATTATTTTAAGCTTATCGTAATAATTAATAAATAAATAAGCAATAAGAACACGGACCACCAAATTGGTTTTAATCTGTCACGGACCCCCATAGCGGCCTCACCCCCGGCCTCATCATCTAATACGGCTTTACGACTTTTAAATAGCTCTAGAACAAAATTTTGCGATTTTGAAAAATTGAAAATACGATTTACGGTTTATTAGTTAGGTTCCAAAAAATATGTATACTTCACGTAAATTAAGTGCAATGCAAAATTTTCGAATCATAATTTCTCTTTTGATTCTTGTCTAAGAAGTGTGGATTAGATTAAATTATATGACAAATGGGCCTGTTCCAAAGAAGAGCCAGAAACACTTCAACCATCAGTCCATTATGTTATTGCCCTGATCTTAGAGAGCCGGGGCCGATCTGTTGATTCAACCTGTTTTTTTTTTCGATAAATCGACTATGAATTCCAGTTGTAATCAAGACTGCGAACTCGGCAATGCCGAAGCAATTCTTCTTTAGCATCACTGATGCTTCCATAGGTTCCAGTTGAAAAATACAGGTCGAAATTTTGTTGAAAAACACGTTGAAACTTGACGCGTCGGCGATTGAACCTACTCTACTCAACAAGTCGAATCGCACGCCCAAGTTTCCGATTCTCATTTTCGGTGCAATGTTGGCAACGGAATTTTGGTTTTGCCTTTTAGCACAGACAGTTGTGGCAGTGTCCTGAATCGAATACCATTCGAATCAAGACTGTGCACTTTAGTAGGGTCGGTTTTGCGATTTTGAAGATGTCCGCCATTGTTTTCGTAACATTCAAATATCTCAATTTTCTGCTTCTTTATTTTTACACTTGCACGATTACCCTGAACCGATTGGCGTCAAGAGCGTCCATTGTTTCGTACTTTTGATGAAATATGTTACCGCTTTAGCAACACCCAAACGGTCTGCTTTTTCCTTTTTTGGGGGACTCTTAGCTCCTACCACACAAAGACCGAACATTGAGCATATGAGTTGACCTGTTTTCTTTTTTATGATATTTACGTTAATTAACACCCGTTAGCAACCGACAGCACCTCTAGGCAGACCACACTTTCCATGAGTAACCGATCAAGTGATATTTGAGGTTATGTATTTTATTAAAACTGTAAACAACTGCATTATCTTTTTTTTCTAGTTCTATCATGGACTTTACATATTTCGCAAACCAACAAGACCGCACTTGTGCGCATTCACATCTTCTCCGCGTTTTATAGATCCTAACTTAAAGTACATAATTGGTTACTCGCGGGCCGCACAAAACGTAATGGATGGCCGCATGCGACCCGCTAGTTGCCGACCCCTTCTCTAGATAATAAATGAAAATTTGGTTGTTGTTGTTGTAGCAGGGCTTCGAGCTTAGATAAAGATGTGTGTCAAAAATTCTGACTATCCATGTTGTTGCTGTGCTAGCGATGCTTCAAATACTGCAGTTCTTCTTGCATCGAGGGGGTTTGGCAAGTTTTGGCCGTTAAAAAATGGGTCGTTCCGGTACGAAAAACCGGCTGCCGCAGGAACGTCTGACTATCCATGTGAGTATCCTCTGTGTCCAGGTGGAGAAAAGCAGCTGCCTCGTTGGGGTTCTCCCATAACGCAATCAGAGTTAAGCGCGTGGGGATTGCTGGACAACTAAAGATGTGCTCAACGTCGGGTGGAGCGAGGCCTCATGCTGGGCAGTAGTGATGTGCAGCAGAGTAACGAGTCGTTCATTTTGAACGACTCAACAGAATGAGCGAAAGATTCGGCACAAGGAAATAGCCTCCGAGTCGTTCAATTTAAGAATGACGCACTGTAAAATAAATACACAAACTAGCCCATCGCATAACGAATCCACGCTCATTTCTCATTACATATAATGTACTACAATACATTCATTCACTCACACCCCATCCCATTATCTATCTAAAACCACTATTATCTATCTGGGGTCAAAAAAGAAAAAAAAATTGGGGTCGCCCATCCCAGACTGGCAGCCCCGTTTTCATGGGAAATAGTGGTCCGATCTGGCTGGCTCGAACTAAAGGGCATTGGGGGGTCAGAATGACTCAGAATCTGGGGTCATGCAGACGCGAGCACCAACCAGAGCGGAGTTGAGCTAACGTGGTTCTGGTTACTCTTGGGAGCCGGGCTTCGTCTGGAGATATGGCAGGTGGTTGCGCATTCAATACCTTGTTCGGTTTTAGTTCCGCGATCGAAGAAAGCACTTCTTCACTGTGCAGCGTGGTGATGGCGGACTTATAGCTGGTGTTATCGAAGGGAACTATTTTAAACCTTTGGACTTCACTTTCGCGGTCCCTCATGTTGCATTTAACGTGACGCGGCGGTGGGTTTTGTCCATCAGGTTAGAGTTGGGATGGTCATTTCGATAACAGCCAACTAGATACTGCTTGGTGAGGAGAGTGTCGTGGCTTTTCAAGGGCATCATTTTAGTCTCTTGATGCAGATGGTCCTGTGACGACATCAGGAGGCAGCCTGTGACACTTCTAAGAGGAGTGTTCTGACAGGTCTGTATGTTTTTCCATTGAGTGTCGCATAAATTGTCTGACCATATGGGAGCCATTGGCCACAGATCTCCCGATGGATTTGTATATCGTGAGTAGGGTCTCCTTATCTTCCCCCCAGGAACTGCCAGCTAAAGCTTTGAGGACTTTGTTCCTGCTACTCATCCTGCATAAGCCGAGGAGAATTGAATTGAGAGCAGTTGCGCCCCCATGTGTTGCTCCCAATTCCCAGGAAAAACGATGGGTAGTCAGAGTGTGTGACACACACACATATCTTCCTTCTTGCGTCGAAGGAGGTTGTGGCAACTCCTGGCCGTTGTAAAACGGGTCGCTCCGGGGCGTAGAACCGGCTGCCATAGGAACGTAGATGAACATTTGGTCAAATATTCTGATTGAGATCTAGGATGTTGGTACCGCAAATGGGCGCGATCTGACCAAAGGCACATGCCAATAACGCCCCAACGAATTAAAGTAGGCAGGTCATTCGGATAGATGACTGCTTAGGGCCCTACTATACTCATCTGGTAAAATTAGTTCAATTGGATGAAAATCAAGGTTACTTCCCACACAAGGTAGTGGTGTATTAAGCAGCGTGTCCACTTGTGACTAAGTCTCGAGACAAAGTCATCATGGAACCAAGTCGACATGAGACTAAGCGCAGTCTCGAGAGTTTAGTTCGGAGATCGCGAGAGTCAAGTCTCCGTGACTAGTAGTCTTTCGCATGTCGACTTGAGATCTCGTGAGGGTCATTGTGCGATCGAAATTAGTGAATTGTGAGGTGAGAATTGTGAAGTGTACATCATGGATGGTGAACAGTTGCTAGCGTTTATAGTCGCTTATAAATTAATAAATAAACGTAAGCAACGAAAAAGGAAACAGTGTTGGATCAGGCAATGGGTCGAGCGACGAATACAGTTAGGAGCTTGCTCTACATTAATTAACGAATTGCGGTTGGAGGATCCCCTTCAACTTAGAAATTTCATTCGGATGAATGCTGTGGAGTTCGAGAAACTAATGAATTTAATTGGCCACCAAATTGCAAAGCGGGATACAAAAATTAGGGAAGCTATTCCTGTTCCGCAGAAATTCATTCGCTTCGTATAACTCTATTAATTTTAAAGTGTCGCAATCTTTCCATTCCATCTTTATCCACTGGTCTCGAGACTTGCAATGAGTATACGAAACGATTCCGAATTCAAGACACTAGTCTCCGATATACAGAAACGACCATGTACACTAGAGACATTCGTACTATCCGAGACAAGTCGCGACCAGTCACGGAAAATGGTCTCAGCACCTTATACATTTGTGAGTCAAGTCTCGTGACTACTCTCGATATCAGTTTAGTCTCAAGTGGACACGCGCGAGAAGGTCACTTCCTAGATTGGCTACCCTTCCCACCATGGCACTCCTCGTAATCACAGTTCGATTCACCCACATACTACTTTGCCTTAACCCCTAGCGGAGCATAGCGCGTCAACTACTCCTGCGCGCCATCGTACTCTGTTCTGGGCAATGGGGCGCAACTCCCCAAAAGACTTACCCAGTACCTGACACTCCTTTGCCACAGATCGACGCCATGTGATTCGAGGACCCCCTCTTGGTCGGCCTTGGTTGGAAATGGGGTTCCATTTCATGGCATGCATAGCAATGCAGTTATCACTCTTCCGCAATGTGTGACCTATCCACTGCCATTTTCGCCTGCGTATCAATTCGTCGATTGGCATCTGACCCGTACGCCGACTTAGCTCTTCATTTGATATTGTTTCGGGCCAGAAAATTCTTAAAATTCGACGAAGACATGAGTTGACGAAAACTTGCAGCTTTCTGGTAACTCCTACGGAAACTTTCCATGTACTGCTCCCATACAAAAGCACTGATAGTACCAGGGAGCGAAACAGGCCCAGCTTGGTCTTGATGCTGAGATAACTGCTCTGCCAGATTTTGGACAGCATGCCGTATGCGCGTTTAGCCTGGTTGATACGACGAGCGATGTCCTGCTCCGTACCACCATTTTCGGCAACAATGCTACCCAGGTAGACGAAGTTGTCCACCTTCTCCACAGGCTGCCCGTTAATATTGATGGCAATAGATGTCGGATTTCTTTTTCGCAACGGCGGGCTAAGAACCTTGGTCTTGTTGGTATTAATCTTTAGCCCAACCTTGCTTGCCTTCCTCTCGAGATCTAACGCCATTGCGGACAGATCCATGATTTTGTGGGAGAGTAGGCATATGTCGTCAGCGTAGTCAAGATGTTGTAGATAAGATGTCAAAGTCCATTGAATTCCTCTGTCGAGTCCAGATAGGGCTGCATGCAACACATCGCCGATCACAATGAGGAATAGGATCGGTGAGAGGATGCACCCCTGCCGAACTCCACTGCGAATCTCAAAGTCCCCCGACACCTTACCTACATGCAGAACGCGACATTTCGCGCCGTCATAGGTTGCCTTAATAATAGCCACAAGCTTCTCAGGGATGCCTCTCCTGCGCAAGGCCGCCCATATAGAATCCCGGTTCACACTATCGAAAGCCTTTTCGAAATCGATGAAAAGCAAGTGAAGCGGAGAATCGTATTCAGCGCATTGCTCGATGATGATTCACCCACATGGCCATTGAAATCCCCTCCTAAAAACACCTCGGTATCTGTTACACTTTGGTGGTGTATGTTGATATTCATAAAATTGACTTCGGTCCCCTTTTCCTACACTTCCGGAGCCCTTATCAACGAGGACTTTGGAGCTTATTTCAAGGAACTGTCCTCATTAATTTTGTAAAATTTCAAAATTACACGGTTTTTTTTTCTGTTTCAGCGTTGTCTACACCAAAAAACTGAAATATTCAAGGAAGACTGGAAAACAATGACTCCCTTTATCGTACACTTCCGGACCCCCTATGAACGGGGACTTTGGAGCATATATTCAGAGGATTCTCCACATTGATTGGGCCAAATTTCCAAAATTACACGATTTTTTTTCCTAGCCAACTTTTTTCGGACTTCCTAGTCTGGACTATAAGATCAGAAAACGGGAACAAACGAACTCACGAGCAAACAGCATGCATCGCACTATGCTTAAGGTCGCCACTCATGAACGAGCACAGCCACGACCAAACTTCCATCGAACCATCAAATATCATAGAACGGTGGAAATAGGGGGAATTTTTTTCCACACGTTCTATGAAATTGATAGTTCGATGGAAGTTTGGTCGTGGTTGTGCTCGTTCATGTGTAGCGACCTTTAGTGTCACCATACACTGTCGAACTCGAACCTGGTACAAATGTCCTCTGACACACACACACACTTCACATAGATGTGAAGAAAACCGGTCCACTTGTACTAGGTTCGAGTTTGACAGTGTATGATGATACTAATGCCCGTCCATTATATTTTTATATGGGACGGGCCAAAAAATAATAATTTCGACAGATTTTTAATGTTTAGTTTACTATCAAAACAATTCGCACTTGTTGCATACCCTCTTGTTCAATCACGCTTATAGTTTGTTCTAAAAAGTAGAAAACTACTACTACTATTACTACTAAAACTACAAAACACATTTTTCATGTAAAAACATACATACATATATATTTCGACGGCAACGTACAATTCTTCTCTAGTCCGATAGCTAGGCAACTATGACCATTATCAAAATAAATTTATTCTGCTTCTACCATACACCAGCAATGACGAACGATTCACAATACTTTATTTTTCTCTATTGTGAACGTCTCTCAAAGTACTCAATAGACATCTGACGAAAGATTGTTGGGAAGCAGAGTGGCGCAGTGGAAGCGTGCTGGGCCCATAACCCAGAGGTCCGTAGATCGAAACTACGCTCTGCTAGTCTTTTTTTTTTGACTTTTTTTTTTATTCGTCGTCGACTTCTCCCTTTTCCAAAAAATAATATAAATATGCATGAAAGCAAATATTTGCCTTATGCACCACTTTTTTTTCATTTCACTATTGAAATTGGTGCCGTTTTATTAAGGAGGAAAAAAGAATGTCTTTATTTTGTATACACCAAACTATGGTATGGTGGTTGCTCTTGGTAGAATTTATGAAAAGAAAATCATCGTGACTCGACAGTCTGATGTCTCGCACCTTAACTGTCGGGGGACGTAGTTGATTCGTCCAATCCGAGGATTTTTATTTATAAATTTCTTGACATGCAGTCGTTTTACGAGGACGGGTTGTCGCCTAATCTTATTCAGGGACTGCCTCGGTGATAGTTGCCTTTTGGAAGGTTCGAAAAGTGTCGGATGATGCAGATCTGAGTAGATAATTGATCGAACCATACAGAGGCGTTTAAGTGTAACTCGGCCATTTAGACGTAACTATCATAATAAATGCCTCAATCAAACTGCCTCAGTTAACCGCGATCAAGGACCAATCTCGTTCCAGGGGACGCCCACGAGGAAGACTATGGAAGAGGCAGCCTTATAAAAGTTTCGTTTTTCTTTACACACTTTCGTCTATTCGGTCTATCTTTTTTTTGTCAGTACTATTATCAATCCATTCGTTTTTGAGCAACACAGGAAAAATTTGCGATTTTCTGATTAAAGGAAAATCTCGGGGTGTCGCTGTCTTCAAAAATTAATTTAGAACACCTCTCATTGTCTATGGGAATATGGAACTTAATCCATTCGTGTGGAGAGAATTTAAGTTTAATGTTTCTACGTAGAATATTACCGCTTTTGCTGAAAGTGTGCGTGAAAACCAATAACTTTCGAGAAGTTGGTTAGGTTAGGTGGCGGTCGATTTTCACTGATGGTTCTAAGACTGACGAAGGAGTGGGGGCTGGCGTATACTCGGAAGAGTTAGATATTAGCTTGTCGTTCCGACTCCCGAACTTTAGTAGTGTTTTTCAGGCGGAAGTTACAGCAATATCTGAAGCTCTAGCCTGGTTGTCGCAAAACGATATATCTGGTAGGGACATTGTAATCTACACGGATAGCCAACCGGCGATTAAATCGCTTAGTTCTGTCTTGGTAAATTCGAAGACAGTACTGGATTGTCGCAACTCCCTTATAGAAATGGGAAGGCTCTGCAATATTTCTCTGTGCTGGGTGCCAGGACATAGTGGTTATGTTGGTAACTGCAAGGCTGACGAACTGGCTCGAGCAGGTACGATCAATGGGATCAGCGGGCCGTTACGCTGCACCAGGATGCCGTTGGCTGCGTGTAAACTGGCCATCAAAGATGCGGCGTATGATAGGGCCTGCATCAGCTGGAGCAATGGCAGTACAGGTCATGTGGCTAGACAGATATGGCCCAAACTGGATCCCAAACGTTCTTCTGGATTGCTAATGCTAAACAGAGACAATCTAAGAACTGTCGTAGGAGTGCTAACTGGACACTGCCTAATTGGGGAGCACGCCAGGAGACTTCGTCTTCCATATAATGATTTTTGCAGGAGCTGTGGGGACGAGGAAGAGGAGGAAAGTACGTCTCATTTTCTGTGTACCTGTCCGGCCCTGGCGAGTTTTAGGAAAGACCACCTTGATTCCTACTTCTTCACCGATCTGGATGACCTGAAAAAGGTAAATGTTGGTCGGCTACATCGCTTCATTGTGAGCTCAGGCTGGTTTAACGAGTGAGTTTGGTCTCAGTTGCTGAGTCCAGGGGTATCCCAACGGACCCAATAGCGGTCTAAGTGTGCTTTTTAAGCAACCCTTTTAACCTAACCTAACCTAGGTGGCGGTCTTACAGCCCCGCATAGACCGCTTGGGTCCATAGGGATGCCACGAATTGACAGCGGAGCAAAGGAACTAAGTATTGGGATTAGTTAGGTTAGGTTGGGGGGCACTTAGACCAGGGATGGTCCATTGTGTTACCCAAGTTGTGTTCAGTCTCTATGTTATATCGAACCATCCGGAGCTAACCGCAAACCGGAGAAGTCGACCAACATCCACATCTTTTAGTTCACGAAGATGGTCGTGGAAAGGTTTCCCAATGATTGATCTCCTTCTATATACCAGTGCCGGACAGCTACAAAGCAGATGATGGGTGCTCTCCTCCTCATCCGCATCACCGCAACTTCTACAGAAGTCGTTGTATGGAAGTACAAGCCTTCTAGCGTGCTCACCGATGACGCAATGACGTGTAACAACGCCAACTACCACCCTGATCTGAAGTTTAGTCAGTGATAGCCATTTATCAGAGCGACTGAAATTCAGCTCAGTCCAAATCAGCATTGCTTTCGGACATGTAACGCCATTCATCCATGCCGAGTTGGCTTTCCTGACAGCAGCCAACTCTAATTCAGATTTGCAGGTAAAGATGGGCTTAGAAATGTAGCTCCTGATCTGCCGAGTTTCACCGGCTGCACCCCTGCGAGCCAGTTCGTCCGCTCTACAATTCCCGGCAAAACCACTGTGGCCAGCTATCCAGCACAGTGTAATATTGAAATCGCTCCTGACTTCCAAAAGGCAAACTCGACATTCAGCAACAATTTTAGACACTATCAGCGTAGACTCAAGTGTTCTAACTGCAGCCTGGCTGTCTGTGAAAATAGTAATGTCCCTTTTGGTTGACATGGCGCGATCTATCGACATCGCAGCCTCTTTTATCGCATAAACCTCCGCCTGGAAAAGTTAATATCGATGGGTCATTGTTGAGTTCGAAGGTTTTCGTCGCGTTCGCGAATTCCAAAAGACTCTTTATACTGAGATCCGCGATCGCCTTCAAGTGGCGGAAAAAGTAGGCACCAAGACATTTTTGTCTTGTTCTTGCGAGTGCTGGGCATTCACACAAGAGGTGTTTCAGAGTTTCTTTAATGTTAGGCAGCCGACAGTTTCTGCAGCCACTGGAAGTGATCAATCCTAGCCTATAGGCATGCTCCCCTATCAGGCATTGGCCAGTAACTAATCCGACTAGCATCGCAGACTTACTTGGATTGTAAGAATTCCAGACTTTCCTCGTTATCCTGGAATTGATAGCTTTGTTCCAATCATTATTGGCCAGTTGCATCATCTTACAGTCCATTTCTGATCTAATTGCCTGCATCGGTATAGGAATTGCTATAGCCATTGCGCTGTCGAAGTGTTGGTGGGCATCCGAAGATGTCCGTGGGGACGAAGCCTTAGGTAGCATAATGACCGTGAAGGTCGGACAGTGCCATCTAGCGAAGAAAAGGCCCCTCAACGAGCTAAGCAGCGGCCTATGCTTGCTGTAGCTCAGTTCGGGAGATGTGGGCGGCGTTTTCGCCGCTCGTTGCCCCTGTCTTTTACGTATTAACAAAAATTCATAGGCCTGGGGAAGACAACACAAACAAGGGAGGTAAAAATGGGGAATGAAAAAAAATGAAGCGATAAGGATGGAATGGTTGGCGGATGGCTCGATTGCCCTCGCGCTCGCATTGGGGTTCAAGTGTAATGGGACCCTCGGCCTCTGGTTTCGTACCGACAGATCCTTACTCATTAAGTGCTGCCATAGATCTGCCGGTGGAAGCAGCACAACCTGACCAGAATATGATTCATTACATGATCTCCAAAGACATTTACAAGCGGAAAATGCATTGGTACGTCTATTCCGAACCGCTTTGGAGTGAGTGGGAACGGAGGACATGTAAATTCGCATAAGGGCCTATATGATACGAAATAAACCCAGAGGTGAATGAGACTGCAAAAAATGGAATGAATGGTGGCGCTCCCAAAGTCCCGTCCCCCGGAGTGAATGACTGTAGAAGAATGTCCAAAATGCAGTTTGTGTCAGTGTTGTGAGCGGAGCGAACCCTAAATAAAAGTGTTAGCTTTGCTCGCTCTTTTGGCTCATACAATCCTATTTGTGGATTAGCCAACCGACTATGTATGGAGCCTCACTCGTGGACTTCTGATTTCGTCAGCGGTGACATCGAGAACAAAGCCCGGCATAGTCACGTGAGAAGGGAAAAAAAGGATCTCTCAATATTTTGCTAGTATAAGCAGATGGTGTTCTGTAGTTTTATTCATTTTTAGTACTGTAGCTGTGAACTTCTCTAGTTAGCTTCAGAGAAATGGATGTATTGTTTTTCTTGTTGACAATTTGCCAAATTGGCTTCACTTTCTCAAGAACAATAATTTTTTCTAGTGGTAATTTACTAGTTAATTGATAGATTTCTACAGTAGGGATTCTCCAATGGAGATAATGAACCGCTTTAACAGCTTTATTGAGCATTCTTCCAATTGCTGAAATATTTCTCGCAGAGGTTTGGTGTCAAATGAGCATAAGAAATCACATTTTTGAGTTGGATGTTCAAGTATCTTTTTCCGCTCAAAAATGCGACTAATGGGCAGAATTTTGCCTGTATTTGATTAGCTTCTCATCGAAGGTTATTAATTGACTTGACCCCTCCAGGGGCATGGGCGCGTCAACATCTTTAGCATTTCTACGCCTTGTTGATGTTTCGATAGCATATCTACTTTTCGGAAGTGCAGTTGCTAGCATGCACCTCCCTCTGATCGAAGGTAAGACCTAAATATTATGTAGGATAGGATATCAAAATATATTGTAGTATTCACAAAAATTCATTAGCCAACGAAAAAAGCAAAATGTACATGTTGCTTGATCGATACGGCAGCGTGGATATCATATCAACGAAATTGGTGAGCGGAACACGATTCTATTACGCACCTTACGTCACACAAAACGTGTGATCATGAGAGGTGATAATCGCTTAATTTCATTCACAAATATACTTTGCGACTTTCCGCGGTCGATCATAAACAAAAATTGAGTCAATGACCCAGGGGCGAAGAAGCACACACAATTGGAGATTAACTCACGTTTTAGCGCTTTTGTTATTATTTTGGTTTTCGAGTCATTGACGCGTGTTTGGGAGCCAATGGAGGAGCGGGGTCACTCTTGTTGGTTGCATTCTCCCCACCGAGTATTGCCAAACGTCGATTAAATATAAATTAAGTGGCTGCAAATTACCTGAACAGCTCCTGACAAGCTCCACTTTTCGCAGATTGCCCGAGTCGAAATTCGACGAAAAGAAGAACTCGCCGCACTCGAAGTCGTTCATTTTGGCTGATGAAGAGCGACGTCGCAAACGGGCACGGTGTCACTTAAAAGTCGTTGCGGGGCTCCGCAGGTGGGCACTCAAGGGGGTTTCCTGACGGCCGTCCCGTGGGCTTGTGTGCGGATTGCAAGTTGAAATGAATTCGACGTAGGAAGACAAGACAGCAGACGGTGATTTTTCGTGGCACATTCACTTGAGCACGATAAATTCCGGGGTCTTCAGGACCCTTAACAGGCTCAAAAGCCAAGCCCCGTTTTCTCAAACTCAGAAATAAACGCAAATTAGAAAGTCAACACCTAAACTCTGTCCACTGATGGCATTTCGGACAACAGCTTCATCTGTTACGTTAAGCAGCTACAATTGAAATATCAACAAAACCGATTCAAGCGTTCTTTCTACTCAATTCTACGGCGATGGAAAATTTCCATCCAATGCATTCTGCGTTGACGAAGAAGTTTCACTGCCACTAGGTTGACAGCAATCAGCTGATTACTCAATCACAATGCACTTTTTATTCGCCTTGCAGCCGAATGTAGTCACATTATTTCGCGCGATTTCAAGGCACTCGTATTAGGTGGTTCAATTATATAAATTTTTACGGAATTTTGGGTATTCCAATGTCTGATACAAGCAAAAATTTACACAGGTGACAAAGAAATTGGGTCGACTACTACGACGCCATATTGAATTAGCTCTTCTTCGTGAAGGAACGTCGTGTGTGGTGAAATAATGCATTTTGTCGGTTGGAGTTGGAAATGTTTGGAGCTTCGCTGTAAATCGGTTCGGGTATGAAGTGGTGATTGGTGGTTCGAAGATGGGCGATGGCTCAGAGGAACTTCTGGAGTGGCCCATAGGCTCAATTTATGGGACGAGAGAAGAGCGCGTTTAATTTTTCATGGGAGAGAGAAAGAACGGGACTATTAATGCCAACCACCAATAGGACGCGGATATTTGACAGCTATATCTACAGCGGGGAGTCAAAAACGAAAACAAACATTTTAATATCGGTTTTCTGACAGAAAACTCACAAAAACAAGTAACGCGCACATCACATCTAAATATTTAATGTTTTACCTATTTTATAAGCAGACACTCCCGTCTTAGGGATACGCTGGTTATTTTTGCAGTCACCGACGAGGCATTTCAATTTACCACAACTCACTACCGCACCAATTTGTCCTACCGGAAATTTCACTAGTGTCTTCTCTACATAATCGCGGCTCTTTACACACAAAAATCGGCTCCGAACTTTCGCGAATTCAACCGTATTTACTTTTTGCCACTTTCTGCACAAAGCGTTTGACAGCCATATGCACAACACGTGAAAATGGCAATCTTAAAACCGTTAACTTTAGAAGATCGTCCCATTTTCAAGCTGTCAATTTGTATGGTTTGACAGGCATATACCCATTCCTTTGTTATAGCCGCCATACATTATCCGATCCGTCGTCCGATCGATCGGCCGATGGATCGCCACAAAATATCTGCCGATCTCCACTGCACACACACTGAGCGATTTTCGTGCGATGCGATAACGAATGACAATTCAAAAAATAGGTTATGATTCACTCCCAATCCAACCTACACTCATTTTTGTTAACTATTTGGATGTGTGTGGTATTTTCGTATACCACACATTTGATATTTCAATTGCAGTGCCATTTAAATCATAAGAATCCTTGAAATTTCATAATTTAATAATTTGGTAATTTGACATTCACTTGCGATAATCACATACACTATCCAATCGATCGTCACCGATCTATCGCACGAAGATCGCACAAAAATATCGGCAGATCAAAATTGATCGGCCGATCGGTGCGATTTCCACATACACAGGCCGATCCATCGGCCGATATAGATTTCGGGCGACGGATCGGCCGATCGATCGGTGTGTGTATGGCACGTTTTATAGCCGCCATACATTATCCGATCCGTCGCCCGATCGATCGGCCGATGGATCGCCACAAAATGTCAGCTGACCAAATATTATACGGAACTGTCAAAAAAATCGTCAACGATAAGCGCATACACAGGCCGATCCATCGGCCGATATCAAAATCGGGCGACGGATCGGCCGATCGATCGGTGTGTGTATGGCACGTTTTAGTTATATATTCAATGGGCGATGGAGATACGATGAGCGCATAGAGAATACCTATGGAGGAGCAATCCGCATATACTCAACACTAAACTATTTGAAGCAATTCCAGTCGTAAAAAGTAAACAGAGAGACACACGCCCTACACTGCGCAACACCCGCGCAGTCTATATAAAAGCACAGGAAGCACGTAAGATGTCATCCCCTCTCCTACTTTTCCAGTTGGAACAATAACATTCCAGTCTGTCTCTCTGCCGCGGAACACCCGCCCGGTCCATATAGAGCAAAAGAGATGTCAAATTTCCATCCCCCTTCCTACTTCCTCACTTGTGCCGAATTGCTTCGTTTCTCTCGCTCTTTTTCACTTCCTCATATACTCTCTCTTCAAAGATCCTAGTGCAATTTTTAAGACTTTAGCTGCCGTTTTCACAATATTCTAAAGCAAACCTCATACTAGTAAATTGAGGGGCCTTTTTCGTCGCCAGATGACACGGCTCGACCTTCACGGTCATTAAGTAGCGTTTACACTTGCCAGTAGACCGTGCAAGTACGTACATTTTACAGGCATTGCAAGTGCCCTGCAAGTAACATGCAAGCTGTCACTTGCATATGTGTAAACACCCGTGCCTGTGAACTGCCAGGCCAGTAAACCCGCACGGCGCCTTGCAAGTAGCTGGCCTCCCGGGCCAATTGATTTCCTACAGGCATTCCAGTAGACTTGCGAACATATGTTTGCTGTCATTGGTACGCCAAAAAACGATCAAAGATCAATGAGTGCGTTCAGAAGGTGGCAAAAGAGCAGAAACCGCTCGCGAGCAGCTCCGGAGCTGCTCGGTTTGGAGTCTGCACCTGCTGAACGCTACTTCACCAGCTGAAAAATCGACCAGCTGAAAGCTGACGATGACAATTTTAGACGTCAAGTGCCGAAAAGTGGAACATACATGAATCCCACGCTGTCCATTACAAAAATCACGAACAACGAGAAAACAAAATCAAAAGCACCCGAAAACCAAAGAACTAGAAGCCGAAAGCGGCGAAAAAACAACAACCAACTTGATAACTGTCAAAATTCGAAAGTCGCAACTTGAGCGTGAGGTTGAAAAAGAAGAAGAAGAACCTGAGCACTGAGCACTGATCAGTGAGCAGAAATATTTCTTGCTCGGTGAAATTTGATCATGCTCACCCGAGCAGAAGTTGCTCGGTCACTTCTGAACCCGCTCGTTCTGAACATGTTCGCTGAGCGGAAGTTGCTCAGTTCCTTCTGAACGCACACAATGTCGCCTGCAACTGAATGTCGCAATGGTAAATACGTGATAATTAAATTGACACTCAAGAAAAAATCCCAGCCAACTTGCAACTCGAATTGTGTGTGTAAACACCTACTGGCACACGTCATGCAAGCAGCTACACGCAAGGCACTTGTCGACAAGTCTACAGGCATGCCGGTGCACTGGCAAATGTAAACGAGCCATTATGCTACCGTGGCCACCCATTGCCTGCATTCACAAATCGGTAGCGCTACCTGAGCGCTCCCATTTTCGTCCCAATTTTGCACTGAATTACATAAACAAAAATGGGAGCGCTCAGGTAGCGCTATGATTTATGAATGCAGGCATTGACGAGCACAACCACGACCAAACTTCCATCGAACCATCAAATATCATAGAACGGTGGAAATAGGGGGAATTTTTTTTCCACACGTCCTATGAAATTGATGGTTCGATGGAAGTTTGGTCGTGATTGTGCTCGTCAATGGGTGGCGACCTTAAGGCTCCGTCCCCACAGGCATCACCGGATGTCCAACAGACCGTCCGTTACATATTTGGCGCCCAACGTGGGGCCCATTTCTGGTACAGAACAGGACTAAGAACCTCTTTGGGTTCCTTTTTAGTCCTTCCACCGATTTGTATCCCCACAATCACATGAAGGCTACTTGCTCTAAGTCTTAGGACTTAGCCATTTTTACTTCACGTATTTTCCCTTCAAGTAGCTGTGCTTTCCTCTGTAGCACCCCAATCCTTCCTATAGAGTAAATTATCCTTTTAGAATCAGTTCAAGAAGGCAATTCTTGTGTTGTGTTTGTCTTTTGTGGTTTACAGCAGCTTACAGAGTTTATGAGTGAATTACGGCAAGGGATACAGTGTTACGCCTCTGCTGGCCTCAGAATTCTTTGTAACCTGTTGATCATCTGAATAATTGGGAAATGTAGTATTTTTTTTTTGCTTTGCTAATTTTTCCCCTCTACAACTGACTGACTCCGGTACCCAGCTCGCTTTTTTTTCTATTTTTAGCTGCACACTTTGTCCTCAGCTTCTTCTTCTTGACAGACCTCGAAGTAGAAGCTGCCCTGTAATGAACCGCCTGTAATAAACCATATTATGGTCTGGTAGTGCTGCTCCCACCGGCAGATCGAAGCAGCACCTGGTGAGTAGTGATCTGTTGATGGTACGAAACCAGAGGCCGAGGATCCCATTACACCCGGATCCAGGTGCGACCGCGTGGGCGTCTGATCCGTCCGCCATCCATTCCATCCTTATCGACTATTTTTTTTATTCCCCATTTTTACCTCCCCTGTTTGTGTTGTCTTCCCCAGGCCTATGATTTTTTTTAATACGTAAAGGACAGGGGCAACGAGCGGCGAAAACCCTGCCCACATCTCCCGAACTGAGCTACAGCAAGCATAGGCCGCTGCTTAGCTCGTTGAGGGGGCCTTTTTCTTCGCCAAATGACACGGCCCGACCTTCACGGTCATTATGCTACCTAAGGCTCCGTCCCCACGGGCATCTCCGGATGTCCACCAGACCGTCCGGTACACAGGTTTAAAATCATTGTTCAAAACTTTGTACACAAATTTACTAGTATGAGGTTTGCTAAAGGTTCACACTTGAGGCTAAAATACTTGACCTCGCTATATCACTTGATCTGGAAATGCCAGCCCCTCAAATTATTATACTTCATTTGTAGTGTCCATATATACTATACGAATCGGACTGCAAATTAACTAATTTAGCTTTGGTGGACGTGATTCCCATATCACCTGGACCTGCTGGGATCAAAGACCGGTCAGTCATTTTGTATGGAAATTGATGGAGATCCGAGCGAAAAAAATTCACATATTTTTCAACAGGCTTCTTCTGAATATCAAGTGACGAGAAAATTGCTACACATTTGACCATCCATTAAAAAAGAACGTCACACTCTTGGCCGCATAGTACGACACGTAAATGCATTCTATTTATTGAGGTTATTGCCCTTTGATCTTTCAGTTTTAAGCTTAAACCGAAAAAAAAACGTTGAATTGGCAGAGGAACTGGGAACACCGAACAAACACGAAAAAAATCGAAAAATAGGAATCAATTGCGCAAAAAAGGAATTGTCTTAAAGTAGAAAATGGTAATGTGGTTGTGATCACGGACAAAAACGCTACGTAACGTGATCGACAAGGCAGAACAGAATAGATGGGTTCAGAAGTTACCGAGCAACTTCTGCTCAGGTGATCATGATCAATTAAACAAATTTCTGCTCGCAGCTTACGCTCTTCTTCCATCTTCTTGACTTCCCTTATAAAGTGTGTGACAACGAGAGTGGCGTTCAGCAGACACAGACTACATAACCAAGCGGTTGCGAAATCGGTCGCGAGCAGTATGTGATTTCGGGTAACTTCTCAACCCACCCAAATAACGACAACTTCTCGCAGTAGCTAACAAACCCTTTTCCCCGACTCGATACAAAGAGTGGAAAGACACTGTACCATGGTATCCCAATTAGGAGGCCTTACCTTTAACGTCACTCCCCTTATTAGCCATTGGGTCCACGGTGAGACATAACTTATGCCTCCATTCGTCTCGGTTTATGCACAGCTGTTTCCACTTTCGTCTTTAACTAAATATCATTTTAAATGCCATCGAGATTATATTTTTGTCGTCTATCTAAAATCCTTTTGTACATACACATAACAATAACAGTTCGTAAAACTGGCAGAAAATAAATGCATCCGTTCCATATACATATGTAGATCAATACGTTTCCCTTGATCCGATTCGTCTCGATTGATTTCAATATTTAATTGTCTTTTTGATGGCATCTAAACAGCGAAACTTGTCCGGCAAGTAGAACGGCTCAAAAACATGTGGGAACGGCGTATCCCAACCGGTAACACGTTGAACCGGCGCCTCCAGATGTAGGAAGCAAGCCTCTTGTATTGTTGCAGCCAGTTCGGCGCCAAATCCACAAGTTTTGGGCGCTTCATGAGCAATTATGGCACGTCCAGTTTTCTTCACGGACTAGAATAAATATTAAGTGGAATTACTACGATTGATCGTTGAGGCTGCCGGATATAACTTACATTGCAAATTGTTTCCTTATCCCATGGTGAGATTGACACCAAATCAATCACTTCGGCATTTACACCTAAATCTTTTTTCGCCATTTCAGCTGCCTAAGAACATAAACAAAAAATGCATTAGAGGACAGAAAACTGGAAAATAGGGAAAAAGCATACCTCCAACAGAACGTGGATCTGTGTACCCCAACCAATCAAAGTGATGTCCGACCCGGTTCTCAAAACATCAGCTTTACCGATTGGACACTCGAACGGGGCAGTTGGGACTTCTTCTACGGCAGCTCGGTAGAGGGTTTTTGGTTCAAAGACCAGGCATGGATCTTTTTCTTTAATGGCTGCCAATAATAAGCCTTTGGCTTTGTTTGGACCGCGTGGAACGACAACTTTCAATCCGGGCGTGTGAGCGAAATATGCTTCAGGACTTTGAGAATGGTAAAGGGCACCATGGCCGACAGCTCCACAGGGAGCACGAATCGTTAGTGAACCACAATCGAAAAGGTTGCCACTACGATAACGCATTTTGGCGGCCTCATTGCAGATCTGGCAGGAGAAAGATTTGTATAGGTAAATTTGATGTATATTTAAGACATATTTATTTATGTATAGACGTGTACAGAAACAAAAAATATTGCTCATTACATTTTGAACTTGTAAATTGTTTTTATTTATATTTTTCTTTAAATTTGCAGAAAGGAGAACAGTGGGGGAGGGGAAAATTAAAGTCGGACGTTTTGACTATATCTATATATCTACTGGGTTGTGGAAAACGTTCTGCGGTTTTTTGCACCAAAAATAAGACAAATTTTATTCTTCAAAATGCATTTAACCAACCAGATATTGTCCGTTCATTTCAACAACTTTCTGCCAACGTTCTGGCAAGAGCATTATGCCACGTTCATAAAGCGCTGTGGCTTATTGCGGAAAAACTCATCAAAGTCATTCAAAACTGTTTCCATCTAAATGATTCTGAAGAGACCGGAAAAGGTGGTAATCCGACAGCGCAAGATCCGGTGAGTAAGGCAGGAGTCATCTCCCACGAAGCAGATCACACAACATCTGCGAGCAACTGAACAAAACACAAGCAGAAGATATTTATGATAGGGTTTATTAGGATATATGAGTCATAGGGAAAAATGTATTTTGTATTTTCCTAGAAACTCATTAGGTAGAGATAAGGAATACTATAGACATAAGTAGAAGATGTTTATTAGGATCTAACATATGAGTCATAGGGAAAAATGTATTTTGTATTTTCCCTAGAAACTTATTAGGCGTAGGTAGAGATAAGGAACAGTATTTAAGAAAATAGTTTGTAAGATGGAATTCAGTTGTATTTGAACTACCGGACCGTAAGTAGTCCGGACCTCTACACCTCAATAATAAAGAGTTAATTATAGTGAAGACGGAAGTCTATTTAATTCTTAACTCAGGCGTGTTGCATTACTTCCCAGCCGAAGCTATGTACATAGGTTTTGTTTCGTTTTCACAGAAGTATGGGGTCTGGCGTTGTCTTGATGAAAAACGACCCCCCTTCTGTTAGCCAATTCCGGACGTTTTTCGGCTATTGCTCGTTGCAGCGTTTCCAGCTGAGTGCAATACTTCTTCGAATCAATAGTTGGACCGCGTGGAAGAAGTTCGTAGTGGACTACACCTTTGTAATCCCACTATAAGCAACTGCTAAGCAACACTTTTTCCGCCTTTGCAACGGTTGTGGATGATTCTCAGAGCAAGCACGATTCTTTTCGCTTGATGTTCTTGTAAACAACCCATTTCACATCCCCCGTTACAATCTTCTTAAAAAATGGTTCCAACGAATGCCATTTCAGTAGAGATTCGCAGATCGAAATTCAGTTTAACATGGACAACTCATGGGGTACCCACACGTCAGACTTTTTTACGACTCCAAGCTGATTTAGTCGTTTTGCAACGGTTAAATGATCAATGTTGAGCCTTTCTGCGATCTCGCGAGTTGTCATATGCCGATCGGTTTTGATGAGGTCGAAGATTACATCGTTTTCAACGGTGACAGGGCGACCAGTGCGGGGAGAGTCGTTTAAATCGTATTTCCGGAAAGGAATTTATTTTTAAAACCGGTATCGGTCTCTCTAGATCTGAGAAAGGACAGGAAAGATACTCAGTCTTTGGTATTCTAATCCTCATCCATGATCCTCCAGTATCTTACACCAGCACTATAGTTGTTGAGCTTGCGTGAGTCACCCTTGTTCTTAAAAAACGGGAGAAGGAAGCTTTTTCTGAAAACGTCAGGCATCGGTTGCCATTTTTTAATTTTGTTAAAAAGAACAGTGAGCCATCTAAGCCCGACATGATTCATCTTCAACCAAAATTCCAAGGGTATTTTGTCCGGTCCGACTGCCTTTCCGCGTTTCATTTGCATCATTGCCTTCATCACCTCTTCCACTGAAAAGTCGGCGATATCAGTGGTTTGGCTCCACAGCTTGAAATTCTTCGTTCCGAAGTTCGCCAAAGCTCTCACGCATTCTGCTACATTATGTATTAATGTTCTTGCAAATGTACAAGTGCGAATCATTTTCAATTTTAAATTGGAATTGTTTGTGACACTTGGTTTCATTCTGCACACCAACTTAGTATGCGTCTGTAGCTTAGCTCGGTAACGCACCGGGCATTTTTTGCTACTCGAAACACGGTCTCTGCGGTTCGCGCCCCGCAACGGGACCAACTATTTTTTATTCTCAAATTCCCTCTGAATTAATTTCTCCGTGCTTAGTGGTTTCGTATGGATAGTAGCACTCATCAGGTCTTGCATCTTTGCAGCTATCCATGTGCAAGACGACCACGAAAGTGTGAGAATTCTGTTTGTATAAGCCGTGAAGGCGTGATTTTACTTGAAAACTCGACCGTGGAGGTCTAGATGGTGTGAAGCACTTATATTAACTCACTAGAGGGGTGGAGAGAGGGTGAGAAGTGGAGATATTTGTTCCCTGGCAATTTTACTTTATGTATTAATGTTCTTGCAAATGTACAAGTGCGAATCATTTTCAATTTTAAATTGGAATTGTTTGTGACACTTGGTTTCATTCTGCACACCAACTTAGTATGCGTCTGTAGCTTAGCTCGGTAACGCACCGGGCATTTTTTGCTACTCGAAACACGGTCTCTGCGGTTCGCGCCCCGCAACGGGACCAACTAGACCTCCACGGTCGAGTTTTCAAGTAAAATCACGCCTTCACGGCTTATACAAACAGAATTCTCACACTTTCGTGGTCGTCTTGCACATGGATAGCTGCAAAGATGCAAGACCTGATGAGTGCTACTATCCATACGAAACCACTAAGCACGGAGAAATTAATTCAGAGGGAATTTGAGAATAAAAAATAGTTGGTCCCGTTGCGGGGCGCGAACCGCAGAGACCGTGTTTCGAGTAGCAAAAAATGCCCGGTGCGTTACCGAGCTAAGCTACAGACGCATACTAAGTTGGTGTGCAGAATGAAACCAAGTGTCACAAACAATTCCAATTTAAAATTGATTCTGCTACAGATTGCAGTGTTTTCAACAAGTAGCACTCCTTGTGAGTCTTCAACGTACTTTGGCGCCTGAATCTCTCGAGCGTTTGTTTCTTGGGCTGCGACCTTATAAATCCTGGCATTGTCTTTAGGTTTCTCTTGCAATGACGATCTCTTATCCACCGTCAGATCTTCTACTTCCTGATAGAACTTCTCGGCTGCAATCGCCTTTGCTTGAGCCACCTTTCGCTTTACCTCCTTCCGGCATTTATCATATTTCTCCCGAAGTTGAACCTTCTCGCCTTCACTGCCTCTCTTGCATGTTGTCCAAGCCTTGAATGCGTTCGATTTGGCCTGCACTGCTTCTTTAGTTTCGTTATTCCACCACCACGTCTCCTTGTTCGTGTGGAGCGGGCCTTTCGAAACTCCCAGTGTCTTTTCAGCCTCACCTACTAACATTGCATCCAAAGCATTCCACATTTGTGTTGGACTTTGCTCGTCGCAGTTGGTGTTCAATTTAACAATGAATGGAGTTACAACAGATTCAAAGCGTTCGTTGTTGAGATTATGCCACTTGATTTTTTCGACTGGTTTGGGGATTGCTTGCAGCCTTGTTCCTCCTCTCAAAATAAATTCTGTCAGGAGCAACCGGTGCTGGGTGATCGCAGATTCACCCAAGATCACTTTCAGTCTTTCACCCAACGTCTCATGAAATTTAGACAAAGATGATAGTCTATCTGCGTCGCATGAACTCCACTGCTATATGTGATCAGGTGCCTTTGGTTCTTAATGAACCATGTGTTGAGGATGACCAGACCGTGTGATCTGCACGTAGTCAGGATAGCCTCACCTTCATCATTTCTGGCTGTTGATTGGCTACCCTTCCCACCATGGTAATCCTCGTAATCAAAGTTCGATTCTCCCACATGGCCATTGAAATCCCCTTCGAAAAAAACCAGCTCGGTTTCTGGTATACTTTGAAGCAGTATGTCAACGTCGCACCAAAATGCCTCTTTTTCACTTTGCTGCAAACTCATTTGGGGAGCGTAGTCACTTATGATGTTCCACACTCTTCGCAGATAACCAATTTGATACTCATCAAGCGGTCGCTTATCTTCGAGATACTCATGATGCTGCCAAGTAAAGCCGGTGACAGAATAACGCCAACCCCGTTTCTATCATTCGAGTTTCCATAATAGTACAATTTGTACTTTTTGGAATTCGTCAAAAAACGAGCTCGGTCGACCTGGTCATTTCGCTACTTGGTCTCCTGCACGCACATAATGTCTATCCTTCTCCATTCCATGACGTCCTCCAGTTCTTCGCTCTTTCCCGTCATGGATCCGACATTCCAACTTTCAACCCTCAGCTACTCTACAGTGTAATTGGACTGCCTCATAGTGTTCGCTCCCGGAAACAGTCGAGCTCTGGCACGAACAATGTTCGCCCTAGGATCACTCAACTGCGCATCAGAAGTAATGCCCAGCGGGGTAGTGTTACTTGCGTGTTCTACCATAAGGCCTTACATCCATTCTTTTACACCTACCTGGAGAAAGGTGGGGTTGGATGGCACTAGTGTGTGGAAAATAAATTTGTATGGACTTTCCTTTTACATCCGGCGGTGGTCTCCAGACCCGGCAACCCACTCACACACACTGACCTGTGGGAGGTCCCAAAGATGTTAAGCAGTGCCGCAGGCTCATCTAGAGGTATTGTTGTTGCCTGCACGTGATTAGTCCTATTAGTCGCCTCGTACGATCAAGGTAAGACTCACCTAGGGGTGCATATTCTAAACCCGTCACCCCACGGGTGTTTTGATATTATGTTGTTGTTTTTTTTCTATTTAGTATATTAGATGGTTCCTTTTTATATATTTTATAAGCTTTTCTTTTTAGATACGGCAATTACAGTATTACTACTTTGCCTTAACCCCTAGCGGGGCATAGCGCGTCAACTACTCCTGCGCGCCATCGTACTCTGTTCTGGGCAATGGGGCGCAACTCCCCAAAAGACTTACCCAGTACCTGACACTCCTTTGCCACAGATCGACGCCATGTGATTCGAGGACCCCCTCTTGGTCGGCCTTGGTTGGAAATGGGGTTCCATTTCATGGCATGCATAGCAATGCAGTTATCACTCTTCCGCAATGTGTGACCTATCCACTGCCATTTTCGCCTGCGTATCAATTCGTCGATTGGCATCTGACCCGTACGCCGACTTAGCTCTTCATTTGATATTGTTTCGGGCCAGAAAATTCTTAAAATTCGACGAAGACATGAGTTGACGAAAACTTGCAGCTTTCTGGTAACTCCTACGGAAACTTTCCATGTACTGCTCCCATACAAAAGCACTGATAGTACCAGGGAGCGAAACAGGCCCAGCTTGGTCTTGATGCTGAGATAACTGCCCTGCCAGATTTTGGACAGCATGCCGTATGCGCGTTTAGCCTGGTTGATACGACGAGCGATGTCCTGCTCCGTACCACCATTTTCGGCAACAATGCTACCTTCTGCCACCTTCTCCACAGGCTGCCCATTAATATTAATGGCAATAGGTGTCGGATTTCTTTTTCGCAACGGCGGGCTAAGAACCTTGGTCTTGTTGGTATTAATCTTTAGCCCAACCTTGCTTGCCTCCCTCTCGAGATCTAACGCCATTGCGGACAGATCCATGATTTTGTGGGAGAGTAGGCATATGTCGTCAGCGTAGTCAAGATGTTGTAGATAAGATGTCAAAGTCCATTGAATTCCTCTGTCGAGTCCGGATAGGGCTGCATGCAACACATCGCCGATCACAATGAGGAATAGGATCGGTGAGAGGATGCACCCCTGCCGAACTCCACTGCGAATCTCAAAGTCCCCCGACACCTTACCTTTATGCAGAACGCGACATTTCGCGCCGTCATAGGTTGCCTTAATAATAGCCACAAGCTTCTCAGGGATGCCTGCGCAAGGCCGCCCATATAGAATCCCGGTTCACACTATCGAAAGCCTTTTCGAAATCGATGAAAAGCAAGTGAAGCGGAGAATCGTATTCAGCGCATTGCTCGATGATGATTCGCAAGGTGTTAATGTGATCGACACAGGAGAATCCGGATCGAAAGCCAGCCTGCTCTTCATCAATTGTGCTTTCTAAGTGGGCCTTTAGTCTTTCCAGGACGATTTTAGCTATTATCTTGGCAACGGCAGGAAGCACACAAATGCCTCTCCAATTATTACAGTCTGTGAGGCTACCCTTCTTTGGAAGTTTGATGATCAAACCTTCCTTCCACTCAGTGGGAAAGGTCTCTGTATTCCACGCTTTATCAACAAGTGGGTGCAGCAAATCGGCAGTTACGCTTGGCGCTGCTTGATAAAGTTCGGCAGGGATGCCGTCAAGTCCGGCGGCCTTTCCTCGTTTTAGTGCAATAATTGCAGTGACTATTTCCTCTTTAGTCGGGGCAGTGGACCGTATACGCACATTTTGATGGTTAGCTAAATTATCTATATGAGGGGGAACTTCACCAGAGGTTACACGGTTCAAGACCGCGGCGAAGTGTTCTTTCCACCGCCTCATTTGATCTTCTTCCAAGATAAGTAGCTTTCCATCACTATCCTTCACCGGATGTTGGCAGGAGTTACGACCACCTGTAAACTCCTTTATGACACCGTATACGGCGTTTAAGTTGTTACTTCTAGCGGCTTCTTCTGCTGACGCTAAGAGAGAATTGGCATAAACTCTTTTATCGCGTCGCACACTACGCTGAACTTCTCGAGCTTTCTGACGGTAAAGGAGTTCGATGCTGCTTCGATTGTCGTCTGATGCTGCAGCCAAATGAACTTTCAGCTCCTTTCTTTCAACAATCCGCTGCCATGAAGCGTCGGACATCCAGGGCTTATTCCGGCAATCCGAGTTTGGGCCAAGGATGGTATTTGCGCTATCAATGTACGCATTTTTTATGGCATCCCAGTTTTCGTTTATGTCACTATCTGGGTGACTAGTTATCTCAGCCGCTTTTTGCGCAAGATGGTCATTATATTGTTGTAAGACAGCTGGATTTTTTAGTCGAGCGGTGTTGAATTTGCGGGGCCTGGATCTTTCGTCGCTGGGGCGGCGCACGGCTGCAATACGCAATCGAACATTAGCGATCATAAGATAATGGTCTCTTCCCATCCCAATATCGGCACCCTTCTTGTTTCGCACGTCCAGGAGGCAACTCTTGAATCTTTTACTAATGGCAAAATGGTTGATCTGATTTTGTGTTCTGCGCCGATCAACAGAGGACCAACTGATTTTGTGGTGGTCCTTATGCTCAAACATAGTACCACCGATGAAGAGACTGTGAAAGTTGCAGAACTCTACAAATCTTTCACCGTTGTCATTACGATCACCAAGACCGTGTCTCCCCATCACATGTCTGAGCCCATAGTTATCAGCGCCAACTTTCGCATTCAAATCACCCATAACCATTATAATGTCACCTTTAGGTGTTCTGCTCTGAACGGCGTTTAGTTCTTCGTAGAAGGAGTCTTTTGCCAAGACATTGTCGGGTTCAGTAGGGGCATAACATTGTATTATTGAGATGTTCCTCATTTTGGTCCGGAACCTGGCGGTCAAGACCCTGTCAGAGACCGGTTCCCAGGATAAGAGACAGTTTCGCGCGGCTCTGGTTAAAAGGAGCCCCACACCTGACTCACGACGACTACCGGTAGCTTTACCGGAGTACAACATTACAGTGCTGCCCGTTGGAGAGATGAATTCTCCGCTGTTCCACCATCTTATCTCACTAACTCCTAAGATATTTAATTTGTACCTCAGAAATTCACTCTCTAATTGAAGAAATCGTGCGTTCTGGGGACCTTCTGATCCATTGTCCAGGAGAGTACGCACATTCCAGAATCCAATCTTTGTCATTGTACGATAGCTAAAAGTCGTAACCGTTGAGTCAGTCCTTATCCGAGGCATAGTTGACGTTTCGTTAGCATATAAAGATTTCGGATAGTGCAAGTTGCTGGCATACACATCCTGTCCTTTGATTGTCGGTTTTAACGACAGGCCCTCAAAGGGAAAGGCCGTGGTATTTTTTTCACACCCCACACCACAGGGGTACCTCAACCAAATCATCGAACCGCCATCACTGGCGGCTTGACGTTGGTTGGCAATGGTCAGTGACCACTGCCGTTCCAGGGGGCGCCCACGCGGAGGACTATGGAAGAGGAGTTTTTGCCCCCCCCCCCCCCCACGAACGGATTTTTTCGATGTTGTTAGTATCCGTATTTTTGCTTCTATTGTAGAATTGCATCTGACTATGCATCTGCACTATCCTACCTAGGAGAAGCACCTAATATGTAGACGATTTCTCTTATTCCCTAAATGACCACCTCTAATTCAACAAAAACTACCCCCGAAAGCCTCACCTGATCGAAAGCCGGCAAAATATAATCAGCAAATTGAATCTCCGCAATCGCCGTGGCTCCCATATTGGCCGCCCCAATGGCGAAACCAGCTATGCCCTGCTCGCATAGTGGAGTGTTGAACACTCTTTCGGGTCCATACTTCTTCTGCAAATTGATGGAGCATCGAAATACGCCGCCAAATGCAACATCCTCGCCGAATAGCAAGGCCGATTGATCTGCCTCCATCGCCTGATCCATGGCATTGTTGATGGCCTGGAACATGTTCATTTTCGTTGTGGCTCCGTCCACGGGAGCCTTCTTATCAGGTACATACTGAAAATGTGTTCGCTTCGCCGTCACAGTTGCCGATAGCGCGGGCACAATTTTCGGATTCACAAATTTGCGAATGGTGACGGGAATCATGCTGGCCATGGTTCACTCTTTTCCTTGTGAATTATACGAAAAGGAGACGGGAGGAAATAAATAAGAGAACTTGCGAGTACTTAACCTAGGCGCGAGAACTGGTTTCAAAATAAGAATTATTGTCGTGTGACGTCAATTGTTACGTGAGCTTGATTGATCGTTTGCGAGATACGTATATAATTGGAAAATAACAGCTGATCAACGAAGAGGTGATAAGTTTTGATAAGAGCAGAAAGTTTTGTTAAATTACAACTTTTTCTTTTAAATAAATACAAATACAAAAAGGGAGTGCAATATTCTTAGCAAATTAAAAATATAAATTAAAGCTACATTAGTATACTATCAAAAACACCTGTTTTCTTTCAAAATAGACGTCAGATGATCTTTCATGGTAACTCCGATTTGCCATAAAAAAGAAATTGTGTCATAACTTCATGATCACACTGTACTTCTTGTCATTTATGATGTTTTGAGTCACCTGGCGCCTGCAGTTGTTGTCCTCTGCTGTGACGTTTTTCGTTTCTTCGTAGTTTTTCGTCCTAATAGGCTTCGTTGTCCCGTTTTCACGACTGCAGAGATTTTTCGACGCACTGACGAATCGAGGGCAATATACACTTTGTATTCCTGCAAGTTTCGATAGTACTGTGCCTTATTTATCCAAAAAAGAGAACGCCCATTCGCCAAAGTACACGCCCTTTCCAACTCGGTCGCCGCTTTAATTGCTTCCGAAGGATCAACGATGCGAGGACTTATTTATTTCGTAGTTTTAAGCGTTATGCTTAAATCAGGTAAATCCAATTGTTTTTTTTTATGTAAGCATTTATATTTTCAGTGAATTAAGGAGTTTACCGCCTACGTAAGAACGATGCCATGGCTTCTTCCGGCGTAAGTCGATCAGTCGGAAAGCATGCTAGCAACTTAAATATTTTATATGCTCACGGAAGTCCATTGACGTACTATGTGCCAGAAACGGTTAAGGCAAACTAGTCAGGGCTGTAGAAGCTAAGAAAAAGATACAAAGTATCTACACTGCATGCAGATACATCGGAACATGGATATGTCTATGACTACCGACTGCGTGGAACCTGTTGTGTTGAAGATATCGACGTAAGTTTTATAAAGATCCCAGTATAGTTATACTGGATGAATTCATTCGAAAAAACACGTCTCACGCTTTCGGTAGGCATAAGACATATCCGTGTACCGAAGTATCTGGTGGCAGTGTAGATACTCGTCATAAATTCTGCTTTGCTTTGTCCTGTCCGCTCGAGCTCCTTTCTCTCGCGGGATCGTTTCGTTTTCGTTTGCATCGCGTGTGTGCAATATTCACCTTCTCTCGTGCACCCTGTTCCATCTACCCGTTCGGTACAGTTTGCAGACTGCAGCCTATCGACATTTCTCTGAGTAAGTTTCTGCTAATCGCAATCACGCTTCCCACCATCTTTTCCCAATCGGACGTGTATTGTGTTTGTGTATCTATTGCAAAATCGCTCCCACACTATCCGCCTCATCCCGCCCCTTTAATCAACAGTCCGGGTCCGGCACACACAATCCCTTTCTCAAGTAACGCGTGCGACTCGTGCGTGCGATTGTGTCCAGCAAACAGAAAGGGAAACTAACAAAAGTAAACAAAACATTCCAACACACGCACAAAGAGAATGCACAAGAAAAATTTTGCAATTTTTGCAGAAGGGGGGGCATTTGATCTTCTGCAGACCCCTGAATGTAGATCATGTCACGATGAGCTGCCCGGAACTACATATAACATCCTCCGACGAATATTTCTCTATTTCGGGGCTTGGGAGATTTTAACTCGCGCAGTACGAATCCACCATTTTGTTTTATGATATGTTTATTGCACGTGTGGTGGGGGCCCACATTGTGGACCAGTCAGACCTCAAATCGCCGCCATTGCAAATGCACAAACACAGTCGCTGGATCACTCGATTTGGCTCGAATGAACTTCATCCGCTCTTGCTCATCTTCGGGGGGCGGGAACTATGTACACTCTCTCAAATTGCGTCTGCGCATGTCCAAATGTTAGTCGAACTGACTACTTGCTACTTTTACTGGGACCCTAGTGATTCAGATAGTACAACACGGGCTATTTTATTAAATGATGAATGGGAGAATTGGCGGAAATTGAAGGTCATTGAAAGTCCTTGGACGTCCTTGACCTAAATAATGAGTAAAAATGGAATTTCATTCATTGTGACCTCAGATTGGGTCTATGCATGTGCATGTCGGGAGTGCACAATTTGTTTAATGAAATGGTGAGAATGAGAATGATATGAATGAATAAGAGGATGAGGTCCGCTGCCCTGAGCGAAATTTCGCATACATTCAGAGACCATAAATTGCATGTGAGCATGTCGACCGAGGAGAGCAGACGACTTCTTGCGACGTGTTCTAGGGGCCTAGTCAAGTTAGGTACTCAATTGCCCTAACCCCTTGAGGGGCATAGCGCGTCAACTGTTCCATGTGGCCCAGTTGACGTTTCGTTGGCATACATTGGTTTCAGAGAATGCAGTTGCCAGCATACACCTCCTGCACATCCATGGCCACGAACGTTGTCGTGGACGGGATTCGAACCCGAAACGCCGGTAGTCAAACATGAGACTGATGCCTCAACACACTGCGCTACCGGTCGCCCCCTCTATATTTTTGAGGATTTTGAATGTGTGGTATGGTGTGTATGCAGGAGTTTTGATTATGGCGTCGTGGGACAGAGAGCGCCTGTTCACCCGTACACTATGTTAATTCTTGCCGTCCCCAACGTTATCACTATCAAATCAACATCCCAACATGTACACACAGGATCCCCGCAAGCGCGCCGCCCGCGCGGATCTACAAGCAACAGCCATGCACAATGGCCACTTCATTCAAACGACATACACAACCAGAAAAGAAAAATTTTCATTGGGCTTGTTTCCTCTTCTGACCCCCGAGTAGAAAAACAGACATTTCGTGTGACGGACCGATTTTTAGGATGACCCCCAGCTATAAGACATATCCATGTCAAAAGATAAATTGAATTGTAAAGAGCTCTTCTATTGCTCTTGGTTATGGTATTAGCGACGCGTTCGATATCCGACAAATGTATGTGTCACATATGTAGTTTGGATGGCCGTGTTGTTTTCCTGAACGGCCAAATGAAGAAAAGCAGCTGCCTCGATGGGGTTGTCCCATAGCGTAATGGGAGCTAAGCGCCTGGGAGCCGCCGGACAATTAAAGATGTGCTCAACACCATGCGGAGTGAGGCCACAGGCTGGACAGGAGTTCTGGGGTGTTACTGTCGATGCGGGACAGGTACGAATTCAGACGTGAACTAAGTAGAGCCAACATAGTTCTAGTTACTCTAGGAAGTCGGGATTCGTCTGAAGATATAGCAGGTGGTCGTGCATTCAGTACCATGTTTGTTTTCAGGTCTGCAATCGAGGAAAGCACTTCCTCACTATGCAGTGTTGTGACGGCCGACCTGTAGCTAGCGTTATAAAAGGGAACTCTTTTGGATCTGCCTCTCGCGGGCCCCCATTTTACGTCTTAAATGACGTGGCGGTGAGAATTTCTCCATAAGGTTGGAGTTAGGATGCTTACTTGATAACGACCAACTAGATACTGCTTGTTGCTTCTTAAGGGCATCATTCTGGTCTTGTGGTGAAGATAACCCTGCGACGACATCAGGAGGCAACCTGTGACAGTCCTAAGAGCTGCATTCTGGCAGGTCTGTATATTTTTCCACAGTGCCGCATAAGTTTTCTAACCAGGACTAGGAGCCGCATTGTTGGCCACAGATCTCCCGATTGATTTGTATGTCGTTGGCAGGGTCTCCTTGTCTTTCCCCCAGGAACTGGCAGCTTGAGGTTTCAGGATTTTGTTGCTGCTTCTCATCTTGTCACAAATGGTTGACGCATTGGCCGAGTACGTAGCCATGCTCTCAAAAGTGACACCGTGGAGTTTAGGATGGTTAGTGGTAGAAATAGTTTGACCATTTACTGCGATATCCAGCAAAGTAGCGGACTTCGGCGCTGATAGAGTAAAGTTTTTATTGACGATGAAGGTGTTTAGCTCGTCAAGATATTTGTTTAATTTATCACACTCATCGAGCAATCATAAGTGTAACTGGCAATTTCGAGTCCGTCAAGTGTTGATGTCTCATCAAGACCACCTCCATCAAGAGATTGAAACTATGCCCATTAGGAAACACAACATACTGCTATCAAAGCAATATCTAGTTGGTTGCTATCGAAACTTTGATCGTATGGACAGAACCCCACCGCCACGACACATCAGGCGAAGTCTAAGAGAACTCGAAAGGTAAGTCCAACGATTTAAGAGAGTCCCTTTCGATAACGCTAGCTATAAATCTGCTATCGCTATGCTGCACAGGGAAGAAGTACACACGTCGATTGTGGACCTTAATAACAACATAATACTTGACGCTCAACCACCAGACATCTCACCGGATGAACGAAACCTGCCTAGAGCGACTAGGACCACGATCGCACAGCTCCGTTCAGGCTGGTGTTCGGGCCTCAACCCATACTTGTCCCGAGTCGACCACAGCATCCGAAACATTTGTCCGGCATGCAACAGTTCTCCCCACGACGTTGAGCACATCTTCGACTGCCCTGCAGCACCAACGCACCTATAGCGAAGCGGCTGCGTTTCTGTAACTGTTCACACACTCAAACTACAATAAATTTCTGGATTACTACAACAACAACAGTCCGTCAAGTGGCGTAGGGAATCCCGGTGAGAGGTACAGGTTAAACATGGTGGGAGACAAGACTTCTCCATGGGGGCACCCTGTATAGTTCGTTAACATGGACGTTCTTGGTTGAGGCCATAATATGTTCTTGATGTGATGGCATCCAGATCCGTCGTGGCGCTGTGCATCCTTCGAAGGCCATGTTGATGATCGGCCAGTTAAATGCGAGTCGCAATTATAGGATTGAGCGTAGCGTTTCGAGATTCTTGGCTACAGGAGATAAAAGTGTGATGGGACGGTATGATTCGCCTAGCGTTGGTTTCTTCCCTGGTTTTAAAGTAGAGATGACTCTTCTTTTCTTCCAAAAGAGGTTGATCGTGACTGTTACGTAATCAATTGAATTGTTGGCGTGTCGAGATGTTTGAGCATGACCATTGTCTGCTCCAAGTGCTTTGGAACTCTTCATTCTTTTTATCGCTGCGGCAACTTCTTCATATGAAAATTTAAGTGCCTGATCAACTGAACGGTTACGGATGCTCCTAGTGATGATGCGCTTAAGTCTAGCAAGTGGCGGATGTCCGATAAACTGTTTGTTGAAGTTGTTGCGCAAATAGGGTCATTCGACTCTAAGACACTGGTCAGTGGCTTACTTGAGGCTCTTGATACGATATTACTCTGAGCAACCCAAATATTCCGCCAATGACTGACTACTCCTCCATCAAATATGCAGCTCTCAGACACCGCGCTTCCACGTTAGCCAAACTTCTGCGAAAACTCTTTTACCTGTCCTACTCAACAGGAGTGTTCCCATCATCGTGGAAGCTAGCTCATGTCCAACCAATCCCCAAGAAGAGTGAAGCATGTGATCCCTCTAACTACCGACCAATAGTAACTTCGGCCCTATCAAAAGTCTTCGAAACCCTGGTTAACACCCAACTAATGAGTTACCTTGACTCACACCATCTCCAATGATCGGTAATATGGTTTCCGTTCTTTGCACTCCACCGGCGACCTAATGACATACCTCACCGAAAGATGGAATCGCTGTATCCATCAATTTGGCGAAGCTAGAATCATTGCCCTCGACATTCCGAAAGCTTTTGATAAAGTTTGGCATTCAGCTTCAGGCTTTTGGTTTGGACCCAAAATTAGTTAAATGGATCGAAAGTATCCTTCTCGACCGTTCGCTTCAGGTCGTCCTTGATGGAGTTAAATCAAATTGCCATACCAACAACGCAGGGGTCTCCCAAGGTACTGTCCTTTCACCAATGCTCTTCCTTCTCTTCATCAACGATCTTCTAAGCGTGATTTCCAACCCAGTCTATAGTTTTGCAGACGATAGCACCCTCTTTAAACTCTGTAGCTGACTCTCTCTTAGACAAAGTCCAACGGAAAGCCTTCAAGCTTATTGGCGATGAATCCAAAACATCTCAAATCGAATCGCTTGAGCACCGGCGAAGTGTCGGCTGTCTCTCACTCTTCTATCGCTACTACAACCGCCGTTGCTCTGATGAAATATCCAACCTCATTCCTGAGCGTGCTTTTCCTGTACGTAACACCCGACTAGCCAGTCGTGCCCATCCTCATCTTCTAGAACTCAGCAGCAGTCGCACCGCCAGATTCTATGACTCGTTCGTATCCAGGACAACACGAATGTGGAACAATCTACTATCTTTTGTTTTCCCCTGCAACTATGACCTGCAAAAATTTAAACGTAATATACACCGTCACCTTATACAAACTCAACCCATCTCTCCATCCTTAATCCCTTACCGCCAACGTTGTGCTCTCGCATCAAAGGGTTTCACCTAAGCTTTGATATCAACTTAAAAAAAATTGACCCATCGTTAAGCTCGCCTGAAGGCTCCGGCTGCCACACAATGTTTACTGTAGAAGTGGCAAGGATGCGGACGAAAAGGGAACCGTTTTTCACCTTCTATGTTACTATCCTGCTTTATCTAGCAGAAGTGGGAAATTTCTTGTTTCCTTATATATATTACCATGACTTGGTGCTGGGTGGTGATGTCCCCGATATTCAATCATTTCATTACCAGTTCAATGCGGTGTAGTGATCTTGGTGGGGCCATAACAGACCCATAGGGGACGTATCACGGCAGCCCCTTTACCTAACCTAATCTAAGAACACTTGTTCCTGATCTATACTCGTTGTCGCAACTGGAGAATCACAAATAATAAATTGTTTTTTCATAGCATATTCAATACGATGTTATATTTGCAATGCAACCGACACAACGACACCATTCCAATGCGGCGAATGGTTTGAACGATTCGATACGCCCGACATTGAACCACAAGATTGCTCATCGGTACACGGCGCTCAATATTGTGTCAAACATATTGGTCGCTTCGAAGGTACTTTCAATTCCACTAAAACTAAAAACAAAACATGAATTGGGAATGGTGTTGGTGAAGTTATCTAACAAATGGTGTACAAGATACTAAAAATATTGTTTTCTAATATATTAATCAATTATATAACATTAATTAACTTTCATTAAATCAAACTAATTAAATTTATTAACATATTCTAGTCTCTAGTATTAAGTGCTATCAGTGTTCGGCAGCCGAAACGATGGAATGTTCTGATGTACTAATCAACATGGCCGGATCGCCACTAGAGCCTGAATCATGTGATCATGTCCACGATGCACAGTATTGCATCAAGTCAACAGCCTTGAATGGTTATATACATTGCATTAACAGTCATTTTTTGTAGTTTTGGATAGTTTTTCTTTTGTTTTACATCGATTAGGACTCGTGCACAGTAAATTTTTAATTCTGCGCTTTTCCATTGTGTTTTCGAATACTACTGGACATTGAAATGCTTCGCTAGTAACGTAGCACTGTATTCGGCACGACCTAAATGTACGCATCTATATCATAATTTGGATTTTAAGAGCTCTATTAACGAGTCCATCTCTGTGGCTTTGCCCTCACTTTTGGTTACTCAATATGCCAAACCCTCTCCTAATTCAAAATGAAATGTGGAGTTTTTTCTAGTAGTAGTATTACCAGTAGCCACAGTATCATAGTCTACAGCTAACATCTTGCACATAACATTAATTAACATTGGATCGAGCTGCACTGTCAATTATGGTTGGTTTGCAGCAACAAGCACGGAACTGCCGGAATATGAATTTATGAACCCCATTGATATATTTTTTTACACCATTTAGGAGGCATTGGTGCTAAGCGGTATTGTTCATCGAAGGACCTGGGAAACTATTGTAATTATGTACAAAACAAAGGTGATCGAATGGAATATCGCTCCTGTATTTTCACATGCGGTACGGACGGTTGTAACGGCTCAACACACGTGCTTCTGAGCAAACTTGCCGTCTTCTTCATTCCAGTTGTATTTTGTTTTAATTTATTGCGCCAATGAGAGAATGACTAGAGTACATAATTTTAAGATTTTACAACTAATAAATTTACTAGCTTGTAGTAAATATACAAAGTGACGAAAATTTGTACAAAAGACATTTTATTGAATAAACTTCAAATCACATTTCGAATAGTATGACTCTTGCTTTTTTATTTAAATACTCAATACTCAATTGCTCGTCATCATCATTGTGGCAAGACGTTGGACCTTGACCGCCTGGATCGTTGTCCGCCGATTGTTTCGATCAAGTACTCGCGTCCTGCGGAAGCTCAGCAGTTGTTCAGCGTCAGCATCAGCATCTTCTCAGTCATACTAACGAGCTCTCGGCCTTTCCAAATAGTGTAGACTGCACAAGAGTGATCACTCCATAGAACTTTACCCTCCGCCATTAGATTTGTATGTATTGACAAATAGTGTAGACTACACAGGAGAGATACACAAGAAATTCAATACATACAAATCTACCGGCGGAGACTAAAGTCGTATGGAGTGATCACTCTTGTGCAGTCTATACTATTTGGCCTTGCTTTCAGACTTGCTCCACTGATGCGTCGTATGCAACTAGGTTGAGCGGCAAAATATCAACAGGTTGTACTAGGGCTAAGAACTTCTGAAATCTCTCTCTGGTTCCTGTTAACCCCTTGTGGGACATAGGGCATTAACCACGCCCACTTTGCACTTGGTCCTGTTCTCCACAATCGCCTTTAGCTCTCTCCACGATTTGCCTATAGAGGCACCCTCGTTCTCAACTGACCTTCTCCACGTGTTTCTCGGTCGTCCAACAAGGTGTCTTGCGTTGGCTCCTTGTGGGTTCCAATCGGGGGCCTGTAGACCAATGCCGTTCGGCCCTTTACGGAAGGTGTGACCTATCCATTGCCACTTTCTTCTTTTGGTTGAAGTGACTATCTTATCCTGGCGAGTAATAGTAAGGAGGTCGTCGTTAGAAATGACCTCCGGCCAGCGAATGTGTAGGATGCACCGTAGACATTGGTTCACTTTTCCACTGTTATCCCATTGGTCACCTTCCAAGTTGAACAGGCATATAGAAGCACAGATTTTACGTTGGTTTCGAAGATCCGGAGTTTGATGCGTCTAGAAATGTTATTTTGTCAGAAAGGAGTCAAACTGAAATAAGCTGCTCGAGCCCTGTTGATGCGAGACTGTACATCAGCATACGCTCCGCCATCTGCTGTAATTACGCTTTCGAGATAGCAAAGATTGCCTGCCCAGAAACACAAATTTCGCTTTGCCTTCTTGGATCTAAGCTCAAGTACTTAGTCTTGGCAGTGTTGATTTTAAGCCCCGCATTACGGCTTTCGCAATACAGAGCATCAGACATTTGAGCTAGTTGATCAGATTTATTTGATAGAAGACAAATATCGTCAGCATAGTCTAGGTGTTGAAGGTACTTGAACAACTTCCATCTTATACCTTTGTTCTGGTGTTCTTGAAGCGCGCCGCTTAGTACATCATTAATGGCAATTAGAAACAGCATAGGTGACAAAATGCAGCCTTGTCTAACTCCCCTATGCACCTCGAAAGGATCTAAGAGCTTACCCTTGTGTAAGACGTGACATTGGGCTCCCTGGTAGGACTCCTTGATGATGGAAATTATTTTTTCTGGTATGCCTCTCCTACGTAAAGCCCTCCAGATGTATTCTCGGTCGACGCTGTCAAACGCCTTCTCGAAATCGATGAACATGAGATAACGGCGATCTACACTCTGCGGATTGTTCAATAATAATTCGGAGGGTGTTGATGTGGTCGCTGCATGAGAAGCCCTCGCGAAAGCCGGTTTGTTCATCATTCAATGTGCGGTCAATTGTTTGTTTGAACCGGTTCAAGATTATTTTTGTCATCAATCCTCCACGTCGCCTTTTTTCGGGATCTTAACCATGACGTCCTTCTTTCATTTTTTAGGGAGAGTTTCGGTTTCCCAACACTCTTGAATAAGGGGGAGAAAAATATGTGTAAGTTGACCCGGTTAACCCCCAATTAACCCTCACCGCAGCACAAAAAAACACGCCTAATGTAAGACGGAAAACGAAGAGCAGCTGTAATAATTTATCTATCTAAATTCCGTGACAAACCGTATCAATAGCTTTGGCGACATCGGTGTATATCACATGAACATCTAATGCTTATTGAAAGATTTGGTGGCACAGTTAACGAATTCCGCCAAGTTGGTTACTATGGATTTGTTCCTGCAGAACCCATGCAGAACAGATGAGATGTCCAAAATTATCCCAGATGAAGAAAGTAGGGAGATCGGTCCTCCGACCGTGAACCATCCTAAAATTCTAGGAGTGCTCCTGGACAGCATGGCCACGTCATCCCCCCATGCTTAAACTGTGTGCGACAGGATGCGCGGTAAGAGTAAAATCCTTGAAGCCTTGGCCGGTAACATCTGGGGTAAGGATAAAGAAACTCTACTGGTCACATACAAAGCAGTCGGAAGGTCAGTAGCCAACTATGCGGCTCCTGTGTGGTCACAGAATCTCTGTGACACACAATGGAATAATATTCAGGCTTGCCAAAACGCCACTTTCCGTACTGTGACTGGCTGTCTCCTGATGTCATCCCAGGTAGGCCTGTTTCTAAAACCGGCCCACGGTCTTCTGTTAGTACCGGTCCCGAGATTCCCAAGTACCGGTCTCGAAAAAACCAAATCATTAAAAAAACGGCTTTTAATCATAAAGACCGACTCATGACTGGTAAAAAAAACCGACTCATTAAAAAACCGATTCACTAAAAAACCGACCGACTTGTTGACAACCGACCGGCTCCGATGAGTTAAAAACCGACTCATTAAAAAACCGATTCACCAAAAAAACCGATCGAGTACTCGGAAACCGACTCGTTAAAAACCGACTGGCCCATGGTTAAGAAAGCCGAGTTAAAAACCGACTTATTAAAATTAAAAACCATTGAGAATATGGAGTATTTTTGTGTGTACAGTACAGGACAGAATTATTCAATTATTCACATCAACATTCCCAAGCCTTATGAAACCCATCTAAACACATGTACTATTCAAATTACGCGAGTCTCGACCGCCATGTCGACATAATGCCAATTTTTCCAACAGGTCAACTGATAATCGTCAGTTTCGACATTTTATGTCAATTCAATCTTTCAAACATTTATTCAACTTTGGACGCATGTTTTTTGACGACCGAAAGTGTGGGTATACCACATCAGATACCAAATCACACTCAAATCAAATGCTAAAACCTTTTCTTGAACAATTCCGTGTTGTACTGTACCAAAAATATTCGAAGATTTTCCACCGGTATTTGATGTATTGGTCTTTTAATAAGTCGGTTTTTAACCCGTTTTTTTAACCATGAGCCGATTTTTTTAATGATCCGGTTGACCGCTAGGAAAACCGGTTTTCATAAAAACCTAAAACCGGTCTTGAAATCTTAGGACCGAACAGGTCTCATCCCAGGATCATCTGCATCAGGAGCTAGGATGATTCCTCTAAGTGTCACCAACACCATACACTGTCAAACTCGAACCTGGTACAAATGTCCTCTGAATAGATCAAGACACACACACTTCACATGAACGTGAAGAAACAAGAAACCCGGCCCACTTGTACTGTGTTCGAGATCGAGTTCGAGTTTTACAGTGTCTGGTGACACTAAGGGGCCACAACAAGCTTCTTGCGAAACAATACCTGGTGGTTTGTTACCGGAGAGAACACCCCAACACCGACCTCATGCACAAGACACTGCAACCAAGACATGTCAGGCGTGAAAGTGATGTCCAGAGGTACAAAAGGGTTCCCTTTGACAACAACGCATACAGATCAGCCATCACAGCAATACATCATGAGGAAGTACAAACATCAATTGCAGGACTAGGTCCAAACGTAGTTCTCTCGGCACAACCACCAGCCATTTCTCCCGAAGAGAGAATACTTACGAGAGCAGCGAGAACGACACTTGTCCCACTTTGGGCAGGCTGGTGTTCGCGTCTTAACTCCTAGCTATCTCGCATTGACCGGAATGACATGAACCGTCTGCAATGGTACACCTCACGATGTGGATCACATTTTCAATTGCCCAGTTGCACCCACACACCTGACCCCCAGATCGCTGTGGGAGAACCCCGTAAAGGCAACTATTTTCCTGTCCCTTAAAACCGAGGAAGACGACGAACAATAACAGCATGTAACACACTCACACAACGAACTTCTGCCCATTGCTACAGCAACAACAACCAAATGTCGTAAACCTGATTTAGTAAGTGAACATTAAAATGCTGTAAAACAATGTAATGTTGCAATTCAACTTTAAAACGCCGAAAGTCTTTAGTGAATTAATATTTTATTCACGCGTATCTTTTCCTTACGTACTAACAATAAATTTGCAATAGAAATTGTCGAAAAACGAAAAATAGAAAAGAGGAAGAAAGATAGATGGAAATTGGCGCTGTCTGGAATGAGAAAAAATTAGATAAAAATTACTAAATTACCTCGGACGACCTTTACAGGTTTAAATGCGACTGGGCGAAACCTGTCTACGCATATTGCAATGCGACTAACTGCAGCCTATCTACTAGGTGACGAGCTAACAGTTTGTCTACACTACAATATGTGCGACTGATTTCGTCCTATCTGCACATATTACCTTGTCTGTCCACACTGTTCCGATGATCAAACGAAAGTGCAACAACTTGCAACTTTCGTTATCACCAGTCATCAGTTTATAATAAAAGCTTTTCATCTCATTAAAGAGTTTTTCTCTTTCCAGACAGAGCCATACATTGTAATGTCTCTTTACAATTCAAATTAAGAGAGCAGCAAAACTAATAATCGAATAACAATAACTAAAATGTAATTTTAACTTTACGGTATGAATTTATGATTTATAAAATGAATTTATGATGATAGTGATGATCTGCTACAGTCTCCCCCTTTGATGCACAATCTCGTCCCGATAGTGCGTCAATTCAAGTAGTGGTCTTCTTCTTTGGTCTTCCCCGTCTCCGTATTGGATGAATCGCTGCAGGTACTCCTTCGGTATTAGTACCCTTGTACAGAGCCAAAGCAGATGCATGATATGTACCCAAAGATATATTCAAGTTCTCTGGCGAAGCGACTTCGTACGATGTAGAGCCAACCTTCTTGATGATAACATTTGGTCCATCTCGTTTAGGAACAAATTTTGAAGTAGTGCCCTTAGAGGTAGAGTAGTGCCCTTATTGGCGAGGAACCCATAACATCTAAAATCGAACCGCTTGAACACCGGCGAAGTGTCGGCTGTCTCTCACTCTTCTATCGCTACTACAACCGCCGCTGCTCTGATGAAATAGCCAACCTCATTCCTGAGCGTACTTTTCCTTTACGTAACACCCGACTAGCCAATCGTGTCCATCCTCATCTTCTAGAACTCAGCAATAGTCGCACCGCCAAATTCCATGACTCGTTTGTATTTAGGACAACACGAATGTGGAACGATCTACCATCTTTTGTTTTCCCCCGCAACTATGACCTACAAAAATTTAAACGGAATGTACACCGGCACCTTATTCAAACTCAACCCATCTCCCCACTACCTTAATCCCTTACCGCCAACGCTGTGCTCTCGCATCAAAGGGTTACCCCCTAAGCTTTGGTATAAAAAAAAAAAATGTATTAAAACTCATTAAGAATGTCCTTTTAAACGCATAAGAAAATATATATTATGCCGCATTACATTATACAAATACAATAATTTTCCACATCAACTTGCTTGTGTATCGATTGGTATAAAAAGCCCTTAATACATACATCCATATCAAAGCCATTAAATACTCGTGTTTCATTACAACTTAATCAGCGCTGTCGCTCTATGTCTTCAAATTGTATTTATCATTCTTATTATCGCTAATACATTATCTTTTTTATTTCTATTTTTTTAATCACTAAATATTTTAAATAGAATAGAACATAACTGAAAAAAAAAATGTTTAGTTTTTCTTTCTTAAATTCTTGTTTCTAGGCTAACAACACACTTTTTCGGTGTCTTGGCAAAACTATTAAATATTATGCTTGTTTTACGTGTAATACTAAAAGAATAATCAATTTGAACTAGTACAGAATACATTTGAGCTCAAAGCATAAGAGTAGATTGTAGTAGGTTTAAGCAGAAAGCGTTTCAGATAGTGTATAAGCAAGAGAGGAAGGTAAAATATTAAATTCTAGCATAAGGGTGTGAAAACAATGGTTTGTGAAATCTGATGTTTTGAAACGATTAATGTTTTCATGATTGAAGATGTTATCATGAATCAATCAAGATACCATTTCACACTAACGTTTTCATGTTACAACTTATTGATCGTAATCAAATGTAGACTTTTGACATACAATTAAAACAATAATAATGAGAACTAATAGCTTAACAGACTCTTATGGAATAAAATAATAAAAAAAAAGTAAAACAATTAAAAAAAACATAAATTACTCGAACAACCATTTGTCATAATAGAATTCGTAGAAAACCAGAAACTAATCTACACGAAAACTTATCTTATAAAATATATTTATATTTATGCTTGTGCATTACAATAGTAATACGCTGCGAGTTGTAGTGTTTAAAAATTCGAAGAAAATATTAAAAGATAATATTCAAAAACTAACAATAAAATAATATAATATAAAGAAGGACGATCACAATATTTTTCAAATATAAATTCACAACAACGTTCTTGATTTGCTCCTGTCTTCAATATTGCATTCAGCATAGATAGGAATTTGTCTTCCTTGGATGATCTTTTGAATTTTCAATTTTCATCCGAATATTGAACTGTTTTGATTAGAGGCAAATTTCGGAACACCGTGTTATTGTTATAATAAGAACAGACTTTTGCATCTATTCATGAAGATTAACGTAATTGTCACCTTATTAATAGAAAGTATATGCCATTCATTAGATTCCTGTTTACAAGGATAAGATGTAAGTATAATTATTAAAATAAATGCAATTATATATCAATAATCTATGTTTTGTTTAAGAAGTATCAGTACATAATAAAGTGAAGTGTCTTGTTTTACACTTGCATGTGCATAAAAATTCAATACGCACAAACCTAATTTTTTTTTTATGAAAAATAAACAAATGTCCATTCGACTATGGAGTTTTTGTTACTCTTTGATCTGATTTTGTCGTTATAATTTTGGCAGTTAGTAAGTGATAAGTGTTTTGACGTTGTCTGACTGATATAAACGTTTCAATCTTTTCAACTACTTGCTGATAGAGAAATTAAACTAAGGTGCGTCTACCGTCATGTAATTATTATTTGTAATCATAAGAATTTCAAAGTAACAATTTTGTCTAAATTGAAACGTGTTTTTAATTTCGAGAAAAGTTTCGTTTTTTTTACTCCTATTTTTAATCGACTTGCTGCAGTTGTAGACGCTTCAATTCAGCTTCCAAGTCACGAATGCGTTTGTCCGAAATTGAAAGTTGATTGCGCAGATTCTTAATTTCTTCGGCCTGACGATTGTAGGCTTTGCGGAGCTGAAAAAAATGTAAAAAAAACAGGCATTAGTTGTTTTTCACGTACACGGATTGTCTTAAAGTGGACACACATTTGCGTCCAAAATCCAAATTTTCCCCGGTCGATGTATGGATTCGACGGGGAAATTTTCAATTTGTTAGGGGAATATTTGGATTTTGGACGCAAGTGTGTGTCCACCTTTAAAGAGTTTAAAAACCCCTTCATTATTTGAATAATATCTATTCCAATGTTTATGCGTGAATAAAGATATCAGATATCAGATATCGACGGACATTGCCGGCAGCAATATATACAACAACAACAATGCGGCATAAGTTGCTGTAGCTATCAAAAAAGGCCAAAAGCCTTGGGATCTAATGGTATACGTATCCATGATTATGCTAAAAAAATCTCGACACGCCAGGAATAGAGTACTTAACGACCACCCTCACAAACTATCACTATCGTCGTTAGTAGTTCCCGAAATATGGAACACTGGATGGATTATCCCCATATTGAAACCTGTGAAAAAGGCCACAAAAAATCAATATCATCGCCACATATCACTGCTTTCACCTGTTGCCAAGACGCTCGAAGCGCTACTGTAATGCCCAAATCAGAATGAACGCAGAATGCAGCAGCAGCGGCAGCAGCAACAACAACAACAGGTAGATCTGTCATCGCCGCTGTCAATCTAGGTCGCTTAAGGGAAATGCATGCTTTCTAAATTGATTGCTGCTGCTGCATTCTGCGTGCATTCTGGTTTGGGGATTACTCTTGCTTTGCGACTCATATCCAACTGGCCAACCACCAACACGGCTTTAGCAGTACGCACAGCACCACGACAGCCTTGGATCCCATCACATTTCAAATCCATAAAGACCTTAACCAATCTCATCTGTATCACCTGTCAAAAGCTTTTGACACCGTCAACCACTCAGCTCTGTCAGGCATTAGCTGCACATCATTCCCCTCACAAATTAAGAAGTGGATTGAAAACTAACTGCTAGACAGTCAAATCATTTACGGAGTTTAGAGACAAAAAATCAAAGCTTCGGAGAATTAAACAGGTGTGAACCCGAGCGTTATCTTGAAACAGGATTTTTTTCTTGGCCAAATGCGGGCGTTTTTTCTTAATTGTGGCAAATTTATCCAGCAAAGCAGCGTAGTACTGTTTGTTGATTGTTTCACCCTTTGCGAGGTAATCGATAAGAATTATTCCACGGCTATCCCAAAAAATGATCGTCAACACCTTTCCTGCAGAGAGAACGACCTTTTCCTTCTTCGAAGTTGGTTCCCCCACCTCAATCCACTGCATTGACTATTGTTTGGTCTCAGACGTATGGTGGTGTACCCAAGTTTTATCGACGGTTATCATTCATCGTATAAATTGTGCGCGAAATGTCCGCCCGGATGCGCTTTTGGTCGATCATCAACAAGCGCGGCACCCAGCATGCGGATAATATTCTCATATCCAAATCTTGATGTTAAATCTTGTGCACCCGTTCAGATGATATCCCATAAGCCTCAACAATATCCTTAACAGTTAATCGACGATCTTCCATCACAGTTTGATAAAATAAATCGACCATTTCGTCAGTAGTAGCGGATTTCGGGCGCCCGGAACGTTCTTCGTCTAAAATGCTCGTACGACCACATTTGTACTCGACTAAACGTTTCACCATTGCAAATGAGGGGGAGGCTTCAACACAGAGTCTAACTCATCTTTTTTTCCTGAGTCTTTTTCCCTTTCAAATGAAGGAATTTTATCACTGCGCGATACTCAATGAAGAGTGCCATAGACAAAGTAATGATCAGGATGAAATTTTTACGGTTTACATATGTCAATGCAATCTATCGGATGGCGAAAGAATATTTTTCACAGTTACTTTATGTCGATAAGGCCGGACACTTTTCAAATGGCCTCCGTTAGACACACAAACACACTTGGAACTCGAAGCGTTGCTACTATAACAAGACAGCTATCACAAGAAATCAAACGCTTCCACGGCAGCCGGGGCGATTCGTTCGTCAGCAACGGCCAAGGGCTGCCAAATCCCTTCAATGCTAGTGGCGTTGCTACAACAACAACAGACAACGAGAAAATAAAAGGGGTGCTGGGGCTCTTTAAAAATAAAATAAATAACTGGCGCAACAGTCCAATTTGAACCACGGCCTCGAGATGAGTTAGCATCATCTCATTTTCTAGATCGTGACGGTTTTTTGTGCAGAGGTATGTGATCAGCAATACGCTCAACCGAGTTATTTACCCCATAATGGGTACTCATTTAACAGCTGAGTGGGCTCATAGTCCGACACGTAAATCCCCGGAATCGAACCGGGGCCCAGTGCGTTGAAGGCGAACGTGCTAACCGTTGCGCCATCCGGACTCTTTAAAAATGAAAACTCGAAATTTAGATTAGTTTCCTACCTAAATTTACTTAAAATTATGCTATACATATTCCTATTTCACCGGGCGACGCATCGTGGTTCGCGCCTTGGTTGACCGCTGTGGTATACAGAGCGAGCGTCCTACGGCGGTATACTGAAGGTTACAATCCCTTAAGCAGCAGCCAATGCAAGGGGAGTGAGAAATCCACTTAAATTAAAACCTACTATTGGTCAAAGACGAGAACCACTATGCTTCGCCCGGTCAAGAAGTAATGTTCCAAAATTACAACCAACAGAATTTTATTTAATGCATATCGAACTTCACTATGCGGGCATGTTCCGAAATACACAAACAGATTACTTTTCCATTGTCAATTAACCTTACAGACGGCTATCGCACCGAAACCATTCCATTTTCCCGTTCCTGTGGCAGCCGGATTTTCGCACCGGAACGAACTGTTTTTCGCCAAGAGCTGCCAAACCCCCTCGAAGCAAGAAGAACTGCAGTATACGAAGCATCGCTGCCACAACAACATTCCATTTTCCGTTTTTAATTTCCAATATATAACCCAGACCGCCCCACCTCACCACAACCGAACCATTCAATTTAATATTTCCCGCTTCTCCATTTGCAACTTACCACCTAAGCCGCAGTCCGGTTACGGCGTGGTCACCCGAATAATTGTCCACTTTGCCTTTTGCATTCTCAATTGACATCCCATACCACAACCGCACCCACCGGAACCAGACCATTCCATTTTGCAGAGCCCGTTTTCCATTTTCAATTTACAGACCAGATCGCAACCGCAGCGTAGCAGGAGCATTCCATTTCCCAGTCCCCGTTTCCCATATTCATTGTATTGTTTTAAACGTGCCATACACGCAGCTATCGATCGGCCGATCCGTCGCCCGATATTAGCCGGCGGATCGGCCTGTGTATGTGGAAATCGCACCGATCGGCCGATCAATTTTTATCTACCGATATTTTAGTGCGATTTTCGTGCGATCCGTCGGTGATGATCGACTGGATGGTGTATGTGATTATCGCAAGTGAATGTCAAATTACCAAATTATTAAATGATGAAATTTGAAGGATTCTTGTGATTTAAATGTCTCGGCGATTGAAATATCAAGTAAGTAGTATACGAAAATACCACACAAATCCAAATAGTTAACAAAAATTAATCTAGGTTGTATTGGGAGTGAATCATAACCTATTTTGTGAACTGTCATTCGTTATCGCACGAAAATCGCAGTGTGTGTGTGCAGTGGAGAACGGCAGATATTTTGTGGCGATCCATCGGCCGATCGATCAGAGGACGGATCGCATAGTGTATGGTGGCTATTACGTATACTTAGAGCGTGGTGTGATACAAAATATAGTCTGACTCCCAACCAAAAAACATATCCATGTCAAAATAAAAATTAACTTACCTCATTTTCCGAATTAATCAAATTAATATTCTCCAATGAACTGTTCCGTGAATTGCTTCGCGAACTAATCAAATTATTCTGCAAGTTGGTGATTTCTTTCAAGTTTGTACCCTGATGTCCAAATATTGCCTGCAATTGATGGAATTTCGTACTCTGATTCGTCGACGTTTTCTGACTTTTATCAGTAATTTGCTGCAAATAAAAATATTTAAAGCGTGTGTATGTGTGTATTATAAGCCCATCACATTTGATGCAAGTGCAATAAAATAAATCATAAACAAAAAGCAACTCACTGCCTGTGGCCGATAATCGGGCACGGTTTGCTGGGCCAGAAAGGCGAATTTCTTCGAATTGTTATCAACTTTAATACTGTCCGATTTCTCAGCATTCTCCTCTTCCATGTTGTCGTACTTAGAGCCGTTGATGTATTTATTATCAATATTGTGTTGCTTATTCGATGTATTCATGATTTTCAGACCTAAATCAGTGGTAATTCATACATTTTGTAAAAACAATAATAAAAAATTGTTAGCTTACCCGTTTCGAGCGACATCAACATCGGCTGGGCATTACGTCCCATAAACCATTCCTTTGCAGAAATTGCAGGCAAGCAGGCCAACGTCTCCGGATAGAGATCACTTTGAAACAGTGTCGACTTACGCGGCACAATCATCGAAATCGGCTCACAAATATTACCAACGGCGTGAATTTTATAGAAACGATACACTTCGCAATTGCTCACATTGACACCGCGTTTTGGCATGAAAGCGAGCGCCTTTTGCGGTTGTCCCGACAGGAATTGATTCAAATAGTAAATATATGGTGCTTCATTAACTATTTCATAGTAGCGGATATTTCCGTCACCCTTGCCGGCCAGATATAGCATTTTTGTGTCATAATCGAAGAATGGAGTGATGACGCCACTTGAACTGTCGATCACTTCCTGTGCGAGACTCTTTTTAAGATCATGTTGGTCCCAGATAGCATACTGTCTATCCGAATGTCTGGAGAAGCCTGTTGTAAGAATACGATCGTTGTCCAGAAATATGACTTTTGTACATTTCGTACTCTGATGGCATATTCCCTCCTGCAATAGAATTTGTTCATTAGAAATACGATTGATCGAGAGTATTGAACTTGAACTGACTCACCGATATTACAATACCACTGCGCGGTTCAATCACACGAACTTTCTTATCTTTCGATGTTGTTGCAATATGAGAGCCATCTCTGTTGATAGCCATCGAGTAAATTGTATCAGTATGGCAGTTAATTGTCTTAAGTATTTCATGCGGTTTAGTAATGTCCCAAACAATGATCTGCATAGAAATTAGCGGAGCAGAATTTTTTTTAATAAGTTTATGTTAAACGTAAGTCGTTTAGTTTTATTACCGAATGATCAAAGCCCACGGAAAACAGAACATTATTAGCCGTTGGATGCCATTCGATTTGTAGCACCTTACGTTTATGGGCCAACAATTCGACCGTAAATTCGCTGAGATTCGACGATAGGCCCTCATTTGGAATTTCCCAGATTTTCACCTGTAGAACATTGCGGTTAGAAATTGTCGGTTATCATGCAATTGTAGTCCAGTTAATAGTGTGAAATGTATTATATTTTTTCAATATTAACAAACATCAATCAAATCCGAGAGAAGAGCGAGTTATAATAATACTTACTGTACAATCATCTGAGGCCGATGCAATAACATTATCATTGAATGGATTCCATTTAAGATCGGTAATGGTGCCATTATGTCCTATCACTTTACAGCACTGAAAATCGATTCTGCCTGTCTGAAAATGAACGTTGTAAATATGTGTACTCGTATGTTCTAGGATCAGTGTTATTTGAATTGATTTTGCACTCGATCGCATTACTCACTTGATTGATTGGAATCACAGCAAATGTTGCATCCGCTACTATTGCCAAAAATTTCGGATTGACTGCACAAATGTGACCATCGTTTCCATTTCGGACAACACTTATATCGGTGTAGGAAGCTTCTTTTCGTGACGGCAGGCCATAAACATGGCGAAATTTTGATGGTCTGACACCACGGAACCATAGCTAGAAAATAGAATTGGAATAATCGTTTGATTTTTAATGTGTAATTTTAATTAGATGAGTTATTATTACTCAGTGAGAATAATGAGTATTTTGTTAGTATAGATGTCGTGTGCGATAGGTTTTTACATGAAATTTGAGAACATTCTGTTTGGTGCAGAGCATATCATCATCTGCGAACACTAAAAACTACGCCAACTACGTGTGGGGTGTAGGTCGCTTGGTAAGTCTTTTGCGGAGCTGCGCCCTATTGCCCAGAACAGAGTACGATGGCGCACAGGAGTAGTTCACGCGCTATGCCCCACTAGGGGTTAAGGCAATGGGGCGCAACTCCCCAAACAACTTAGCCAGCGCCTTGCACTCTTTTGCCACAGATCAACGTCATATGATTTTAGGACCCTTGTTCGGCCTTGGTCGAAAATTTCATGGCATTCTTTCGAGCCAGGAAATTCTTAGAATTCGACGAAGACATGAGTTGATGAAAACTTGTAACTTTCTGGTAACTCTTACATACAAAAGCACAGACTGTACCATGGAACGAAACAGGTCCAGCTTGGTCTTTATGCTGAGATAACTGCTCTGCCATGGAAAGCATGCCGTATGCGCATTTAGCCTGGTTGATACGACGAGCGATGTCCCGCTCCGTACCACTATTTTCGGCAACAATGCTATCCAGGTAGACGAAGTTGTTTACCTTCTCCACAGGCTGCCCACGTGTAGGATTTCTTTTTCGCAATGATTGATATTAATCTTAAAACTGGAGGACGCGGTCACTTGACCGAAATAATTGGAGGCGATGATCCAGGCGGCCAGGGCTCGATGTCGGGCTGTTGCGCTCCGATGATAATCTCTCAATTGCCCTAACCCCTTGTGGGGTATAGCGCGTCAACTGTTCCATGTGGCCCAGTTGACGTTTCGACAGCATAAACTGGTTTCGGAGAATGCAGTTGCCAACATGCACCTCCTGCACATCCATGGCCACGAACGTTGTCGTGGACGGGATTCGAACCCGAAACGACGGTAGTCAAACATGAGACTGATGACTCAACACACTGCGTTACCGGTCGCCCATGTACCGACCGAAAATAAAAAATTGTAACTAACCAGCCGAAGTTCGGGTTGGCCGTTAAATCCTTTTTGTACTTTATGTTACCTGTGTTTGTTATGTCCTTTATATGCTTGACGTCTTTTATGCCAGTTATGTCTGTTATGGCGATTTATTCATTTTAGTGTCTATTATGTCCGTTATATAATTTATGTCGCTTTGTCCATTAGGTCCTTTGTCTTCTGTTCCTTATTCACTGTCCACTCTAGTTCCTAGTTGTTTTTTTATTGCATCACCCACCTTTTTTTGTCTCTTGTTCCGTTCTCTTTGGATCTATGAAAGTACTGAACCGAAAATTAGGAAGAGTGTTTTTGTTTGTATTGTTTTCTATAGGCTACGAATAGTATGTTATCCTTATTTGATTTCTTTCAAACAACTCTCTAAACACTCCCGGGACCAATAAGAACAAACTGTAAAAAAAATTTATCTAAACGGGTCCAGTAGCAAAACGCTTATTTATAGTCATACATAGAGACACAGACAGGATTTTTTATTTTTAAAAGACCTCTTCCATAGTCCTCCTCGTGGGCGCCCCCTGGAACGGCTAACCAAGCCAACCGAGTTTTGCACTGCAAAACATTTGGTAGAGGCACATAACGATGATCATCCTGAATGGCCAATAACACCAGTGCGTCTCAGGAAATAGGCGAACGGTGGTGATGCAACATAGTTATGAGAGCACCAGCACGTCACACCCAGCTGAAAGATCATCAAAAGAACGCGCAATTATAATCACCATTGGAGAGCTACCTCTGCGCTATATAAAAAAATAGCTCCCGGCGACTCTTATGACTCCTAAGGAAGCAACCCTTCCCCTAAGATTGGGTATGTGGGCTTGTAACCTGCGTACCTGAAATAAATTTACACTCGAAACATTAAACGAGTCTCGGATACCACGGACTGATTCCCCGGCAACGACTTTTGGCTACAAACAACGGACCACGATAGGTTTTTGGAACGTTCGAACGATGTGGGGCGAGTGCAATAGTGCGAGGCTCACTGAAGTCGAATGGGAAATGACCGCATATAACATCGATATACTAGGACTGAGCGAAACAAGATGGCCTGGATCGAGATCGACTTTATCACCAAGCTCCAAACAGTACTGCTCTACTCTGGAAATGAAGACGATACGTCACCTCAAATGGCAGGCGTCGGAATCCTGTTGACTAGGGAGGCACGCCTATCTCTAATTGACTGGAAGCCAATCTCCGACCGTGTCATTACAGCCAGATTAAAATCCAGTGTAAGAAACCTCACAATAATTCAGTGCTACGCCCCGACTGAACCAGCGGATCAATCAGTTAAAGACGCATTCTATCACCGACTCGGCGACACCTTCGACAAGGCTTCCAAAGGTGACATAAAGAATATTATGGCGGATCTCAATGCCAAAGTCGGGTCTGACAAGCTTGGTTTGGAACACCTAATGGGCAATCATGGTCTAGGCAACAGGAACCAAAATGGCGAGATGTTCGTGGAGTTTTGCAACTCTCGTCAGCTCGTCATCGGCGGTACTTTGTTCAATCAGAAGCATATGGCAGAACAGAAAACCAGATTGGCTATGTAGCCATTTCCAAGACATGGAGAAACTGTCTCTTAGACGTCAGGTCGAAGCGGGGTGCTGATATTGGCAGCGATCACCAACTTCTGGTCGCAAAAGTGCGCTTACGAAGCGATCCATCGCCCTCAAAATGCAAGAATCTTTAATGTGCAAAAGCTTAAAGATCCGTCTATAAGACGTGCTTATTCTACCGCCTTGCACGAAAGAGCTAATGCACCACCACATTATGAGACTCCTACAATTGATGATAGATGGAACGTCGCTAAGGACTCATTTATCTCGTGCGGTGAAACTTTTGCGGGCAGATTGGAGCGCGGTAGAAGGCCATTCATTAGTGACTATACATGGTCTCTGATCTCGGCACGCAAGAGAATTAAAGAACAAATCAACTCAGCTACTGACGACGCAGTCAAAGATCAACTGAGCTGAATACCGTTCTCTTTAGAAAGGCGTGCAAAGAAGCGTAAGACGGGACAAACGCAACAACATCAATGCATTAGCGGAGAAGGCAGAGGAAGTGGGTTACCGTGGTGACAGTGGAACCCTTTACAAACTTATCAAGCCATTAACTGGCAAATCTTTTACAACTGAACATCCCGTGAAAGATAAAGACGGGTCCCTACTGGTCACTGATGACCGTCACAACTGCGACGGTGGAGAGAGCACTTCATTGAGGTCCTCAACAACACCTTTGGACATTTGAACTCATCTTCACTAGAAGTAGAAATTACTCCGCAAATAGCCAGAGTTGATACCAGCCCAGTTACCAGGAATTAACTGTGGCTATTAAATCTATGAAAGCGGGTAAAGCCCCGGGGATAGATGGAATGCGGTGGAATGTCAAAAATTGTATTTTTGCCATTAATTTACATAGGAGGTTGTAAAAGTTTTAAAACACAACATTGACATAGAGGGTTTGCATGTTGCTGCTTCTATCGGTTTTTCATTGAAAATAGCACCATAAGCAGTTCAAACTTGCAGCTGTAAAAACTACAGTCGAGCTATTGACTTTACATATTTGTAAATTTTAAATTGATTTATATATTTATCCCACTCGCATGTTGCTTTCTCGGTTTCTCGAACTTAAAGTTTTCAGTGTAGTTTCCAGCTCACTTTTTAGTGTAGTGTCATATCAATGAAAATTAAATAGAAAATCGAAATCGAGTAGAATTCCCTACAGTTAAGTTCCAATTCATTTCTTTTTTAAATTAAATATGTCCAAGATGATATGGTATAAGGGGAATAATGATCTAGTTCTTCTCACGAACGACACACCTTACCCATTGACTATAATCGATGAAGCAAAGTAAAACCGATAGTTCAAAGTAGTATAATAAATATGGACAAAATACACACAGTACAAATCTAAGCAATAATGTTAAATAAAATGTACAATATAATAAAACTTGAAGTAAAGATAACAAATCTTACCTGTGATGAATTAGTCATGTTTGCTATTATACCGTTTTATACAATAAATTATAAACGTAATCTGTCTCTCAATATGTTGACGAGTGTTCCATTCGATAAACGTTAAAGGCACGAGCCGTTTAATATAACAACAATTGTCCAATTGTGTTATAACTATTTATATATAAGCAAATATATATTTACATATGTGGATTATGTACGAGTAATTATTGTTTTGTTGTTCTTTTATCTTTTTAATGCAAAATAAACGTCGTTTCTGTTTTCTTTCGTTTTGTCTCGTCGAAGAATTTTATATAAAACGTGGAATGACGTTAGAAGAAGTTGTGCGATCTCAGTGGACATAAACAAAGCAGAACTAAAATGAAATAAAACAAAGAGAAAAAAATATATGCACATAAATAAATATGAAACTAAGCAAGAATAATAGAATACATAAATCTAACTATGTATATAAATGATATTCTAGAAATAATGTATGTAAATAAATATAAATGTGTTAATGACAAGAAAATTGATTGCAAAAGGTTATTTTTATATTTTCGTATTAGCATAAACCGCTAAGTTTTCCAATGCGCAAATTTGAATACATAAAGATAAATATATAAAAAATAATATTGCAAATTTATGCAAAGATAATTCGCTATCTATTGGATCGCCAATCAATTTATAATGATAATATCTTTTGTCAAACCAATATTAGCATGATTTGATCAGGAGAAGAACAGACCAACTGGAATTTAATAAATAAAAATACAATATATATGTTCTGTAGCGGTTTCATCGAAGACAAGAAATATTACGGGCTTAGAGTCAACGAACAGACTGTGCGTATAACCCATATATCGAATGATAGATGCGGCATCTGCCCCAAATTGTTCTCTTCCTAGCCTGACGTCAAATAAAAAAGTGAATGGACTTATCCCATCGATTACTAATATACGAGTATTAGACTGACAACAAAGAAGTCTACGTTCCTTTAATTGGATTACTTGGATTATGTTCTGTTCTAAAACAAATTATGGTGAAGTTTTAATTATTATTCTATTTATGTTTTATGGGATGCTGATTACTAAGGTCCCCCCCCCCCCCAATTTTTTTTTTTTTGTGAAATTTGAGTTATACCACCATTTCAAAAACAGTTAATAATTAATTATATTCCGGGAGATAGCCGAAGCAGACCCCTAATGTTTGGGTCCCCTTTCGCCCCCTCCCAGTCATCAGTGATTTCCAGATGTCGACTGATAATTGTCGACCTCTCTCTTCATCACTGAGTCCCGTGTTATTGCCAGCATTTCTTTAAGGCTGAGTTCACTCATGGCTTCCACACCTATCGTGTGCTTGGCTGTGATCCTCAACCTCGCACTAGCCAGTCCTGGACATTCCTCACACAATGTGTGCTACCGTCTCAGCCTCCTCCAGACATAGCCTGCAAACGTCATCTTCCTCGATTTTCATCTTGGCCAGATGAGCCCTAAAATTACCATACCCTGTGACCAAGGCAGTTATCCAGCTTAGGGTACTTCGTTTATAACGGAGTACCTTTTTCGCTTCCCTGCCCAAAGGACTGGTCATTGCATTCCGAGCTTGATTGCAAGTAACTCATCATCATCATCGTGGCGCGACAGCCCGACGTCGGACTTTGGCCACCTGGATCGTTGTCCTCCAATTATCTCGGTCACGTGACCGCGGCCTCCAATCTTGGAGGCCCAGTAGCTGCGCGGCATCCACACCTATTGAGCTCTCCCAACGAGATCTCGGTCGTCCTCGCAGTCTCGCTCCGTCGACTCGTTCTGCATTCATTACTCTCTTAGGCATGCGATCATCGTCCATTCGTTGTACATGCCCTGCCCATTGAAGTCGTTGTAGTTTGACGATTTTCGAAACTTCCAGCTCATTATACAGTTCATACAACTCATGGTTCTGCCGGATGCGCCATCCATCCCGATCGCAAACGGCCCCGAAAATTCGCCGCAGAGCGTTCAAATGTGTCTAGCATTTTTCCAAAGGCTTGAGTTAGGGTCCATGTTTCGCAGCCATGGCATAGCACTGGTCGTATGATGGTTTGCACACGCGGAGCTTCGTGTTTCTGTGCACATGCTTCGATTTCATTATGGGGAGAACCGAGAAAAAAGTCTTATTAGCTAGCTGTATCCGTCGCTTGATTTTGTCAGTTTTGTTCGCGTCCTTTGACAAGTTGTAACCCAGGTATATGAAGTCGTTCACGAACTCAATGTTGAGGTCCCCCACAATGATGCTCGGTTGTGCAGATGTCCTTGTCGTCTATTGCATCATTATTTTAGTTTTACCCTCGTTGATACGTAGTCTAATTTCTTTTGCAGCGGTATAGAGCGTATGCAGAAGTTCTTCTGCGTCGGCCAGTCTTCGGGACATTATGTTGATGTCGTCGGCGTACGCTGCTAATTGTGTCGACTTGATGATTAGCGTCTTGCTGTTGTCCAAATTCATAGCCCGAATAGCAGCGTATTCCAGTGCTAGGTTGAAGAGCGTCGGTGCCAGTCCATCGCCCTGTTTCAGTCTATTATGGATCCTGACTTGTGAGACGTAGTTGGTCATCGTCATCTATGTATATCAGTCGCACTAATTTGGCCGGTATACCAAATTGCAGCATGATATTGTACAGTACTTCACGATCGATACTGTCGTATGCCTGCTTGAAGTCGACAAAGATTTGGTATACGTCTACGTTGTATTCCCAGCAGTGGAGTATCAGTTTGACCGTAAAGAGCTGATCGGTTGTGGAGCGACCAAGTCTAAAACCGCTTTGATATTCGCCAATGATTCGTTCTGCGTACGTTTTTATATTATTTCCAGAATTTTCGTCAACATTTTATAGGACGTACAGACGTAGTGATATGCCTCTGTAATTCTCACACGCAGTTTATCTCCCTTTTTGTGAATTGGACAGATGATGCTTCTGCGCCAATCGTCTGGGATCTCCTCGTCCTCCCATACTCGCAGGAGTATGTATGTATGGCATTAGCTAGACCCGTTCCACCACCACCTGGAATCTCGTCAGCGCCCGGCGCTTTATTTCGTTTTAGTGACCGCAACGCAAGGTCAACTTCCTCTACTGTCGGGGGTTGTGTGGGTGGGCCTCAATCAACAATCTGGTCGAGAGCTTGTTGTGTGGGGATGTTAGATGGTACGTTCAGAAGCTCTTCAAAATAAGAGGCCCATCGTTTGTTAATGCCATCGGTGTCGCTGATGATGTTTCCATCCTTGTCCTTACAAAGGCTAGTCCTGGGTTGGTACCCGTTCTTAATTGTATTTACTAGTTTGTACGCTTGTCTGGTGTTCCTATTAGCTAAGTTTTCGTTTATGTTCAGCAACTGCTCGTCAAAGTATTTACGTTTCTTACGTCTAATTATTCTATTCGATATTCGCCGTAGCTCGTCATATTTTTCTCTTCTGGCTCTGGTTCCTCGTTGAATCCATTGTCTGTAGGACTCGTTTTTCGCGCCAAGTGAATTTTTGCATTCTGCGTCGAACCAGTCATTTCGCGCTTGCCGGGCTTTATATCCCAAGACCTTCTCTGCGACATCCCTGATGGTACCGTTTAGTTCTTCTCAGAACCCATGGACGCCTGTGTTGTTGATGTTGTGTAGCATAGGCGATAGTCTTTCCTCAAGGGCAGCAGCATACGCCACCGCCGTAGCGTCGTTCAGAAGCTTATGAACCGCAAAGATTTTGGGAGGGCTTATTCTCGATTGGTGCACTGATGAAATTCTATATCTGTAGGTCGTCTTCACCAGGTGATGATCTGAGTCGCAGTTAGCTCCTCGATAGGAGCGGACATCCATCACACTAGACGCCTATCTCCAGCAAATGAGGACGTGATCAATTTGGTTGACGGTATGTGCGTCTGGAGATTTCCAGGTCTGCTTGTGAATGCGTCGATGCGGGAGACACGTAGAGCTTACGACTAGATTCCTGCTGCAGTCGAAGTCGATAAATCGCTGGCCGTTGTCGTTACATTTTTCATGGAGACTGTGGCCTCCAGTGGTCCCCCGGTGCCAACTTCCATTTCCGACTTTCGCGTTAAAGTCTCCCAGCAGCAATTTGACGTCGTTTGTTGGAAGTGAGTCGAAGAGAGTCTCAAGGCGGGCGTAGAACTCGTCTTTTACTGCGTCTTCTTTAACTTCAGTGGGGGCATGCACATTAATGAGCCATAGATTGAAGAATCGAGTTTTAATGCAAATCGTACATAGCCCTTCATTTATGGGTTTGAAGTCAGTAATGTGCGGCTCGAGGTGATTGTGTACTTTAAATGCTACTCCAAACTCCTTGCGGCCCGACGGTTTGCCACTTGTAAAAATTGTGTGCGATTTCTTGTCATTGATCTCGCTGCTAAGCCAATTTGCTTCCTGGACTGCAGTAATGCTCAGTTTCTACTTTTCGGCCTGTTGAAGGAGAACCTTCTCGCCACCGCATTTGTTCAGGGAGCATACATTCCAGGATCCGAAAGAATAATCCTTTAGTGGTTTGCGTGGTTGTCGTTGTTGATCCATCCAATCCGAAGCTTTTGTTCCAGGTTTCTTGACATGGAGTGGTTTTTACAAGGACAAGTTGTCAGCACATCGCTGATTGTGCCCCAATTCAGGGGATGGCCTCAGAAGATAGCTGCTTTAGATGGTTTAATAAACGTGCTGGAGTTTATACAACTATGTTGCAGGTCCAACTACGCAAGTCATTCCATCCTACTAAACCTGAGACGCTTAGGTGTTGGTCAGCCATTCAGGCTACAGCTATCTGCCTTTTTCCAAATGTTTTATCGCTAAGACTTGGCCGTCAGCGGTTTGAAACACTGCCGTTACCAGGGGGCGCCCACGTGGAGGACTATGGAAAAGGTCTTTTGCCCCCCAAAATGGTTATAACTGTCAAATTATTTCTCTAATTTTTTACGGGATACATTTTAAACATTATCGAATTAGTTTATTTAAGTGTTCTAACTACATATATGTAGTTATACTGTATTATATTGGGAAATTGTCTTGAAGTCGATGAGAGTTAGATGCTTATGAATTCGTTATAAAGATATCCAATTTTTTAAGCTAAATTTTAAATGAAAAAATATTTATTGAAAATTGCATTGCATGTTATGGGGCCCTATAATAACTGAGTCCCGGCTCCGGGTTTTCTCTCGACGGCCCTGTCAGATGTAGTGCGAGTATGTACGAACTTTCTCTAATTTCCCTTCAATGGTTTCTCGATTACTTCTCTTAGTCTAGAGCGCTGTGTTTGTTTTTAAAAAGATATGTTTGTGCTTCAGGATTTAGGGAATCCCATATTTACTCTTCTCCCATAAATTACAATGCAAACATCACCTCCAACTTATGATTAACTCCAAGAATCTCAAGTTGATGATCCTCAGTCTTCAGTCAACAATCATGACCACAATCAGTTAACTGTAGACAACGATTTGCTTTCTGATTCTTCAGATTATTACTATCTTTTGCTGTTGTACGAAGTTATCTGGATCTGGATAAACGTACCTTAACCTCTTACCTAACCAAGAGATGGCCAAAAACAGTTCGGTCTACATTACGTGGATTCTTTTGACTTCTATTCAGCGGAAAGCAGAAACAATGGGAAATGGACTTTTGAATACAAAAATAATGAAACTTTTTTTCGGGTATATCCATATTACATATTTGCATGCTGAAAGCAGAGTCCACAAGAAATGCATAATTTAAACATAATACACCCAGCACAAAACACAAATATATGTACGAGATGTACTAATAAACGCATTGTATGCTATAAAGGGAACTCATTCGTATCTAAATAAATTTCTTCAAGCGTTACCTTTTCCGAAAAGGTAACAATTTAACGGACTGCAAGATGAAAAGAAGTTGGTAGGAAAAAAAACCGCGGTCGGTGTAGATTCGAACTTTGTATAGGTGTGCTGAACAATAATTGTGAGTATTGTGTGAACTGAAGTAGAAGCACTGCAGAAGAAGATTGGCAGATGAGAAACATTTCAATGGGATTGACGATACTGCTTTTTTTTTACTCTTATTTTTATTGTTTTATACTCCTTTCTTTTTTAATCCGGTCATTTTTTTTGTGAGGATTTGTTGGTACTATTTGTTTGCATTAAATTGGGATTGTATTGACTTGGAACTTTCGTAGTCAATTTGGAATTTTCTAAGTGATTTCTGCAATAGTGAAAGTGTCCTCGTAATCATTATCGTTGTTAGCTATACGAGTTGCTGAATGTGTATTTGTGTATATTTAACGATATAAACATGCTTTTGATGACAGCAGGTGATGTTTGCGATGGAAATCGCGAAAAAAAGAGTAGTGGATGTGTTTTGATGGTTTAAGTCAACTTTTATGCAAATATTTTAATCAAAGATGAAATTTTTGTCACTTTTGTAAATAGGATGTTGGACAGAAATTCATGCAAAACTAGGCTAAGTAAAAAGAGAATCCTGATATTACTAATTTGCGTCAAATACTTCAACACGCTATCGAGTTCGGTTCGGTTGAATCTCGTCCCATGACTTACCCAACAAGACACACTCATCGGCCACTGATCGCCTCGAGATTCTAGGACGTTCCCTTCTTCGACTTGTATTGCGAAAGGGACTCCATAGCACGTCCCGCAATCCAGTTATCGCCCTTACACAATATGTGACCTATCTGCCATTTTCTAATGCGTATCAATTAGTTGATTGGCAATCTGACCCCTAGGCCGCCGACTCAGCTCTTCATCTGATATTGTTTCGGACAAGAAAATTCTTAGAATTCGGTGGAAACAAGAATTGACAAGAGCTTGCAGCTTTCCGACGAAAATTGTATTAACTTTACATGCGCTGCTCCCATTCAGCAACGCAGACAGTACCAGGCACCTTGTCTTAAGCCTGAGATAACAACTGCTTTGCCAGATTTTGGACAGCATGCCGAATGCGCATTTAGTCTGGTTAATACGATAAGCGATGTTCTGCTCCGTACCACTATTTACGACAAGAATGATGCAATAATACGCTATACACCTCACAGGCTGCCCTTTGATACTAATGGATTTTTAGTTCGTGGCGGCAGAGTAAGAGACTTGGTCTTGTTGGTGCTAATCTTTAGCCTAAACGTGCTCGTCTCCCCCTCAAGATCTAAAGCTATTCACTTTAGATTTATGTTTTGAAACATTCCTGTTTCGCAAAAAAAAAATAGAAAAATTCTCTCCATTCGATTAGAGAGAATTTTTACAAAACTCAAGAATTTTCCGCATTAGGGCTTACAAATACCCCCGCGTGGGTTCTAGGTTTTTACCACCTAAAGCGGAAATGGACTATCTAAAGCGGAAATGCCGCAATTAAGGAATTCTCCTAATATTCGCAAGACAGGAATACTCCCATGTTTTCATGAGGAGTAGGCATACTAACCCCATCTAGCGCTCTTGAGGTATTGCTCGATCTGCAGCCGATAGAAGCACTCATCAGGTCTTGCATCTTTGTAGCTATCCGTGTGCAAGACGACCATAAAAGAGGGAGAATTCTGTTAGTACAAGCCGCGAAGCCAAAGATGCAAGACCTGATGAGTGCTTCTATCCGTACGAAATCACTAAGTTTGGAGAAATTAAATAGAGGGAATTTGAGAATAAAAAGTATTTCTTCCGTTGTGGGACTTGAACCACAAACGGCCGTGTTTCGAGTACCAAAAAATGTCCGGTGCGTTACCGAGCTAAGCTACAAACGCATACTAACTTTTGGTGTTGGGGTGACACAAACTTTATTTTCCCTACCCCACCCACCTATACAACATATCAAATATTTTAATTATACTAAGTTAGGGGCGTTGGGCCGAAAAATCACAAGCACTGCGACCATAGGGTATATTGTGCATAAGCCCAAAAAATCTAGGGTTGACGGTCGAGCTTGAAGCCCATACATCTGCTCAGCTGCAAAAGTCTGAGTGAGGCAATTGCCTCTGCTCTTACACCCTACGTCACAGGAGGGAGGAAAGCCAAATATTTGCAGCAAGAGTATTCATTCATGATGGGCGACCGGTAGCTAAGTGCGTAGAGGCATCAGTCTCATGTCTGACTACCGGCGTTTCGGGTTCGAATCCCGTCCACGACGACGTTCGTAGTCATGAATGTTTGTATTGACTTCCCCCTGTGGTGTGGGTCGTAATAATAAGCCACAGCATCTGCCGACTTGTCGCAGGTAGGCGGCTAAATGGGGGAGCAGGAGGTGCATGCTGGCAACTACATTCTCTGAAACTAGTTTATGTCAACGAAACGCCAATTGGGCCACATGGAACAATTGACTCGCTATGCCCCACAAGGGGCTAGGACAATTATAGTATTCATTCATGATGGTTTCCCTATAGAAAGTTGTTTTGAATATGAAGAGTTTGACTTAAATCTGGTACTGTATTTGTTTTCAATTTATATATTTGGTACAGCTTTAAGCAAATGTTCCTAACCGTTTTATTACCATTAAATGTTTCACAATAGTCTTCAATATTTTGCAACAATTCAACAGAGATCTAGACAACAAGTATAAAACCCAATTCATATATAAAATAATACGCTCGAATTTCAATTAAGATGGAAAATCTGCATGACAAACCATTAACTCTGCACGTAAACTAAATAATAACAACGCGCTGTTGGAAATGTTTGTTATGAGATTCGAGCTCTTCACTGATTTCATGAATCAATCATAGTGTTGCGAGTAGCAGACAAACATTAGAGCGCATGGTAAACAAGGTGATGAGGAAGCATAACAGATTCACTTTTACTCGGCGTTTCCGCTCGACATCATCTGTGCTAACCATGAAATTGAAATATGAAACAATTAATAGTTATGTGCGGTAAAATGAGAACAAAACGGTTGGTAATGTTAGAGGGAAAATGTAGTTTATAAGCGAAGTAGTTGGATGGCAAATAAAGTCGATAAGTATGGGAGTCAAGCGCGATTTGGTCTTGAGCTGAACCCATGTGACCGTAAAGTCGGAGCATTCTCCTCCATTTGTGTACTGTTTTTGGGTCCTACTTTTTAACCGATCTGGACGATCAAAAGCATGTCAAATTCGGTTAGCTGCATCTCTTTATTGTCAGCTTTAGGTGGTTTGGTGACTGAGATAGAATCGGGTTGCTAAATCTAAGGGGTATCACATCGGACCTAGTTCTGTTCTAGGTGTGCTTGTTTTCCAAGGCAGGCCATTTAAAATTAAAAAGCCATAAACGATGGAAAGTCCTCAAAACCCAAAGATTGGTATGTTTTACGGTGACAGGAACCTGGCCCTCATGTAAGTAAAAATCCGAAACAATTAAGCCAGCTTCATGGGGGGCAATAGGGTGAGGGTTATAACTCGGTTTCAACTTGTACCATTCAATTAAAATTCATGGTTAAACCGCTGTACTAGGCCTACACCGGAGTCCCCAGTGTAGGTTCGACATAAAAAGAAACTTCACCTCCATGGTGAAAATTTCGACGGGTTTTTTTTTAAAGCTGAAATTTAAGCTATCGGCACTTGTCTTACCCTCCGTATGTGGTAATGTGGAGCTGTCAAAAGGGGAAAAAACACTGTGGAGTCTCACCAAGAATATCACTATACATTGGGCTGGCAAAGCAAGGAACCAGTCAATAAGGCTCCCGAAAAAGTATCTGGATCCCCTTTGTTGTTTTGGGAGCCTTTACTGGCATTCTTCTATGTATGTAGTGTCAAAAGGTGTATTCGAGATTGGGAACACAGAGAAACCCCAACACAATAAGGACATATTATTATGTTGTTGCTTCAGTTTGTTCCCAGTCCCTTTTGACACTACATATATCCGAGGAAACCCATTTGGCGTTCACCTGAGAGGGTGAACTTTTCTGCTTATGATTACTACATCCCCTATGAATGTTTCCCTAAAGTTTCAAGACCATATTATTTTTTCCATTTAAGGGTTCCGAAAGTACAGAAGGGATATTCAGATGCTGATACTTTTTTGGCAAGCCTATCGGCTCATTCTTTGCCTTGTCAATTCAATGTATAGTGACATTGTTCGTGAGGCTCTTCTTCCGCAGTACTTTTAACAGTTACAGCTCTGAGACAGCCAAAATGCTTATCTTCTAAACAAGTTTGTTGCCGGGCGACGAAAATCGACACCATACAACTTATACTGGGTGGGCAAAAACTATTATATAGTACGTTTCCTATTTCCTATTAATTTAAATGAAGTGATAAAAACTAAAAAAATTAATTGCAACATTAAGTTTAATTTATGTATTTTATTTACATCAGGCGTGGAAGATCAAATCCGTTAAGTGAGCTCCATTAGAATTCAAGCACGCATCGGCATCGGAGGACAATGATCCAGGCGGCCAAGGCCCGACGTCGGGCTGTCGCGCCACGATGATGATGATGATCGGCTCTTTTCACGGCATTTTGCATCACTTTTTTAAGGCTGGCAATGTCTAACAAATTTATTGGATCACTTTAGAATAATAGTAAAAGTATTGGACATCAGGGCAACACCACAATATAAAAATAGCAGCCGACTCAGAGTATGTATTAATGAACAGTTCAAGTTAATGCATACTTATTTTAATGTAATCGACTGTAATTATCATTTATTAAATTAAATTATTTACTCATATCGTACATTGCCACCTGAGGTATTTTAAGAATGAAAGTGAACACTTTTCAACTCGTTAAAATAAATTAATTAGTAATGAAAGAGATTTTCTTATTTACGATATTGCATCATGATGCAAATTAATATATTCGAATATATGTTTTCATTATACAGCGACGACTAAAAAAAACGGTTAAAAATGATTGAAATTATTATACATTTGGTTTTATTCATAATAGGTGCATATAATAGGTGGATTCTGCTACTGTCTGGGTCAACTTTTCAGGTTAAATGTCACGTGAAGGTAGGTATTACAAGATTAGAATGTATAGACCTTACACAAAAATCGTTAAAAGAGGGGGCGAGAATATGAGTCATACAATAGCAGACAAAATGACTTAAATGGCTAAGAAGCTTTTAGGGCGCGAAAACTACATATAGTTTGGCGATTCAGTATCATACAGCTTCTTCGGCATATCGTGTGGGTCAAATGAGTGAGACTACATATTATGTAAAGGTAAACATATCACTAGTAAGGATCGCGCAATGGTTAACATGTTCACCTTCTGCGCAATGGGCCCCTAGCTCGCATCCTAGTGAAGACAGTAGCCTTTTCGACAAAAGGGGATTTACGTGTTTACGTGCACTATGAGCTCATCTAGCTATTAAATAAAGTACCAATTTGGGGTAAATACGAGGGCGGTTCAAATATTATCGAGACAAACGATCTGACACGTTTATTTATTATCGAAAATGGCAACTTGGACAGCCATGTGCGCACGAACTCCTCTACCTCGTCGTCGATGTTGAATCTTTGACCTCCGAGGGCTTCTTTCAGTGGTCCAAACATGTGGTAGTCGCAGGGTGATAAATCCGTACCTCCCACCCCAATTCTGATATTGTATCGAGCGTGAGACGCGCGGTATGAGGGCGCGCGTTATACTGGAGAAGAATATCACTTCGCACTGGAATACTCCTCCGTTTCGAGCGATAAGCGGGTTTCACGTGTGTTTTCAGAAGATTAGAGTAGTATGCAGCATTGATGGAACGTTGTGTGCGCAGGACGTCAACGTACAGTACTCCCCGCCGGTCCCAGAATACAGTACACATAACCTTACCCGCGGACCTGGTTGTCTTCGCTTTGACTGGCGCCTCTTCCTCCTACTTCCTCCACTCTTTAGACGACACCTTGCGTTCGGGAGTGTAATAGTGTACCCATGTCTCGTCTCGTGAAGAATCGCGTCAAAAAACCGTCCCCCTCCGCCTCGTATCGTGTCAGCAAGCGGCGATAAACTTCCAACCGCATAAATTTTTGCTCGAAGTTCAACTGTTTGGGAACCCATCGCGCCGTTATTTTGAGATATTGAAGGTGTTCGTGGATGATAGACTCTACACAATCAATACTAATGCCGACTTCAGCCGAAATGTTTCGAATATTCATCCTACGGTCCTCCAAAATGATTTGTTCTACGCGGCCAATGTTGTCTGGTGTGATGCTGGTTCGCTGTCGACGATTATGCGCCTCATTCTCGACGGTTTCGCGGCCATCTTTGAACACTTTGGCCCATTTAAACACAGAAGACCTACTCAGGCGCTCACTGCCGAACTGATTTCGCAAACACCGAAGAATTTCGGTGTTTTTAACGTCTTCCCACACCAAAAAACGAATGACAATACGTTGCGCAACGGCGGTCGGCACTTGATGTTCACTCATGGTCGTAGCATGCGCGTTAAACGTGCGTTCGCGATGAAAAAGATGCCACATTATTCGTAAGGGACCCAGGTATCACATACTCAAGCCGCGACCTTCAAAACATACAGGCGCTCCATCAACAGCGTTTGTCTCGATCATATTTGAACCGCCCTCGTAACTCGGTGGACGTGCTGCTGATCACACACCTCCAAGTATACCGTGTTCATGCCAACTTATCTCGAGCACTTGGTTCATTAATAATTGTACTGTTACAACGGTTATTTATTTTTAAACATATCACTGGGAATTTTATACAAAGAATCGGATCTCGTTGTCGTAGTTTTCATGAACATTTGAATGATTAAGCATTAGAAAATTAAAATTTAATTCTTTTTGCAGAAGTGGAGCTTTCAGGATTTGAATCTGAAGGGATTGTCATCGATGGCTGCGCAATGGCTGTCTTGAATTAAGACAACATTAACGTCCTTTCTCTGAGAAGTTCGCGATAGCAAGCTGTTTGATCTTCTAAGCCCATATTTACTTTGGCACTTCTTTCGATGTTCGGGACGACCCTCTCCCAAAATGCTATTGCCTCCTCAACTTTTGAGATTCCTTCCTGCAATTCTTTTGTAGTTAAAACCCTCGGTTGACCCGCCACTCGGTTTATCTTCCTGTTCTCCGAACAATCTTCTCTGTTCTCCGATTAACAGAAGATTTTCATCATTCGATTCCTCATAATGGGAGTCAAGCAAATCTTCAACGTCTCCAAGTTCGACTTCCAACTCTAGTTCTGTTGTCATGTTAACAACGTCCGAAGTTGCTTCATTCACTGGATTCTCGTTAGCTTCCAAATCGCTCACAAATGATTTAGTCCAAAAATGTGGCTTTATTTTTGGAAAAACGGAACTTCACAATTGCATTGAACGGAAACATTTATTCGAAATTGGAAATGAAAAGTTATACGGGAAAAGAGTGAGACATGCGGCGAATGGATGAATCATGCAGGAATTGAAAAGCGGCGAAAGAGCGAATCGGCGAAGAGCGGAACGGCAAAAAAGCGGGGGACGCCTGTACACTGCACTATTTTTACTTGTCAGTATGTTATTTTTATGTTTTAAGTTTAACTGAAACTACAACTGTCAAACTACAAAACTTTAGGCCGCCTATAAGTCGTTTTAATATGAAATTCGCCAAATATCTTCAGGCCAGCTTTAGGCTGTCTCAAGATCAAATCAGCCAAAATTTTTCAGGTTGTCTCAGCTCAGAAAATTATTTCGAATTTCAGTTTTCCGGGCAGACTATGACTTAATGAGGTCGTGTGACCAATCGTTAGGCCAGGAAGTGATCACGTAACGGCCTACAGACACTTTCCAGATGAGTTCGCTTTGAAATCTAGGCCTGCAGTTTTTCCTATCAGTACTAGATGTTAGTTAATTTGAAAAATCAGTGGGCTCCTTTAGTGATGCTTTGCGATTTTACCCACATTTAGACGGACGGTGGACATAAAAGACAAGGAGCATACAAAGGACCTGAAGGATATCATAGACATAAAAGAATTAAAGTAATTTCAAAGGTACATTTGCAATAAAGATGCACACCCCTAGGTTTGCTTCTTTGGGGACAAAATTGTCCAAAAATCAATAGAAGACAGCTGAAAGCAGTTCGATCAAGTGTATTTTCATGGGATGGGCCTAAAGTATACGTACCAATGAACATCGCTACTTTTTGTGTCATTCCTATCAGTACCAGATCTCGAGTTCCAACTGTAGGACAGTGGGCTCGTTTAAACTGTACTTATGCCCCATCGTGTCGCGCGACGAAACTTCCCATAAGAACAGCATTGTCGCCAATCGCTCGAACTACCATCTGATCAAACTTGACCCGGACTGGTCAATTTAAACTGCGCGTGTAAGCCGAATCGGTAACATTTTTTTTCCTAGGTTGGTACAACCTTCTTTGACATTCGTGTGAAGTCTGATCGAGATATGTCAATAAGTGAGTGTTTGGCAGCTATTTGTTTACGACGCAAAAAGTTTGTCTGGCGATTTTCACTATGGACAAAAAAATTGAACAACGAGTTTGCTTGAAATTTTGGGTCTATTTGGCGTCTACGTGAAGCTATTCGTCATAAACGGCCAGATTTGTGGGCAGACAATTCATGGATTTTTCACTACGATAATGCGCCGTCACATTCCAGCCTGATTGTCACTGAATTTTTGACCAAACAAGAAACGAAAGTCATCGCTCAGCCACCGTATTCGCCAGATTTGGCTCCTTGTGATTTTTTCCTGTTTCCGAAACTGAAGTATCCACTCCGGGGAAGTCGATTGAGGCCATTAAAAGAAATTCGCTGAGGCCATTCCGGCAGAGGCCTACAGCAAGTGTATGGAAAATTGGATAAACCGTTGGAATGCTTGTATTGAATCCAAAGGAGTCTATTTTAAAGGCGATAATAAAGATTTGTGTTAAAATATTTTACATGAAAATTTAGTTTTTTTTTAACCAGCAGATGCTTGGTCATAAATTCAGACTTATCAAAAGCGTTGACTTTTTTCTAGTTTAAGACATCAAAATTTATTTATTGTAATTTATTGATGTAGTCCTTCTACTAGCATAAATCATAATGTAGTTATGTAGTTTATTCACCAAGTTGTTTTATAAACATATATTCCAGCCTTTCGAATTAGTCTTTTTCGAATTAGTCTTTTCTATGCCAAAGTGCAATTATTGATAAACATGACATCACAAACAACTTGGACCTCTCAATATATTGTATTTTTGTATTCAATATGCCAACAAGCATAATATCTGATTAAAATTAGTGACATTTTCAATATCCTTGACTTTTACATTTTCATCTTTATCACATTATCATCAAGCAGAAGACGATAAGATTCAAATCAGCTAACCTGCTGATGTAAACCATCTATGCAGTTAACTTTTTATTTAAAAAAAATGCTATAAAACATAATTCAAGTTTCTGAATAACACTTTGGTCTTTTAATTAGATATTAATTATGTATACTGCTGTGCTTTTTATTTTCTGGGAGAAGCAGCGATTCCGCATACAACAGATTTATGAACAGGAACAGAAACACAAAAGAAATTAGTTGTTTTCTGTTGTTATTTTTGTCGCTATAGGAACAGATTTATAAAAGACGAATTTAAGGCGCAGGCAAGCAAATTTTGGCGCCCCTTACATTTTTCAATACAGTTTTTAGGCCGGTCTTGGACAAGGGTGATGCATTGTCTTGATGAATCAACACTTTCGATATACTCGTTGACTGTTTTTTCCTTTTGAAGATAATCAATTAAATTACCCCATGCGCTTCCCAAAAAACAAACGCCATGACCTTGCCAGCAGATGGAACTGTCTTCTCTTTCCTTGGAGTCTATTCTGTCCATTGTTTAGTAGACTGTTGATTCGTCTCAGGTGTGAAATGATGGATCTATGTCTTAGCTATATACTCGTAAAATACATTAAATTTGGTAGGAATTTGAATTTCAATAGCGAATAAATCGCGTCGGTGTGAACATAATGTAATGATTGTAACGTTATGTTCACACCGACGCGATTTATTCGCTATTGAAATCCAAATTCATTGAAGTTTAATGAATTCCATGAAATTCAAAATCGCGACAGCCGAGAATTCGCGTCGCGTCGGTAGCCCCGTAAGACGCCATGTAAGTACATAAATTTGCGAATCCGTCGCGAATAAATCGCCTTGATTTGAGGGATGCTTAACTCTGTTCCTGTTGCAAATGTACTGAATTCTGTTCCTGTTCCTAATTCTGTTGTTTGCGAAATCGTCGCTTTACATGGAAATTGATTCCCCCTTGTAGTGTGGGGTGTAAGGCTAAGTGTTTCTCGGCTTATTATAGTAAATGGTCACTAAATGAACAGTATGTGTATGCCAGAAACATCCGAAAAACTTTATATGCTAACGATACGTCAACTGGGCCTTTTTACGAGTAGTTGACGCAAGGGGCTAGGCAAAACAGTAGTATGCATTGCATATGTATGGAGATTGCTTCAACATAATATTAGGTTGAATGCGATTATTTTTTGGCGATAGGTGTATCTTTATCTGTCTCTATAAAGTTCTGCGAAAATAAAACGAAATACAGATGTTACTGAGGGAATTTTCACAAATGAGTATTTCTGCACAAGCTCGGATTATCAAGGTAAAGCAAAGCCTATTGTATTTAAATCAGAACAATTAGAAGAAATTTCGTTTCTGATATACAAACAATAAAGGAGAGTCTCACGTTCAAGTTGAGAGCATTGTCTGACCTGGACTAATTCAAGAACAGAAATCACACTTATTATTGTATCCATGAATAATTTTAAATGAACGTTATGTATTTTTTGTAATCACAACCTATGTATATTTTCTCGCATTTTCCTCGTATCATTCAGCTTTTATGCATGAACGTGGACAAATCTCCTCCTAACCAAGCATAACTATCTTTGCGAAAATGTGGAACTAGCGCCTACCTAACATGTTATCATAAAGTTACAAAAACGCACAGTCGCGCGTATCAATGAAAGTCCGATGACCATGATCTTCAAATATGTACATATTTAGTTTTTCGTAATGCAAAATGCAAATGTACGAGAGTACGTGCGCGAAAAGTTAAGGTCAAAATGAAGATCACCATCACTAATCATCTTCGTCTTGGACAACAAAGTACTTGTGGCGACTTTCGCAACGTCCAGCACCAAACCCAACGTAATTGGTCATATATGCAGACACCGGTAGGTACTATGAATAAAAATTATGATAGATATGGCAGATGCTAGCGTTAATGGCACTAGTTTCCATGTAGTGTCTTTTCGAACACTTGATTAGGAATATGTAGCAATATGTATTAAATTGCTGAGGTGACGGTGGGTATTCGTGATCAAAATAATATACCCGAGGAAAAAAAAGATTCAACACTTGAGTTAAACCTGTTGTTGGGTATCAACTTTTTCAAACAAGTTGTTAGCAACTCATTAAATGTTGCTAAATATCGAGAAAGTAGTTAAGGAGTTAAAATTTAATCATAGTTTTACTGAGCTATTGCAATATATCTTTGAGAAATGTCTGGACGCGACATGAAATTAGAGAAGGGACATGAAACCCGTTTTTAGGGTTTTTTAGTAAAAACAAAAACAAAGTCGCGCTCGGTAGCCATGATCGTTCGGTCACCGCTCTACGATACTAATCTAGAGCTCGGAGATCAAATCTCGGCGCGATCAAAAACTACCTGTGAGTACTAATAGAACTCTCACAGTGCTCCGGGCTTGTCAGTATAAAGACGGCGCGGATAGGAGGTGCATGCTAGAAACTGCACTTCCGAAAAGTAGATATGCTATTGAAACGTCAACGTCAATAGAAATGCTAAAGATGTTGACGCGCCCATGCCCCTGGAGGAGTCAAGGCAATTAGAGAGAGAAAGAGAGAGAGTAAAAACAAAACCCTTATGAAATCGGTCAAATGTCTGTCTGTCCGTCTGTCCATAGAATATCTCACGAACGGCTGAAGCTGCATATATGAAATGTTGTGGGAATGTATAGAATATTATAATTCGCCGGAGAAACTGATGCGTTGTAATAGGCTGACTTTAAGGGGAGGTCCCCATAGAGGGGAAATGATGGTGAAAAAAAATTTCATCTGGTATAGGCAAGTGGGGTATCATGAGAAAGGTAACAACGAGTACATTTCATTTTCATTTCCATCAAATTTGCAAAAAAAAGGGGAAAAAAGGTAGAGGGGAAAATATGCGATCATAATTTGTCCCACTTCCTTGCATTTCGAGACCGTTACACTAAGAAATATGAAAACTTACAGAAAGGTGGCTTCCGACTAGCATAGAAAACTGTAAATAATGGAAAATTGATACCTTGTTAAAATAGGTTAATGATTATATATTTCGATAGCTACAGTTAGCACACCCCTGCATCCCTCAAACACATCCCAGGTCAAAAATATTGATGGCCAACCCCAACGATAATCAAAACCATGGGCAATAATATCTCTAAATTTCGTAACAATCACGAAATTTTTCAAATCACCACTGAGTGGTTCGTTCGTTAACTGTATCAGGTCCAAATGCCCTGTTGATATTCCTCGTTGCTTCCGTTGCGTTGTGCTCTAGATTAAATTCGTAAAGGAAAACTAGCCGTTTTTGACTCGTTTCCATTTTCTTTTTGTTTCTTTTTTTCACCGATCACAATGAAGTGCAAAAACGGAATGACTCCTTAAGCCAAGGTAGCAGCATTTATATTTCAATATTTTATATCACTACCGCCGCCTGGTGGCAGTTTGATACATAAAAATCGCAGCCAACTTCATGTCATTGCAAAATCCGACATTTCATCTGCACCAACCTAATAGTTGCTAAATTACCCGAGTAAACTACTAGCCTAGTCCTAACAAGGGTTAAGCTTTAGCAGTGGTTTAGATCCATGCACATAGTTGGAACAGGTGGGCGTAGAGTAAAGATATTAATTTACATTAGAATTCATAGCAGGTGGTAAGGAGGATAGACGATCCGGGGGCAGTATGGAAAAGGCCGCGTTTATAGGGCGCGATTTCAGAAGCGGTTTGAGCAGCAGCTACCGCTAGTAAATATATAAAGATAAATAGTGAATTGTGGTTGTGATTCCAGCATATTTAGAATTTGGTGAGTAGTCTTACTGAGTGCTAAGTAATAGTTAGCAAAGTTACCAAATTTTTTAGTCTGGTACCGCATCGCAAGTGGAGCTAAGAGTTAGTCCAATCAGTATTAAATAATCCCAGCTAACTCACCACGATGTAAACATATCGGATTAGTTCATTGGGCTAACTCTTAGCTCCACTTGCGATGCGGTACTAGACAAAAAAATGGATTAGGTTTGCGTTTCCGTTGTAGACCTGTATTAATGTTTTGTTGGAGTCGGCGGCATAAAAGAGCTTTTCACCCAAGTGAAAAACCAACATCTGACATTTGCCATATTTCGTATCGGGCGGTATAAACACTCCACGAATTAGAACTATATCTAATATGATCCAGTTAATACTCCTTTTAGCTCCACGGTATGATTGTGGCCATTGGAAACCGACTCCAAATATATGATTTTGGCGCAAAGAAAATAAAAAGCGCGGGAAATGGTTCCAAGCATTTTTTTCATATAGCATTGCTCTGGTGCCACAACTACATATTTCAAGTTGGAAATCATGTATGGTACCAGCTCAGAAATTTCGACACTTTAGAGTTCTGAATTGCTGGAAAATCTGATGGGAAAGTTAAAGTTTCCAAGTAAGAAAGGAATTTATTTTTCTCGTTGTGACTGTTGTACTATTGTAGCTTTGAGAGGAAAAGTTCAATGCAAGGAAATTTGGGACTCAAGCAGGAGTAAAATTTTGTGCTCAAATTTACGGGCTTGCACTGTAAACATGTTTCGCGCGCTTTTTACTTAGCATTGCTCTGACGCCACAACTGCCACAGCCATCTACTTTTGTGTTGGTCGCCCAATGTGGTTTGCCAGATGTGCCGTACGCGGTTCCCACGGCTCACCCGGTTCTGCGGTTCTTGTTTCAATGTAAATTAAGCCTTACAAGCAGCGGTGCGGAAATGTCGGCCATCCAGGTAGGGATGTCTCCTGACAAGCTTGTAAAAAAAATCCGTCCTTACACTCATAGTCCGCAGGAGTAGTACAAGACTTCAGGGAGTTCAAGTTTTTATCACAATTCATGAAAATTGGTCATAGTTCGACAGAATATACGGCAAATATACCCATTGTTCTTGCGCAGAAAATTACTCGACCCCAATGCTCAATGATTAAAGATTATTCTGTCCAAATGATACTAGGCGAATTGATCCATTAAGCAATTATTCCATTTGAAATATCTGCCTAATGACTCAAGTCCTCACTGCAGAAAAAAAAACTTTCAACATATCTTGATAGAACTTCCAAATTACACTGGCTTTGCCGCCACCACCTACTCCTCCTTCTTATCGTCACTTCATGCTAATATCTTTAAGATGCTTATTCAGCACCAGAGAATTCGTTCAGTCTGGTCTGTAAACTTCAATTAAAATCCATAATGCCATTAGGTTAATAGTTAAGTGACTGAGGCAGTCCAATACAAGAATCAAGCACACAGGGTTTCATCATGACATGAATGGTTAGAGATGGGCATACTCGTACTCGTATGCATATCGTACCACGAAGAATTTTTCAAGAAACCAAGAAAGAATCGGGTGTGGTGGTTATGATGAACATACCATTCAACAACAATGCCATTCTGTACAATACACCTAGATTCGTATTATACAATTGGAACAGTTAATGGTAAAAATGTTACAAATATTTACGGTAAAAAAGCAAAGAATATGAAGAAAGGTGCGAATGAAAAAATGATCTTATTTGGGTATTAGGTCACCTTTTGCTCGATTTACGACCATCCATCCACTGAGTATTTGTTGCTGATGGTAATGATAATAACGGTATCTTGCGTACGTACAAAACTCGCGCACACAGGTGAGTAGTTGCCAAGATTTCGTAATTGCCAGCGGAGAGCATAGTGGGGCATTATTTTCATTCATTATAATAGACTTTTTGCATACAGCAATTTCGAAGAAAAAATTAACGTACTTTCGGGTGTTATTATAGGCAATTATATTGTAATCGGACACAGCTACATATTATCTAAAAGCCAGTAAGCCTTAAAAAGACAGAGAAGTTATGACTTCATTATTTGGACGAAACGACGACGCGGCTCGACGTGAGTTCCCGTGAAACAGTCCACCAAATTACATACATTTTGTAGATAATGAAAGCATTGAACTAATTACATTTTTTTTGTAATGTTAATAAGCATTTCTTGAAGTTTTGGGTATTAAAGATGCGGGTAATATTTCTTTCAGAGAAAGATTGCTGACTTGTACCCGGTTTACATAATAAATAAGTGCATAACGTAAAGATGTGTAGGAACAATTGCGTTAAGGTATAATCAAATCAACTTCCCATCGTTTTTATACAGGGTGTCCCGTTCAAGACTGCGATTTTCGGTTAAAAATGATTTTATTTTTCTACATAATCTCCCTTGACTTTAACACACTTGGCCCAGCGGTCCTGCAACATCAGTATTCCTTCCCGGAAGTGAGAGTCTGGAAGGCTGTGAAAATATTCATCTACTGCCCTCTTAACTTCTTAATTAGATGCGAAGCGCTTCCCAGAAACAAATTCCTTCGAGTTTGGGAACAAATGGAAGTCTAAAGGTGCCAAATCAGGAGAATAGGGGTATGATCGAGCAAATCGTACCCCAAATCCCGCAGTTTTCCCATCGCCAACGCACACTTGAGTACAGGTGCGTTGTCCTAGTGAAAGATGATTTTTTTCTTCTTCAAGCCAGGCTTCTTCTCGCGAATTTTGGCATCCAGCTTGTAACGATTCTGCCTGGTAGGCCGAAGCCTACATGAGGACGGAAGTCACACTGTGGTCGTGCAGACCGCGCGTGACACCTAAGTACCAAGACTTCCTCAGATGTGACCAGTTCGCGCGTGCTGGATAGCTAGCTCAGCTATCGGTAGTCGGGGTGGGGTTGTATGGTCACACCTGCCTCGCAGCGTTACAAAACACAAATCACGCGCGTGCCCGGGTGCCTGAGCAGACGAGCCGTAAAAAAGAAAACCTGAAAACGCGTACGACCGACAAGAGATGACTAAGTCCCCCGACGAACACGGGAGCCCCTTGATGTTTCAGGGGCTCCGCGCTCCCTCCCCTCCATTGGGCTAGGCCGCGCTTAAGTTCCTAGCCCCCTAAGCGAACCAATAGCAAACGAGAAAGCGGAGCGAGGGCCCAGGAAGGGGGTCAGGAAGCAAACTTAATTTCCTTTAGTGAGAATTCATTATAATTTATTTATATATAGGTATATCTATATCTTTTTTTTTTTAAAGCAACAACAAATGTTTTATTAAAGATTTTCGTTTGTCCGATTCTTTACAAAAGAACGTAAGCGGAAATTTCCGAAAATGTAATATTCCATTTTCAGCGCGTTTACAAAAAGCGTCGATGTGTAGTGCCTTGGCAATTCTACATTCAAATATTTATATACGGAAATAACAAAAATGAAAAGTTCGTGCCTTGACCTGACTTATGTATGAATATTTTGTTTAAATTAGTAATAAAACTATACTATATGCGTGATCTTAGCTACTCATAGAAAAATAATACTATGAAGAAGGTAAATACTATTCTATTCTATTCCATTCTATTCTTCATTCATTTCTTTTTTAGAGTCTCGTGTTATTACATATTATAAAAAAAATTCCCTTTTCTTTTTTTTTTATATAAATTCTTGTTTTCTGAATTGTATAATCATACAAAAAAAATCCGCATTTCGTTTTGTTTTGTTTAACTATGTACACTAGATAGCATTTCTATTACTTAAATTGTTTACTTCTTTTTTTTTTCTATGTTCTTTTTCGCATTTTTGTATATACAATACGTTCTTATAATATGTAATATTTATGTATGTATTTAAGATTTACTGTTCGTAGTTTGGTATATTTTTATTTTCTTTTTTCCAGGTTATTTCTTTTTTAAATACGTTAAAAAGTATATTTGTATTAATAATAATAAAAATGTAATTCCGGTTATTTTTAGTAGTATTATTACTTTTTTTTTCATTGAAAACGATTTTTTTGTCTTGTATATAAAGTCTCAATAGTGCTCAAATGCAAAAAAAACTAGAAACATGCGCCTTTTTTTTTTTTTGGATTTAGATTAGGAGTTTCATTGAATTATAAAATCCTCTTCCGATTTGGTCTTACTGTTTTTATGTATCTGCATTAATGCCATGCTGACGCTGTTGAAATAATATACGGATGTACTTATCTTTAATCTCCGGATCAATCTAGCTGGCATTCGGTATTTTCTCCGCAATTCATCTGATGTTTTCTACCATTATTCGGAACAGATTTGGAGACACCTTGCTGCATCGCGGCTGTACCGTTGCAATTCTTGGACTCCTCTCTGGCCGCGTGGTTGACGGAGGACATCATCGAACTCGGTTGGTTAGCGGCGGAGGGTGAAGAGGTTTTGTCAAACCCCGAAATGGGTGCCAGTGGCTCTCTGACGTGTGTGCGGTGGGACAGGCGCGTGTTATATTAACGGTGGCGCATCGAGGGACTCGGGATTGGCACAATAAAAATAAAAACACACAACAGCAAACTTGCACTATTTTTAGCGGCGAATCTTTGCGAGTGGGGGTAGTCGCCTTTTCACCGTTTTGTATTTTATTTTTCTTCTTGGAGAGACACTTCTGTGGACGGGTTACTGAAACTCAAAATCAAAAGGCGGATCCAATGGCGGACACTTGGAACCGATCAAGGTGATGATGATACGTTCACAAGTCTGAAGGAGGTGCACAACCCATCTCACAAGGAGGCACTTTGACGATATGACGAGCAATAGCACAAATCTCACCAAATCCGTTTAACCCTTGCACAGGACTTCATCGGAAAAGTCGTCAGAGGACGTTTGCTTGATTGCACTTTGGACTAGATCGCGACAGCGTCCACCATTCGTTCGAGTTCCTTGGATTTTTTTTTTCAGCTAAGCCCCTCACCGTCCAGCGACGAGGTCTTGCACCTATTTTTGTACTTGGGTTTACAACTTAATAATGAGACTTTTTTTGGAATTTTGGGCATTTATTCATAGATTTATTCATATAACTAAATTATTCAAAATATTGGCCATCAGCAGCGATAACTTTCTCCCATCTTTCGCGAAGTCTACGAATTCCGTCGCGAAAAAAATCTTGGGGTTTCGAGGCTATCCATGAATCGAGCCAGTTCTTAGTATCCTCATATGAAGTGAAGTGCTGATCAGCCAACGCATGAGTCATCGAAGCGAACAAATAGTAATCGGATGGAGCAATGTCAGGGCTATACGGCGGGTGGGGTAGCACTTCCCATTTGGTTGTTTCCAGGTACGTTTTCACGACTTGCGCAACATGAGGGCGAGCATTGTCATGCTGAAGAATTATTTTGTCGTGCCTTTCAGCAAATTGTTGCCGTTTTTCACGCAATGCTCGACTCAAACGCATCAATTGCAGTCGATAGCGCTGCCCGTCAATGGTTTCATTCGGTTTTAGCAGCTCATAATAAAGAACACCGATCTGGTCCCACCAAATGCAGAGCATAAGCTTGGAACCATAAATATTTGGCTTCGCGGTCGATGTTGATTGGTGCCCGGGCGGTCCCCATGATTTCTTTCGCTTTGGGTTATCATAATGAATCCACTTTTCATCGCCGGTCACAATACGATGCAAAAAACCCTTCCGTCTTTGCCTTTGAAGCAGTTTTTCGCACATGCAAAAGCGCCTCTCAACATCTCTTGGCTTCAACTCGTACGGAACCCAGTGGCCTTGCTTTTGGATCATTCCCAGTGATTTTAACCGCTTCGATATGGCTTGCTGAGTCACTTCCAACGAAATTGCCAACTCTTTTTGAGTTTGGCACGAATCTTCTTCGAGTAATTTCGTCAATTCTTCGTCTTCAAACTTTTTTGGCTGGCCAGGTCGCTCTTCGTCGGTAATGTCGAAATTATCATTTTTGAACCGATGAAACCACCGAAAACACTGTGCACGCGAAAAAGCATCGTCACCGTAAACTTCCACGAGCAATTTATGACTCTGAGCTGCAGTCTTCTTAGCAAAATAATGTCCAAGTAAAACTTCCCGCAAATGTTGTTTTTTTCGTGAATTTTCGAAACTTTCCATGGTCCGGTAAAATACGTTGTCAACAATCAACACGAAATGTTTATACTGACATTGACAGCTTATGAATACAAACTTCAAATGGTATGTATGTCAAAGATGGACTACCATTGGTTTATCGGTGTTGCCATCTCTAAAAAAAGTCTCATTATTAAGTTGTAGGTCAGATAACTTCGGTTGAAGCGATTCTGCCTGAATCCTTTTTCACAGCCAGTTTCTTTGACGCGGCGTGCAACGGACGCAAAAGCGGGCCACTCACAAACAGAACCCTATTCCACAAACCAACAAAATGGAGCCACCACGAACTGTCGTCTCGCCAATCTACACACGCGTCGTTCCCCGTCCACCTTGCATTTCTAACCCCCCTCGGAGTTGAAGATGAAAACGTGCTGCTCTGTTATCGCTACGAAAATATCTCGCGGTTTGTCTCGTTATCAGGCTGTAAATCTTGCTGAGACCACTTTGGGCCACACGCACCGATCTTCTCCAGTTGACCGGATCAGAAATGAAGGAAGCCTTTTCGCACCGCACCGAATCGCGACCACAATCTCCAAACGACCCTCTAGCTCCGTCTCGTGTCGTCCCCCAAACTCCCTCCGCCAGCTCAATCCGTTCGACCTCTACTCGTTTTTCTATCTCGCCGCCTGGAAGACTTCCACGATTAGCCCGTTTGCCCGCGAGCAACAGAGATGGCCAGCACTGCGTATGCCTTCGTCGAAGAGAGAGTGTCGCTTATCCGAGCGGATCTTTCCACGGGAAATGTCCCGGAACAAGTTGTCCGTCGCTACAATTGTCTCTCTCCCAGTCACGTATCCACATTGCTCTGCCATCTTCGCTGCTCACGGCCATCGTCGCTGTCGCAAATGCATTGGTGTGTGCCTGTCATAGATATATGTTGACCCGATAGGACTTAGGCAACGAGTGGATGTAAAAATTCGAATATCGAGTTATTGCCGACATATTTGCGTCTACGCAGTGAAACACGCACAACACGTATTAACATTGGATCGACCCGCGAAGGGGGGTTTGTGCTGTGCAGGCGTGAAGTTGTTCGCAGATTACCAGACGTACAGTGTGGGGATAGTACTATTACCGATCTGTCCACCATCGGTCTATGGTGCATGTGGGGTTTCCTGTAGTAGCGGAACTATTGTACATGAAACTGGCCGCGTTCATGCGCGCGACCGGTTGACAATGGTCAGTGGAGTGATTTCTGGGCGAACAGTGCCGCAGTGGTTTGCGGCATCGTTCTCATCGCGGATTGTTGGCGTTTCGGGTCGCACCCCGTCCACAGCTCGTTACAAGCTGGTCAAAAATTTGGAGTAATATTTGCCTGTTATCGTTCCGCCTTTTTCAAGGTAATCAATTAACAGGATCCCTTTCGCATTCCAAAACACACTGGCCATGACCTTTCCGGTAGATGCGATCGACTTCGCTTTCTTTGGCGCTGAACCACCGGCTTCCACCAACTGCTTCGACTGCTGTTTCGTTTCAGTCGTGTAGTGGTGCATCCAAGTCTCATCCATGGTGACAAATCACCGCACAAAATCGGTCGGATCCCGTGTGAATCGGTGCAAATATTGCTGCGAAAATCGTTTGCGCATTTGTTTGTGATCGTCATTCAGCAAATGCGGCACCCATTTTGCGCAGAGCTTTCGCATCTCTAATGCTTTGTGCAAGATGTTTCGCACCCTTTCTTCCGATATCCCCATCCCCACAGCCTCAGCAATATCACTCACTTTCATTCGCCTATCGTTCAACACGATATCATGCACTTTTTCGATGGTTTCCGATGTGGTTGCGGTTTTGCGTCCTTCACGTGGGTCGTCTTCAAGGGACGTGCGACCACGTTTAAATTCAGCTGCCCATTTTTTGTTGACATCGAAGGAGCAGAGTATCCGTAAACTTTTGTTAACTTCAGATGAATTTTCTTAGGGGTTAATCCATCCAAAACGAAGAATTTTATGACCGCACGATATTCGAGTTTCTCCATTTCAACGAAAAACACGTGACGTCTACTGCAAAAATTCGTGTAAAACCAACTACTTGAGAGAACAAGTTGAAATTTGTCATACGAACTACAGTAATCCCTCGTTAATACGAACCCGGATAACACGAACATTCGGTTTACGCGAACCATTTCTTTTCCCCCATTAAATCCAATGGTTTCAAACCAAAAATCACCGGCTAGCACGAATTATTCGGGTAACACGAGCAGCGAACTCAATTTTGCAACGCCAATACGAAAATGTCGGTTAACACGAATTTTATGATTGATGATGGAAACGAAAAAAAAGAAAAGCCAAGGAGTCTTTGTTTACCGGGAAGTTTTGTTTATGCTTTTATGCTTAGACTTTCGATCTGCCCTTTCTCGTTACTGTTTACTTTGACGATTCGCTCTAGTTCTATCGCGTCTTTCTTGAGTTTATGAAGGGAAAATGAGTGCTAAGAAAAGTGTCCAAAGATCTATTGATCTTTCGATAAAGAGAAAAATTCTGGAAGAAGTGGAATGTGGTTTGATATCGAAAACGAAAATAGCGGAAAAATACAGCATCCCAAAATCAACTTTGTCGACAATCAGCAAAAACAAAGAAAAAATAGACGCTGCTATTGCTTCAGGATCATCCGGCTCATCAAAGCGGCTCCGTAAAACTACGAACGAGGACATGGAAAAGGAACTTTTGAAGTGGTTTACAAAAGTGAGAGACAATAATGTGCCGATTTCGGGAACACTAGTTAAAGAAAAAGCTAAAGAAATAAGTGATTCACTCGGGTTCGAAAATTTTAAATGTAGCGATGGGTGGCTCTGGAGATTCTAAAAAAGATTTAAAATTGGGTCTCTTGTGGTGAGCGGAGAACTGAACAAGGTCAGTGAAAAAACCGTAAGCGAATGGCTAAAAGAATTTGAAGAAGTAAAGAAAAACTATGACGGCAAAGATATTTTTAACATCGATGAGACAGGGGTGTACTACAACTTGCTGCCAGATCGTACTCTAGATTTTAAGGGAAACAAGTGCCACGGTAGCGGAAAAAACAAAGAACGATTAACTGTAGTCATATGTTGCAATGCTACAGGCTCCGAAAAGCTGAAATTATGGATTATTGGAAAATACCAAAACCCAAGATGTATGAACAAAATAAATCGTCAGAATTTGCCATTTGAATACACCAACCAAAAAAATGCTTGGGTTGATTCGACCTCATTTCGTTTATGGCTAATGAAATTTCAAAGGAAAATGGCAGGGGAAAATCGACACGCCCTGCTAACAATGGATAACTGCAGCGCTCATAACATCTACGACTTGGAGCTACCTAATCTAAAAGTCGTATTTTTCCCAGCAAATTGCACCAGTCGTCTCCAGCCATTGGACCAGGGAATCATTGCTGCTTTCAAGCGCCATTTTAAAACGCGACTTGTGCGAAACGCCATACTTTCCATTGAATCCGACCAGGCTCTTGTAAAATGGAATATCTTGCAAGCGATGAGAGCTATGACTGCTTCATGGAACAACGTTTCGCCAACAACCATATCGAATTGTTTCAAAAAAGCTTGGACCACCGTGAACTCGGACAATCCCATGGAAGTTGAACCAACATCTTCGCCTCTACTAAACCTGGAAATTATGATCGACGGACCAGAAGACTGGGAAAGACTCGTAGTGGCAACTGAACCACCTGTAGCTCTTACTTTTTCGGAGTTCCTTTCACTGGACGAAAACTTACCAGTGTGTAGTTTATCCGACGAAGAAGAACAGGAAAGAGAAGACCAAGAAGAAGAGGAAGAACAAGTGATCGAGGAAATAAAGAAACCCAATCGAAGTGAAGTCATAACGGCATTGGAGATTTTACAAAGGCTTGCGAAAACTTCTACAGAAAACCTAGATGTAAGTTTTGAAGACAATTTGGACAAGATAAGAAGACAGTGCATTCGACAATTTCCAAAAACTTACCAACAAACCACAATTACCAACTTTTTGAAACACAGGTAGAAATATCATCGTATCCTATGTACATTATATTATATTGTATGTAAGTGTTATCAAAAAAATATATTTTTTCTGTACATGATTTATTTTTTCATTGAAATTTTTTGGACAGAATGGAAATATACTGTTTTTAACTGCGTGGAGATGGATGCAGTATGTGTGTAATATTCGGGTTCGGATAACACGAACCCAGTTCGTGTTAAACGAATTCGGATATCACGTATTTATTTAACACGAACTGAGTATTTCTTTCCCCCGTCGAGTTCGTCTTAACGAGGGACTACTGTAATACGAACACGTGCACCCAGGCAGGAAACATAAATTTTTGCTGATTGTAACGGTATTTCTGTGTCAGGCCGAGAACTTTTCACCTTACCCTCGTAGATAGTATGGCTCATTTGGGGGAAATTAATGTACGACATGAAGCCTCCATCTTTAACCGTTACAGAGTTACATTATTTTTTTTAAACTGTTTTTTTAAATCCTTGACTTCCCCAACAATTTTTTTAAATTTGCCAAGCCCCCAATTATTCGATCCGAGATTTGATCTTACTTTCTGAAACTACGTAAAATTTCATATAAACGAACTTTTTACCGGTTAAAAAGATCACCATTATTTCAAAGATACAACCGCTCGAACTTTAAAAAAAATTGTGAAATCTATTTTTCATCAAAAATCCAAACGATTACTTCGTAACGGTACTTTGAACTTTGGACACACTGCGCTACCGGTCGCCCCAAATAATACGAGTAAGTGGAAGAGTGGAGAAGAGGAAAAAAATTACAACAAAAGTAGAAATTGTCCCATGGCACCCAGAAACGGGCAATACTAGTCGAGGGCCTTTATGAGCTTGGGTTATACTATCTGTTGTTAAAATCCATTTCAGCTCTTTAAAATATTCTTTGGTAAACGTGTCTTTTATGGTAAATGGCATTTAAAAACTGCTTTTAGCAAAAAATATCAGCAAAGAGCACTTTTCGCGACGCTCTTTTTTTATTTATCAGTAGTATGCTTATCTACTGTATATTTTACAATCAAACATTTCGATTTAAAATATCGTTTAATAAAAAAAATTATCAGCATAAAGGAAGCACTTTACTTCCAGTGAAGGTTACAAATCGTTTTTAAAGATCCCGCACTATGATCTTGCAGTGTTCTTCCTCGTGTTCTAATAGGATCTAATGTACGCGCGGCCACCACCGATCGATAAAGACTTTATCAATAATTGAAATATTCAATTGAAGCGAACATGATGATCACATCATCAGATAATTATGGCCAATATCTATGGAGTGCGCAAAAAATGTTTGCGTAGAATTACATTATCGCAACTTTATATGGAAGTCGCATACATTTTCGGAATGATCTAAAAAGTGCCTGTTTACTATGAGTTGACACCGCGAATACGTACAAAAATAAAAAGAGCTGTAGCGCATGTCGTTTTGCTCGAAACATTTTGGCGAACATGATTGATGTCATTGAAACTGTATGTACAATAGTACAAACGTGTTGTAAGGTGCAAACAAAAATGGGTTCAAGATGACTTGATTTTATTTTAAATGGTGTTTCAAATTCCAAATGACCGTCTCAATGAAAGTGTGTAATTGTAAATTAGGCTCTTCACAACGGCTAGCGCAGTGATGACGTTTGTTGCTCCATATTCTGGTCCCCGAGGCATATGTCAAGATGATACAAGACACGTATGATGGGGCAACTACTAAAGTTAGATGCACAGCTGGTGTGTCTGAAGAATTTCCGGTTAAAGTTGGAGCCCACCAAGGCAGTGTATTGAGTCCCTTGCTCGGCCTGGAAATATCCCTTCTCTTCGCCGATGACGTTGTCCTGGGTAGCAAAGACATCGTTGCTTTGCACTTTGCAGGCTGCACTGACCAAGTGGTGTAAGATACTGGAGGATCATGGACTGAGGATTAGCATACCAAAAACGGAGTATCTTTGCTGTCCTTTCTCAGATCCAGAGAGACCGATACCAGATATATATTTGCATTAAAGGAGAGCAGCTGTACAAGGTTCAAATACCTGGGCTCGATGGTCAACAAGAAAGCTACCTGCGATGACGACATCAAACATCGCATCAGTGTCGGTTGGATGAACTGGCGAGAAAACTCTGGAGTTTTCTGCGACAAGAAGATGCGACGAAAGCTTAAGGGCAAGTTGCACAAAACGGCCGTACGTCCCGCACTCATGTATGCGTCTGAATGCTGGACTATGTACAAGACATACGAAAGTAAAATGACTGCGACCGAGATGAAAATGCTACGCATGTCAGCCGGTGTGACCAAAAAGGATCGTATCAAAAGTACCTACATCCGAGGCAGCTTGCTTGTTGAGCAACCGATCACTGAAAAGCTCAAAGACCGTCGTACGGATTGGTATTGCCATGTTCTAAGACGGCCACCTGAGAAGCCAGTCATGAAGGCATTATAAATGAATGTTCCATTTGCTGGACCCAAACTCCGAGGCAGACGGAAACACATGTCGATCGATCAGATGAAGAAGCAATAACAACGCATTAATCTCTGCGAAGATACTATCCAAGACCGCGAGGTGCCTGCAGAAGGAAGCTGCGATTATACCGCCAGAATGGGCGAAGTGCCAACACCACAGGCAGAGCAACGCGAAGCCGCAGAGTGGTATGAAAAGGCATAGAAGAAGATTCTGGTCTTTATTGGGCCACGATATTGTCCACCTTGACAAAATTAATGAAATGTAGGTGTATCTATTATGCCCGGTTCACATTATTCCAGTCCAGTAATCCAGTCCAGCTATCCAGTCCAGTGCTGGACTGGATCATATCGTCTACATGATTTCAGTCCAGTAGTCTGGCGAGTGTGTTGTTGATTCGGTAACTATAGTAACAATGATTTCTGGGCGAGCTGGAATCAAAAAGTAGCCCGACAATCCAGTCACTGGACTGGATTGCTGGATTGAATTGCTGTCCAGTGCCGGTTCACATTATTCCAGTAGCAATCCAGCGCTGGACTGGATTACTGGACTGGATTGGTTACTGGAATAATGTGAACCGGGCATTATGCCCGGTTCACATTATTCCAGTCCAGTAATCCAGTCCAGTAATCCAGTCCAGCTATCCAGTCCAGTGCTGGACTGGATCATATCGTCTACATGATTCCAGTCCAGTAGTCTGGCGAGTGTGTTGTTGATTCGGTAACTATAGTAACAATGATTTCTGGGCGAGCTGGAATCAAAAAGTAGACCGACAATCCAGTCACTGGACTGGATTGCTGGATTGAATTGCTGTCCAGTGCCGGTTCACATTATTCCAGTAGCAATCCAGCGCTGGACTGGATTACTGGACTGGATTGGTTACTGGAATAATGTGAACCGGGCATTATTTTAATCATGTGTGTATGCCTGAGAGACCTTCACGGCAACGAAAAACTACTTCCGATCCTGCTTTCCAATGCCTATGTTCCTTTATTTCCGTTTCAACATTACAATCTACTTAAATTCTACAATCTATAAATAAATAAATACAATAAACAAAAAGTTCGCAGTCATTAAGAACAAAGTCATAACTCTCATCCTAAACCAATAACATGTTCTTTCAAATTTCAACAAAATCTGCTCTCTGGTGTTACAAATTTACTGATTTACTGAACAGCGGCCACGAAAAAATAACTTTTACAAGTTTCGATAAAAATGTTCAAATTTTTCTAATAAAACTGAGTGTATGGAATTGTTCGTTTGGAAAATGCTGTTACGGTTAATATAGTTGAGATGAACACTTAATCTGCCAGTTTACTGTTCGTATATGTAACATTAAATAAGAATGGTATTACTGTTATTCATTAAGCAACGAAGTGTTGGAAAGTTGAGTTAAAGACCCAAAATATAGTATATAATGCAGACAATAGGCAAAATATTTTACTCTGCAATTTGCTGGGTCACTGTATGATCGATATGCACCCCTGTTGTGCGAAGCATGCATCAACGCAATTACTGAAACTAATCCATTCTTTTCAGATTCTTCTCATTCACATTTTCACACATGTGCTTGTCGTAATAGGAAGAGATAGTTCTGATAATCTAGAAAAAATTCTCTTAAATGGAGATTTTTTAGGAACAAGGAAATTCCATTCAAAAAGATTTTTTTTTATAGAATCACTGGTTTGGCTATACTACTAGTATACTGCAGGCATTTATACACATTCATGAAGGACTATAATGTGCTCGGTAACCGTGTGATCACGGTCACCGCTCAACGATGCTACATCTAGAGAGGTTCAATCCTCGGCAACAATAAAAAACTGCCAGTGGGTACTACTACAACTGCCAGTGGGTACTACTACAACTGCCAGTGGGTACTACTAGAACTCACACGTTCCTGCGGCAGTCGGTTCTTCGTACCGTAACCGTTTTTCAACGGCCAAGAGCTGCCAAACCACCTCGATGAAAGAAGCACTGCAGTATTTGAAGCATCGCTACCACAACAACTAGAACTCCCACAGTACTCCGAGCTAGTCTATATAAAAACGGCGCGGATAGGAGGTGCATGCTAGCAACTGAACTATTCGAAAAAAAATATATGCTAGCGAATCGTCAGCAAGAGATGTTGACGCACCCATAGAGGAGAGGTCAAGGCAATTAGCCCATGTCCTGGAGGGATCAAGGCAATTAACACATGAAGGACTCTGAAGAGATCTTCTGACAAAGAAGTGTATCTCCATAGTCATTACCAAAGATAAACAGAAAGTTTTCAAACGTGCATGAAATTGTGGAATGCAACTTTATATCAATTAAAATGGCTCGAAATTAATCTCACTACTGCTTAGATTGCTTTAGCTAATCAAAAGCAACCTTCACATTTAACTGTTTTTTTCTAATCTCTATCAGTCCACCACCACCCTCAGTATATAATTTGCATCTTTGTTTCGCTATGTTTAGCGTTATTCAATTATATATTGTACAATTGAGTCTTATGATCTTAGGCTGCTTTTACACCGAGCATAAGGATCTAATCGACTGGCCTAAGGCAGACCAAATATACATGATTATATCGAGACATTCGCACTGAGTAGATTGCAATCTACAATAATACCTAATAGACTCGATTAAACTGAATTTTCAGTCGATTACACTGAATTTCACTCGATTACTTCGAATTTCAGTCGATTAAGCGGCCACTTTGAATATATACCCATGGAATGAGCTTGTCCTGTATGTCTCCATAGAAACAGTGGCTCCAAAATCTGGGTACTAAGTCGACATGTGGTCGACAGTCAGCTAACTCAGTAGACCATTTAGAAATTATGAAATTTAAATATTGACAAAAATTGACGTTTGTTTATGCACAATTCGACAGCGCGGTCAACATTATGTCAATACCGAAACGCCAACTAAGTAGGCTGACTGTCGATAATCTGACAGGAACTGACTTTTATTCATGCACAATTCGACAGAACAGTCAACATATGTCAATATCAAACAACAACCGAGTAGGCTGACTGTCGACTTATTCGCCAAATGTTGGAGCCAGAAACATACAATACAAGCTCATTCCATGACTCTATGTTCTAAGAGCGGCCATTCCACAGTCAAAACAATTTCATGCGTTTGACATCAAATTGGTTGCTAGGATACAGTACGAATTAATGGCTAAGTTCATATCACACAACAGTTGGCATACTGTCGCCAATTTGTTTTATGAACTCTCTCTACTGAGTTTTTGATGGACGCAACATGCTGTGAAAAATGTCATTTTCTCCATCACAAAAATTTCCCCGCTGGCTAGGATCAGCATATGATGACAATCCTGAAATGACACTCGCGCTGTCATATTCATACGATTTTTCGACAGTAGTCAGTTTTGAACTGGAAATTCGACAATTGATGGATGACTAGATGCGAGTGCAGTTCAGAACACAACAACATGTTGCAATGCTGCTTCGATATTGTTGCCACAGCATGTTGCGATTCCGCTGTGGCAACAGTATCGAAGCAGCATTGCAACACTTTGTTGTGTTGTGCCATTGGCTAAGTTCATATCACACAACAGTTGGCATACTGTTGCCAATTTGTTTTATGAACTCTCTCTACTGAGTTTTTGATGGACGCAACATGCTGTGAAAAATGTCATTTTCTCCATCACAAAAATTTCCCCGCTGGCTAGGATCAGCATATGATGACAATCCTGAAATGACACTCGCGCTGTCGTATTCACACAAGTTTTCGTCAGAGTCAGTTTTGAACAGAAAATTTGACAATTGATGTATAACTAGATGCGAGTGCAGTTCAGAACACAACAACCTGTTGCAAATATGCTTCGATACTGTTGCCCCAGCACGTTGCGATTCCGCTGTGTGTTATGAACTTAGCCAATGTGATTTTTGTTAAACTTTTGGCCAAAAAATTATTGCTATTACACTGTTAGTCAAAAAATTGACACAAAAAGTAGTCAAATATTTGACTGTATAATGGTCTCTTTAGAATGAACTTCTACCCATTCGACTGCACTCAGATCGAATTCTTATGCTGTTTTAGACCAACCCGCGTTAGTCGACGCATTAGACCAGTCAGTAGACCATTTAAGATTAAGATTAAGTTGTGGGCAGTGGGCCCGAAGGTCCCACGAGCACTGCGACCATAGGGTCTATTGTGCTATAGCCCTGTAAATCGATTGTCTCAGACCAGGGAGGTTTTCCCAATGTGCAGTGGTTTCTAACTGTTCCTGCTCTCATGTGTAATTTTACCCTACATAGAGGGACACCACAGAAGGGTTCAGGCCCTGTAAACGGACTTGCAGAAGCCGTCCTGGCTAGCTCATCAGCGATTTCGTTACCCGCAATACCAACATGTCCAGGGCTCAATAGATGGTAACTATATTAGCAATGCCAATTCTTTGTAGAGCTTCAAAGCAGTTCAGAACCAGTTTCGATGAAAAGGAGAATTTGCTAAGCGCATTGACTGCAGCTTGACTATCCGTATCAGTGAAGATTGCAATCCTACTGTCACGGTAGCCAGCTTCTAGACAAAAATTCGCACATACCTCAATCGCGTGAACTTCTGCTTGTAAAACCGTGGTGTACTTCCCCATAGAAATAGACACTCTAATTGAGGGGCCTGCGATACTCGCCTCTGAGCCTTCTTCAGTTTTGGAGCCATCCGTAAACCATTTAACAGTACTGGAAGGAAGGGTTGAGTGCTTCATTTCCCATTCTTCTCTGCTCCATATAGTTGTAGAGAAGAGGTGATTGAAGCGGAGTTCCCTTGTTATGTGGTCTGATGGCAAGCCTAATTCATTATCCTCCTGGAGCCAGTGTTCCTGCTCCAAATTGAACTTGATGTTAGTTTGATTAGCTTTAAGCCTAGCTACTGCTGATTTTGCCTCTGCCTTTAGGTGAATGTGGAGCGGCGGAGCCTCAAGGGCAGCCGTGGGGCAGCTGCGTATAGCCCCAGTGATTGTGAGACATGCCAGTCTTTGAATCTTTCCTAATATAGCCATTCCTTCCTTGGTGGTAGCTTTTTTCCACCAGATGATAGCTCCATATTCAATTATGGGTCTCACAATTGCCTTATAGATCCATAGTACTATTCGAGGGCTTGTCCCCCAAGTCTTACCTACAAACTGTCTACAGATCCATAGAGCTTTGGTGGCTTTGTCCGAGATTGTCCTGCCGACCAAACACACCATGCATTAGATCACCCATTAGACCACGCATTAGACCGCCTATTAGACTAGCTATTAGAATACCCAGTAGACCACGCATTAGACCCCTCATTAGACCACGCATCAGACCAGCCATTAGACCACGTATCAGAGCAGCTATTCGTTTTTTATAATTATACCCTAGACCTTACTATCAAGTGTATTATGAGTAGGAATCTCACAATGCCAAATTACAGAAATATCCATGGCCACGAACGTCGTCGTGGATGGGATTCGAACCCGAAACGCCCGTAATCAGACATGGGACTGATACCTCTACGCACTGAGCTTCCGAACAAAGACGAGGTACTATAGAAAATAATCTATCAAGGAATTCAACAAATAAAAATGCTACTCAATTATGCACTATGATAAAAATATTATCACATTTCACATGAATAAGAATTCTCTGAGTAACAAAAGGAGATTGCAAGAAATGCGCAACCTCTGTACGAACTACGAAGCGATGCCTTTTGGATTGTTGATTTCCGGCTTTGGGTATCGTGTAAGCAATGAGAAAATATTTGCCTGCTGTTTGATAAAACTTCAGATCCAGGGAACGCAAAAAACAATGCCATAGAGACTTAGTGTCACCACAGACTGTCGAACTCGAACACGAACCTAGTACAAGTTGACCGGTTTTCTTCACATCACATCTATGTGAAGTGCGTGTGTGTATGTCAGAGGACATTTGTACCAGGTTCGTGTTCGAGTTCGACAGTCTATGGTGACACTTAAGAAAGCCCAAGATGTGTGCATAACGAACACATGTGTCAGAAAAGATATAAATCCGACCCTTCGGTTCGGAAACTATTGGCTGTGTTTTTAGAAGCGAAATCGTTAAACATGTTTCGGATTCATGACACATGTTTTCTCTTATGAACGGCCAATACATATAAAGACAATGGGCGAGTTTCTACGGCGGATTAGTTTTCTGATTCTTGTACCTTTTTTCTAATTTTCTTCGAAGCGCTGTCCGGTGCGGTACCGATCTAATGGAACATGTTCCAGGTAACGTAATTTTTCGGATTATAATTTTTTTTCGATCCATTAGTGGTTCATGTTACCCAAACTATCATGACAGCTCACAGCTGATACCTGCGGACGTGTTTTCAGGTGTTGTGGTGTTCTTTAGCTCTACGGTCGCCAGTTTTTAATCGTTGTCGCGTGTAAATTGTGTGGTAGACATTTTTTTTTGTGAATTTGTGGTAGTCGCAATATTCGCAGGGAACAACTCAATTCGAATGATGGATCATAGCCGTTTCTGAGACAACTTATAATCCACGGACTTGAGTCTCGATTGGAACTGGACCACGTTCCTGATTTTGGTTGTTTTGGGACCGCGACCAATCAGTCAAAATTGGAATTTGCCAGAAAAAATATTCTGGTCCCAAAAATGACATCCAGGGGGCCAAGGCCCGACGTCGGGCTGTCGCGCAACGATGATGATGATGAAAAATGACATTTAGATAGATAAGGAGAGGAGCATTGAGCCCGGAGGGAAACTGCAATTTGCCTGAGTTCAAGTGAAGCGATCTCGTCCAAATCAGGGAAGAGATCACTAAGGCATTCTAAGCGACAACGACAAAGGGACTCACAGAGGATGTGCTGAAAGGTCTCATCTCAGCCTCGTATAGCTGGGATCAGAGAAAATTACCATTTTGTACACATTTTGTACAGGTGGTGTACCCGGGTCAAACTCAGCAATCCTAGGGTGTGATTGCGTGATTGACCTGGTATAACACTGTCTCAGGCCAGGGAGATCATCTCAATAACGCTATCTATAGGCCCCCGTTTTCTTATATTGTTTTTAACCGACCGTGTGGGATACCACAAAAGGTTTCAGGACCAATGAACACGGTTGCAGATGCTTTACTAGCCAACTCGTCGGCAATCTCATTGCCCGACATGCCCAGGGACCTAGTATATGGTGACTCTGTTAAGGGAACTGAATCTCTAAGAACTCGTAGCAGTCAAGTACTGATTTAGACATCAGCAAGGACTTATTGAGAGCCCTGACATCAGCTTGACTGTCTGTGAAGATTGCAATGCTTCTTCCACGATAGCAAGCTTCAATACATGCATTGGCACGAGTCCGAATTGCATGAATTTTGGCTTGGAAGATCGTTGGGTGCTTCCCCACGGGAATAGATAATCTTATAGAGGGGCCTGAATATACATACTATACCAGCGGCCGAAAGTTGTCAGTGTCGGTGGTTGGGAAATTAAAGAGAAAAAAAATCTGCACTTGTTTTCATTGTTATTTTGCTGCCACTGGCTAGGAAACTTGTTCTCCAGAGAACAATAGAAAAAAGGATTTTTCAAACATTCCCATTTTGCAAATAATAAGAGAATCTCTCCAAGCGACCGTTTACGCGTTGGGGAAATGAGCTCCTCAACTTTAACGATCGAGACCTCACTGCTACGGATCGCGTCAATCACCAACTATTTAACTGAGCTGATCGTATGAGTTAATAGTATTTGGCCACACACCTGGACCTTATGACTATGGAATGTAGGTTGCTAGTAACATATAGCGTATTTCCAATTGAGACAGTCCAAAATCTTCGAAGTAATGTTCTAAAGATCAAATCAGGCAGACATCTACAGTTCGACTGCAGTCTATGGTCTGAAAGGTTAGTTTTCTTTGAAAAGCATCAGGGCAAGGATTGTTCTCACGCTCTAAGCAATTTTGACCTGAAAATAATTAACTTTTGCCTGACCACAGACGTACGATAACGAATCATGAGTGTGTTGGTAGTCAACAGTCCATTGACAACATAGTCATTGACTGTACGGACTGAGATGTTGGTCTGCAGTTTTCCACAGTCAGGTCGTGGTTTAGGTCAGTGAGCTCCTTTATGCAGGTAAAAAGGATCTGAACGAATGAAAAGAGGTTCATCCGACAAACCTCTGGAGGGGAGGTAGAGATTTAAATTTCCGCGCCGAGTATGATGATGGTTTCGAATAGAGGCCTGAACCGTTAGTGTCACCATACACTGTCAAACTCGAACACGAACCTAGTACAAGTGGACCGGTTTTCTTCACACCTATGTGAAGTGTATGTGTGTGTCAGAGGACTTTTGTACCAGGTTCGTGTTCGATTTCGACAGTGTATGGTGACACTTAGGAAGAAAAATCGGGATGACCCCTCAAAGCAGTGAGCTACCGCCTCCCATCTCTCAGCATTAATTTGCGGCTGAGTTGGTTTCAAATCCTCTTCCATCGAATAAATTTCCAAAACTGTTGTTTAGGATCAGTTTAATTGTCTCATTTGAATGTACAAACGTAAACTTTACTCGCTGTCAGAATCTCAGCTGTTTGGAATTATCGTCCCATAAATTTGTAACTGGAGGATGGGTGGCGTTTAGCGTTTATCTGTAATATAAACTTTAACCAGACATTGAGAAAATCGTCCTTAATCTGAAAAATATGCACCAGGATCAAATTTTCCAACATACGAACAGTTGCCAGGAAGAACACGTGTTTGTCACCTTCCTAGGGTTAATAACAACACATGACAAATGCCGCGATGACTAATCGCACCCGGTGCCAATGTCCTTCGCATCAGCTGATTTATCCAGGACCAAAACCAAACCGCAAAGGACGCGTGAGATGACGTCATGCGACCAGCCAGCGGAGAACACGAGGGGAACAGGGACATGCAGTTGCAATGCAACAAATGTCAAAGGAACGGACAAATGTTCCCATTATTGGCATCGATTTTTTCCCTTTTGCTTCTTTTTGTCTGCATTCGGCAACCGAAGAAACGCAGAACCAGCGCACACGGCCAATTATCCCGAGAACAAGCGGAGCGTGGAACGCGGCAAAAAACCTAATTGCCAACATTCTTCTTTTCGCAGCCTCTTTTTCTGAGTGAACAAAACTACAAAACTCACAGATAAAGCAATCAATGACCTTTTTTGTTGCGGCCGCGCTTCCGTGGCGTTTGCAATTTTCTGTTCTGCAAAAATTCGTGGTGGCTGACTTACCTTCTTTTCGGGTCTGGTGCAGGCTCTCGAGTCGATGGTGTTCTGCTGGCTTGAGGTCATTGGAGATGAAGGTGCATGGCAGTTGCTCGAGACGAGGATGGTGGTAGCGTCAGCAATCAGCCGATGTTGCTTTTCTTTCTCCGGAACGCGATTGTAGACACTTTCCATAAACGAGTCGCCGATTTTTCTCTCGGGCATATCCTTTTGGGCCGTAAATTCGTTTTTCACACACAGGCGTTTAGAACACGAACGCACACCAAAAGCGACGAGGATTGCACCTTTCACACTGTTGCACTTTTTTCTTCTAGAAGGGGTGTAGGCGCACACGAAGGGCGAACCTGATCCTTTGCTTGTTGGCGAAGTTACGAGTCGACGGGACGGAAAAACGAATCGGAAGAGACAAACGCACACTCGAATCGCAGAACATTCACTACTTGCAAACCGCACGCGAGTCCAATCACTTCTCAAATGCGGCAAAGCGACCTGTGTGGGACAAGCAATTCGTATCGAAGACGTATCTGAATCTGAAATGTGATTATGAAGCCGGTTGAGCGAGGAGCAGTTGCGGAGAGAAGACAACAGAGCGGGCCAATACAAAAAGAAAAGACAATCCGCAAATTTCCAGTGGAATGTTGGCGGCACTGTTTTGACTGCTGGAAGGGCTGGAAGTTCTCGAGTGACGTTTGACTGTTTTGGTTCTGCAGCGCCGCCTTGCGGACTATAGTCGGGAATCGGAAGTAATTTGTTTAGTTCCGTTTTTTTTTTCTAATAATTTTACTGCCTGATTTAATGAATTATGCCCGAACCAGAATGAACGCAGAATGCAGCAGCAGCGGCAGCAGTTGCGAAATGTCAAATTAGAAAGTACGCATTCCGTATACACGACATAGATTGAACGCAGCGGCAGCGACAGCTTCGAAAGCAGATCTGTATGTTGTTGTAGTTGCTGCTGCCGCTGCTGCTGCTTTCCGCGTTCATTCTGGTTCCGGCATTATCTGTATGAAGATCCTGTCAGAAGAGAGACTTGACATCAGAGGAGTCGTTGATAATTTTATTAAAAACTACTTGAAAGAAGGCGAATTATCACCGAGTTTCAAAATGAGACAAGTGAGGAAATGTTGCTGAATTCAGGTGTTCCACAGGATTCTATCTAAGGCGGCTATTACACTATAAAAGTTCTTTTACAAATATCTCTGACGAACGAACTTTTATGAATGATATTAGCCGCCTAAGGGGAAGGTGTCGAAGCTTGTAAGAAAAGTACTTGAAACAAGCAACGTTCATGTCGCAAATCTTTTCTTAGGCGGCTATTACACTATAAAAGTTCTTTGAAAATATCTTTTATAAAGGCCGGTAGACATGCTCAAAGTACACTTTGTCAAAGTATGACTTGGCAAGAATATCCGCCATTGTGAATTACCACTTTGCCACTTGCAAAAAACGCTGGATTTAGCATTTCTAGGGAATTTATACCAAAACACATTGTTCAGACCACCGTAAATTGAATAAAAACCACCAAAAACTCACTATTTCCCGCCCCAATAACTTTTTTCTGTGAACTTGTGGATCTACAATCAATTCGTTGATGGAAAGTTGAGCACCATCCTATTTTGCTTTGATGGGATGCTAGAGACTTCAAAGCACTTTGAAGGGGGTTGACACGTTCAAAGTAGGTTGTCAACGTACTTTGTCAAAGTGTACTTTGATCGTGTCAACCGGTCTTAAGAGATATTTGTAAAAGAACTTTATAGCCCTTATATACGATGCAATACGTCGTCAGATCGATCTAACGATATTGTGATCGTCAGATCGATCGCACAGTGTATGTGATTATCGTTGACGATCTTTTTGACAGTTCCATATAATTTCGATCGTCAGATATTTTGTGGCGATCCATCGTCAGATATTGGCTAAGTTCATAAACACACAACCGTTGGCATACTGTTCCCAATTTGTTTTATGAACCCTCTCCATCGAAAAGACACAACATGCTGTGAAAAATGTCATTTTCTCCATCACAAAAATTTCTCCGCTGGCTAGGACCAGCATATGATGACAATCCTGAAATGACACTCGCACTGTCGTATTCATATGATTTTTCGTCAGTAGCCAGTTTTGAACTGGAAATTTGACAATTGCTGGATGACTATCTGCGAGTGCAGTTCAGAACACAACAACGTGTTGCAAATCTCGCTGCGTGTTATGAACTTAGCCATTCAATTATAAAATTTGACGGATTCTGATTCTGAATTGCTATTGCTATTGGACTCCTTGATGATGGATATAATTTTATCTGGTATACCTCTTCTGTAATAGCCGCCATACATTATCCGATCCGTCGTCCGATCGATCGGCCGATGGATCGCCACACAATATCTGCCGATCTCCACTGCACACACACTGAGCGCTTTTCGTGCGATGCGATAACGAATGACAATTCAAAAAATAGGTTATGATTCACTCCCAATCCAACCTAGATTCATTTTTGTTAACTATTTGGATGTGTGTGGTATTTTCGTGTACCACATATTTGATATTTCAATTGCAGTGCCATTTAAATCATTAGAATCCTTCAAATTCCATCATTTAATAATTTGGTAATTTGACATTCACTTGCGATAATCACATACACTACCCAATCGATCGTCACCGATCGATCGCACGAAAATCGCACTAAAATATCGGCAGATCAGAATTGATCGCCCGATCGGTGCGATTTCCACATACACACACCAATCCGTCGGCCAATATTGATTTCGGGCGACGGATCGGCCGATCGATCGGTGTGTGTATGGCACGTTTAAGGCCTTCCAGATGTATTCCCGGTCAACACTGTCAAACGCCTTCTCGAAATCGATGAACATGAGATGTAATGGGGATCTCCACTCTGCGGATTGTTCAATCATAATTCGGAGGGCGTTGATGTGGTCGCTACATGAAAAGCCCTCACGAAAACCAGCCTATTCATCGTTCAGTGTGCTGTATGCTGATCCGGTTTAAGACTATTTTTGCCATCAGTTTGTAGTCCGGATGGCGCAACGATTAGCACGTTCGCCTTCTACGCACTGGGCCCCGGTTCGATTCCTACTAAATGCGGTAGTTTTCGATAAAAAAGAGGATTTTCGGGTCGGACTATGAGCCCACTCAGCTGTTAAATGAGTACCCATTTATGGGGTAAATAACTCGGTTGAGCGTGTTGTTGATCACACACCTCTGCACAAGACCGTCACGCTCTAGAAAATGAGATGATGCTAACACATCTCGAGGCCATGGTTCAAAATGGACTGTTGCGCCAGTTATTATTTTTTTTTAGTTTGGAGGCTGCGGGGAGGAGGCAAATTATTACAATCCTTCAGGTTACCTTTCTTCGGGAACTTAACAATGACGCCCTTCTTCTATTCTTCAGGGAGAGGTTTGGTTGCCCAACACTCTTGGATAAGTAGGAGAAGAATATCCGCAGTAGGGTTGATATCCGCCTAAAAGAATTCCACCGGAATTCTATCTATCCCCGGGGCTTTACCCGCTTCCATCGATTTAATAGCCACAGTTACTTCCAGTTTAGATGGTGGGCTAGTATCAACTCTAACCTATTCAGGTTAAGAAAAGCAAAAGAACGCGCACAAATGCAGTTCATATGTCAAATTAAAGATAAAATAATTATCTACAAATTTTTCACTTTTCACGATATTTGGAAAGGTATATGATCGTGACGAACATTTTTAATTTTTTGAAGAGTTTCTTCTCGGTAAGTTCTGGACATACTGAGCTAGATTTGGTGTCAAATTTTAACAAATTTAGTCTACTTCAAAATATATGTTATTGACTTTTTCCACAGAATGTATACTTTTGGAACTATGGGCCAAAGACTAGAAAAAGGGCGATATTTTGATCAATATTTCAATTTCGTAGTCAAATTTTTGTTGGAAAACCTGAGATTCGTGTTCGGCACCCCAGAATAAAGGTACATAAAAAAAAGTATTCCAAGACTTTCTATCTCAAAACCTCTGTTTCTACAAAACTACAAGTAATATTTGTGCATATGACAATGATGTAACGGTTGCCGCTTTCCTTTTTCTGCTTTAATTTCCTAGTGGATAATTCATACCAGTTACCAGTGGGGTCTATCTATCAAGTCAGAGTCAGTTCGAAATTATACGAACCACCTATTTTTGGAGAGAGCATATACATTCCTTCGGATGCTGTACATTTTTTGTGCGATAGAAAAAATCAAATGCGTCAATTTATAGTCCAATTTTGTGAAAAACGATTGAAATTCAAAAATGCAATTCACATCGCATAAAATGCTTCTATTTTATTCAATACATTGTCTAGATAGTTTCTGTTTTTTTTTTTTCGTTTCGTAAGTTTAGTAATCGTGAGCAATAGAGCAGGCAAATCATCATCACATTCAAATCACTTTCAGCATCTAGTCTTATTTCCCAGCATCGTTCATCGTCTTAGGTAAGCTGAGCAGCGAATTGATAAGCTCCGAATTTCGTTTAGGCATAGGTCCTACAATATTTCCATTTTGATAAAATCGACAGGGATTGGCAGCTGATGGATTCAATGCTGTGAGCCAACTTATGAGTTCGCGAAAGTACTGAAATTTTTAATATTTCACAGTATTTCACACACTTTGGAGTAAAAACCGAATAAGGATCTTACCTCCTTGTCTAAATATCGCTCCTCATCGGGCGAAGGCATTCCAACAACAAATCCGAACCACAAAAGAACAAGGGCAAAAACTACTTTTGCCATTCTATTTAATTCTATCGGAAATTGGCAGGAACTAACCGCTATAAGTTCTAGTGTTCAGGGTGGGCACAGGTGTACTGCATCATTTGCTTCTCGAGTCGACATTTTATAGTCATCCTCTAGCATGAGATATGCTCATCAGATAGAAATCAATATCCATGTCAATTACAGATCTTCGAATAACATTAACATAAAAATGGTCCTTTTCGCAATTGTACGAGAATATGGTTTATTTGTTTTATGTAATGAAATGGCTCTTCGCCACGTCCTCCTTCCTGGCATATGCCTCCTATGGCGTCCGGAATGGCAGGGAAAAAAATAACCGACAACGGAACACATCATGTTTGTCTGGAACAGACAAATAGTGACGACGAAAAGGATAATCGCGAAATGTAAGCAATTCTATAGAGGAAGCAAAGGTAATACACGAATCGACCCTATTCGCAGCAAAGTGGAATATTTACCATCATGACATACTGAAATAGAAACCCAATCATGCATCCAACGTGATTTGGAAAAAATGGGCGGACGGATGTGCATTTCGATTGAGTTGGTTTATTTGTGAGAGGCGATTCGATTAATTCAAGTTAGTGAGGTGTTTGCAAGTGCGTTTAGATTTATTACGTCCGAATAGGCGTATAATCATGAGTTGTTGATACTCGTAGGTATAAGCAAAATCAATTTTTATGCGGATTATGACTTCAAGGAAATATGACAAATTGTTTGAAATTGCCTTTATTATTGGTTTATTTTTTTTAGTGGCCAATCAAGGGGATATTATGCCGAAGATGTTCTGTTTGACTTGAACAAAGTTAGACATGTGCATGAAAAACAAGGAGGCTCTTTTGCATCTAGCGAAATATTCTTATTTCGAAATCCGCTTGACAGCAAAATTGATAAGCATCCGTCAGACCTTCAACTTGCAATAGATTGACCATACCGAGAAACATTTACACTTTTATTTTGTTAATCGGCCAGCCTATATCCTATAATTTAAAAAATCTGGCCATTTGTTAGAAAAGTTTGCCGACCCCTAGTGTAGACGACTCTCAGAGCAATTGCGGCCATCATCATGATGAATTCTGTGTAGAAGCCATTATACTCGGAGAGTACGTAATATTTCAAAATTCAGTTAACATCCCTGTCAAATTATAGTTTCTCCTCAAACTAATAGTTAAATTGTTTTGATTTTTTTAATAATTATTGGTGTTCGGGTTCGGGAACATTATACTAAAAATCCAAACAAATCATTGAGAGCTTTCGGCAGAATCTTGTAAGGCTAAGCCCACGTTGATCGCGTCCGCGTGTCGCGTTAGCATGTTTTCTGTCAAACGGGTTGAAACTTTGCTAGAATGACACACCGTCAGTTCGACAAAGACTCGGCGGTTTCCGTTTCACTAATTGTGTTAAATCTTGTGTATTTAAACGACCAATTATGTAAGAAATGTGTGCTGATATTATGTCTTATACTGTCCGGTCGTTTGTTTCGTCGCTCATTTCTTGCCTAGTTATCTGTTGTAAAGGACAGTAATCCCAATCACTACGTTTAGACCGCGGGACTATCTTCGAGATCTAACTAAATCGATCTAACTTTCGACGATATAAACGTATCGATCTAGTTAGTTTTGGACTTGGCTTATCTCTACTTGCGATGCGGAACTGGACTAAAAAAATTGGGACTATGTCGCTGTCATCGCTAATGTTGACGTTGTTGTCGTTTTTTTTGTTCGGCATTTGTTTTGTTTGCAATTTCAGGGAAGCAGTGCGTGATCACGGGCAAGAAAAAGCCTTTTTCTGTCGTAAAATTTATATCTATCAAATTTATCTGTGCTGTCAACGGAGAAAGAATAAGAAGAAGTACCTCTCCGTATGGTCGGTATAAACACTCCACCAACAAGTGCTAACACTAAAATGATTTAGTTAAATCGACTTTTAGTTCCACGGTCTAAACGTGGCCAATTTTTTGATACGATGATGTCCGAGTTAGACTGACGGAGTGTGATTCTAGCGAAGATTCAATCCGTTTGACATAAAACACATGAACGCGAACAACAGCCTTAAAGTCGCCACACATGAACGCGCACAACCACGACCAACTTCCATGGAACCATCAATTTCATAGAACGCGCGTGCGTTGTCGTATCACCAAATTGGGCTCATTATTGTGTGTTGATGTTAATAATTTGATGTGAAATGTGTGCTTATATACATCCTATTACTCTCCAGTCGTTTGTTTTGTCACTCAATTCCTAATTATCCGTTTTAAAGCACAATAATGAACCCAATTTGTCGATACGAAATATGTTGTAATGATTTGTTTGAGAATTAAAAGCCAATAAATAATTTCATTCATATTGTAATGGACAGTTTGGTGGGCATCCGGAGATGCCTGTGGGGACGGAGCCTTAGGTAGTATAATGACCGTGAAAGTCGGGCCGTGCCATCTGGCGAAGAAAAAGGCCCCTCAACGAGCTAAGCAGCGGCCTATGCTTGCCGTAACTCAGTTCGGGAGATGTGAGCGAGGTTTTCACCGCTCGTTGCCCCTGTCCTTTACGTATTAACAAAAATTCATAGGCCTGGGGAAGACAACACAAACAGGGGAGGGAAAAATGGGGAAAAGAAAAATAGTCGATAAGGATGGAATGGTAGACGGACGGATCAGACGCCCACGCGGTCGCACCTGGATCCGGGTGTAATGGGACCATCGGCCTCTGGTTTCTTACCACCAACAGATCACTACTCATCAGGTGCTGCTTCGATCTGCCGGTGGGAGCAGCACTACCAGACCATAATATGGTTCATTACAGGTGGTTCATTACAGGGCAACTTCTACTTCGAGGCCTGCCAAGAAGAAGAAGCTGAGGACAAAGTGTGTTGCTAAAAATAGAAAAAAAAAGAAGAAACGAAACAATAGCGAGCTGGGTACCGGAGTCAGCAAAGCAAAAAAATACTACATTTTCCAATTATTCAGATGATCAGCAGGTTACAAAGAATTCTGGGGCCAGCAGAGACGCAACACTGCATTCCTTGCCGTAATTCACTCGTAAACTCTGTAAGCCGCTGAGCACATCAATAATAGAAAAATGCAATACTGTGTAAAGAAATTTTTTTAAGTTACTTAGAAGGGCAATCCTGGCAAACAAAAAGGTATCCAGGGCTCCTCCGCGCTTCATTCGGTCACCGAAGATGCTCCAAATGCCAGCAATTCAAAGCATTTATGGAGGCCTTAAATACGTGGCTAAACCACAAAAAACAAACCATAGAGAATAACTATGGAGGAGCAATCCGCATATACTCAACATTAAACTATTTGAAGCAATTCCAGTCGTAAAAAGTAAACAGAGAGACACCCGCGCAGTCTATATAAAAGTACAGGAAGCACGTAAAGGTCGCCATCCATTGACGAGTACAACCACGACCAAACTTCCATCGAACCATCAAATATCATAGAACGGTGGAAATAGGGGGAATTTTTTTGACATGGATATGTCTTATAGCTGGGGGTCATCCTAAAAATCTGTCCGTCACACGAAATGTCTGTTTTTCTACTCGGGGGTCAGAAGAGGAAACAAGCCCATTGAAAATTTTTCTTTTCTGGTTGTGCATGTCGTTTGAGTGAAGTGGTCATTGTGTATGGCTGTTGCTTGTAGATCCGCACGGGCGGTGCGCTTGCGGGGATCCTGTGTGTACATGTTGGGATGTTGATTTGATAGCGATAAGGGTTGACGTTGTGGACGGCAAGAAATAACATAGTGTACGGGTGAACGGGCGGACTTTCAATGACCTTCAATTTCCGCCAATTCCCACACATCATTTAATAAAATAGCCCGTCTTGTACTATCTGAATCACTAGGGTCCCAGAAAAGGTATTTCCACACCTCCTATGATATTTGATGGTTTGATGGAAGTTTGGTCGTGGTTGTGTTCGTCAATGGGTGGCCCCCTTAAGATGTCATCCCCTCTCCTACTTTTCTATATTAATTGGAACAATAACATTCCAGTCTGTCTCTCTGCCGCGGAACACCCGCCCGGTCCATATAGAAGCAAAGAGATGTCAAATTTCCATCCCCTTTCCTACTTCGTCACTTGTGCCGAATTGCTTCGTTTCTCTCGCTCTTTTTCATTTCCTCTGATACTCTCTCTTCAAAGAGACAAACACAACACCAGGATTGCCTCGTCGAACTGATTCTAAAAGGATAATCTACTCTATAGGAAGGATTGGGGTGCTACAAAGGAAAGCACAGCTACTTGAAGGGAAAATACGTGAAGTTAAAATGGCTAAGTCCTAAGACTTAGAGCAAGTAGCCTTAATGTGCTTGTGGGGATACAAATCGGTGGAAGGACTAAAAAAGAACCCAAAGAGGTCCTTCTTAGTCCTGTTCTGTACCAGAAATGGGCCCCACGTTGGGCGCCAAATGTAATGGATAGGTGTTGGCGGACATCAGAGTGTCCATTTCTGGTACAGAACAGGACTAAGAAGGACCTCTTTGGGTTCCTTTTTAGTCCTTCCACCGATTTGTATCCCCACAAGCTGGTTTGCTATGAAATCATATCTTGTAATACTGGTGCTATGAGAGCTAATTTAAATCTTGTCACAAGAGTTACGTTATGAGAGTGGAGGAGAGTCTTACTAGAGTTTTATGAGAGTTTTTTTTTAGTTCACAAGAGTTAAATCTCAAGTGTTTATTAGTTGGAGTACTACTCTTTAAGAATAAAAGTCCCAAAAAATCAGCCTGAGTCTGGGTTCGTACCATGGTGCAAGGCATGAACCCATCAGGCGCCTCCACACCTTGTCGTGTTGTTGAGTGTATATAAGACGAAGTGAGATCTATCTAGCCAATTGCCACTGATCTGGTCGCGCGTATCCCATGGTGCCAGGTGTGGAGGCGCCCACGTACGAATACGACAGCGCTTGTATAATTTCAGAACTGTTAGCATATGCTGGTCCTGGCCAGCGGGGAAATTTTTGTGATGGAGAAAATGGCAATTGGCACAGCATGTTGTGTCCATCACAAACTCAGTGGAGAAAATTCATAAAACAGATTCCCAACAGTAGGTCAGTTATTGTGTATTATGAACTCAGCCATTAGGCCTAGTGTTTTTGTTCAGAAAAACAGTTTTTGTTCGTATTTTTCAAAACTGTCTCTTTGGTGGAAACCCGGCATTAGTAGTCCGGATGCCGCAACGTTTAGCACGTTCGCCTTCAACGCACTGGGCCCCGGTTCGATTCCGGGGATTTACGTGTCGGACTATGAGCCCACTCAGCTGTTAAATGAGTACCCATTATGGGGTAAATAACTCGATTGAGCATGTTGCTGATACCTCTGCACAAAAACCGTCACGATCTGGAAAATGAGATGATGCTAAGTCATCTCGAGGCTGTGGTTCAAATTGAACTGTTGCGCCAGTTATTTATTTATTAGGCCTATTCGGTCTTTGACCGGTCTGCCAATTTGTATGGAGATCTAACGAGATCCGGGGTGAATCGAATAGGCCTATTGAGATGCTGAAATTGACATTGCCTGCATTCATAAATTGGTAGCTCTACCAGAGCTCTCCCATTTCTGTCCCATTTTTGAACTGTATTTGCAACAACAAAAATGGGAGGTCCCTGGTGGCGCTACAATTTCGAATGGATCATTTTACAGCAGCGATAACGTCCAGTAATCAAACGTTCAGTTCAAATCCATTCGTATTTTGCCTACCGACCACCAGTCGTGACATTCCCCCCGACGTCAAACACACGACATATTCTTTTATGGCAACTTTATAGCAGATACGCGTCGACAAAATGTCAAGTGTGCGAAGTGTAGTGTCCCGTCGTAGAGTGTTTTTCTGAAAACGCAAGTGCAAGGTGTCGCGAATTTCCGTCGTCGTTTATTCACAGATTTGTTTATTATCCGGACTAAGGCTCACTGATCGTCAGGAGACTCAAGTGTATGTGTCAATCAAGCCAATTAGATCGCTTTCGTTGCGAATTCGAATCACAAGCACGTTCACTAGTTTTTGTACACTGCGCTCTGCTGTTGCAATTCGGCAGCGCATATCATGCAATTTTGCACTTTTCCGGAATTCTCGGTTCCTGCTATCGTCACGCCTGCTACTGTTGTGCTCTACTTTTGTGTGTGCCTCAGTGCGAAGATGGGATTTTACATTGACACTTGTCCAAGAATTTTCATTTCTTTGTAACTTGCTGCGTAAAATTATAACTAACGTCGTGTTTTTTTTTTTATTTCTTGTTTCCCAACTTTCCGTTCTTCATTGGCTTCATTCACGACCACAGTGTCTTGGACGGGGCGCATAGTAGTCAGAGATCTGTCAGTGACTCGTGGAGCACTTTCCGCAATTGTTCAACTTGTTTTCCGTTTTCACTAAAACGCCTACTTTTTGTTACTTAGATAGTTTTTTGCTTTTAACTTAAAATTTTAACTAACTACACGCTTTCTCGTTGAAACGAAATTGCGGAACAAGTGCTTCTTAGCTTCTGTTGATTTCGATTCCGCGTATCGATTTTGATCTCCTTTCGGTGCTTTGATTCCTTCCAGTTGCAGTTGTTGTTGCCACGGCCGCTGGCTGCAAGGCACCAACAACTTGTCCGCCTTCTTGTGTGTGTGAATTTATTTGGCTTCGTTTTCGCTGAAAATTGCTCATTTCTAGATGTTTTGTAAAAGTTCACTATGGAAAAATTTCCATTAAAAGGTGGCAACTCGAGTGCGACGACCGGCAACAACTACAGTACTTCGTATCAGGCTGTAATCAAAAAGGTAAGCGTTACGAGATGTTATCATTATCAACTTCGTCATTATCATTGCTTGCATTGCTAACGCCACCGCGTTGATGGTTTGTTTAGTCGAGTTCAGTGTTGGAGTAGTATGTTGAAGGGATGTGGGCATATTGCCGGCCGATTGGTGGTACCTGGTGGCGCTTCTGTGCCTTTGTTGATGTGTCATGTTCGACGTATCCATGTTTCACGCTCTTCGTAACTCAATTCCATACTCGGGCTCGTTTCCTGAAAGTCATGACTCGTATTGGAGCAACAGTTCCGGTGAATGGACTTCGAATAGTAGTGGTCGGGTCCGGTCGGTCTTCCACAGTATTACATATCTACTCGATGTACGCCTTTAATTGATAAAAGTCATTTGTGGCACACAATGGAAGACGTTTGTACATACATTGATGAGATTGTTGTCTAAAGGCCACCGTAGACGCACGAATAATACAATAATGCATAATAGCCGCGTTTTTTTGTACAGAGCAGAGTAGAGCAGGATAAGCGGCAAAAAAAAAACGATCGAGAGCAGATTAGAGTAATGAACACGAAAACGGGGCATGCTTTGCTGGGAGTGTGTCTTGGTTTAGTTAGCATTTGAACGTCAACTCAAATTTCAAGAGGAAACTTAAATCCTTAGTAAAAATACAATCGGACAATTAGACGGCAAAATTATTTTGCAAGTTTACTATTAGGCTGCGCGCACGTTGGAACACGTTCCCGTGTCGCGTTCACGTGTTTTATGTCAAACGGTTTGAGTCTATGGTTTCCAGCCAAAGACGCGAATCTGTAAATATGACAAATGCTCGGCTAATGTCGTATCAACAAATTGAGTTCATTATTGTGCTTTTAAATGGATAATTAGGTAAGAATTGAGTGGCAAAACAAACGACTTGGGAGTAGTAGGATGTGCATAAACACACAGTTCATACTAAATTATTGGATGTAACACACAATAATGAACTTAATTTGGTTATACGACAACAGCCGAGCATTTGTCAATTCGACAGACTCGCATCTTTGGTTGCAAACCATAGACTCGAACCGTTTGACATAAAACGCGTGAACGCGACACGCGAACGTGTCCCAACGTGCGCGCAGCCTTACACATAGTTACAGAAAACGAACATTTTATTGAATGAAAATGCATTTTAAGAGCTTCCAAAACTGTAAACTGCCCGAAAACTTCGACAATTTCAGAGGTACATATCTGACCAAGCCATCAAACTTTTCGTCGCTGTAAAACGTGCCATACACACACCGATCGATCGGCCGATCCGTCGCCCGATATCAAAACCATTCACCGAACACCACACGGAAGTGCACGACCTACCCTGTCCAGAGTCAAAGTATTGACCGGGACAATACTTTGTCTTTCGACTGAAGTGTCTTTCAACACTGTTGAAAGTGACCACCCGGGAGTTGTTAATTGTTTTGAGCCCTCCAGGGGCATGGGCGCGTGAACATCTCTAGCATTTCTCTGCCTTGTTGACGTTTCGATAGCATATTTACTTTTCGGAAGTGCAGTTGTGCTAGCAATCACCTCCTATTATGAAGATTTTGGAAATTCCGGTGGGTTTGGAGGTATCAAAACGAAGTTGGGGTACTTTTTTCAAATTTTCATATTTGTGTCGTGAGTGGGGGGATGGAGGACACCAGCACCCAGAGTTGTGAGCATGCCTTTAGGTCTTTTAAAGAGTGCTGTAGAAATTTATGAAAATTTTGGAAATTCCGGTGAGTTTGGCGGTATCAAAGCGAGTGTGGAGTACTTTTTCCAAATTTTCATATTACGTCACTTTAGGGGTGAGTGGGGGATGGAAGACACCAGCACCCCGAAGTAATGAGCTTGTCTTTTATTGAGTGCCGTAGAAATTTATGAAGATTTTCAATATTCCGGTGAGTTTGGCGGTATCAAAGCAAGTATGGGTTATTATTTTTTTTTTTTCAAATTTTATACAAATGACGTCACTTGTGGGGTGAGTGAGGGATGAAGGACACCAGCACCTCAGAGTTCTTGTCTGCCTGTCTGGAGGTCCTTTAAGGAGTGCTGTAGAAATTTATGAAGATTTTGAAAGTTCCGATGAGTGATGAGTTCGATAGTGCTAAACGGGTACATGTCATTTTTGAAGATTTTAATCCCTATGACGTCACTTAAGGGGTGAGTGGGGGTGTGCAGGTTACCATAACCTGAGAATTCTTGACCTGCAGGAGATTTTTTCATTTATAAAGCAGATTGGAACTTGATTTGATGAATGTGAACTAAACTGCATTTGTTAAAGTAGATATCGATATCAATGGGATCGCGGCTTAAGGCAGAAATTCAATCTGGATCTCTCCCGTTCCCGCTTTAAGGCTAGTACTAACTTTTTCATGTGAAAATGTTGCACTTATCTCTCCCCCGAAAAAGTGACAGTAGAAACTTTCACACAGCTCATATCTGTGGCGCCCTACACGACACTTGAACTTCCTTTCTCACTCAAAAGAGAGCGATTATCACTGTGATGACCGCATTTCATGCGAAATGCAAAACAATTGTTTTCGCATGGAAATTGCTCACAGCGGTGTGAAGAATGTTTCCTATATGTGCGGTTTCGTGTGAATTGTGAAATATGTTAGTACAGAGGTAGCGAACATTTTTCGTGCGAGTGAAAATTTTGGCAAGTTTTGTATGAGATTTCGCACGAAAATCGGAGTTTAGTACTTAGCTTTAGGAAGTGGGAATGTACATTATATTGGAGCCATCTTAAAACCGGACATTTTCGTGTTAAGAGAGCATTTTTCCCTAAGAATTTTCAAATCTTGGTGTACATAATATTTCTCCAAAATTTGGGAACAATTGTTATTTTCTATTTGGGACAAAATTAATTTTTTTTTTGTGAGATTTTTCATTGTAAATTTTGGAGGAATATGTCCTCATGAACAATCAACACAAAAGGAAAAAATGCAGCGTCATCAGTTTTTGGGTGTAAAGTTGCAAGTTCTGTTCAAAGTTTAGCAATATACTAATCATCATTTTAAGGTTGCTCAATGTGGATGAATCCTTTGTTATGTGCTCTTAAATAGAAATTTCAGTCAATAAAGGTTGTTCGTAGGTAATGTACCTGTTAATCAGATCCCAAACAATTTATCAAATGCTTTCTCATCTTTTCTTTATTCATTGTTTACCTTCTATGATATTTAAGCTTGTACTCATACTCGTACATATTTATATACGCCCTATGTATGCTCTTATCAGCTGCAATGTTTAAATTCTCGTTTATTATTAATTTTACACTGTTGACGCAGAGAACATAATAGCAGTGTTTTAGTCGCAATATATCTGAGTGAGTCATTGAAATTCACAGCCAGTATTAACCGCGTTGCCACTTTAATGGCAATCTATTGATATCACAAGAGTTACGATTATGGTAAACTTTTGTTTTAATCATATCTCGTCATCTGCTAATCGTGATAGTCATGTGATTGTGCACTGTTTGTGGGGATAATCTCTCTCCAATTTATACCGAAATCGACACCTGGTACAACAAGCATGATGAAGACGTTCGAGAAGCAGCCGATTAGAAGTTCGTTAATGTATTGTTTCTGAATTCAGTTAAGTTGATCATCACAGACGTTCATATGTTTATTGTGAATGTTGTCTATTGACATGCCAAACAGTTTTTTTTAGATTTGAATATACTCGTACACATGTGACTTCTCCGAAATAAATTTCATGAAAACACTTGCTTAATCGGTGGGTGGATCTTATTTAAATGTTTAGTGTACATACTCTCTTTTCCGCACCGATCAAATATAGGTACATCTCTCTCAATTGCCCTAACCCCTTGTGGGGCATAGCGCGTCAACTGTTCCATGTTGCCCAGTTGACGTTTCTCGGCATAAACTGGTTTTGGAGAATGCAGTTGCCAGCATGCACCCCCTGCACATCAATGGCCACGAACGTCGTCGTGGATGGGATTCGAACCCAGTCAAACATGAGACTGATGCCTCAACACACTGCGCTACCGGTCGCCCCAAATCAAATACATATGTACATACGTAATATTTTTCTCGTATGATTATTGAGATTATTGAATGTGCGGCTATGAATTGTACGGAAACGTGTAAGGAAACATACATAATGTAAATGGGTTAAGAATAAAGTGGAATGGCTCATTGCGAGTCTAAGTCAAAAATGACTCAACCTCGTTCTCCACTACATAGCACACAAAAATAATCAGCGTTAAGCCAATTCTTCCTGTTGCTTGGTTTTGTCCGCACCATGGATTGCACTCATTACAGTAGAACCCCGCTTAACCGAACTTCGCTCAACCGGAACCCGCTTTAACCGAAAGGGGCGGCTAGATTTTTATACAATTTCGAACTCATAAAATTTATACACGGTAGCACGATATAGCTGCTCGTAAGCGTTACAACTCAAAAAGTCAACCAAAAATATCAGAATACTTTAAAAAATAATTAACATATGTATCCAAACAATCATCTTGTATTAAACTGCTTGTCGTACGAAGTGTTTTTATGTTTTTATGTTCTTACCACGGATTAACCGAAATTTTCGTTATGCGAAATGACACCAGCCCCCTTTGCTTCGGTTAATCGGGGTTCTACTTCTAATTTGGTACCGGTTTTTTCAGTACCGGTACCAGAAACTAAGAGTACCGATATCCCGGTTTTTTTAGTACCGGTATTGAGTACCGGGATCCCGGGATTTGAGTACCTGTTCTTTTCAGTACCTGATATTCAAATACCCGGGATTCCATAAAAGAAGACTCGTTCATTGCCGGACCGAGTCTTCAGGTTTTAACATTGAAAATGTTCATTGAGTCGTGCATTGTAAGATTTTTCAGATACACATCGTAGTAGTTAGTACATAGATATAGGTATGTGCATTGTACATACATAATTGATTTATATGAATGATAGGTTTCGTTAGGATTGAGACTGAGCTTAGAGTACTTATTTATTGTATTGGGAGTAGGATGATTGGGTATGATATGAATATGAAATGCATATGAATGAATATGTCTATGTACATAATATAATAGGGGGCAAAGACCTTTTCCATAGTCCTCCGCGTGGGCGCCCCCTGGTAACGGCAGTGTATCAATTCGCTGACGGCCAATGTCTTAGCGATAAGACAGTTTGGAAAAGGCAGATAGCTGTAGCCTGAATGGCTGACGAACACCTAAGCGTCTCAGGTCTAGTAGGATGGAATGACTTGCGTAGTTGGACCTGCTACATAGTTGTGTGAGCTCCAGCACGTTTATTAAACCATCTGAAGCAGCTATCTCCGAGGCCATCCCCTGAATGGGGTTAAGCGACGTGCTGACAACTCGTCCTTGTAAAAACCACTCCATGTCAAGAAACCTGGAACAAAAGCCTCGGATTGGACGGATCAACAACGACGACCACGCAAACGAATAAAGGATTATTCTTTCGGATCCTGGAATGTACGCTCCCTGAACAAACCGGGGGCCGAGAAGGCCCTCCTTCAACAGGTCGAAAAGTACAAACTGAGCATTACTGCAGTCCAGGAAACAAATTGGCTTGGCAGCGAGATTAATGACAAGAAATCGCACACAATTTTTACAAGTGGCAAACCATCGGGCCGCAAGGAGTTTGGAGTAGCATTTATAGTGAACAATCACCTCAAACCGCATATTACTGACTTCAAACCCATAAATGAATGGCTGTGTGCGATTCGCATCAAGACTCGATTCTTCAACCTCTGGCTCATCAATGTGCATGCCCCCACTGAAGTTAAAGAAGACGCAGTAAAAGACGAGTTCTACGCCCGCCTTGAAACTCTCTTCGACTCACTTCCAACAAACGACGTCAAATTGCTGCTGGGAGACTTTAACGCGAAAGTTGGGAATGAAAGCTGGCATCGGGGGACCACTGGAGGCCACAGCCTCCATGAAGAATGTAACGATAACGGCCAGCGACTTATAGACTTCGCCTGCAGCAGGAATCTAGTCGTAAGCTCTACGTGTTTCCCGCATCGACGCATTCTCAAGCAGACCTGGAAGTCTCCAGACGCACATACCGTCAACCAAATTGACCACGTCCTCATTTGCAGGAGATGGGCGTCTAGTGTCATGGATGTCCGCTCCTATCGAGGAGCAAACTGCGACTCAGATCATCACTTGGTGAAGACGACCTACAGATGTAGAATCTCCTCAGTGCACCAGTCAAGAATCAGCCCTCCCAAAATCTTTGCGGTTGATAAGCTCTTGAGTGATGCTACAGCGGTGGCGTATACTACCGCCCTTGAGGAAAAACTATCACCTATGCTACACAACATCAGCAACACAGGCGTCCATGGGTTCTGGGAAGAACTCAAGGGTACCATCAAGGATGTCGCAGAGAAGGTCGTGGGATATAAAGCCCGGCGAGCGCGAAATGACTGGTTCGACGAAGAATGCAAAAATTCACTTGACGCGAAAAACGAGGCCTACAGACAATGGATTCAACGAGGAACCAGAGCCAGAAGAGAAAAATATGACGAGCTACGGCGAATATCGAATAGAATAATTAGACGTAAGAAACGTAAATACTTTGACGAGCAGTTGCTGAACATAAACGAAAACTTAGCTAATAGGAACACCAGACAAGCGTACAAACTAGTAAATACAATTAAGAACGGCTACCAACCCAGGACTAGCCTTTGTAAGGACAAGGATGGAAACATCATCAGCGACACCGATGGTATTAACAAACGATGGGCCTCTTATTTTGAAGAGCTTCTAAACCGACCATCTAACATCCCCACACAGGAAGCTCTCGACGATATTGTTGATCTAGGCCCACCCATTCAACCCCCGACAGTAGAGGAAGTTGATCTCGCGTTGCGGTCACTAAAACGAAATAAAGCGCCGGGCGCTGACGAGATCCCAGCTGAACTGCTAAGATTCGGTGGAACGAGTCTAGTTGATGCCATACATCAATTACTCCTGCGAGTATGGGAAAACGAGGAGATCCCAGACGATTGGCGCAGAAGCATCATCTGTCCAATTCATAAAAAGGGAGATAAACTGCGGTGTGAGAATTACAGGGGCATCTCACTAGTTTGTACGTCCTATAAAATTTTGACGAAAATTCTGGAAAATAGAATAAAACCGTACGCAGAACGAGTCATTGGCGAATATCAAAGCGGTTTCAGACCTGGTCGCTCCACAACCGATCAGCTCTTCTCAGTCAAACTGATACTCCAGAGGTGCTGGGAATACAACGTAAACGTATACCAAATCTTTGTCGACTTCAAGCAGGCATACGACAGTATCGATCGTGGAGTACTGTACAACATCATGCTGCAATTTGGTATACCAGCAAAATTAGTGCGACTGACAAAGATGACGATGACCGGCTCCGTCTCACAAGTCAGGATCCAGAATAGACTTACTGATCTATTTGAAACACGCACTGGTTTGAAACAGGGCGATGGACTGGCACCGACGCTCTTCAACCTAGCACTGAAATACGTTATTCGGGCCATGAATATGGACAACAGCAAGACGCTACTCATCAAGTCGACACAATTAGCAGCGTACGCCGACGACATCAACATCATGTCCCGAAGATTGGCTGACGCAGAAGAACTTCTGCATACGCTCGATACCGCTGCAAAGGAAGTTGGATTACGTATTAACGAGGGTAAAACTAAAATAATGATGCAATCGGTGACAAGGACACCTGCACAACCAAGCATCAATGTGGGGGACCTCAACATCGAGTTCGTGAACAACTTCATTTACCTGGGTTGCAACCTGTCAAGGGACGCCAACGAAACTGACGAAATCAAGCGACGGATACAGTTAGCTAATAAGACTTTTTTCTCGGTTCTCCCCATAATGAAATCGAAACATGTGCACAGAAACACGAAGCTCCGCGTGTACAAAACCAATATACGACCAGTGCTATGCTATGGCTGCGAAGCATGGACCCTAACTCAAGCCTCCGAAAACATGCTAGACACTTTCGAACGTAAGGTTCTACGGCGAACTTTCGGGGCTGTTTGCGATCGAGATAGATGGCGCATCCGGTACAACCATGAGTTGTATGAAATGTACGATGAGCTGCAAGTCTCGAAAATCGTCAAACTACAACGACTTCAATGGGCAGGGCATGTACAAAGAATGGACGATGATCGCATGCCTAAGAGAGTAATGAATGCAGAACGAGTCGACGGAGCGAGACTGCGAGGACGACCGAGATCTCGTTGGGAGAGCTCAGTAGGTGTGGACGCCGCGCAGCTGCTGGGCTCCCAAAATTGGAGGACGCGGTCACGTGACCGAGATAATTGGAGGACAATGATCCAGGCGGCCAAGGCCCGACGTCGGGCCTTGGCCGCCTGGATCATTGTCCTCCAATTATCTCGGTCATGAGACCGCGTCCTCCAATTTTGGAAGCCCAGTAGCTGCGCGTTGCTCAATGGTATAATTGCTTAGATGGTTTTAGGTTTAAAAACGAAATTGAGTATGTACATGGCTATTTTCACTTTCCTTTGCATACCCGATTTCGATTTGAAACCGAAATTGTGCATAGACAAAAAAATGCTTGCTGGTTCCAGATATGCTAGGACGAAACGGATGCAGCTACATATAGAAGGAGTGAAACGGGCGACCTAGGGCTATATGCGAGGGGTCGCAACCCCCTAGGGGGCGGAGCTAGCCCAGCTCGTTTCAAACCGAAATTGTTCATGTACACTTTGTGCGATACTGTGTGTTGTGAATCAAAAGTCCCTGGTGTGGGGTTCCCCTCGCTACGCTCGCTCTGCGCTTAAGGAATCACAATCCTCAGTATCGCTCTGGACACTCCATGGCTATTTCAAATACACAAGGAACTGTTGATTTACAGCCGGACTCCATACAAGGGACTGTTGCACCCAGAGCGAGTGAAGCGAACGTTTATGTTTGAGCGATACTGAGGGTTGTGATCCCTTAAGCGCGGAGCGAGCGTAGCGAGGGGAAGAGTGACACTCGTTTTCGTAAACAACCGAAACTCTTTCGATTTTTACCATGCCAGAAAATATTCAACAAAGAAGTTCGATTAAATTTGGTGTTAGAAATGATATTTCTGCTGCGGAAACGCTCAGAATGTTACAAAAAGCCTTCGTTGAACAGGCTATGTCTAAAGCACAAGTATACGAATGGCATAAAATGTTCAAAGGGGGTCGTCAAGGCGTTGAAGACGAACCACATCAAAGACGACCAAGAACGTCAACTGACGAACAGCACGTCGATTGACAACTAGAGAGCTTGCTGATATCGTTGGCATTTCAAATGGATCAGTCAACACCATTTTGAAGGAAATTTTGTGCCTCAAAAAAGTCAAATCTCGTTTGGTGTCAAAAACCCTCAATTTTTGGAATAACAGCGTCGCATTGATGTGTGTGAAACAATGCATTCCGATTTATGCTTACGACCCCGAAACAACTGATCAGTCAGGTGAATATTGTGCCAAAGGTGAGCCAAGACCGAAAAAATCGCGCCAAAGTTGCTCAAAAATTAAGGTCATGTTGACGGGTTTCTTCGATTATCGTGGTGTTGTGCATTACGAATTCCTTCCACTGGGCCAAACTGTCAACAAGGAATATTATTTGAGTGTTATGCGTCGTTTGCGTGAAGCTGTTCACCTCAACAGGCCGGATTTGTGGAAAGAAAACTCTTGGCTTTTGCACCATGACAACGCAACATCTCACACTGCACTCGTTATTCGTGACCATTTCGCCAAAAATTCCACCCATATTGTTCCGGGACCGCCGTTTTCGCCTGATTTCTGTGACTTCTGGCTATTCAGCTAAATAAAAAGACTGCTCCGGGGACACCGTTTTTACACGATAGAAGAGATTCAAGCCGAATCGAAGGCCATACCGAAACAGGACTTTTCAAAGTGTTTTGATGAGTGGAAAATTCTCTGACATGTTCCATGTGGCCCAGTTGACGTTTCGACGACGTAAACTGGTTTCGGAGAATGCAGTTGCCAGCATGCACCTCCTGCACATCCATGGCCACGAACGTCGTCGTGGACGGGATTCGAACTCGAAACGCCGGTAGTCAAACATGAGACTGATGCATCAACACACTGCGCTACCGGTCGCCCCCTTTGATTACTTACTGAATAGTTTTTTCAGGGATTTTTTTCACCTTTTTTTCGCGACATTTTTGGGTTGGGTTGAATAATTTTCCCATTTCAAGGGGTTCGGTAGCTCATGGCGTTGCGGATGCAATGGGTCACTTCGTTGCGTAGAACCGACTGCCGCAAAAACGACCATGTTCGAGTTCTTGTTCGACAGTGTGCGCCCAGGGTAAAACACCAATTCAAAAAACACAAGATACACAGCATAACAAGGAATAGGAGCATCCTTCACATAATTTAATCTGAAGCCTACGGAGTGCAGACTTAAGAAATCATTCATATCCCGAATTTTCATCGATTACGTGGTTCGCCTAGAAAAAAAAAACATCCAAATCTAAGATAGAAACCAGTTTACTTGCAGATTATTTTGTCAAGCCGATTGTTAATTTGATAGCACATTGAACACGATTTTGAGTGTCTTCTTCCAAGCGCTAACTACTGAAAAAATTTGATTTTTCCATTATCACTTTGCGAAACGTGTGATATAGAGACGTTAACGCTCTGACAACTGGCTCACTATCAAAATTGAGTTGTGATTGAAATCAGTTGCGGCTACTGTTCAGCAATCGCCCATTAATCGGCTCATCGGTGTTCATTATTTATTTAGTAGTAAACATTTTGTCTGGTTTTCATTTCGAGCACGTATTTTCCATTCATTTTCGCTCAAATTGGTTGGAATCAAATCATTTTTGCTCAAATTGGTTGGAATCAAATCATAATTTGATGTCAAGTGGGATAGAATGTAATCGCCATGTTCGCAAGGAAGGTATGACGTCTGAGCTAAAATAATTTTGCGTTTATATTACACTCTTCGCGATAATTGTGTCTGAATTCGAATATCAGAAAATTGGAATTTTATTATTGCGGTTATGGAAAATAGGTGGACAACCTGATTATTAAGTGAATCTATTGTAAAGTCCTTCGTGATATTCATTATATTCCTGTTGAAACATTAGAACAATATAAGGCGCGTTATTTTGCGAACCTTAACCTATACAGATAAGTGAAATAACATGCACTACAATGCATGTTTGACTACCTACCGACGTTTCGGGTTCGAATCCCGTCCACGACGACGTTCGTGGCCATGGAAGTGCAGGAGGTGCATCCTGGCAACTGTATTCTCCGAAACCAGTTTATGCCAACGAAACGTCAACTGGCGGGCCACATGGAACAGTTGACGCGCCATGCCCCACAAGGGGTTTGGGCAATTGGGAGAGAGAGAGATATTTAGGCTACATCTAACTTAAATTGGAATTGTTTGTGACACTTGGTTTCATTCTGCACACCAACTTAGTATGCGTCTGTAGCTTAGCTCGGTAACGCACCGGGCATTTTTTGCTACTCGAAACACGGTCTCTGCGGTTCGCGCCCCGCAACGGGACCAACTATTTTTTATTCTCAAATTCCCTCTGAATTAATTTCTCCGAGCTTAGTGGTTTCGTATGGATAGTAGCACTCATCAGGTCTTGCATCTTTGCAGCTATCCATGTGCAAGACGACCACGAAAGTGTGAGAATTCTGTTTGTATAAGCCGTGAAGGCGTGATTTTACTTGAAAACTCGACCGTGGAGGTCTAGATGGTGTGAAGCACTTATATTAACTCACTAGAGGGGTGGGGAGAGGGTGAGAAGTGGAGATATTTGTTCCCTGGCACATGGATAGCTGCAAAGATGCAAGACCTGATGAGTGCTACTATCCATACGAAACCACTAAGCTCGGAGAAATTAATTCAGAGGGAATTTGAGAATAAAAAATAGTTGGTCCCGTTGCGGGGCGCGAACCGCAGAGACCGTGTTTCGAGTAGCAAAAAATGCCCGGTGCGTTACCGAGCTAAGCTACAGACGCATACTAAGTTGGTGTGCAGAATGAAACCAAGTGTCACAAACAATTCCAATTTAAATTGAAAATGATTCGCACTTGTACATTTGCAAGAACATTAATATATAAAACTACATCTAACGTTTGCCGCAAGAAGTTCGTTCGTTTTCGCTTCATTCGACTGCATTGGTTCAATTGGAATCCTTTTTCTAATTGGAAAAATGGTTTTCGTTGAAAAATTACGGAACTATTCGGAATAAATTACTTTCTTATATCGCAGTTGCATTTGGCAAACTTATTGATTTGTTTTGATCTATTAGAATATTTGAATAATTTTTTAATTTTTTCAAACATTGAGATTAGACAATCATCCATAATCCAAACCTTAGCAGAGACACATTTTATATAGTGTCAAATGTTTCTATCCTATGTCAGATTCCAGAGATATATAGAAGCAGATGAAACCACCATTTACTGTACACTAAATTCTGGACGTAATTCCACCACATACGAACTAGTAAAAAGCAAACATAGAGATACACGCCCTCCACTGCACAACACCCGCGCAGTCCATACAGAAGCACAGGAAGCAAATGAGATGTCATCCCCTCTGCTACTTCTCCTTTGTGAACAATAACATTCCATTTTGTCTCTCTGTCGCGGAACACCCGCCCGGTCCATACAGAAGCCAAAAAGATGTCAAATTTCCATCCCCCTTCCTACTTCCTCATTTGTGCCGAATTACTTCATTTCTCTCGCTCCTTTTCATTTCCTCTGATTCTCTCTTCTGTGGGTCAGATATAATCGTTTTTTTGTGCAATGAGTCTGCCTGAGATCATTGCAAAAGAACGCGCCTGTAGTTGTCACTTAACTTTTTTGGGTGGTTAGCCATGCTAAAGTTGCTCAGCCGCTTCTAGCACTACAAACCTTTAAACCTCAAGTCGTGTAGGTACTCTATTCATGCTATATGTTAATACTGATTAGTAGCTTAAATCAACAGATATACTATACTGCTTATTTAGCAAGATGCTACTCTTAAAAGGGCACCATGAAATAAGCCATTTGGAAATAAGGCATTAAGAGATAATTTCGGTTGAGAGCGAAAATATCTATGCATGGATTCTTTCGGTTCCACACTCAATGCTTAATTTCGTTTAGAAACGAAAGTAAGTATATGGCTATTTTCGCTTACGTGCGCATACTTTATTTCGATTTGAAACCGATGTTATCCATGCAGGGATTATTTCGTTAATTTTCCGATGAATACTTTCGGTTCCAAACGAAAGTATCCATATGGATTATTTCGTATGAACTGGGATATTGGCGATATGGGTATCATATGAATCTGGGTGATGAGGCGGATGCTGTGGAGTACTAATGAGGGTGTTTCGAGTCCTTAGGTCTGCAGAAAAAGACATTTTTCGTGACGAACTGGGATATAGGCGATATGGGTGTCATATGAATCGGGGTGATGAGGCGGATGCTATGGAGTACTAATGAGGGTGTTTCGAGTCCTTCGGTCAGCAGAAAAGGACATTCTTTCTTTACAGGCGATATGGGTGTCATATGAATCTGGGTGATGAGGCGGATGCTCTGGAGCACTAATGAGGGCGTTTCGAGTCCTTTGGTGAGGAGAAAAGGACATCCTTCGCGATGAACTGGGATATAGGCGATATGGGTGTCATATGAATCTGGGTGATGAGGGGGATGGGAATTTGACATCCCATGTGCGTCTATATGGACCGGGCGGGTGTTCCGCGGCGGAGAGGCAAAATGGAATGTTATTGCTCACAAAGGAGAAGTATGGGAGGGGTTGACATCTCATGTGCTTCCTGTACTTCTATATGGACTGCGCGGGTGTTGCGCAGTGGAGGGCTTGTGTCTTTCTCTTTACTTTTTACTAGTTCGTATGTGGTGGAATTACGTCCAGAATTTTGTGTGCAGTAAATGGTGGATTCATCTCCTATATATCTCTGTGCTACCAGTGCAAGTTGTTGTTTTGAGTTGTGTGAAAATAGCAAAAAGATAGGGCGCTCTTCTTCACCGCCTTTTCATGCTGGTATCTGGTATGCCGATAAGTGTGCCGGCTGCAAAGGGCGGCTGTTCCGACAAAATTTTTGAATACATTTTCAGTGTTCACATACTATGAAAGGCCACGTTTATCCGTGGAACTAAACGGCGATTTAACTAAATCGTTTTAGTGTTAGTACTTGTTGGTGGAGTGTTTATACCGACCATACGGAGAGGTATTTCTTCTTCTTCTTTCTCCGTTGACAGCACAGATAAATTTGACAGATATAAATGTTACGACTGAAAAAGACTTTTTCTTGCCCGTGATCACGCACTGCTTTCCTGAAATTGCAAACAAAACAAGCGCCGAACAAAAAAAACGACAACAGAGGAAACGTCAACCACCGCGTCAACATTAGCGATGACAGAAACATAGTCCCAATTTTTTTTAGTCCAGTTCCGCATCGCAACTAACTAAACCGATACGTTTATATCGTCGAGAGCTAGATCGATTTAGTCAGATCTCGAAGATAGTCCCGCGATATAAGCGTAGTGAAAGATGCTACCGCCGCCATCTTTACTGACAGGCCGTAGTGTCAAAACAATGACGTCATGACAAGCAGCGAACCATATATATAAACAAAGTGAAGAACGCGTGTGGTCACTGCCATCTTTACTCTCAGGCCGGAGTGTCAGCTGATTGTCAAAGCACTAACGACATGACAAGCAGTCAACCAAGTGTGAACTCGCGCGGTCGCCCGGTAAAATTTCGCGATATTTGTGCGTAAAAGTGAGTTTAGTGTCGGAGTTTTAAGTGAAAATAAAAGAAGTGGCTATCAGTGCCGTGTGAAAGTGCAAAAAAACGTGAAGTGCCGGGAAATATCGAGTAAAATGAACTGCTCGAAAGTGCGCGAGACATGAGTGTGATTATGAAAGTGCGACACGGAAAATTTCGCATTTTTCGTTAATTTTCCGGCAATTTGGCTAGAAAAGAATGGTGCAGCACTACCATGGGACGAATCCTTGGCCCGGTGAGTTCAGCGGAAACTCCCGGAAGTACTCCAAAAAGTGAATTCAAAGTGGTTGTCAAATGACAACATTACAGGTGATTTCCGGCCTTTTCATCGGAATTCATAGGGTAAGTATACGTTTTTTGTTGTGCTAAAATTTTAGTGGATTGATGCACCCCAAAATGCGGATTTTGACGACGATGTTGATGAACTGGACGAAAGTTTCACCGCCAGGCATCTAGTCCTGTCAGCTGCAGTGAAACTTTCGTCTGGCTCGTCAACAACGCGTGCAAGACCCGTATTTTGGGGCGCATCAATTCACTAAAATTTTAGCACAACAAAAAACGTATACTTACCCTATGAATTCCGATGAAAAGGCCGGAAATCACCTGTAATGTTGTCATTTGACAACCACTTTGAATTCACTTTTTGGAGCACTTCCGGGAGTTTCCGCTGAACTCACCGGCCCAAGGATTCGTCCCATGGTAGTGCTGCACCATTCACACTAGCCAAATTGCCGGAAAATTAACGAAAAATGCGAAATTTTCCGTGTCGCACTTTCATAATCACACTCATGTCTCGCGCACTTTCGAGCAGTTCATTTTACTCGATATTTCCCGGCACTTCACATTTTTTTGCACTTTCACACGGCACTGATAGCCACTTCTTTTATTTTCACTTAAAACCCCGACACTAAACTCACTTTTACGCACAAATATCGCGAAATTTTACCGGGCGACCGCGCGAGTTCACACTTGGTTGCCTGCTTGTCATGTCGTTAGTGCTTTGACAATCAGCTGACACTCCGGCCTGAGAGTAAAGATGGCAGTGACCACACGCGTTCTTCACTTTGTTTATATATATGGTTCGCTGCTTGTCATGACGTCATTGCTTTGACACTACGGCCTGTCAGTAAAGATGGCGGCGGTAGCATCTTTCACTACGCTTATATCGCGGGACTATCTTCGAGATCTGACTAAATCGATCTAGCTCTCGACGATATAAACGTATCGGTTTAGTTAGTTGCGATGCGGAACTGGACTAAAAAAAATTGGGACTATGTTTCTGTCATCGCTAATGTTGACGCGGTGGTTGACGTTTCCTCTGTTGTCGTTTTTTTTGTTCGGCGCTTGTTTTGTTTGCAATTTCAGGAAAGCAGTGCGTGATCACGGGCAAGAAAAAGTCTTTTTCAGTCGTAACATTTATATCTGTCAAATTTATCTGTGCTGTCAACGGAGAAAGAAGAAGAAGAAATACCTCTCCGTATGGTCGGTATAAACACTCCACCAACAAGTACTAACACTAAAACGATTTAGTTAAATCGCCGTTTAGTTCCACGGATAAACGTGGCCTTTCATAGTATGTGAACACTGAAAATGTATTCAAAAATTTTGTCGAACAGCCGCCCTTTGCAGCCGGCACAGTTATCGGCATACCAGATACCAGCATGAAAAGGCGGTGAAGAAGAGCGCCCTATCTTTTTGCAATTTTCACACAACTCAAAACAACAACTTGCACTGGTAGCACAGAGATATATAGGAGATGAATCCACCATTTACTGCACACAAAATTCTGGACGTAATTCCACCACATACGAACTAGTAAAAAGTAAAGAGAAAGACACAAGCCCTCCACTGCGCAACACCCGCGCAGTCCATATAGAAGCACAGGAAGCACATGAGATGTCAACCCCTCCCATACTTCTCCTTTGTAAGCAATAACATTCCATTTTGCCTCTCCGCCGCGGAACACCCGCCCGGTCCATATAGACGCACATGGGATGTCAAATTCCCATCCCCCTCATCACCCAGATTCATATGACACCCATATCGCCTATATCCCAGTTCATCGCGAAGGATGTCCTTTTCTCCCCACCAAAGGACTCGAAACGCCCTCATTAGTGCTCCAGAGCATCCGCCTCATCACCCAGATTCATATGACACCCATATCGCCTGTAAAGAAAGAATGTCCTTTTCTGCTGACCGAAGGACTCGAAACGCCCTCATTAGTACTCCATAGCATCCGCCTCATCACCCCGATTCATATGACACCCATATCGCCTATATCCCAGTTCATCGCGAATAATGTCCTTTTCTCCTGACCAGAGGACTCGAGACGCCCTCATTAGTACTCCATAGCATCCGCCTCATCACCCCGATTCATATGACACCCATATCGCCTATATCCCAGTTCATCGCGAATAATGTCCTTTTCTCCTGACCAGAGGACTCGAGACGCCCTCATTAGTACTTCATAGCATCCGCCTCATCACCCCGATTCATATGACACCCATATCGCCTATATCCCAGTTCATCGCGAATAATGTCCTTTTCTCCTGACCAGAGGACTCGAGACGCCCTCATTAGTACTCCATAGCATCTGCCTCATCACCCCGATTCATATGACACCCATATCGCCTATATCCCAGTTCACTGCAAAGAATGTCCTTTTCATGATAATTCATTGATCAACAGCAAGCCATTATGCTCCACAACCATCCTTATCACAACGATCCCATAAAAAAAATTGCATTCGCGCCGTCCCTACTTATGTGAAAGATGCATGGATTCTTTCGGTTCCACACTCAATGCCTAATTTTGTTTAGAAACGAAAGTAAGTATATGGCTATTCTCGCTTTCGTTCGCATACTTTACTTCGATTTGAAATCGAAATTATCCATGCAGGGATTATTTCGTTAATTTTCCGATAAATACTTTCGGTTCCAAACGAAAGTATCCATATGGATTACTTCGTATGCCTTATTTCGCTATGGCTTATTTCGGTGCCCCCTTAAAAGCTGCTAACTTTCAACATAAAATACATATAAGAGTGTTGTATGTGTACTGAATTGGAAGACTAATAATTTTAAAAGCAACAACAAAGCTCTGCTAAAATGTTAAGCGACCTTACACTGAAGTATTGAGTGTACTGTCACACCTGCTTATTTGAATTTCGAAAAAATGAAAAACTGTTAACTATCCCTGGTTAACAGTTTTTCGATAACGTTTTCGTGACGGGTATTGTATAGCGGATATGGAACACCGCAGACGACCGTGTGCGTTGCCGAGCTAAGCTACAGACGCGCCTATTATGTATATGAGCAAATCAAAAGACTCAACCTACCATCCTATATGTCGTAATAAGGATAAGCCCAGCCTCCGTAATCATTCGCAATCATCCATGCTTTTGTATCAGTGTCGGATTCTTTCATTTGTCCTGAAGAAAAATCCATAAGTCAAGAAGACACATACATTGTATTTTTTTCCTTTTTTTTTGTAGTCAAACGGGCATCAACATCCCCTACAAGACATTACAACAACTACATCACTAACGACGGTAAATGACGATGAAATGATTGATATCATCTCACCGAGAAACGGAACAAACGAAGGATATACATCATCAACAACAATGGCGGGAAACGACGAAAGGCCGCCTCCACCAACACATAGTGCATTCGGAGGTGGCGACTATCATGATCCGGAAGGTAAAAAAAATGATTTGGATAAACTTTGAGATTTATTCAAACAGTTTTCTTCTTGCTAGTAGTATATGTCATAGTACGTGAAAGTAATTTTGATTTACAATTTATTATTAATAAGTATTTTGTATGTTTGGTGATAATCTTTATGTGTGACTAATAGCTTCTATTTTTTCACAGAATCGCTTTATTAATTATGTTTGCTTTCTGTAGTTTGAATAGATTATACGAGTATTACATAATTTTCTTCTTCTCTTGTTTTTCTTTCGTTAAACACAAAAACTATTGTACTTTCATGAAAATATGTTTTTAAAAATCACCGTAAAATCTCTACTTAATGCAAAAACAAATATTGCCTGTGAACAGAAGATGTTCGTATTAGATTCATCAGTGATAATGGAGGTAGGTTTGCACACATTCATCTTTTGCCTTGCTTGATTTGTATAATTCGTTTGTTGCTGTTTTAATTTTTGTTTTTCATATTTATAATTACCGATATGTGTGCGAACCTTAATTGCATTGATTTTTATACACGTTCGGTTTATGGGCACTGTTCCCCTGGATCGAAACATACTGAAGTCAGGTGCAGACTTTGGTCAAATATGCTTAGGACATACTACAGCGGTACTTGGCCTCTAAAAGTGCGTACAACGAGGATGTTCGATGTGCATCTTCGACTACACTGTAGTGATGGGTAAAATGACTCTTTCACTGTGCCGACACATAAGCTCTGACTCTTTCCAATGAGTCGTTCAAAAAGAGTCATCCAAAGAGTCAGAAACTTGGCTAATAACATGATTAATAAAAGTCGTAGTTTAGTTTACCCTGGATTCGAAGTCGGTGACCTCCACTACCATTTAGTTCGAGCCAGTCAGATCGCACCACTATTTCCCATGTAAACAGGGTTGCCAATCTGGGATGGGCAACCCCAATTTTTTTTTCCGACCCCAGATTCTGAATCAGCGACCCCCCAATGCCCTTTAGTTCGAGCCAGCCAGATCGGACCACTATTTCCCATGGAAACGGGGTTGCCAATCTGGAATGGGCTCTTTTGACTGGTTTGACTCTTTTTGAACGATATGATACGATTCGATTTTGACTCTTTTTGAACGATATGAACGATTCGATTTTGTATCGTTCTTTTTGAACGACTTTTTTTGGACGGTTCGATTTTGTATCGTTCATTTTGAATAACTCTTTTTGAACGATATGAACGATTCGATTTTGTATCATTCTTCGTTTTGAAACTTAAGCAAGTCCATCGCCCAGTAATTTTTGTGTCCGCTAGTTGTTTCTCTTACTATGTTCAAATCTAATGTATGCATGTGGCTTCCAACCAGCGGATTCGTAAAGGCTTTCGTCCACAATTTTGACAATGAATAGTCAACCTCGTAGCCCAGATAGTGTAATGAAACACCTGTAATGAACCATATCCTGGTAGTGCTGCTTCCACCGGCACATTGAAGGCAGCACCTGATGAGTACTGATCGGTCGGTGGTACGAAACCAAAGGCCGAGGGTCCCATTACACGCGGACCCCAATGCGAGGGCATCTGATCCGTTCGCCAATCATTCCATCCTTATTGTCCCACTTTTTTATTATTCCCCATGATTGCCTCCCATGTTTGTGTTCTCTTCCTCAGGCATATGAATTTTTATTAATACGTAAAGGACAGGGGCAACGAGCGGCGAAAATCCCGTCCCTGTCTCCCGAACTGAGCTACAGCAAACATAGGCCGCTGCTTAGCTCGTTGATGGGCCTTTCTCTTCGCGAGATGACACGGCCCGACCTTCACGGTCATTATGCTTCCTTAGGCTCTGTCCCTACGAGCATCTGCGGATACCCACGAAAGCGTCCATTACACAGATGGCGCCCAACGTGGGGCCCGATTTTCACCGTTAGTCGTCTTTGGACCACGGGGACTCAACAATATCTCAAGTCCTCACATATAAGTAGCCCCACCACATCAATCCTAAAAGACTTTGGAGTGTTATGCCACTCCATATGGCGTATATTGAGGACTTCATGCTCCTAACCCGTGCATACCGTAGGATGGCCTATCCCCCCTCACGCCTTTAAAGTAGATTTTCCTCTCCCTAACAGGCACCGATATGCCTTTTTGTTGTGTCGTGGTAGGTTATACCACGTGATGTATAGTATGGTTTCCTTCTTCTTGTGAATAGCTAAAAATTGATTGAAGCGTCTATTTCAAGACCAGGAAGAAAGGAAGGTCCAGCACCACCTATTTGTGGCAAGTCAGTGGTCCTCTTTAACAATATTTATTCCTTTCATTAGTGCGGATCGCCCTTTCTTCCTATAATTAAATTTGGCAGTCAGTGGAGTCAGCGAATTGCGCGAATTTGGGCAATGGTGGTGCCAGCTTCGAGACTCAAATCCTGCGATTGCAAATGATAAGGGGTTGAGAGTGAGTGGGTCGGCTAATCAATTTAGTTTAAATCCTACTTCAACCTCCATTAAGGACTGATCCCAGCAGCAGTTTGATGTCGTTTGTTGGAAGTGAGTCGAAGAGAGTCTCAAGGTGGGCGTAGAACTCGTCTTTTACTGCGTCTTCTTTGACTTCAGAGGGGTCGTGCACATTGATGAGCCAGAGGTTGTTGTAATGTTGGATGGTACTTTTTCCATAGTGAAATAAGAAGTTAGTTAATTAAATTGGATGATTTTATTTATTAAGTGACTTTATACCTTTACTAATGACTGCAAGATGCAATCTTATTATTACGGCGTAATCGCCAATCTTTCCCTAATAGCTGGTAAGTCTGTGAGTCGCCAATTGCAACTTCCAATTACAGACTGCCCTTCCCTTATACAATATCGCCTATTTATACTATCACTTATTACTAACACATGTTTTCTTACAAATTAGTCATTACTATACCTATTCCCTATTCCCATGCTCCAGATTCACCTAAAAATCAAGTGACATCATCACAATAACTTTTGACCTAATTTCCGGTCACTTATTGTGATATGGAGAAAGTAAACGTGATTCACAAGCAATGCAACTAAAGTATGCAAGAATCAAGCAGTGCAATATGACACCAAGAATGCATGCTCAATAATTGCTTTTGCTTACTTCGTTGCTTGTTTGTTTACAAACGAAGAAAATACTATTCTTAAGGTGAGTGTACACCATATGCACACTACACCCATGGGGTTTTTGGTGATTTGTGTTATACAAATCATAATAATAATTATAATACTACTCCACGTGTAGGGTATCTGGAACATGAGGTTTACAATATCCTCTTAATATTTTACATATAATTTTTTTTTTTTTTTTTTTTTTTTTTTTTTTTTTTTTTATATATATATATATTGTTATTGAATGTTAATTACTCAAAATTTTTTTAGTCTATTCTTATGTATTGTTTTAGGAATTCCCTTATAATCTATTGTTACATTTGTATTATCAATACTTATTACATTAAATGGTCCCACATAAGGTGGTTGACCTTTCTTTTTGTTTTCATTCTTTACTAATACCTTATCGTTAACTAATATTATAAGTGGGTTTACATTTTTATCTTTCTTAGTGCGGTTAAGTTTTGTTAATTCAATAAGTTCACGGGCTTTAGATACTGAAAATCTGAGTCTAACTTTAAGTTCATTTGCATAATTATCGAGATTATATACTGTGTCATTAGTTGTAAGAATATCATTGGGCAGAGTAGGTAATTTACCGAAAACTAACTCAAAAGGACTGTAGTTATTATCTACGTGTGGCGTTATATTATACGCGAAAGTGTAATATGGTAACCAAACGTCCCAATTCATATCCTCAGCAAAAGTTAGCATGTACTCATTTAAGACACGATGATTTCGTTCTATAGCACCCAAAGTTTCGTGATGATATGGTGTAGAGAAAATCTGTTTGATTTTTAGCATATCGCAAATTTCTTTTAATAATTTGTTAGTGAATTCAGAACCCATATCCGACTTTAGTACTTTAAATAAACCGTGAGTTAAAATTAGGTTTTCTACTAGAGATTTAGCTACGTTTTTGGCTTCTTTAGTTTCTAAAGGCGCGGCAATAACGAATTTTGATAGCTCGCATTGCATGGTCAATATATATCGGTAACCGTTTGATATTCGAAGTGGTCCTACAATATCTATACAAATGGTTTCAAAACTTGTAGATGGCGTATCTGTTTTTATCATTCGTTCTTTAGTATGACGTATCTGTTTATTAATTTTACATTTTTCACAATTGCTTACGTAATCTTTTATCATCCTATTCATATTTTTCCAACAGTATCGTTGTTTAAGTTTTAAGCATGTTTTTCTGACTCCGAAGTGTCCTCCGTGTGGCGTATCATGATACTCTTTAATTAATTCTTTTTGACGACTAATTTCTTTGATGTTTTCAGGGGCTTTATAAATAATTATATTTACTTTCACGTGAAAATCTTGTTGCAACATATTAATAATATATTTAAATTTTTCAATAGACAATGCTTGGAAAATTTCATCATTTGTTGGTATGGCTAGCGTATGAATTTTCCAATTAAGCGCCGTTTCCAATAGCTTCTTCATGATAGGCACGTATACCATATCAGAATTATCGCTATTGTTGGTATGCTTCGCATTGTAGGATGAAATGTTAGACGCTTTATTAACGGAAACGTATTTCCTGTTAACACTATCGCTGTCATATATACATATTGCATCCTTTGTACGTACAATTTTTGGTTTATTTCCATTTCGGATAATAAACTTCAGTTTAATAATATTTCGGATATCCGTCAATGATGTACACTCCCATACTCGAAGTTGATCAGGCTCCGATTGTAATCTGGGTAGGTCATCCTTATTATTCACATTATTATTTTTATAGTGCACTTTGTTGTCTGACTGTTGTTTAGCCGACATTCCCCTTGTTATCGCCAAAGTTTTCTTTATAGTATTATCGTTGTCGAGCGGAATCATTTTCTTTAAAATGTCTGAATTCAGTTCTATTCGAGACAAAGCGTCTGCATTGGTATTTATTTTACCTTGCTTGTAAACTATTTCAAAATCATAATCTGATATTGTTGTTATTTTGACGGTTATTACTACTATAATTATTGTTATTGTTATTATTGTTACCGTAGTTTCTGTTATTATTATTTCGGTTGTTATTGTTATTTCGGTTGCTATTATTATTTGGCTTCGCGTTGCCATTGTTCATTAACATAATTCTTTTGTTATTAACGCTTCGTTTTTCAAGTTCTACTGTTAGGTTTGCGGCTTCCATAATATCCTTTGGTCTAGACGCGAAAATAGTGTTTTGATACTGTTCGTTTACACCATTCAAGAAAATTGTTAATGCTAATTTCTCATTTATCATAGCTACTGCTTTTTTAGAATGTTCGGTTGCTAAAGAACCCAATTCATCGATTTCCAAAGAAGTAAGCTCACTAGTTAATTTCAAAATTTTATCTCTAAAAGCAATTGCAGATGATTTGAGTTGGAGCATATTATGCAAATCTGTTTGGATACTTGTGATAGTTCTGGTGTTCCGAAAATTAGCTTTTAGCCTAGTTGAAAAATCCTCGAAAGTTGTTGGTAGATCAGTCCCCAATGACGTTCTTACAACATCAGACAATTTTGCATTACAAACAAAATTTATTAATTCTTTTTTTCCTTCATCATTAAATGTTTTATGAAGGAGTTCGATATGCGTTAGAAAAGCATGAAGATTTTTATGGTGTCCTTCAAAAAGTGGAATAACTTTGTGTGCCAAAGCTAAATCAAAATTACTCGCCATGATTGCAAGTTGTTTTAAAAACAAGTTTTTGAGTTCTTCGTAAATACTTTTAAAATAAATTTTTAGATCAAGAACATCCAATTTGGTACTTGAAAAAAAATCTTTTAACTGAGTTCTTGTATTCTCAAGAGCCTCTAGTTTTGATCTAATAGTTTGTTCTTTATAAGGTTTGTTAATTGATTTCTTGGCGTTGTTTAACTCCTTTTTTGATTCTTCAATCAGGGCTTTTACATGCGAAAAAGTGGATTGTTCTGATTTCTCAACATCAGACATTACTCAGTGAAATACCAAAAAAATGAAAGGTGTAAATTTGAATTGTATATGTGGAGTCTATTAATTAAATATTTGTTGTTCTATTAACATATTTTCGTACATAATTATTATGGTATCTATTATAAAAGTAAAATAATACTAATGCTATAGCAAACACTGCTGATGTGGTGATTGCCTGACGATATTCGGTCATCATAGATCCGGTGTTTACTGAAGAGCAGTTCCCCATATTTAATTATTGTATTATTATTAATGTTTTTTTTTTTTTTAAATTTTTAAGTTTCCTGGATATAGCCTCAGCTTCCTTGAATAGAGCTCGCTTTTGAGCGGAGTCCGTCACCAATGGGATGATACCAAAAATTCTAGCCTTCTCCTGACGGAGTCGCACTCGTTTTCCGCCTCTGGTGCGTGTAATAGCCGCTTCCGCAGGTTGTGGTGTCGTCAGCTGTGGTCGTTGAATGTATCTCCGCTTTGGTCCTAGATGGGGTAGATCGTCTTCCGTCGCCTGCAAAATTGCATCCTCGTAAGTTTTCCTCTTCTTTTTAACGACAGGAGCGGCAGGGTCTACTGGTTGCTGAACTGGCGCTTTTTCTTCTGTATCGGGATTAATCTTCGACGGAATATACTGCGGTGCTTGCCTATTTACTTCGACGGAATATTTCTCTGCGGTGCCAAATAATTTGCTGAAATAGTCATCTATCTCACGGTGCTCTTCCAATGAAAAATTAATGTCGAGCAAGTCCTTGTCCATTGTTCGATGATTGGCAGGATCGCCATGTAATGTTGGATGGTACTTTTTCCATAGTGAAATAAGAAGTTAGTTAATTAAATTGGATGATTTTATTTATTAAGTGACTTTATACCTTTACTAATGACTGCAAGATGCAATCTTATTATTACGGCGTAATCGCCAATCTTTCCCTAATAGCTGGTAAGTCTGTGAGTCGCCAATTGCAACTTCCAATTACAGACTGCCCTTCCCTTATACAATATCGCCTATTTATACTATCACTTATTACTAACACATGTTTTCTTACAAATTAGTCATTACTATACCTATTCCCTATTCCCATGCTCCAGATTCACCTAAAAATCAAGTGACATCATCACAATAACTTTTGACCTAATTTCCGGTCACTTATTGTGATATGGAGAAAGTAAACGTGATTCACAAGCAATGCAACTAAAGTATGCAAGAATCAAGCAGTGCAATATGACACCAAGAATGCATGCTCAATAATTGCTTTTGCTTACTTCGTTGCTTGTTTGTTTACAAACGAAGAAAATACTATTCTTAAGGTGAGTGTACACCATATGCACACTACACTATCCCCCCTCACGCCTTTAAAGTAGATTTTCCTCTCCCTAACAGGCACCGATATGCCTTTTTGTTGTGTCGTGGTAGGTTATACCACGTGATGTATAGTATGGTTTCCTTCTTCTTGTGAATAGCTAAAAATTGATTGAAGCGTCTATTTCAAGACCAGGAAGAAAGGAAGGTCCAGCACCACCTATTTGTGGCAAGTCAGTGGTCCTCTTTAACAATATTTATTCCTTTCATTAGTGCGGATCGCCCTTTCTTCCTATAATTAAATTTGGCAGTCAGTGGAGTCAGCGAATTGCGCGAATTTGGGCAATGGTGGTGCCAGCTTCGAGACTCAAATCCTGCGATTGCAAATGATAAGGGGTTGAGAGTGAGTGGGTCGGCTAATCAATTTAGTTTAAATCCTACTTCAACCTCCATTAAGGACTGATCCCAGCAGCAGTTTGATGTCGTTTGTTGGAAGTGAGTCGAAGAGAGTCTCAAGGTGGGCGTAGAACTCGTCTTTTACTGCGTCTTCTTTGACTTCAGAGGGGTCGTGCACATTGATGAGCCAGAGGTTGAAGAAACGAGTCTTAATGCGAATTGCACATAGCCGTTCATTTATGGGTTTGAAGTCAATAATGTGTGGCTTGAGGTGATCGTTCACTGGTTTGCCACTTGTAAAAATTGTGTGCGATTTCTTGTCATTGATCTCGATGCCAAGCCAATTTGTTTCCTGGACTGCAGTAGTGATCAGTTTGTCCTGTTGAAGGAGGGCCTTCTCAACCCCCGGTTTGGTAAGGGAGTGTACATTCCAGGATCCGAAAGAATAATCCGTTAGTCGTTTGCGTGGTCGTCGTTGTTGATCCGTCCAATCCGAGGCTTTTTTGAGTTGTCAGCACATCGCTTAACCCCATTCAGGGGGTGGCCTCGGAGATAGCTGCTCTGCTTCAGATGGTTTCATAAACGTGCTGGAGTTCACAGAACTATGTTGTAGGTCCAACTACACAAATCATTCCATCCGCTTAGGTGTTGGTCAGCCATTCAGGCTACAGCTATCTGCGTTTTTCCTGTTTTATCGCTAAGACTTGGCCGTCAGTGGTTTGACGCACTGCCGTTACCAGGGAGCGCGCACGTGGAGGACTATGAAAAAGGTCTTTTACTACTACTACTCAATTGCCCTAACCCCTTGTGGGGTATAGCGCGTCAACTGTTCCATGTGGCCCAGTTAACGTTTCGTTGGCATAAACTGGTTTCGGAGTTGCCAGCATGCACCTGCACATCCATGGCCACGAACGTCGTCGTGGACGGGATTCGAACCCGAAATGCCGGTAGGCAAACATGAGACTGATGCCTCAATACACTGCGCTACCGGTCTTTTGCCCCCATGTATACATTGGCGTATAAAATTATTCACTTTTCAGTGAGAGTTTTGCGATCATGTTATTCGATTCATCCCCGTTACCTAGACCTTGTTTTTGCGGCAGGGTTGCACTCAAAATTTGCAAAAAAAAACCAGCGCGAATCCCAAAAATAGCAGCGTATGGCTAAAAATTTTGCTTCTACTTCAAATCCTTTGAATATATAGCCATGGAATGAGCTTGTCCTGTATGTCTCCATAGAAACAGTGGCTCCAAAATCTGGGTACTAAGCTTTGAATATATAGCCATGGAATGAGCTTGTTCTGTATGTTTCCATAGAAACAGTGGCTCCAATATCTGGGTACTAAGTCGACAAGTGGTCGACTCAGTAGACCATTTTAGTGATTATGAATGACAATTAAGTGTTGACAGGAATTGACAGTACGGACGTGATGTACATAAATAAACGGAAAAAATAGGGTGTATATTGATTGATTAGAGTGAAAAGTAAATATTTTCAGCCAGCCGGCTTTTTAGTTTTGTTTGTGGCGCAGCGAAAATGGGGGAAGATGAAACTTCTACACCAGCAGAGAGATGGAAACCTGCAAATAAATTACATCCAGAAACAACAATTTATGTGCTAATTACCATTTATTTTTCAAGGTACCCAAAAGAAAGAAATGAGCTGAGTGTGTGGCTTAACTGTTTTAATTGAAGCTAGGTGACGATCTTAAACGATTTTTGGACGACATTTTGCTTTATCCGATTTTTGAAAATCTGGCGGTCGGCATCAGTTAATTAAGATTAAAAAAATTTTGCCACTCAATCAATAGATTTCTTTCTTTTGGGAACCTTAATGAAATAAATGTTAATTATAATAGTACATCATCTGTTTAATTTATGGATTTGCTGGCTTCCACTCACCTGTGATAGGAGATTCTCTCTTCCTTTCCTTTCAGAACACCGTACACAAAACAAAAACTTCTTTTTTTCCGAAAATTCCGACATTTGATTCAAATGAATTTTATTGTTGTTATTTGTTGTTGTTGAAATAATGGGTAATGTTGTTATTAAAACAACACAATTAGACATAACAGTCAACATATATGTCAATATCGAACCAACTGAGTAGGCTGCCTGTCGACTTATTCCCCAAATGTTGGAGCACTTTTAAATGGTCGAAGCACGGTCCATTGCTAAATGGTCTAAGGTACTAAGTCGACAGTCAGCTAACTCAGTAGACTTACGAAATTCAAATATTGACAATAATTGACGTTTGATTATGCACAATTCGACATTGTGGTCAACATTATGTCAATATCGCAACGCCAACTGAGTAGGCTGATTGTCGATAATTTGACAAAAATTGACATTTATTTATGCACAATTCTACAGAACAGTCAACATTTGTCAGTATTAAACGCCAACTGAGTAGGCTGACTGTCGACTTATTCACCAGATATTGGAGCCGGAGATAAACGGGATATGCTCATTCCATGTACTGTATGTTCTAAGTTCAAATCCCAAACAGAAAGAAGTCTACTCTGATGCATTTTTGTATTTTGCACTATTCAAATTTTGGATATTATACACTTTAACCTTCACCGCTCCGATTGTTTTGACCTATGTCACTCTCGGGGTCATTCTGATCAATGGGTGCGCATTTGCCTCTATATTTTTTATATTAGAAATTGGCTTTGTGGGTGTCTGTATACATAGCAACAAATGCCAAACTGGGTTGCCGCCATTGCATCCAGATCGAGCGAAGCGAGCGTTTATTGTTGTGCGATACTGAGGGTTGTGTTCCCTTAAGCGCGGAGCGAGCGTAGCCCACACAAGAGACTGTTAATTCACAATAGTTAAGAAAAATATAAAATTTTCAACATAAAAAAATATGAAGATGGCAAAGGCGCGCCCAACATGTTGTTAATTGCATTGACCCCTCCAGTGACATGGGCGCGTCAACATCTCTTGCATTACTATGCCTTGTTGACGTATCGATAGCATATTTTCGGATGGTGCAGTTGCTTGCCTGTACCTGGGTCTTTATACTGACAAGCTCAGAGCGCTGTGGGAGTTTTAGTAGTACCCAGATAGACAGCTTTTATTAACGCGCCGAGGATTGAACCTTTGTCTCTCTACATATAGCATCGTAGAGCGGTGACTGAGAACACGCGGCTACCGAGCACGTCAACATATATATAGTATATATTCTGGATCAGAAGACCCTAAGAATAACATATCTCAAGGTCAAGACAATCGGAGCAGTGAAGGTTAAATAATAGTTACCCAATTTTCTTTAAAGAGTTTTGAACTAACCCGTAATTAAATTCTAACATTTTTCCATTTCTTAATTTTTGCATTCCTATTTTTAAGATTATTGTTTGGCTTATTTGTTCAGTTTTCAGTTGATTTTGTCAGTACTAGTTTATTATTCGCCTCATTAAAGATTAGCCGAAATTACAGAGGAACATTTTTATCCAAAAACTACTATTATCTCTGCATGGCTTCTTGTTAATACTCCGTTACTTGTTTAAATATGAAAACACGCTTTACTACATTCATATAACAAAACAAACATTTTTAACTTTACTTACAGGAGCCGTATCATTTTATGCATCACAAGGTACTAAACCCTAATTTGTCAATTTCAAATGCAGAAATTTTAAACATTTTCTCTTCGTAGACGTAAACGAAGATATACTGGGAATAGGACAGTACGAAGATTTTCACACAATAGACTGGCAAAGAGATATTGCACGTGATCGTATGCGCCATAGGTACATTGTAAAAAAACGACAAGACTCACTGTGGGATTTTATTAAGGTAAGTCGCCTAATTCGTTCCCTGGTAGGACCTACCTAAACTGAATTCTCTCTCCTGTATTTACAGGGAGCACATGATGCTTGGTCGGGATGGGTTTGTGTTCTACTAGTCGGTCTGGCGGCAGGCTGTTTTGCCGGCGTTATAGATATTGGCGCAAGTTGGATGGCCGATCTGAAATTCGGAATATGTCCGCAAGCGTTCTGGTTCAATCGGGAGCAGTGCTGTTGGTCATCGAAGGAGACGACATTTGAAGTGGGCAATTGTTCACAGGTTTGTTGCGTTTCACTCCTCGTTCTGAATTCCATATCATAATTTCCGTTCTCATTTTCCAGTGGCGAACGTGGCCGGAACTATTTGGACAACCGCGTTTTGGTGCCGGTTCATATATTATTTCATATCTATTATACATTCTGTGGGCGGTACTATTTGCCGCACTCAGTGCACTGTTGGTACGAATGTTTGCACCGTACGCATGCGGTTCGGGTATTCCCGAAATTAAAACAATTCTGTCCGGCTTCATTATACGCGGCTATCTGGGCAAGTGGACGCTTATTATTAAGTCGATCGGTTTGATGCTATCCGTATCGGCCGGTTTGTGTTTGGGCAAAGAAGGTCCTATGGTTCATATTGCCAGTTGTATAGGGAATATTCTATCATATCTGTTTCCCAAATACGGACGAAATGAGGCCAAGAAACGTGAAATATTGTCGGCGGCAGCAGCGGCTGGTGTGTCGGTGGCTTTCGGTGCACCCATCGGCGGAGTGCTTTTCAGTTTGGAAGAAGTGTCCTATTATTTTCCGCTGAAAACATTGTGGCGATCTTTCTTTTGTGCATTGATCGCAGCTTTTATTCTGCGATCGATCAATCCGTTCGGCAATGAGCATTCCGTGTTGTTTTTCGTCGAGTACACGAAACCGTGGATATTTTTTGAACTGGTTCCGTTTGTTGCACTCGGTATTATGGGGGTGAGTTTAACATTTTCTCGTCAATGTTAGCAGCGCCTTTAAGTGTTGGTATGCTTTGAATTGCAGGGCATAATCGGAACAGTGTTTATCAAAGCGAATCTTTGGTGGTGTCGCTTCCGTAAATTCAGCAAATTGGGCCAATATCCAGTCACGGAAGTTCTAGTCGTTGTTATTGTCACTGCCGTCATATCGTATCCGAATCCCTACACGAGAATGAATATGAGCGAACTCATTCATTTGCTTTTCAGTCAGTGTGGAATATCGAATAATGATCCTCTGTGGTATGTGCTTAAAAGGTTCTTTTGTCTACTAATTTGATACCAACATTGTTCTATTCTCTTTTACAGTGACTATAACAGAAACTTCACAGATGTCAATAAAGCAATTGAAATTGCAGCCGCCGGTCCAGGAGTGTTCAAGGCAATTTGGCTACTGATTCTTGCCTTCTTCTTGAAATTGGCTTTAACTGTTTTCACGTTTGGTATGAAAGTACCATGTGGTCTGTTTATTCCGTCACTGTGCTTAGGAGCTATCATGGGAAGAATTGTGGGCATCGGTAAGATACCTCCTTGATTTCGATCTGAGCTAAAGTCGAGCTAAACTAATATTCTTATCTATTCAACAGGAGTCGAACAATTGGCCTATAATTATCCACAAATTTGGATCTTCTCGGGCGAATGTTTAACAGGCGACAACTGTATAACGCCCGGGCTGTATGCTGTAGTGGGTGCAGCCGCTGTTTTAGGCGGCGTGACACGTATGACTGTTTCACTTGTAGTTATAATGTTCGAGTTGACGGGCGGTGTACGCTATATTGTACCTTTAATGGCCGCTGCAATGGCATCTAAATGGGTAGGAGATGCTTTAGATAGGCAGGTAAGATATTTAATAGTATGAGAGGTTACAAATATTTTATGTAACTTGTCGTGTTTTGTTTTTAGGGTATCTATGATGCTCATATAGCGCTCAACGGTTACCCATTCCTGGATAGTAAAGAAGAATTCTCGCATACAACGCTTGCAGCGGATGTTATGCAGCCAAAGTATGTATATTTGAATTTTATATTAAAAGATACTAGATGATGTATCATTGTTGATTTGAGTCTGGCGACTGGTATGTTTTGAGAACACTCTGTAACAGTGCTGGTGACTCCATAGTTTGGTTACTGAGGTCCTATGTCGATATGCACATGGATTCACCGGAAGAAGCGCACTTGAAAATGAGTGACTTTACAACAAATGTACTGGCGAGTGATCGAAAAGTTTTTTCTTTTCCGTCCTCCACGGGGAACATTCCTGTTTCGCGAATATTAGGAGAATTCTCTCTATTGCATTTAGGGAGAATTTTTAAAATTCCGTAAATGCTTTCCGCTTTAGGTAGTTTATTTCCACTTTATGTGGTAAGAACCCAGAACTCATGCGGGGGATTTGCAAGTCCTAAAGCGGAAATTTCTCGGGTTTTGTGAAAGTTCTATCTAATCGAATAGAGAGAGTTCTTATAATTTTTGCGAAACAGGACTGTTCCCAGCAGACGAACATTTCAAAGCTCTGTACTTACCGAGTACAATTATCACCCACGATATGACAATTGATGAGAAATTCGCGGCCTCTAATTGGAAAATATACTGCTCCACAAAAAAAAGGGCACCAACTATTCTTCCTGCTGAAGAGAACAAGGAAGGCAAAATTACAGTTTTTGATACTAGTGCAGGAAGCGTGAAAAGGAAAGAAATATTTTGAAAAAATCATTTCGAATATAACGGTGTATAATGGTGTTAGTAGCACATTCGTTGTAAATTGTTGTCGGGCGATTTGGTGCCTTGTAATTGATAACGATAATTTAATCAGACATTTGGAAATTAGTTCGTCGTACCTCAACCGTTAACCAACAGTTTAAGCCGAAATACCGGTTTCTGCGATGCGTCTGAGGTCAAGTGACGTGTTTTTACGGTTTTTGAGGGGTTAGCCGCAAAAGTCGGTCCATACATATTGACATTGCTCTTAGCCGGCATTGTCCTGGCCTTTCGTGAATCGTCCAGTCTCCTGGTACATATCCTATACATACTGAATTTAAAAAATGTCATTCTGAAGTCGACGACTGGCTGAAGTACTGCACTACTGCCTGGCATAATTAGCTGCTCAACTCAAGAGGTAGTAGAGGTAGTCCATTTCCGCTTTAGGTGGTAGGAACCTAGAACCCACGCGGGGGGATTTGTAGGTCCTAAAGAGGAAATTTTTTGGGTTTTGTGAAAGTTCTCTCTAATCAAGAGAATTCTCCTAATATTTCCGAAACAGGAATGTTCCTTTGCAACAATCTGTGTGCAAAAAGAACACGAATTAGATGAGAATTCTATTATTTAAGCCGTGTAGGCACGATTTTTACTTGAAAACTCGACCATGCATGTTTCTTGGATACACGTCCTTTTTATGACCAGCTGGGTGATATTGTGGCTTATTCTTACGCCCCACAGCACGGGGAATTCGTAAGAACTTGTATTGTTCATTTCAGAATGGTTGAACCAGTTCATCAAGGAGAAGCTAAAATTAATTTCTAAAATTCAACTTATATACCCACGTTTTTAATAAACCTTTTCTTTGTTTTGACTCACTTTCAGACGTAACGGAACTTTATCTGTTATAACCCAAGATTCAATGACGGTGGACGATATTGATTCTCTGCTTAAGGAAACCGAACATAATGGCTATCCAGTTGTAGTGTCCAAGGAGAGTCAATACTTAGTAGGTTTTGTGCTTCGACGGGACCTGAATTTAGCAATTGGTAAGTTTTCCAATGATTGTAAAAATGCTCTAATTATAATTAAATTATTTATTTACTACGCAAAATTGCGAATTCTATTTACATATTTACAGCCAATGCAAAACGAATGATTGATGGAATTAGTGGTCAATCAATAGTCTTATTTACATCTGTTTCGCCTGTCCAAAATCTCGGTCCGCCACCACTTAAGTTAAAATTGATTTTAGATATGGCGCCAATAACTGTTACCGATCAAACACCGATGGAAACAGTTGTCGATATGTTTAGAAAATTAGGATTACGCCAAACATTAGTTACACATAATGGGTAAGTGTATAGTTTTACGAGTATATCTAAGTAATTATGTATCCATATTTTGTACGAGTAAATGGACACGACAAAAAAGGGGTCACTTCTTTTTGTCGTTGTCTTGGATGATTGAGTGGACTGTGGAAAATATTTGAAGGACAGCCCCAAGAGAAAATCATCCTAGCATGTTGTTTTGGTGGTCGAAAAAACTACCTGACATTTGTGCTATGTCACCACTTGATATATATGAACTCTTAAGCTGAAATTACAATGATGGTGTTGCGATTTTTGCCGTTGCGCGTAACGAGTTTAAACACATGCAAAATATTGGATAGAGCTAATGTACGCGCATGTTTTTGCCGCTCTTGTTCTGCTGCAAAGTTTTATGAAACTCAGAACTTTGCCGTTTTTCTAGCGATGACAGATTCCGTTTCCATTTTTTCTATGGGTAATCAGGAATTTGACAATCATGCAAAGCGTAGTAAAGGGTTTTTTTAGAAGTGTAATAAATGGCAAAGTGTAAGTCCGTGCGAAATTTAGCGTGTACGTCAGCACTCCACAAAATGCCCCGCTGCCCCGTTCATTAGATTTTGCAACGCGCGTTCCATAACGCAAGATCTCTGCGTAAAATCGTGAAGACATCATTGTAATTTCAGCTTTAGGCTGCCCGCATATTGGATCGCGTATGCGTGATTTCTGTCGATGGGTTGAATCTTTGCTTTTCATTAAAGATGCAACTCTGTTAATTTGACAAATACATAACTCGTATATTATCGTATCAAGAAATTGCGTTGAATCTTGTGCTTTAAACCGGATAATTAGGTAAGAAATTAGCAACAAAACAAACACGATTAGACGTATTGCAGCACACATTTCTTACCTTATTACTTGTTTAAACACATAAAACAATTAATACAATTTATCGTGGTACGAAAACAGCCCAATTGACAGAGTTGCGTCTTCCCCCCTTCTCCCACGATTCGGGGTAGGATATAGCGACCATCTTTCTACCACTTATGGACAAATGACACTTTCATTTACTCGATCAGATTCAAAATCACAGCAACACACCCATTAAAACCCTTTATTTTTACCGTTATTATTCAAAACAATATTTCAAATAATTTCAGACGATTGCTGGGTGTTATAACAAAGAAAGATGTATTGCGACATGTTAAACAAATGGATAACGAAGATCCCAGTACAGTTCTATTTAATTAAAAATGAATTGAACTGCCGCGCGGAAGTATTGTATCCAAGCTACGAGCACATTCACCAACAACCGACAGTAAATAAAACAGCAAATCTAATGAAGCAAGAGAAAAGATTATTATTTATTTATATACATAGTCCAAATTGTTTTTTTTTACATTAGTCTAATTGTATTTTTGTGTCTACACCACATATTTTATATATTATACAGATTACATTGTTAAAATCTGCCCGAAATGTTTTATATACATTCAGGATTAAGAAGAAGAAAAAACAACACTGATAAAAGGAGAAAATTTTGCGGATTGTATTGTATTATGTACTAATATTTCTTTGCAAAGTGATATTAACTATAGAAATTACCTACTTACTGTTTTGTTACTATCGGCTAAATCACACTTTATTTTTTTTCTGTGCATACATGTGCGTTGATTGTTCATAAAACATATAATCTTTAGACTCGACTGCTTTTTTCCCTCTTAATAGGTTCCAGAAGACATTTAGCAAATTTTACTGTTAACTTCGTAAAATAATAATATAAATATATTTTTTCCGGTTTTTATGTTTTCCCTTGCAGTGTCAAATGCAATTTTTCTCTGTGAATCTCAGTTCCTTCCGAATGTTTTTTTTATGATCCAATGACCCTAAAAATAAAAGGAACAAGATAATTCACACTCGGATCATGGAGTCAAAAATATTCTAGGCTATTGCGCTTGAGTTGTAAATAATTGAAATTGGTATAAAAAGAGAACAAAGTGGAATATTTATTCAAATGTAACATATAAATATATAATATAAAAAAGGATATTATAAAGTAAACAACGTGTTTTAGTAACAACATTCTTCGTCTTATACCTTTAAGTTGCTTCGGTGAAATCCATGTCATACACGCCTAATCCTCACACCGGCGCGACAAAAATCTCCCGTCGGATTCGCGACGTAAATTTTCGCCGCGACAAAAATCTGACCATAGTACGAAAATGTCCGGAATTTCGCTACTTTATGCAGCGATTTTTGTCGCGACGTCAAAAAATCGCTGAGCGCGATTACATTTTCGTCGATACCTTCTTGTTTATTTCACAAGTAGAGCAAAATGTAGTAAGCACCAATTTTTATTTTTTATTTCAAGACCCCGCTTTTTCCGAGAAAAGCAATGCATGGTGCAATGCACCCGTTAGTTAGGGTGCATTGCACCATGCATTCATAATCTTCTTTCCGTAAGAAGGTAGAATTTTGCCTGACTGCCTTTATAAACGTTTCGTCACTCATTGTTAAAGAAATTAAATTTACCTTTGCCTTTCTACATCCTCAGCGACTGCTACAGGCAAAACAGCTTCTACCTCTTACGAATCCATGGTGACGTTTCCTAATGCAAATTTTGCCGTGGCGGTGTGGCGTTAGAATTCGCTACAGACCAAGTTGCACAACAAAATGTGTGAACATCTAGAAATCGGCACGAATTTCTGTTGCGAATACGTCGCAATTTAGCCGCTGCGATTTTTTTCGCGTTGGTGTGAGGATCGCCTTACCCGTGTTCCTTTTTTCGGCACGAGGAATTAAGCTGTTATTCTTGAAAATATTGTCTCTGCCATCTCGGCGTCCTTTCAAGGTTGGAGCCTATGGAAGTGTCAGCGAGGATTGTGAACTTTTTTCAGTGGTCCTTTAATTATTTTGCTGTATGTATTAAGCAAATTTTTCCGAGGGTTTGGCTTACCACGGGAAACGAAAACTTTCATTATCGAGAAGATTGACGATTGCAGCATTACTTTTCTTTTGTCCTGGTTAATGCGTAGTCCAACTGTTTTTGCAGCCGTGTCGAGATTATTTAGTTCTTCTGCGTCGGGATTTTGATGTCGTCAGCACAGCATACGCTCTGAACTGCGTCGACTTAAAGAGCAGTATGTCGCTGTGGTCAGCAATCATTACCCGGATGGCGTGTTCAAGTGCCAGGTTGAAGAGCGTCGGAGCCAGTCGATCGTCTTGCTTCAGTCTAGTATGTGTTTCAAAGAGATCAGTCAGCCTGTTTTGAATTCTGATCTGTGAGACGGAGGTCGTCATCTTTCTGAATCGTACTAATTTTACGGGTATACCAAATTGCAGCGTGATGTTGTACAATACTCCACGATTGATATTTTCATGTGCTTGCTTAAAATCAACAAATATTACCAAATCTTTGTTGATTTTAACGTCAACGTTGTATTCCCAGCACTTTTCCAGGATCTACTTGACCGTGAAAAGCTGAACGGTTCTAGCTCGGCCAGGTCTGAAACAGCCTTGATATTCGCCAATGATTCGTTTAGCGTACGGTTTTATTCTATATTCCAGATTTTTCGTCAGTATTTTGTAGGACGTACAGAGTACAGACTAGTGAAATGCCTGTAATTCTCACATCACAATTTATTTCCTTTTTGTGGATGGGACAGGAGCATCATCGCTCCTGCGCCAATCTTCTGGGATCGCCTCGTTGTCCCAGATTCGCAGAAGTATGTAGTTGATGTATTGCGTTGAATAGAAACGTTCCACCAAATTTTATCAGTTCAGCTGGGTTGTTGTTGTTGTGGTAGCGATGCTTCAAATACTGCAGCCCTTCTTGCATCGAGGGTGTTTTGCAGCTTGTTGTAGCGATGCTTCGAATACTGCAGTTCTTCTTGCATCGAGGGGGTTTGGCAGTTCTTGGCCGTCGAAAGACGGGTCGTTCCGGTGCGTAGAACCGGCTGCCGCAGGAACAGCTCAAATATCGTCGCACCAGGCGCTTTATTTGGTTTGGGTGACCGCAAGGTGAGATCAACTTCTACTGTTGGGGGTTGTGCATTGGCGCCAGTGGCGTAACTATAGGGTGGCAGGGCTGGCAAAATGCCACGGGCCCCGACCCGATGGGAGCCCCGGTCCGAGAGGCCGCGAGCTCAGAAGTTACCTAACATTTTTAACAAAACTTAGTAAAAATTATAAATTTTACGTAAGTACTTAAAATTAATTAAAGATAGACACACTAAAGACCATATACAAATTCAAATAAATTATTAAGATTTAAACGGATTCATAAGAAAAGGATTTCGGGCAATTGAAGACCTCATTCATTGGTTGTTTCATTTGGTGGCGCGAGCTAGTGATGCTCGGAAAATTTCCGCATTTTGTTAACCAAGGAAGTACTTTTTTTCGTGGGGCTGGCGGGCTAGCAACGCACGATGTTAGGGGAATCCCGGATTTCTATTTGTTATGTACGGAGCATTGATATACGAGAGAAGGATAGAGTGAAATACCATCGGCTATCTCGGCTTCTCCGCCATTGGCGAAAATGACGAACTTTGCGAAGATGAGCGTCTCCAAGATCCGGAAAGTTTGTTCAAAATGAACATATTCTATCGAGTATTGGACATCATTATTAATCAACTGAAATTGTGTTTCCTTTCAATGAATGAAGTTGTTTCCAATTTCTGTGTTTTGCAACCTGGAACTTTGCAAAATTTAAATGACACTGAATTAAAAAAAAAGCTCTAGAATTTGTTGATATATATAAAAAAAGACATAGCTGAATCTTTTGCCAGGGAGATTCTCAGTTTTCGGTCCACCTTTAGAGACGAAATAGAAAAGTTTTCGTGTATTAGAGAACTTGCTAATTTATTAATAATAAAAGAATCATTTTATATCGTGCAGCTTTCCTGAAGTAATGTACTGCATTAATGTTGTTTGTTACAATTCCTGTGACTATAACTAGTGCTGAAAGATCATTTTCGAAACTAAAATTAATAAAAACCTATTTAAGAAACTCTATGGGACAAGACAGGCTACGTAACTTGACTATTCTGTCTATTGAAAATTCTATGGCCCGATCTTTAAACTTTGATGATGTTACTGATACTTTTGCGGAACAGAAAGCTCGGAGAAAAGAATTTTATTAATAAATACCTTGTTAATATTGCATTGTTATTTCATTAAAATGATGTAAATTATGTAATACCTGTTTTTGGAAAAAAAAAAATTATTAGAAATTTAACTAAAATGCACACAATATTATTGTAGTAATGCTGTTGGGTAACTACTTAAGTGATTTATTAAAATTAAATTACAACGAATTATTACGATTTTTACTGGGAGGGCCCCATCCAATGAATTTGCCACGGCCCCCAGATGGTATAGTTACGCCACTGATTGGCGCCCTGGTCGATCATTTCTTCAACGATTGGGACTTCTTGTGTGGGGACGCGGGATGCGGGTTTAAGAAGCTCTTCGAAATAGGACGCCTGTCGTTTATGATGCTATCGGTGCCGCTGATGATGTTTCCACCCTTGTCTTTACAGAGACTAGTCCTGGGTTGATGGCCATTCATAATCGTGTTTACTAGTCTGTATGGTTGTCGGGTGTTTCTATTAGCTAGGTTACCATTAATGTTCAGCAATTGCTCGTCAAATTGAACTGTTGCGCCAGTTATTTACAAGTAGAAGAGATCTGGTAAAGTGGCGTTGCCCGCCAATCACCAAGTGATTGTTACCCATATTTATTTAATTGAAAGCGCAGGGGCGCAGGCTCGCATAACTGGAATCACTTTACCCTGAACATTTTCTACCCTTAATTATACTGATTGTTTGATCGTTATGACCTTCATGAAAGATGATACTAAAATCAATACTAACCACAACCAGTCAGCATAAACGAAAAGGCGCTTACGAGCACTTATGTATGTATGTACATACAAATTTGTATGTCATCAACGGCCCATCCTCAGAAGAAGCGGAAAATATACGCCTTGTAAGTAATGGCATATTTTATGTTCTCTCTAAACACCATCTCAACATAATCTAAATAAAAAGCAAACGATGTAATTGAAGAATTAAAAAAAAATACTGCACATATGTCTAGGTTATGTATGGTCCACTTCGAACACCATTTGTTTGTTTACATTTTAAAAGAACGCCATCAAATGCTCTACAGCGCCTTTACAGAGCTCCGCCAGACGCAAGTTTCTGATTTCGCTCACCTCCACTTCGGCCAACGTCGTCATAGGTCGCGTGTCGTTTTTCAGCTTCATGAAATGCAAGTTTTAGATTTTGACAGTTCAAAAGCGTACGCACGTGTAGATTTACCGTTCTTCCAAGTGGAGTGAAGTGTGCGTGATAAGAAAACTATATATACGTATATAATACTTAGATAACGAGTGCGAAATGCAGCAGCAAGTGACGATATGGCGGGGTCCCGCATTCATCATCGTATGGCTCTTGAGGACTGTCCATTATATGTGAGTTAATGCAGTCCTTTCATAGATATTTGGTTTTCGTCCCAGCTGTAGCTCTACCCCGAGCGACGCCCATTCCCGGGTGCCCGGTAAATGAGTGGGGCCACGGGGGTGTGACCTTTGGATTATTATTCAAGGTAACATTTCTCTGTCGGAGAGTTCAAAGTTGAATGTCGGATCCAAAAGATTTTCTTAACAGGGGGAAATGCGTGTATTGGGGAGAATTTCTTAGTACTGGCACAAGTTGCATTTTTGTTGCGTGCACTCATGCGGATGTTGGCCACTTTCCAATGACTCGCTGCGACAGTGACCTTAAATGGGGGAATTGGGGTGACATTCATTAATAATAATAAAGTCGGTAACTAGACAAAATTAACAAATTTATTTGTTTTTAGGAAATCTAGTTTTAAGTATGAATGTATGTATGTATGTATCTGTGTATATAGACTTTGCATGTATTCTTAGTTTGAACGTTGTTTTCTCATTGCCTGCGTTCACATTTTTGAGCGTTTCGGTTATTCAGCAATTGAAATGCATGTAAACGGAAAAAATCACTGATTTGTCTGTTTACATGCATTTGAATTGCTGAATAACCGAAACGCTCAAAAACGTGAACGCAGGCATTGGGATCTTGCTGGCTGCTTGAGACGATCTTTTTACTGGGTAACTTTATCTGACGTGTTTCAGTTGCTAATGACGTCAGTGTTTTTTCTACTTCGGTAGGTTACTTAAGTTTTAATTTGTTTTGTCATTATGAATTTCACTTAATGTGATTCAGAATAGAATAGATTTTATTGTTTAGAAAACTAAAGTTTCGTCTTACTAATCCCTTGTAAAAACGGTCAAATGTCTGTCCAGAGAATACCTGGTTGGATGGCTAAGTGCTGGGCTGGGGTACATGAGCGTCAAAAGTAATCGCCACCGCATCTCTTTCAATCGGATAGGAAGAAATACATTGGGAATATTGGGGCAATGTATTGTACAAAGGACGTCGATAGCTATCAGATACCCTCGGCCTATCTCCCCGAGGGGCAGACAGCCCGGTTTGGTGTCTCCCGATACTTATCGGGGCTGCTGCTGGTTCCTGCTCCTATCTGAGTCATTTTCTGTTTTCAGTATTTCACTAGTACACGGCTGAAAATACCCCAGTTCTCATATGTGCCGTAGCGTCTGCAGGTAAGTTTTGATTATATCCGACCACATACTGTCGAACACGAACATGTTATGGTATGCGTAGAGGCGTCAGTCTCATGTCTGACTTCGGTCGGGAAGAGCAATCCCGTCGTACAAGAAGAGGAACGCGTACATTTAAATGGAACGCTTTACACTTATGCGTAACAATAACGCTGCAGTTTGCAGGAATCGTTTTGCAGCAGCAAGTCCAACGATAGGGGGAAGACTTCTCCCGCAAAAAAACGCAGTGAGAAGACGAACACACAGTGGTATATGAAACGCATTACACCTTCCGTTTTTTGGTTCAACAATAAACTAGAAACGCATGCACCCAGTGACGAAATTCATGCAGTGCATCCATTGAGGACTGGCCTCCCGACTTCTACCTACTATATTGCCACAAAAATAAAACCATCAATATCCTCACTGGGATATATTTATTTCTTTCACAAGCTTTTTCCGCAGAAAAACGCAATGTGGAATTATAGGATTCTCTTGTACGACAATGCGGGATTGCTCTTCCTGCAGAAAAACGCAAAGTGTAATGGCAGGCTAAGGCTCATGGAATAGTTGACGCGATATGCCCCACTAGGGTCTAGAGCAAAATGAGTACAGTACGAGGGGCTGCCGTATAGAGTACAACACTTATACCAAATATAAGTCTCTCTACCCTAGTAATTTACACCAAGTCATCATCTAATATTCGAACCAGCTAGAGCTAATAACTAGACGAAGGAGTTGACTCAAATCCGCACTAGCTAAGTCACCCAGGTGAGCATGGAAATAGGTCTCCAGAGTAGTGATGTGTAACACAGTAACGAGTCGTTCTTTTTGAACGACTCAACAGAATGAGCGATAGATTCGGCACAACGGCATAGCCTCCGAGTCGTTCAATTTAACGCAACGCATAGAAAATCCACGCTCATTCAAAATTTCTGATTATATATAATTTATGATTATACCTATATTATATTAGGTGTACAACTTTGCTTCCGCCGTTTTTCGACAGACAGCTGCATCGGTGAGGGCTGGTCAAAATACGTAGTTCAAAAGTGTCACAAAGTGACTTTGGACGTCTGTGAATGTATCGACATCCCCGCATTAGTAAAAATTGTTCGCTTTTTTAATAAGATTCGCGATTCAAAATGTCTGTTTTCGAGCCATCACATATCACACAATTGCATTAGTTTTTATCAAAATTGAAGTGCTCTACTTCAAAACAATAAAAAAGAAGTGGTAAACACTATTTTTTCACTTTCAGAGAAGCTCCAGTGCTGTGTTAGATTTGATGCTGAAACAATATTCGGGACCAAATCGGTTCAGTCGGGTTTTACGTACAAACATTAATTGCCCCATACTGCCAGTAACCGATATAACCAGTCTTAAGCAATATTTTGTATGTCCCTGCATGTGCGTTAACATGCAAAATAGGTAGCTCAGAAGATTAGTTGATAGCTTCCATTTAACACTTCAAAGAAATCACCATAGATAAAGGCATACAATACTTTTCTAATTCCACTAGCCAGCCGGGACTGCTTGTATCATTGTACAAAACCGTGAACATACTCGTACATTCTATTTTTAAAACTCAAAAAGAAAGTTCAAAGTCTGATTCCCTGCCTTTTGAAAAAGTTAAGTTTATTGACTGCTTGCTTTTTTTTTATAACGTCACATATCATTTTCCTTCTCTTTTGTTTTGTCTTAGACATACGAGAAGCCTTATCATACATTCATTTCGTAGCCTACTCTCTTTGGCACACGCTACTCAAACTCAACACGATGGTTTCCGCAGTTGATGATATCGCCATTTCTCATACAAGGTTACTCTTTTCACTCTCATCAGTCTACACCAAGCTCTCGTAGGCTCGAATAAGCTGTCTTCGATTATTCGATGGGAAAGCTCATCAGGCCAGCCTGCTTACACTTTCCTCCTACACCATTTGCAATGAACAAACTTGATGTCCTCGCTCGGTAGATTCATGAAAACATCAAACACACAAGTGTCATTACGTTAATAGAAGACATTCATAAAAAATTTGGCGATAAGAGTGTCTTATCAATAAATGAACCGGCATTCTGTGCAGGTCGAACCAGTTATATCCACTTCAATGTTCATCCCAGAAAATCTGAGTGCCTAGTTATCTTGGGCAAATGACTCTAGTAGAGTAGAGAGCCTATCAGTTCATTCGTGCATTCGTCAGCAGCTACGTCGGTTGTCAAAATAAAATATATTTATCATGCTTTTTTTGTAATTCGGGTAATAAGAACGACGATGAAGATTGTTTATTTGTGCATTGTACTATGTAAAAACTGGCACTTTAACCCACATTTTGTTTACAATAGGTGATATGATTTTTGGAGCACAGGATGGCAGTTGGCTTCAGATTTGGTAGACAGGTTTTGGTTCATTTCATACACTAATACACTGTTGACGATAACAGTCAGTGGAAGGCTCGAATTGACTGCTATATGGCGTTGCTATTGGCGATAGGCGGTCTTTCTTTCTTAATCTTCTCTCATGCAGAAGAGATTATGAAATTCACCAACGCTATAGCCCTTTCCTGATTGGTTGGGTGCACCGATTTCGTTCTCCTCCCATTTTCAGTGCACTATTTTCAATTAAAAATAAAATGACCGGGTCTAAAAAAGACATGATTTCGAGCCTTTTGCAACCAAAGTGGTTTTTATTTATCACACTGTAACGCTTACCTCAAGTTGAGGTCGTCAACTGAGGACGAAGATCGCGGCATGGTCGTTCAGACCCGCCGTAACATCTAAGGGCTAAAATCTCCTCAGAATTGACCTGAGATGACGCGTGCTCGACACTAGCTCAACTGTCGGTAGTGTGGGCGGGGTCGTTGAAGGTCAAGCTGCCTCGTCATCGCTACAAAAAAAAAGAAAATTCACGCGTCTGCCCGTTGCCTAAACAACACGGTTAGTCCCTCACAGGCTATATAAAACAAGAGAAAATTTACCGCGAAATTCGCACTTCCCTGCCGCGAGAAATAGCAGCATTGACTGCTCATTCATTGTTGGAATTGCCGAAGGCCCCGACATCCCTTCGCCGACTGTCGGGAGGAGCTGAGAGTTTTCTGTTTTAGATGCGGGGGCCGGACCCCCGCTGTGGCGATGTCATTGTCCGGCCTAAGCTGGTAGGAGAAGAATGTTTCTGGGCTCACGGGTCTTTTACGATCTGGATGACCTTTAGGATGTGACCGCCACACGGCTCAATCGTTACATCGCCAGGACAGGCTGATTAGATACATAGGTTCAAGTGAATAGCGGTGGTACCACAATGGACCCAATGTTGGTCTAAGTGTGCTGTGACACATCACGGCAGCCCCTGTACCTAACCTAACCTAGCCCTGCCCTTCGCACTTAGACTGGGACCATGCTGATTTGGCTGGCTAAGGTGCTACTACATATTTTAGTTCTACAAACATCCCAGATGAAATTCTCTGACTTCATGAGGAGGGGCTTTGCTTAGCATTCATTGATCAAAGATGTGGTCAATTGCCGAACGAGGCTTAGGCCGGCCGCATCTTGGACGTAGGCAGGGCAGCGCAGCGCAGCGCGCACAAGGCATTGTTGTTGTAACAATTGTCAAAATATGATTTTACAACAACAGTGCCATGTGCGGGCTGCGCTGTGCTGCCTACGTCCAAGATGCGGCCGGCCTTATTCTCAATCTCAATAATTAAAACAGTATTCCTGATAATCAAACTTCGTGAAAATTGATTTATATTCTACGCCTACCCTGAGTTGAGCTAAGGTGATGATTTTTCGATTTGACTTTCATATCAAATATTATATACCGGCAACAGGTTTTGCCCTTGAAGACGTATACCTATAGTCATAATGGCTCGAACGATATTACCTGATAAGTGATTTTCTAATCGAAAGGACAGGAAGTCTACAATAGAAAAGCCTCTAATTTTTTCAGTTGCTTTGATTTCTTTATCGACTAACAAGAAACCCTGAAATGGTTTTTTTTTTCTGTATTGGGCTCAATCACGGTTTCCAACTAAAAAATTTCTCCTTGGCAGATAAAACGAAGTTCATGGAATGGAATGGAAGTCGTTTTGGCTTCTTACTCCACATTTCTACAGTAAACAATTTTGCAACAAAGTGATTTTTGCTCTGCTGATTTATTTTACGAAATCACTACTAATTGTTACTATTTCGAAATTTGCTCCAAATAAACAGAGTAAAGTTGGTTATCCGGCGGGGTTTGCTTATCACACTTTAGTGCTTTTATTTTCATTTTTATTTCTACAATCAATCTAAACTGAAATGAGGTAGACTGTATTTGTAGTATCCTTATCAGTTTGGTTAGATTCTTTTCTTCCTCGTATACTCATCGTGGTTTGTTGGCTGATAAGATAGCTCATTTTGCCCATGTGAACCGGCTTTTGACGGCATGACAATTAGTAACAAGCGTGAAGCTGTCGTATGCAGTTGTGTCCTGATTTCACGGAAGCTGGTAAACGAAAAACGGGAATAGCGAATTAGTGCAGTTTAAAGGATTCAAATTTTGAAGATAGGAGTGCAAAAAGAAAGTGGGTGCAGCAGTGCAGAGAATTAAGTGATGTACTAGTGATACTATTAGAATACTTATCGTTATCTATCAAGAAGAGTGTACGTACTCATGTTTGGTTCCATGAAGTGTCTGGTTTAGAATCGGTTTTTACTAGTTATCGCGGCTTATTCCTTGGAAAAAATGGTGAGTAGTAGTGGTTTTTGTTACACATCCTTTATAGATCGCGTTGAAACAAGTTGCCTTCGTTGATAAGAAATAAAAAGTTTGCTTAAATTTAGGTACGTTTTGTGGCCTTCGTATGAGTCTGTATCAACATATAGTAAGGGATACGACGGCGTGTTTACGACCCACATCGCGTTTTCTTTCCGGAGTGTAATTAGCACATAGTCTTGATATGTGCCTTTTAATGAATTACAAAAATGAAAAAAAAAAATGATCGCGCAACCCTTAAGTCATGCATAAAAGTATAGAGGCCTGGGCAGGGCGACCGAATATATTATCCTGCCTCGTCCAAACTTGCTGCAACAGATTGGTAGGGAAGCCCATAGAGGATGTGACAGGATAGGTAATTGGGGCGTATGAATAAACGTATTTTTTCATGTTGGCCCACTTTCGGCAAGTTTTCGTGAGGCAGAATTGGTGTTTCGAAAGAGGACATCAAGACCTTTGATTTGTCACCGTATTTAGCGCAAACCTCGATTTTAGACACAGGAAAAGCGATCCTCACTCGACTTCGTCGTTCAAACAATCAAACACTTGTGCTTGTGCTCGAACATGGCTTGATAGCCGTGAACCCTCCGGGCCCGAATCATGAGAACCCGTGTGATATTAGCCCGAACCATAATGGTCATATGAGGTATTAAAACTCGTTTTTCAATTTGGTTATGATTCTTCAAGATACTGTCAAAACTAAGTGAATCTTTTGTGCTAACTATAATGATCTTAAGACGTGGACGGTTAAAATATTTGAATTTGAATTTAATTAAAATTTAATTCATTATTTTGTGTTATCATAATTATGGTATTGGTATTATTATGGTTTTATTTACAAATGCCTGAAAAATTGACCTGGATCTTAATGCTTCATTTTTAAAAACAAACAACAAACGTCATTTCCAATCAACGCTGATTATTTGCACAGTCGGGAGCGTACAACTCGAGATGAATTGGTTCGAAATTGGTTCGCCTCAATCGTGAGACAATTTTGATTAACTGTATGCGACTATACCTATACATTCGTATTGATAGCGAATAATTGCCTCATTAAAGGTAGAGACACACTTGCGTCCATTTGGACGTGGATCAAAATGGATCCGCCCCGAATGATCCTGATCCAAATTCCGGGGTCACACACTGCGGAGCCGATTCATCGCGAGTCAGACGTCATTTTGAAAAGTCAACTTCGATGACGAACTCAATTTTCACTTATCCGATTTAATTTCACGCACAGTCAATTGGATTGAAAAGTTTTGCGTAAATACCTTGGCGGCTGCCAACATGCGAAAACGATTTAATTGTTGCTACAGTGACAACGCGAAACATAAACAACATTTGACTCCATTCAGTTCGGATTTCACGCACAAGTGTCGTGGCAGTTGGGTTCTGGCTCGTGGATTTTGGGCAAATCGAATAACCAAATTGGATCGCGGCGGATCGTGGAACCATCAATTTGAAACCCACAAATTATGGATTTTAGCTCGGACCGGGATCAGTCAACTTTTTTAGTAGGGCTATTGGGCCGTTCTGTTCGTGAACTCATCATCAGTAAATTTTTCTAAGTTCAAGAGATACGTTAATTGTTATTTTCTTCAAGAATGGATCCATTTGTTATGAGCATACTTCTATTTTCACTAATCCCTAGTGGGACATAGTGCGTCAACTAGTCTCATGTGGCATAGTTGACGTTTCTTTAATATAAACTGGTTTCGGGCGACCTGCGACAAGTCGGGAAAGTTTGTGGCTTATTGTTACGCCCCACACCACAGGGAGAAGACAACACAAGCATCCATGGCCATAACGCGAACGGGACTTCAACCCATGACTAATCGGTATGCTGAGACATCAGACTGACGCCTCACGCACTGAGATACCGGCCGCCCCAATTCACAAAAAGTTCACACAACAAGTTAATCCGACAGTCAATAAAAAACATGTGAAAAGTTGTTGTGCCTCCCCGGCAATATTTTTCAACAGTCGGCGCCTCTCAGGCAAGCTTTCGCGAGGCATTATTGATTGGGTTTTCGGAAAGAGGGCATCCAGACCTTTGATTTGACACCTTGTTTAGCGCAAACCTCGATGATGGTTGTTCGTCGAACTTTGCCCGCTCGTGCCACCCACTTCCGGCAAGTTTTCTCCCAAGGCAAAATTGGTTTTTCGGAAAGAGGACATCGAGATCCTTGATTTGGCACCTTATTTATATGAAAACTGGGGCACACAAAAACAGACTTCACACCATGCGCGCAGATACTGCGGTTCAAGCATAAGCATACGCAGTGTACCTCACGGTAGATAGTACGGTGCGTTCCAAATTTCGCTGATGCATTAATTTTTTTGTTTCACAGAAACCCACTATGCGTCACAATGCGGTGCGCTGCGGTGCATGCCCAACGTGCGTCACAACTTTCGCCTAACCTTGAATTCCACCTTGAAACGTAGAGATAAGCACAAAACAAGATAATACTCATGTTAATGATGAGCCACTAACTTCTTAATATACAGGCCCGCTTAGTCAATTACGTCATTTTAAGAGTATAGTTCATAGAGAATCTTGGAGGAGTAATCAGCATATACTGAACACTAAACTGTTTGAAGTAATTGCACTCGTAAAAAGTAAAGAAGGGGAAGAGGGCGTGTGTCTCTCACACACGCCCTCTTCCCCGCAACACCCGCTCAGTACATATAGTCGTACATGAAATGTCAAACTCACATTCCCCCCCCTTCATACTTCTAATTCTGAACAATAATATTTCATTTTGTCTTTCTACTCCGGAACACCCGCCCGGTCCATAAACTACTTCCACCTTTGTGCGGAATCGCTACATTTCTCTCGCTGTTTTTCAGTTCCTTTTAATCTCTCTCTTCTGTGGTTTGGTTTGAGAGAAAAATGTCCTTTTTGATGTTTATACTATGGGGGGCAAAGACCTTTTCCATAGTCCTCCGCGTGGGCGCCCCCTGGTAACGGCAGTGTATCAATTCGCTGACGGCCAATGTCTTAGCGATAAGACAGTTTGGAAAAGGCAGATAGCTGTAGCCTGAATGGCTGACAAACACCTAAGCGTCTCAGGTCTAGTAGGATGGAATGACTTGCGTAGTTGGACCTGCTACATAGTTGTGTGGGCTCCAGCACGTTTATTAAACCATCTGAAGCAGCTATCTCCGAGGCCATCCCCTGAATGGGGTTAAGCGACGTGCTGACAACTCGTCCTTGTAAAAACCACTCCATGTCAAGAAACCTGGAACAAAAGCCTCGGATTGGACGGATCAACAACGACGACCACGCAAACGAATAAAGGATTATTCTTTCGGATCCTGGAATGTACGCTCCCTGAACAACCGGGGGCCGAGAAGGCCCTCCTTCAACAGGTCGAAAAGTACAAACTGAGCATTACTGCAGTCCAGGAAACAAATTGGCTTGGCAGCGAGATTAATGACAAGAAATCGCACACAATTTTTACAAGTGGCAAACCATCGGGCCGCAAGGAGTTTGGAGTAGCATTTATAGTGGACAATCACCTCAAACCCCATATTACTGACTTCAAACCCATAAATGAACGGCTGTGTGCGATTCGCATCAAGACTCGATTTTTCAATCTCTGGCTCATCAATGTGCATGCCCCCACTGAAGGTAAAGAAGACGCAGTAAAAGACGAGTTCTACGCCCGCCTTGAAACTCTCTTCGACTCACTTCCAACAAACGACGTCAAATTGCTGCTGGGAGACTTTAACGCGAAAGTCGGGAATGAAAGTTGGCATCGGGGGACCTCTGGAGGCCACAGCCTCCATGAAGAATGTAACGATAACGGCCAGCGACTTATCGACTTCGCCTGCAGCAGGAATCTAGTCGTAAGCTCTACGTGTTTCCCGCATCGACGCATTCACAAGCAGACCTGGAAGTCTCCAGACGCACATACCGGCAACCAAATTGACCACGTCCTCATTTGCAGGAGATGGGCGTCTAGTGTCATGGATGTCCGCTCCTATCGAGGAGCAAACTGCGACTCAGATCATCACTTGGTGAAGACGACCTACAGATGTAGAATCTCCTCAGTGCACCAGTCAAGAATCAGCCCTCCCAAAATCTTTGCGGTTGATAAGCTCTTGAGTGATGCTACAGCGGTGGCGTATACTACCGCCCTTGAGGAAAAACTATCACCTATGCTACACAACATCAGCAACACAGGCGTCCATGGGTTCTGGGAAGAACTCAAGGGTACCATCAAGGATGTCGCAGAGAAGGTCGTGGGATATAAAGCCCGGCGAGCGCGAAATGACTGGTTCGACGAAGAATGCAAAAATTCACTTGACGCGAAAAACGAGGCCTACAGACAATGGATTCAACGAGGAACCAGAGCCAGAAGAGAAAAATATGACGAGCTACGGCGAATATCGAATAGAATAATTAGACGTAAGAAACGTAAATACTTTGACGAGCAGTTGCTGAACATAAACGAAAACTTAGCTAATAGGAACACCAGACAAGCGTACAAACTAGTAAATACAATCAAGAACGGCTACCAACCCAGGACTAGCCTTTGTAAGGACAAGGATGGAAACATCATCAGCGACACCGATGGTATTAACAAACGATGGGCCTCTTATTTTGAAGAGCTTCTAAACCGACCATCTAACATCCCCACACAGGAAGCTCTCGATGATATTGTTGATCTAGGCCCACCCATTCAACCCCCGACAGTAGAGGAAGTTGATCTCGCGTTGCGGTCACTAAAACGAAATAAAGCGCCGGGCGCTGACGAGATCCCAGCTGAACTGCTAAGATTCGGTGGAACGAGTCTAGTTGATGCCATACATCAATTACTCCTGCGAGTATGGGAGAACGAGGAGATCCCAGACGATTGGCGCAGAAGCATCATCTGTCCAATTCATAAAAAGGGAGATAAACTGCGGTGTGAGAATTACAGGGGCATCTCACTAGTTTGTACGTCCTATAAAATTTTGACGAAAATTCTGGAAAATAGAATAAAACCGTACGCAGAACGAGTCATTGGCGAATATCAAAGCGGTTTCAGACCTGGTCGCTCCACAGCCGATCAGCTCTTCTCAGTCAAACTGATACTCCAGAGGTGCTGGGAATACAACGTAAACGTATACCAAATCTTTGTCGACTTCAAGCAGGCATACGGCAGTATCGATCGTGGAGTACTGTACAACATCATGCTGCAATTTGGTATACCAGCAAAATTAGTGCGACTGACAAAGATGACGATGACCAACTCCGTCTCACAAGTCAGGATCCAGAATAGACTTACTGATCTATTTGAAACACGCACTGGTTTGAAACAGGGCGATGGACTGGCACCGACGCTCTTCAACCTAGCACTGGAATACGTTATTCGGGCCATGAATATGGACAACAGCAAGACGCTACTCATCAAGTCGACACAATTAGCAGCGTACGCCGACGACATCAACATCATGTCCCGAAGATTGGCTGACGCAGGAGAACTTCTGCATACGCTCGATACCGCTGCAAAGGAAGTTGGATTACGTATTAACGAGGGTAAATCTAAAATAATGATGCAATCGGTGACAAGGACACCTGCACAACCGAGCATCAACGTGGGGGACCTCAACATCGAGTTCGTGAACAACTTCATCTACCTGGGTTGCAACCTTTCAAGGGACGCCAACGAAACTGACGAAATCAAGCGACGGATACAGTTAGCTAATAAGACTTTTTTCTCGGTTCTCCCCATAATGAAATCGAAACATGTGCACAGAAACACGAAGCTCCGCGTGTACAAAACCATTATACGACCAGCGCTATGCTATGGCTGCGAAGCATGGACCCTAACTCAAGCCTCCGAAAACATGCTAGACACTTTCGAACGTAAGGTTCTACGGCGAATTTTCGGGGCTGTTTGCGATCGAGATGGATGGCGCATCCGGTACAACCATGAGTTGTATGAAATGTACGATGAGCTGCAAGTCTCGAAAATCGTCAAACTACAACGACTTCAATGGGCAGGGCATGTACAAAGAATGGACGATGATCGCATGCCTAAGAGAGTAATGAATGCAGAACGAGTCGACGGAGCGAGACTGCGAGGACGACCGAGATCTCGTTGGGAGAGCTCAGTAGGTGTGGACGCCGCGCAGCTGCTGGGCTCCCAAAATTGGAGGACGCGGTCACGTGACCGAGATAATTGGAGGACAATGATCCAGGCGGCCAAGGCCCGACGTCGGGCTGTCGCGCCACGATGATGATGATGATGATGTTTATACTATAGCTTAGGAGATACCCTTTGATGCGAGAGCAGCATAAACCACTTTAAGGATACTTTAGGGCTACCTTAAAGCTTTTAAGATTCTACATCAGTAGAAATTTAGGGTAGTAGTTGAAAAATGGTCGAAAAAGCTTGCAAATATTTGGCGCCCAATGTGGGGTCGGTGTGATTTTATTTAGCTAGTGGTATCGATAATCTCGAGACATAAAAACCGAAACCTTTTTCGAGGTAACATTAAAGCTATTTTATGATTTTTAAAATGTAACGTATTGTTTATCAAGCAGAAGAAGAACGAAAAGAAATCATTTTAGTAGAGTGCAGAGTCTTAACAAGCAGAAAGATATTGGAAATGCAAATCAGCGTCACTGCCTATCTAAGAGTAAAATATCCGTTTACGATTTAAGTTGAATAATATGGGTACACATACATGCATGAAACAACTTACTCAACAATTACACCGTACAAATCCATCATCCGCTAATGTAAATTAATTAAACCATTTCTGTATCACACCCGTCCAATAATTCAACTTTTGTTATGCAATTTGATGAATTTATAATAGAAATAACCGTTTCGCTCGAGTTGACATCAAGTGCATACTTTTTAGTTCAATTCGATCAGTCGCGGCCAGACCATGCCAACTTGGTAAAGGAATTAATTTGCTAATTTTCATTTTCACTCACATTTGTATGCAAATTGCACTCAGCGAAAATGACAAAAAAGAAGAACGAATGCAAATAATTGAAATACTTATTGAATTAACTGCTTGTTAAATGATCGCAAAAGATAGTCATTAAACACGCCGTAAGTGTTTACTTAGCGAATAGGCAGACCAGGCAGGTTGATACTAGAGGGTAAGCTAGATAGATACATACCGGCTTATACGACAGGCACGTACCGTGTACCCAACTGAAAGTCAATATCTTCACTGAAGGTCGTACCGTGCAGATAAACTTCGAAAACAGGCATTTTGGTCGTATGGAGTTTTGGAAGTTCAAGTTGAAAGTTGTAGTGTTTCAGCAACCATACCATTTGAAGTGTCATGTGAATTAGTTCCGACAATTTTAGAGATGAAAAATCGGAAGTAATTTATTTTTCGCCTCGATTGTTCGACACTGCGGATAGTGGGCCATTATTTTGTTGGTTAGTAAACAATGAGAATGAAAAAAAATGTAGTTGGTCTAATTGACAACACATTTGAGAAGAAACTCCGTATAATCCATATAATTATTAGAAAAAGGCACGATTCGAGGAGGACGCTAAATGGCCAAGGGATTTAAAAAGCTTATTTGCTTCATTGTGTCCCATGATCAGTAAAATCGTCTACGTTAAAAGATCGGCCGATCGATCAGTTTACGGATCGCTCAGTGTAAGTGGTCTTTAAGATCGGTCTTACTTTCTATTCAGTAAACACCACAACCAACAAATCATAAAACCATCAGAGAACACAAATGACACCATCACACCTGTTTCCAGGGTATTCCCAAAATCGCAGTATTAAGATCGGTGTACTGTTAAAGGCCATCTAGATACATATATTCTCGGAACTACCAAAAGATTAAACAATTACATAACAGATACAGTGGACCCCGCTTATTGTGATTGCGGTTAATATTATCAATCGTTTATTGTTATCAAAATGTGGAAACCATACCAGTCCTATGACAATGCATACTAAATGTATCGCTTATTGTAATCGATATCCCAGTTAATGTTATCATCTCGCCTATGCTAGAGCGCAAAAACTGCAACTAAAACTGAAAAACCAAATAAAATTCGAGCAAATAATTGTGTAAATATAGATTTGTAGATTGTATTCTTCTCTTAGACATTTTGATGTCCATTGCGGAATAAAATAGTTTGAGCAACTTTTTTTTTTCCAGCACTGTATGTTTGCATAACAGCTAACTTGCCTACATATTACTCTAAAAATCTTTTGTATTACGAAATATACTCGTACTACGAGTAATTGAAGAAAATGCAAAATATATTTTCAATAAAGTACATAAAAGCGTATTTGTGGATGATATTAAACCTAGACCTTGTGCGGTTAAGATTTAGGTCAAGCATAGAATTGAAAAAAAAAATGACAACAAACAGCTGAGTCGTATTATTCATCTCGAAGAAATAAACAAGTCACCTTAAACTGTCATCGATATTTCCGACATTATATTTCGTAGGTATGAATGCTGTACGAAAATAATTTGAGTCACTTAGTCACTAGAGATTCATAATGCATTTTGGAATATGCTTTTAATCGTTTTAGGGCCGTTTTCTCAATGTCTGGTTAAACTGCCAGTTAGCTATTTCAGGCCTAAAATCTTAGCGCATGCGTACGCTCAAAATATGATCAGTTGATTTTCTTGGCGGAATTCAGCCGCCTGTCCAGTTCTGTTCTTTCTACGTCTACGTCGTATAACATTAATTTGCGGCTGAGTTGAATGTGCAAACGTAAACAGTTCTAGCTATCAAAATCTCAGCAGCCCGTATCAGCTGTTTGGAATTATCGTCCGACAAATTTTTAACTGGAGGATGGGTGGCGATTACGGATAGGATAAACTATAACCAGACATTGAGAAATCGGCCCTTAATCGTGTAACTAATTTGTAATTTGGATGCCAAATTACACTCAAATGCGAGGAGCTTAGCTGACTTTTCGTTGGCATAAACTAGTTTCGGACGATGCACGTTGCCAGCATGCACCCCTTCGGGAAAGAATGGTTAACGTAGGCGATACTTCCAGAAAAAATTTGGGGATGAGTGTCAACTACAACATAAAAACTATATCGTTGTTTCTTTTTTATTAATCTTAATAGTTTTCCTATCTTACATACTCTTTGACGCTTATAATTTATATTTTTGTCTTTTTGCTACAGATATTTTTAAGATTCGAACCGGGTTCCAATGTTTATAAGTCAATAGTGCTAACCGTTGCGCTATCTAGATTACAAACAAATTTATTGTAAATTGATCGCCTAGAAGATAAAATCGTAAAATTGGTATCATGACCTTGCAAGTAGGAGGATAAATTGACGAAATATCTTGGCGACATATTTGCGAATAAAAATCGTATCACAACTTTTATTCGCCTATAGGATATACGAAATGAACGCAGAAGGCAGCAGCAACTAGGTCGCGTTTGGGAAATGCGTGCTTTCTAATTTGATATTTCGCTGCCGCTGCACTCTGCGTTCATTCTGGTTCGGCCATTCATAAAAAATCGGGGAAATTTATCGTATGGCAGATGTCGCCATCGTATCATCTGGGCGATTTATCTTCCAAATAGTACGAAATTGTTTGATGGGATAGGGAGATAAATCACGACGTAAGGTACAGTCATTTCCACAAGAGCGTATACTTTGTAACTTTTTAATGCACCATTTCTCAAAGAGTGGTGGGGGACTTTTAGTTACCTGCATTTTTCCTCTTTTTCGCATTGTATAAATTTGGTCATTCTAAGTTCAAGTAGGAGAGTGATAAGACGTCAAGTGAAATGAGTGCGATTTACAAAAAACGATTCGAAGCTGTGTTTTTAGTAAGTCATCCGAAAGGACCAAAAATGACACCTGCATCGGCCGGAAAGTACCTGAAAGTTTCGACACAGTTTGTGAATAAGTGGATAAAGCGTTTTAAAGATACTGGAAATGTAGACGATCTACCTGGTAGGGGTAAAACCCGAAGCACTTCAAAAACCCAGGATAAGGCCATCATTGATATTTTTAAGAAAAATCCGTCCGTTACTACCTTAGTGCAAGCAAAGGAAATGTTATCGAAGAAGAATATTTACGTGTCCTTGAATACGATTCGGCGAAGATTACAAGCGGAAAACATCAAAACCAGGTATGCCTTGATGAAACCATTACTTACCGAAAACCAGAAGCGAAGACGTGTAGAGTGGGCTAAGGAAAACATCGATCGTGATTGGGACAACGTGATCTTTATGGATGAATAAAGTTTTGCTGTAAATACGTTCAGGAGACGAGTGTGGGCACAAAAAGGAGAAGCTGTCGTGAACCGAACCGTTAAACACCCTGTGAAGGTCCATGTTTATGGATGCTTTTCTGCACGCGGTTTCGGAAAATTAATAACGTTTACCGGAATTCTTACTGCTGAAAGGATGATCATTTTGTACAAGAAAGGATTATTGAAGTCTGCTAGGATGCTATATGGCAACGACAACACCGATTGGTTTCTACAAGAAGATAACGATCCGAAACATAGAAGCCGGTTGTGTATCGCAATCGCCGGATGCCAATCCTATTGAAAATGTTTGGGGATTAATGAAGCAGAAGCTTCAAGGAAAGAAAATAAAAGGAGAAGCACATTTAAGGCGAACGCTACAAAAAATTTGGAAGAACTTATCGACAGACTACGCGGAAAAATTGGCCGAAAGTTGTCACCGAAGATGCCAGTCAATAATCAATAGTGACGGCGATTGGACCATGTATTAAATATAATTGCGAAAATGTATTTTGTATTTACTTTCAATAAAAAATAAAATTTCTTACTTGTAACATTTTGTTTTTATTTTGTGAGGTATACGGTCTTGTGGAAATGACTGTACAAGGGCTACTGTGACTATCATAGCACACATGGACCGAAATAGCGTTCGTTCTGTTACTAATAGAAACTCATCGCCAATCAATCGTCAATCTAATAACTGACCTAGAAAGAACTTCCAATAAAACGATGGATTTTGCCACCATCAACTTTATCTAAGTTATCCAGTACAGAGAAGAGGTGGGATCCTAGAAATGTTTTCCTCCTTCTTGGCAGAGCAGGACAGGACTCCTCTTTATCCTCGCCACCGTAGCTTCTACGCAACGAATCGGGTTTGCTGTAACTCTGGAGATAGTTTGGAAGCAGCGATAGTTGTATAAATGATCCGATGAATTAGTGCTGCACCGCTGGTCGGCTCTACAGTTACCAGCGATCCAAAGTCCAACATAAAAAATGCTAAAGAACGCACGCTTTTATTGAATTTTTGCCAAGATTTTCGATGAAGTCAGGCCCGGTTCGACGGATTGAATTACAGCTTCACTGTCGGTGAAAATTAATATCTCTAGCTCATATCACGTCACACTCCATCCAGATCTGAGCTTCCGTAATCGGCGTAACATTGGACTAGAAAATATTTCAACATTCAAGGAGACCGAAATAGATATTTAGATTGAGTCCATCAGAGAAAATTCCGACCCCTAGTCCGTTATCCGTCTTGGAGTCATCTGCATAGATTCCTATTGAATTAGGCAACAGAAGCGCGTGCCTCACCGTCCGTCATTTCCTTCCAAAATGACGCCGCCATGACTGTCGCCGGCGAGAGGTACAGACAGGTTCATGACAAGCAATTTTGTGGCCTAAATTGATGGATGAAACATGACTATACTATTTCAGCAATTCAAATTCTTAACAAGGTAGCCTTCGGCTATTATACCTTCGTTGTGACCTATGGTGTATTTGCCACTTTGAAATTAGTTGTAGAAATTGTTCCGATTTCACTGTTCCTATGAGAGGTATATGAAATAGTGGGCCGATTTCAACCAAATTTAGAAACGTGGTTTGGCAGTCATAATGATTGAATAATATGAAATTTGGTAAAGATATCTTCAAAAATAAAAAAGTTTCTCTAACAAAAACTTGCTTTTGGAACGGTCGTTCCCATGAGAGCTATATGATAGAGTAGTCCAATTTCAACCAAATTCGGGAATGTAATGAGATGACTAATGATACTATTAAGTAGTGTGAAATTTTAAAAAGATATCTTTAGAAATAAAAAAGTTTTTCTAATAAAGACGAATTTTTTGACCGGTCGTTCCTATGGCACCTATATGACGTAGTGGTCCGATTTCGTTGGTTCCGACATATATACAGCGTGCAATAGAAAGAAGGCGTTTTAAAAAATTTCAGCTTTAAAACTGAGGGACTAGTTTGCATAGAACCAGACGGGCAAAGCTTATTCGACTCGTCTCTTCATACTGGCCAAAAATATATATAGTTTATAGTATGGTCGGAGATGCTTCCTTCTGTGCGTTGCAAACTTCATGACAAAGTTAATATACCCTATCACATCCGTGAAGCCGTGAAGGGTATAAAAACAGGAATAGAGGAAATTAATTGGTTAATACGAATTTGAATTACTGAATAATCGCATCGTTTTCAACTCTAAACGCATGGATTGACACCTCTTTAATACGTTAGAGATTCAGGAAAATACTTTAAAAGACAATGACACTAAACTTTTAAATCCCAACAACACAAAATTCTTCATAACAAACTCCAATACTTCCCTATTATTCTATTCGTAAAGCAAATAAACACTTAAGAGTGGAAAATCTCGTTTCGGTTTACACGTCAATAAAAATTCGGAAGTCATAAGAGAGTTCGATAAACTTAAGTGTTGTTTGGATCTTATTATTAATGTTATTACCAATAAAGTCAGTATTCGACCCACCGCGGCAGTCATTCACCTCTCTCCCATGAAGTCCATGTTTTTTTTCCTCCAATCTCAAATCTAGCCTGGTACAATTCACTCAGAATATAGATGAAAAACAGGAGCCCAATCGAAGTAGCTCGGTACTTGTTAGTATACTGACTGCTGATTGATTCCGTCTAATTTCATGGCTGTCTAGCTAATCAGCATGAGACACTTTACGAATACATACAAACTCTTCCATTTATTTCACTTTTTGTTTTTATTTTGAGTACGTTTCTGTACAAACTTCCTGATCGCTGTCGGCGCATAATTTGTCTTCTGCCTGCATTTCTCACATTATGCAGATAGGTTGACGGAACAAATAATCAAAACGATCATATGGGTACTTAATCACGAACGTAGTAGATCAGTATCTTTCGGACATGATTATACTCGGACTTAGTTGGAAGCATGTACAGATTCAGATACTCTTGACTCAGTGCGGGGCTGGTTTTGATAAATACGAGTATTATAGGATTTGGAGTTTTGGCGTCATTTAATACTCTGTAGTAGATTGTGAGTGCTTGGATCACGAGCATATATGCAAACTTCTCAGATACGACCTTGCAGGTGGATTTGTAACGATCATTTCAGCATGACAATTCTATTTGTTGTGATTTGCTGCATTCATTTTAGCATTCCAGGTGATTCTTTTATTGAAAAGTCAATAGTTGATGCGTTGGCGGGGTGCATATGGATATGTCCAATAATATTGATTAGGAGTGCAACTTTTGTTTTCCTATTGTGGAGAGTGAATTTACATAAATGATTTATGGGGTAGTAATTTCCTTTTTCATGAGACTGGCGGTAAATCCAGAAGATTATCTTTCAGATGAGAATAGGGGACCTCCTCTACCTCTTACTCATATGCGAATAGTTAGTAATTTAAAAAAGGTATACCCATATGATAACTCGGTAGTATGTATCCATCCGGAAATGTGAGCCTGATGAAAATTTGCACTAAATTTCGAATACGCCAATGCCAAATTTATTGCACTACCCATTTAGTAGTCCAGGCTAGAAAAGAAAAATAAATCATGTAGTTGGGGACAGTCCACTGAATATGTGCTCAAAAGTCCCCGATTATGGCCATTTCGCGTAGTGTAGGGGAGAGGGGGTCAAAGGTCTTTTTTTTCAGTTTTCCTTGATTATTTTGAAAACTAAGGATTCTACAAAAAAATGTCGGAATATTGAATCAAACAAATAAAATTTTCTGCAAAATGATGTATCATACCCTCGAATATAAAATGGTATATTATATTCCAGACTAACAGACTACAAAATAGTATAGCGTACACCCAACGACAAAAAAAAAACAGAATTAGGGGTTACCTGTAAATGAGGTAATGACCCTTTTATCCTTTTTATAGGCGGTTGAAATTTTACAGGTATAAATTAGGGTCTCTATATAAGCCAGAAAATACAATATATAATAGCTGCATCAGTGTTATTCTGTCTTTTGTATTAACACGTCATCATCATCGTGGCGCGACAGCCCGACGTCGGGCCTTGGCCGCCTGGATCATTGTCCTCCAATTATCTCGGTCACGTGACCGCGTCCTCCAATTTTGGGAGCCCAGCAGCTGCGCGGCGTCCACACCTACTGAGCTCTCCCAACGAGATCTCGGTCGTCCTCGCAGTCTCGCTCCGTCGACTCGTTCTGCATTCATTACTCTCTTAGGCATGCGATCATCGTCCATTCTTTGTACATGCCCTGCCCATTGAAGTCGTTGTAGTTTGACGATTTTCGAGACTTGCAGCTCATCGTACATTTCATACAACTCATGGTTGTACCGGATGCGCCATCCATCTCGATCGCAAACAGCCCCGAAAATTCGCCGTAGAACCTTACGTTCGAAAGTGTCTAGCATGTTTTCGGAGGCTTGAGTTAGGGTCCATGCTTCGCAGCCATAGCATAGCACTGGTCGTATAATGGTTTTGTACACGCGGAGCTTCGTGTTTCTGTGCACATGTTTCGATTTCATTATGGGTAGAACCGAGAAAAAAGTCTTATTAGCTAACTGTATCCGTCGCTTGATTTCGTCAGTTTCGTTGGCGTCCCTTGACAGGTTGCAACCCAGGTAAATGAAGTTGTTCACGAACTCGATGTTGAGGTCCCCCACATTGATGCTCGGTTGTGCAGGTGTCCTTGTCACCGATTGCATCATTATTTTAGTTTTACCCTCGTTAATACGTAATCCAACTTCCTTTGCAGCGGTATCGAGCGTATGCAGAAGTTCTTCTGCGTCAGCCAATCTTCGGGACATGATGTTGATGTCGTCGGCGTACGCTGCTAATTGTGTCGACTTGATGAGTAGCGTCTTGCTGTTGTCCATATTCATGGCCCGAATAACGTATTCCAGTGCTAGGTTGAAGAGCGTCGGTGCCAGTCCATCGCCCTGTTTCAAACCAGTGCGTGTTTCAAATAGATCAGTAAGTCTATTCTGGATCCTGACTTGTGAGACGGAGTTGGTCATCGTCATCTTTGTCAGTCGCACTAATTTTGCTGGTATACCAAATTGCAGCATGATGTTGTACAGTACTCCACGATCGATACTGTCGTATGCCTGCTTGAAGTCGACAAAGATTTGGTATACGTTTACGTTGTATTCCCAGCACCTCTGGAGTATCAGTTTGACTGAGAAGAGCTGATCGGTTGTGGAGCGACCAGGTCTGAAATTGCTTTGATATTCGCCAATGACTCGTTCTGCGTACGGTTTTATTCTATTTTCCAGAATTTTCGTCAAAATTTTATAGGACGTACAAACTAGTGAGATGCCCCTGTAATTCTCACACCGCAGTTTATCTCCCTTTTTATGAATTGGACAGATGATGCTTCTGCACCAATCGTCTGGGATCTCCTCGTTCTCCCATACTCGCAGGAGTAATTGATGTATGGCATCAACTAGACTCGTTCCACCGAATCTTAGCAGTTCAGCTGGGATCTCGTCAGCGCCCGGCGCTTTATTTCGTTTTAGTGACCGCAACGCGAGGTCAACTTCCTCTACTGTCGGGGGTTGAATGGGTGGGCCTAGATCAACAATATCGTCGAGAGCTTCCTGTGTGAGGATGTTAGATGGTCGGTTTAGAAGCTCTTCAAAATAAGAGGCCCATCGCTTGTTAATACCATCGGTGTCGCTGATGATGTTTCCATCCTTGTCCTTACAAAGGCTAGTCCTGGGTTGGTAGCCGTTCTTAATTGTATTTACTAGTTTGTACGCTTGTCTGGTGTTCCTATTAGTTAAGTTTTCGTTTATGTTCAGCAACTGCTCGTCAAAGTATTTACGTTTCTTACGTCTAATTATTCTATTCGATATTCGCCGTAGCTCGTCATATTTTTCTCTTCTGGCTCTGGTTCCTCGTTGAATCCATTGTCTGTAGGCCTCGTTTTTCGCGTCAAGTGAATTTTTGCATTCTTCGTCGAACCAGTCATTTCGCGCTCGCCGGGCTTTATATCCCACGACCTTCTCTGCGACATCCTTGATGGTACCCTTGAGTTCTTCCCAGAACCCATGGACGCCTGTGTTGCTGATGTTGTGTAGCATAGGTGATAGTTTTTCCTCAAGGGCGGTAGTATACGCCACCGCTGTAGCATCGCTCAAGAGCTTATCAACCGCAAAGATTTTGGGAGGGCTGATTCTTGACTGGTGCACTGAGGAAATTCTACATCTGTAGGTCGTCTTCACCAAGTGATGATCTGAGTCGCAGTTTGCTCCTCGATAGGAGCGGACATCCATGACACTAGACGCCCATCTCCTGCAAATGAGGACGTGGTCAATTTGGTTGACGGTATGTGCGTCTGGAGACTTCCAGGTCTGCTTGTGAATGCGTCGATGCGGGAAACACGTAAAGCTTACGACTAGATTCCTGCTGCAGGCGAAGTCTATAAGTCGCTGGCCGTTATCGTTACATTCTTCATGGAGGCTGTGGCCTCCAGTGGTCCCCCGATGCCAACTTTCATTCCCGACTTTCGCGTTAAAGTCTCCCAGCAGCAATTTGACGTCGTTTGTTGGAAGTGAGTCGAAGAGAGTTTCAAGGCGGGCGTAGAACTCGTCTTTTACTGCGTCTTCTTTAACTTCAGTGGGGGCATGCACATTGATGAGCCAGAGATTGAAGAATCGAGTCTTGATGCGAATCGCACACAGCCGTTCATTTATGGGTTTGAAGTCAGTAATATGCGGTTTGAGGTGATTGTTCACTATAAATGCTACTCCAAACTCCTTGCGGCCCGATGGTTTGCCACTTGTAAAAATTGTGTGCGATTTCTTGTCATTAATCTCGCTGCCGAGCCAATTTGTTTCCTGGACTGCAGTTATGCTTAGTTTGTACTTTTCGACCTGTTGAAGGAGGGCCTTCTCGGCCCCCGGTTTGTTCAGGGAGCGTACATTCCAGGATCCGAAAGAATAATCCTTTATTCGTTTGCGTGGTCGTCGTTGTTGATCCGTCCAATCCGAGGCTTTTGTTCCAGGTTTCTTGACATGGAGTGGTTTTTACAAGGACGAGTTGTCAGCACGTCGCTTAACCCCATTCAGGGGATGGCCTCAGAGATAGCTGCTTCAGATGGTTTAATAAACGTGCTGGAGCCCACACAACTATGTAGCAGGTCCAACTACGCAAGTCATTCCATCCTATTAGACCTGAGACGCTTAGGTGTTCGTCAGCCATTCAGGCTACAGCTATCTGCCTTTTCCAAACTGTCTTATCGCTAAGACATTGGCCGTCAGCGAATTGATATACTGCCGTTACCAGGGGGCGCCCACGCGGAGGACTATGGAAAAGGTCTTTGCCCCCCTGTATTAACACGTAGTCGCTAAAAATTTCAAAACGTTAACAGCTAACTATGGGGCAAAAATTGCGAATCTGCTGTTTATTCGAGCAAAACAAATCGAAATCACTCGTGAAGTTGGATGCCATGGGTGGACGACAGTGCGAAGTATAATAAAAAAACAGAAGGAAAGAGGCACTCTTGAGAGGAAAGCAGACAGCGGAAGGAGGCGGGTTACTACGCCAAGAGAGAAGAGCCATTTGAAGCTCTTGTCACTTCAGGATCGCTTCAAATCGGCTTCAAAATTAAGAGCTGATCTGGAACCATCGATGAATCCAAATTCAATTTGATTGGGCCCGATGGATCAGCCAGAGTACACCGTAGAGCAAGAGAGCGTTATTCTGATGATTGCGTTCAACCAACTGTGAAGCATTCCCCCTACGTTATGGTTTGGGGATGCATCATGTACAACCGCGTAGAGCCTCAAATCCTTCTAGAAGGATCTGTGAATGCAGTAGCATACAAGAAAATAATAAATGCTGGTGTTGTTCCAGCAATTGGGGACCTAACAGAAAACATTCAAAATTCGATTTTTCAGGATGACTCTGCTCCAACACATCGAGCTTGCTCTGTAAGTTTCTTTGACATTGAATCAAAATCCGCCATCGTAACATTTATCAATAACATATCACGCAATTTAGGGCGCAACTCGGGATTGAAACGCTATCCCGGTCCGGAAATAGCCCCGACTTGAACCCAATTGAAAATCTATGGCAGATAATGGGATCGAAAATAAAGGAAAAAGAGCCAAGAACAATAAAACACGTCATCCAAGAAGTATGAGGAAACGAAATAAATGCAGAAATGTTGACCACGCTATATGATAGTATGAACAGGCGAATAAAAGCTGTTATTAAAGCAAAAGGCAGCCACATTAATTATTAACAGCTTTTACATGTATTAATTTTAATATGCTTTCATTAATTTTTGTTTAAAAAAATCAAAATTTATACGCATTCACTAAATTCTCCTAAAATAAAACAATATCTCTCAAATACGTGTTTAGATAAAATTATTTATAAAGAAGTACTATTGTCCAAAAAGTCACAATGTCTAGTATTTTCAAACCCAGTCTTAACATTGGATTTTTTTAATCGTCAAAACATCTATTGAGTATAGAAAACACAACAAGAAATACTTATTTCCACAATTTGACAATAATTTTTGACATTCGGATGAAAAAAAAAAAACAAATTTCGGTAAATTTGTTATTTCGGGTGTTTTTTTTTTGTCACTGGGTGTATATTGATTTCCTCGCAACGAAAAACGGCACGATAACTCCCGATAGATTACAGCTAGCGACATGAAAATTTGTCCAAAATCTCGTATTTTGATCGGGATATAGTTGGTTGGTACCGCAAATAAGCCTGATCTGACCAAAGGTACGTCTACCTCCACTACAAATATTATTTTTGCAAACATGCCAATAACGCTCCAGCGAATTAGGCAGGTCAAATTCGGGTGAATGACTGCTTGGGACCTTAATATACTACTCTGTCAAAATTAGTTTAATCGGATGAAAACCCAGGTCACTTTCCATACAAGGTGGTCCTTGTACGATTATGTTAAAAACTACTATCTGACACTTCCAGACTCCCTATCAACGGGGATATTCAGGCGACCGCCTTCATTAATTTTGCAAAATTTCAAAACTAGACGTTTTTTTCTGTTTCTATAGCGATGTCTACAGTAAAAAAAAATCTAAATATTCAAGGAAAACTGGGAAAAAGACTAATCCCCTTGATCTTCTACTTCCGGACCCTCAACAAAGGGGAATTGAGAGCATATATTCAGATGACTCTTCACATCAATTGTGCTAAATTTGAAAACTACAGGATTTTTCTCCCGGGTTTTCGTTTGATGGATAGACTAAAGAAATTGAAAAAGTAGGATAGTTTGGGCAAAGGGGATTGATATTCTACAAGAGCGATCACTCCATAGAACTTTCGCCTCTGCCAGTAGATTTGTATGTATTGACAAATAGTATAGACTACACAGTATAGATACACAAGAGAATCAATACATACAAATCCTCTTTGTCTACGGTTTCCTTTAAATTAAAGTTGTCCATCGAAAAGAGACACACAAATTACTACTACTACAACACATAGAATGTACGTAAAGTGGAAAACTTTACGTCCAAACTACAGGCATGATAGGTGTTTTCCAGCAAATTGCATGCTAGCAACTGCACTTCCGAAAAGTAGATATACATACTATCGAAACGTCAACAAGGCATAGAAATGCTAGAGATGTTGACACGTTCATGCCCCTGGAGGGGTCAAGGTAATTAACATCCCCGGCCATTGGAAGCCATTGTTATCGTATATCTATGCATATAGCGGTTAGTCGCGATGGTGGATGACAGAAAATGACTTTGAAAGCCATGGTGAGCAATTTGCTGGCAACCATCATTGCCACAAACCGCTATCTGCCCAGATTCATGATAGCGACTGACAGCGATGGGCCATTGTCTGTAGCAGTCATAAATCTTCTTCACTTTGCGTCTAGAATCATGAGTGACTAATTTATGAGTCACCAAAAAACCCAAATTTTCAAATTATGTATATCGTTTTTTAAGGAGTTTAAACTACTAAAGTATCTACCATAAAAAAATAAAATAAGTCATGGGTGTATTTATTTTACCTTTTGGATTTCCAATCTTGAAATTCCCATGAGCTATCAACATTTCATAAATAACCAATAAAAAAAGTTGACGCTCTAGAAATAGCCAATTAAAATATTTTGTTTCCTTGTATTTTCTAAAGTTGTTACTCTGTTTTTCGCAATATCTGAAGTACCGAAAATTCCCAAGAGTTCATTCCGTAGACACGAATAAGCACTTGAATGTCTTTTATGAAGAAGAACCATACAAATATGATTTGTTTAATTCTCACTAGGAATAGAGTTAATGCAAATGAGTTGCTCTTGACGGATTAGTTCTTTCGATTTAGTTATAAAAGGGGAATAAAAGCGCACCCACATGCTATGAAATTGCCCATACTTAATAGATGCTAAAAGTCTAGCTATGAATTATGGTAAGAGTTTTTTATTCGTAGAAACCCTTAAACATCCTTTTAAGGCCTACCATTCATTTAAGGTTCGTCTTCTAGCCCTCATTGTGTCGCTCTGTGAATATTAAAACGGGAAAGTACAAAATAATGGCAAAAAATTCAATTATTTTGTTCAGAGCAGATGACACTACCCTTCGCATTCAATTCAATTTCACACAGGGTCATTGGGCCTGTGCGGGCTGCAATCCGGCTCGTGAATGACTGACTTAATGCACTCATCAGTACAGTCGAGCCTTCGTTATACCTTGCCATTACTATGCAGATTTTATTACATAAAACCCATCCTGTTGACAAGAACGGTCGTAAGGAAGTGTTTACTTCCCATCCCTAAAAACAATCATCCGCATTATGCTAATTAAGTGATAATCCTCCGAATGAATAAATGTTGCTTCATTAAGCCAACCAATGTCATCGCACGATGCCAATGTGCAAATCTCCTGTCACGATTATCAATGCAATTATATTCGCCGAAAAGCGGTGCATAAAAAGTTTTATTATGCCGCATGTCACAATGCATTAATTAGCGACCTCATCTGAATGAAAAATCAATGTTGTTGCTTACGTACTCGTACATATACGTATAGTAATTTCTATGGAAGAGTTCATCTGCTCCGGAGGTAATAATGCTAAATATAAAATTATAAAAGACTGAGAAAAATCAAAGAAAACGAAAGTCGGATGCAATTTTAAAAGGTTGCAGTCGATGCAGTCAATATGAAGAAAATGGAAGGCAAGTGTCCATTTACGCATTGTATCTTTAGCTTAGCTAGTAGCTAAATAAAGATTCTGTTCAATGCGCATAATATGAGAGTAACTACTAATGTTTGACCTTGGTTTGATTAATTTATCGTATTCGTTACGACATGCCTTCGTTTCAATTAGAAGAAATTACCTGACGACGATCAATCAGAACATTGTTTTTATGTTGTTTTCTTTATATGTATTATGTCTTGTGTCCTCGTGTTTTTGTAGGAAATGTTTTAGCCTGCAGGGTAATTTAGATGCTTCCTCTCAATGCCAATATTAACATAAGAGCTAATGTGCGTACGCCATAAATCAACATGCAACTTATTCGATTGGATAATGCAGAATGATATATTTATTTAAATGGCGAGTCGAATTTATAATATTATTCTAAAGAGAGATGAGCATAAACAAACCCGAAGCATATGTATATACACTAGACCTGTGCAGGCCTAGTGGTGACACGAAAACTTCAAATATGCAACAGCCATATGCACTGAAAGCGTGTTTCCTATATGGTCGGTTTGAACAGAAGTTAGCCAACGAAGTTACGTTAAAGGAACATTTGTGGGTGGGTGCCATTTGAGTGAGCTCTTTTCACCACAACTTTGTAGGGGAGATAGGAACTTGCTCATTCCCAAAATCAACTAACTAACCCACTTCACAAACATTTCACCAAAATTTCAAGTCGAGAGCTCCATCCAATGGAAAGTAAGCAGGGAAGGTAGGTGGTCTTTTGGTTAGATCATACCCATTTTCCAACCAACCAACTGGATTTTTTGTTTTATAAACATTTCATTTAAGTTGCTTGCTTTATTTTATCGAAATTATCGCCTATTCGAATTGTAGGGGAGATAGGAGCTCCGTTGGTCAGATTTTGTCCATTTTTCGAGTGAACTGCAAAATTACTCCTTTGATAATCTGCACTTAAATGTACCGTTGTAGATTTCTTGGTGAAAAATTGATTCGCAAAACGAATTTTTGAACTTTGTCTAAACGAAATATTTTGTGTACAAAAATTGAAATTGCTTTTTCGATAATAGTGTCGGGCTATGCACTACATTAGCTGTTAAATAAGTACCTATTGGGGGTAAATAACTCGGTTGAGCATGTTGCTGTTGAAAAATCTCTCTCATGAAATAACATGATGCTAACTCATCGCGAGGCCTTAGTTATTTTATTACCCAATAAACCAAAGATTAAATTGTATTTTCTGAGAAATATTTAAACAGAATAAATCAGTTTTTGTTTATTTAGTTGTCCCGGCTTTCAAAAGCCTACTCTTTCTCTCTCTCCTAATTGCCTTGACCCCTCCAGGGGCATGGGCGCGTCAGCACCTCTAGCATTTCTATGCATTGTTGACGTTCCAATAGCATATCTACTTTTCGGAAGTGCAGTTGCTAGCATGCACCTCCTATACCTAGGCCTGTTCCTAATACCGGGATCCCGGTTTGGTACCGGTTTTTTTTCAGTACCGGTACCAAAAACTAAGAGTACCGGTATCCCGGTTTTTTTAGTACCGGTATTGAGTACCGGGATCCCGGGATTTCAGTACCGAGTCTTTTCAACCATGAGCCGGTTTTATTCGGGATCCCGGTACTCAGTACCGAGTCTTTTCAGTACCGAGTCTTTTCAGCAACGAGTCTTTTCAGTACCGAGTCTTTTCAGTAGTACCGAGTCTTTTCAGTACCGAGTCTTTTGAGTACCGAGTCTTTTGAGTACCGAGTCTTTTCAGTACCGGGATCCCGGTACTCAGTACCTGTTCTTTTCAGTACCGAGTCTTTTCAGTACCTGTTCTTTTCAGTACCGAGTCTTTTCAGTAACGAGTCTTTTCAGTACCGAGTCTTTTCAGTATCGGGATCCCGGGATTCGAGTACCTGTTCTTTTCAGTACCGAGTCTTTTCAATACCTGTTATTTTCAGTACCGGAATCCCGGGATTCGAGTACCTGTTCTTTTCCATAAAAAAGACTCGTTCATTGCTGGACCAATTCTTCAGGTTTTTGGAAATTGTTATTGGAAATGTTCATAGAGTCGTGACGTGCATTGAAAGATTTTTCAGATACACATCGTAGTATAGTATGTTAGTTAGTACGCACATAGATATACGAGTATGTACATTGTTCATACATAATTGATTTTGAGTTTTGTTAGGATTGAGACTGGGATGAGAGTATTTATTGTATTGGGAATAGGATATGTAATTGGGTATGATATAAATATGAAATACATATGAACGAATATGTATATGTACGTATGTATTGTACATAATATAATAATATAATGCGTTGCATTGGTCAATAGCCGGCCATACACACACGCTCTATCATCTGCAAACGTACGCCAATTCGATCGCCCAATTTTTTTGCGAATGATTCGCGGCGTTTACAATCCCCTCGAAAATCGCGGCACCTGGGTCGCCGAATGATTCGCCGCGTTTGAACGAGTAGTGAAATTTAAGTAATTTTGTGCGACCAGACGGTTCGTGGCGTTTTCGGTTTGCAGATGATAGAGCAACAACAATTTGTATGGAGACGATGTCTAGTTGGGTGCGTTGTGATTTTGCAGATGATTCGCCGCGACCGAATTTTTATGGGTTACCTATAGTGGCGGTAGTAGTAGCTTGCATAATAAAATATGAGAAGGATGGGTCCACGCAGATATTTTGGTCCTGCTGCAGGTGTGCGTCAGGATAAAAGGATTTGTTTATCGATGAGGAGAGATATATAGGCAAGATGGGTGTTGTATGACTAGGGGTGCTGAGACGAATACGTTAGACTGCCGCTGAAGGCATTTTGAGTCCTTTGGTAACGAAAAAAGACATGCTTTGCAAGGAAAGCCCGATCAGACGAGTATTTCCCCATGAAAACAGGGTGGCCATTCAGGGGTGGGCAAAAAAAAAGTGCTGGATGCAGATATGCTAGCACGAAACGGCTGCAGGTACATGTACAAAGAGTGAAACGGGCAACCTAGGGCTACATGCGGGGGTTCGCAACGCCCTAGGAGGGGAGCTAGCCCAGCTCGTTCCAAACCGAAATTATCCATGCACACTTGTGCGATACTGCGGGTTGTGAATTAGCAGTCGCTTGTGTGAGTTGCCCACTTCTGAGTGCCCACCCTGTTTTCATGGGGAAATAGGGCGTTGCGAGCCCTCGCATGTAGCCCTAGGTTGCCCGTTTCACTCTTTGTACATGTACCTGCAGCCGTTTCGTGCTAGCATATCTGCATCCAGCACTTTTTTTTTTGCCCACCCCTGAATGGCCACCCTGTTTTCATGGGGAAATACTCGTCTGATCGGGCTTTCCTTGCAAAGCATGTCTTTTTTCGTTACCAAAGGACTCAAAATGCCTTCAGCGGCAGTCTAACGTATTCGTCTCAGCACCCCTAGTCATACAACACCCATCTTGCCTATATATCTCTCCTCATCGATAAACAAATCCTTTTATCCTGACGCACACCTGCAGCAGGACCAAAATATCTGCGTGGACCCATCCTTCTCATATTTTATTATGCAAGCTACTATTACCGCCACTATAGGTAACCCATAAAAATTCGGTCGCGGCGAATCATCTGCAAAATCACAACGCACCCAACTAGACATCGTCTCCATACAAATTGTTGTTGCTCTATCATCTGCAAACCGAAAACGCCACGAACCGTCTGGTCGCACAAAATTACTTAAATTTCACTACTCGTTCAAACGCGGCGAATCATTCGGCGACCCAGGTGCCGCGATTTTCGAGGGGATTGTAAACGCCGCGAATCATTCGCAAAAAAATTGGGCGATCGAATTGGCGTACGTTTGCAGATGATAGAGCGTGTGTGTATGGCCGGCTATTGACCAATGCAACGCATTATATTATTATATTATGTACAATACATACGTACATATACATATTCGTTCATATGTATTTCATATTTATATCATACCCAATTACATATCCTATTCCCAATACAATAAATACTCTCATCTCAGTCTCAATCCTAACAAAACTCAAAATCAATTATGTATGAACAATGTACATACTCGTATATCTATGTGCGTACTAACTAACATACTATACTACGATGTGTATCTGAAAAATCTTTCAATGCACGTCACGACTCTATGAGCATTTCCAATAACAATTTCCAAAAACCTGAAGAATTGGTCCAGCAATGAACGAGTCTTTTTTATGGAAAAGAACAGGTACTCGAATCCCGGGATCCCGGTACTGAAAAGAACAGGTATTGAAAAGACTCGGTACTGAAAAGAACAGGTACTCGAATCCCGGGATCCCGGTACTGAAAAGAACAGGTACTGAAAAGACTCGGTACTGAAAAGAACAGGTAGTGAAAAGACTCGGTACTGAAAAGACTCGGTACTGAGTACCGGGATCCCGGGATCCCGGTACTGAAAAGACTCGATACTGAAAAGAACAGGTACTCAGTACCGGTACTGAAAAAAACCGGCTCATGGTTGAAAAGACTCGGTACTGAAAAAAAACCGGTACTAGTACCGGTACTGAACGAATACCTGTGAGTACCGGGATACCGCTTGTGGTACCGGTACTTGAAAATATCAAGTACCGGTACTGAAATCTCAGTACCGAACAGGCCTACCTATACCCGTTGTCTTCATACTGACAAGCTCGGAGTACTGTGAGAGTTCTGTTAGTACTCACAGGCAGTTTTTGATCGCGCCGAGATTTGATCTCCGAGCTCTAGATTACTATCGTAGAGCGGTGACCGAACGATCACGGCCACCGAGCGCAACAGCCTATTCTCTGTCAGAGCTTATTTCTTTCATAATTTGCGGTTGGTTAAGGTTCGGTTAGTAAATGGTCTAATTAATTTATAATCTAGCGATTGATCGAAATTATTTATTTTAACTGTCTAATTTAAAAGAGATGCCTTGTCAAATAAGAGCAATAAGAGCAGTGAACGGACGAATAAATGTTTATTTGATTGATCAATTGAATTCAAGTCACGCTTAATCCTGCCGGAAAAGTAACCAAATTTATGTTCTTAAGAAAATGACCGGAAAAGTAACCAAATTTATGTTCTTAAGAAAATGACTATTTAAGAGCTTATTCGCTATCTTCTCGCTTGAAAAACAAAAATTTTTTTCTGTTTTTCATGACTAATGCGCGAATGATCTAATTTTATGTGATTAGGATTTATTGTTTTCTGGGTACTACTGGTTTTTTTTTTACTACTAGTTTTTTTTTATTTGTTATTTGTTTGTTAATATGTATACATATATAAGTTTTTACCCGATAAAAATTTACTAAGTCATTTACTTATTTCACCATACTTGCATTATTTTACACTAAATGTTTACTCATATTTTTAAATTCGAAAGGGCAGAACTGGTATTAAAATTTTTATTGGTAAACACTGTACAGCAGATTTACTGCGTACTTTTCACATAAATTTACGTTAATCAGTCAGTCATTAATTTAAAGATAGCGTTTTTTTCCGACTACCATTTGTTTATCATATTTTTCACATTTTCGTCACAACTGTTTGTATAGCACAAACCTAATGGATATTTTAATAGTATATCACATTAGTGAATAAATAACAACATACGCATAACAAATTGACCATACCCTGGGCGTGTTTCAGTCAGAACGCTATATCCACCTTTTATATTTAATATCTAGAATTAAATCTAATTGATTGAACGATCAATCAACATACTCTCCAATTATTCGGTTGCAAATTTAAATTGATAATTATTCCATGCCTTAAAGCCGACAATTAAACTAAAATGTTCTATATAATTTAAATATATTATATCAGTGGAACTCTCTATTAATATGCACTTAAATTTGCAGTACAGTTATGAAATGATATACATAATTTTAATTACATACTTATTAAGCGGATATACCTACGCATAATACAGCTCGTAAATTTCTTGACTGTTGAGTGGTTTAAGTGGTCACTTATGGGCATCACAGCCGATTTGGCGTCACATGAAATCTTCAAATGCTGAATCCTCTTTGGGATATGCAAAAATCTTTTTTTTTCCTCCTGTTTAAATAAATTTTAAATTCTTTTGAATTTTTACTATTTTCTCGTGTTGAGCTTTTTTTCTTCAATATGGTTAATTAATAGATCCAGATTTTGCTAATGTCGGAGAGTCTAGGCATTAAAAGAAAATTTAAATATTATAAATAATCTATGACGATTTTTCGTCACTCCAACCTGATGATTCCGGTGTTGACGACGTGTGAAAGTTTCTTTTCTTTCTTATACATTTTAACGGTTGTTTTAGCCTTTCTAAACGTATAATCAGTGCTCCACCAGATAATATTTTGGCTTATTATCTCCTGATCTGATTCTAAAACGTTCTGGGGGAAAGGAGTTCCATTGCAAAGCACGTCGAAAACTGCCCTTATGAAATGTATTACCTATCGACAAATTCCTAATTTACTTTTACTGTTTCGGACCAAAAATTTTTTAGAATTTGACGAAGACAAGAATTGATAAAAGCTTGCAGTTTTCTGATTACTTTCCAGTTTAGTTTTAGTAAGCTTTCACACGGAATCGATGAGTCGGTGAGTTGTTGAGTTCACAAAGCTTTTAGCGTAGTACCCGAACTCACCAAAAGTACAAAGTTAAATCAGAGCCTTTTCACGGATGAGTCCGTGAGATGCTCATCAGTTAATGTCGACACATGGATTGAACATAGCTTAAATAGAAGCTTTCATGCAATCTACCCGTGAGTCGGATTCATCGACTCACAAACTCAGTGAAGTGAAGGCATCTTTAAGATGACCGGCGTTTCACGGGCTCATCCGCATGTCCAACAACAATCATGAAAAATGCAATTGTTTCGTCCAATTTGTATGAAGTGGGTCATGCCTATTAGTGTCACCATACACTGTCGAGCTCCAACTCGAACACGAACCTGGAACAAATGTCCTCTGAATAGCTCAACACACACACGCTTCACATAAACCTGAAGAAAACCGGTCCACTTGTACCATGTTCGAATTCGAGTTGGAGTTCGACAGTGTGTGGTGACACATACACTTTAAATGCGTGCAATGGTCCTATAGTAGTAGTAGTATTTGGCTGGAGAAAGGTGCCTTAACACTGAGATAACTCTTTACAAGATTTTTGACAGCATACCGAATGCGGATCTAGCTTGGTTGATATGACGATCGATGTCCTGCTCCGTACCGCCTTTAATGTGAAGCCAACCATTCTATCATACCTAGGTAGAAAAATTCGGCCAACTTTTACACAGACTGTTCAGGGTTCAGTTGCATTACTAATGGGATTAGTTGAATTTTGGGGCGACCGGTAGCGCAGTGTGTTGAGGTCAGTATCATATTTGACTACCGGCGTTTCGGGTTCGAATTCCGTCCACGACGACGTTCGTGGCCACGGATGTGCAGGAGGTGCATGCTGCCAACTGCATTCTCCGAAACCAGTTTATGCCAACGAAACGTCAACGGGGCCACATGGAACAATTGACGCGCTATGCCCCACAAGGGGTTCGGGCAATTGGTTGGACAGGTCTTGGTATGGTTGGTAACGCATTGCTCGGTAACTATTCGCCACATTACATTCGTCCGAACGTAGACTAGTGCGAAGAGGTAGAGGAGGATCGAAGGCAACACCTGATGAGAAGTGATCTGTCGGTGGTACGAAGCCAGAGGCCTGGGGTCCCACCACACCCGGACTCCGATGCAAGCGCAAGGGTATCGAAGTGTCGTCCACCAACCATTCCGACCTTATCGCCCCATTTTTGTTAATACTCCCCATTTTTGCTACCCCTGTTTGTGTTGCTTTGCCCAGGCCTATTAATTTTTATTAATACGTAAAGGATAGGGGCAACGAGCGGTGAAAACCCCGCCCACGTCTCCCGATCTGACCTACAGCGGGCATAGGCCGCTGACAAGGCAAAATTTCTAGGATTCAATCTGGGCAAAAATACCATAGAGGTCGACTATGCAGGAGAAGGTAGACAAGGCTACTATCGCACTCTACTTCTGTAAGAGGGCTATCGGTGAAAGCTGGGGCCTGCAACCTAAAATATTGCACTGGCTCTGTGTAGCTGTTTTACGCCCCATACTTACATTCGTGGTTGTTGTTTGGTGGACTGCTTTGAGTGCAGAGGCTTATTTTAGCTTGCTGGGAAAGATGCAAAGATTGGCCAACATCGCTATTAGTTGGGCTCTTAGGCCTACTCCTCCTTGAACATGCTGCTTAACCTGCTCCCTCTTGACATCTTTGGGGAACTGATGTCCGCAAGTACGGCCATTCGGCTACGTGATAGTGGTCAGTGGCTTACTTCAAGCTCTAGACACACTGCTATTTTCAATAACCCAAATATTCCGGCAACGACTGACTATAGGGCTCCAAAATATGCGCTTGACAACAACTTTAGCCTGATACCACCACGCAGTGAATGGGAAGGAAACGTGCTTCCGCTGCATAAGTCAAATCCACACAGATGACTCTAAAACGGACGAGGTAGTAGGCGCTGGAGCTTTTTTTGAAGGGCTTAACCTAAGCCTCTCTTTCCTATTTACTGTTGTGTTTTTCAGGCAGAGATTACGGCGATACAGAAGCCCTAAACTGGTTGAGGCGTCACACAATATCAGTTAGAGATGTAATAATTTTTATAGACAGCCAAGCTATAATTAAATCTCTCGAACGGGGCCTGATTACGTCAAGGACTGTGACGGAATGTCACTCTCAGCTTACGGAGATGAGTGAGTTTTTTAACATTTTCTTATGCTGCATTCCCGGCCACAGTGGTTTCGCTGGTAACTGCAAAGCAGACGAACTTGCCAGACAGGATACAACAAACTTGGCTGGAGAAACTCGTCGGAACAATTACATGCTTATTGCCGCTTGCAAACTAGCTATTAAATCCGAAGCGATTATCAAGACGAATTTAAAATGGTTAAATGACAACACATGTTTTTCAACAAAGCCGCTGTGACCCAGATTGGATTCCCGCCGATCAGCTAAATTGCTGTCACTCAAAAGACAGCACATCAGAGCGGCTGTGGGAGACATTACTGTCATTGCGTGATTGGAGAGTACGCCAGGAGGTTTCGTCATGTTTCTTGGTATAAGGGGAGATACTGCCTATAATTTTGTTTTCAATATTATTGTTACATACTCATATAACACTTCTTTATTTTATTTTTTCAAGATATCTCATAAACATTTATGAACTAATGACTTCATACACGACTGTTTTACTATTTACGACGAAGGCTCGCTAAAGCTAATGACTAATCTTATGTGACAAATATGTTACGTTACATATGATCCTTTTATTTCTTATTCGCTTTTTAAATGACTTAAGAAAGTATAAATCCATAAAAATCTTTTATGGAAAAAAACCGAAACTAGAAAATTTATTGAACATGTTTTTTGATTAACACCAGATCATGTATCCATCCATAATCCAGATGAATGGATGACTCAAATGAAGGCTTACGACTATGTATTGGTATACGTTGTTGATGATGATATTTCGCAAAATGCAGGTGATGATGTTATAGTGAGAAAGACTGGTCATCGATTTGTGTCTTTCTTTTTGGATATATGCCTAGAAAAACCATAATTTCTTTCATAAAAAAAAATGTTCTGTTTAGGTGGACAGAAATATAAAATAGAAGGAAATTCCCATAATAAAGTTCTTAATATAGGTAAAGTGACAATGAATTTTTATGTGATATGCAAATGATGTTTTATTCAAATATGTATTGATAAGATTAAAATTTCCGTTTTTTTTGGGCATTGTTAAGTTTTTTTTCGCCTAGATAACCATTTAAAATTTTCTGGTTACAGTTGAGCGTCGATAACTCGTATGTCGAAAATCCGGATTCGTGGCTCTGACAAAAAAAAAGAACACAAAGTAAGACGGTCTGTATATGCAATATTGTACACTATGCAGTACCGGTGTACAATATTGCACACAGTACAGTGTCTTTATAACTTAGACCTTGTAAGGTATGGTAGGTAGGTAGAGAGGCTGCCGTGACTGTTACCGCACACATAGACCATAAGTGGGTCCATTGTGTTACCACTGGCAAGCTGCAACCAACCGTCCTATGCAGCGAACCAACCGGAGCGCATTATGAATTTACGAGTATGTAGTTGACTGATGTCAACGCTTAATAGATCGCTCCTAGAAGTAACTTTCTACTCCTACTCAGCGCTGGACAGGCACAGGGCAAATGAAAAGTGTTCTCCTCCTCATCCACGTCATCGCAGCTCCTGCAGAAGTCAGTAAAAGGTAGCCGGAGTCGTCTTGCGTGCTCTTCGACCAGAAAATGGCCTGTAATGGCACCCACAACAGTTCCAATATATTGTCTTCTCAGCGAAAACAGTTGTATGGAGCGGCCGATATCATGCCTGGACCATATCTGCCTTGTTACATGACATGTATTTCCATTAATCCACCTGAAGTTGGCTCTGTCAAACGCAGCCCCGATTTTAATTAATCTTTGTATGATGCAATGGGTATACCGATACAGCGAAGTCTATGAGGAACCACGCCGTAATTCCTTGGTGTGCCTATTTATCAGCCAGTATCCAGCATATAGTGATGTTGAAAAAAATGCTCAGCTCCCTGAGTGTTGACCGACATTTCATGGCAGTCTTTGATGCAATCAAAACACACTCCCGAGCTTTTATGGCCGCTTGGCTGTTTGTAAGTCCTTACCAGTTAAGACATTTTCGCCCAACCTTGTTCACCATGTTAAAAAAAAATTAGGTACCAGGAAAAATGTGGGAAATTCTAAGAATATTTTTTTTCCTCATTCTCCATGTTAAAGATATATTTGCTTTAATTTGTAGCAAATAATATCGATTCAATGTCACTCGAATTCTTTGTACATTTCGAATAATGGCGGCAAATATAGTGAATGTAAATACTAAATAAATGAAAATTAGTGGAACTTAAATAAAGAAGACAAAACGAAAAACATTTTAGACAAAACAACAAGCTCACTTTTGTTTAAACAGCTGAGATGTTGAGTGGTCTGTGCTACAAAAAGAAAAACAATATTTAATAATCATGACTATTTTTAATTACACAAAACGGGTTGAAAAATTTCCAAACTATGCTCATACATTATGTTGAAGATCATTATTTTTATTATTATTTTTGATTTATTTATTTGATTGGGTATTGAGACGACTTTCATTGACATGAATGATTGCGTTGCGTGAGTTAGTAGAAATTCACATTGTATTTTAGTGTCTTATGTTTTTTCCATTGAACAGTACTTGGGCTTTCTTATTTTCTATCCAATGCAAAAAAAAGTCTGTTTTCTATTTGTACTCCCAACTTATCAATGTTGCCGAGTTTCTAAGACATTGGAACACGTTTGTGATCCGAAGTTAGGGGCCATTTTTAGTTTCCGGTTCCCAGTCAGGGGGTCAGACTTTTTCATTGTGCTGAAAACTGGGATCGCGATACCATACTGACATAAGGATTTCTATAACTGACTGTTTGGGGGTTGCGTTTTTTTAGTGATTATTCGCTTTGTGAAATTTTCCATGGCGGTTAATTCACCGGTCAACTTGGGCGTAGCCAGGATTTGATTTAGGAGGAGGAGTGCATGCACTAAAAATTACTTTATTTTAACATTTAATAACATTAAAAAATTACTAGCTACATATAATGCTTAATGTCCTAGGAACTCGAGGCCCAGGATACGAGAATTGACCTGAATCTTGAAACCGAACGCACTATCGTGTCGGAGAATTGGAGGGCAATTGGAAGCTACAATGCTATTCATAACTACTCGTACATAACCTTATTTTAGCACTGGCCTGCTACGGTTTTGGCCAAATCTCTTTATCAAAATTATTTTTGACTTCCTAAACCCTCCCATTATGCACACGCATTATAACGGCATTGATTCGATTTTCAATAATAAATAGTTCATTGTAGCCAAGTTTTTATCCTGCGAGCATCAAAAGGATCTTTCGATAGAGCACCTCGTACAGGGTGCTCCTCTGCAAGTGTGATATGTACTCTTCAGAAAAAACGCCTTTCCAAAAACATTCGTGAATCGAGTTTTTCATTAAGAGCGACGCATTTTGTTTTTTTTTTTTCAATTAAAAAACTTGTGGGTTAATTATGGAAATGATTTTTATTTCAGATGAAAGTACAATCGATACCATTAATTATGGAATACGATACCGTTCAAATGTCCGCCGCGGAAGCGCTGGCACGAGTGAATACGCTGGACCCAATTTTCTTGACTCGAGCACACAAATCGGCTGAAATACCAGGAATTTCGCGTTCGATGTTCGCCTGCAGCTCTTCTAACGTTAATGGCTTATTCGCATGGCTTATTCGCATAGACCATCGATTTAATGTAATCCCAAAGAAGAAAGTCCAAAGGGGCTAAATCGCACGAACGAGGCGGCCATTCGCGAGGACCGCGACCGGTCTTCAATAATTCGATTGTGTCGTACGCTGTATGGCACGTTGCGCCATCCTATTGGAAGCGCATATCGTCCAAGTCCATAGCGTCGAGCTGGTCCCAAAAATATTCCGATATCATGGCCCTGTATCGATTGCCGTTGGCGGTTGTTGGCGCGCCGTTTTTATTAAAAAAGGAAAATGGGCTGATGACGCCGCCGGCATGAAAACCGCACCAAACAGTTAATTTTTTTCGGATAACGTTGTGTCTCGTGCATCACTTCACGCTGCTCACTCGACCAAATGCGGCAATTTTGGTTGCTGACATCGAGCCAGAAGTGAGCTTCATTCGAAAAGATGATTTTCTTGTGAAAATCGTTGTCAGCTTGCATCTGGTCCAGAGCCCAATTAGCGAATGTGCGACACTTAAAATGGTCGGCTTGAGTTCTTGAGTCAATGCCTGCGTTCACGTTCCGCAACGTTGTAATTGCGGTAAGGATTTTCCACCAACCAACCATAAACTCTTTACCCGAACGACTTATTTTGCAGTTGTCATGTATTAAACAGCTGACAGCCGATTCGCTATTGAATTTCAAACAAAACTTCAATTAAATTCGCGATGGTTTCAGGAAAAATTAAAAACACTGCAAAATCGCCACAAATTTGTGTTGCTCCGGTGTAAATAAGCACACAAGACGCCATGTAAAAATCAAGAAACCGAAAACGAAAATCCACACCATCTGACAGTCACACGCAATATGCCCGGTTCACATTATTCCAGTCCAGTAATCCAGTCCAGCGATCCAGTCCAGTAGTCTGGCGAGTGTGTTGTTGATTCGGTAACTATAGTAACAATGATTTCTGGGCGAGCTGGAATCAAAAAGTAGACCGACAATCCAGTCACTGGACTGGATTGCTGGATTGAATTGCTGTCCAGTGCCGGTTCACATTATTCCAGTAGCAGTCCAGCGCTGGACTGGATTACTGGACTGGATTGGTTACTGGAATAATGTGAACCGGGCAATACGTCAACTAACAACTGTCAAATACGCTAATACCCCTTACGTCCCATTGACCGGAAATCAACCAGGAAAAATTTCTGGTTAATTTCCCCGATGTCTGGTTGATCAAACGCAAACTGAAACGGAGCGTCCACAAGAAAAATCAGTCGAACTGTTTGCAATTGCGTTTAAAACGTTGCGGGACCTGAACCCACCCAATGCAATCTTATACGGGCGGAGAGCCAAATCCTTCCGCAAAATTTGCTGCAAACTGGTCACACTGATGTTCAACGCCTGCGATCGGCATGAAATCGACATCCTTGACTGCTCACGCACACTCTCTCGAACGGCCACGATATTTTCTTCACTTCGAGCATTACGTTGTCGCACTGGGACATTATGCAATGCATAAGTTCTTTCGAATTTTTGCACCAAACGTTCAATAGTCTGACTTGTTGGACGGTTTTGTCGACCGAAAATTGGCGTAATCGCGCGCAACGTACATAATTGCGATAGAACGTGAATTTGATAAAAAAGTTGATTAATTTGCAAACGTTGTTGAAGCGTGTATCTCTCCATGATTAAATGGTATAGACTGACGTTTCAAAATGTGAAAAAATTCCGAAGTGAACTTCACTCCTATTCGAGAAATGTCAAAAACAAAATGCGTCGTCCCTATTGAAAAACCCTATAAATTACATAAATTGCTGGTAATGTAATGAGTAAGCCATTTTGTATGAGGTTCGGGGAAGTTTTTTCATTCAGGGGCCTTTAAATTTTATAAAAGTCATATTTATTCAGGTCCAGCCGGCAACTGTTCTATTCCGGTGTTCTCTGATCGAACGCAATGGCTCGTTGTAATCGCCTCAGTCAGGTGTGATCTTTGACTGGATAATGACTGATGAGATATTCTTCAGCTAATCGTCTCCGGACTGCTCTTTTGCAGAAGTTAACCAAGTCAGTGGTCAAAATAGCTGTAAGTGATCCAATTACTCTCTGAGAGTGAGAAGGTACGGGTAAAAGCTCAGTGGAACTTCTCTGTAAAGCTTCCTTATACCGAAATTCTCCGTATAACGAATCTATTTTATGAACATGGCTTTCTTCGTTAAATTTCTTGATCAATTTGATATGCATATAAAGAATTTCCTTTTAGCGATTTTTTCCCAAACCCAATTTGTATTTTCATGCGTTTTTAACTTCCTTATAACGAAGTTTTATCTAACCATATTTGGGGAATCCCGTGTTGCGCAAATACCGATCGAAATCCAAAATTACCGGTGAATACCGCAATTACACAAGAATCGATCGCTAACCAAACATCTTTAGGGGAACTCTCCAAATATACATGTCGAGTATAAACACTACTATCTAGATATACAAGCCGAACTGTATGAAATTTTTGTCAAAATACGTTGTAATGAACTTCCGAATTTTCTCTATAAAGCAATGCATTTTGAGAGTAATGAAATACATTCAAAAGAATTGTATATTACTTTTTTATTTTCTCTATAGCGAAGAAATTTACCGACCCTTGGCAATTCGTTATAGAGAAGTTCGACTGTAGTAGATTTTGTATTTCCTCTATACTTAAATTTATCGATGAAAACTAAAAAATATCGCTCTAATAAATTAAATAATTTTAGAAATGCGTCAATTTGATTCATACTTAAGTTAATTTACTGCGAATAATCGTTAATTTCATTCAGAAAACTTCAATATCATTCAGGCGGCCAAGGCCCGACGTCGGGCTGTCGCGCCACGATGATGATGAAGTTGGTAAATATTGAAGTGGAAATGATACCCTTATTTCAATATTTGGCCACAACGCTTCCATTTTCCTTACAAACTCCCCGCTAGGGGATCTCGTTCCAAACCGAAATATGGATGGCTGCATCTACCAATATCCGATCTTTGGTTTTTTGCGAGCACGCACATAGCTTGCTAAAATCTGGCGAGGTTTCCTTTTTCAGAAGTCTTAGTGGTAATCCCCCCCCCCCCCCCCAACATTTCCTATTACTATTAATTTTGTTTTTGTTTATAAGTGAATCACACTCACACATTTTGTCTATTTTTGACTCCGAAATATATAATTCTTATACCTATAGTAATTCCAAATGAAACGGACCGGTTTCACTTTATGTATTGTTCCCGGACAGAATTCTGCCCGGTATAATATTTGCAGGAAAAAAATTGTTCCCACACCACAACAACAGAACGAAAATCATTTCATGTACATATGTATCCTCGCTCGACTGTATCTACGAATATACGCGAGTACAGTTGATTAGATTAAATCGTCGTCTTTCATGACAATTTATTGTTGTGGTGACTAGTTTAGTGGCGTGCAGTGTAGTAGAATACTAGCGAGCAACACTTCTTGATTTCCACCGCTGCCTATCGCTAGAGCCGCGGATATATAAAAAGAACTCTAGTCGATCGCTCGACTTACTCACTTTCAATTCTAACCGAGATCAGATCAGATTAAGATCCCCAAGCCCCAACTAACCACTACGTAGCCCGGTATCGAATCGTACGGTCGTCCACCTGTCTTAAGATCAAAAGTTACCTGTGGCGTTTCTATCTAAAGCTAATCGTGTGAATTTCTCCAAACAGATTGTTTTATAAATATTGATGTATGCGATTCCATGAATGCATACCGGTCACTTAACGTGCATGTGAACTTTCGCAAAAATTGATTCATAGACACGGAACACGGAGTTCAACAGTGTCGACCTTTACGACGAACGTCCGGTGCATTCGAAAGTGGTTTGTGCAGTGACTAGTACGTACGTTAGTTGCATGCAAATGCGACATTCATGCATTTTCGTAACGGTTCCAAGTAAGAAGGAGGTGTGTACTGTGAATGTGGCGAATGCAATCGCGAATAGTTGTAACGTTACTTAACTGTCGTAAAAGTATCAAACGTACTAATCGAATTGGTGGCAAAATCAATGTCAAGACGCTTGTTTGCGCGATTATCGCGATTTAACTCGACACTATTGAAGTTCGCGCGCTCTAACGGCGTCATCACCCAAGTTCAGATGAACCTTCAGAATAACTCTTAAGAGTGGATTAATTGTGGCTGTCGCTATCACTCGCTAAATTGCTAATAGCATTTCTCTTTATTTAATTCGATAAGTTAAGTGGATTAGTGACTTGTCGGAGTACTGCATTCCGTTCAGGTGAACACACGTTACGTGAAAGTGCATTTGAAACGTAGTGGACGTTACAGCATCGGAATATTGCGTTGGCGTCATACGGTTCAAGCCGCCATGGAAATGCATAGCAATGCGGAAACGACGACACCTCAACAGGTGCCCAAGTTGGGTCACCAACGACAACATTCTATTGGAAAATCGATGTCCGTTACGACGTTAGTTTTAAACTTCCCAGCACCACCGTCACAGTCAAAAAGTTACAACCGTTTGTCGCGCGATGGACTGTCACCGGACTTTGAAAAACCTCCAATTTTCTTTCGGCTGGACGAGCCTCTTCCGGATTTAGAACCATCTTTCGATCCAGAAGATCAAACGCATCAGAGACACGAAACATCACTAGGTGTTTTAAATCCCGCATTCGCAAATCTTTGCCCTAGAAACTGTCCCAAAATGAAATCGCGTGAAGCTTCACCTACGGGTAAACCTTTGGAGGTGCCCTCAAAAGAGTGTAGTTCGGGTGATTGCAAGGATTCCACAGACGTCGAAGATATCGTCGCGGTGACTAGTGATGCGAATAAACTCTCTTCGAAGGCCGCTTCCTCGAAGCTTAATCAAAAACGTCGCGAATTTCTTAACGATTTATTGAATTCGGCAGTCAACAATGACGACCAGGACGCTGAGGAGTTGCGTGCCGAAGAATTCACTATGAAAGATTTCCGTGAAAAATTTGCAGTGGCCGAAGCTTTGGCGAAAACCTCAATGATGACGCCACCGGCTGCCAAAAATCGTTTGGCCGCCCGTAAAATTGAAATGGAGTTGGACGGTGGTGATTTTGTAATGTATCCGGACGAAGATGATAATGATTATGTACCACCGCGGCAGTTGTTGCTGTATCTTGTGAGGTGAGAAATGTAGTATATGTAGGGCGTAGTTTTACACCATGCCCACCCTAGTTAAGCTTCTAAGTTAACTTCGAAAATTAACTATCAATATCACGGAAATGTATCTGGAAATTAAGAAAAAACTGTTGTACTTGATGTGATAATCATCATATATCAATCATAGTCAATCAAACTCAAAGGCCTTCTTAGGGCTTTTTAAAATTTCAGTTGCATTACGATTTTACTTCAACCCGGGAGGAAGTTATCAGTTATCTTTAAATACAAAACTGAGAAATTAAACTGATAGGAGAAGTGAAATCGAAATCGGTGCGTGTATTGATAGTTTTTATACGATTATTTCGGTTTAATTTCAGTGTCAGTTTTGTGTTTAGGCAAAAAAAGTTCGACTGAAAGTCAAACTGTTGTTAGGCTCAATAAATAAAGCGGATGGGGCTGGTTAAGGGTGCCGTCTACACTGGCCTCAAATTTTGCCAGAGCAACTCCCCACGTCACTACGCCCAGCTACTGCGACGGCAGTGATAACATCGTAGGTAGGACTGGGTTTAGCGTATGATGAGCTCTTTTCGCTTTATCCAGATTCAGTGTGACGTGAGCGAAGCGGTAGGATACCACGCTGCAAAAGTCGCTTCATTGAGGAATCGTCGACATCGAAGACCAGGTGGAGGGCGCCATCACTTGTCCCATAATTCATCACCCTCCAACGCTCTGTCGGAAGTCGATTTTGTACTCCCACAGAACCTATCACCCTCTACAGAAGATTGTAGTTAGAGCTGTCACTTGGTTGTGAAAATATATAATATGTGCCATGTTTCATGTAGATCGTGGAGTATTTAACGATAATACATACATTTAAAGTTTCATTTTTCTTAGCATTTCTCTTTCTCGCTTTTTTTTCGGCCCTAACTTCATTCCAGTTAATCCGAAAAAGTTGTCAGAAATGGAATGTATTTGATGATCCCTTTGAAATGACAACTTGGCAATCAAATGGAAATGGAATGTATACTTAATGTGCTCTTCGATACGATATTAATACGCCTTCAACCGATGAACACAAAATTTGAAACTATGTAATTTACATTCGACAAATGTTTTCATACTATGTAGTTTGTTTTGACGGTTGTTTAGGTTTATCTATTTTTATTTGATGGAGCAATTAGGGGATACTCCCAACCCGTTCACTACGACATGCGGGACCACACGATGGAGTCCGTTCGTTAAAGTTGGCCGATTAAAGTTCCCTGCGAGTTACAGCAATTTTAGTTATTTAATTTATATAGCTTTAAGGTTCGCGCAAATGCCGACGGACATTGCGTACAGCAGTGGGTATCAATTACGGGATCAGGTACGGACGTAAGTGAATTCAATTGAATTAGTTTGCATTGTCTCTGACTCGAGCTCATCATTTTTACTAAAAACCGCTTTTTGACGATGAGTCTTAACATGGGTTCAAGGGGACGTTTTTTGACGATGATTCGGACTCACTGTCTTAAAACCTCCCTTTCCGCTTGTATTAAAAATACACAGGGACATAACAGCACCCATCGTCAAGTTAAAAATTTATCGGACGATTATTCCAAACAGCTGATACGGACTGGTCACAAAGAACAGAGTTTTCGAAATTTAATCGACGGAAGAGGATTTGAAACCGACTTAGCCGCAAATTAATGCAGAGAGACGGTACAGACGTGGAATAGAATAGAACAGAACAGGCGGCAGAATTCCGCTAAGAAAATCAGCTGATCAGCTTTCTACTGCATTATCAAATTATGAGTGTAGCATACGTTAAGGTTAAATTTAGTGTCCCGGATAGCTAACTGGCAATTTAACCAGACATTGAGAAAACGAGCCATAGTCTCCGAATCTATCGTCTGGAAGCTGACTGCATATTGAGTCATAGAGATGTTTGCATTAATGCGTTGAATCACTTGTTTGATTCCTTACAAAAGAGTAATAAAACATAATAAGGGTGCCGCTAGAACCACAAATCCTCCAGCAAGAAAAAACCAAACCACATTATAAAAAGCGTACAAAGTATTTCATTTTCATGTCTTATTATTCTTGACCTACATTCCTGCGTACTGACGAAAGCTATCGACTATCTAATGCTATTTTCAGAGTAAAAAGTCCTTGCCTCATATTCGATATCTTAATTCAGGCTGACATTTCAGTGAATGTTGCGTGATGAAGTCTACAGAGCCACGCATTCTTAACAATCGCTGTCACTCTGTTATCAGCTATACAACATCTTTTAAAATATTTGCTTCAACTCGGTTTCTTTATTTATCGGCAGGTAATATTGCAACCTGCTTCAAGGCAACCTTTGCATTGTGTCTTAAATACTCCATGGAATCTTGTTTCCGTTCACCAACTGAAACATTCATAAACTACAAAACGATTTTTCTTTTATCATACGTGATAATTTGTTCAAACATAGAACAAATACTATGACAAAAATCTTTCTTATTAATCAACACGAGAAGTAGATTAATCAGTCGTTTAAATAGCTGAATAGTGCTTGCAAAAAAAAAAATCTGTCATAGAGATTACACCTGGTCGTGATTTGACCTTGTCGCAACATATTTTTATCTAAATGGAAAAACTATATGTACAGATACAGTGAACGCTAAATATTATATAGTAAAGCTTCGAAAGCCCACAATTGAAATTTTTATCTCCAGCATGGTATGGTTTTGTACTGTCTGAAGTACTAATGCAAGTTAGGTCAACTTTGCCTTGAGTGATTTAGAAGGGACGGCGTCGGCGGAGGATGCTCAGTATCGTTGAAGTTCACGTCTATAGATGCCGCCACTGCTGAAAAACGCGTATCCAACTGGTATCCTATGTATAATAGTCCCACGTTATCTGCGAGGAAAGTAACGTGTCTGCCACTCAAAAGGATTCATCTTGGATTTGTGATAAGCGTAGCATATACACTGAACATACTAAGCTCGGCTATCGGTAGTGTGGACGAGGTTTTTAGTAGGTCACTTTGCCTCGTAATCGCTACAAAAATCAAATTATCACGCGTCAACCCGAATACCGAGGGTAAACGGGAAGTCCTTCACAAGATGTACAAAAGAAAATTGACAGACGAATTCCTCAACCGTTCCTACAACAAACACGGGAGCGTCCTTATAGCGGCGAGGCTCCGCACTCCCTCTCCGACCTTGGGTTAGGCTGCGCAATTCGCCTAGCCCCCTTAGCGAACTGACGATACCTACGCGACGAGAGCGGAGGAGTGGAGAACCCTTGAGGTTTCAGGAAACCAAAAAATGGCTGTTATTGATCCCACCCTGGTTTTCATAACCGGCCTTTTATCGCGTTCTGTGGCGGTAGCTGCAGACGTGTCAGCTGGTTCTGTGCCGGTGGCTCCTCTACCGGGGCACTGTCTGACGACAATGCTGGGGGGAAATGCTACCGCGCTAGGGTTCAGCTGTGCCTGGGATTTACCTACTAGAGGTGGCGGATCATTTAATGGAATAATTCCAGTGTGTTAAAGCGATACAAAAAAAATATACGAAATAGATTTGTGACGATACGAGCGGTAAACGACACGCGTATCACGATTTTAAATAGAACGATTCGCTACTCGGTATTAAAAGGTATTCTATATGATCATGTGTGTGGTTTTGCTTCCTGTTCCCTTTCGGATATCTCCTCCCTTCCACTCTCTTAACTAGTCATTCTCATCATCAAAGCGTGTTAGTTCCAGAGGCGGAAAAGGAACTCGGACGGCCAAGAGAAAAAAATATTGCGAGTTAAATTGATAGTGGTAGAAATATGGATTCATTCCCCGTCGATGCGCTGCCCATCCTGTTTTTAGGTTTCGGTAAGATGGAGTCATCCTACAAACGTAAACACCTGCAGGATGCTAATCACTAACTCTGATGAGCCGGGCAAAGACAAGTTCCGAAATTCGACTTGTTATCAGAAAGAGCTATAGAAGGTCAGTGCCTACACACAAAGGTGGGAAGACGTTCATGGGACCCGGATTTGAGATCAGGAGTAAACTCCCGATTCTGGTAATTCCGAAGGGTCCCTTTGATCGAAACGTCTTGCCCACGATGCAAAATCATCCCTTGACAAAACAACGTATACACTTCCTGGTGGGGGATAGGTGGGGATAGGAAATCCTACTCTACAGGGATAGGGTACTCTAAAAGGATCGGATAAAGATTTAAGAAGAAAGAGCAAAAAATTGTTTGGTCGGAGTCTGCAAGGCCCTGTGTGCGTGAAGCACTGAAGTGAGTTTGGAGCCTCAAAAGATATCAGACTCCGGCAGTGAGACCGCTTGCTTCTGGAACGGTCATTCCTATGACAGCCATACGATAGAGTAGTCCAATTTCAACCAAATTCGAGAATGTACAATAGTTTGACTAAAGATAGTATTGATTAGTGTGAAAGTTGAAAAATATATCTTTAGAAATAAAAAAGTTTTTCCCACAAAGACGAATTTTTGAACCGGTCGTTCCTATGGCAGCTATATGACGTAGTGGTCCAATTTCATTGGTTCCGACATATTCCCAGCGTGCAATAGAAAGAAGGCTCCGTACAAAATTTCAGCCCGATAGCTTTAAAACTGAGGAACTAGTTTGCATAGAACCAGGCGGACAAAGCTTAATCGAATCGCCTCATCATACTGACCAACAATATATAGTATATATTTATATAGTCGGAGATGGTTCTTTCTGTGCGTTGCAAACTTAATGACAAAGTTAATATACCCTATCACTGTGACCATGAGATATATTGTGCCATAGCCTTAAACTAATCCAAAAGACCCTCAACCAAACTGATGAAGGCCAGTAGATTCTTTGTAGGAGCGCTCTTAACGACCGCGGAGCTCACGATGGAATCTCCAAGAAACAGGAACCTGGAACGAGCAGCCGCTGGGCATTCGCAGAGAAGATGTTTAGTTGACTCAGTGCCCTCCAGGAAAAGCTTGCATTCCGTCTCAGTGGACAGAACCATTTTGTTGAGGTGATATATTTGTATCACCCAGTGATGTCCCCTGAGGTAACCAACGATTCAGGTCCGTTCTGACCAGGCGGCTAGTTTCCCGGGAGGTCATTCAAGTGACGCAGCCTTTCGTTTGCGGACCATTGCCTAACCAGCACTCTGGTTGTAGCCCAGCTCAGGCCGCAGCAAGGATCAGGCCCGATAAATTTCACAGATGACCTCTATCTAGCGAGTTCATCAGCAGCTTGGAGATCTTGTAAATTTTTCTCGCAGGCTTACCGTCAGTTTATCCTACAAGATTCTCGTCCGTTTTTTCTGTGGTAATATCGTCAGTCATTGATAGTGAATGGTGGGCCTCTTAAAACTGACGGTTTCAACTCGCTGTTAAAAATTGGCGTCTGACTTTCCGAAAGAAATATGTCCTGTGATTAGAGAACAATCAAAAAAGAAATTAAAAACATCCGATAAATGTTTAAAATGTCTATATAGCAGCTAAAACTCCTGCTGCGCTTTGCAAATGAGGATTGAATATGTTAACTAATTACTTTTAAAATATTACGTTATTCTAGGTCAGTTTTTGAATAAAATTTGAATTAATTTAATATTAATCCATAAGAAAAAACTAGATTTTATATCCGCATCGAGCTAAATATGCTCAATCTCTATCCTGATTTGATTATGTAAATCTATAGATATAAATTTTTTTGGAAAATCCAAAATATTAACAGAACAACAAAAAGTATAAGTGTGATGTCAGAGTCCTCTGTCCAAAACAATAAAAATAAACTCAACAAGAGTTAGTGCTTTGTCTTCTAAATATTCCTTTTATAATAAAAATTATATAATTTAAAAGAAAATACTGTCAACGAAACAGATATTTTGGCACGTGTTTACAAAAAACGAGGAAGATCTTTCTGAGTCGGCCTCTTTTATTTGTCATCTTATTGTTGGTGCTTTTATGCAAATAAGCAGTCATTAAAATGCTGAATTATTGCTGGATGATTGAGCAAGCTGGTTCTTCGCCCGGTAAAACTTTCAGAAGTTGCAAAAAGTCATGTTCTCACGGTTGAAACTATGAATGAAAAAAAAAAATCATTCAACAATCTGAATGAACATTTTAACTTGACCAGTTAGTATGTGGTGGCTAGACAGAACCTGTTGCTATACCATTTAGTATACAGATTCACATAGTGTACAATAATTCGTTTAGCAACAATAATACGATTAAGGGAATGTGAGTGTTCAAGGGTAGCGGGTCAAAGGGGTTGAATTGAAAATGTGTTAATTGTTTATTTTTGTTTTCTTTTCTTTTACGGATTCACGGATACGAGTAAAATTTTTTTAGTGGTCGTATTTATTGCAAAACATCACGTCCAATGCTTTGAGGTCACCTATCATATTTACGAGTATTTCATTTTTACCGGTTGTTATTTCGAATGAAATTCAAGTGAAAGTTGTTATTATATTGTAATTGAATATTATCTGGGAACCTTTGAATTATTCATGAACTTTCTTCCTTATTTTCCTATTGGCTAACTGTTGTCTCGTCTGAAGTGGAGTTGTACTATGCTATGCTGTCTGGAGAACTAGAGAGGTTTTAAGCAAAACTCGAAATACATACATCTCCAGTGGTCCCTCGGTGCCAACTTTCATTTCCGACTTTCGCGTTAAAGTCTCCCAGCTGCAGTTTGACGTCGTTTACTGGAAGTGAGTCGAAGAGAGTCTCAAGGCGGGCGTAGAACTCGTCTTTTACTTCGTTTTCTTTAAATTCAGTGGGGCGTGTACATTGATGAGCCAGAAATTGAAGAATCGAGTCTTAATGCGAATCGCACACAGCCGTTCATTTAGGGGTTTGAAGTCAATAATGTGCGGCTTGAGGTGATTGTTCACTATAAATGCTACTCCAAACTCCTTGTGGCCCGATGGTGTGCCACTTCTAAAACTTGTGTGCGATTTCTTGTCATTGATCTCGCTGCCAAACAAATTTGTTTCCTGAACTGCAGCAATGCTCAGTTTGTACTTTTCGACCTGTTGAAGGGAGGGAGCGTACATTCCAGGATCCGAAAGAATAATCCTTTAGTCGTTTGCGTGGTCGTCGTTGTTGATCCGTCCAATCCGAGGCTTTTGTTCCAGGTTTCTTGACTTGGAGTGGTTTTTACAAGGATGAGTTGTCAGCACATCGCTTAAACCCCTGAATGGGGATGACCTCGGAAGATAGCTGCTTCAGATGGTTTAATAAACGTGCTGGAGTTCACACAATTATGTTGCAGGTCCAACTACACAAATCATTCCACCCTATTAAACCTGAGCGCGTTGGTGTTGGTCAGCCATTCAGGCTACAGCTATCTGCCTTTTTCCAAACTCTCTTATCGCTAAGACTTGGCCGTCAGCGGTTTGACCTGCTGTTGTTACCAGTGGGCGCCCACGAGGAGGACTATGGAAAAGGTCTTTTCACCCCAGCTGATAGCAGAATTTAAATTTATTCCATACCCGCATTGAACGTATCGTACGTCTTCCTATCAAATGTTTGGTATGGTCTATACTATGCTGGAATAAATTTAATTTGCGATATCAGAAACGTAAACAAATTGATATGTTAATTACGAAACCATTAGCTATCGTTTGGCATATCTCTCATCGGCTTTAAAAAAAAAAGTGAAATTCTAACATTATTACACTAGTCACTCAAAATCTAAATGAATAATATATTTTACTTTCGTGTTAACAAAAGGCAACTTGTTTCGAATGTGACGCTTAAAAATTGATAAAATATCAGAAAATTCATAGTCAAAACAAACAATTTTTTCCTCATTTTCTCTTCTCAGGATATAGAACCAGAAGAACTATCCGTTGACGTCATGGCATTCATGACAGGCCTCTTTTCAAATCAATAGCAATTGCTCAACCAGTCTTTGCAGTTTTAAGCAAAGAAAAGAAAAACCCCAAAACAACAGAAATATTTGGAATTTTTGACTTTTAGGAAAAACTTCAGAATATTTTTTGTTTCAAGGATTTTATGTTTTGGGGCACACAATATTCGTTGAGTTACGCTGCATATAAACATTCTGTGATCTGCCTTAGATAAGGCAACCGCCAACGAAAAGCTGAGTTGAACTTACTCTTAATCTGATTCTGAATGCGCCAACTGACGGAACAGGTTCTATTGATTTGCGGACAGCCATTCACTTTCCTTGCGCCAATCGTCAAAGAAGTCACGTATAGAGATATAGAAGTAGAATTACTAATCTTGCACGAAACAAACATAGCGCAGCAAACAACGAAACAAAAAAAGTGCGCAAAACAAAAATGGATTTTATAATGAAATCAACACGTTTAGTGGTTGCGACGAGAACGTATTATTCTCGGCGTGTTTACATCGTAACAAGGTAATTTAATTGCTATTTAAGAGTCATTTTAAAGTTTCAATTTATTATGCTTAAATATGTGCAATTCTTTGGAAGTTTAGTCATAGTTACGCATCAGAATGAGGTACTCGTAATTCAGGAGAATTGGCCCATAAGAACAATATAGGTGGCGGAAAACAACTACCGACATTACTGAAATCGAACCTGGAACCTAGTGTATCGCTAAACTTTGATTCTAATGATCGTCCTGTTGCCTTTGGAGGTTTGATTTTCTTATTCCAATTCAGTGAAGTTTGGGTTATGAATAGGGTTACCAGATTAGACATTTCAAAAAAGAGCACCATAACTAGAAAATAAACTGAACAATATTTTATAAAAACGTTTGATTAAAACACTACGAAACGACAAGATACTATTTGGTGTGTTTTTGGGCTATTAAATCACACCCTGATTGATTTTATAGTCTCTATTGAATGGTATGGAGATGGACTTCAAATATTTGCTTTTAACACGACGATGTCATACGCCACATAATCGTAAAGCAATAGAAGGCGTGTTTTTTTGTACTGCGGTGCAGGTTAATTGGGGGCTAGGCTATCCGGGTTAACTTACACATATTACACAAACAACATACCCTAGTTGTTTGTGTAATGTGTGTAAGTTAACCTGGATAGCCCCCAATTAACTTGCACCGCAGTACAACGACGCTTGTGTCTATACCTATTTTTGTTTTTGTTTCTGGAAATAATGAATTATCGCCCCAAATGTGAGGCAATTTAAATGAGTAAGGTTTCGATAGGAGTTTGGACTGACAGCCAAGCGGTTATTAAGGCGCTAACTGGTACATCTATAAATTCAAAGATTGCAACAAACAAACAGATGAGCTTGCGAGATAGACCTCTGCGGACTCCTTCATCGATCAAATTTTTCCTGTAGACTTTCAACTTGTCAGGAGACAAATCAGGAACTGGGAACAACTTTTTGCAATACACTCTCATCTTCGGGAACACCTAGAAGCCATGCTCAACTTATCGGATACAAGTTTCATTTTTGCGAGGCCGACGACGCAACCCCACAAGGACAAGTTTGCCATTGTTTTCCAGGCGGAGGTGCACGCCATCGAGGCATGTGCCGAGTTATGCCTGAAGATCGGCTACGGCAACAAGAATGTGGCTATATTCTCTGACAGCCAGGCGGCCCTGAAAAGACTATCAAAAAGTACAGTAACATCTGGGATCGTATATAGTTGCCTAAAAGCACTTCATAAAGTTGGCTTTCGGGGCAGAGTAACTCTATTCTGGGTCCCTGGCCTGGCTGGTATGATTGGCAATGAATAGACCGACGAAATGGCCAGAACAGCTTCGGCCGCTCCCTTCTGCGAACCGGAACTCTTTTGCGGTATTCCAACCAGTACAATTATGCAAATACCTACCGCCTATTGGGATAATCAACCAAGGTTGAGGCAGGCAAAGCTTTTAATCTCGGGCTACTCGCGTAGCAGATCAACTGAATTGCCAAAGTTAAACCGGAACAAGGTTAGAGCCATCTGTGGTCTCCTGACACTCAGGCCTGAGAGACCACTTGATAACTATACTATAGGTATACTGTATGCCAGCAATTACAATATATGCCAAATATATGCCAGCAAATAATGGGTTAAAAAGAAAATTCTTTAGTATTTTCCTTATCTATTTTTTATCATTGTCAATTTAATATAATAATTTGAGTAACAATAGCCTATTGTTTGACTAGACGTTGCATTGTCGTAATAATCGTTATTACACATTTTGCATATTTAATTAATAATGCACTATCGCACATAATCATCCAGGTGGAATTAATTCATCATTTGATTCATATGTTTTATATTTGTTGAATTTTTCTCATAGTTTATTTTTCTTAATTTAAATTAAACATATATGCATATATATATATTATATATATAGTATAATTTTACGTTTTAAATGACAATTTCGCAAATAGTTACGAGTAGGTTCAATTTAAAATGAGAGGTCCCGAGTCCGGACTGTGTATACCCTAGACCAAAATTACAAATTGTCAACAGCCATATGCGTTAAAAGTGTGTTTTATTTATGGTCAGTTTCAGGAGTTAGCCGATGAGGCTACGATGATGGAACCTTTGTTGACCTAATTTTTTATTCGAGTGTTAAAATCAACTCACCCACACTAGAAACATTTGGCAAAAATGTCAAGTCGCTAGCTCGATTCTATCGAAAGTTATTGTATATTTGAAATAACATTTGGGCAGGTAGGGATTCCTTTGGTGCGATCAGGACCATTTTCAATATTAAAAAACGACTATATAGGTATATCCTACTATAAACATTTGATCAAAGTTTCAGTTGTATAGCTTCATTCTATCGAAAGTTATCGCCTGTTTGAAGTACCATTTGTAATGGAGGTAGGGGTTCCTTTTGTCGAACCTTGCCCATTTTCAATGCCAACCAACTAGGTCCCACTACAAATAGTTGATCAACATTTCAAGTCGCTAGCTTCATTCTATCGAAAGTTATCGTGCGAACGGACAGACGGATAGACGGACGAAGGAACGGACAGAGAGACAGGCATGGCTAAATTGATTCAGGAGGTGACCCTGAACATTTCCATATATATGTATATTGCTATACCCCCGGAGCCTGCTTTAAAGCGCTTGGGATTATCGTAACGGACCCATTTATGATGCGATGTAGAAATCCCTTCCGATTCTGCCTTTGAAGCAGTTGTTCGCATGCAAATAATTGCCGGTCAATATCTCTCGGTTTTAACTCGTACGGAACCCAATTTCTTTGTTTCTGAATCATGCCCATGGCCTTGAGGCGTTTCGAGATGGATTGCTGAGTCACTCCCAGTGATTCAGCTAATTCTTCTTGCGTTTGGCACGAATCTTCATCGAGCACTGCTTCCAATTCGTCTTTGAAAATTTTTTCTCTCCCACCACCATGCTTGTCCTCGACATTGAAATCACCACTTTTAAAACGTTGAAACCACTCATAACATGTTCTGTCACTCAGAGCAACCTCACCGTAAGCAGGTACGATACGATTTAAGCAAAAGCGCATTGCCAATTGATACGCAAATAATCAAATGAAAGTTGCCTTTAGAGGGATAGGGACAGCTCTTCAAATTCCAACTGCCTAGTACGTTTCATCGTATCCCAGTCGGACAAGAATCGATACTGGACCGGTCCTGGATCGATGACTGTCTACTAAGGAATCGATGACTTTATCGGAGACACGTCGGAGATATTTGTATGGGCATGGCCGCTTTTGCGATACCCAAAATGAAGACAGGAATCGATCCGAAATTGATGACGGTAGTCGATGGAGAATCGATGACTGGAGTCAACGTAGAATCGATACTGGGGTCGAATTGGGATCGATGACTGTAGTCAACGTGGAATCGAATCCGGATCGATGACTGGAATCGATTCCGGACCGATGACTGTAGCCAACGAGGAATCGACACAGATCGAATTCGGATCGATGACTGTATAAATGGGCTGAATCTATTTAAGCCTGATATACAATCCGTCCAGAAACTAAGTGTCGTGATTGATTTCACGGCACTTTTAATTTAACGGTGGATTGTATTCATGGCTTACAAAAAAAAAATAACATACATTTCCTTATTCCATATTTCATATATGACAACATGCGCCGCCAAATGCCAGATATGTACTTTCAAATGAATTCAAATTTCAGGCTAACTCAGTACATAATTGAAAACATTTGAATTTGTTCAGCTTCGGAGACAAACCGATGAATGGAACCGGTAAGGAATCGAAGACATTTCGATTCCGCTGGCATCGGAGACAAATGTCCGACTGGGATGAGTAACATACTTGCTATTCCGCATTACCCCTTCGTGTACTGATGGAATCCAACACATATGCAACTACTAGGCAGGCACTCTTAATTCGTATAGAGTCCCATCATTCGATGAGCCTCAGCTGCAGTTTTTTTTTTTTCAAATGGAAGCAGAAGATCAAAACTTCCCGCAAATGACGCGAACTTGGCTCGAAAACAGACGTTTTGAATCGCGAATCTTATTAAAAATGCGAACAATTTTACTAATGCGGGGATGTCGATACGTTTACAGACGTCCAAACTCACTTTGTGACACTTTTGAACTACGTATTTTGACCAGCCCTCACCGATACAGCCGTCTGTCGGAAAACGGCGGAACCAAAGTTGTACACCGATTGTACAACTTTTTTTTTCTAGCACTGTATGCTTATTATATGACTACAAATAAATAGTGCAAACATCTAGATAGTGCAATTGCAGGATTGCAAGTGCATCGTTACATATGGAAATGTGAATATGACGCAAGTTACGCCTTTCTGGCAGTGTTAGTAGTAGACAAGAGTCATGCCAAAGTCTGTATCATACAGACTTTGGCTTGACTCTTGTGTCTAGTGGAAACTCATGATCAGTTTGGTACAGGGAAACAAATCTAGAGATAAAAATCCAAAAATACAAAAAGGATTCTGCCTTCAACAAAGTAAGCCATTTATACTAACAACCGATCAACGGGTTATCGTTCCAAGTCCACGTTGATTTAAAAATAATGCTCCTTATCATTACTGAACAGAAGCATACCGACGAATCGAAAATCGCTACGATGATTTGCGCCACAGCACACGTAGACAGCGATCTATGTATAACACCAACCATCCTACGTGGGGAGTATAGTAAGTTCGCGGATTCGGCAGAATGGTGGAAATTTACTTGAGAGTGAGTGACAATGTTTTCAGTGATTTTCCACTTTAGATAGTGCGAAACGAACCTGCCTTGTATACTCGTACATCATAACATTATCACGAAAAAGGGCTTAAGATTCGTTCATTTGGGACTGTGTTCGGGGATTCTTCTTTAATTCAAGCAAGGCAGAGATTGGGAAACTCGATTTTATCCTGGTGTAAATTGTCTCTTGGATTGTGATCGTAATTACTCGATGATAACTCAACGATGGCGACGATGACGGTATTTAATCTGCTACTACTACTAAAGTTACTCAAATAAAAAAAAAACCTGACCTCGCCTCCGCCTTCTCGCCCATTCCGCGAACTTATCCAACTACCCTCCTATATGTAGCGATACTTGATAGATCCCTTATATGGCCAAAAAAGTAGGCGAGCCATTCAGAGTTAACCTCTACTTCTTACCAGCTCAAGAAAGGAAGATACTTCCCTCTTCATTCACAGCTAATATAGTACTTCCTGTCTGTGGCTCTTGTCGTGTCGCTGTCTTTTTTTATGTTTATGCTAAAGCTTAGGGGATACCCTTTGATGCGAGGTCACAGCCTTGGCGGGAAGGAGATTAGTGTAGTGGGGCTGGGAAGGGGTTGAGTTTGAATGAGGTACCGGTGTATAGCGATTCATGAAACCCAGACATTTCATTGCAATTTTTGCAATGTAGAAGATGTGACCAGACCAGTTTAGTTTACTACAGATGTTAATACCTAGCACGGTCAGTGTGGGGGAATCAGTAATGCTGACCCCATCGACAAGAATAGGCTAGACGGCAGATGGAGCATATCGTTTATTGGAAATAAGAAATCATTGAGTTTTGGAGGCATTAATCTCTACTCGATCGCGATCTTGGTTGATAGATGTAGCACTTTGGCGGGAGTCAGCTACAGAATTAAAAGTATAAGTAGAATCAAGGGTGGTGTCATCTGCAAAATTGTGAAATAGGTTTGGAGTCACACTTAAAAGATCGTTGATGAACAGAAGTAAGAAGTCTGCAGTAATTCTTTCGAAAATATTGTTAATTGCTTTCAGCAGGGCGTTTTTGAAGGATCTTCAAGTTATTGTCTTCACTGTAGTAAGCCATCAACCACAGCTGTGATGACGACGTTTACTGCAGGGGTTAGAAATTGGTACTCCGCGTACCAGTCTGAACCCTTACTGAACTCGCTTTCCTAGAACCAATCAAGCCTTGTGGTGATTATACATAGAATTTTATTGAAAAACAGCAGCGATCAATAATGGCATGTAGCTTTTATTCCAGGCTTTTCCGCATCGTGCCACAATCAATTTAGGAGATAACCTAAATTGGATTTGATCTCGTTAGGATTAACGAGTTTTCAAATTCTCTTAATATGAACGCTTTCAAGATTTACTTGAGCTGGACAAATCATTTCCCCATTAATAATAAAAATTACTAATGTTAGTGTCACCATACGAGTACACTGTCGAACTCGAACATGGTACAAGTGGACCGGTTTTCTTCAGGTTTATGTGAAGTGTGTGTGTGTGTCTCTTGAGCTATTCAGAGGACATTTGTACCAGGTTCGTGTTCGAGTTCGACAGTGTATGGTGACACTAATAAACACTCATACTTGGTTGCAATTATGTGTAAATATTTAATAATATACGAGTGACTACTGCACAGTACACGCAGTACGTTACATTGCTGCAATGTTTAGATATTTTACATAATTCAGTACATGTGCCATTTAATCTAGAATGCACTTGCTTATCAACATACGTACGAGTACGTACTGCAATTGTTTATAAGACAACTGTCTGTTCCATTGTACAATATCTATAACTTTTTTTAACGTTTATATTAAATATACGTATTACCGAACACAGAAGTGTCGACGTTTTAAAATTTTAAACGGAATTCATTAATTTGATCGTTATAATCGAGCATTTAAGGTGCTGCTTCCCCATTCACTTAAAATCTAACGGATTACCGTGATTAACCACAGCACACATAGACCACTTATGCATCCGTTGTGATACCACCAAGACGCTATTCCTTACCCTATACCCGAGGTACTCAACCAGCCGGCGTTGGCAATAAAGCGAATGATTTAAATCGCAGTAACATCCACAAGACCCTCTAGGTTTTGGAAAAAAGAGTCCTGGAAATCTCCACCTCCTATTAGCCAAAGCTGGAGAGTAGCAAATAAGGTGGGGAACACTCTCCTTCTCGTCCTAATCCTGACAACTTCTACAGTAGTCGTGACGAGGAACACGAATCCTGCTCGCAAGTTAGCTTATAGGACAGTGCCCTGTAATGACCTCCACTACTCTACTAATGTGATTAGGATCTAGTCTGGGCCATATTCCTCGTTATTTGGCAAATACTACCGCTTAACCATCTTGCATTGGCCCTGCCGACTGCGGCGGACTTGATTGCCATTTTACACACTGCTATAGGCGTTTTGATGATGTGGTTGGGATGCGTATCATTGGAACAGATTGTCCCTTGACGGGCCAGCTCATCAGCCTTGCAATTACCCGTTAAACCACTGTTGCCTGGAATCCAACCAACAGTAATATTATGCCCCTTACACACTACATAAATGGATAAATCTCGAGATTTAAGCAAATCTACCCCTAAATCTCCTAGATTTACATTTATCAAGATTAATTAATCTACATTTCCAAAAAGATTTAAAATTAATCTCGTCTGAAATCTTGGCATTTTCTTTGACCTTCGCCCGAATGTATGCAGTAGAAACGGACATATTAAAATAAAATAAATAACTGGCGCAACAGTCCAATTTGAACCATGGCCTCGGGATGAGTTAGCATCATCTCATTTTCTAGATCGTGACGGTCTTGTGCAGAAGTGTGTGGTCAGCAACACGCTAAACCGAGTTATTTACCCTATAAATGGGTACACATTTAACAGCTGAGTGGGCTCATAGTCCGACACGTAAATCCCCTTTTTTTATCGAAAACTACCGCATTCAGTAGGAATCGAACCGGGGCCCAGTGCGTAGAAGGCGAACGTGCTAACCGTTGCGCCATCCGGACTACAAGAAACGGACATATTGCAGATATTTGGCCGGTTTTAAAAGGGGTTACCAGTTCAAGTTGCACCACTTTTTTGTAGAGTTGCGTTCGTATAACGTTTGTTCTTGCTAGTGTTTGGAAAGTTCGCCTAGAATACCGGACAAAGGCAGCACTTTTGGAAATATGGATGAAATTTTTAGGTGCGTTTTTTTTTCAACAGCCATACAGAGCAGAGCAGGTTAAGATCACACAATTACACTAACAATTTGATCTGAGCTGCTGTGGATATTCCCAACAAAGACATGCCCCGTTTTCGTGTTTGCTCTCGATCGGTTTTTTGCCGCTTAACCTGATCTACTCTGCTCTGTACGAAAAACGCAGATTTTATAAAAAAAAAAACAAATAAATAGCTCGGGTTCCAACTACATATTTCGTGTAGATACTAGTATTTCGGGAGCAACTTGCTTAGACACTAGATTACTTCATCTGTGGCTTAATCTGGGTGTGGTGAGTTTAAAATTGTATGTATTTGACAGTTGCAGATTAATTCAGCCGGCGCAGATGAAGTAATCTGGGTATAGTGTAAACGTAATATTAGCTTAGTACTGCTCCCGAAATACTAGTATCTACACGAAATAAATATCTTTGTAGTTGTTCCATTATAGCAAAACTACAAACTATCGGGAATAAAGTAAATACAGCTTTTATGTCACTGCTACAACCACCACCAATACTCCCATATGTAAGGAGCGTACTAACAGAATGGCCTCTTTAACAAATTCAATTTTCATATCTCTAAAGAAGATTCTTGTGTTGAATAGAACCAATTTTTAAAATTCAATTCTCATTCAAGCTCAATGCTAACACTGGCTTAGCTACACTCTCAGGCTAGTAACTATACCGAGTTCTACAATTTGTTCCTTATTATCATTAACATATCTTGATCGAGCATAATGAAGGCACGTGCTAGGTTAACAACATAATCTTACCGTCATGGAATCACCAATTTGAATAATCAGACGCCCATTAATTCCACCTACCGGCTCATTAAAAATTTTCGCTCAAATTTCCCACGGCTTGATAATCTTTTTTTTCGTGTGTGTGGATTAACACTATATCTATCTATTAAAATACATTTAGTTTATGTGAATTGACTGTGAATTAAATTAGCTATTTATATATTTCCGTTCTTAAACGACATTTTTACGGGTAGACATAAATACGAGTGATCAACCTTGAATTTCTAATGAACTTTATGCAGAATTTAAATTTTAAACGAAATTATAAACCGGCATCAACCCGTAGAATGTTTGACAACAAAACCAACGAAAGTCTAAAGTGGCCATTCCACAGTCAAACAATTTTGACGCGTTTGACATCAATTTCTTTTTATATCAAATTGGTTGCTATGACACTAATGTGATTATTGTCAAACTGTTGATCAAAAAATTATTACTTTTACACTATTAGTCAAAAATTTGACACAGAAAGTAGTCAAATATTCGAATGTATAATGGCCGCTTTATAAAATGATTTTAATAAAAAAAAAAAATCGAATTCAGTGCAGACAGAACGATACCAGCTTTCTTGAATTGTATTGAATATAATTACCTTGGATGATTATTCTTTTTTGTTTTAATGCGTAGAAATATTATGTACAGTGAAAATAATTAGATGGATCGCGGAAATATATACTCGTACATGGGTTGACTAAATCAAAAGATTGTCTGCAGTTACCACACTAGTTGAACATGTTCCTGCCTATAATGGTAAATTAATGAGCTCATTTAAAACTTAGTCAGAAAATATTGCTAATTGTAATAATATAATTATGCAAAAATGTATCTTATCATTCGAAGCAAGATACATACTATGATTTCATTACACATAGATGCATAGCGCATACGTACATAATTTTATAAGAAACATAATATTGTGAATATTAATTTGAATTCTGGTGCCGACTCGACTGCCAGCCAAAACAAAAGCGTGTGCCAACAAACACCTCGCCGAAATATATTTGGTAAACATGTGTACAAAATAACAATTTCAGGAGGCACGATTATAGTAGAGATTGGAGATAGATGGGACAATTTACATATTCTTTTCATGGCATATCTTCTATTTGAATAATAATAGTATGTACTCGTTTTCGTATGTGCGAATGTATGATAATTCATAAGAGATGGATAAATACATGCATGCATATCTAGATCGTTTCAGTTTTGGTCAATGTCTTATTTGATAGTCTAGTCTAGAAAATAATACAGAAATTTTAAGAAATGTGCCAAAACGATTAATCAAAAATATTCAAATTGACTTTTCCTGAATTGTTGATGGTCAATTCAGATTGAAGAGTACTTGACACGTAATTAATTTTAAACACAAAAGAAAATGGGTTCAAGTAAACTAAAAATTACCCGGTTATGGGTCGTTTTCACAATGTCTGGTTAATGTTTATCATATAGATAAACGCTAAACGGCACCCATTCGTCAGTTAACAATTTAAAGGATGATAATTCTTCCGTTTGCACATTCAAATGAGACAATTAGGCTTGTTTCACACCTATTCGGTTCCGTTCGGTTCGTTTTCGGTTGCAACCGAAAACGAATGAAGCCCTTTTACACATACACGGTTTTCACACGGTTTATATTAGGTTCTGTATTTTGTTCCGTACACAGGTGAAAATATCAACACATAAGTCTTTCCATGCTTCCTGCGTCTTAAATTTATCCTTATATTTTTCGAAAGTTTTGTCCCACAGCACTGGTTTTGATTCCACTGCACAAATTAGCCGATCCAAATCAACAGCTGGTAAACCGCTCATTTTATCCGAAAAACTTCGACAGACAAAAAATAAAAAAACAGATGTTTTCCTTTAAGTAAATCCACTCGCTATCAGGTTAAAACCGAAAGTGAACCGTGCATGCGTGAACACCTTCATTGCTTGCTGTTCCTTGGACACGGGTTCGCGCCTTATTGAAACCTGATGAAACCTATTCGTGTCGAGGGAGTATGTATTCGGTTCTGTACTGTTTCACACTTGTCGGTAGCGACCGAAAACAAACCGAACCGAATGGAACCGAATATGTGTGAAACAAGGCTTAAACTGGTCACAAAAGAACAGAGTGCTGCAAATTTATTCGATGGAAGATTTGAAACCAACTCAGCCGCAAATTAATGCGGAGAGACGGTACAAGTCACGGTCGATATTGAAGTAGGAGTTTAATTGCAGCATATGTTACATCCAACATTTTACATCTGATGCATCTTAGAGATTTCTTGTTTTGACCCACAGTTTGGTTTGACTATCTGATTTAGTGACTTCTAATGTACACATTTACATCGAATTGTGATTCTTGTTTTTTTGCTTTTCAATTCCAATTGCCACCATCATCGTTACTCGAAAGTCTAGCTAGGATCGTGGAAAAAAATCGGTAGTAAATTGGGGTCGCAAATGAAGAAAGTTTAAGAAGCTCTGCTATAGGGTCATCCCTTACCCTTAGTGCTATTGCACATAATTACATACTATTTTTTGGCCACGATAGGATTTGAAGCTATTCGGATAAGATCGGATTGACGATGTCTCAACGCACTAAGCTAACGACCCCCCCCCCCCCCCCCCTAATGATTCCGAGAAAACAAGTGTGCTTTGTATTAACATTAGTTTTTTTTCGTTTAACTAAATGGGTATTGATCTTCTTGGCTCTTCGGCTCTAAGATCCCAACACCGGTATTAATTTTTTTTTTTTCCAAAACCCGATTTGTAAGCGTTTACCGCAACATGGGGAAGCCGGTAACTCAGTGTGTTTGAGGCGTCAGTTTGATGTCTCATCATACCGGTTATTCGTTGGTTCGAGTTCCGCCGTGGTCATGGATGTTTGTGTTGTCATCCTTATTCACTGTTACTTCTATGAGAAAGTAACAGTGAAAAGCAGTATTTTAGGAACCATGAAAGTCACTAAAGTAACTAAAAGCAACAACAAATCACTAAAAGTAACAATAAGTCACTAAAAGTTACAAAAATTCGGAACCAATTTTTCGGGCGACGTCCATTGGCCACCGTTCCGTATTATGTTGCATTTCGCATCGGCAGACTACACGTTGCAGTTTCCATTCGTGATGCGAAAATTCGCATCCATGTTGTGTTTGCCGGCCTATATAAGGCAAAAAACACCGATTTGGTCGTGAGACGTGCCTCCCATTAGCATTCGAAACAGGAGGGACCCCTTCGGGGGGAAATCGTGCTTAATGTAACAAAAATTCACTAAAAGTCAATAAAAGTAGTAACAAAAAGTTCAGCTCATCATTAGAGCTTTTAAATAATAGTCGTGTTCTTCTGGAATTACCCAGTTCTAGTTTAGTTTAGGCGGCACAAAAAAAAAACATTGTATTTGACCCATTATAGGGTCTTTCCTGCGGCAGCCGGTTCTTCGGAACCGGAACGACCCGTTTTTCAACAGCCAAGAGCTGCCAAACCCCCTCGATGGAAGAAGAATTGCAGTATTATACTTATCCATTGCCCCCTCTCAAATTCGTGATTTCTCCGGTGAACGACACGATTTCCGTGCCGCCATGAATATACAGTCATTTCCACAAGAGCGTATACTTTGTAACTTTTTAATGCACCATTTCTCAAAGAGTGGTGGGGGACTTTTAGTTACCTGCATTTTTCCTCTTTTTCGCATTGTATAAATTTGGTCATTCTAAGTTCAAGTAGGAGAGTGATAAGACGTCAAATGAAATGAGTGCGATTTACAAAAAACTATTCGAAGCTGTGTTTTTAGTAAGTCATCCGAAAGGACAAAAAATGACACCTGCATCGGCCGGAAAGTACCTGAAAGTTTCGACACAGTTTGTGAATAAGTGGATAAAGCGTTTTAAAGATACTGGAAATGTAGACGATCTACCTGGTAGGGGTAAAACCCGAAGCACTTCAAAAACCCAGGATAAGGCCATCATTGATATTTTTAAGAAAAATCCGTCCGTTACTACCTTAGTGCAAGCAAGGAAATGTTATCGAAGAAGAATATTTACGTGTCCTTGAATACGATTCGGCGAAGATTACAAGAGGAAAACATCAAAACCAGGTATGCCTTGATGAAACCATTACTTACCGAAAACCAGAAGCGAAGACGTGTAGAGTGGGCTAAGGAAAACATCGATCGTGATTGGGACAACGTGATCTTTACGGATGAATCAAGTTTTGCTGTAAATACGTTCAGGAGACGAGTGTGGTCACAAAAAGGAGAAGCTGTCGTGAACCGAACCGTTAAACACCCTGTGAAGGTCCATGTTTATGGATGCTTTTCTGCACGCGGTTTCGGAAAATTAATAACGTTTACCGGAATTCTTACTGCTGAAAGGATGATCATTTTGTACAAGAAAGGATTATTGAAGTCTGCTAGGATGCTATATGGCAACGACAACACCGATTGGTTTCTACAAGAAGATAACGATCCGAAACATAGAAGCCGGTTGTGTACACGCTGGAAAGAAGAATGGGATTAATGGGGATTAATGAAGCAGAAGCTTCAAGGAAAGCAAATAAAAGGAGCAGCACATTTAAGGCGAACGCTACAAAAAATTTGGAAGAACTTATCGACAGACTACGCGGAAAAATTGGCCGAAAGTTGTCACCGAAGATGCCAGTCAATAATCAATAGTGACGGCGATTGGACCATGTATTATTTTAAATATAATTGCGAAAATGTGTTTTGTATTTACTTTCAATAAAAAATAAAATTTCTTACTTGTAACATTTTGTTTTTATTTTGTGAGGTATACGGTCTTGTGGAAATGACTGTATTTCACACAAACATGCGCCAATTAATAGGGGATATCTACACGTTTAAAGGCACTTTCCATACAAAATGACGAGCGAGGACAGACTTTTCAAAGTTGCAATCCTCAGTAGCCCTGCAGTGTTTTCATTTTCGGTTGAAAGATTATGTAAAATATAATAAGGACGATCGCTTCGTTTGCTCAATTTACATAAAAGTAGTGAACCGTCCTAGCGTACCCTTATCAAAGATTCTAAGTTAATCCACGGAGTAGAAAGGTTTCTGATATTTGAGCATACATGCATTATGTACACATTGTCGTCAGAAGCATAGCAGCGGCAACAGTCGCAGTATCGTCTGTATCTTGGGTAATGAGCTTTCCTACACCTACCCCACATGAGCAAAGGTTTTGCTCAAAAATTTATAAAAAACTGTAACTGTAACTATAAAATAAACCAAAGACCACTCCCCCATCCAGACTATTAAGAAAAATCTACAAAACATACTCCTTGAAAACAACTTCCCCGTAAACAATTACATTTCACACAAAAACCATCTTCAAAACTAGATAAAAATCAGCATAGCGTTTGACCTGCAACCCAATCGATGATCATATTTACAAAACAGCCCATTGTTTGTTCATAGGAGTCGAGTAGGCATCCGATTCGCTTATATGGAAGTTAAAAGATACATCTATTTTTTTCGTTTCCTTCATTCTCTCGCATAATATCTATTTCACAGCAGAACGTTTCCTGCTTTGGAAGTGATCAGTTCAGTTTTCATTCAACATCTCCCAAGATCAGTGTTTTGCACAAGATTCATTTTCATTTTTTCTCCCAAAACGTTTTGAAGCTACACGCCCTAGGCAAATTTGAGATCAAGAACTCAATTGCATTTGAAACATTCGAAAAAAGAAACTAGAAAATTAATCCTTGTCAAAAATGGAAAAGGAGATTTCAAAGAAACAAACAAAAGAGCCATGCAAAAATGATCGCAAATCATATTTGCAAAAAGTTATGCTAACCAGGTTCGATATCTAACTTTAGTCATCATTTTCAGATCTCATAGATTCGAGACATAAATTTGTGTAAATAAACGAAAAATCTGATAATTTATTGATCGTAAATTTTTTTTTCTTGATTTTCTATTTTTAGGATGGGATCATTCAATTCAGCACCAAAAATCAACAATCCCGACTCGCAAGATGATAGTTTGGAAATTCCGCACGGTCTGTCGACAAGCGGTCTAATGCAGTTTTGTAAGATGATGCGTGGTGAGAATCGCCCACAACTTTTGACTCGTTACTTCTTGAAGCCGATTGACGATAAGGCGATTATAAGCAATGAGATCACGGCCGGCTTGCAAGTGTTAAAATTAAGTGCTGTTTCAAGAGGTAAGTTCTCGATTCGATCATTTTATGCTATGAAGTTGATTAAGTGCTAATTTATTGTAATTTTGTATTTCAGTTTGCAGTGCACCTGTCACGTCGGCGAATCACTTGCGCATTTTCCAATGGAACATTCTTTCCCAATGTAAGTACCTTTAATTATTACTAAGAAGCTTTCTAGAACGCTTGTCGTCTGTTTGGCACGGTTACGGCCGTGTTTTTATTCGTCATTTTGATATGATTTCTGTAAGTCAATCCAATTGAATTGAATGAATCAATTCACCTGGATTGACTTATAGAATTCTGAAGACGGCGACTATTATACACTATTCCGCACTACAGTGATAGTAAATCTCCACAAGTATTAACAACATTTTCTGAAAATATTCCGCGCTTAACGGCTCGACTAGACTTGAGACTGTCGTTTAATTGAAAATACTAATATGAAAAGGCATACTTATTGAAAAATCTTGTTTGTATTAAATTGAATGGACTCTTGGAGATTCCTTTTTAATGATTTCTTTTTTGTTCCAGGTCTTGGTCAAAACAATGACGGATTCGTCAAATGTCCCGAAGAAGCCTTAACCTGGGAAAATCGTAAATACCTAATCGTCGAAGAGATTGTTCGCAACAATCCCGATGTCATCTGCTTACAGGTACGCTACTAAATACCACCTCTTGCAACTCCATTGTAAACTCTGTTTATCTCTACCCCAACAGGAAGTCGATCATTTCAAATTTCTTGAACGAATGCTCGGAACGCAAAACTACAGCGGCCTCTTCTTCCCGAAGCCCGACTCACCGTGCCTCTACATTCAGGATAATAACGGTCCGGACGGTTGTGCAATTTTCTACAAACGTGATAAATTCAATTTGATCAATTTCGATACACGTATCCTTGAAGTTTGGCGTGTACAAAGCAATCAAGTGGCAATTGTTGCAAATCTTCAAGTGAAAGAGACGGGCAAAGAGATTTGCGTTTGTACTACACATTTGAAGGCTCGCAATGGAGCGCTTCTGTCCAAGTTGAGAAATGAACAAGGAAAGGACTTGCTGCGTTTTGTCAATGCTACGGCTCAAGATCGTCCTGTTATTTTATGCGGAGATTTCAATGCGGAGCCCATTGAACCGATTTATAGCACGGTTTTGAATTATAGACCGTTGGGCTTGTCAAGTGCATATGCAGATCTCAGTGAGAATGGTGATTTGATGAAAGGGAAGCGTTGCGGTGATAGAGTGGCTATTTGTAATGGAAGTCAAGAGACGGAAGAAAATATAGAAGAGCCATTAGGTCCCGCCGAATTGTCGGCCAGTCGTGAACCAATGTACACGACTTGGAAGATTCGTGAAGAGGGCGAGGTGTGCCATACTATCGACTATATCTTCTATTCAAAGAAATATCTTAAGGTACAGTACTCCGATTTTTTTCTAGATAATAAGTTATTTAATCAGCTGCTGATCTGCGTTGAAAAATTCAAAGTGCCATAGTCATAGTTACTACTATTTTTTTCCTATCTCTCTTTACAGGTCAACAATTGTCTTCAGTTCCCCACGGAAAATGAAATTGGGTTGAATCGTACGCCCAGTTTCCAATACCCCTCCGATCATTTTTCGCTGATGTGCGACCTAGAACTAATAGATAACGTTACAAACAACTCAAATTCATAACAAGACATTTGAAGCCAAAATGTGATATTAGATAAGTACTCGTATTGTAGTGTAGTTGCAAATTAGGAAAAATTAATGGTTTCCAAAATAAGTTTTTAGTTCACATAGACAGACACACTAATTCATATATTGCAGATAAAGACGTCGATTTGTTTTGGTTGAAATTTCGAATTCCGCCATTTACCAGTTTTAAATTTTATCTTGTTTTTTTTTTGTTTCATACTAAACAATTTATATCTTGCAAGATTTTTCTGGAGGCGAAACATATTTTTTAACGCATACATAGAAACGGTACAAAGAAATAATAAATGTCTAATATTAGAGAATATATAAAGTAGGTTAGTGTGTACTTTATCATGGTCATGTTCTTTTTTTAGATTGATTTTAATAGATAGACTTTTTAAGTGAAACCCAATAATACTACAATTAAATTATATTTAACGCTAATTTTGTAATTTATTGTTGTATATTTTTAGAAGAAACGTTCAGGTGAAATAAATGATTAGAACTAATTTAAACTTTTCTTTTTGTTTTTATCTTATTTTATGTGTTTTTTTTTTATTTATGACTTGCCGCTTAGTAAACACAATTATCCGAAAATATTACAGATGTACTTTCATATTTTCCTTTGAACAGCAGGTTTTCTATTCCATTTTAATAGGGACACTCCATGAATTACGAGGGTAAGGTAAAAAGTTCTCGGCCTGACAGCGATTTTCTGTTAAAAAACTATTTTATTTTTCTACATAATCTTCCTTGACTTCAACAGACTTGGTCCAGCGTTTCTGCAACGTCAGTATTCCTTCCCGGAAGTCAGAGTCTGGAAGACTGTGAAGATATTCATCTACTGCCCTCTCAATTTCTTCATTGAATACGAAGCGCTTCCCAGAAACAAAGTTCTTCAAGTTTGAGAACAGATGGAAGTCTGAGGGTGTCAAATTAGAAGAATAGGCGGGATGGTCGAGCAAATCGTACCCCAAATCCCGCGGTTTTGCCATCGCCAACGCACACTTGTGTAGGTACAGGGTACAGGTGCGTTGTCCAGGTGAAAGATGATTTTTTTCTTCTTCAAGCCTTCTTGTCGCGAATTTTGGCATCCAGCTGGTCAAGAAGTTTGGAGTAATATTGGATTGGTGGACATCCGGACGGAGTCTTAGGTAGCATAATGACCGTGATGGTCGGACCACGCCACCTGCCGAAGCAAAAAGGCCCCTCAACGAGCAAAGCAGCGGCCTATGCTTGCTGTAGCTCAGTTCGGGAGACGGGGTTTTCGCTGCTCGTTGCCCCTGTCCTTTACGTATTAACAAAAATTCATAGGCCTGGGGAGACAACACAAACAGGGGAGGTAAAAATGGGGAATAAAAAAAAATAGTCGGTAAGGATGGAATGGTTGGCGGACGGATCAGACGCCCACGCGGTCGCACCTGGGTCGGGGTGTAATGGGACCCTCGGCCTCTGGTTTCGTACCACCAACAGATCACTACTCATCAGGTGCTGCTTCGATCTGCCGGTGGGAGCAGCACTACCAGACCATAATATGGTTCATTGCAGGTGGTTCATTACAAAGTTTTACTTAAAATCCGAAATCAGCTACTCCAAAAACCCCCGGATATTAGCTTTCAGCAAGATTGAACGTATTTAGAGAAAACAGTGTTGCCATTTTGCACTAGCCATTTTTTTTATAACTTATCATCAGATTCGCAATCAGCGACCCTAAAAACACCCACACAAGTTTCTACCGAATATGATAATAATAGGAAACTTTAATTCTTTTTTTTGCGATTTAGCCTCACTGGGCAAGGTAGAATGATCCACTAAAGTACTTCTAAAATTCTTAGGGGCAGTTGCGAACAGCTAGATTTATAATACGTCCAAGGTTTAAGGTCGTTGTGAGTGGCCAAATTACGATTTTCGTGATATCTGGCTATCAGTCTGCTCATGCTCACGTCGGGGTACCGAAAGGCACCATGAAAATAGCCATTAATGGACAATTTCTGCTGAGTCCGAAAGTGGCCATGTATGCCCACTTTCGATTCGCATTCAATGTTCACTTTCGTTTAAAAACGAAAGTGAGTATGTACATAGTTATTTTCGCTTTGCTTTGCATACCTTATTTCAATTTGAGACCGAAATTGTACATAGACAAAAAAATGTTTGATGCAGATTTGCTAGGACAAAATGGATGCTGAGGCATATAGAAGGAGTGAAACAAGCGACCTAGGGCTATATATCGAGCGTCGCAATTTCCTGGGGGTGGAGCTAGCGCAGCTCGTTCCAAACCGAAATTGTCCATGCACACTTTGTGCGATACTAAGAGTTGTGAATCAACAGTCCCTGTGTGGGCGATTTGTTCCATTAAATTAAAATTAAATTAAAATTTTAAACCGCGAGTGCTCCCGCAGCTTCTAAACTCTAACCAATATCCTTCATTAATTCCTTTCTACAACCGACATTTTTATTTTCTTCTTAAATAAACGACGTTTTGGGGGCGACCGGTAGCGCAATGTGTTGAGGCATCAGTCTCATGTTTGACTACCGGCGTTTCGGGTTCGAATCCCGTCCACGACGATGTTCGTGGCCATGGATGTGCAGGAGGTGCATGCTGGCAACTGCATTCTTCCGAAACCAATTTATGCCAACGAAACGTCAACTGGGCCACATGGAACAGTTGACGCGCTATGCCCCACAAGGGGTTAGGGCAATTGAGTATATTTAAAATAAATTTCCCGGTGAACTGTAAATATGACTGTGAACAGGAAAAATAATTCTCACCATGCGATAACTGTCAAATCTTTTCACGGAGCTTTTGATCGTGGAAAATTTGTATTTTCATGTTCACGTTCACGGTGAAGTGTAGAGCTCTTTTAACTAACTAGATCTCACTACCAACATTCTACCAAATTTTCAACTTGCTAGTGTCATTCTATCGAAAGTTATCTAATATTACGTTTACACTATCCGCAGATTACTTCATCTGCGCGCTGATTATTTAATCAGGGCCTGATTACACAGCAGATTACTTCATCTGGGGAGCTTCATCTGCAGCAGATTACGCACTCTGATTATCTCAACGTAAACTCACCACACGTATGGTGAAAATAAATGACAAATTGAAATGTCAATTACCGTGTAAATGCAAATAGCCATATGCCCATTTTATTTGTGTTTTTGTGTTCGTTGCAGCGCGGAATAGTGCTCGTCAGACCAACAAGGACGAGAAGGATTCTTCTACGCCCAACGCTACGACAAGTCCACTGGTGGAAAGGTATCGGAGTATTTGAAAATGTGAGTATGCCAGTCATGGCCCTTTTCGTCGTCCGAGTGAAAGTGGGTTCTCTTGGTTATCATGTCATTGATTTTTGTGTTCGTTGCAGCGCGGAATAGTGCTCGGTGTTCAGACCAACAAGGACAAGAAGGACACGTTCAAAAGCCGACGATATTTCCAATTGCATGTTGTCTCGAATCATGGCAATAGCATACCAAAATTGCTCAAAAACGATCCCACATATCTTGCTTGCGACCGATGCTACGCAACATTCGAAACACCTCTGGCGCGACATAAGCATGAGATGAAACACAGTCCGGACGATCCGTATCTGTTCAATCAATGCCCGAAAACTTTCCTGAAACGAGGATATCGCACAACGCATCTTGTCAGTCACGACGATAGCAGGCCGTTTGTTTGCCCGCTATACAACTCCTCATTTCGTATGGTCAGCGAACTGAAGACACATCCGAGGGCATCTGGGCGATAAACCATACGCTTGCGATCTTTGCGGAAAACGCGATACGATTGTAAGGAATGCGGAATGGGATTTCGAGAAAAGAAGCATTCGTATTCGTATAAGCATAGAAATTTTAAGTGTGACCGGTGCGGAGGAGCTTTTGTGACAGAGTACAAATTAAATCAACATCGTTTAAAACATAGCGACCGACAAACGCCCACGAAGCGGTTCAATTGTGGGGTGTGTATGACGAGTTTAAAAAACGAAACCATATTGCAAGCTCATATGCATTGCCTGCGTTCACATTTTGGAGCGCTTCGGTTATTCAGCAATTGAAATGCATGTAAACGGAAAAAATCACTGATTTTTCCTGATTGCTGAATAACCGAAGCGCTCCAAAATGTGAACGCAGGCATTGAATGCACCTGGCCATCGTTTCTAACGACGTAGAGGAGATCGGTCACGAACCGGATAACCTCCTATTTTATTCTCTGTAAGGATATAGGTCTGAATCTAGTCGTTCGGAATATTATTATATTATCTTGTTTGTCTATTGTTTTCATTAAATGTTATTTTAAGAAAAGATTCGTTTCCTTTTTGTCGATGACCCATTCCCCCCATCCTGACCTGTAAGATGGGATTGGTCGTTAACATCTTTGTTAATCGAACTAGTTTTGCTGGTATATCAAATTGCAGCGTGATATTGTACAGTACATTTCGATGGATACTGTCGTACGGTTGTTTCAAATCGACAACGATTTTGTGTCGTTTTATTGCCATTACGTTCCGAAGATGCAAATAAAAAATTGTACATAGCAACATTACAAGATTAAGTCTTCTTCTGAAAGAAAACCCTTATGCCGAACGAGAATGAACGCAGAATGCAGCAGCGAAATGGAAAGTTAGAAAGCATGCATTTCCCTGACCTAGATTGAACGCAGCGGCAAAAGCAGATCTACATGTTGTTGTTTTGTCGCTGCCGCTGCTGCTGCTTCCTGCGTTCATTCTGGTTCGGGCATTACTGTTACTAGGTAATATCTGCGCTGCGAACACGACAAAAGTAGGACTTTTCATCCAGTACCCCCTGCCTTGTAAAATTTCCCTATTTGTTTGCACCATAATTTGTATTCCCAGATCCAATCCACTTGGAGTTGGAACCAAATATAGGTGCTTCATCGAGCAGTGCGATAATCGAATATCACATGAATTCAGCATCGTTAAACTTTGAACAATTGGATGGTGAGTGAATCACCAGCAAAAAAGTAGACTCATAACAGAAATTTACATATCCAGATTCAACATTTGAATCAGACAATTCAATACACCATAACGAGGGCGTGTATTCAAGCTGTACGACGAACTGACAATTGGACAATGGACCGCCTCGAGAAAGTCAAGTGGAATTTGAATACATCGATCAATTGCATGGTAAAGTGAAACACGAAGTAAATAGCCGATCCATATGAGCATATCAACTAAAATTTACATATCTGGACATAATGTTAGAACCAGATTCGACGCCACCTGATGCAGGCGCGTCTTCTAGCCAGATGACGAGCAGGCAGTTGGCAAATCAACTTTCCATTGAACAAATGGATGGTAAGTGAAACGCAAAACAAATGGTAGATCGAAACGATTATATTAATTAAGATTTACATATCCAGATTTAATGTTCGAATCAGGACCATTACCCATCGTGCAATTAGATGGTAAGTGAAACAGAAAATAAATAGTAGTCCTTTACGAGTATATACACTTAAATTTACAGAAACAGAAAATTTGACGCCACGTAATGTAGGCGCGCCGTCGATCCCGATGACGAGAAGACAAACAAGAAGCAGACCGGCCAATGATGTGCAACCTCCTAAAAAGAAACAAAAAAAATTTCAATTACAAGTATTAAAAGAAATTCAAAATTGTAATGAAGTTATTAAAAAAAAATACTTAAGAATGTAGATATAACAAATTTTCATGTAGGAAACTGTTACAAAAACAACTTTTGAAATACACAACATGAACACTCGTTTTGATCGCCTACTCCGATTCTGGACCACTTGGGCCATCCACCAAACACATCCAGTTTCAGACGTATGTATGTTAATGTGCGCTGATTCGCGGCACAATCACTTCACTATAAAGTAAGTAATTCACTAAAAAATTTTCACGAAGGGAAACAACTTTTGAAATACACATGTGTATTTCAAAAGTTGTTTCCCTCGTAAACTGTCAATCTATGAACTGTCAACGACAGATTACGCCGGAACAGTGTAAACACCTTAGCAATTTTAAACTCACCACGGCCGCAGATGAAGTAATCTGCAGATAGTGTAAACGTAATATAAGTAATTAAAGGAATATTTAATTTTTTTAAATTTGTAGGGGAGGCAGGCGTTCCATTCATCTGATTACGCCCAACTTCTAAAAATCAAGCAGCTTCTTACCTCAGGATTATATTATATTACGTTTACACTATCCCCAGATTACTTCATCTGCGCCGGCTGATTTAATCTGGAACTGTCAAATACATACAATTTTAAACTCACCACACCCAGATTAAGCAGCAGATGAAGTAATCAGGGGATAGTGTAAACGTAATATTACATGCCAAAAATCAGTTATCTACGTCAATCGGTTTATAGACGAAAAACCTGAAAAGTAGGGTAGTACGGGGCTCTTTGTAAGAAAATTTCCTTCAGTTTTCAACTGATCGATTTTATTTTTCCAGGAGAGTATACGTTTATATTACGTTAAAATTACGTTTACACTATCCGCAGATTACTTCATCTGCGCCGGCTGAGATAATCTGCGACTGTCAAATGCATACAATTTTGAACTCACCACACCCAGATTACGCTGCAGATGAAGTAATCTGGGGATAGTGTAAACGTAATAGTAATTAAAGGAATATTTAATTTTTTTAAATTTGTAGGGGAGGCAGGCGTTCCATTGATCTGATTACGCCCAACTTCTAAAAATCAAGCAGCTTCTTACCTCAGGATTATATTACGTTTACACTATCCCCAGATTACTTCATCTGCGCCGGCTGATTTAATCTGCAACTGTCAAATACATACAATTTTAAATCCACCACACCCAGATTAAGCAGCAGATGAAGTAATCTGGGTATAGTGTAAACGTAATATAATATTACTTAACTTACATATGTAGGGGAGGTAGGCGTTCTCTTGGCCTGATCATGCCCATTTTCAATACCAACCAACTAGATCATACTGCCCAAAATTTTACCAAAATTGCAGGGCTCTAGCTTCATTCTTCCGAAAGTTATCGTCCAAACGGACAGACAGACAGACGGCCAGACAGACAGAGGGACATGGGCTAAATCGAATCAATAGGTGACCCTGATCATTTATGCATACATATGTAATATATACATTACTATACCTCCGGAGCCTCCTTTTAGGTGTTATATATTTTCGTTGTGACAAAAACAGTAACCATTGGCGAAGGCGCATCAAATTTTTGATCAGCTGAGAGGCAGCCTGTCGTTTCATATGGCAGTGGTAGGAAGCCAGACTGATTAACCTATTTGGCCTATTGCAGGAATATAAAGGCAGAACTAGAAAATTATCGTTAACGTTTCCTTCTTTTTGAAATATTTATTTCACCATTGCTGAATTTCCCCAACATTTCCACTGAACCAAATTTCTCATTCTGATTCTGGCTGTCAAACTGACAGCATCAACGAACAGCTGATAAGCTTTTTCTTTCAAATCTGTCATTTGGCATGTGCTCGATGTACTGTGTTGCTTGATGCCGCATAATTTCCAATTGTCGACGGTTTTCAGTGATTAATTTGTGAATATGGCTGTTGATCAGCAAGGGCACAGACCTGGTGTCTTCAAACAACCCAATAAACCTCATAAAACCGGGCGACATCGTTCCAAAGGAGCTATCGATAATGCTTTGAAAGGTTAATTCTCTTGTGTACAAATACGGACTGTAAATAGTAATTTTGTCATTGTTTGTACATATTGCAGGAAAAGTGTCGATGAAAGCCGCTTCACATAAACACAAGCAGCAACAGAGACGAGAACAACGAAGGAATCAAGCGAATCAGGTATGTAAGTAACGCACCGGGCTGTGAGGTGCTCCATGATGTGATGTCAACAACAGTGGTGCTCAAAACTCATCGCCTTTTTGCCAGAAAATCGGAAATTTTTTGGTATAATGGCTTTGAATGTACATACCTATTTTTTATGTAAGGAGGTAAAGGAAATTGTCATATATAACACTTATGTGATACAGTACGTTTCAGGAAATGAAGATTAGAATGCGATTTTAACATTCTTGAATTTCCTCATTCTGTGAGACAGCATAATTGTTGACTTCTAATCTTCTAAACTCCCTATCGCTAGGAACTATCTCTCTTTTGCATCGGTCTATCAGGTTGCCGTAGCAGTTGACAATACATATTTCTTAGTGCGCGCCATTACCGCTGATTTGTCACATCTTAATGTGGCTTCCGATTGCCGTTGATCCCATGCGTCTCGGTCCGAGGACTGCGTTATATTTTCATTTAAAGCGGCTGTTGGGTGTTTTTGTCGATAGTCTTCCGTGTCCTTTTGAAATTGATGTGCATCCGTTCGTTGTACGTACCAAGTTCATGGAAGATGTCATGAATCACCTGTAATGAACCATATCTAGTAGTGCTGTTTCCACCGGCAGATAGATGGAAGCACCTGATGAGCCCACACAAGAGACTTGTACCAAGAACGAACGAAGCGAGCGTTTAAGTTTGTGCGATACAGATCGATGGCAGCGCATGATGAGTAATGATCTGTCGGCGGTACGAACCTAAGAAGCCGAGGTCCCATTACACCTGGACCCCGATGCGATCGCGAAGACAACTGAGCCGTCTGCCAATTTATTTTTTTTATTTCCTATTTTTTCCTCCCCTGTCTTGTGTCTCGAACTGAGCTACAGCAAGCATATGCCGCTGCATAGCTCGTTGAGGGACCTTTTTCTTCGCCAGATGGCACGGCCAGACTTTCACGGTCATTATGCTATCTTGCGCTCTGTCCCCAGCCCCACGGGCATCTTCGGATGCCCACTAAACCAGCCATTATATATTTTATATTTGTCCGGCTAGCTCAGTCAGTAGAGCATGAGACTCTTAGTCTCAGGGTCGTGGGTTCGATCCCCACGTTGGGCGCCAAATATATAGGGGACGGTTTGGTGGGCATCCGAGGATGCCTGTGGGGACGGAGCCTAAGATAGAATAATGACCGTGAATGTCGGGCCGAGCCATCTGGCGAAGATAAAAGCCCCTCAACGAGCTATGCAGCGGCCTATGCTTGCTGTAGCTCAGTTCGGGAGACGTGGGCGGGGTAGTCGCCGCTCGTTGTCCCTGTCCTTTACGTATTAACAAAATTCATAGGCATGGGAAGACAACACAAACAGGGGAGGCAAAAATGGGGCGATAAGGATGGAATGGTTGGCGGACGGCTCAGTTGTCCACGCGCTCGAACCGGGGTTTAGGTGTAATGGGACCCTCGGCTTCTGGTTTGGTACTACCGCCAGATCTTTACTCATCAGGTGCTGCCATCGATTTGCCGATGGAAGCAGCACTACCTGACTAGAATATGGTTCATCCATTACAAAGATTTTTGAGTTTTATAAAATCCTAGGAAGACTCCAGAATTCATAATTTAAATTTCCCTGTGTATATAGGTACATTTGGAAGGTCTATTCGTTGTGCGGTGCTTGTCCCTTCGTACAAATTCCCAGTAGTAATTTTCGTCACTTTGTATTTGAAAGCCGCATCATTTCGTCGAACATCGTTCACGAGAGCACTTACGATTATTGCCTTTTTTCTGCAGATTCGCAAAAACAAACGCGATGAAGTGCTGACCAAAAAACGCCAACTCGGCGGAGTGTCGACGGCTCCATTCTTGGTTTGCGTATTGCCCCTACATAGCAACATCGACCCACAATCCGCTCTATCAATTCTCGCAGCCGCCGATGATGAAGCCATTGTCGATAAATCGTTGGCCGGAGTCACCTACATAACAGTACCGCGATTCAAGCAGCGCTTTTCCTTTGTGGTACCACCCACGGGACATGGGAATGAACTTGCCGTCCTGGATTATCTCAAAGTTTGTGATACAACACTGTTACTCACCTCCGCGCTTACTGGTGAAGACGAAATATTCGACCGATGGGGCAATAAAATGTTCAATATGATCAGTGCTCAAGGAATTCCCACGCCAGTGGTCGCTCTGATGGACATGGAGTCGATTAATCCCAAGAAAAAGCAACAGGTCAAAGGCAGCGTTCACAAATTCATTTCGAAATTGTTGCCCGACGAGAAGCCCATACAATTGGACACCAACGCCGAAGGACTTAATGTACTGCGCCGAATTGGCGGCCAGAAGAAAAAGATTTTGCACAATCCCGCCAATCGTCCGCATTTGTTCGCTGAAAATGTTGAATTTGTGTCGGACGAAAAGAGCAATATGGGAACTCTCATGTTGACTGGTTTTCTACGAGGGACATCTCTGAATGTAAACGGTCTGGTTCATATTCCCAGCTTGGGCGATTTCCAAATGAGCCAAATTGATGCCTCCAGTGATCCACATAAAGTGGAAAAAGGCAGGGATGCAGAAATGTCTAGTGAGACGAGAATTATTGCTAAGGTCGAACCGGGTAAACAGACAAGTCTTCAGAATGAAAATATTCCCGATGAAATGGATGCAGAACAAACTTGGCCAACAGAAGAAGAAATTGCTAGCGCAAATGACGACACAAAGAAGACGCGACTCGTGAAGCGTGTACCAAAGGGCATGAGCGACTATCAGGCGTGCTGGATTCCCGATATAGAGGAGGTAGAGGATGATGATGCTGATGAGGACGACGACGACGATGATGACGATGAAAATGGCAGTGATCAGGTAGTAAACGTTGTCTCGCTCGCGTGTTGCGCGGAATACTAATTTTTTATTTAATTCTAGGATTTCATGTCATGCGCCTCAGAAGCGAATTCAGACGATGAAATGGAGCAGGCCCGAAGCGATACTGAGGAGCAGTTCGATATGGTGTCAGTGTCTGATGGTCCGGTCAACGACGAGAAATATGATTTAGGTATATACTTATAATTTGATCCAAATTGAATATGTAAACAAGATTTGGCATTATATTTTCAGCTATGGATCTGCACGAAGAAATCCAAACTCTGAGGAAAATGAAAGAAGCACGCACTGACCAAATGTGGCCAGATGAAATCGATACTCCCCAAGACGTTGCCGCGAGAGATAGATTCCAGAAATACAGAGGACTGGAGTCGTTCAGGTATGGCGAGCATCATTTTCATAATTTATTATCACACTAAGAATTTTATTATTCTATCAGAACTTCTCCGTGGGATCCAAAAGAGAATTTGCCAAGCGATTACGCGCGTATCTATCAGTTTCAGAATTTCGATCGTACTAAGCGTCGTATCTTAAAGGAGGCATCAGAACTCGATGCTGTGATGGTATGCATTGCTAAATGTGACACTGTTTATTCCAAGTTTATCGTTTTATATTTTCTATTGCAGCCCGGCTGGTATATCACGGTTCACGTGGCGAATGTGCCCAAGGACAAATGGTCGGCTTACAAGTCCGCTCAACAATCACAAAATCTTGTTATGTACGGTATATTGCCGCACGAACATCAAATGTCGGTCGTCAATGTCGTACTTAAGCGCATTCCCGACTCCGAGGTGCCCATCAAATCAAAGGAAAAATTAGTGATTCAGTGTGGTTATCGCCGATTTGTCGTTAATCCGGTTTTCAGTCAGCACACCAATGGTGGAAAGCACAAGGTAAAATTAACATTTTCCTACATCGATTGGTTCGATTGGTTCCATAGTTTTTTTTTTTGTGTGTATTTGCAGTATGAACGCTTTTTCCGGCCACACACTACAGTCGTCGCCACCTTCTATGCGCCCATTCAATTCCCGCCTGCCCCCGTGCTATGTTTCAAGGAGAATCCCGACACGAGTTTGGCTCTTGTAGCGCGCGGATGTGTGCTATCGTGCAATCCTGATCGCATTATTCTGAAACGAATTGTTCTGAGTGGACATCCGTTGAAAATTAACAGAAGAAGCGCCACCATTCGTTATATGTTCTTCAACAAAGAGGACGTGGAGTATTTCAAGCCAATTCAGCTACGTACCAAGTGCGGCAGATTGGGACATATTAAGGAATCATTGGGCACGCACGGTCACATGAAATGCGTGTTCGATGGTCAGTTGAAGTCGTACGATACAGTTTTTCTGTATCTGTATAAGAGGGTATTCCCGAAATGGACATATGAGGAATGTTTGATTCGATGCGATGATACGAACAGGATGCAGGATTAGGCGAATAGACATAATTTATACATATATGGAAGAAAAATGAAAAATATATATATATATAGTCTAGCCATAAATACTGTTACAAACTTTTTGAAGCACTGTTCAATAAAAGAGGTGTTATATGTTAAGAAATCATTGTTTATTTATTAAATGCATTGTCAACAACGGAAATTGCAACAGGTTATTCGAAGTGATTGCCTTTTGCCTTTACACAAGCCTTTAATCGAGCTGGCCACTTATCTATGGAAGCACGCACGACTTCAATCGGAAAGTTGGCGACTGCATGTGTAAGAGACTTCTTTAAGGATTCGATATTAGAATGTCTTTTAGAGCACGTCATTTGCTCTAAGACAGACCATAATTCGTAATCCAGCGGATTCAGGTCTGGGCTAGAGGAAGGCCAATCTTCAGCTTTAATAAAATCTAGAACATTTTCTTCAAGCCATTTTTGGGTTGACTTCGCCTTATGACCTGGTGCAGAATCTTGCTGGAAACTCCAAGGCTGATTTTTGAATAATGACGTGTTGAGAGGTTTCACTACACTTTCAAGGACACTTTCTTGATAAATTTTGGCAGACGTTTTGACGCCCTTCTCACAAAAATGCAACTTTGTCACCCCGTTGTAGCTAACACCCCACCAAACCATTACTGAGGCTGGATGATGACCTCTTTGAACCTTTTGGGCAACTTGAGAAGCTTCTCTGGCACTGCGAGCATAAACCCTATCGTTTTGTTTATTAAATGTTTCTTCGACAGTAAAATTTTTTTCGTCCGTAAACAAAATTTTACGGTGTTCTTGGTTTGCGTACCGGCAAAGTAATCGTTTTGATTTTTCCACTCTATTTTTTTTTAACAAATCTGTTAGTAAATGCCCGGTAGATCTACGATAAGCACCCAACCCCAAGTCACTTTTGATGATACGTGAAATTGTTCTTTGGGGTATTTTCATCTCACGCGATAAGATTTTTTATTTCCGAAGAGGATTACGGCAAATTCTCTCGCGCACGGCTTTAACCGCTTGAGGTGTTCGAGTAGTTCGCGGACGGCCACTTCTTTCACGGTCACTTACTCCAGACGTATCATTAAATCTTTCAATAGCCTGATATACAAACATTCGGCTTATACCAAGGGTATGCAGAGTCTTAAAAATATCATTTGGTTGCATTCCTACTTTATGAAGTGCAATCACAGCAATTCTATTTTCTTTGTCACCCCAATCCATGTTCACTACACTAAAAATTAAACTCAAATGATGACAAATGCATCAAGCACAAGCGTACTATAGCGATTAGCTCAATTTTTAAGAAATGCAATATAACGGTTCCTTTCTGCGGGGTTGCCAAACCTTGTAACAATATTTATGGCTAGACTAGGTATATTTTATTTGACAAAAACTGAGAATATAGGAAATATGTTCAGTAAAGTTGTGTGTTTCACTTTTCGTCGGTTAAACCTTCAGATTCTTCAAATCGCGTTGTTAATCAATTCTTTATTTTTAAAGATTCAGCTTCCTGTTCTCATGTTTTTGTTAGAACAGATCTCTAATTGCCTTAACCCCTCCAGGGGCATGGGTGCGTCAACATCTCTAGCATTTCTATGCCTTGTTGCCGTTTCAATAGCATATCTACTTTTCGGAAGTGCAGTTGCTAGCATGCACCTCCTATCCACGCCGTCTTTATTCTGACAAGCTCGGAGTACTCTGAGAGTTCTATTAGTATTCACAGGCAGTTTTTTTTATCGCGCCGAGATTTGATCTCCAAGCTCTAGATTAGTATCGTAGAGCGGTGACCGAACGATCACGGCCACCGAGCGCGACACGGCCACACGAGCGATGGGATGTGAGTGAATGAATGTATTGTAGTACATTATATGTAATGAGAAATGAGCGTGGATTGGTTATGTGTTGGGTAGTATTTATGCGATGGGCTAGTTTGGGAATTAATTTTACAGTGTGTCATTCTTAAATTGAATGACTCAGAGGCTATGTCGTTGTGCCGAATCTTTCGCTCATTCTGTTGAGTCGTTCAAAAAGAGTGACTCGTTACTTTGTTACACATCACTAATGGGGGCGCTATATTAAATCGCTCCAGGCGCCAAATTTTTTTTTCCCACGGCACACTGCTTGGGTCTGTCTACGATTTGCAGCCATAGCATAGTGCAGATCGTATAATAGTTTTCTAGATGCGGAGCTTCGTTTTAATTTTTCCTTTTAATAAACTGAATATTATTAACTTAACATATATTTATTTTACTTCATTAATCAAACATCCCCGCTCTTAATCAAAAAGTAATACAAAAGAAAATAGTCATCCCAGAAGAAAACAATTACGAAAACCTAAACCCAAAACTCGTCTAAAAGACAATTTTCTTTAATAATAGGTGTTTGAAGTACATATCCTTTCCATATATGCATATATGTATCCATTCGATCTAGAGCTTTGCCGGCACTGGTTTATGTTTCAACAAAAATTTCGAAATAATTCCGCTCACTCTCTCCGGATCGTTCAAATGAACATGATGTCGGCCCTCGACTTCATGATATTCAAATTGTGGTCCCTTTCGCAATATATCCATATGTGTGTTGAAATCAGCAATATCACCATGTATTGGTGAATCTAAGGCTCTTATAAATATTGTCGGACATTGGATTCGGCTCAATAACTCTCCATAAGAGTCTGACTTCCACACGCCTATATCGACAGCCTTCAGTCGATTGTCACGAGCAAAAAAATACTTATCCGGATACTTTTCGGACTTTCGCACATTCCTCTTTAAAATATGAAAGCATTTGTCACGATCAATGGATCCGGCCACGCCTTCGTATAGTTTTTCAATACATTCGTCATACGGGTAGCTGGGCGGTTCGTCTTTGTTGTGCATTTGTCTATCCGTAATTAGGAAAGTCTTTATCAGATGGTATTCCGTCAGAGGAAGATTGATTTCCAGAAAAGTTAACGGCTTGTACGTGTCAATACCAATAAGCATGTCGATCTTATCCGGAAATATTCCGGCAAGTTGGAAGCATGTTATGGATCCCATCGAATGACCGAGCAGTGAAACTTTTTCCCAATTGTATTCGGACATGATCATTAATATAAGATTAACGAAGTCAACGGCGTGGTACATGATTCCCTCGGGAAGATGTGAAGAGTGACCGTGACCGGGGAAGTCAATGGCTAAAATTCCAATGTGGGATGGCAGCAGTGGGATGAGTGTGTCGAATGTTCCGGCATTGTCTTGCCATCCATGAACGGCAAGTATGGGACGAGTGTCTTGCGGTCCCCACCACTTGCCTGCGATGTGGCCCCATGGTACTTTGATTTTGACTTCAGTCCACTAAAAAGATAATAATTATTTTATGTATATAGAAAGGATACGTTAAACATATTTTACCTCTCGATGTGGTTGTTTAGTCATGTTTGCCCTTTATTATTATTCTAATTCCTGGAAAACAAATATATAAATTGAATAATAATTATTCGCTAGTAATAAAAAATAACGGAATTAAACTGAGATACAACTAACTTTGTGCCAATTTTGTTTTTTTTTAATTCGATACGAATACTAAATAATAAACAATAAGCGCTCGTGCCCGCGGTATTTTTAGTTCGCAGAAAAACTAAATAGTTTAGTCAGAAAAATAAAACACACGGGCACATTTTCTCAACGTCTGGTTAAACTGCCAGTTAGCTATCCGGGACACTAAATTTAACCTTAGCGCATGCAACGCTCAAAATATGATAATTCAGTTCACAACCCCAGCTAATGCAGTAGAAAGTCAGTTGGCTTTCTTGGCGGAATTCTGCCACCTGTTCTATTCTATTCAGTGCTACCTCTCAGCATTATTTTGCGGCTGAGTTGGTTTCAGATCCGTTTCCTTCGAATGAATATTCAGAACTCTGTTCCTTGTAGCCAGTTAAATTGTCTCATTTGAATGTGCAAACGTAAACAGTTCTAGTTGTCAAAATCTCAGCAGCCCGTGTCAGCTGTTTGGAATTATTGTCCCATAAGTTCTTAACCGGAAGATGAGTGCCGTTTAGCGTTTATATACAGGATAATATTTAACTAGACATTAAGAAAACCGCCCACGGTGTTTTATGAGACCGCCCACACAGCGATTACTAAATAGTTTAGCTTACTGTGGGCGCGAGCTCTAAGCTGGATGTATTTAACCCTCGGATTAGCGAGAATGTCCCTGGGGACCTTATCGATTTTCGATGGATCAGAACTTTTCTTTTGCGTACTTAATTAAGAATCACAGCGCTACCATGTATCTAAAAAAATAAATGTGCTGAAACGAATAAAAGCGATTTCAAAGCAATGCTTCCATTCGTTCGTGTTTTATTTTAGTTTAAACACACTTAGTGCGGCGTTTAGCGACAAGGTCCGGAGGGACCTTGCACGTATATTGAACGAAAATACGACTTAATCACATAGAAATGTGTTTTGTCCTCCTGAATGAGTGCCAAGCTAACCTCCCCTATAAACTGGCCATATCGGAAACTCACTTTTAATGCATATGGTCGTTGCCAATAGGTACTTTTGGCATCACCACTAGGTCTGTACATCATCATCATCATCGTGGCGCGACAGCCCGACGTCGGGCCTTGGCCGCCTGGATCATTGTCCTCCAATTATCTCGGTCACGTGACCGCGTCCTCCAATTTTGGGAGCCCAGCAGCTGCGCGGCGTCCACACCTACTGAGCTCTCCCAACGAGATCTCGGTCGTCCTCGCAGTCTCGCTCCGTCGACTCGTTCTACATTCATTACTCTCTTAGGCATGCGATCATCGTCCATTCTTTGTACATGCCCTGCCCATTGAAGTCGTTGTAGTTTGACGATTTTCGAGACTTGCAGCTCATCGTACATTTCATACAACTCATGGTTGTACCGGATGCGCCATCCATCTCGATCGCAAACAGCCCCGAAAATTCGCCGTAGAACCTTACGTTCGAAAGTGTCTAGCATGTTTTCGGAGGCTTGAGTTAGGGTCCATGCTTCGCAGCCATAGCATAACACTGGTCGTATAATGGTTTTGTACACGCGGAGCTTCGTGTTTCTGTGCACATGTTTCGATTTCACTATGGGGAGAACCGAGAAAAAAGTCTTATTAGCTAACTGTATCCGTCGCTTGATTTCGTCAGTTTCGTTGGCGTCCCTTGACAGGTTGCAACCCAGGTAAATGAAGTTGTTCACGAACTCGAGGTTGAGGTCCCCCACATTGATGCTCGGTTGTGCAGGTGTCCTTGTCACCGATTGCATCATTATTTTAGTTTTACCCTCGTTAATACGTAATCCAACTTCCTTTGCAGCGGTATCGAGCGTATGCAGAAGTTCTTCTGCGTCAGCCAATCTTCGGGACATGATGTTGATGTCGTCGGCGTACGCTGCTAATTGTGTCGACTTGATGAGTAGCGTCTTGCTGTTGTCCATATTCATGGCCCGAATAACGTATTCCAGTGCTAGGTTGAAGAGCGTCGGTGCCAGTCCATCGCCCTGTTTCAAACCAGTGCGTGTTTCAAATAGATCAGTAAGTCTATTCTGGATCCTGACTTGTGAGACGGAGTTGGTCATCGTCATCTTTGTCAGTCGCACTAATTTTGCTGGTATACCAAATTGCAGCATGATGTTGTACAGTACTCCACGATCGATACTGTCGTATGCCTGCTTGAAGTCGACAAAGATTTGGTATACGTTTACGTTGTATTCCCAGCATCTCTGGAGTATCAGTTTGACTGAGAAGAGCTGATCGGTTGTGGAGCGACCAGGTCTGAAACCGCTTTGATATTCGCCAATGACTCGTTCTGCGTACGGTTTTATTCTATTTTCCAGAATTTTCGTCAACATTTTATAGGACGTACAAACTAGTGAGATGCCCCTGTAATTCTCACACCGCAGTTTATCTCCCTTTTTATGAATTGGACAGATGATGCTTCTGCGCCAATCGTCTGGGATCTCCTCGTTCTCCCATACTCGCAGGAGTAATTGATGTATGGCATCAACTAGACTCGTTCCACCGAATCTTAGCAGTTCAGCTGGGATCTCGTCAGCGCCCGGCGCTTTATTTCGTTTTAGTGACCGCAACGCGAGGTCAACTTCCTCTACTGTCGGGGGTTGAATGGGTGGGCCTAGATCAACAATATCGTCGAGAGCTTCCTGTGTGAGGATGTTAGATGGTCGGTTTAGAAGCTCTTCAAAATAAGAGGCACATCGCTTGTTAATACCATCGGTGTCGCTGATGATGTTTCCATCCTTGTCCTTACAATGGCTAGTCCTGGGTTGGTAGCCGTTCTTAATTGTATTTACTAGTTTGTACGCTTGTCTGGTGTTCCTATTAGTTAAGTTTTCGTTTATGTTCAGCAACTGCTCGTCAAAGTATTTACGTTTCTTACGTCTAATTATTCTATTCGATATTCGCCGTAGCTCGTCATATTTTTCTCTTCTGGCTCTGGTTCCTCGTTGAATCCATTGTCTGTAGGCCTCGTTTTTCGCGTCAAGTGAATTTTTGCATTCTTCGTCGAACCAGTCATTTCGCGCTCGCCGGGCTTTATATCCCACGACCTTCTCTGCGACATCCTTGATGGTACCCTTGAGTTCTTCCCAGAACCCATGGACGCCTGTGTTGCTGATGTTGTGTAGCATAGGTGATAGTTCTTCCTCAAGGGCGGTAGTATACGCCACCGCTGTAGCATCACTCAAGAGCTTATCAACCGCAAAGATTTTGGGAGGGCTGATTCTTGACTGGTGCACTGAGGAAATTCTACATCTGTAGGTCGTCTTCACCAAGTGATGATCTGAGTCGCAGTTTGCTCCTCGATAGGAGCGGACATCCATGACACTAGACGCCCAGGTCTGTAGAAGTCTAGGGTATATACGCTTCGGAAGCGAAGCTTCGGTCTGATTCTTCCTCCTCCAGGTTTGTCCTTTATGTAAAATTAACAAATAAAAAAGTGATTCCTTCCTTTATATTTTTATTTTAACTATAAATGCACTTTATACAGCAAAAAACAAACCTGCACAACCCCCAAAGCGAACATGAACGGTGATTGAATCATATAATTTACTAAAGGTCCCTAGGAACCTTGTCGCTAAACCACGTTCATCGGAGCACTCGCTAATCAGAGGGTTAAATTTATTGTTCCTGCATTCTTTTTTTTCAATACATAATCCAAAAGTACAACTGATTTCTTTTATTAACTTCTTGAGTTTTACTCGTACATCAAAATATAATACTCGTTTAACTATTTAAAGGACTTCTTCAAAGTTTCGCTGGTGTTTTCTTATATTTATTCAAAAATTGCGCAATAATCCCAGCAACTTTTTCCGGCTCATTCAAATGCACATGATGGCTACCGTCCACTTCATGTTTCTCAAATCGTGAATTCTCTCCCAAAATGTTCATGTGCTCTTCATAAGCAGCAACGTCATTCGGAATTGCTGAACGTAATGCTCGGATATACAGAACAGGACACTTAATATTTGCCAACATTTCACAAAACATTTTGTGCGGCCATGCAGAAACGCTTGGATATTTCACACGATTGTCCCGTGCAAAATAGTACTTGTCCGGATATTTGGTTGATTTTCGAATATTTCTCTCCAAAATGTAAGGACATTTATCAAGATCGACGGACTGATGTGATCCAATATGCAGTTTCTCCACACACTCGTCATACGTATAGGAGGGCGGCTCATCTCGACTACGATTCCTTTCATCGGCAATCAAAAATGAACTAATGATCGATCGTGATACATCAACGTAATTTCTTTCCAGAATATTTGCTGGACGATAGGCATCCAATCCGATCAGCAGGTCGACTTTTTCGGGAAACATAGCAGCCAGTTGAAATCCTAAGATAGAACCCATCGAATGCCCCAAAATTGACACCTTGTCCCACTTATACGCCTGCATGACCATCAGTACGGTATTGATTGAAGCCAAATTGTAGTACATTACTCCATCAGGAAGAGGTGATGAGTAGCCATGTCCAGGAAGATCGATAGCCAGGATGGGTATATGTGGTGGAAGAAGAGGTATTAGTGTATCGAATGTTCCGGCGTTATCCTGCCAACCATGCAGTGCGAGTATTGGTTGATCGGTCTGCGGTCCCCACCATTTGCCTGATATATGACCCCATGGGACACGAATCTCGACACCAGTGCACTGGCAAAAAAGAATTGGTAATTAGAATGAATGACGTCAGAAGGACGAGAAAGTGTTAGCTTACCTCTCTCGCCTCAACTAGGGCCATGGAAATTTATTTTATCTGAAATGTTGAAGATCAATTAGCCAAATGTCTAACATATTACAAAATTATGAATTTTTGTTCGAGGGTGCCGTACAGGGGCGTAGCCAGAAATATTTTTTCGGGGGGTGTTTTCTAAGGGGAAATTTTTCTTCATGCATTACGTTTTTCGTAAAATCTTAAACAATGACCAAATGAATCAAAGTCTGCGATCTGTTCAAGGCCGAATAAAAAAAAGAGAAGAAAAGAAAAAAAAATAGCTAAAAATTGCTAAAATCCATTTAGAGAATTATAGCGATATAGCGAGTTTTACCATTAGCGAAATCTGGAATAGGGCAGTTAAATTTTTTTTCGTCCTATTCTGTTGGAGTCTTTTCGATACATTTCCTTCCGCAGAACACATTACTAGGCTTTAATATTAGTATTTGTATATTTGTGTTTTTACTCTTGCCTTTGATAGATCGAGGCTTGTTTACGCTCTTTGATGGATTGTTGCGGACCGCTGTATTCAAAATTGCATTCGTCAGCTGATTCAACTCGCTATTCCATACACTGATGGCTTTCCGTTAGCCGGCTAATTAGCAAGATGCAGCGGTATCTTACAGCTTGGAAAACAGGGCTGACAGTATATTCCGCAAGACGCAGCGGAATTCCACAGCGTGGAAAATGGGGCTTTAGGTCGTCGGAACGCTTTAAATCTGGAAATTCATGGCGACGCCACGGAGCTAAATGACTTCGGTCGAAGCCAAAACTCACCGTGTATGAGAGTCAACTGATGGCTTTGCTATCCAAGTAACGTTTTCGTAAGCCGAGTTGGATATTCATCTCGTCCAATGAGCACATTCAGACCGCTGGACCGCTCCGTAGCGCTACGACTTTTCCGCGTCGTGATTGCAATCGCTCAACTGATCCACTCTTGAGCGCCTACTTCCTCTTTGTAGCAAAAATTTTCCACGCTCTCTGGGTATACTACTACTACTTCGCTTTAACCCCTAGTGGGGCATGGCGCGTCAACCACTCCTGCGCACCATCGTACTCTGTTTTGGACAATGGGGCGCAACTCCCCAAAAGACTTACCCAGCGCCCTACATTCCTTTGTCACAGATCGACGCCATGTGATTTTAGGACCCCCCGTGGCCGGCTTTGGTTGGAAATGGGATTTCATTTCATGGCATGCAAAGCAATGCATTTATCACTCTTCCACAATGTGTGACTTATCCACTGCCATTTTCGCCCGCGTATCAATTCGTCGATTGGCATCTGATATAACTGCTTTGCCAGATTTTGATAGCATGCCGTATGCGCATTTAGTCTGATTGATACGACGAGCGATGTCCTGCTCCGTACCACCATTTCGGCAACCCGGGCAGACGAAGTTGCCCACCTTCTCCACAGGCTGCCCATTAACATTGATGGCATTAGGTGTAGAATTTCTTTTTCGCAATGGCGGGCTAAGAACCTTGGTCTTGCTGGTATTAATCTTTAGCACAACCTTGCTTGCCTTCATCTAAAGATCTAGCGCCATTGCGGACAGATCCATGATTTTGTTGGAGAGTAGGCATGCAAATTCTTGACTTTTAAAGTGACTCGAGTCAAAAGGGACAAAAATCTGAGTGAAAAGTGATTTCCCCAGCCGGGGCCCCGGAAACTAAAAGGTTGCCACATAGTCAAATAAAACTCAACACTTTCCTGCAATCATGCTATATTTCAAATAAAACCACAAATTTTTGAATACAATCTTCAATGTTCAAAAAACCACCATTTTTAATATACGAGTTATATACAACGTTCCATGCATCCCAACTTTCGCTAAGATTAGTCCTTGCCCAAATTATAATTTCGATTTCTTCTCCGCATCACTTCTATATTTTATCAAAAATTGACTGAGCCTACCATTGACTTTTTCCGGTTCATTTAAATGAAAATGATGATGTCCGGGAACATCGACATACTCAAATAATATATTTTTCCGTAGATGAGCCAGTTTTCCCACAAACTGGTCCTTATCAAAAGGTGGTAGCTGCTGTGCATTGAACATGATAACCGGAATTCGTATTCTTTCGGCAAGTGTTTCATAATGATCCAGAGGAAATATGCCGTCGTCCAACGTTCTGAGACGAGGATCACGCGAGAAATAAAATTTCCCGGGATTTTTAATCGATTCCTTAAGACTGCGTGCAAGTATATGTGAACACTTATCCTTATCGATATACGAGTATCTTTTAACTCCATCAAAATATCGCTCAAGGCAATCCTCATACCCATACGATGGAGGCTCGTCGTCTCTCTGATTACGTTCTTCAATTGCCACAGAACCTTTAATCAGGACGGCGTAATTGCTCCAAAAGGATTCTTTTGCGGAATCGGGCGCTTTCAATGCATCGAACAGTACAAGTAAGTCCATTTTTTGAGGATACATGGCTGCAAACCATATAGCAGCATATCCACCCATTGAATGTGCAATTAATGAGACTTTATCCCATTTCATGGCTTCGACAATCCGTAAAATGACATTAACATAGTCAATCTTGTGATACATTACTCCGGCCGGGAAATGGGATGAGAATCCATGCCCAGGCAAATCGATGGCAAGGTAACTCAAATGTTTGGGCAGCAAAGGGATCAACGTGTCGAATGTACCACTGTTGTCCTGCCAGCCGTGTATTGCCAAAATGGGACGCACATCATGCCGTCCCCACCACTTTCCAGAGATGTGACCCCACGGGACATTCATCCGAAATTCCGTCCACTAAAAAATGCAAGAAATTAGTGTGTACACCGGAGGAAATGAAAGAGAAAATCCAATCAAGGAATTACTTGTCTGTTAGCATTTTCCTGGTCCCGCATTGTTTGGTGAATAACTCAACGATACGGCTTCAAAGCAGTCTGCTGGAAAGAAGAAGTGCAAAGGGTCAGTATAATTTCTAACAAAGGGCAATAATGCTGAATTACGCCTATGGAATAATAGTTTGACTAGAAAATCGATTAATAGGTTCGATTTTCGCGACTCTAAATAGGAAATCTAGATCGTTGCGCCCAGCAAGCGGATAAAATGATCGAAATGGCCAATTTCGGAACGATTTCGTCAGTACAACCGCAACCAGCACAACCGGTGGCAACAATAAGCAACCTACAGGAGTTAAAGCACGAATTCAAACAGACCATCAACGCCCTGCGAAGAGAAATTAGCGACATCAAAACGCATTTGAGCCCATCACGCAACTTAGCAGCTTAGCTACACTTTGCACTACACAGCTGTAACTACTCGTGTTACACACCAGAGGCGTCGAGAGCAACTCCTAAACATTCGGGTATAAATACCCCAGCACGGACAATGCAAGAATCATTCCCATTCTCACTCTCACTTTTACGTCCGCCCGTACGTTCTCACATCGACATATCGTCCATTTTATTTTGTAAATAAATTGTAAATTGTATTCTAAAAAAAACTAAAAAAAGAAGCATCAAGTGGAGTTTTCAGTCTAGTCATTGACCACGAAAATCCTCCCACAATGTGAAAAAAGTAATCAGCTACTTAGCTTATCTAAAATATGATTAGCAGGGTATCTTCGACAGAATGTTCACATGATTTGATGGAAACTATTTGACAGGCAAAATGTATAGAAATAAGCCCCAAACAATTCTACAGCTAAAAGGCATTGTTTCAGAGCAATAGAGCCAGCGAAAGGAAATTTTTTTCAAGTGCTCCTTTTTTTTTGCAAATTGAGACTTATTCAAGCAAGGGATATTATTTTCAATTATACATTAAAAATAAAGTATAAAAAATAAAATAAAAAAAACAGTGTAGTATTTGTATTTGAAATCGTCGGCAAATATGGGATATTCAGTATATGGGCCAATAGTCGTTCGTTCAGCCCCGGACCCGGATTTTCTCTCGACGGCCCTGCACCTGGTCATTTTCGGGGTGAACCCTGCCAAATAGGGTCAGGATAGCGCAACGGTTAGCACGTTCGCCTTCTACGCACTGGGCCCGGTTCGATTCCTACTGAATGCGGTAGTTTTCGATGAAAACGGGGACTTACGTGTCGGACTATGAGCCCACACAGCTGTTAGTACCCATTTATGGGGTAAATAACTCGGTTAAGCGTGTTGCTGATCATGATCACACACCTCTGCATAAGACATACCATATACCATCACGATCTAGAAAATGAGATGATGCTAACTCATCTCGAGGCTATGGTTCAAATTGGACTGTTGCGCCAGTTATTTATTTTTTTTTCATGCTGATTACGTTTTCGAAGTGGTTGTTCCATTTGAGCCTTCAATCGAGTGGGATTCCTAGATTTGGCTTCGGTGGAGAGCTCGAGAAACCTCCTGCAGTGAAACCGAGCCCAATCTAAGTTTTTTTTTGTATATGTATGCAGTAATAGTCCGGATGGCGCAACGGTTATCGCGTTTGCCTTCTATGCACTGGCCACCGGTTCGATTCCTACTGAATGCGGTAGTTGTCGATAATGAGCCTACTCAGCTGTTAAATTAGTACCCATTTGGGGAAAATAACTCGATTGAACGTGTTGCTAATCACACACCTCTACACAAAACGCATCGTCACGATTTAATAAATGAGATGATGCTAACTTATCTCGAGGCCTTGGTCCAAAATTGGACTGTTGCGCCAATTATTTTTTATTTATGTAGTAATATAGTATTAATCTAAAAATTTTCAATTTATTATTATTATCTTGATCAACATGACGAGATGAGTCGATATAGCCATGATCGTCCGTCTGTTTGCCCGTTTCAGTGGAAACTACTTCTTATTTTGAAAGCTATCGAGTTGAATAATTTCACTTGCACTGATCCTTCTTTCTACTTTACGCTGTCGATGTCGCTATATACGTCGAAATTACTGAAATTGGAACACTTGATCATATAGCTACCAGATGAATGATCGGTCGTGAGAAAAACTACGCAGTTTCTATCTTTACCAAATTGTCTATTAATCGATCAAACCACATTGCCAAAATTCGCTTGAATTTGGTTTACTTCATATACTTTTCATTGGAACAGTGCAATCGGAACAAGCTTTACTGCTAATTTCAAAGTTTTATTGAGAAATTTTTTGATTTCTTAACTTTTTAGTTCAACAGCTAAAAGACATTTTAATTGTAATTACTCAAAAAATATTATAAACTAGTCTTTTAAGAGTCCTTGATTTTTAACATATTATAAATTAATCCCATCGTATTTAGCACAAAGCTATGAATATTCTGACCAGTTTTCCATCTAAACAATTAAAATATATACGAGTACTTAATAAATTTTATTTCGTTATTTTATATTGCAAGACCAAAACAACAGTAACATTATAATTCAAATACAAACACATTCACCTGAATAAAAAATATGAATACAATCCCTGATTCACCATACGCAAATTATGAGCATTAATAATGTTGATTCGATCAAATGAAGGCATTTAAAGTTTTGACGCTCCAGCCTCGTGCTTCAGTAAAAACTTTGAAATAATTCCGGCCACCCTTTCCGGTTCATTCAAATGAACATGATGTCGGCCCTCCACTTCATGGAACTCAAAATATGAATTCTTCCTTAGAATATTCATATGCTCCTCATAGACGGTCACATCGCCCGATATTGGTGAATCCAAAGCTCTGATATACAAAACAGGACACTGGATATTGGCAAGAAGATCACTGTAGATTTGGTGAGGCCACACCCCGATGCTGGGATACTTTAGCCTACTATCTCTAGCAAAATAGTATTTATCCGGATATTTTGCGGATTTTCGAATGTTCCTTTCCAAAATGTAACGACATTTTTCACGATCCACAGAATTTCGGGTGCCGATATGCAACTTCTCCACACATTCATCATACTGACAACAGGGTGGCTCATCGTCGCTTCGATTCCGCTGATCGGCTACCAAAAATGAGCTGATAATAACGCGCGACACACTAACAAAATTATATTGCAAAAAATCAATAGGCTTATACGAATCCAGTCCGATCAGCAAATCGACTTTTTCCGGAAATATACCGGCCATTTGAAAACCAATGATAGAGCCCATAGAATGAGCCAAAATCGAAACTTTCTCCCACTTGTACTCCTGCATGATCATACAGATGAGATTAATCGAGGGTGGCTCATCGTCGCTTCGATTCCGCTGATCGGCTACCAAAAATGAGCTGATAATAACGCGCGACACACTAACAAAATTATATTGCAAAAAATCAATAGGCTTATACGAATCCAGTCCGATCAGCAAATCGACTTTTTCCGGAAATATACCGGCCATTTGAAAACCAATGATAGAGCCCATAGAATGAGCCAAAATCGAAACTTTCTCCCACTTGTACTCCTGCATGATCATACAGATGAGATTAATCGAGGCGGTGTCATAATACATGTGACCATCTGGAACACGTGACGAGTATCCATGTCCGGGCAGGTCAATAGCTAGTATGGCAATATGCGGTGGAAGTAGCGGAATAAGCGTATCGAATGTTCCGGCGTTATCTTGCCAACCATGCAGCGCAAGTATGGGCCGATTGACTTGAGGACCCCACCACTTGCCAGATATATGACCCCATGGAACAGGGATCTCGATTCCAGTGCACTGGCAAAAAAAAAAGAAGTTTGCATGAAATAGGGTACGTACATCAATTGAAACTTGAAAGAGCTGGCTTACCTCTCTCATCTCTGATTGATGTACCGCCTCCATTGGTTTTCCAATGTTTCTGAAAATTTCAAAGTAATTTGTTGTTAGCCGATTATGAAATTTTATCCAATGCCTAATTAACTTTAATTTACGTTGTACTAAGTGCCAGAACCCCATAGTATTAAGTACCAGAGTTCCATAGAATTAAGTACTAGAATTCCATTAGTGGTAAGTTGCAAATGTATGCAGTTGATTGTCTGCCGAATAAATTACATGTACCACGCGAGTCAAACATTCTCTCATTTATACCGCAGGAATATTTGATAAGGATCGACAAGGAGTGATGCATGAGTATCAATCATTGACGAATTCATCAGGCTAGAGTTGATGAAACTTTTGATGAAGGTCACTGGAAGATTAATTGACGAAATGATCAAGTCATCATAAGCAAAGTTATTAAAGTGAAAAAACTTCCCTCTGCAACAGGGCAAGTGGCTAGTGCACACAACCAGGTGGTGTGCTCCCTTCTCTAATGTAGAATATAGCCGTCAATAGATTGCTTCTAGACCTAGAGGCGTTAGTTGTAGCCCTGTGCAATTAATCGTATGATAATCGATTATTTCTGATAATCGATTAATCAATTATGTCGATTAATCGAAAAAATACGATTAATCGGAAGACTACGATTAATCGAAAGAAAACGATTAATTGAAAAAATATGATTAACCGATTAATCGAAACAATACGATTAATCGTAAAAATACGATTATTCGTTAGAATACGATTAATCGATTATGATCATATGCGATTAAACATATTTTCCGATTAATCGATCATGATCATATACGGATACGATTAATCGTATTTTTCCGAATAAAGGTGTAATTAAGAGCGGATAATTGAGCTATGTAATGGAGAAAAACAATTGCACGTAGCGCTAACATTGACAATTTAGGCTGGAAAAGAGATAAAAGTCAATGATTTTTTCCCTTAACCATGCTAAAATATATTTTCTAAAAAAAATGCAATTACAATAATTTAAACATCACCTATAACACTTTTAATTATTATAATTAATATTAGGAATTTTCTCTGTGGTTTTCAGACACAAGACCAATCAGCTACGTTGGTCTTGCAACAAGTCTCGTGGCTGGTCCCGCAGTAGGTCACGTGGTTTATTGATCTCGTGTTTAAACCGATTTTAATTGTTTTTTTTTTTATTTTCGTCAAGCATCGTCCTTGAACAAATCATAATTTTGCTTTCTTCTCCGGATGACCTGTATATTTTATCAAAAATCGACTAAGAACACCACTTAATTTTTCCGGTTCATTCAAGTGTACATGATGACGACCGTCAACTTCAACATACTCAAATAATGGATTTTTCCCTAAGAAATCAATTCGTCCTTTAAAATCTGCATTAAAAGGTGGTGACCACGATGCAGATATGTATATAACCGGAATTCGAACTTTTCCGGCAAGCACTTCATAATGATCCAGAGGAAATATACCGTCTTCGAGCATTCTGAGACGAGGATCACGGGAAAAGTAAAATTTCCCGGGATTTTTAAGTGATTCCTTAACGTTGCGTGCAACTATATGGGAACACTTATCCTTATCGATAGACTTAAAGGCTCCGTCATAATATCGTTTAACACATTCCTCATACGTATAGGATGGTGGCTCCTCGTCGCCTTGATTGCGTTCGTCAATTTCCATAGTGCGATCAATAATTTGTCCGTACATTTCCCAAAATGATTCTTTTTCGAATTCAGCCGATTTTAATGTATCTAACAGCACAAGAACGTCCACTTTTTGCGGAAACATGGCTGCAAACCAAACAGCATCATATCCACCCATTGAATGTGCAATTAACGAGACTTTATCCCATTTCATGAACTCAACAATCCGTAAAATGACATTAACAAAGTCAATCTTATGATACATTACTCCGGCCGGGAAATGTGATGAAAATCCGTGTCCTGGCAAATCGATGGCAAGATAACTTAAATGTTTGGGTAGCAAAGGGATTAATGTGTCAAATGTTCCGCAGTTGTCTTGCCAGCCATGTATTGCCAAAACGGGACGGACATTAGGCGATCCCCACCATTTTCCAGAAATATGACCCCACGGGACATTCATTCGAAATTCCGTCCACTGGAAAATCAAAGAAATTAGTGCACCGGAAATTTTCAGTGAATTGAAGAAATTACTTCTCTGGCTAAATTTTCCTCGTCCCGCATTTTGAGAAAGTGTATTTTGATCAACGGAGCAGTTTTAGCTAAAGAATGCTCGCTGAAAAGAAGAAGAGAAGGATGTCAGTATCATTTTTGACGAGTTATATGAGCACTGAACGAACACAAAAGGAAATAACAATGGCTGCGTTTTGGCGTGAGGGACAGGAACACTCCACTCCACTTCCACTCCAGTAAAATATGTACGGACAACAGTTAATATTGGGAGCTGAAAATTTTCCCCTGTATTCTGATCCAGAGGGGAACATTTTCAGATCTAAATATTGACAGTTGTCCGTAAAAATTTTACTGGAGTGGAGTGTTCCTGTCCCGCCCGCCAAAACGCAGCCAACATTTCCACTTATAGAGTCTCATAGGTTTTCGGATGAAAAATTTTCATTATGCCATTTGGAGTATTCTGCCTTCCATCAACATCAAATCAAAAATTCACACACACACACACATCTATGAGTACGTCCAATCAATTAAGTTTTATTTTGTTGTGCATCCGGCCGCCTTGAGGCCAAATTTCGACATACACGATCCGGAATTACCCAACATCAAGCCTGATCAGTTTTTCCGGAAAGGAATTCCGGATCGTCTGTGGTGAAGGCCATATTCAGGCAATCCGGAAGGCCAGGCCTGATCAGTTTTTCCGGAAAGGAATTCCGGATCGTCTATGGCGGGCTTAAGATGAAAGGTTTGAGCTTGGGTTAACATAGGTGGTGAGTGTACAATTTATACGTGTTACTGTGTTTTCCCCTTATTTCGCCGCAATTGGATTATGAATTTCCTGATCATAAGGCACACACCTAATGGAAACCTCTATAAGATTTGATTAATAAACCACGCGATTGCTTCTTCATTTATTAATTTCTTCAAAACAACAAAATTCAAAGTAATCAAACTGCCGGTTTCATTATATTACTCATCCCATTTATTTTCCCATCGTCCAAAGAATTGATTTGAATATAAAAATTAATTAAAAAAAAACCATCAACATCTTAAAGATCATATTAAAATAGAATCTCAATAATTTCCAACAAAAAAATATTGATCATAATATTTTAAAGGTTCGACTTTTTGCATGAGTCGTCGACATATTTATATAAAAACTCACTAATAATACTACTAACATCTTCCGGCTGATTCAAGTGAACATGATGACTGCCGCGGACTTGTTCGAATTGAAATAATAGATTTTTCTTCAGTACAGAAAGTATTTCGTTATTATTATTCACAGAATCACTGTCCGGTGCATCAAGTGCCTTTATTAACAAATATGGTATTTTAATTTTAGAAGCCAGAACTGTATAGAAGCCATGTGGCCAAATTCCACTATTAATATACTTCAAACGTTCGTCGCGTGAGAAATAGTATTTGCCAGGGTGCTTAGTGGATTCTTTAAGATTTCTTGCTAAAATATATTTACACTTGTCCTTATCAATAGATCCAGCCTTAGACAATCGTTCGACGAATTCACCGAACGTGTAAGAAGGAGGTTCATCGCCTCTTTTGGCACGTTCTTCGGTCAGTATTGTTTTGTTGATCATATTTCCATATACTCCCCAGTAGATCTGTTTTTTAATTTGAGGAGGTTTTACTGAATCTATCGCAATAATCAAATCGATTTTATCGGGAAACATGGCCGCAAGCCAACATCCTAAACCACCACCCATCGAATGGCCTAATATCGACACTCTGTCCCATTTCATTTGTTTCACAAACAAAAAAATCACACTGACAAAATCAGTGCTATGAAGCATCATTCCTTCGGGCCAGTGCGATGAGAGTCCATGGCCTGGAAAGTCAATGGCAAGAAAACTTAAATGAGTTGGTAGCATGGGGATCAATAGATCAAAAGTTCCGGCGTTGTCCTGCCAACCGTGGAGTGCTAGAATGGGTCGAACATTTTGCGGTCCCCACCATTTACCACAAATCTGACCCCAGGGAACATCCATTCGAAATTCGGTCCACTAGAAATGCATAAAATGAGTATGATCGTTCAAAGTGGCTAGATATCTCAAGAAGTACTTCTCTTGTTGATTTTCCGCCAGAATCCATGTTAAGATTTGACTATAGCCTGAATTTAATACTGAAAGAGAGAAAATTTTAATAATAAAACACAACGACACGCGTATCTACATTTTTACCGCACACGTTTTTTATGGTTTATCAGGCAGCCTATCACTGCAAATAAAGGAAAAAGATTTGAGTACGGGCTCATAAAATAAATAGCCGTTCACATGTTTTGACACTACATTTCAAAAGGGTAGTCTACTTGAGGCCTGCGTCAATTCCCGCTTTAGGCAGTACGAATCATTTTGTATGAATAACTATCTAAAACTATTTAAAAAGCTTCGAGTTGCGTGGTAGCAACTGCACCACCCGAAAAATATAGGCTATCGAGACGTCATAAAGGCAAAGTAATGGAAGAGATGTTGACGTGCCCATGCCCCTGGAGGGGTTGAGTCAATTAACATGCGAAAGAACGCCTCAAACAAACATAATTTATCACTTTCACATTGTTTACCAAATATTGCTATTTCTTAGGGTGCTGTGACGCATGAAACGACGCCATATCACGAGTGGATTTACGGTATTTTATGAGCCAAAAAATCAACACCACAGTCATCATTTTCAAGTCTAAAAAGAATTCTTTTTAAAGAATAGGACAAAATATAGGAGAACATTTTTAGAAACCCAAAAAAAATACTAGAAATGCACGTCCACGACGGAGCGACGAAATAATGTGTTGCCTTTTCAGCTACAATAGATCAGACTGGACGCTAATCTCGTCTACCCAATCATCTTCAATCTTCCAAAAAAAGATGTTTGGCTAAAAGTAAGTAAAGCTCTTATCCATTTGGCCTTAAACCCAAAGAAATCGATTCATAACCCTGGAACCCATAGATTATGTACAAAGCCCGGAATTTCCGGGTGAAACCTGGAGGGTTGGTAGCCCTGTAGTCGCTAGAGAGTAGTATACTCCTTTTAATCAATTTGGATGACAAAGCTTGTGGGCTCAAAATACTGGCAGTCACTTCTTTACCTCAACGGTTGGTATATGTGATACATCAGTAGTAGTGTCCTGAGAATTCCAAACACGCATCGTGACCTGACGTTCCGACTATGCTAAACTATAAGCAACTATAGGCAATTTTCAGTTCAACGTAATACAAGTAAAAAGGCTGCAATACAATGTGTAGCTGCAGGTGAGAGTTAAAATGTTCGAACTACGAACTTCAGCTACAACTTTCGGAACATTCCGGGCGACGCATCATGGTTCGCGTCTTTTATTCATAGTGGGTTTTAAATTTAGATGGCTTCGCAATTCCCTAGCGTAGGCTCCGCGGCTTAAAGGATCGCAACCCTTAGTATACAGTCCTAGAACGCTCGCTTCACTCGCTCTATATGCTACAGCGGTAAAACCACTATTAGCCCGGTGGCATAACATATACCCAACTTTCCCATACGAACTTGCACTACAAACTACAATTACACATTGTTTTCAAGTCATATAGACAAAGACAACAAAAACAAACACAAAAAAAAAAACATTGCTTTAGAAAGTAAGCACATATCCAGAAAGCTTCCTAGGAAATGCTCACAAATAAACTTGATATCAAAAATTAAAATAACGAAATTTCTAGTTCTTCAGAATATATCTATTTTAGCGATGCAAGCGACATCTAGTGGTATATATATCCGGCGCAGATTTGCTGGCCCGTTGATTTTCCCAGGTTAGCACATTGCTGTCATTGCGTGTTGTATCAAACGACAGTGCTTCGAGTAGCAACGGACGCATGAAAAGGTCAATTGAACGGAGCATTTTAATTTTTGATTCTCCATTTATTCGGTATTCAAATTCCTTCTACTCGTATTCAACCTACAAAAATATTGATGATTCCATGTTTCTCGGTGTAGCGGATATTTTTTGTTTGCAAAAAGTTGGATGTTAAGAAAAAGGGAGGGAATGGACTAGAATGTAAGTGAATTTGAAGGAGCGAATTTAGCGACATTCTTGTCCATTCACTTCCTTTTTCTTGATATGTATTGTGATTATTTTAAAAGTAAAAGAAATTGATTTGATCACATCGTGCCTATATCTGATGAAAGATCTTGATAAAAATTTGATTAACAAGAGTCTCGCAATTGCTGATTTCTTTGAAACAACCAAAAATCAAGGTAATGAAACTGCTGGTTTCAATAAGTTACTCATCTCATTTATTTTCCCATCATCCAAAAGATTGATTTGAATATTAAAATTATTTTTTAAACCATCAACATCTTAAAGATTCTATTAGAATCTCTATAATTTCCAACAAAATATTATATTATTGATAATTATATTTTAAAGCTTCGACTTTTTGCATGAGTCGTCGACATATTTATTTAAAAACCCACTAATAATACCACTAACATTTTCCGGTTGATTCAAGTGAACATGATGACTGCCGCGGACTTCTTCGAATTGGAATAATGGATTTTTCTTCAGTATAGAAATAGTTTCGTTAAAATTCTCCATAGGCTCATTGACCGGTGCATCGAGTGCGTTTATAAACAAATGTGGTATTTTAATCTGAGACGCCAGAGTTGCATAGAAGTCTTGTGGCCAAATTCCCTTATTCATATGCTTCAAACGCTCATCGCGTGAGAAATAGTATTTGCCAGGGTGCTTCGTGGATTCTTTAGTATTTCTCGCTAAAATATATTTACACTTGTCCTTGTCGATAGATCCAGCCTTAGACAGTCGTTCGATGCATTCATCGAACGTGTAAGAAGGAGGTTCATCGCCTCTCTTGGCACGTTCTTCGATCACTATTGTTTTGTTGATCATCTTTCCATATACCTCCCAGTAGACCTGTTTTGCAATTTGAGGGGGTTTTAATGTATCTATCGCAATAATCAAATCGATTTTGTCGGGAAACATGGCTGCGAACCAAAATCCAATAACACCACCCATCGAATGGCCTAATATCGATACTTTGTTCCATTTCATTTGTTTCACAAACATAAAAATTACATAGACTAGGTCCGTGTAATGAATCATCATTCCTTCGGGCCAATGCGATGAGAGTCCATGTCCTGGTAAGTCAATGGCAAGAAAGCTTAAATGAGTTGGTAGCATGGGAATCAATGGATCAAAAGTTCCGGCGTTGTCCTGCCAACCGTGAAGCGCTAGAATGGGTCGAACATCTCGCGGTCCCCACCATTTACCACAAATCTGGCCCCAGGGAACATTCATTCGAAATTCGGTCCACTAGAAATGCATAAAATGAGTAAATTGTTCAAAACGGCTAGATATCTCAAGAAGTACTTCTCTCGTTGATTTTCCGCTCGAATCCATGTTAGGTTTGAGATTATTTGACTATATATAGCCTGAATAGATTTCAGCTTAAACACTGAAAAAGGGAAGATTTCGAAAAAAGACGAGATTAATGCGAGTTAGTTAGTTACAAAAGAACGGTGGACTAGAGAATGTTAAGAAAGGAATTAGGAATTTTGAGATTTTGGAGATACTGAAGATTTTCATTAGAGAATCTTTTTTGTGACCCAAGCAACGGCTTTTTGTGCTTTTTCGGTTTCAATTTTCATAACTATGCGTTCTACGGAAGAAATTCAGGTCACATTTCTAAAATACACTTTTTTTTTAGTTTTGGTTTCAGAAGTGCTACTGTTCGTATCGCGGTATAAGGGTGCCATTTTGCCATTCTGAAATATGGAAACTCTTATGTTCGACACGCACGGTAACCATTTTAGTCACGAGCCACCATCGAACCACGTCCAAATCAATAGAACGTGCGGAAAAAACGAATTTCCACTGTTCTATTAATTTTTACGTGGTTCGACAGTGGCTCGTGACTAAAATAGTTGTCGTGTGGCATTTAGCGACATTTCTTGTTTAAGGAAGGAATGACAGAATATTCCTTTTAAGAATGTCGATGTGAGTATCTTCATCTATTCCACAGCTACAGATGCATCGACATTGACACATCTGCAAGTTACATACAAAGCAATTGGCTAATTATGCGGGTCCTATATGAACACAAAGCTTGGAAATACATTCAAAGTTTCCAGAATGCGGCCCTCCGCACTATTACAGTTTGACTTCTGATGTCCATACAGCCCATACCCATAAGATACCACAACAATATACTTTCAAAGCAATACCTAGTTTGCTGTTATAAAGAAGACCACCCAAGTTTTAATTTCATGGACAAGACCCCACCGCCACGACACGCCAGGCGCAACCCAAGAGACCTTGAAAAGGAAGTCCCAAAGATTTAAAAGAGTTCCCTTCGATAACACCGACTATAAATCAGCCATAGTTACGCTACACAGAGAAGAAGTACTTACGTCGATAGCGAGACACCAACCCAATCCTGTACTTACGGCTCGACCACCAGACTCAGGACGAAAGTAAACTACCTACAGCGACAAGGACTACACTCGCTCAATTTCGTTCAGGCTGGTGTTCACACCTCAATTCGTGCTTGTCCCGAATCGACAACAGCATCCAGAACACCTGCTCGGCATGCAACAATACTCCTCATGACGTTGAGCATATATTCAACTGCCTAGCAGCTGAGTTGGTGCTGCTAGGCAGTTGAATATACATATGCTCACGCCTAACGCCTAGTACGCACTGGAACTCTTGAATAAATTCTTCTGAGTCTTCCCAGAATTTTGCCTGCCTTGACTCATTGCAAGATGCAGAAAATACATACAAAATTCACGGCGACATTGAGTCGACGCAGGCAAGACTCGAAAGAATCTATTGAAAGAATCACAGTGATGTCCTTACGTGGCAGCAGTAAAAACTTTTGCCAAAAGCTTTAATTGATTCCTCCTAGATTAGGAGGAATCGATCTAGTAGACATCATATTGAATGATTCTGGAATAAATCGAATTGACGGCTTCTGGATCACTCGCCAAAAAGCGATCAAATAGATACGGATATCACATGGAATGATGCTGAAATGAATTAAATTGATGGTTTCTTTTTGATCCAGAATCAATCAAAAGAAGCACAAAAGGCAGCTATCACGATGTGCGATGTCCTTGATGCTCACCTAGGAAGCTACGTGGAAGCAATATGTAAGCTCCGAAGGGAAATCTGCCTCGGGACAGCATCCAGAATGAATCAAAAGAAGCTAAAAGGCAGCTATCACAACATGCGCTTCCTTGATGCTCGCCTGGGAAGCTACGTGGAAGCGATGTGTAACTTCGGAGCTTACACATTGCTTCCGCGTAGCTTCCAAGGCGAGCATTAGGGAAGCGCAAATCGTGATAGCTACCTTTTTTGCTTCTTTTGATTGATTCTGGATGCATTACCGAGGCAGCTCTAGCTTTGGTTCCCGCTGGGTTGCTACATCAACAACACATTTTTAACAAATGCGAATGGTTTATTATAGCTAGTGCTAAAGAATATCGGCCGATATTCGAACAATATAACAAAAAGTGGCGAGTATGGAAAGCGTCGAAATTTAAATCCGAATTACTAAAATGAAATTTCGGATATGTGAGGGAGTTTTTTTCTTTTCAACCTATAAAAATATCGATTTCATGTTTTTCCGTGAAGAGGCGAAACATTTTTGATAGAAGATATGCTAACATCCCAAGAAAAATGTAGCGAATGGATAAAAATGTGTTCCTTGTGGTTAAGTAAATAACAAATGAACTGTGTTCTTCATATCCTTTTGATTTGATCACATCATCCCTATACTTGATGAAAGATCTGAATAAACTTTTATTGATAAGTCACTCGAATGCTCTTCAAAGTATGTATTTATTTTTCCAAAACAACAAAATTCAAAGAAATAAAATTGCAGTTTTCGTTTATACGTCCGCCGGTATAATTAGAATATTAAATTTATCTTAAAAACTACCAACATTTTAAAGATTTTTTTTAGAATCTCAATAACTTCCATCGATCAAAATATGGAATCATAATATTTCAAAGCTTCGATATTTTGCATGAGTCGTCGACATACTTATTTAAAAACCCACTGATTATACCACTAACATTTTCCGGCTGATTCAAGTGAACATGATGACGGCCGCGGACTTCCTCAAACTGGAATAATGGATTTTTCTGCAGTATAGAAATAGTTTCGTTAAAATTCTCCATAGGCTCATTGATCGGTGCATCTAGTGCGTTTATAAACAAATGTGGTATTTTTATTTGAGACGCCAGAACTGCATAGAAGTCTTGTGGCCAAATTCCCTTATTCATATATTTCAAACGTTCGTCGCGTGAGAAATAGTATTTGCCAGGGTGCTTAGTGGATTCTTTGGTATTTCTCGCTAAAATATATTTACACTTGTCCTTATCAACAGATCTAACCTTAGACAATCGTTCGATGCATTCATCGAACGTGTAAGAAGGAGGTTCATCACTTCTCTGAACACGTTTTTCGATCAGTATTGTTTTGCTGATCAGCTTTCCATATTCTTCCCAGTACACGGCTTTTTTAATTTGAGGAGGTTTTAATGTATCTATTGCAATAATTAAATCGATTTGGTCAGGAAACATGGCTGCAAACCAAAATCCCATAACACCACCCATCGAATGGCCTAATATCGATACTTTGTTCCATTTCATTCGTTTCACAAACAAAAGAATGACATTGACAAAATCAATGTTATAAATCATCATTCCTTCGGGCCAATGCGATGAGAGTCCGTGTCCTGGGAAGTCAATGGCAAGAAAACTCAAATGAGTTGGTAGCATGGGGATTAATAAATCAAAAGTTCCGGCGTTGTCCTGCCAACCGTGGAGTGCTAGAATGGGTCGAACATTTTGCGGTCCCCACCATTTACCACAAATCTGGCCCCAGGGAACATTCATTCGAAATTCGGTCCACTAGAAATGCATAAAATGAGTATATTGTTCAAACGGCTAGATATCTCAAGAAGTACTTCTCTCGTTGATTTTCCGCTAATACTCATGTTAGGTTTGAGATTATTTGATTATAGCCTGAATAAATTAGAGCCTAAACACTGAAAGAAAGAAGATCACAGAAAAAGACGAAATTAATGCGAGTTGGTTAGTTACAAGTTTATAAGTTTTCAGGGGGTGTGAATGTAGAAGTTTGAGAGTAGTTGTATATTTGATCCAATTGAATTGGATGACAGTGTTCGTGTTGCAAAATGTTGCAAATAGAAAAAAATGAACCAGCAAAAGCTGAAAAGTAGACATTCGGCGAGGAAATGCTCGTCATATCCGAACGCAGTGGCTACTCGCCATGTACCGAACAATCCGACCAAACTACTGGGTACATAAAAAAGCGAAGATTTACCGCTTTTTAGTTCTTTTCAATTACGGTTTTAAAACTGCACTCGGACGAAGAGGTAAAATCGCTTGGCATCAGTACACAAAGCTCCCCGCCAAACAGACTGTAATGATCCATCCATCCAAAACTGAGGCGCGAAGCGCCGATCATACCATTTTGGCAGAATTATTGTATATACACATCATCATCCTTTTTGCGGCTGAGAAGTTTTTCTTGGCGAGGGATTCTACAACAATGTTTTTGGGAGATATAATTTTTTGTCTTGATAATTTTATAGTTCACGCAAACTATCTTAATTTAATTTCTGATATTTTTAATCTTCAACTATGATTTCTATGCCTTGTTAACGTTTCGATAGCATATCTACTTTTCGGAAGTGTTGCTAGCATGCACCTCCTATCCGCGCCGTCTTTATACTGACCAGCTCGGAGCACTGTGACAGTTCTATTATGATAGTACTCACAGGCAGTTTTTGATCGCGCCGAGATTTGAATTCCGAGCTCTAGATTAGTATCGTAAAGCGGTGACCGGACGACCACGGCCACCGAGCGCGAGTATGTACCATATTATACTCGAATCTACATATATACACAGCGACACACGCCGACTTTTTTTTAGCGGACCGGGACGCTGAAGCGACACTAGATAGTGTCAGCTGGGTTAGAAAAAGCAACCTAAGATCTCTCACCGATACTTGAGTTTTATAATCTCTTCTTTATCCTTACCAAGGGACTCAAAATATCTTTTGCTGCATTCCAGTGCATTCGCGTCTTCACCCCGATTCAGCCGACACTCATATTCCCCATATTTCACTTCATGTCAAAGATGGTCCTTCTGACTGGCCAAAGGATTAACAATGTCGTCAACTGTACTCCAGTGCATTGGGCTCATCGCCTCAATTAAGGAAATACCCATATTTACCAGGTTTGATTTCTGTTTCATTTCATAACCATAGACTTCTTTGTCCTGTGACGCACGCCTTCAACAGGACCAAATGAAAACCGTGTGGTACTTATAGTAAACCAAGGAATCTATGTACTAAATTCAGTTGAACCAGGAACTACGGGAAATGGCTGGAAGATTTTTTCTTTGAAATATTTAAAAGACTGAACCGAGACACTCTATAAAATCTCATATCTTAGGCTCTACTCGTATTTTTTTTCTACTGCACGGATCAGAGGAAAAGATAGCCTATGCACATCCTCGGGACAAAGTCAATCCGTGAGTAAACACGACAGATCTCGAGACGCTCCTCACGAGGCTGTAATCCTGTCAGGGAACAAAAACAACCAAGAAAGACTTGTAAAATAGCGATGTCTAGCGTGATCGTAGCAATTCGGAATTTAAAAAGTTAGTGAAAGTTAAGCTCGTCAACTATTTTATATGTGTAGTAAATTCCACAGAAATTGGTTTCCTCTGCTCCCAAGGAATTTAATAAATTAATTCCCCTGTATCTTCTAAGTGTATAGTCTGATCAAGTCAAAATTTATTCATAGCTAAGGCAATCAATGTTTATTATTTCTATCAAGTTTCATTAAAATCGGTTCACTCGATATAAAATTACGTCAACTCTTACTTCTAATATTGACTATATCTCCGAAAAACGTTATCGAATCAAATTGAAATTTAGACATAAATCAGAAAACCAACTACTTAATATGTGTATCAAATTTCATTACAATCGGTTAATCCGTTTACGAGATATTGATTTTTATCCACTTTTTCATACATTTCGTGACACTGTGGGCCGGTTTAATTTGAATATTTATCTTAAAAACTATTAACATACATACTACATTTTTTTTTAGATTTGAAATCAAAAACGCATTCTTTGTCTAATCACTTTTTATTATTCCTCTGAAGATGCTCGAAAGAGCGAAACGCGTCAGGGAACAGTAATAAAAAGTGATTAGACAAAGAATCCGTTTTTGATTTCAAATTTAATATGGACTATCACAAAGTGCAAATATCGTCAATCGAGTTTATTTTTTTTAGTCTAGATATTAATCGTAACATTTCAAAGCTTCGACTTTTTGCATGAGTCGTCGACATACTTATTTAAAAACCCACTGATTATACCACTAACATTTTCCGGCTGATTCAAGTGAACATGATGACGGCCGCGGACTTCTTCAAATTGGAATAACAGATTTTTCTTCAGTATAGAAATAGTTTCGTTGAAATTCTCCATAGGCTCATCGACCGGTGCATCGAGTGCGTTTATAAACAAATGTGGTATTTTAATCTGAGACGCCAGAGTTGCATAGAAGTCTTGTGGCCAAATTCCCTTATTCATATGCTTCAAACGCTCATCGCGTGAGAAATAGAATTTGCCAGGGTGCTTCGTGGATTCTTTAGTATTTCTCACCAAAATATATTTACACTTGTCCTTGTCTATAGATCCAGCCTTAGACAATCGTTCGATGCATTCATCGAATGTATAAGAAGGAGGTTCATTACGTATCTTGGTACGTTCTTCGATCATTATTAATTTGCTTATCATCTCTCCATATTTTCCCCAGAATAGCTCCTTCTTCAGTTGTGGAGGTTTTATTGAATCTATCGCGATAATTAAATCAACTTTGTCAGGAAACATGGCTGCGAACCAAAATCCAGTAACACCACCCATCGAATGGCCTAATATCGATACTTTGTTCCATTTCATTCGTTTCACAAACAAAAGAATGACATTGACAAAATCAGTGACATGAATCATCATTCCTTTGGGCCAATGCGATGAGAGTCCATGTCCTGGAAAGTCAATAGCAAGAAAACTCAAATGAGTTGGTAGCATGGGGATCAATGGATCAAAAGTTCCGGCGTTGTCCTGCCAACCGTGGAGGGCTAGAATGGGTCGAACATCTCGCGGTCCCCACCACTTCCCGTGGATCTGGCCCCAGGGAACATTCATTTGAAATTCGGTCCACTAGAAATGTATAAAATGAGTATATTGTTCAAACGGCTAGATATCTCAAGAAGTACTTCTCTCGTTGAGTTTCCGCTAGGACTCATGTTAGGTTTGAGATTATTTGATTATAGCCTGAATAAATTAGAGCCTAAACACTGAAAGAAAGAAGATCACAGAAAAAGACGAAATTAATGCGAGTTGGTTAGTTACAAGTTTATAAGTTTTCAGGGGGTGTGAATGTAGAAGTTTGAGAGTAGTTGTATATTTGATCCAATTGAATTGGATGACAGTGTTCGTGTTGCAAAATGTTGCAAATAGAAAAAAATGAACCAGCAAAAGCTGAAAAGTAGACATTCGGCGAGGAAATGCTCGTCATATCCGAACGCAGTGGCTACTCGCCATGTACCGAACAATCCGACCAAACTACTGGGTACATAAAAAAGCGAAGATTTACCGCTTTTTAGTTCTTTTCAATTACGGTTTTAAAACTGCACTCGGACGAAGAGGTAAAATCGCTTGGCATCAGTACACAAAGCTCCCCGCCAAACAGACTGTAATGATCCATCCATCCAAAACTGAGGCGCGAAGCGCCGATCATACCATTTTGGCAGAATTATTGTATATACACATCATCATCCTTTTTGCGGCTGAGAAGTTTTTCTTGGCGAGGGATTCTACAACAATGTTTTTGGGAGATATAATTTTTTGTCTTGATAATTTTATAGTTCACGCAAACTATCTTAATTTAATTTCTGATATTTTTAATCTTCAACTATGATTTCTATGCCTTGTTAACGTTTCGATAGCATATCTACTTTTCGGAAGTGTTGCTAGCATGCACCTCCTATCCGCGCCGTCTTTATACTGACCAGCTCGGAGCACTGTGACAGTTCTATTATGATAGTACTCACAGGCAGTTTTTGATCGCGCCGAGATTTGAATTCCGAGCTCTAGATTAGTATCGTAAAGCGGTGACCGGACGACCACGGCCACCGAGCGCGAGTATGTACCATATTATACTCGAATCTACATATATACACAGCGACACACGCCGACTTTTTTTTAGCGGACCGGGACGCTGAAGCGACACTAGATAGTGTCAGCTGGGTTAGAAAAAGCAACCTAAGATCTCTCACCGATACTTGAGTTTTATAATCTCTTCTTTATCCTTACCAAGGGACTCAAAATATCTTTTGCTGCATTCCAGTGCATTCGCGTCTTCACCCCGATTCAGCCGACACTCATATTCCCCATATTTCACTTCATGTCAAAGATGGTCCTTCTGACTGGCCAAAGGATTAACAATGTCGTCAACTGTACTCCAGTGCATTGGGCTCATCGCCTCAATTAAGGAAATACCCATATTTACCAGGTTTGATTTCTGTTTCATTTCATAACCATAGACTTCTTTGTCCTGTGACGCACGCCTTCAACAGGACCAAATGAAAACCGTGTGGTACTTATAGTAAACCAAGGAATCTATGTACTAAATTCAGTTGAACCAGGAACTACGGGAAATGGCTGGAAGATTTTTTCTTTGAAATATTTAAAAGACTGAACCGAGACACTCTATAAAATCTCATATCTTAGGCTCTACTCGTATTTTTTTTCTACTGCACGGATCAGAGGAAAAGATAGCCTATGCACATCCTCGGGACAAAGTCAATCCGTGAGTAAACACGACAGATCTCGAGACGCTCCTCACGAGGCTGTAATCCTGTCAGGGAACAAAAACAACCAAGAAAGACTTGTAAAATAGCGATGTCTAGCGTGATCGTAGCAATTCGGAATTTAAAAAGTTAGTGAAAGTTAAGCTCGTCAACTATTTTATATGTGTAGTAAATTCCACAGAAATTGGTTTCCTCTGCTCCCAAGGAATTTAATAAATTAATTCCCCTGTATCTTCTAAGTGTATAGTCTGATCAAGTCAAAATTTATTCATAGCTAAGGCAATCAATGTTTATTATTTCTATCAAGTTTCATTAAAATCGGTTCACTCGATATAAAATTATTTGGTCTACAACTTAATAATGAGACTTTTTTTGGAATTTTGGGCATTTGTTCATAGATTTATTCATATAACTAAATTATTCAAAATATTGGCCATCAGCAGCGATAACTTTCTCCCATCTTTCGGGAAGTCTACGAATTCCGTCGCGAAAAAAATCTTGGGGTTTCGAGGCTATCCATGAATCGAGCCAGTTCTTAGTATCCTCATATGAAGTGAAGTGCTGATCAGCCAACGCATGAGTCATCGAAGCGAACAAATAGTAATCGGATGGAGCAATGTCAGGGCTATACGGCGGGTGGGGTAGCACTTCCCATTTGGTTGTTTCCAGGTACGTTTTCACGACTTGCGCAACATGAGGGCGAGCATTGTCATGCTGAAGAATTATTTTGTCGTGCCTTTCAGCAAATTGTTGCCGTTTTTCACGCAATGCTCGACTCAAACGCATCAATTGCAGTCGATAGCGCTGCCCGTCAATGGTTTCATTCGGTTTTAGCAGCTCATAATAAAGAACACCGATCTGGTCCCACCAAATGCAGAGCATAAGCTTGGAACCATGAATATTTGGCTTCGCGGTCGATGTTGATTGGTGCCCGGGCGGTCCCCATGATTTCTTTCGCTTTGGGTTATCATAATGAATCCACTTTTCATCGCCGGTCACAATACGATGCAAAAAACCCTTCCGTCTTTGCCTTTGAAGCAGTTGTTCGCACATGCAAAAGCGCCTCTCAACATCTCTTGGCTTCAACTCGTACGGAACCCAGTGGCCTTGCTTTTGGATCATTCCCAGTGATTTTAACCGCTTCGATATGGCTTGCTGAGTCACTTCCAACGAAATTGCCAACTCTTTTTGAGTTTGGCACGAATCTTCTTCGAGTAATTTCGTCAATTCTTCGTCTTCAAACTTTTTTGGCTGGCCAGGTCGCTCTTCGTCGGTAATGTCGAAATATCATTTTTGAACCGATGAAACCACCGAAAACACTGTGCACGCGAAAAAGCATCGTCACCGTAAACTTCCACGAGCAATTTATGACTCTGAGCTGCAGTCTTCTTAGCAAAATAATGTCCAAGTAAAACTTCCCGCAAATGTTGTTTTTTTCGTGAATTTTCGAAACTTTCCATGGTCCGGTAAAATACGTTGTCAACAATCAACACGAAATGTTTATACTGACATTGACAGCTTATGAATACAAACTTCAAATGGTATGTATGTCAAAGATGGACTACCATTGGTTTATCGGTGTTGCCATCTCTAAAAAAAGTCTCATTATTAAGTTGTAGACCAAATACGTCAACTCTTACTTCTAATATTGACTATATCTCCGAAAAACGTTATCGAATCAAATTGAAATTTAGACATAAATCAGAAAACCAACTACTTAATATGTGTATCAAATTTCATTACAATCGGTTAATCCGTTTACGAGATATTGATTTTTATCCACTTTTTCATACATTTCGTGACACTGTGGGCCGGTTTAATTTGAATATTTATCTTAAAAACTATTAACATACATACTACATTTTTTTTTAGATTTGAAATCAAAAACGCATTCTTTGTCTAATCACTTTTTATTATTCCTCTGAAGATGCTCGAAAGAGCGAAACGCGTCAGGGAACAGTAATAAAAAGTGATTAGACAAAGAATCCGTTTTTGATTTCAAATTTAATATGGACTATCACAAAGTGCAAATATCGTCAATCGAGTTTATTTTTTTTAGTCTAGATATTAATCGTAACATTTCAAAGCTTCGACTTTTTGCATGAGTCGTCGACATACTTATTTAAAAACCCACTGATTATACCACTAACATTTTCCGGCTGATTCAAGTGAACATGATGACGGCCGCGGACTTCTTCAAATTGGAATAACAGATTTTTCTTCAGTATAGAAATAGTTTCGTTGAAATTCTCCATAGGCTCATCGACCGGTGCATCGAGTGCGTTTATAAACAAATGTGGTATTTTAATCTGAGACGCCAGAGTTGCATAGAAGTCTTGTGGCCAAATTCCCTTATTCATATGCTTCAAACGCTCATCGCGTGAGAAATAGAATTTGCCAGGGTGCTTCGTGGATTCTTTAGTATTTCTCACCAAAATATATTTACACTTGTCCTTGTCTATAGATCCAGCCTTAGACAATCGTTCGATGCATTCATCGAATGTATAAGAAGGAGGTTCATTACGTATCTTGGTACGTTCTTCGATCATTATTAATTTGCTTATCATCTCTCCATATTTTCCCCAGAATAGCTCCTTCTTCAGTTGTGGAGGTTTTATTGAATCTATCGCGATAATTAAATCAACTTTGTCAGGAAACATGGCTGCGAACCAAAATCCAGTAACACCACCCATCGAATGGCCTAATATCGATACTTTGTTCCATTTCATTCGTTTCACAAACAAAAGAATGACATTGACAAAATCAGTGACATGAATCATCATTCCTTTGGGCCAATGCGATGAGAGTCCATGTCCTGGAAAGTCAATAGCAAGAAAACTCAAATGAGTTGGTAGCATGGGGATCAATGGATCAAAAGTTCCGGCGTTGTCCTGCCAACCGTGGAGGGCTAGAATGGGTCGAACATCTCGCGGTCCCCACCACTTCCCGTGGATCTGGCCCCAGGGAACATTCATTTGAAATTCGGTCCACTAGAAATGTATAAAATGAGTATATTGTTCAAACGGCTAGATATCTCAAGAAGTACTTCTCTCGTTGAGTTTCCGCTAGGACTCATGTTAGGTTTGAGATTATTTGATTATAGCCTGAATAAATTAGAGCCTAAACACTGAAAGAAAGAAGATCACAGAAAAAGACGAAATTAATGCGAGTTGGTTAGTTACAAGTTTATAAGTTTTCAGGGGGTGTGAATGTAGAAGTTTGAGTGTAATTGTATATTGGATCCAATTGAATTGGATGACAGTGCAAATACAAAAAAAAAAATGAGCCAGCAAAAGCTGAAAAGTAGGCATTCGCCGAGGAAATGCTCGTCATATCCAAACGCAGCGGCTACTCGCCATGTACCGAACAATCCGACCAAACTACTGGGTACATAAAAAAGCAAAGATTTACCCATTTTTAGTTTTTTTTTCAAGTACGGTTTTCAAACTGCACTCGGGACGAAGAGGCAAAATCAGAGTTTAATGATCCATCCATCCAAAAGTGAGGCGCAAAGCGCCGAGCATACCATTTTGGCAGAATTATTGTACATATATACACATCATCATCCTTTTTGCGGCTGAGAAGTTTTTCTTGGCGAGGGATTTTACAACAGGGTTGTTTTTGGGAGATATAATTTTTTGTCTTGATAATTTTATAGTTCACGCAAACTATCTTAATTTAATTTCTGATATTTTTAATCACTTTAATCTTCAACTATGAAGATTAACGATACTCCTTCCGTCGAAACACTGATCCTTTGACGACGATTTCCAAAAACGACGAAACCGTAAACCAACTCCAATGTAGCGTAAATTCGATCAGCATACCACAGAATTCATTTCTTATAAACAACTCAACAAAATAAGGGAAAGAGTCGGCACAGTGGCATAGCATTCGGTTCGTTTCACTCAAAAACCTCATGAATATTACGCAACGCATTCTCATGTGACATTCCATCCCAATGCAATATCCCCCCATCCCAACTAAACCCATTCATAATCAATCATCTTATTACTATTTGCAGTATGTATTATGTTAATTGCCTTTTGACCACTCCAGGGGCACGAGCGCGTCGACATCTCTTGCATATCTATGCCTTCTATCCGCGCCGTCTTTATACTGACAAGCTCGGAGCACTGTGACAGTTCTATTATAATATCCGTAGTACTCACAGGCAGTTTTTGATCGCGCCGAGATTTGAATTCCGAGCTCTAGATTAGTATCGTAGAGCGGTGACCGGACGACCACGGCCACCGAGCGCGAGTATGTACTATATTATACTCGAATCTATATACACAGCGGCACACGCCGACTTTTTTTAGCGGACCGGGACGCGGAAGCAACACTAGATAGTGTCAGCTGGGTCAGAAAAAGCAACCTAAAATCTCTCACCGATACTTGAGTTTTATAATCTCTTCTTTATCCTTACCAAGGGACTCAAAATGTCTTTTGCTGCATTCCAGTGCATTCGCGTCTTCACCCCGATTCAGCCGACACTCATATTCCCCATATTTCACTTCATGGCAAAGAAGGTCCTTCTGACTGGCCAAAGGATTAACAATGTCGTCAACTGTACTCCAGTGCATTGGGCTCATCGCCCCAATTAAGGAAATACCCATATTTACCAGGTTTGATTTCTGTTTCATTTCATAACCATAGACTTCTTTGTCCTGTGACGCACACCTTCAACAGGACCAAATGAAAACCGTGTGGTACTTATAGTAAACCAAGGAATCTATGTATTAAATTCAGTTGAACCACGGACTACGGGAAATGGCTGGAAGATTTTTTCTTTGAAATATTTGAAAGACTGAACCGAGACACTCTATAAAATCTCATATCTTAGGCTCTACTCGTATTTTTTTCTACTGAACGGATCAGAGGAAAAGATAGCCTATGCACATCCTCGGGACAAAGTCAATCCGTGAGTAAAGACGACAGATCTCGAGACGCTCCTCACGAGGCTGTAGTCCTGTCAGGGAACAAGAAGAACAACCAGAACAAGAAAGACTTGTAAAATAGCGATGCTTAGCGTGATCGTAGCAATTTGGAATTTAATAAGTTAGTTCGTCAACTACTGTATTTTATATGTGTAGTAAATTTCACAGAAATCGGTTTCCTCTGCTCCCAAGGAATTTAATAAATTAATTCCCCTGTATCTTCTAAGTGTATAATCTGATCAAGTCAAAATTTATTCATAGCTAAGACAATCAACTGTTTATTATTTGTATCAAGTTTCATTAAAATCGGTTCACTCGCTTTTAAGATATAAAATTAAATCAACTCTTACTTCTAATATTGACTATATCTGCGAAAAACGTTATCGAATCAAATTGAAATTTAGACATAAATCAGAAAACCAACTACTTAATATGTGTATCAAATTTCATTACAATCGGTTAATCCGTTCACGAGATATTGATTTTTATCCACTTTTTCATACATTTCGTGACACTGTCTTTGAATATATAGGTATAGCCATGGAATGAGCTTGTCCTATATGTCTCCATAGAAACAGTGGCTCCAAAATCTGGGTACTAAGTCGACATGTGGTCGACAGTCAGCTAACTCAGTAGACCGTTTAGAAATTATGAAATTTAAATATTGACAAAAATTGACGTTTGTTTATGCACAATTCGACAGCGCGGTCAACATTATGTCAATACCGAAACGCCAACTGAGTAGACTGACTGTCGATAATCTGACAAGAACTGACTTTTATTCATGAACAATTCGACAGAACAGTCAACATATGTCAATATCAAACAACAACCGAGTAGGCTGACTGTCGACTTATTCGCCAAATGTTGGAGCCAGAAACATACAATACAAGCTCATTCCATGGCTCTATGTTCTATGGACACTGTGGGCCGATTTAATTTGAATATTAAAATTATCTTAAAAACTATCAACATACTACAGTTTTTTTTAGATTTGGAATCAAAAACGGATTCTTTGTCTAATCACTTTTTATTATCCTTCTGAAGATGCTCGAAAGAGCGAAATGCGTCAGGGAACAGTAATAAAAATGATTAGACAAAGAATCCGTTTTTGATTTCAAATTTAATATGGACTAAAAGTGCATGCTGGCAACTGCATTCTCCGAAACCAGTTTACGCCGAGAAACGTCAACTGGGCCACATGGAGCAGTTGACGCGCTATGCCCCACAAGGGGTTAGGGCAATTGAGAGAGAGAGAGAGATCACAAAGTGCAAATATCGTCAATCGAGTTTATGTTTTTAAGGCGGCTATTACACTATAAAAGTTCTTTTACAAACATCTTTGACGAACGATATTTTAAAAGAACTTTTTTGTCCGTCTTGTCAGCTTTCCAAAATGGTATAAATGTCATTCAAATAATTGAAGGAGCTGGCTGTAACTTGTTCGGGGAACCATTATTCGATGTGAGAATAAATAAAACAAATGCATTGATTAACTCACTGCTTCTTGACGTGAAAGGGCTGTGTTGCAAGGTGTAGCCTATGCAGATGATGTTGCTAACAGTATTTCAGGTAAGTTCCCCAGCTTAGTGAGGTACTTGAGCACGTCTAACTGAGCCAATTTCTGTGGCTTGAAGGTTAATCCGAGCACTTGTTCTTTTTACCAGGAGGTACGGATATAAAGTACCCTCCGTCTTGCCTCCACGGTTGAGAGAGACTAGGCTAGTTTTTTCGCAGGCTCCTTCTCGACAAAAAGTGGGGATGGAAAGCCAATATCCAGGAACGAGTGAAAAAGGCTAATGTTGTTTTGTACACCTTGTAATGATGGGAGTCGGAGGACGAGGGTGAGGATTGGCCGTGAAGGCCAGAGAAAAAGAAAGACATAGGTTCTAAACCCTCTCCAAACACTGCCAGTGATGTGCGCTCGCAGACCAGCTCAGTAACCGGGAGTTGCGGGGTGGGTCTACGGCAGCTATTGGCCTCCTCCATCAAATACAATAAAAAGATATCGCACATCAAGCCCGTTAACAAAAGAAATTACTACTCTAACCAGACAGATATAAAATTGCAGCGAGGAAAATAAAAGATCGAAGGGACGCCTATGCGTCAAACTCCCTAAACCGGCAAAACAAGTGCCCGTGAAGGGACGAAGAGCTCTACAGCCAAACTACTACTGCGAAAATGCAACAAGGCAAAACAAAAGGGGAGGACGAAAGGTTACCGTCCAGTCAGGACAGGTCCTTTTCTTCTTTCCGTCGTGAGCCTAAGGTGTAAAGCGGCTCTTCTATGGCCCGTGATGTTAGCGGCCAGCGCATCTATACCCTCCCTTCCATGGATTTCTGGGCGCGCATAAAATTCAGAAATCCCCAATTTAGGATTCCTAGCGTATTGGTGAGAGAGAGGAGGAAGAGGAGGAAAATTTGAGACCTTAGCCTGTCATTATGTTATATATAAAAAAAAAACACACGCATCCAAGGAATCCATGTTATGCGCAGGTAATTTGGAGGGTTTAAAATAACTTCTTGAGGTACTTAAATTTACTATTACTTACTAACTATGTGTAGATCTATATATACATATATACCTATATATACATCTGTATATATACATATATATTTTTTTTGTTGTATTAAGAAAGAATCAGAAATGCCATAGGTCAAAATTAATTTCGAAGGATAATGCCTTTACTAGTACTTATCGTGTTTGACTGTTAAAGTTTCTAAAACTCGGGACAGCTTCTCACTTCTGATCCGAAACTTTTCAACACACGCTGTATCATTATCGGAGACAAGTGGATCATCCCTATGACTATCACTACTATCAGTTAATAACAGGTGGGCAGGTTCCAGCTCAGTTTCAATTGAAATTTTATGCTGTGACGAATTATGTTTGTGTTTTGCAATGCTGACAGTGTTTGAATTATTACTACTAGCATTGCTAAATGCAATAATGTTCGACGATGTGGACGACCAGCTAGGAATGCAATTGACCATCGAATTAACGTTAGCACTGCCGCTGCTTCCGACAATATTGCTCGATGGCGAATCGATAGTACTAACAACTACCGTTTTAAGATCTTTAGAACTGGTGCGACGATGCCTTAAGATACTAGACGCCGATTGAGGAACCTCAACAAGTGGCTTTATTTCTATATAATTGAGATCTTTTCGATTGTTGTTGTTGCTGTGAATGATGATCACGAAACTTTATATCGGACGTTTCATGTTTTTTTTTTTTTTTTTTTTTTTTTCTTGTGTTTTTGTTTTTAAATGATTGAGGATATGTTTGATATTTGAGTTTTGATCATAGCGGGAATTGTTTCTGGAATGTGTGATCTTTTGACAGTAGTTTGAAGCCAAATTTGGTACGGCGGAAACTCTGTACCAACACCGCGCATCTCGATCACAATGCTTACTGGATCACTGGCACCATTTAAACACACACACACACTTACCCGGGGGCTATCGCGCTGGTGGCGAAGCCCCTCGTATCAAGAATTTGTTTGTTTATTGTAAATGCCGAGCTCGGGGCGTCTCCGTCTTCAATGCTTAAGACGGACTGATAGCGGCTTCTGCTGTCTCGCAGATCGAATTCCAACGTTCAATTCAAGTACGCAAACTGATTTGGCTCCGGGACGGGTACTCCATTAGATTCGAAACACAGACCGGGTGTAATTCACTCACTAAGATCGGCGGGTTTGGATGCTCGTACACATTTTGGGGGGGTTTTGACAACTCACGTACGACGACCGTGTGATGGTGGCGGCGACGACCATCCGATTCCTCGTTGTTTATTCCAATTGTAACATACGACGTAAGTGGGATAGTGGGCGACGTTATCAGTGTATGCGTGCCGCGCGTGACTGTGTTTGGCGCGTATATTTTTGACGGGCGCACACACTTTTATTTTTCACCCGGAAATTTTCACGGCCATTGCAATTCTGATCACTAGCACCCGTAGCAAACTGCCAGTCAACGAACCAAGCCCTTTTCCCCAATTCAAGCCAAGCCCGCCGCCAAATTTCCAATGCACTCACACCCGACCGACGAGATCCCGTCTAACCACGACGACGCGACGACCACTCAATCTCCTGCGAAATTAGCCGTTCTAGCATTGAAATTTCGCGCGATTTCACACGACTCTTTCACCGCGCACACTGGATAGGTATCTCCGACCAGCCCGATTCCCACTTTTCTCCGCAAAAAAACACGACTTCCCACCTGCGCGGTCCGGAACTCACTCGGCTCGTTTATTTAAACGCCATTGACGAAATACGATTCGTAAAGCGGACCTCGACTCGACGGGATGGAGGAAATCGTCCTCTAAACAATTCGCCCGGGGCGTAACGGGAAAGATCACGTACGACTCTTTTTTTTCACGTCCACCTTCCATGCGGTCCGGAAGCAACCTCCTCTCGGCGATCAATCCCCTTCTCCTTCTCCCCAATCGGTCAAGTTTCTCGGTCCCTCCGCTCGAGTAGGTGGCGCTGTTTCTGCGCATTTTAGATGTTATGACCACCAGGATAATTTCCAACCGAATTTTATTTAACCAGTCCGGTAGGATAAATTCTGGTGCATTTGTGAAAAATACCACTACTGCGAACGCGGTAATATTTTCACAATTACACCAAAACTTCTCCTACCGGAAAGCGTTTTCCGTTTCCTGAAGAAAAGATGGCCGCAACAGAACAAAGTCAAATCCGAGACGGAGATGGCGGTAAACAAATTTGAATTTGTTGTGCAACGGAGATATATGAAACATACGCAGATTGTTGCTTCCGAAGTGCTACATTACAACACAACCACAAATGAGCTACCTTAGCTCAGTTGGGGTTGAATGGTAACTTTATCTCTCCGCGGAAGATTAAGTACGCATGTCTTTCGCGTGGTAAATTCCTACGTTTTTCCCGTCCATATCGACTAGTTCGTAGCAGGATTTGCCTACGACCGCTTTGACTCGACACTTTACGAATTTGAGTCCCAATTTTGCGCTATAATGGTTGGCGGCGTTGCTCAGCTTAAAGTTTCGGCAGAAAACCACGTCTCCAATTTGGTACTTTATAGGTCTCGTTCTCAGGTTATAGGTTCGGGCGTTATTTTCACTTGCTACCTTCAAGTTTGATTGTATTCGCTTCCGTATTAAATCTAACTTCACGTCAGGCGTTACACTTCCGGTAGAATCGATCAGTTGTTGTGACTTACGCAATATTGCGTAAGCACTTCCGTGGAGCAACATGGTTTGTCCAAAAAGAACGAAATATGGACTGTAACCAATGCTAGAGTGGTAGGCAGAGCGTATCGCACAATTTATCTCGGATAGATGGTTATCCCAGTCCTTCTGATCCGGGCTGACATAAGCTCGGATGGCTGCAACTAAGGACCGATTGACCCTTTCCGAAGCGTTTGCCTGGGGCGAATAGTAAGCGGTATAAACGTGTCTGACGCCGTAACGATCTAGTAGCTTTTTAAACATGGCGGATTTAAATTGCACCCCATTATCCGAAACAACGATTTCAGGTACCCCAAAAATGTGAAATACCCTCTGCTCTAAAAATTGAACTATCACATCCGCGGTGAACTTCTTTATCGGTTCGATAAATGGAAACTTGGATAAGCTGTCAAGGACGACTATAGCTCCCACATTCCCGGTTTTCGTACGTGGATACGGTCCTATAAGATCTATGTATAGCCGTTGAAACAGCCGATCAGGAATGGAAAGCGAACCCATAGGAGGTCTTAAAGGTCTATTAGGGGCCTTCGTCGATTTGCACGTCTCACACTGCGACACATACTCTTTTACCTGTTGGTTGAGCTTAGGCCAATAAAAAAGAGTACGTAGGCGATAAAGGGTTTTTCCGACTCCGCCATGTGCGCATAGCGGGTGGTCGTGAGCCTTTGCAATTAATTCCCTCGTGAGTTCGTGCGGGACCCATAATTTCCACGCCAAATCTTCCTGCAAGCTATCACCAGTAGAATATTCGGTACGTCTGTAGACGAAGTCGTCAACAACCTTGAGGTCTGGCAGGTGCTGTTGCTCTTCGCGTATCCTTTCAATCAGAGCGCGATAGTCGTCGGACTTGAAATAGGGAGAATTGAGGTCGATGTCCAGCGAGGTGTCGTGCTGAACTACCAATTCGGAAACTTCAATGTCGTGTACTCGGGATAAAGCATCAGGTACCACGTGCTCGCTGCCTTTACGGTGACGTATGGAAAAATGGAATCCTTGCAGCTTAAGAGCCCAGCGTGCTAAACGACCCTGCAGGTCTCTGAGGCTCATAAGCCATTTTAAAGAAGCGTGGTCGGTAACAACTTCAAATTCTTGACCTTCCACGTAGGGTCGGAATTTTTGAATAGCTGTTACCGCGGCAAGGCATTCCTGCTCCGTTACGGTGTAGTTACGCTGCGCAGTTGTAAGTTTTTGGGACATGAAGGCGATAGGGGCTTCCGCACCTTCTTCGTTAACTTGTACAAGCACTGCCCCAATTCCGTCTTTACTCGCATCGCAATGGATGGAGAATGGGCGGGAAAAATCGGGGCTGTGTAAGACGGGTGCGGAAGAGAGGCTCTCTTTGAGCGCTTGAAATGCGTTTAAGGCCTCAGTTGTCCACAAAAACTTACAACCCTTACGCAGCATATCTGTGAGCGGAGCAGTCACAGCAGAATAATTCGGCACAAACCTTCGGTACCACCCACAAACTCCTAAGAATCGTCGGAGGTGACGCACCGACTTCGGTAGGGGGAAGTTGGTAATGGCCTCCACTTTATCCGGGTCGGTCTTTATGGTCCCATGACCAACTACATGTCCCAAGTATTTGACCGACTTCATTACGAAGTGGCTCTTTTCCACGTTAATCGTTAAGCCAGCTTCCCGCATACAAAAAGCCACTCTACGGAGGAGTGTGCAATGCTCCTCAAACGTTGACGAAACGATCAGCAGATCGTCTAGATAAACGAAGACTTGGTGACGGATATCGGCAGGGATGACCTTATCCATCAACCTCTGCATCGTTTGTGGGGCATTGCACAACCCAAACGGCATAGTGACGAATTGATAAAGCGGTCTCCCAGGGACGGTAAACGCTGTTTTTTCACGCGAAGCCTCATCGAGAGGGATTTGCCAGAAGGCGTCTTTTAAGTCGATGCTGCTGATAAATTCTGCCTTAGGCAGCCGACTTAGAATCCCGTCGATGAGGGGAAGCGGGTAAGCATCTTTGACCGTGACACTGTTAACTTTGCGGGCATCTAAGCACATGCGTATTTTCCCTGGTTTAACCACAACAGTCACTGGAGAAGCCCAACTGCTTTTCGACTCCTCAATGACACCCATTTCCAACATCCTGTCCAATTCCGAAAATAAAAGTTTTTCCACTGCAGGCGATATCGCGAAGTGGCGCTGTTTTATCGGCTTGTTATCGCCGACATCGATTGTATGACTTATAAGCGAAGTACGCCCTAGCCCTTGTTTGGAATAGGACGGGACGTCGGAAATGATTGCATTGAGGGTTGCTTCTTGGTCTGGTGACAAATGGTGCCGATTGTCATCCAGTGAAAATTCATCAATTGAGGGGGAACATGAAAAGTTGCTAAAAGAAAAGAGATCAGACGCGAGTTGAAAAGTTCGTACAAAGTCCACTCCAAGATAAAGATTTTGACTCAGGGATGGTATAATAGAAAACGTCATGAGTTTCGTTATCCCCCGAAACGTAATGTTACAAGTTACTTGTCCCAAGGTGCGGTGCTTCGTCCCATCGGCGGTCGACACAGTAGTGGTATAGCGCCTCCATGGGTGTTTGTTGGTCCCAACAAACCTGTTGGCAAAGCTGGAGGCAATGCATGATAACGAAGCCCCAGTGTCTATTAGCCCCACCACCTCTTCATCAAGCAAACGGACTTTGGCATAGGGACGCAAGTCATCCGTAGGCTGATCAATTATGGCAGCCTCGCATAAATGCCGACGTGATTCTTTGACGCGCCTCCAGAAATTACGCAAACGAAGGGTCGAACGTTTCGTTTTGGGCTTAGACAACTCTGCGTTTTCAAAAATTCTTCGTCGAACCGCATTATATTCAGCTAACCTTATATGATAAGGCTTGATTGGCCTCGTAGGCGCTTTGTCCAAGATAGGTGTTGACTCCATTCCTGAGGGATTAGCTTGCGTCGAGTGTGACAGCATTAGACGATAAGAAGGTAACACAGGTGTGATGGTTTCAGGACGATCAGATAGGCAAACTAGAGCAGAGGGATCGACGCAGGTGGTGGTGTGTGAAGTCGGTGGTGAAAGATCACCCTGCTTAGAAGGAGATGAGTTCGAGGGGTTCAAAGCTGTTACGGGGATTTCCGCATCCGAAATTGTAAAAGTTTCATTGGGTGACAATGTAGTGGTCAGTGATGTCAAAGTGGGTGTAGAATCAGACAGCGCAGGTGTATAATTAGTTGTAGCCGGTAAATAAGAAGTCATAGTAGGTGTATAATCCTTAATTAAAGTCGTATCCGGGGGTGTCCTATCCGGTAAACTAACAAATTCGTTTGTGAACGAGGTGGTTTGTATATCCAATTTCGGATTCAAGAGGACTTGTGGTTCAGAGGCAGCGCGTCGCACTGTGTGCTCGTCGAGGATGTGGAGATGTTCGCCATCCTCGCTGATGAGTTTTTTGCAGCACTGCACTTCGCACACTTTGGTTTGATGGTATTTGCTGCCCCACAACCGTAGCAAAATAGACGACGCTCTGCAGCGCACGTGTCATAACGGTGTCCTTTCTCCCGACAATTCCAACAAGTCAGGGCGGACGAATTGATCTCTGATACGACTGAGTCATCCCAGGATCTTTCCGCAGCAACGTCTTGAAAAATATCAGCACCTGTGTCCGAAACTTCGGCTATGTTGTGGCGCCTAAAGGGTCGAGAATGATTTAGTTCGTCCTGAAGATTTTCCATTTGACGAATGAACTTTCGAAGTTCTCGAATGGAACGTATATCCTGGTGAAGCAGTTCCCATCTGTACTCAGGCCGAAGATTGCTTTTCAAGATGTCCAGGAGATCCATCTCATAAAGCGGGTTGTCCAAACGATCGGTCAGTCTCAGGATATTATCATAGAAGGCATCAAAGTGTTCGGTTTGCCTCTGGACTCGATTGCGTATTAATTTTAAGATTTCGCGATCGTTCAACCGGTCTCGGAACTGCTCGCGGAGCGATTCTCGTATAGCCGTCCATTCTAGCGATCCATAAGAGCGATGGTATCGCCAATACCATTCGCATGCCTTTCCAGTCAACAACACATGGAAGCTGTTGCATAGAGCTGTAAAGTCACCTCGCAAGGTTTGATGCGTAAGGACTTCGACCTTGTATAGAAAGGAATCAACTGTTATAGTGGACTCCTCCCCACTGAACTTGGTGTTCCACGATGCTAAAATTTGAGCTACCTTTTCAGGTGCTCGAAAGGAAGGTGGCGGATGGTTGAAAGCAGGATTTCGAACTAGTCTGCCGCCATTTGGAGGTGGAGAGTTATGACGCAAATAGTTCCTCGCTGGAGGTATTTCACGAAATTCGGGTGGTGGCATTTGAGGTCGCGGCTGACGAAAATTAGGTCGCCGATTCTGGTGAGGTCGGGCTTGGTTATTTTCCCCGGAAGGACGAACTGGTGGTGTGTTCCTGGAGGTCTCGCGATTACTTGCGGCTTGTCCGGATGTATTTGGACTAACCCGAGATTCCTCCGCGTGTTCTCTCACTGCCGACACAATCATTGACCGTAATCGCGGAATAAGCTGATTAATGAGGTCATCCCCTGATGCCTGAGGAACTGACCTCCCCGAGTTCGGCGAAAGATCAGCGCTAAAGTTGCCGTTCGGTGGAACAGAAAGGCCGGTTGCCGCTCTACGTGTCTGCGAACGTGTGACACGACCCTCCATCACTTTAGGAACGGCCCCTTGAGATGTAGATGGGTGTACGTTCTGTACAAACTCTTCCGCGGCCTGACTACGAGATGGGGAAGGGAATCGTGGCACCGAATTTTCTGGGAGCAATCGTCGACGACAGATGGGGCAAGAGTCGCGATTTCTCAACCATTTCATGACACATGCTTGGTGGAATTCATGCGCACACGGTGTTCGAACGAGGTCTTCGCTTGTTCTCATCTCGTTTCGGCAAATGGTACATACACCGTCTTCTTCATCCATTAAATCCCCAAGAAACTGGGGTTCAGGGCTATGCTCTATAGGCATGATGGAATTAATTACAAAAAGGCAGTTCAAGTTCAAAAAAAAACAGGAATACTAAAGTCGAAGTAATAGATGGCGTCAATACGCACAGCAGTGTCAAATCAGGGATATTTACGAAGTCAGTATGAATACTGGCTAGCACAATTAGTGCACGTCGGGAATTCAAAGTGCACTTAATTATAGATATGTATGTACAAAAAGACAATTTGCATTTTTAATAGCTTATACGAATAATAAGAATGATAAGGGTGTATACTTTTAGAGAATTCAACAGTATAGTATAAAGAAGGGTGCGCGTATGTAAGATAAGATACGCGCCTATAGAAAAAAAAAATACAATCTATTGTAATAGAGAAGAGCATACGTGTAGTAGGTGCAAACCACAATTTATTCAGCGAGTGGCTTACTTTGACTAATGTTCAGACAAAAAGAAAGATTTTCAGCGTAATAATAGGGTGTAATAATAATGCATAGGAAAAAAAAAAGAAACATGCATGCATCGCCAAGAAGTCCCGAACCGTAAAATTTCTCATTCAAAGGAATAATTAGAATGATTAGAATGTATAATAAATACCGTAGTTTTAGCTTTCCAATATCAAAGAGTGATTAATAAAAAAAAATAGTTTGTAGTAAGTACGCAAATGAATAAACAATCTCCCCCTCTCCTTCTCCTCCCTCCTCACCACGAATGTAATAAATAGACTATGTGATCAAGACGACTTGGAAGAGAAAAGGATATGTCCATCCTGGACTAGCAACGGGACTCAAAGCAATATATAGGACGCAATCAACACTTCTCGACTAACTTCTATTCTACTACCAACGCTATTTGGTCACGAGACTGGCACCATTGCCAATTTCGTACAACTCTCAAATATCGTTGACAGCAGCGTCGAAGTCGGAAGAGAAGGCGATTCGAACTCAGAAGGAGAAAAAAAAAATTGTTGAGTAGGATCACTGATCTGCAACACCAAGGTAGCGATGATTTCTTCCTCGGTTCCTGGTCTTAAGATCGGAATCCTTCCAATCGAACAACAACTCGCAGGAAAAGAGGAAGTCATACGCTACATGATATGTAATAATACCATCGAAGACAAAACAAAGCAAATCAGCGCCTGTTAGGGATGGAACTTGACTCTACTTTAAAAGGATGTGGACTGGAGGGATCACCAAGTCCTATGGTCTGCTCGGGCATAAAACAAAACAAATAAGCAAGCGTAAAGCCGACAAATGGAGTGCTAATGCACTCCAAATTTTTAGGACTGGTGTAGTGTGGGACCTAATAGTGGCGTGGACTCCAGGTGGGACTGAGTCCAAGTCATCAAGGACGACTAATAGATGGTTTTTTTGGCCCCACGTTGGGCGCCAATTGTAATGATGGGAGTCGGAGGACGAGGGTGAGGATTGGCCGTGAAGGCCTGAGAGAAAGAAAGACATAGGTTCTAAACCCTCTCCAAACACTGCCAGTGATGTGCGCTCGCAGACCAGCTCAGTAACCGGGAGTTGCGGGGTGGGTCTACGGCAGCTATTGGCCTCCTCCATCAAGTACAATAAAAAGATATCGCACATCAAGCCCGTTAACAAAAGAAATTACTACTCTAACCAGACAGATATAAAATTGCAGCGAGGAAAATAAAAGATCGAAGGGACGCCTATGCGTCAAACTCCCTAAACCGGCAAAACAAGTGCCCGTGAAGGGACGAAGAGCTCTACAGCCAAACTACTACTGCGAAAATGCAACAAGGCAAAACAAAAGGGGAGGACGAAAGGTTACCGTCCAGTCAGGACAGGTCCTTTTCTTCTTTCCGTCGTGAGCCTAAGGTGTAAAGCGGCTCTTCTATGGCCCGTGATGTTAGCGGCCAGCGCATCTATACCCTCCCTTCCATGGATTTCTGGGCGCGCATAAAATTCAGAAATCCCCAATTTAGGATTCCTAGCGTATTGGTGAGAGAGAGGAGGAAGAGGAGGAAAATTTGAGACCTTAGCCTGTCATTATGTTATATATAAAAAAAAAACACACGCATCCAAGGAATCCATGTTATGCGCAGGTAATTTGGAGGGTTTAAAATAACTTCTTGAGGTACTTAAATTTACTATTACTTACTAACTATGTGTAGATCTATATATACATATATACCTATATATACATCTGTATATATACATATATATTTTTTTTGTTGTATTAAGAAAGAATCAGAAATGCCATAGGTCAAAATTAATTTCGAAGGATAATGCCTTTACTAGTACTTATCGTGTTTGACTGTTAAAGTTTCTAAAACTCGGGACAGCTTCTCACTTCTGATCCGAAACTTTTCAACACACGCTGTATCATTATCGGAGACAAGTGGATCATCCCTATGACTATCACTACTATCAGTTAATAACAGGTGGGCAGGTTCCAGCTCAGTTTCAATTGAAATTTTATGCTGTGACGAATTATGTTTGTGTTTTGCAATGCTGACAGTGTTTGAATTATTACTACTAGCATTGCTAAATGCAATAATGTTCGACGATGTGGACGACCAGCTAGGAATGCAATTGACCATCGAATTAACGTTAGCACTGCCGCTGCTTCCGACAATATTGCTCGATGGCGAATCGATAGTACTAACAACTACCGTTTTAAGATCTTTAGAACTGGTGCGACGATGCCTTAAGATACTAGACGCCGATTGAGGAACCTCAACAAGTGGCTTTATTTCTATATAATTGAGATCTTTTCGATTGTTGTTGTTGCTGTGAATGATGATCACGAAACTTTATATCGGACGTTTCATGTTTTTTTTTTTTTTTTTTTTTTTTCTTGTGTTTTTGTTTTTAAATGATTGAGGATATGTTTGATATTTGAGTTTTGATCATAGCGGGAATTGTTTCTGGAATGTGTGATCTTTTGACAGTAGTTTGAAGCCAAATTTGGTACGGCGGAAACTCTGTACCAACACCGCGCATCTCGATCACAATGCTTACTGGATCACTGGCACCATTTAAACACACACACACACTTACCCGGGGGCTATCGCGCTGGTGGCGAAGCCCCTCGTATCAAGAATTTGTTTGTTTATTGTAAATGCCGAGCTCGGGGCGTCTCCGTCTTCAATGCTTAAGACGGACTGATAGCGGCTTCTGCTGTCTCGCAGATCGAATTCCAACGTTCAATTCAAGTACGCAAACTGATTTGGCTCCGGGACGGGTACTCCATTAGATTCGAAACACAGACCGGGTGTAATTCACTCACTAAGATCGGCGGGTTTGGATGCTCGTACACATTTTGGGGGGGTTTTGACAACTCACGTACGACGACCGTGTGATGGTGGCGGCGACGACCATCCGATTCCTCGTTGTTTATTCCAATTGTAACATACGACGTAAGTGGGATAGTGGGCGACGTTATCAGTGTATGCGTGCCGCGCGTGACTGTGTTTGGCGCGTATATTTTTGACGGGCGCACACACTTTTATTTTTCACCCGGAAATTTTCACGGCCATTGCAATTCTGATCACTAGCACCCGTAGCAAACTGCCAGTCAACGAACCAAGCCCTTTTCCCCAATTCAAGCCAAGCCCGCCGCCAAATTTCCAATGCACTCACACCCGACCGACGAGATCCCGTCTAACCACGACGACGCGACGACCACTCAATCTCCTGCGAAATTAGCCGTTCTAGCATTGAAATTTCGCGCGATTTCACACGACTCTTTCACCGCGCACACTGGATAGGTATCTCCGACCAGCCCGATTCCCACTTTTCTCCGCAAAAAAACACGACTTCCCACCTGCGCGGTCCGGAACTCACTCGGCTCGTTTATTTAAACGCCATTGACGAAATACGATTCGTAAAGCGGACCTCGACTCGACGGGATGGAGGAAATCGTCCTCTAAACAATTCGCCCGGGGCGTAGCGGGAAAGATCACGTACGACTCTTTTTTTTCACGTCCACCTTCCATGCGGTCCGGAAGCAACCTCCTCTCGGCGATCAATCCCCTTCTCCTTCTCCCCAATCGGTCAAGTTTCTCGGTCCCTCCGCTCGAGTAGGTGGCGCTGTTTCTGCGCATTTTAGATGTTATGACCACCAGGATAATTTCCAACCGAATTTTATTTAACCAGTCCGGTAGGATAAATTCTGGTGCATTTGTGAAAAATACCACTACTGCGAACGCGGTAATATTTTCACAATTACACCAAAACTTCTCCTACCGGAAAGCGTTTTCCGTTTCCTGAAGAAAAGATGGCCGCAACAGAACAAAGTCAAATCCGAGACGGAGATGGCGGTAAACAAATTTGAATTTGTTGTGCAACGGAAATATATGAAACATACGCAGATTGTTGCTTCCGAAGTGCTACATTACAACCTGTAGGAGAGCCATAGGTAGAAGCTGGGATTTACAACTAAATGTTGTGCACTGGCTTTACGTTTCTGTTGTACGCCCCACACTCATTCATAGTATTGTGGTTTGGTGGAAAGCCCTCCGTATTGCGGCCTTTTGCAAGCTGCTTAGTAAAGTTCAAAGAATAGCCGGAATCCTCATTAGCCGGGCATTGAGAACTACTCTCTCTGCTGCCTTGAACGTGCTGCTCAACCTGCTCCCTCTGGATATCATAGGTGAGCAAACTGCTACAATAACTGCTATACGCCTTAGAGAAACCGGCCTTTGGATCTCGCCAGCCTATGGCCACTCAGCGATTTTAAGTAGTTTAAATATTCCTGCAGTAACTGACTATTCCACTCCCAAACATCCATTCGGCAAGCACTTTACAATCGTTATCCCTAATCAGAAGCAATGGGAGGACAGTGAGTTTCCACTTTCAGGTTCTATTGGCATCTATACCGACGGATCCAAGACAGACGGATGAGTCGGCGCTGGCGTCTACTGCGACAGTCTAAAATTAAGCCTTACTTTTCGCCAACCTTTACAGGGGGAGGCCACGGACCTCGGAAGCTCTTATCTTCCTGGGACGGTGTGCCATAACCGCTAGAGACATTATTATTTACACAGATAGTCAAGCTGCAATCAGGTCGCTGGAATCAGTTTTGATAATATCTAAGGGCGACCACAGAGTGAAAGCTGGAGCTGGTGCTGGTGTTTTGATTATGAACACTCAGCGGAGAGAAACGTTCACGTGAAACGTGCTCATGGAGGTTTCCCTGCCGATAACATTGTTTTCGTTATCGTTTTTCGTGTCTTCGTCGAATTTTAAGAATTTTTTGGTTCGAAACAATATCATCGGCGTACGCGTCACATCCCAATCGAATTGATACGAAGGTGAAAATGGCAGTGAATGGGTCACACACTGTGGAAGGGTGATAACTGCATTGCTGGACATGCCATGAAGTGGGATCCCAAATGCAATGACGGCCGACGAAGGGGGTGCCTTAAAATCTCATGGTGGCGACCTGTGGCGAAAGAGTGTGAGTTACTGGGTAAGTCGTGGGGGCAGTTACGTCCCATTGGCCGGAACCGAATACGATGGTGCGCAGGAGTAGTTGATGCGCTATGCCCCACTAGGGGTTAAGGCAAAGTAGAATGAACTGTCATAATTTACTAAACCAAAATAAAAGTAAAGTAAGTAAATGTAAACAAAAATCAGCTTTATCAGATGCGGTAGATCAATTTAAAAGAAAAAAAAATAATAATTTTGAAGATAATAAATAAAATAGTTTATTGTCATTTTTCTTTAGTTGGTACAAAAGTTATATCCTCAGCCTTATTGCTTCGCCTTTTCAACACTATTTTCTGGCGGTCTGTACGTATTAATAAAATCACCGATTATTCCGCTTACTTTGTGCGGCTCATTCAAATGAACGTGATGTTTACCTTCAACTCTGTGAAAATGAAAATCAGGATTCTGTTTCAATATCTCAATTGCTTCGTGAAAATATTTCTCGTCCTCGTAATACGATGAATTGGTTGCCTTTATAAACAAGTACGGACATTTAATCTTCTGACCAATATACAAATTTAATTCCTGGAAGAATGTTCCGTAATTGGAGTATTTCATACGATTGTCGGTAGCAAAAAAGAATTTTCCGGGATACTTAGCGGATTTGCGGATATTTCTATTGATCAAGTACGAACACTTATCACGATCGACCGATTGCATTGCTCCCATGTGCAATTTGTTAACACATTCTTCGTACGTGTAGGTCGGCGGCTCTTTATTCGAACGATTACGTTCGTCGGCTATAAGGAAATTTTCAAAACGTTTCGTAATAGTGCTGTAAACTTTTTCAACCGGTCTCACGTGCGGCTTCAATGCATCCAATCCAATCAACATGTCAATTTTGTTGGGAAACAATCCGGCGAAAAGGTATCCAATGATAGAACTCATTGAGTGTGCCATTATGGAGACTTTATCCCAGTTGTATTCTTTCATGATGTTACGAATCACGGTCACGTTATCAATTGAATGGTAAACCAGACCATCCGGTAGGCGGGATGAAAATCCATGACCGGGCAAATCGATGGACAGAAAACCAATGTGTTTGGGCAACAATGGAGCTAATGTGTCAAAGGTTCCGGCATTATCAAGCCAACCGTGCAGTCCCACAATAGGACGAACATTTTGTGGTCCCCACCATTTGCCTGCTAAATGACCCCAAGGCATTTTGATTTGAACCTCGACCACTGCCGACTGAAAAGAAACCTCAGAATGTATCCTGGTAAGTAAGAAATGAGACTGTGTATTACCTCTGCGCTATGATCAATCGACTCGATGCCATGATGTAGACGTCGGGCAAATGAATGGACAATATTTGGTCGTTTTATGTGCGGGATTAAAATTTTGGAAAACATTCCTAATCCAGAAAAAATATTAAGGACAGAATTAATCGTCATTTTTTCGAAAATCTAAATTTACAAATGGTGAGGCGGAAAGGATAATGTTCAAAGTGATAGTTACTAATCTTTCTTGTATTAAAAGCAATGAGTCAATCCTTTATGTTAATCGAGAGAAAGAAGAATAAAAGCATTTTTAGTCTATGTGTATAACTCTACGAGACTTAAGCCTGAGTAAAATCATTCCTAATAAGTAGTCTTTCTCCTGCATCTCAATCTACTTGATTTTAAAAGTAGTCCTCGAGTACAATTTAATGTGACAAATTCGTAAATTTGCGAAAAATAAAGCAAGCAAACGCAACACAATTTGAAAGCCAACACATTGAGACAGTTTTTGGAGGAATTACAGGCTTATACTATATATTTGATGACCGTTATAAAATCAGCATTTATCGAACTTAAAGCGATAGTAAGTTAAGGCGGTTTCTCAATGTCCGGTTAAAGTTTAACGTAACGGTAAACACTAACCGCCACCTATCCCTGGTTAAAAATTTAGCGAAACGATAAATCCAAACAGCTGATACCGGCTGTTGAGATTTGACAGCTAGAACTGTTTACGTTTCCACATTCAAACGAGAACAATTAAACTGGCCATTAAGAACAGAGTTCTAAATGGAAGAGGATTTGGAACCAACTCAGCCGCAAATGAATGCGGAGAGACGGTACATACATTGAATAGAATGGTACAGACGGCAGAATTCAGTGCGTAGACGATTCAGTTTCATGTCTGACTACGACGTTTCAGGTTCGAATCCCGTCCACGACGACGTGCGGCGTATTCGATTCACCCCGGATCTCGTAGGATCTCATACAAATTGACAGACTGGTCAAAGACCGGTCTGCAAATTCGTATGAAGATCCAACGAGATACGGGCGAATCGAATACGCCTAATATGCGAAAAGTTTACCCTGGTTTCGATCAAATTTCCTGCTGATAATAAGAAAAAAAAACTGGACTTGTTTTTTGAATAGCAAACAAAAATACTTTATTGGTTTCAATAGGTATGAAGACCTATAAATAGCTGATTATTTCTTAACCTTACAATTTGGCTTTTTGGACACCATCCTCTGGCGGTCGGTACATATTTATAAAATCGCCAATTATTCCACTCACTTTGTGCGGATCATTCAAATGAACATGATGTGTACCTTCCACATAATGCAAATGAAAAACAGGATTCTGTTTCAATATATCGATTGTTTCGTGAAAATATTTCTCCTCTTCGTAATACGATGAATCAGTTGCCTTTATAAACAGGTAAGGACATCTAATTTTTCGGCCAATATTTAAAGCTAATTCCTGGAAGAATGTTCCGTAACTGTAGCACTTCATACGACTGTCACGAGTAAAATAAAATTTACTCGGATATTTAGTGGATTTCCGAATGTTTCTATCGATCAAGTATGAGCACTTGTCACGATCAACCGATTGCAATGTTCCCAGGTGTAATTTTTCTACACATTCTTCGTACGTGTAGCTCGGCGGCTCTTCGTCTGCACGATTACGTTCGTCGGCTATAAGGAAATTTTCAAAACGTCTGGTCATAGTGCGAGAAATCTTTTCAACTGGTCTAATGTGTGGCTTTAGTGCATCCAATCCAATCAACATGTCAATTTTGTCGGGAAACAATCCGGCGAAAACGTATCCAGTGATGGAGCTCATTGAGTGTCCCATAATGGAGACTTTATCCCAGTTGTATTCTTTCATAATGTAACGAATCACGGCCACGTTATCAATTGAATGGTAAAATATGCCATCCGGTAGGCGGGATGAAAGTCCGTGACCGGGTAAATCGATAGACAGAAAGCCAATGTGTTTGGGCAGCAGAGGAGCTAGCGTGTCAAATGTTCCGGCATTATCAAGCCAACCGTGCAGTCCAATAATGGGACGAACATTTTGTGGTCCCCACCATTTGCCTGCCAAATGACCCCAAGGCATTTTGATTTTAACCTCGACCGCTGTCGACTGAAAAGAAGCCTCAAAATGTATCGTGGTACGTACGAAATTAAAAGCGTGTGTTACCTCGGTTCTATGATCTGTCGAATCCATGTCGCGATGTACGAGTACAGTTCGAAATTCCACAGTTCACAATTTTCGGCCGATTTCTGTGTGGGATAAGAGTTTGAACAATTTGAATTTTTGAAAACATGCCCAATTCAGAGAAAAGAGATAAGAAGAACAGTGTGGTTGCGCGCACGTTGGGACACGTTCGCACATAAAACACGTGAACGCGACACGCAACGTGTCCCAACGTGCGCGCAGCCTTAGTTCGTAGTACGGAAGGTGCATTTGAATGTACGCAAATATACATAGCACCGTTTAAATTTTTAACGAAACTCCTTACATCCTTTTTCACCAAATTTTACGTTGAACTGCGAGAACTCTTTTAATTTTCCATTCAATTTTTAATTAAAATTTTTCGAATAACAAAGTATTAAAATAAAGTAGCACTTTTTTGTTTCAGATTCAATGATTTTTTTTAATGCACAAATATTGACGATAATAGCTGCGTTTTTTCCAATAAAGTAGCACTTCTTTGTTTAAGATTCAATGCTCTTTTTAATGCACAGATACTGCCGATAACAGCTGCGTGTTTTTTTTTTTCAACAGTCCAGATCAGAGCTGAACAATCATTGCACGCGTTACAAACACAAAATTGTTCTGGATAGAGCTGGTTGTTAGTGTGATGCGTGCAATTGTTGTTCTGCATTTGATCTGGACTGCAAAACAATTATTTTGCAATTATAAAGTATTCCCGATGAATTGAGGTGAAATTGTGAAAATCGCAATTTCCGGGTATAGTGCACATAGTTAAGTACGTCCGGACTGGACCATTGAAGTTAACTTCTTTTTCATCCAAAGAAACTACCATTTCCGAAATCAGCAAAGGGAACTGCGTTTTCTGGCAAGTCCTCGCAGAAGAGAACGTTGCGTCATGCTTTGGGAGACTTTGTCCTGGGATCTGCGTACAAACTGACAAGAAAATCATACCATACGACACGGAAAATATGTATGTTTTCCCACTAAGGCCCGTTTTCTCAATGTCTGGTTAAACTGCCAGTTAGCTATCGGGGACACTAAATTTAACCTTAGCACATGCAACGCTCAAAATATGATAATGCAGTCCACAGCGTAGCTAATGCAGTAGAAAGTCAGCTGATTTTCTTGGCGGAATTCTGCCACCTGTTCTATTCTACATCTGTGCCACCTCGCAACATTATTTTGCGGCTGAGTTGGTTTCAGATCCGTTTCCTTCAAATGAATATCCAGAACTCTGTTCCTTGTGACCAGTTTAATTGTCTCATTTGAATGTGCAAACGTAAACAGTTCTAGCTGTCAAAATCTCAGCAGCCCGTATCAGCTGTTTGGAATTATTGTCCGATAAATTCTTAACCGGAAGATGAGTGCCGTTTAGCGTTTATCTACAGGACAAGATTTAACTAGACATTGAGAAAACGGCCCTAAGATGAATATAGCAGCAGGATCATGCTCCATTTATGATGACCGACTGAAAAAAGTGTATCCAAGCTCAAAATGTAGATTTTATGACACGACTCCCTTGTTCCCAGACTTAAATATTTTGAAAAATATTTAGGGATGACTTTCTCGAAAAAAGGACGAATGAAGCGCGCAATTCAAAGACGAAAAACAGCTAATTGAGACCATCCGATTCGATCTAAATGAACTTTCGCTAAATTACGTAAAATCCTTAAACGTATTCAAGTCGAATAAAATTGTTTAAGCAGTCTTCAATAAACGGAGGAGGTACTATTCCGAAATCTCCTATATGCTAACGAAACGTCAACTATGCCTCGGATAAGGATCGACTCTACAGTTACGAATTTTGGCTATCGTACAATGACAAAGATTGGATTCTGGAATGTGCGTACTCTGCTTGACAATGGATCAGAAGGTCCACAGAACGCACGATTTCTTCAATTAGAGAGTGAATCTCTGCGGTATAAATTAAACATCTTAGGAGTTAGTAAGATAAGCTGGGAACAGCGGAGAATTTATCTCTTCAACGCGTAGCACTGTAATGTTATACTCCAGTAGAGCTACCGGTAGTGGTCGTGAGTCATGTCTGGAGCTCCTTTAACCAGAGCCGCACGAAACTGTGTCTTTATCCTGGGATCCGGTCTCCGACCGAATCATGACCGCCAGGTTCCGGACCAAAATGTGAAACATCTCAATAATACAATGCTATGCTCCAACTGAACCCGATAGTGTCTTGGCGTATATTTTTTTGCAGAAAAAAGGACTTCGTTAACGCCAAATTGTAAACAATTGAGATTATACACATTACTTACATTATCAAAATTTAGTAATTATTTAAGGTATGTATTTGGTCGACATAAGTATGAACATGTTTAACTACTTCAATTATAAATCTATCGTTCGGATTTTAACAATAAATAAAGCGGTAAATATAATATCAGACTTTAAAGCCTCACCAAAGCATTAACTATTATCGCCAGCTGGACGATATTTATGAATAAAATCAGATACCAAGTCAGCCACTTTCTCCGGTTCGTTCAAATGCAAATGATGTTTACCGTCAATATTATGACATTCAAAATTCGGATTTGACTTTTGCAAAGTATTTAAAATGTCGAAATAGTTTTTCTCATCTTCGTAGTATGGGGAACGTTTCGCTTTGATAAACAAATACGGCGTTGATGTTATCCTTTCCGCAAATGCCATGCAAAGTTCTTGTGATATAGTATTTAGACCATATCTCAGACGATTGTCACGAGTAAAAAAGTATTTATTGGGATCTTTCTCCGATCTCTGTAGACTCCGATCTAAGATATAGCAACACTTATCTCGATCCACAGATTCCGATAGGCCCTTGAAGAATCGTTCGTAACATTCTTCATAGGTATAGCTGGGCGGCTCGCTATTGATCATATTTCTCTGATCGGCTAGCATGAATTTATCCATGTTGTTTGCCAGTCTATTGGCCAGTTCAGTTGGTGGCGCCACCAGCGGTTTCAGCATATCAATTCCCACCATCATATCGATTTTATCAGGATACATTGCACTAAATACAAAACCCAGTGCCGAGCTCATCGAATGTCCAATATATGATATCTTATCCCAGTTGTAGTGCTTCATGAGTAGACGAATCAAGTAGACGTATCGCAACTGGGCGTACTCTACACCGTGTGGCATTCGGGACGATAGGCCATGACCGGGCCAGTCTATTGTCAGGAATCCTACGTGATCGGGTAGCATGGGTGCGAGTGTGTCAAAAGTGCCTGCATTATCCTGCCAACCATGACATCCAAGAATGGGACGAACCGATTTCGTGCCCCACCATTTGGCGGCCACATGACCCCACGGCACTTCTATTCGTATCTCTTCACACTGTAAATATAAGGTGGGCGTTTAGAATCCGCAAAGATTTTCACCATAGACGGAGAGCTTGTTTGAACATACCTGCCTTGATGAGATATGACGCTCCATTTTACCTGCAGTCGTGCAGTGAATATTTCTTAGGAAGTTGTCTGCAGGTGTTTGTGTTCGCGAACACTTCCGCAAAAGACTTATCAAATTCAAACTAACGGCCATTAATCTGATTGAAAAGACAAGAGTAATAGACAAAGAAAGATGAATACAATATGGAATTTAACGGAAGCTTGAGATTTGATTGAGTGTTTGTCCGATGTGCGAAGAGAACATCTGACAATTATTAGTGTGATTGAGAGTTTAGAAAGTGTTATTTATTGTATTTGAAACGAGCATCTGAATGTAAAGAAGCGAATGACGATTAAAATGTGTGTATTCGTGAAATAACGTCTAAAAAATCAAAAGAGCACTTTGATTAAAAAACGCACCAGTAAAACTTAATACTCATACAAATAAGGATTTAATTCCAACCACCAAGCGAAAACTATTCTTAAACATCGCCCATCTTAAAAATCCATTGTGGGCGACCGGTAGCACATGTCTGACTACTGGTGTTTCGGGTTCGCATCCGGTCCACGACAACGTTTGTGGCCATGGATGTTTGTGTTGCATTCCCCCGTGATGCGAGGCATAATAAGCCACAGCATATCCCGACTTGTCGCAGGTAGGCGGCTAAATGAGGGAGCAGGAGGCGCATGCTGGCATTCTCCGAAATTAGTTAATGCCAACGAAACGTCAACTGGGCCACATAGAATAGTTGACGCGCTATGCCCCACAAGGGGTTAGGCCAATTGAGTAGTACAACAGTATAACGAACATCTTGCGCAGAAAGCAGTTGAGATAAGTAGTGATTTGAATGAACATTGGGATGCCATTAAAAATGTGTACATTGCTGTCAATGATACCATCCTTGGCACTAACCGGGATTATCGGCATAAGCTTTGGACGTCCGACGCATCATGGCAGCGGATTGTTGAAAGGAAACAGCGGAAGGCACGATTAGCTACAGCGACAGACAAAAATCGAAGTAACATAGAGCTCTTTTACCGTAACGAAGCTCGGGAAGTACAGCGTAGTTTATAGTGTGCGACGCGATAAAATAGAGTATGCGAACTCTCTACTGGCCTCGGCAGCAGAAGCCGCAAGAAGCAACAACTTAAACGCCGTTTACCGTACTTCCTGCGGCAGCCCGTTCTACGCACCGGTGCGATCCGTTTTACAACGGCCAAGAGCTGCCAAACAACTTTAATGCAAGAAGGAAGATGTGTCAATGTGTTACATGCTTGTATCCTTTTTATGTTCATTGGGAGCAATACATCTCGGCGTAACTGCTCTCGATACTACTTCTCTGCGCCGGCATTGAAAACAACCCAGGTCTATGGATCTGTTGCGTATACAACAGACAGCTGCACCCCAATGCAACGTCAGTAGGATGCAACTGCTGCTACGAGTGGTGTCATCTAAGGAACACGGCTATATTCAACCTATCCATCACATCACTGATCATTCCGGAACTCTGGAAGAAAGGGAGAGTAATCCCAATCTTGAAACCTGGGGAAAAAGCGTCACTCGGCGAGTCCTATCGTCCCATCACACTTCTATCACCAGTTGCCAAAACGCTCGAAGCACTAATCCACCCTGTTCCCGCGGCCCACGTCCGGCCTGCGAACCACCAGCGCGGCTTCCGAAGGAGGCACAGTACGGCGACGGCCCTGGATGTCATTACATCTCGCATCCACAATGGCCACAACTAACCTCTTCCATGTCACAGAACAATTTTGGTGGCACTCGACCTGTCGAAAGCCTTCGACACAGTCAACCACTCAGCACTTCTGTTTAACTTAAATTGTGCATCGCTTCTAACGCAAATAATCAAATAGATTACCAATTATCTTGCGGACAGGCAGTCCTACATCGAATTTATGGGCAAAAAAATCGAAGCTAGGGAAGATCAAACAAGATGTGCTACAAGGGGGAGTTCTATCTCCCTCCTTTGTTCAACCTTTATTTATCTGGACTCCCGACAGCACCTGAAGGAATTACAAATTATCTACTATGCCGACAATGGTACGAATCATGACGTGGACCATGTCTTTAATTGCCCAGCTGCACCCACACACCTAATTCCCATGTCGCTGTGGGAGAACTTCGAAGAAGCAGCCATTTTCCTATCTCTTAACACAAAGGAAGACGACGAACTATAGTATGTAACACACTCACACACCCAACTTCCGACCATTGCTACAAAAACAACCAACCAACGCAACTAACACCAATGCCAGAGCGCTGGCAAGACCTCGAGGTCATCATATTCCTTGGCCTTGATACGGAGGGCATAGAAAACAAACTTTAAGTATTTGACACACAACTAGCTTGCCACAAACTCTCTTAATTGCTTCTTGTATACCTAGAAGAATAATGCTTCCGCTTAATTGTCGCTTAGGGAATGATATAAGAAGAAAAAGGCAGCCTATTTTCCGCTTAAATGTTTCTTTATTCGTACTTCAAGCATGATATAAGAGAGATTTAGAGATACATATATGAAGTTTATAAGAAAGATACAAGGATATAAGAAAGATATAAGAAAGTTTGGGCCTGTTCCTAACACCGGGATCCCAGTTTGGTACCGGTACCGGAAACAAAAGTACCAGTATCCTGTTTCTTTTAGTGCCGGCATTGAGTACCGGGATCCCGGGATTTGAGTACCGGTATTTGCAGCCATGAGCTGTTTTTTTCAGTACCGGTACTGAGTACCGGTACTCAGTACCAGGATCCTGAGATTTGAGTACCGGTACTCAGTACCGGGATTTGAGAACCTGTTCTTTCAGTAACGGTACTGAGTACCGGGATTTGAATACCTGTTCTTTTCAGTATCTGCTCTTTCTTTTCAGTACCGGGATCCCGGGATTTGAGTAGTACTTGTACTTTTTCTTTTCAGTTTTCTTTCGTACGCTGCTATTAGCGCAATTTTTGCGTTGGGACACGAGATGTCTTGTTTATTTATAGAGTCGTGCATTATATGATTGTATGATGAGTATTTCCCCATGAAAACAGGGTTGCCATTCTGGGGTGGGCAACCCCAAATTTTTTTTTCTTTTTTGAATTCAGATTCGGATTCAGCGACCCGAAATTACTTTGTAGTTCGAACCAGCCAGATCGGACGAGTATTTCCCCATGAAAAAAAGTCAGGTCGGATGAGTGCTCCCCATCAAAATTATCCTCACCTGAAACATACTAGCGCAACGTTATCATTATAGTGAAACTACACACATGCGATCATTACCGCGAGTGCCACTCGTAAATGCACGTACCACAAGTGTTTAGTCAGGTTCGTCAACGCAATTGACCACTACACATTCGCGGGCATAAATCGCCGCTTGCCCCAATATGTAGTTTCACTATTAGGCGGAACCGGAGACTGAGTCGCATGAAGTTGCACACGAGGAACTCACAGCGAGCCACCGGGTGCGTCACACTCGCTGATTCCGTATTTGAAGTCAAAAAAGAAAAAAAAAGAATTGGAGTTGCCCACCCCAAAATGACCACCCTGTTTTCATAGGGAAATACTCGGACTGCAAGGTAATTTTGGGTCGCTGATTCCGAATCTGAAGTCAAAAAATAAAAAAAAATTGAACGATTTAAGAGTTTGCTGGGAATTGAACGCCTCAATTTCCTACAACAACAACACCGATATCGTTGCTACAAAGTGTTGGATAAGTCGTTGCGTGTGGATCGCGCTATAGCAAGCTTGAGGATAAACGAACAAAAACCCCTTTGACCTCTCAAAGTATCTACATTTTTTATTTTATTTTTTTCGTTAGAAACTAAGTTCTGGTTTCCAACGTGCAAATCAAAAAAATATATTTTACATATATATAAAAATAAAATACATTGTCAACACTTAATTTTATATAAATGTAGTAACTATAATTTATTATATTTAATTATTTGAGTTGATCGATTGGGGAGCCAACCTACTTAAGTATGTATTTCAATAATTTAAACTATTAAATAGATATCGTTTGTTCTTTTCTTTACAAAAAATACTATTACAGTTACTTATTCCACGTTATAGCACGATTTATGCATTAACTATCACCAGCTGGACGATATTTATGAATGAAATCAGATATCAAGCCAGCCACTTTCTCCGGTTCGTTCAGATGCAAATGATGTTTACCATCGAGATTGTGACATTCGAAATTCGGATTTGACTTCAAGATGTCCAGAACTTCAAAATAGTTTTTCTCCTCTTCATAGTACGGCGAACGTTTCGCCTTGATAAACATATAGGGCGTCGTCTTTATCCTCTCCGCAAACGCCACGCACAGTTCCTGCGAGATGGTGTTTAGTCCGTATTTCAGACGATTGTCCCGAACGAAATAGTATTTACTAGGATCTTTCTCAGATCTCTGTATACTCCGATCTAAAATGTAGCAACATTTATCTTTATCCACAGATTGCGATAGGCCCTTGAAGAATCGTTCGTAACACTCCTCGTAGGTATAGGTGGGTGGTTCGTCTGCGGCCATATTTCTCTGATCGGCTACCATAAGATTTTCCATATTGTTCACCAACCTATTGACCAATTCATTTGGTGACCAAACCAATGGCTTCAACAAATCAATTCCCACCATCATATCGATTTTATCAGGATACATTGCGCTGAATACGAAACCCAGTGCCGAGCTCATCGAATGTCCAATGTATGAGATTTTGTCCCAGTTGTACTGCTTCATGAGTAGACGAATCAAGTAGATGTATCGCAAGTGGGCGTATTCCATACCGTGCGGCATACGCGATGATAGTCCGTGACCGGGCCAGTCTATTGTCAGGAATCCAACGTGGTCGGGTAGCATAGGTGCGAGAGTATCAAAGGTGCCTGCATTATCCTGCCAGCCATGAAATCCAAGAATGGGACGAACCGATTTTGTGCCCCACCATTTCCCGGCCACTTGGCCCCACGGTGCTTCTATCCGTATCTCTTCACACTGTAAATATAAGGTGGCCGTTCAAAATCCACACAAAGATTTCCATATAGAAGAACTACTTGTCTTAAAACACATACCTGTCTTGTTGAGACATGAGATTCCATCTTGACAGCAGTCTTACAATGAATATTTCTTAGGAACTTTACAGCAGGAGTTTGTGTTCGCGAACACTTTAGTAAAACACTTGCTAAATTCGAGTTAACGGCCATTTATCTAGTTGAAAAGATAGACTAATAAATTATGGGAGGGAATAATCAATACAAAACCGAATTGTTCGGAAGTGTGTAATTTGATTTCAAATTTGAATTCGATTGAATGTTTGTTTTTGGTTTGCGAAATAAGTCGCTGACCAATGTTAGTGTGGCCAAATTAGGTGTGGCAGGTGCTATTTACTATATATAAAAAAGCGTGAACGTTTTAAGTAAAATATGAAAATATGTAAGAATATGCATGATAGAAACAATCCAGACTCCAAACCCAAGAAGCCTTTTCTGTCTTCTCTGATATACATAGCTTTCAGGAGCGAGGTTAAGATTTCTGCAAGTTGTTTATTTGCAGATAGTTCTATAAACCTTACCTTCGGCCTCCTGAAATGAGTCAGAGGTATGAAAAAAAAGAAGATCCAAATTCCAGGATTCACCTGTTAATTGTAAAGTAGGTATAGAGAATTCAGTCTTTAGTAGTATACGTTAATATACGTTCCTGCGGCAGCCAGTTCTTCGTACCGGAACGACCCGTTTTTTAACGGCCAAGAGCTGCCAAACCCCCTCGATGCAAGAAGAATTGCAGTATTTGAAGCATCGCTACCACAACAACAACATACGTTAATATACGGAAAAAGTATCCAAGACCTTGACTCCTACTAATTTGCCCTAACCCCTAGTGGGGCATAGCGCGTCAACTATTCCATGTGGCTTAGTTGACGTTTCGTTGAAATAAACCAATTTCGGACGATGCACGTCGCCAGCCACCTCCTTCTCCCATTTAGCCACCTACCTGTGACTAAGGAGATATTATTATGCCTCGCACCACAGGGGGAAGACAACACAAACATCCATGGCCACGCACGCCGTGGGCGGGACTTGAGCCCATAACTACCCTAGTCAGACCTGAGACTGACGCCTCTACGCACTGAGCTACTGGTCGCCCCCGGAGACCTTGACTGCTTAGAATTCTCTGGAATTCCTTAATGATATAAACAAAGTCTGAATCATATTTTGAACTTTGATTTGTATATCACGAGCACTGGAATCATCATCTTAAAATACCCAGTAAGTTTCAGCGTCACGTGATGAAGCGCTAGTGAGCAATTATTTACAATCAGATATATGTATAAACAGATTTATGGAAATGAGTTAAGACCATTTCCCATGAATATGACTTCGCGCACGCAATACATTATGTTCCAAAAAATTCAATTATAATGATTTGTAATCAAAATGATGATCGGGAGTTCAACGTTACCCAGATTGACAAATGCGTCAGCGATAGCCACCGGCTTTATGTTATTAAAGGCACCCTCAATATCAAGGAAAGCAACCAGCGTGTACTCCTTGTATACAAGGGATATGTCCTACTAAGGCATGCAACGCCGTATCCACTGATCTACCTTTCCAGTAGGCACGTCAACTGCCTTGACCCCTCCAGGATCATGGGCGCGTCAACATCTCTAGCACTTCTATGCCTTATTGACGTTTCGATAGCATATCTACTTTTCGGAAGTGCAGTTGCTAGCATGCACCTCCTATCCGCGCCGTCTTTATACTGACAAGCTCGGAGCACTGCAGGAGTTCTATTAGTACCCACATGCAGTTTTTGATCGCGCCAAGATTTGAACTCCGAGCTCTAGATGTAGTATCGTAGAGCGGTGACCGAACGACTACGTCCACCGAGCGCGACGGGCCACCGAGGCAGACAACAACCGACTGGGAATGGTGTCACGTAAGTAGATGTCGATCAGTGAAAGCTCTCCATAGGTCGCACATTCCCTCTCGCGTTTTCCGAACGCCTACAACGGGAACACTACGGTTTAACGATACCTGCCAAACTACAACCAAAAGACATGTTTGATAGGAGTTGTTCCAACAAACACGAACCTGATGGTTTGCTGACGGGTCCACAACGGTCTGTGTTGGCTTTGGACGCGCGACAGCCTCGACATCGAGTCCAGAGCAGTGTTTCGCAGCATCCACTTCACTGACGCTTACGCGACCTGAGGATGTTAAAAACCGAACAGCGCTGAATTGACTTTGTCGACAAAGACAGTGACAAACTGCTCGGCTTATGAAACAGGAGGTCGCGATGCCGAGACCGAGAACATTGAAGGCGACAGGGGACACGAAGGCTGATGAGCACGTCACGTACGAGTATGTATAGGTATGTAAATTTAGAGAACAAGTAATCTAGTTACTACAGAACTAAGATAAATTATAATTTCGATTTGTAACGCCGCGCCGGTACTATAGTTCTAGAAAGCTGATTGCACTATAAATAAAAATAAGAAAGTGCACTCTTATAAAAAAACACTACATAAATTAACAACCGATGCTATGTTTTAATATATAAAACTTAAGAATAATGTAAGCCCACACTAGAAAATTAAATAGAATATGTAGGTATGTGGGTATATACCAAGTGAAAACGTGCACGTCACGTTACTCGCCTTTCAAGTTCAACAGATTATTTACGTTTGTCCCGGCAGAATGCACGCCAATGACCTAATTTAATCCCGATAAATTTAGAATGTTTAACAATAGTCGGAAGCAATCTTTCCTAATTGTAAGTAGTTCGACGAATATGACAGAATAAGCGATTCTATCAAAATACCCATGTGTCTTGACTACCTAGAAATAAGATAAGTATGGACACGGAAAAGCGAACGCGTTCTAGCTTCTTGTAAGTACGTACACTGTATTGAACTTGGCACAATTGCCCCTATACTCGTGCAAATGTATGTAATGCTATTTATCAATTTATACGATGTATGTATCTATGGATATGTATGTATATTCACTTATAATGACATATTATCATTTAGATAGAAAATTGTGTTTCTCTGTAACCATAACAGAGAAAAGCAAAAGAAACGATGCAGAACAAAACAGAGCATTTAGGGAAAATTAAATGTTTCCTCGGTTCAATATGTGTGTCTTGGGTTTAGTTGGTCTTGAACTCTGAATCCTAATATATTCTCAGTGACAAAAAAGTAATCTAGCAAATACTATTTAGGCAGTAAAATCTTTTTTTTTTCTTATATGTTTCATGTAACTACACAATCATTATCATTTTATTCAAATGAAATAAACTGTATCATCCGCCTAAACTGCATAAGTAAACTGTATTGCCGGCATCGAATTCCAAATATTTCAACCTAAAAAATAGGTTACGAACAGATTTCCTGCACCAACTCTTCATCTAGAATTAACATTGACCATGTTGTTAGTGTAATAAGGGGACATTGTTCTGTGCCGGTTACCAAGAACCACGGCATTAATATTTTGTTATGGTGAATAAATTCTTAATGACTTTTTACCGAGAAAAATTAATTCAAACGTAGCGTTCAATTCTGTGAAATGCAGTTGTTCAGAAAATTGCACGAGACGCCAACGATTAAAGAGGAAGGTCCAAAGTCCATGGGAAAACTGTATTGTGTACGAAATAATGAATGAGTCAAATGTGGGTAGTCGAACTGATTTGTATGCATTCTATGGAAATACATTACATGAGTGTTAACTTTTATGTTATTGTTATTTTTAAATTGAATGTAGCTGGAATTCCGATTTATTCACATATCTAATGCAACGAAAGTGAACTCGTCTTTGGTCTTTGCAGCAAAAAATATATACATAGATAGCTGCAATCTATTTAGTTTTGAATAAATCTTAGGTTACAACTACGATACAGAATTAGTCCTAGTTCAGCAACAGGTGACAAGAACTATATTAGTAGTTGTATAAATGTACTGTTCGGAGAGATAGAAACTACGAACTAATCCATATCTTTTCTATAATATTAGGTGCATTCAATTCGCCCGGATCTCGTAGGATCTCCATACAAATTGGCAAACCGGTCTTTGATCCAGGTCTGTTGTTGGATCTCGTTGGATTTGTGCTGCTGGGTCGTGCTATTACATCCACAAAGTTGTCGCCCTGATATCTCTCTGACAGTTTTCGAATGTTAATTGGCTGTCATAGGCGTCGTGGAATTGAAAGAGAGGCGTGTGCTGTATACGTATGAATTGTCAAAAGCATTAACACTGTTCAGATCTCACATCCGACCAAAGATCGAATACGCCAGGACAACAACAGCCAACATGAACAATACTGCTCTCAAGAAAGTCACATCCTATATTAATAAAAGCCTACGAAAATGTCTAGGAGTAACACCATCAACTCCCATTCACAATATCTACGCTCTAGCCCACGAGCTTCCACCAGACCTCAGAAGCCTATGGCTCACAGCCATAGAAATGGCCAAAAGAATAGGTAATGAGCAGAACTTCGCCGAGAGATGGGTAAATGACTCTGAATTACACAACTTAGACACCAGCTACTCAAAAACCTGGAACATCTTCGGGCACATCCTAAAACCGATTCCCATCTTACCAATTGACCATGCGTCCCAAAAAATAGTTGTCCATGCAAAAAACGATCAATACAAAATTACCAAAGACACAGACCTTTCCAGCTCCAATTTTGCAAGCCTTTTTAAAGTAAGTGCAGACAACACTGAAACAACTTATTACACCGACGCATCCAAAGATAACAATAGTGTCGGAGCCGCATTCGTGAACACCAAAAATAACAAAGTTGGAAAATTTAAGCTTCCAGCAGACACATCAATAGTAACTGCTGAGCTCACAGCAATTCTCAAAGCCGTAGAAAATGCCATTGACGAAAGTCAAATAAACATCTCAATCTTCACTGACAGCAATGTAGCATGCCAGATAATCACGGATGGCCTCAATCCATCCGTAATAGCACATGAGATTCGCAGGACAATCAATCACTCCCAATTAAAAAGAGTCCTAATTGTCTGGGTCCCAGCACACTGTGGAATAACAGGGAATGAAAGAGCAGACATATGCGCCAACGAAGCTAGAATCGATGGAACAGCCTTCACACCACCTATGTCTTTTGAAAAAGCAAAATTGCTTATCAAACAAAAAATCTACTCCCTCTGGAAAAACTCATATGAACAAAAATGCAACACTTCGGGACGAAACCTCTACAAAGTAATAAACACTATCAACAACTCCAACTGGTTCTCTGCAAAAAAGCACAAACACGACAAACCAAAAATCATCAAAATGGTCAATCGCATACTAACAAACCATTCCTATAACAAAGTATTCTTTAAACTAATCAACAAAATAACATCTGACCTATGCCCACAATGTAGAGTCCCAGAGGACATCCAACATGTGGTTATGGCATGTCCTAAAAACTTCAGCATAAGATGTCATCTCCAAATACCCTCCATCATTCACCCAGATCCAAACACTCCACGGCTGACCGACTTCCTAAAAAACTCCCCGACAGAATTATGGATAGAACTTGCCACATTTCTAGAACAAAAAAACATAATGATATGATCAACCATCCCAAGCACAACAACTCACATAGCCCAGGCAAAACAGAATAAAGGCCACTACGACACACTCTTCTAAACAGAGTCGTTCAAAACCATCACACTAAAACATCAACACTAAGCATAATAAATAACACTAATCATCAAATTTTTCAACTTCCTTTCCTTTCGCTTCGCTAAAAAGGAATCTGAATCAGAATCAGAATCAACCCCCCCCTCTCACATCTACTAACCTCAACCCCACCCCAAACTTACTAACACCCCACCCATATTAAAAAAAAAAAAACTATTATAACCATAAAAAAAAAAAAATTATAATCATAAAAGGAAAAAAAAAAATAATATAAAAAAACAATAATTATAAAAAAAAAAATAAAAAAAAAAAAAAATTTAAAAAAATAAAAAACAAAAAAAAAATATATATATACATATACATATAATCTCTATCTGCACTCATGTTATATCAACCCTCATTTATTCATATTACTATCAGCATTTAATTTAGTATTACTCACTCAATTTATTACTACTCATTTAACGTATTTGTTAACCTTTTTCATGTACAATTTTTTAATGTAATTTTTCACTGTTTCTCTCTTTATTTCTCCATAATGCCTGTTTGCTCATACACCATCAATGTACGCACTTATCCTATTTCATTGTTACCAACTGATAAAAGACATACACCACATTAACCCGCAAACCTTACACAAAAAAAAAAACTACTTTATAGAAAAAAAAAACAATCGCAAAAACTTAAAAAATAATCATCTACAGAAACATTACAAAACACTGCAATATCATCAGACAATCACGGCCCATGACCTTCAACACAAACGCTGGCTGTACATCCAACTTATGGATTAGCCAACCCCGAATACGACATCTGCCTCACCTGTGCGGTTCTGTTTTTCTTACAGAGGTATAGCAGGAACAACGCAGAACGTATTCAAAGGAGAACCAAAAAAAAAAGTATGAAATTGTGAATCGCATGTTTGAAAAATTGACATGTCGTAAACAAGATACGTGCACAAAACATGCATTTCATTCAATTCAATAGGATTTAACCTCCGGCTGTACGCTTCGCTTGTTCTGGATAATTGATAACTCCCATCACTTTGACGTTGTCTTCTTCTTATTTTAGTAAGTACTACGAACTATTAGATTTTGAACATATGAACTGATTTTTGAGATCCATGCCGTTTTATACATTCATTATCCAGATCTGAATGAATCGAATGCACTTATTATATTCATGCAAGTTCCGCTCAAGTAATAAGCTTCTACTTATCTCCAAAAACTATTCATTTAGGAAAATAGGAGAAGCTCATCACTTGAGCGGAACTTGCATGAATATAATATTATAGAACAGAGATGGACTGAGAATGGGGTTAAGAATAAAAAATCCAAGGACGCTGAATATAAAAAAAAATACATCGAAGCAAACCATCGATGGTTAAACGTCGAAGATACAACATCAAAAGAAAAACACCAACGACTGATGCTCATCCCTAGCAAGGAGTCATCTACAATAATTCGATCAGTAGCCTGAAAATTTTTCGTAGACTAGCTTACGTCTGAGGACCAATATCTAGAAAACGGCCAACTTAACCGAGCAGCTTCCAGATTTCTACATGTCATGCTCAAACGCGATCTTTCGCTAAAAACTTAGGCAATACATATACGAATTCATATCTTGAATTTACGATTCTTATATCTATGTGCTCCATTGTGATAGGAAATCGATCGATCTATCGCATTAACTATCACAAATTCATATAAAGATATACCAAGTTATTAAAAAAATTGAAATTCAAATCTACAGTTTTAGTTCGATTTCGATGAAATTTTGAACATTGGACCTTCAGAGTATGGGGTCGTAATCTAAAATACATACATGAGATTTTGAAAAACCACGCCCACCCCCTTAAAAGAAATATTTAGTTTAACTTATTTTTGATGAAATTTTGAGGACTGGACCTTAAGAGCAAGGGGAAAATCTTTACATGGGAAATGAAAAAAACGACCCAGCCTCATTTCTACCCCTTAAATGAAGTTTGCAGTATTAGCTCCAGTTTAACTCAAATTTTGATTAAATTTGGACATTAAACTTTCAGAATAAGGGGAAGGTCACCGTCTACATTATATTTAAAAAAAAACCCACCTCCATCCCCTTTTACACTCCCTGAAAACAAATTTGCCCGCATCCGCAAATCCGATTTTAATTAAATTTTAAACATCAGACCTTCAAAACAAGAAAAGGTCGCTATCTGTATAGGTATAATGCCTGGGGTTTTTTTCAACATGCCGTAACCGTAACCTCTTTTTGCTTTGGAAGTTCAATGTTTAAAATTTCATGTAAATCGGGTTCAAACTGTAGATTTGTAAGCGAATTCTCTTTAAAAAAAAAAGTATGCAATTTCATACAAAATGCATTGTCCGCTTGCGAAAATGTGTAACTGTGACGTCATGTCCAGAGAGAGAGAGAGACCGAAAAAGTTGCACACTTCTTTGCGTAACCTTCTTCAACCACGTCGCCTACCAGTTACCATCTTCCCGTAAAACGGTCTCGAAAATGAAGTGCTCTGCTAAACTTTGTACCCAATGTTTTTATTGGGAACTTAAATTTACAAAGAAATTCATAGCAAGCGTTCAAGTTTCAAACTTGGGCGCCGCAATGAGACATGGATATGGACTCAGGTAGAAGTATGTATATACGCATTGCTTGAACTTGGCTCATCGAAAGCACAACGTACTGGCGAAAAGTTATTTTTTTACCCGATGAGGTGTACGATGACTAAAGAAGCAACACGTCCATTCAATGATACTTTGGACTCTATGATGAGATCACTTGCTAATGGACGTAATTCGGGTAATGGACTTTGGACGTTGGAATTACTCGGAATATTCTACTTTGGCAGACAATATGTCGCGAATGGAATGGGGCAGCTGCTAGTCGTTCAGGCGGAAAAACATATTTAATTTTAATACCATAATTTCAAAGAAAGGCAAATATTCGCAAAAATATTTGTTGAACGTGTCAACCGAGAATATTTTAATTCAATTTAAGACCATTTGAACAAGCGACACAACTGCTTTATCAGATTAATCTCTTTGGACAAATGTTTCTTAAAAAATTTGGACAAATATATGCGACGTTGGAAAGCATCTTAAGCTGCTTATTTCGGTTCTTTATGAACTAGTGACTATATTTTACTCGAAAAGTCCCGTTAGTTCTTATGCATACTATGCGGTCTTTCTTTTTTGAAATTGCGTTTATTTGTGTTTTGCGTTTGGAATGTGAAATTTAGCGAAGAGATGTTAACAAGTGAACTTTCTTATCGTTTAATAATGTCACACAAGCGACTTAATTTGGTGAAAAATTAAAAGTACATATTGATGAACATAAACAAGGCAAAGAATTGAGGTAATTTGTGTTAAGTTTGATATTAAAAAAATTGACTGCTTACACCATTACAAAAAAGGCTAAGAAGATAGAACGAAGTGTCAAAAACACAAATGCTGGAACATTAGGCAGGGAACCATTGAAAAAGGCCAATTTCACAGGAAGGAAATCGCGCCTTACAGTCGAGGACGGATAAGTGGAGGAAATACAAGGCCCAAGAATTGACCTAATTTTACTGACCTATACGCGCTTCCGAAAAACCATTGCACTCATCCGTTGCATTGCTTGTGTTTATGATGGGCCTGCCATACATTTCCATTTCACTCAACCGTGTTTTGCACTTAAGCGTTTTGCACTTATCCGTCCTCGACTGTATAAATGGTTCTTGAAGCAACGGGATAATTATATGATGATGTGTTAATTGCCTTGACTGACCCCTCCAAGGGCATGGGCGCGTCAACTTCTCTTGCATTTCCATGCCTTGTTGACATTTCTATAGGATATCTACTGACAAGCTCGGAGCGGAGTGGGAGTTCTGTTAGTACCACCAGGTAGTTTTTGCTCGCACCGAGTCTCGAACCTCCATTCTCTAGATCGTAGAGCGGGGACCGGACGAACACGGCCACTGAGCGCGTCATTTTAAAAGCAAAAGCTCTACAATTGAATCACAATTTTGAAGCCAGCAATGGTTAGTTGGTATTCACGTCCTTAAAGAACGTCCATGCCATGGTTCAAATTGGACTGTTGTGCCAGTTATTTATTTTATTTATTTATCAGTAATGCCTCGCTAGCCTCGAGGCAGTGTTCCACGCCGATAAATCAGGACTATTTTGAAGGATGTTGCCTAACCAAACACTTGTTCATGCTGACGAAAACAGTGCTCCTGGACGGAAAATTTTCAAAGAGCGGATGAAATTTCTTGATTGTTCAAATGCAAACGCAACTAAAATTAAATGCTTATTGTCCGCAAAAAAGCGGACATTGGGGACTTTTTTTTTGTAATAAATCAACAAATACATATTTTTCTTTTTTAAATGTATACGTAGTCGTTCTGTCCCTAAGTTCTGTGAATACGCAAGTTTTATAGGACTGACGCTCGCGGGCGGCTTTGTTTACAAAACATAGAGTGGACCCTGTATTGCAAAATATTTTCCAGTTTGAGCCGTTTCCTCGCGGAGTTAACATGAAGTGGAGCGTGAATGAAAATCATATCGCTGTGATCGCCCTGCACGAGTGCAACAAATCATCCGTAGAGATTTTTAATCTGCTAAAACCTTTGAGAATTTCTCAAAAGTTTGCTTACCGCTGCATCAAATGGTTCGACGGAGAACTCCTCAATCGACGACAGAGTTAGAAGTGGCCGCCCGCGCACCTCGAGGACGCCAGCAGCTGTGAAAGCCGTAGTTGCGCGAATTCGCCGAAACCCAAAAAGGACGACGTCCCGCATTATCAAACAGGACCTGAAACCTGGGGCTTACAGAAGAACCACAGGACAACTGCTGACACCAGCTTTGAAAAAGATACAACCGATAAGAGCGAAGTTGTTACTTCAGCGTTACGCGAACGGGGGACACAGGCGAATCCTCTTCACTGATGAAAAAGTTTTCACGGTAGAAGAAAAATTCAACCGGTAAAATAACAGAGTTTACGCACACAGTTCTCGGGAAGCTGGCGAAAAAATTCAAAGGATCAAAAGAGGCCACCATCCTGCTTCAGTCATGGTTTGGTGGGGCGTTGCGTACGACGGTGTCACCCAGCTGCATTTTTGTGAACAAGGGATGAAAATCTAAGCAACGAACTATCAGACCGATATTTTGGTAAAGGTAGTGAAATCATTGAACGACACTCTGGTTAATGGACAAGACTGGTCAGCAAGGCTCAGCGCCAGCACACAAAGCTAAAAGGAACCAGAGGTGGTGTGCCGACAATCTTCCTGACTTTATAGCCGCTGAGGAATTCGCCTTCTGGAAGTCCCGATCTCAATCTGCTGGACTACCGCATGTGGAACTACTTAGAGGAGAGGGCCTGCAGCAAACCTCATACAAATATCGAGTCGCTTAAGGCCGATTTGATAAAAACAGCCGCTTCTATTTCCCAAATAGTGGTGCGTGCAGCGATTGATGAGTGGCCTAAACGATTGAAGAAGTGTGTAAAAGCCAGAGGTGGTCATTTCGAGTAACATGTAGTTTTTTTTTTGTTACTGTGTGAATGTAGAAAAAATGCAAATAAAAGATTTTGTTTACTTCAACGTTTTAGTTTAACTGGACCCATTTGAACAAAGAACAGAACTTATTGTACCACTACGTACATATGTACAATATAATGCACTTTTATCCGTATACATAGTTGGTGAATGAATAAACTTTTAAAAAAGAGTTACCGATTTAACGAACTCTTCGATATACCGAACAACTCTGGACATTATATATTTCGTTATACTGGAGCACCGCTGTGCACATAAAGGTATGACAGGTGGTCGGCGGACAGTACAATCATCGTGTGCTACGTTATAGATCATCAAAGTACTCAAGCGAACAAAATCCACCAGATTAATTTTTACTGAATGCAACTCGCCTGTCAATCTGCATGTGCCTTTAGCTTTAAATGAAAACCTCTGCTGTTACGACGGCCAGCAGAGGTCCATTTGAAGAAGACCGAATTGAAGTATAGTTTACTATTGTAAAGTTATTAAGTTTATTTGATTTGAATATCTTAGGGCCACGCCGGCCGGCACGAACCCAACTCGGCCGCGAGTAAAATTATCGAATGTCTGGGATACGGGGATAAGTAAATAACATTAGTGTGTGGACTATGTGCATGTGTGTACATACAGTTGAATCTTAGCTTACGAGTGTGTTCGCACAAGGAAGCTGATCAGTAGAAGGTTCTTAGCCTACTGTTCATTGGACCAGCAGCCAAGAGGCTCGGTTTCGATTCCTTTGGGAACGCGAACTTTATTTTTCCATTAAATCAAGAGCGCCCAACGATGTCAATGTCACTACGGAAATACATTGCCAGTAAACGAGAAATTCGATTTTTAGTTTAAACATCAGATTAGCATATTTGTAAAATTTTGGCGATACGTTACGTTACGTTTTTTTAAGTTCACAAACAAACTGTCTGTATTCAATGAGTGCTACGAGAACAAAAAATTCGAATAGCTCAGGCTGGCCACTCCGATGATTGAGCAAATCTTATCTCGCTGTACCCAAACTCGTAATCAGCTATAGTTGCCTTCAAATATGTAGAAATCACACACTTGCAAATTGATAACAAGCAAAAATGCGCCTTTTGATCGCAACTTTAGGCCCCAGCTTGCGTTCAAAAGCCGAGATAATTTGTCCTTGCGGACTCAGGTTAAATGGCAACTTCAACAGTGCGAACGGTTGCTCCTTTATATTAACAATTTCGCGGGAGTGCTGCAAAATCACAAGCTAAGTGGTGCCAGTAGAATAGGGAAACGACCTTTGTAACCAAAAGAGCTCCGGAAATCTGCAAAGCAGCTGAATCGAACCGGCACTAACAAAACTAGTTCCCCATTGAGATACTTTGAATCACAATAAAATTTGGCACTGTACTTACATTCAAATAGGAGAATGACACTTTTTGTTAGTTCGCCGGGCGTAGGGATTCTTTTCAGCACACACTAAACACCACGACTTGTCCGTTCTGACACGCGACTTGAAATCTACTCGACAAACTCAGCACGAATGCGACAATTAGCACACCTTTATCAGACTAAATTGCTCTTATCGTTCGAGTGACTTGCCAGAAAATTTTATTTGCAAAAGACGGTATCACAATCAGCACTACCCGTCTTTAGACGATGTAGTAAAGCAAAGCCAAAGTCCACTTTGGCGTCCGAGTCACAAACGTAAGATTGGATGGAAATATGAAGTGAAGAGAAGCAGGAGGTCGAGGAAGTGGATGAAATTACGCAAAGCTGGGAGTGAATTTTTGGTAACACCGTGTTCTGTTTTCGATGTTTTCTTTCAGCTTACCTGAGTAGTTAGCGCTTAAGTTGAGATGAACTTAATTGACGACACGTATCGTGAGTTTAATGAATAAAATATTTATTGTCGGCACAACACACACTGCAATCGCGGCGCTTTTATATCGAATGGACTGTAGAAGTGCCGGGCTTCTTGTCAAAATTACACAAACTTGGCATGGGCTATGACATTTCTAGTGAAAAGTGTCAGCGGCGGGGGCTCACGTGTTCCGTGAACAGCTGAGAGAGAAGCAAATTCCTGGGAAATTTTAAAATAAACATTTAACCCTTGTGATGTCATGTTCTCTTGATTAGTATGGTTCAAAGTGCGCATGATTGCCAATTAAGGATGAATTGGTTGTTTCTTCTGAAATTGGCTATTTTTGTAATTACGATTAAGACAAAACTGCATAGAAATGTTTTGAAAAAGTGTGTAGATAAGAAGAGCATGTAAATTGTGAATAAGTGGCCACGTTTATGCCGTGGAACTATGTTTCAGTATTAACTAATCCCGGCAAACTCACCACGATGTAAACATGTCGGATTAGTTGATTGGACTAGCTCTTATATTACGTTTACACTATCCGCAGATTACTTCATCTGCAGCGTAATCTGGGTGTGGTGAGTTCAAAATTGTATGTATTTGACAGTCGCAGATTATCTCAGCTGGCGCAGATGAAGTAATCTGGGGATAGTGTTAAATTATATTACGTTTACACTATCCGCAGATTACTTCATCTGCGCCAGCTGAGATAATCTGCGACTGTCAAATACATACAATTTTGAACTCACCACACCCAGATTACGCAGCAGATGAAGTAATCTGGGGATAGTGTAAACGTAATATTACGTTTACACTATCCGCAGATTACTTCATCTGCGCCGGCTGATGTAATCTGCAACTGTCAAATACATACAATTTTAAACTCACCACACCCAGATTACGCCGCAGATGAAGTAATCTGGGGATAGTGTAAACGTAATATAAACGTAATTTTACTTTGCTCTTTATATTTATAAAATTCTCAAGTGATAAACCGACATCTGACATTTGCCATATTTAGTACCGGTCGGTATAAACACTCCACGAACTAGAACTCAATCTAATATAATCTAATTAATACTCCTTTTAGTTCCACGGTATAAATGGGGCCAGTGTGTCATTTTCATAAAAAGAAAATCAGTCAATCACTACGTTTACATCGCGGGACTATCTTTGAGGTTTAACTAAAATTATGTTTACACTATCCGCAGATTACTTCATCTGCGCCGGCTGAGATAATCTGCGACTGTCAAATACATACAATTTTGAACTCACCACACCCAGATTACGCAGCAGATGAAGTAATCTGGGGATAGTGTAATATTACGTTTACACTATCCCCAGATTACTTCATCTGCTGCGTAATCTGGGTGTGGTGAGTTCAAAATTGTATGTATTTGACAGTCGCAGATTATCTCAGCTGGCGCAGATGAAGTAATCTGCGGATAGTGTAAACGTAATTTAACTCACAACGATGTAAACGTATCGGTTTGGTTAGTTTTGGTGCTAACTTTTAAGTTTTACTAGCGAAGAAGAACTGGACTGGAAATTGGGACTAGATGATATTGGCCACGTTTATATTACGTTTACACTATCCCCAGATTACTTCATCTGCTGCTTAATCTGGGTGTGGTGAGTTTAAAATTGTATGTATTTGACAGTTCCAGATTAAATCAGCCGGCGCAGATGAAGTAATCTGGGGATAGTGTAAACGTAATATTAGACCGTGGAACTAAAAGTCGATTTAACTAAATCATTTTAGTGTTAATACTTGTTGGTGGAGTATTTATACCGACCATACGGAGAGGTACTTCTTCTTCTTCATTCTCCGTTGACAGCACAGATAAATTTTACAAATATAAATTTTACGACAGAAAAATACTTTTTCTTGCCCGTGATCACGCACTGCTTTCCTGAAATTGCCAACAAAGCAAACACCGAGCAAAAAAAAACGACAACAAAGGAAACGTCAACGACCGAATCAACATTAGCGATGACAGCGACATAGTCCCAATTTTTTAGTCCAGTTCCGCATCGCAAGTAGAGATAAGCCAAGTCCAAAACTAACTAAATCGATACGTTTATATCGTCGAGAGTTAGATCGATTTAGTTAGATCTCGAAGATAGTCCCGCGGTCTAAACGTAGTGAGTGATGTCTTCGCTAATGGCGTTGTTGGTTATAATTCCATTTTACATGTTATATAAATACTTCATCCTTTTCTGAAATGCTGCATTCGCTTCATCCTTTGATTGTAGCGATACAAACGCGCTTTTATTATGAGGTTACTGCCTCTTTACATTTTTCAAACCAAAGTCACACACCAACAACTAACATCTTTCATAATTAGTATCTCTCCGTATGGTCGGTATAAATACACCACGAACAAGTACTATCACTAAAACGATTTAGTTAAATCGCATTTTTTTTCTACGATATAAACTAAAAGAGATAAAAGCAAATTAAATGATACATCAATCTCTAGGAAACGTCCTATTCGTTCCATTTCTTGACAACTATGACAACCAAATTTGATATATTAAACGTGCCATACACACAGCGATCGATCGGCCGATCCGTCGCCCGAAATCAATATCGGCCGACGGATTGGCGATTAATTTTGATCTGCCGATATTTTAGTGCGATTTTCGTGCGATCGATCGGTGACGATCGATTGGGTAGTGTATGTGATTATCGCAAGTGAATGTCAAATTACCAAATTATTAAATGATGAAATTTCAAGGATTCTAATGATTTAAATGGCACTACAATTGAAATATCAAATATGTGGGATACGAAAATACCACACACATCCAAATAGTAAACAAAAATGAATCTAGGTTGGATTGGGAGTGCATCATAACCTATTTTTTGAATTGTCATTCGTTATCGCATCGCACGAAAATCGCGTATGGCGGCTATAACGTAATAAGCCCCGTTCGATTCGGGAGGGCAAAAGACCTCTTCCATAGTACTCCTCGTGGGCGCCCTCTGATGGCAAAAATAATGTTAAACCGGATCAAGCATACAGTTGACCGCACACTGAACGATGAGAAGGCTAGTTTTCGCGAGAATTTTTCATGCTGTGACCATATCAAGAAAAAGTTAACAACTTTAAGACAAATACGATGTTTACGAAGTGAGCATGAAGCCTGGTTCAATTTATCCAGCGCTATGATTTGGCATCTCAGTTGATCATAGTTGGCGCGTTTAATAGCCCCCATATACGATGCAAACCGTCGTCAAATCGATCTGACGATATTGTGATCGTCAGATCGATCGCACCGTGTATGTGACTATCGTTGACTATTTTTTGACAGTTCCATATAATTTCGATCGTCAGATATTTTGTGGCGATCCATCGTCAGATCGATCTGACGATGGATCGCACCGTCCATGGCGGGTCTTAAGCCAGAAAGCTTTACCAAATTTTAGCGGTAGAGTTTTAGTGTTGGCAATAGCTGTAACTGGGCTCCTGGATTATATTTAACTGAAATATGTACTCTTATTTCTGATTTTTCTACTTTTGGTTTCGCATTTTAAATTTATGGAAATTGCTCGTTACTTTCGTTCAGCATTGCCATACAGACTATCAATTCATTCAATGGGCAACTTTTTCACAACCAGATGTCACTGCCGTTTGCGCATGCGTCGGAATTTTATCATTTCAATTGAACTGTCATTTATTCACCCACACGCAGAAAAACAAAAATGTCATGTGGGCACGGAACCGCTACTGATCGTTCGTAGTGAGCATTTTCAAAACAATTCGTTGCTTTTTCTGTTGGAATTAACATCATTCGGTGCGCGCTTATATCCGGGATATAGAAACGGTCCTTCGTGGTCATTATAACAAGTGCAACGTCTTTTAAATCGCTGAACTACTAACGGCGAACGGGAACACGCTGTGCGGTCTCGGGGTTAAATTTTCATTCTTTTTGTTTGTCGATTATTTTTGTTCGTGCTGCTGATAACGTGTGACAAGTCGTCAATTTGTTATCCCACCGTCTAGAGTGAATAAATCGCTCGACAGCCCACCGCGTGCCCGGATTTGGCACCCTTCGAGGATTTCGATTGACAACAACAGCAGCGGCCAGAGGAACAGTTTCGCAGTAGCCGCGCGCATTTCAACGTACACTTTTTTGTGGGAATAAGGTAAAGCTGGTGTGTGGTGTTTGTGTTGCGAATTTAAAATGCAAATGAGTAGTTTTTGGTCGGATTTGGTTGCGTTATCGTCCGACCAGTTTTACAGCGAAATCGTGGGATTGATTCGCTGTCTTTACCTTGGGTCGGGGCGTGTGTGGGAGAGCTGCGAATGATCGCTACCATCCGCTGTCAGCCAGCAAGCAACCAACGAACGGGCGGGCTCAGATTGCATTCAAGTGCCAAAGGTCAGTGGGAATTAATCAAAATGTGTGATTTTCGATAATCATTCTACTTGTCGCGACTACATGCACCGGGGGGCACTCACTTGCCCATGCCGGCCGATCGCCAAAGCCCCCCGGTCTCGCCCGGAAAACAGCAGCGCAATCTATTTCTGGGCGCTTGTTCAATTATTCATGTCCGGCGACGAGCGCTAACTGAAAATTTCTTGTATCTAATCTAATTTACATGCCGCGACTATTCAGATGACTAACTGCTCTATCTCCAGAGTTGTGTTTACACTTTGGCAGTGGCAACAACTGGATGATTGGGAGCAGCCGATGGTCGGTTCGGTGTGCGGGTGGAACAGGCTGAAAGAGGGTTCGTGCGGGCTTATTGTGCATCGGATTAAGAGACAATTCACGGCTACGGCTTTGTCTAATGTGAGAGATGTTTCCATGAAGTGTCTGTGTCACGGACTTTTTTCCTTTTGTTCATTCTGAATGCGTAGAGTAGGTAGTAGTGTTGCTGTCGATGACTCGCCACGTTTTCAACAAAGATTAAAGGTATCCTAAAAATCGTGTGCTATTAGGCCGCATTGAATTTAAATGCACTCTCACCGCTTAACAAACCGCGGCGGTTCTCGCGGCGGCTGCCGCCGCGGTGTTTGCTTCATTTAAAATCAATGTAAATTTGTAATTAGCAGGTGGCCCCGTCGCTTCTGAACGCGACCTTAAGAGGGGTCTAGAACCGATAAATTAGGCGGGTTTTTTTAACAGCTATGCGGAGCATAGCAGGTTAACACCACACAATGGTCGCGGTCCTACGAGCGGATTAGGCCTTCCCCTCCGGTATAATATGTACGGACAAGTATCAATTTTTGGATTTGAGAACTTTCCAGATCCGGAGGGGAATATTTTCAGATCCAAGAATTAACAGTTGTCCCCATACATATTTTACCAGAGGGGAAATCATGTGAGAAGTCTGTTCCTGATCCTCTCGTAGGACCCCAGCCAATTACACTATTATCGTAGGCTCCACATGTTTTGCGCATCGAAGCATTCACAAATAGACCTGGGACTCTCCCGACGCACGCACCGTCAACCAAGTTGACCACGTCCCTATTTGCAAAATGAGGGCGTCCAGTGTAGTCAGTCGAGGAACAAACTGCGATTCAGACCTTCACTTGGTGAAGACAACCTATCGGTGTAGAATCGAGAATCAGCCCTCCCAAAATCCTGGTGGTTGACAAACTCTTGAGCGATGCAGTGCAGCTGTATGATTCCGTAATAATTCAGGTAATTTCGAATGATCAAACTCAATGTAACGGGATTTGTATCCGTTAGCTAGCAAAACAATTGCGTCCTCTCTACTGAATCGCCATTGTAGAAAAAGTCTAGTATTAGTGTGTCGAATTTTCCGAGTGCAGCAGATAAACTTATTTCTATCAGTATTTCTCAGGTATAATTGTTGTAATTATTTATTTGTTCAACTTTTTAGCCATAGGTCTCTTGTTTGATTCATTGAATGATAGATAGTAAGAAGCGATGCCTTTCCGATTTACGGATAGAGAACACGCTGATATGATTTTTGTATATGGTTTTGCTGGAGGAAACGGTCACGAGGCAGTTCGAGAGTATCGTCGACGTTTTCCAGAAAGAACGCTTCCTGACAGGTATACGTTCGAAACAACGTATCGTATCTTTGGGGAAACTGGAGGAAGTCAAAACCATAATGCCTCAGAACGTAATCGGAGTATCGGAGTTACAAGGGAAGAAGGAATCATGGAGGTTTTCACAGAAAATTCTGGCTTGAGCACAAGAAGGGCCGCACTTCAGCTTGATTTCCCCCGTGTGACAATTCATCGAACTCTTCGTGCAGACAATCGTTACCCTTACCACATCATGGAAGTGCTGGATCTACTCCCAACAGACAATGAGAAGAGGATGACTTTCTGTAGGTGGTTTCTGCAGCGAAATTCTTCAGATCCAAACTTCTCCAGGAAAATCCTATGGACCGATGAGGCTGCCTTCACGCGAAGTGGTGTATTCAGTAAGAGGCACAACCACGTTTGGGATCAAGAAAACTCCCATGCAATTCGCAATTCTCGATTCCAAAATGAGTTCAGCGTGAATGTCTGGAAAGGTGTAGTGGGCGATGAGCTGCTTGATCCTATAATTCTTCCTCATCGACTGAATTCAGTTGCCTTTCGCGAAATCTTACAAAAGGCGTGTTTTTTGCGTAGTCGTGTAGGGTCCCTGCCCTGGTTGCGCAAAAAAACGCTCTAGGGCAGCATCCAGGTTAAATTCCGAATCGTGAAGTTGTCTACACCGACGTCAGGTGGTGCGCCTCATATGTGGTGGAAAAAAATTACAAATTCGAATGAAATATCAGTTTGATTGTCGGATCGTTTATTTATCGCGATAGCGGACATTTATAAACTTGGCGTACCGCTCTAACTCAACAAACATCATTCAAACGAGAAATTTATCAGTGACAGCTACCCATCCAAATGGGTCGCGGGTTCGATCCCCAGCAAACTCTTGTCTTTTTTTCCTTTTTATCCTTTTTTTTTGTTCCATTGATATTTTTAGTAATCCTATTGAAAACTATTATTTAATAATAGGCATGGGCCCATCAGAGCAAGACGTAATATTAGTTTACCAATGAATTTGGCTGAGTGACAGAAACACAAGCGTGCCAACATCGACATATTAGTGGATGTTCACACTGCGTGCGATGCCGAGCCGAGCCGGGGCGAGCGATGCAATGCGATTACAAGCTTTTAAAGCAAGAAAATGGAAAGTCTGCAATTTTAAATGGAATCACGCTTTGAGTGTACACACTGCGCGCGATGCAATGATGAGCCGAGCGATGGCCCGATGTTTTCACAAACTTCTTTGCTTTTTCGTGCGAGTACCGGCTGCTGATTTTTTGCGATGGAATTTAATGGGCTTTGCGATGGAGTTTATGGGCTTTGCGATGCTTTGCGATGTGAAGCTTTTTGGAGCCAGTATGGTGCAAGTACGAGCTGTAAAGTAATATTTGATGTAAGATCACACTGAAAAAAATGCATGTATGTCTGCTTTTATACCCTAGACTTTTAGGCGCGGCGGTGTGGCAGTGTATACATGGAAATTATGAAGGTCATCTCCTGATTCGATTTAGCCATACCTGCCTGTCTGTCTGTTCGTTTGCACGATAACTTTCGATAGAATGAAGTTAGAAACTTGAAATTTTGGTCAAATGTTTGTAGCATGATCTAGTTGGTTGGTATTGGAAATGGCCAAGCTCCGTCCCAAGCAACCCCTTCGCTATAAACGTTAGTTCAAATGTAAATATCCAAGATTCAAATGGATGAACGATGAAACTTTTCATTGGATTCACGCCCACAGCTCAAACTGACCATATGGAAAATTCACTTTTAATGCATATGGCGTTGCCAGTTGGAAGTTTTGGTATCACAACTAGGTCTGTACAAGTCTAGGGTATATATTGTACGTTTTGGACTCCGGTTTTGATTCAGTATGGCGGCATTTTGCCGCTGCGATAGCTATCTGGGATGACGCTGGTTTCTGCTCCTATCTGCGTCATTTCACGCGTCCGCATATCAATTTTTAATAAGCCGGCCCACATACATTCGAACCCGGAACACGGACATGGTCACAATGTCTGATTTGTATGATGTTTCGTAAGCCATTCGCTTGAGGATCACTTTTAAGTGCCAATTAATTAATTATTGTTAATCGTTGATCGTGACTACTACAATTGACAATTAATTTTGAAAAAAAAAAAATGGTGGGAAGGGCGCTCTCAGCTCGGACGGGGGTTTGTAAGGGGGGTGAAAATGCGATATTCCTTACATTTTAGAAGTGATGGCCAAAAAACGGTTTATTTAAAACTAAAAATAACATAAATTGTAAATTCCGGTTCGCTATTATGTGGCCCGGCTTATATAATACAGAGTGACGCTGCGTCCTATCGCATCATGTGAGTTGAAATGCAGTTAGGTATCAAAGAGGGAGGAGCTTAAGTGACGAGGCGTCCGGCGTCATTTGGACGTCCATGTGTACCGGTTCTTACACTGAATTCAAATGCAATCTCGCCGCTCCACAAACCGCGGCGATGGTCGCAACGGCAAGTCGAGCGGTTTATACATTCATCGTCGTAAAGCCGCCGCGGCTGCCGCTTTTTGCGTTTATACACAGCGGTGCGCCGCTGCTCAATCCGCTTGTGAAACCTCTCGTCTGAGGTCGCGGAAGAGATGATGAAATTCACCAACACTGGGCCTTTCTTCATTAATGGGATGCACCCAATGGCGACGCCCTTCCATTTTTAGAGCACTGCTTTCAAACAGAAATAAATTTACTGGGTCAAGCACAAACGACATGATGTCGAACAGGTTCTATTCCTTGAACTAAATTGGTCTCTACTCTCCATAACTGCGCGCAGTGAACATCGCGGATCATCTTTGCATCGCAAGCCATCGCTCGGATCATCTTTGCATCGCAAGCCATCGTTCGGCTCGGCATCGCACGGCGTGCAATGTGAACACCCACCTCATCGCATCGCTCGACCCGGCTCGGCTCGGCTCGGCATCGCACGCAGTGTGAACATCCACTTACGTTCTACACGACACCAGAGCCATCTGTTGTGTCATGCATGTGGAATTTATTGAGGGGTTATAGCGTGTAGGGCAGCCGCCCAAATAATCTATCCCGGTTAATGTTGTTGGTGTAACGCGTGTGTTATTTTACCCTACACGCGATAAATTCCCAAAAAAACACGCCTAAGTTCATTTTAGCCCTTAAATTCTGGACAGTATACCTATTACTCAACAACCGGACCTTTGGTGGCAGATGGACGGACGATGCTGAGCCCACAACGGCTTAATTGTTACAGAGTTTTTAAACCGAGAATTCGGAGAAAAGTGTATTGGTCGATATGGCCCAGTTGCATGGCCTTCGAGAAGTCCAGACCTAACACATCTAGATTTTTATGTATGGGGTGATATTAAAAACACAGTTTATAGCCAACTGATCACCTCCCGACATTATCTGCAAAGAATTCATGCTGCGTGCCATGAATTAAAGGAAAAACGCAGACAAGTTCTCAGTTCGATTTCGTCAGTAAGCAGAAGATGCTGTTTGTGCATAAACCACGAAGGAGACCATTTTCAGCAGTTCCTTTAGATCGATTTAAGAGTAATTATTTTGATTTTTATTTAAATTCTATCAATCAATTTTGTTTGTCCTTTAATGTATATTTTTTAATTCAAAACTGAAGCTGCTACTGGTGTTTTTCACTAACAAGAAGACTAGTAACGTCAAGAGTCAAGTCAATTTGTTCGATTTCCTGACCACGTTTTTCTTCCTTTAAGATCTAATATTCGAAAATTTTCAAATCATACGTCATTCGAAAGGCAAGAAATTAGGCCATCTTTCGGAGATTTTGTAGAGCTCTTAGTGCAAAGCCCCGTTATAAAATGTGGGCTCAAATTTTCCATCAAAAGTTGATAACGAATTTTTTCTAAAATTTGAACGTTTGTATCTCGGGCGGTGGAATGAATTTCGAAACCGTTGAGGTATCATTCTAACGGGTATTTTGTGTAGTTTCTGAATCAATATTATTTTTATGGATTCAATTAGCCTTAGGCTGGTAAATCCGAGTCTTCTCTAGAAGGTCAGACTTTTTGGCAATGGGAAAAATGTAATAGCTCTGTAACGGTAAAAGATAAAGGGTTCATTTGGGCGGCATTTTTCCACATAGTGTTGAATATGCCGTAGTCCTATGGCGATCTTAAAGTGGGGCACCCTGTATAGTTATGTGCTATAGTTGCGGTGAGTCATCCTGAGCTAGTGTTCCCGGTGATGATAGTTCCACTTGTGATGGGTCGGTTTATCATCCTGGGATGGTTCAGAGGAGACTATTCCACCTGGACAGGTTGTGGTGTCCAGGTCTGAATTGCCAATATGGGTTCTAGCGTTCATTGGCAGTGTCCGCCCATGGATTGGAGTAGTTACTCCATAACGACCTACATATATTGGTGAGGTGTCTTCACCTCAAAAGCCATAGTTGGAATGATTACGTAACTCAGTCAGCATGAATCTTTAAGTATTTCGCCTGCAGTAGTTTGTAGTGGACTAGTTTAGCACATTTTCTCAACTATTTGAAAAATGATTTTTTCAGATAGATGATTCGAGCGGTAACGGGGTAGTGTACGCGCGGGAGTAGACTCGTCTTTTAATTTTATAATTTACATATCGTACTGCCTTTGAACTTTACCATTTAATACGAGTCGAAACCAAAATTTTTTGCTATATAACATGCTTTTTCATCATCATCATCGTGGCGCGACAGCCCAACGTCGGGCCTTGGCCGCCTGGATCATTGTCCTCCAATTATCTCGGTCACGTGACCGCGTTCTCCAATTTTGGGAGCCCAGCAGCTGCGCGGCGTCCACACCTACTGAGCTCTCCCAACGAGATCTCGGTCGTCCTCGCAGTCTCGCTCCGTCGACTCGTTCTGCATTCATTACTCTCTTAGGCATGCGATCATCGTCCATTCTTTGTACATGCCCTGCCCATTGAAGTCGTTGTAGTTTGACGATTTTCGAGACTTGCAGCTCATCGTACATTTCATACAACTTATGGTTGTACCGGATGCGCCATCCATCTCGATCGCAAACAGCCCCGAAAATTCGCCGTAGAACCTTACGTTCGAAAGTGTCTAGCATGTTTTCGGAGGCTTGAGTTAGGGTCCATGCTTCGCAGCCATAGCATAGCACTGGTCGTATAATGGTTTTGTACACGCGGAGCTTCGTGTTTCTGTGCACATGTTTCGATTTCATTATGGGGAGAACCGAGAAAAAAGTCTTATTAGCTAACTGTATCCGTCGCTTGATTTCGTCAGTTTCGTTGGCGTCCCTTGACAGGTTGCAACCCAGGTAGATGAAGTTGTTCACGAACTCGATGTTGAGGTCCCCCACGTTGATGCTCGGTTGTGCAGGTGTCCTTGTCACCGATTGCATCATTATTTTAGTTTTACCCTCGTTAATACGTAATCCAACTTCCTTTGCAGCGGTATCGAGCGTATGCAGAAGTTCTTCTGCGTCAGCCAATCTTCGGGACATGATGTTGATGTCGTCGGCGTACGCTGCTAATTGTGTCGACTTGATGAGTAGCGTCTTGCTGTTGTCCATATTCATGGCCCGAATAACGTATTCCAGTGCTAGGTTGAAGAGCGTCGGTGCCAGTCCATCGCCCTGTTTCAAACCAGTGCGTGTTTCAAATAGATCAGTAAGTCTATTCTGGATCCTGACTTGTGAGACGGAGTTGGTCATCGTCATCTTTGTCAGTCGCACTAATTTTGCTGGTATACCAAATTGCAGCATGATGTTGTACAGTACTCCACGATCGATACTGTCGTATGCCTGCTTGAAGTCGACAAAGATTTGGTATACGTTTACGTTGTATTCCCAGCACCTCTGGAGTATCAGTTTGACTGAGAAGAGCTGATCGGTTGTGGAGCGACCAGGTCTGAAACCGCTTTGATATTCGCCAATGACTCGTTCTGCGTACGGTTTTATTCTATTTTCCAGAATTTTCGTCATAATTTTATAGGACGTACAAACTAGTGAGATGCCCCTGTAATTCTCACACCGCAATTTATCTCCCTTTTTATGAATTGGACAGATGATGCTTCTGCGCCAATCGTCTGGGATCTCCTCGTTCTCCCATACTCGCAGGAGTAATTGATGTATGGCATCAACTAGACTCGTTCCACCGAATCTTAGCAGTTCAGCTGGGATCTCGTCAGCGCCCGGCGCTTTATTTCGTTTTAGTGACCGCAACGCGAGATCAACTTCCTCTACTGTCGGGGGTTGAATGGGTGGGCCTAGATCAACAATATCATCGAGAGCTTCCTGTGTGGGGATGTTAGATGGTCGGTTTAGAAGCTCCTCAAAATAAGAGGCCCATCGTTTGTTAATACCATCGGTGTCGCTGATGATGTTTCCATCCTTGTCCTTACAAAGGCTAGTCCTGGGTTGGTAGCCGTTCTTAATTGTATTTACTAGTTTGTACGCTTGTCTGGTGTTCCTATTAGCTAAGTTTTCGTTTATGTTCAGCAACTGCTCGTCAAAGTATTTACGTTTCTTACGTCTAATTATTCTATTCGATATTCGCCGTAGCTCGTCATATTTTTCTCTTCTGGCTCTGGTTCCTCGTTGAATCCATTGTCTGTAGGCCTCGTTTTTCGCGTCAAGTGAATTTTTGCATTCTTCGTCGAACCAGTCATTTCGCGCTCGCCGGGCTTTATATCCCACGACCTTCTCTGCGACATCCTTGATGGTACCCTTGAGTTCTTCCCAGAACCCATGGACGCCTGTGTTGCTGATGTTGTGTAGCATAGGTGATAGTTTTTCCTCAAGGGCGGTAGTATACGCCACCGCTGTAGCATCACTCAAGAGCTTATCAACCGCAAAGATTTTGGGAGGGCTGATTCTTGACTGGTGCACTGAGGAGATTCTACATCTGTAGGTCGTCTTCACCAAGTGATGATCTGAGTCGCAGTTTGCTCCTCGATAGGAGCGGACATCCATGACACTAGACGCCCATCTCCTGCGAATGAGGACGTGGTCAATTTGGTTGACGGTATGTGCGTCTGGAGACTTCCAGGTCTGCTTGTGAATGCGTCGATGCGGGAAACACGTAGAGCTTACGACTAGATTCCTGCTGCAGGCGAAGTCGATAAGTCGCTGGCCGTTATCGTTACATTCTTCATAGAGGCTGTGGCCTCCAGAGGTCCCCCGATGCCAACTTTCATTCCCGACTTTCGCGTTAAAGTCTCCCAGCAGCAATTTGACGTCGTTTGTTGGAAGTGAGTCGAAGAGAGTTTCAAGGCGGGCGTAGAACTCGTCTTTTACTGCGTCTTCTTTAACTTCAGTGGGGGCATGCACATTGGTGAGCCAGAGATTGAAGAATCGAGTCTTGATGCGAATCGCACACAGCCGTTCATTTATGGGTTTGAAGTCAGTAATATGCGGTTTGAGGTGATTGTTCACTATAAATGCTACTCCAAACTCCTTGCGGCCCGATGGTTTGCCACTTGTAAAAATTGTGTGCGATTTCTTGTCATTAATCTCGCTGCCAAGCCAATTTGTTTCCTGGACTGCAGTAATGCTCAGTTTGTACTTTTCGACCTGTTGAAGGAGGGCCTTCTCGGCCCCCGGTTTGTTCAGGGAGCGTACATTCCAGGATCCGAAAGAATAATCCTTTATTCGTTTGCGTGGTCGTCGTTGTTGATCCGTCCAATCCGAGGCTTTTGTTCCAGGTTTCTTGACATGGAGTGGTTTTTACAAGGACGAGTTGTCAGCACGTCGCTTAACCCCATTCAGGGGATGGCCTCGGAGATAGCTGCTTCAGATGGTTTAATAAACGTGCTGGAGCCCACACAACTATGTAGCAGGTCCAACTACGCAAGTCATTCCATCCTACTAGACCTGAGACGCTTAGGTGTTTGTCAGCCATTCAGGCTACAGCTATCTGCCTTTTCCAAACTGTCTTATCGCTAAGACATTGGCCGTCAGCGAATTGATACACTGCCGTTACCAGGGGGCGCCCACGCGGAGGACTATGGAAAAGGTCTTTGCCCCCCATGCTTTTTAAGAGAAGTTAATTTGTTCCCGATATGAATACGAATGGTATAATTTTGACCCCCATCTTAACCTACGTCCAGTAGATATATTTTCGCTTCACTAAATATAATTTCGTAAAAAAACAGCCGAAATTTTCTGTCGCCTTCGGTTTGATTATGGCGTTTATGCATGTTATCAGCGGTAGCATTTTATCGTGATAACAACTAATTTCAATATTTTCTGAATGTATACGTTATCATCGTATATCAGTTTTTGCTTACCAGCAACAAATAAGCACCGCAATGTAGCACCCGTATTTCGCGCGATAAAATCGACCTGTTTGTATGCAATGTGAAATCTAAACTTAAGGAGACTCTAGTCGCATTTCTTAAGACACCCACAGAAAATAAGCCTGGAAGTTTATAAATCCACTTGTGGCGATACATCACTTTGCTGGCTCTCTGCCAGCTAATCGTAGGCTTCATATATTTCAATCCAGAAAAGTTTAATTTAATACATAGTATCCTAGACGGAATACGCGTTTGTTTACATTACAATAAATACGAGTGAATTGAATGTGTCATAGCCTTTTCATTATTACCATCAAGTAATCGTATTGTCGCAACAAGTACATCATATAGCCGTCATAAGTCGTTTTTGTGTGAGACAGTGCATCGTTCATCCAGTTGAATAGGATAAGGAACCAACGAATCGCGCGTGTGGGAGGTATATCACTATCATATTCATATTGTCCACAAGTATTTCTTGGGTCTCTTCACTATCTGGCAACTGATGTAAATCAGTTTTCGTTTTGTCGAGTCTTAGCAACAATTTCACTTGATAAGATTTGTTTCTGACGTTGTATACTTGAACATTGCATACGAGTAGTTCAAGCTTCAAGGCAATACAACCTTGAATCTATCCACTCGCACGACTATTTTGCAGTTTCACGGAGTAGTGGACAACATACGAATACGAACATTTATCTCGAATCCCGGTCTTGATATAACCTTGTCAACTATTTAAACATCTTTGCGGTTTACAGTCATTATTTCGTGCGTTGTTTCATTTATCTTCCAGATTTTATTCATCGGTCATTAAATCCATATATGAACTCATTGAATGACTTTAAGATGTCTGTTGTGTGATGATGTTGATGTTGTCGTCTCCCGGCGATCTCATGAATAAAACTGTATTCTTTGGTGGAAAACTTGTAACCTTGCAAATCGGATGATTTATTAGTGAATATTGGGTGAATGAGTTTGTTTGTAAATCGCGTTTGATGGATATGGATATAATCGTGCAAAGTCTTATTATACAGGGTGTACCGTTCATGGTGGTAACTAGTAGCGTTCATTTGAGGAAAATTAACATCTGACATGGACATTGGGCAGCCCCACTATTACAACTGTAAAGACCATATTAAAATAGGGTCAGAAAAATATCCATACACAATTTTTTTTTTTTGATGATATCCATTTATTCAACTTATACCGGCATATATGTACTAACGTCGTCAGGAGGCTGGATCGGGTGTGTGTCGTTGGTGGACCGAGCCTGCAAATATATTAAAAACAACCAATGAGCTTGAATTCCTACTTCTACTACTCGCTATTTAACAGTTCTCGCATTTACGTATTTAAAATTACTAACTTATGACTGACTCCACCCAGCCTAACCGGTAAATCACTCAAGGCTCGGCCTCACGCCGCGATCTGGGATCCCGCCAATCAAACCATTGACTCCCCCAGCCTAACCGGTAAATCGCTACAGGCCCGGCTCTTACAAAATGATCTGGGATCCCGCCAATCACACTGCCAATCAGTCAAACACATCAAACGGCAATTCTTACCAATATATCATCAACATCATCAGGAGATGACATATCGGCTTGCCACAACAAAAACAAAGACGCGATCACTCCCTCTGGGGAGCATTCTCACGAGCACAATTTACAAGTTCACATCACTTGGTAAATAACGAGCAGTTAATTTAAGATTCCATGCTATAGGCTCATGCACTATCTATTCTAATTATTATCTAGCACTCAGTAAGTCTACTTGCCAAATTATCAATCTATTCACTATGTCTTTTCTTTTTTTTTCTTTTAGTTAGCTATTTGAATACGAGTACACCACACTACACTGACTTGGAAACAAGACTGACCCAAGTCAACTTAAACTACTCGCGCGACGTATCCTTCTTACTTTAGAAAGAGTAAGAAAAAGAGTACGTCTGCACTATATATGCGTTGTATAAACAAACGCATAACTAATTTATGTGCAATATGAGGAGACCACATAGCGCACTTTCTTCCCAAAGATGGAAAGATACCCTTTGGTCGGCCTTCTCATAAATACTTTTACGCAATAGAATTTAGGTGAAAACTAACCTTAGTCTTACACAACTGACTCCTTGGCCATCTACACCGATGGCTTCAAGACCGATGAAGGAGTGGATGTGAGTATTTATTCGGGGGACTAAATATTAACGTATCGGTTCATCTTCCAGGCGGAGATTTCAGCAATCGCGGAAGCTCTATCCTGGCTGGGGAGGCATGTCGTTACTTTTAAGGATATTACTATCTACACAGACAGTCAAGCGACGGTACGGTCACTTGAATCGGTCATTTCTACATTAAAAACGGTTGTAAATTGTCGCTCGACTTCGACACTCATGGAAATGAGCAGCTTCTTCGATATTACTGTTTGCTGGATTCCGGGCCACAGTGGTTTCACGGGCAATTGCACGGCTGATGAGCGGGCTCGTCAAGGGGCAGTCGGATCCACTGATACGTGTTTTAACCACGTTAGGACACCCATAACTGTGTGTAAAATGGCAATCGAGGCCGCTGCGATTGGCTGGGCCAATGCTTGATGGCTCGACGGTAGTACTTACTCAATTGCCCTAACCCCTTGTGGGACATAGCGCGTCAACTGTTCCATGTGGCCCAGTTGACGTTTCGTTGGCATAAATTGGTTTCAAAGAATGCAGTTGCCACATGCACCTCCTACACGTTGACGGTAGTACAGGGTGGCGCAAAAGAAACGAAGGGGTTTGAATAGTCCATAATTCCTTTATTTTTGAATGAATCGAATTTCTTTTCTTTTTGTAGTACACTTCATAAATGGGGAATTTTTTTAATTTAAACGTGAAAAATAACATCGCGTAATTGGTGCCCATTTCCAGCTTCGCAAATTGCGCTCTTTCTAAACGTTTTCATTATTTTTTCAAGATTTCTGGAGGTATCGCTCGAATTTCTTCTCGAATATTATTGTTTAGTTGGGGTATGGTCTGTGCCTTATTCATATGCTATACACATACTCCAGACCATACTCCAACTAAAAAATAATATTCGAGAAGAAATTTTAGCGATACCTCCTGAAATCTTGAAAAAATTCATTGAAAATATTTTAGAAAGAGCGCGACTATGCAAAGCTGAGGATGGGCACCACCTACGTAATTTTTTTTCACGTTTAAATTAACAAAAATCCCCATTTATGAAGTATACTAAGAAAAAAAAAGAAATTCGATTGATTCAAAAATAAAGGAACTATAGACTATTCAAACCCCTTCGTTTCTTTTGCGCCACCCTGTACAATATTTGCCCAACAACGAGGATGATATGGCCTAGGATAGATCCTAATCGCTCTGCCTCAGTGTTCTCATTAAACAGGAAGCATATTGGCTGGGTGGTGGGGTTCATGACAGGGCACTGACCTATCGGCGAGCATGCGAGGAGGCTTCGACTTCCTCATCACGAATACTGCAGAAGTTGTCATGAAGTGGATGAGGAGGAGAGCCTTGGCTAATAGGAGGAGAAGGTTTTTGGGAATCTTCTTTTTCCAGGACCTAGAGGGTCTCGTTGAAGTTAATGCGATTCAAATTAATCGGTTTATTGCCAGCGTCGGCTGGCTGAATATTTCGGGTTAATAGTTTTAGGTAACAGAATCTTAGTGGTATCACATAGACCACTATGTGTACTGTGGTTAACTCACGGCAACCCCTGAACCTTCCTACCTATCTACTACAGACTTGCATATTGGTTTTCGTAGAGCTAATTGGAGTTGACCATTTTTAAAAGGGTGAAGATTGGTGGGAGAGGAGTGAGAGGGGGTAGGCTGATCGCTGACTCTACTTTCCATAATTATTAAAACAATTTATTTTTAATATTTTTTGCGCAAGTTTGCAATTTGCAATGTCGTCTTAACACTAATGGTTAAGCATCACCAAGAGTAGGACAGTTCATCTCCTATTGGCATGGGACACTACAAAACCCTCGGATTTGTAGTTTGTAGTAGAAAGTCCACTTAGTATTTACGAGCACTTTTGGTAAAATCTTCTCTGAACCCTACCACAAAAATAGACAATAAACCAGGCCGAAGCTTCGCTTCGGCCCGGAGTCCGAAGCGTATATACCCTAGACTTCTACAGACCTAGTGGAGATACCAAAAGTACCAATTGGCAACGGCCATATGCATTAAGAATGGGTCTCCTATATGGCCAGTTCATAGGAGAGGTTGGCACTCATTCATTAGGATCTTGACCATTCTCAAAATCAATTAACTAACTAACCCATTCTACAATATTTGTCGAATTTTTCAAGTCGCTAGCTTCATTCTATCGGAAGGTATTGCTTATTTGAAGTTTCACTTGTAGAGGAGGTAAGGGTTCCTTAGATCGGATCGTGCTCATCATTGCCACAAACCAATTAGATCACCCTACAACCATATAAACAAAATTTCAAGTCTCTAACTTCACTCTATCGAAAGCTATCGCTTATTTAAAGTTTCGTTTGTAGGGGAAGTAGGGGTTTCGTTGGTCGGATGTTACCCAGCTTTAATGCCAACTAACTCAATCTCACTTCGAACATTTGACCATAATTTTAAGTCACTGGCTTCATTCCATCAAAAGTTACCGCTTATTTGAAGTTTCATATGTAGGGGAGGTGGGGGTTCCTTGGGTTGGATCTTGCCCATATTCAACACCAACTACGTAGGTCTTACTAGCAACATTCCACCAAATTTTTAGCTCGTTAGTGTCATTCTATCAAAAGTTATCGCTTATTTGAAGTTTCATTTGTAGGGGAGGTAGGGGTTGCTTGAGTCGGATCTTACCCATTTTCAATACCAACCAAGTAGATCCTACTAACAACATTTTGTCAAATTTTCAACTCGCTAGTGTCATTCTATCGAAAGTTATCGTAATTAAAGGAATATTGAATTTTTTTAAATTTGTAGGGAAGGTAGGCGTTCCTTTGATCCGATTATGCCCAACTTACTAGAACTCAAGCATCTTCTCACCCCAGGGTTACATGCCAAAAATCAGGCGTCTACGTCAATTGGTTCAAGAGTTATAGACAAAAAACCCGAAAAGTAGGGTAGTACGGGGCTCTTTGTAAGAAAATTACCGTTAGTTTTCAACTGATCGATTTTATTTTCCCAGGAGTTTAAAAGATTACCCTCACGAGTAATCTACCAAAGCTAGAGCTTTTCATTTTTATTTAGTCGGGAGTTACAGATACAATTAAGTATTTTACATATGTAGGGGAGGTAGGCGTTCTCTTGGCTTGATCATGCCCATTTTCAATACCATCCAACTAGATTACACTACCAACATTTGACCAAAATTTCAAGGCTCTAGCATCATTCTATCGAAAGTTATCGTGCGAACGGACAGACAGACAGACAGACAGACATGGCTTAATCGAATCAGGAGGTGACCCTGATCATTTATATATATACATTGCTATACCTCCGGAGCCTCCTTTAAAGTGTTACATATTGCCGTCGTGACAAAAACAATATACCCTATACTAAAAGTCTAGGGTATAAAAATATCCTGGATAATTAGTATCTTTCACAATACAAAACGACGAATTTTATAAAATGACGTAATTTTAAGGAATTTTTCGGAAATTCTAACCCTCTACGGCCGCTAAATCAACCCTTAGAGGCTTGTCAGACTTCTCATTTTCGTATTCCTGTATTACAGAGAACCCTCAAACGTTGTTACGTGGTACACAGATGGATCCAAAACCGAAGAAGGTACAGGGGCGGGCGTCGTAGGTCCGTCTCACAAGATATCCATTCCAATGGGAAAGTACGCCACGGTATTTCAGGCGGAAGTTCACGCAATCGAGACTTGTGCGAACACATGCTTAGCAGCTGGATACCAAGGCAGGAATATTGCAATCTTCACTGACAGCCAGGCGGCGATCAAAGCACTAAGTAACTTCTCCGTCTCGTCGAAAGTGGTACTTAGTGGTCGTGAAGCCTTGCAGAGATTAGGCTCCGTAAATAAGGTTACCATTTACTGAGTTCCCGGACACGCCGGTATCCCAGGAAACGAAACAGCGGACAAGTTGGCCAGGGGAGCATCTGCAACCCCACTCGTCGGTCCGGAGCCATACTGTGGAATTCCCTTGTGTAGTGTAAGACGGCACATCAGGGAATGGGAACACTCAGTAACCATCGCGCATTGGGACAATACCCCTGGTCTTAGACAGGCCAAGCTGTTTATAGCTGGCCACTCACGCAACCGTACCCACGAACTGCTGAGACTACGCAGAAACCGGGTTACCTCGGAATTATACTGTGCGCGAATTACGTCCCCAAGTCGCAGTCAACGAAAATCAGCTGTTCATCCAGTTATAGTCAAATCTCTTGTTCGCGTTCTTTTGACACATTCGAGCTGTGAAAAACTGGCTTCCTAACAAACTTGAAACACTTTTTTGAATTAAGAATAGAAACATGCACTTCCAAGCGGATAACAGTAACTTACAACAAAACAAATGATCACCCACAGTTTTAAACCACATGCCTATTGTGAATTGATATTTCGCGGCTCGTTGATTGCGACAAAGTTGAACTCGTCTCAACTTTCGCGACGTGAGCGACGTGTTGTTCGCGCACAGTATACTTATCGCCATATGAAATACATTGGTTCAACTTTATTTGGCAGCAGAAGCCGCGTTGTTCGCGCATACTCTAATTCAGCCATTAGGATTATTTGTGGGCTCCTTACGGGTCACTTTACCCTGAGGGGTCATCTGCATAGAATGGGAATTGTCTCTGACCCAAGCTGTCGCTTCTGTGAGAGCGAAGATGAGACTTCCCAGCACATTCTCTGTGACTGTGATGCACTTCATCGCCGCCGCTTGAAGTGCTTCGGCGATGCATTCCCTGAAGCGGAAACGATTGCCTCACTAACACTCGAACAGCTGAGCAGATTTGTTGGGATGATTGGTCTCGAGACTTAGTCAGATCACTAATCTGCATAGACTCCAGGGTGTAGCACAATAGACTTCCGGGTCGCAGTGCTTGCTGGCCCTCTGGGCCAACTGCCCTCCATCTAATCTAATCTAATTACAAAGAAACGATCGTGAAAGTTCTAGCCTTGGTACTTACATATCACTGTAACCAAACGGCCATCAGCTCCCCAACTATAATAACAGCCACATGCCTCGCAGGGATACCTCTCTTGCGGACGGCCGCCCATATAGAATCCCGGTTCACACTATCGAAAGCCTTCACGAAATCGATGGAAAGCAAGTGAAGCGCAGAATTGTACTCAGCGCATTGCTCGATGACGATTCGCAAGGTGTTATGTGATCGGGAGAATAGTGGCACAACTCGAAAATATCATAATTTTTAAAGTAAAAAAACACGTTCAAATTTAAATAAGAAATTTTGTTTATTTGCATCCTGTCAATCTAAGGTTAAAGAAAAATAATACATTTAGTAAGTTGTGACTTTTTTCGTGGCCCAATATAATGACCCGTACCACATTATGTGTGACTCACCGAGTTCCGAGCGAAGTGGAAAACACGTTGTGCACACCCAAGCACCTTGTGTCTCTCCCATCCAGCGATTCGTCGGGTGAACAAAATGCATCCAATGCAACGAATGCCGAGCAAGCACTCGTGGTATCCATATGCTGCGGATATGGCGAACAATCGCCAAACACCGAGCATTTTGTTCACTCGATGAATCCTGGACGGGCGAGACGTGTTTTCCACTTGGCTCGGGACTCGGTGAGTCACGCATAATGCGGTACGGGCATAAGATAATACTAAATGAAAACGTGGTCACAACTCAAAATATGACGGTGTTCTGAAAGTCGGACATATAAAAAAAGGCTCTAACTACACCAAAACACAGTCACAGGTTGACATTAGGCGTTTTTTTTCAATAGTTCAGATCAGAGTTGTTGTTCTGCTCTTGATCTGGACTGTTGAATAAAAAGCGCCTATTATGACCGTACATGTGGATGAAAATAAAAATAAATATACCAACTGTAGCAATTTGACGCAATCAATGATATGACGGTATTCTTCCGCATCTGTCTCGATAAACCACGAAAAGCATAGTGACACACTTTGCTCTCTAGTGAAAACTATTAGAAATATTTTTATAACACTTTTTCTATTTGTAATTTGAGGTTTTTAATGACTACTGGTGCAATAATCCCAAAAAATGAAGTTTTTGAGTTGTGTAACTATTCTTGCCGGCAGGCGATATGTACATTGATTGTAACCATACTAAATTTTACTGACAAATGAACCTTTTATTTTGATTGACTCTACGCTATCTTAAACAAAAAACGTGCACCATTTTCCTGTTTATCGCCAAAGCACTTTGGCACATTCGAGGATAAGATTAGCTCTCTACATGTATGTGTTTGTATATTTAGTACATACATATACATATACATCATTTTATAATACTGTCAATCATTTATATTAAATACATACATCCAAATATGTACGCAAATGCAAAAAAAATAGTAGAGTGTGTGTTGATGATGGCGAACATGATATAATTGATATGTTTACATCGTTTTTCGTTACATGATTTATCGATAGAATTCTCAATATTAGAGAGTTCATTTTAATGGCGCACTCAATATTCAACAGATTGCATACAATGCATCTTCATCTATCTTTCCTAAAATCGACATCACCTCACTTCATATTTTTCGCGCAATATTCATCAATAAATGACGCGTGCAGAATGATTAAGTATGGAGGTGAGAGTCAAAAGGCAAAAGGTGTTGAATCTCGTAAAAACACTCAACACGTTTGTTGTACCTCCCGGGCTCCCGTCATAATGACGGAGTTAATCGATAAATTCGAATCATGATTTAGGTTTTTTTTTCTAAATGACATCATGACTGGCACGCAACGGTCAAGTTGTTTGATCAAATGTTCAGGTTTTAGTTGTGACGACATTGCATTGTTAGTTAAGTGTCGAGTGATATCGTCAGTTGTTGGGATTTTTTTTTGTCGTTTTTTTTTCGCTTATTGCTATAATTAGTGTGACATTTCCCCTTTGCCTATGTTTAGTTAGTAAATTCCCGACACTAACTATTTTAAGTTCATGGCTGTTGAATAAATTAGAATGGAAAGTATATTAATGGTACAATTGGTATACGAGTATTCTTAAATCGTAGTTTTATTACATTTTTGGTTACTTTTGGCTGAAAAATGAAACGCAGTATTATGTGGATGTTATGGGGGTGTAGAGCTTAATTAAAACGTAACATACAATCTAAATTGGGATCGAAATAATGCAATTTGGCTTTGGCGTGAACATGCTATGGATAACTCTTATAGAAAGAGCTCTGTTTTCAAGTAGGGTGGGTGCAGGGGCTGCCGTGATGTATCACAACACACTTAGACAACCATTGGGTCCGTTGTGGTACCACCAAAAACCACCTCCAATCGAACCTGTATATCAAATCAGCCTGTGCTAGCGATGTAACTCTTGAGCCTTGTGGCTGTCATATCCCTAAGGTCATCCAGATCATAGAAGACCCTAGATCCCAAAATTTTCCTCCTCCTGCCGGCCAAGGCCGGAGAGTGAAGGTGGAGAACACTCTCTTCCTCATTTACATCTCCACATCTCTTTCAGAAGTCGTGATGAGGAATCCGGAGCCTCCATGCGATCTCCCCCATTGGGCAGTGCGCCGTGATAACCCCTACTACTCTGCCAATGTGCTTTCTGTTCAGCGACAACAATGTGGCAGAGCGCTTGGAATCAAATATCGACCAAATCGTCCTCGTTATTTGGCATGTGTTGCCGCTGAGCCATCTTATAGTAGCCCTGTCCACAGCAGCTGGACAATTTGCCCATGCTAAGTGGGATTTTAATGTCTCTCGTCAACCACCTCAGTTGTACCCTCCCGAGCCAGTTCATCCGCCTTGCAGTTACTCACAAAACCACTATGGCTCGGGATCCCACAGAGAGTGATATTGAAGAAGCCATTCATCTCTGCGAAGGCCGAGCGGCAGTTATCAGTGGTTTTAGATGTCGTGAGAACGGATTCGAGTGACTGTCTGTGTAAATAGTGATGTCCCTCATAGTAATGACATGCATGCCCAGCCAAGACAGGACTTCCGAGATCGCCGAAACCTCCGCCTGTAGGACACTGCAATAGTCGGGAAGACGGAGTGAGAGGTTAATCCCCAGTCCTTCCGAGTAAATGTCCACCCCGACCCCCTCGTCGGTTCTAGAGCGAGAGACCCAGGGCTTCTGTATCAGTACAATATATTCCTCACTGCATGCCAGACGAAGGAGAATAGCAGCAGAGGCTATTTGGACAAATCTAAACATCGCTCACCCTCTCCACCACCGTGGCGTCCGCCTCCCCTTCCTTGTCAGATTCGGAAGAGTCGTACGCAAGACATGGCTCCGACGTAACATCCAAGGCAGCCAAATCAGAGCCAAGGGATGGCTGCGATGTGTCGTCTAACGCCGCCAAATCGGAGCCCAGGGACACAAAATCCTCATCCGTCTCCTCGTTGACAAGCTCAGAGACTACGAAAATGGGGATTATCCGTTACCGGAACCGAATCTTCTGCCCTGGCGGGAGATGCCGAATTGTATATCGTCTTGGCATCACGCTTGTAGATGCGCAGCTGGATTCTAATGAAGCCAAGTCTAACGACTTCCTTCGACCTAGTAAGGGATGACAGTGATTCCTTGTTTATCACAAAGACAGCGCATCTGCAATCATCAACGGGTTCCTCCAATTTCACGATCCTCCAATCATGTGTTGGGAGGTCCTCATTGCAAAGCCGAATCTGCTTCAAAAATTCGCTCGTGTCCGAGACGAATGGTGGCAGCCAAGCTCGAGCCCTAGTCACAACCTCCAACTTAGCACCTGGCCAGATTTCACCGGCCTTGTCAATACCAAATTTGTACATGTTTTGCAGACCGCTGGTCTGCAAATTTCATTAACTTTACGCGGCCCTGATGCCAGCCAGCCTAAAATCGGGAGGCGGACCCGGAAAAGCCTCCATGATGTTACTGAAGTGGACGGTGAGAACGCCCTCAACCTTTCTCCACTTGTCTACCGGAATGTATCCGTCGGCGACATTCCGGTCGATCACAGCCAACTCGATCCAGCCCTTTACCGCCTCCGCATTGGAAGGAGCCGGATCATTCGCCCCTGTCGGCAGTCCGCTGCCGTTTCGGGCCGCATTTGCAAGTAAAAGGAAACAAAAAAAATCATAGTAGAACAATGTCTTTTAGAATAATCAGTTGTTGTTGCTGTAGCGACATTTGGGGTTAATCATAGGGCGTCATTTAAAAACGCCTCCTCGTCTTCTTCTATAATTTGTGACGAGGGGGGTCTGCCAAGACACCCTTGATGAAATCTTCGTGTCGAGGGGGGTAGGGCAGCTCTTGGCCACTTGTAAAGAGCGGGTCGTTCCGGTACGGAGAACCGGCTGCTATAGGAACGAGAATAATCAGTTGGTCTTAGTTCTGTAAAATACTAGTACGCACTGGGACTCTTGGAATAGATTCTTTTTTTGCGTCTCGTCTGCCTCAATACATTGCAAGATGTAGAAAATACATACAAAATTCATGCCGACAATGAGTCGATCCTGGCGAGATGCGAAAGAATCTATTCAAAGAATCCCAGTGCGTAGTACGCGTAAGAATGCTTTTTTTTTTTATATATTCTAAGCCATTGAGGTGGACCATGACTATGAAGGCCCTTCAGACATGTTTCAAATTCAATAGCAACTACCTACGCGACAGAGCTTCTGATGAGAGTGTGTCAGATTTATTTTAATAGAAAATACTCAGAATTCCAGCGTATGCTGTGACATGAAGAGATCAAAGGCACCACCTTACCAGAATATCATCAGTCTTATGTTCTGATGAAATCTTGCAAATATTTAATATACACGTCGGTGTTCAGACGTCTGAGTCAGTCACTTATTTGATGATTCACTTCGAAAACAAGGCAGACGGAAAAATTTCATTAAAACATCGTATTCTTTCAACTATAGTTGTCTCACTATATTCTTTGTCTGTTCATAGTATTACACAAAAAATCTACATGTCTTCTTTTCTACTTTCTTCCAGACTCCTCTGTAAATATTAATCAAAATGGGACAGACACTTTCGGAGCCTGTTACAGCCAAAGAATCTGCATATTGTCAGAATGAATTCTATAGGGTAAGTACTAAACATTGTTGCGACTTCTTTTCAATCACAAAATTTTGTTTTATTGAAACTAATGGTCATAATTTGTCGAATTCCATTTCAGGTTGGCTCAAGCTGTATGCAAGGATGGCGTGTAAATATGGAGGACTCGCATACACACATTCTATCGTTGCCAGCCGATCCGGGAACGGCATTTTTTGGCGTCTATGATGGACACGGTGGCGCAACAGTTGCTCAATATGCAGGAAAACATTTACACAAATTTGTTATTAAAAGACCCGAATATAAAAATAATAATATTGAAGTAGCATTAAAACAGGTGAGTAGATGGATTAGTTAGAGCTGTTGGTTTTTCAGTAAACGAGTGGAGAAGGGTTTTTTGTTTCTCTGTTAGAACTACAATAGTATTGTGTTTTGCGGGATAAAATGCTATAAAACCACTCCTAGGGAATGGAGCGAAATAAATTCATCTGTTGGCCACCAAATGTCTGACAAAGGTTTGGCGGCACTTGCCATAAAAAGACCGTTACAATGGTAATGAGCAAAATACAATCAATACGCATATGCTTTAGTGGCGCATGCATTTCTAGGACGGCCCCTTGGTCGGCCTTCATTAAGAACGCATGTCCGCATAGCATGTCCAGCAGCTATTACGCTGCCGCAATGTGTAACCAATCCACTGGCATTTTCGTCCCTGTATCAATTCATCAATTGATACCTGACCCGTACGCCGACTCAGCTCTTCATTTGATATTGTTTAGACCCGGAAAATTCGACTAAGACAAGAGTTGACGCAAATTTGCAACTTGCTGGTACCATTTACGGAGACTTTCCCGTGAGGTGGTCCCCTACAAGAGCACAGACAATACCAGGGACCGAAACAGGCCCAGCACGGTCTTAATACTGAGGTAGATTAGATTGTAGGGTTGGCGTTGAACCCCTAAGGGTTCAGAGCACAGTGGCCGAGTGGCCCATTGTGCTAAAGCCCTGGGTCTGGTAACAGGCCTAGACCTGTCGATAAAGTTTGATCGAGCTAATAAATTTGCTCAGGAGGAATAATTACGCCGAGGCGATATCATCAGCCTCCGGGTAGGCTGCTCCGAAGCAGTCTCTGCGTCGCCGCAGCCTGGCTGTCAGAGAAGTTAGCCACGTTCTTGTTGTCGTACCCAATTTTCAGGCATAGCTCGGCCCATGCCTTGATGGCGTGCACCTCCGCCTGGAAGACAGTGGCAAACTTGCCCATGGGTATGAAAGTCCGATGGTTGGGACCCACAATGCCCGCCCCTGTACCTTCATTGGTCTTTGAGCCATCCGTTGACCACATGATAGTGGGAGGCGCAAGATTGGCATATTTCTCCTGCTAGTGTTCTCTGTTCCATATAACGGCGGTGAATCGTTTCTTGCATGATTTTTCCCTTACAAGATGCTCAGATGGCATACTTGTGACAATACTTTCATTAAGCCAGCTAATTTGTGCTGGATTTAGCTTTACATTCGCGTCGCATGCTACAAGTCTCGGTTGCCATTTTGGCTTGTGCTTTTATGTGGATGTGTATTGGCTGTAGGTCGAGCGGATAGTTCCCGTCACCATTAGGCATGCAAGTCTCTGCACCTTGCCTAAGGTGATTTTACCAGCAACAGTGAATGCTCTTTTCCACCAGACTACTGCACTATATTCTAATATAGGTCTAACGATAGACTTGTAAATCCAGAGGGCTATTGAGGGTTTTATTCCTCACGTCTCACCTACATATTGTCTACATATCCACAAAGCCTTAGTGGCCTTATCCGCCACTACCCTGAGGTGTTCTTGCCAGAGTAGTTTACTATCGAGGATGATACCCAGGTATTTGGTGTGATTTTCCATGGGAAATGGTGAGTCGTAGATTAAAGGGCGTCTAATGCGAGTGAGGTTTCTTTTTCTAGAGTATAGAATGACAACTGCCTCGGATGGGTTGACTCGAAGTCCGTTGCACCATTCATTGTACAAGAGCAAGAGCTGATTCAAGGATGTCGGGTAGAGCCCTCTCGAACTTTAATCAAAATAACTAAGTCATCGGCGTAGCCCCGTACTGAGTAGCCCGTCGTCGAGAGTTTCCACAGCAGGCTATCGACCACTATGCACCACAGTAAAGGAGACAAAACTCCTCCCTGTGGGCCACCACGGGTGACATTAGCAAGGAGGGTAACGCCTTCAATGTTGGCGGTGACCCTTCTGGAAGAAAGCATATGTCATATCCAATCTATTGTTGTGGTGTCCGCATTCTTCCCATTAAGTGCCTTGTCAATGGCAGTAAATGTTGTGCTGTCGAAAGCCCCTTCTATATCAAGGAAAGCTGAAAGAGCCGTTTCTTTTACCACCATTGCCGCCTCAACCTCTCTGACCAGACAGTGGAGAGCGGAGTCTGTAGATTTGCCTCCTTGGTAGGCGAACTGTCCAACATGAAGAGGATTTCTCTTCAGGAGAGTTTGACGAATATGTTCATTCAGGATTTTCTCCATCGATTTCAGCATAAACGACGTAAGACTGATGGGCCTGTACGATTTAGGGTCATCTTTAGGGCGATTGCCCATTTTCGAAATGAACACCACCTTCGCAGATCTCCATAAGTGCGAAGCTGCCTCTAAATATGCTCAATATATGGGGAGTTAATGCCTCTAGCCCTTTCTGAAACCAAATGACAGAGGAAGAATTGGCCTTAAGCCGATTATTTTTGTGTGGTAGTGGAGAGCGAGTTTAAGTCATTTTTGACTTAGACTCACAATGACCCACTCCACTTTTATTCTTTATGAAGAAGGGCAGGAAAAATTCATTTTTCTTAAGAAATGGAGCGTGATAAATTCTGCTGGTGAACAGCAGATATGGAAAAGAGCTCAGTTCTGTTGCAGTGTTCTAATTCAGTATAAGGAATAGACTAACATGGACCAAGAGTCAGTATTTCCTTTACTTTACGCTTTTTCTTCACAATTGGCTTAGCCAATTTCACTGCAAGGACTTTCTTTTAAATTCAACTCAAATAGTCATTATTTTTCGCGAACAACTTATAATTATAAACATACAGTCGATTTATCCCACTGGCTTTAGTTCATCTGTGCGTAGGTTTGCGAAATGATTGCATGCGTCCACTGTCATTTTGGAATTCCTATTCAACGCTATTGCCGTTATAATATCAATGAGCTTTTTCATGACAACAATGAATTCTTTTATAAATTATGCGTAAACTGCAATCTACTGTTGCGCACGTTTTTAGAGCTCATGCCCTAACCCGTGTGGTAGGCCGTGCACCTGAAGCTTCGCAAGTGAATAAAAACAAAGTAGAATTCGTAACATACTTGTGCTAATTAAATTCATTAATTTAAAAAAATTTTCAGGCATTCCTTGATATCGACGATGCTATGTTAGAAGATCAAGCATGCGCGGATCAAATGGCCGGATCGACAGCAATCGTTGTACTCATCAAAGATAATAAATTATATTGTGCAAATGCTGGAGACTCGCGAGCCATCGCGTGTGTAAATGGCGAAGTAAGTTTGCCTCACTTCGTTTCAACAAAAGTGCCAATTTGTTAATGTTTTCTGTAATTTTTCCTATTTTTCGAATAAAGGTACAATCGTTGTCCCTGGACCATAAACCAAATAATGAAGAAGAAACCAAAAGAATTGTTGGTGCTGGCGGATATGTGGAATTTAATCGGGTCAATGGCAATTTAGCTTTATCACGTGCCCTGGGTGATTTTGTATTTAAGAGGAATATGGCGAAAAACCCTGAAGATCAAATAGTAACAGGTAAGCTGATTGGAATCTTTTCCGATATCATGACTGTATTTATTGCATCGGTATTCATTGTTTTATTACATACATAGTATGTACACACCTATTAGTTCTCCCCGACTGGATATGGATTTCATTCTTCCATGGGGATAATTTCGCACTTCACCGAAGCTGGTTTAATTATATAATTGCTTTTTCTTTTTGCTTCCCTCATCTACAGCTTATCCTGATGTTCAAACGCGTGAAATTACCGAAGATTGGGAATTCATTGTGCTCGCGTGTGACGGTATTTGGGATGTCATGAGTAACGAGGATGTTGCAGAATTTTGCCGTAAACGAATAGGCATGGGCTTGTATCCGGAGGAGATTTGCGAAGAACTGATGACACATTGCCTGGCGCCGGACTATCAAATGGGCGGTTTGGGTGGCGATAATATGACGGTGGTGCTTGTTTGTTTTCTACATGGCAAATCGTACGACGATCTGATAGAGCGCACATCAAAGAACACGAATGCAACGCAAACGGAAGAGATTGATTTGAAATAGCGAAGAATTTTTGGTGCTCTAGTACAACGGATTTGTAGTCGTAATGTTAGCGATGATGGTGAAAACAACACAAATTACAGTAACAAATTATTGAATGCTAGCAATCACGTTACAGAAATAACAAGAAAAAGAATAATACGAACAAAACTTTATTTTATTCTGAAACCGATACTTAAATTTCATGTCACCTCGTTTGTTTTACGATTGTTAACTTGTACTGTATTATTAATAAAATTAGGATGTATATATTTTGTTGTTCTTATCAGGGTTCGATTAAAGCAAGAAGATGCAAACTCGAAAATTTTGGAATTTATTGATCCGATTTGCTTCTCACTGAAGTTTCAATGGTTAATTGTTTACATTTTATTATTTAGACCTGATTATGTTTTTGGAGCAATTAGTTGTTGTACGTAATTGTGAAATGCTATTTTTCTTTTTTTTTTTTGTTGTATACATTTAGATCTAGTGAATTTATAATTATAAGTGAACGAACTGCTGATTGAATGAATGAACAAATCCAATAAAGAATGGATTATGCCAAAAATCGTTTTGTTGTTGTTTTATTTATTTTTTTTATAGATTTTTGCTATGGTTTATGATAAGAACTAAAATTGTGTAGTTCTCTTGTTTTTTCTGTGTTGGTGCGTTAACAAAATTGTGTAAGTTTGTTGCTGATAAATCGACTTTTTTCAACTTTGAATTTAAGCCTCGGAATAAATTGTAATTTTTACAGCACTACCTTGAACGGCATAGTTCAATTGAGCAGAGAATGGCTACTCATGGTATACAACTAATAATAATAAATACAAGTGGCCCTCCTATAACACGGTAGATACGTTCCTGCAAAATGCCGTGCTATGTGAAAGCGTGTTATCGGAGACTAGAACCTAGTACAAAATTAAGGGATACGTTCCCAACTATTTTTGAAATGGAATATTTTTGTTTAATAAAATAAAATAAATCTGATATACTGTCGGTGTTTTATTTTTCACGATTGCAAACACGTGTTTCGGATGCAACATGCATCCTTCTTCGGTGCTCGTTTTACAGTATTTTATTTTATTATTCAACTGTCGAAAATAAAGGAACTTATATCAAATCACCACATATTTTTGTTTTATTTCAATAATTCCATTAAAAATTCATATGGATAAAATTTTTAACTGCATTTCAAATTCATTTTAGTAAGTTTCTACATAACCGCTAAATGCGAGGGTTTTTCGGTCGATCATCCTCATCGCTTTCTGAACCCATTGTTTCGACAGATTGATTTGCATCTTCTACCTGCCTTAAAAGATCACAAGGACATTATAATATCAATAATAATAATCAATTCTTTGGATCACGTTTCAATTTATGACTTGTAGGGGTATGGATCTTCGGCCAAGAAAGTTCTTAAATTCCCTAAATATCATTTTCCGGCGATTAAGTAGTATTTTTCACTGATGATGGCCATACATTTTTCCGACATTGATTTAGCATTGTTTTTAAGGTTTGCTATCGCTCGCCAATGTACTGGTAAGGTGTTTTTTTAAATTCTGTTTACCCCTTTAAGTGTACAGGGATTTTAAGATTTTTAATAGTTAGATTCCGCGTTGCATTACTATACGAAAGTAAAGAAATGCGACCTTAAGATGCCTTCAGCCAGGATGCACTTTTTTCTTCTATTGAGTCAAATGTTTTTCTGGGCATTTTTCCACCAAAGCCCAGTTTTATCGGCATTTAAACATGTACACCCCTGCTCTTCAATTATGCCTTAGTTTTTTTTCAGAACACGCCCTGGTAGCTTCATGATCAGCCGATGCCGGCCGTACCTGCTTAAATCCATAGGCCATGAATTCAAAAACATTTTAAAAGACTCACAAGCAAATCTTTTCTACCCAGCTTGTCCGGGTTTACTAAAATTTCCTCTTTGCGATGTTTCTAAATTTTTTAATCCATATTCTCAGTGCCTTTTCTCTTTTTAATCGGTGCCATAATTGGCGAGCGATGACGAGCAGTGTTTTGCGGATATCGTAGATCCTGCGGCGACCGAACTTTCAATCTCCTTATGATTGTTTATACTGTTGCCGCATTTAGAAGCGCAGCTTCAAGCGCACTTTTCAGTCCGGTATCATATCAGCATTAGTAACATGGACGCCACTTTTCCGTTTAACAAGCGATGCAAAAAAAAATAAATTTTCATCTCAAGAAAAGAAAATAAAACATGGGCTGAAAAGTCCCGGGATTTTTAATGAAAACAAGCTTTTTTGGGCAAAGTTATATTTATTCCTCAACATAGTTGCCTTCGAGGGCGATACACTTGGTATAGCGATTTTCCAATATTTCGATGCCCGTTCTGTAGTACGAAACGTCCCAAGCCTTCGAAGTACGCCTCGGTTTCCGCGATGACTTCCTCATTCGATCTGAATCTCTTTCCCTGGAGCCACCGCTTGAGGTTTGGGAACAGATAATAATCGCTGGGGGCCAAGTCTGGAGAATACGTTGGGTGAGCAACCAATTCAAATCGTAATTGGTATAATTTGCAGTGGCGTGGCGTGATAATTCAACTAGGGGAAGCAATTGGTATTAAAAATTTACTATTATTATGCTTTCCACAAATTTACTGCGTATTAATTGAACCCCTCTCGTTAGCTACTTTTAACATTTCTAATATAAAAGCACCCAGGAATCACGAACGGGGACGTGAGAGTAGGTATACTGTATTTTATCAGCATTTTAATTCCCATGCTACCAATATATAATAATTTACTTTTAAATAAATAATTGTAAAAATTATATGTTGGTAGACTTATTAAAAAAGCAAAGCTGTAACTATAAGTATATAAATAAAGCATATTCGAATTATTAGAACTACTATAACAATAACAACAATAGCAAAAAAATTGCAAAATAAATATCCATACACTCATAAAGAAAGTAATCATGTTCAGCGAATCAAAATTTGAATAATAAAAACAATAACAATACAATAAAAATTAAAAATAATTCAACTATTTACTATTTAAAAAATCACAGTTAGTGAGTAAAATAAAATAATAATAATTGGGCAATAAATATATTACAAGTCAAAATAAATAATAAGATCCGTACATACTATTATTTGTAATTTAATTCTATTCGTCTTTCTTTTTTTGCGAATTCATCTATAATATCTGTATAAAAACTTTGCTCACACAAACATGATTTAAGCAAAACCTTTTCAATTGACATTATTGCCAAGTCGCTAAGCCGTTGTTCGCCTGTACAATTTCTAAGATACGTTTTAACCCTTTTTAAGCAAGAAAAACTGCGCTCTGCGGACGCACTGGTTACTGGTAATGTTAAAACTAAACATATTAATTTATAAAATTGTGTGAAGCTATCTTTTAATTTGTTATTAATGAAATAGTTAAAAATACCTTGAAAAGATTTTCCCTGCAAATCAGAATCAGAATAAAGCACAATGAGTTCAGTCTTTAATGAAATATGGTCAAATATATCAGCATAAGTTTTAGTTAAATTTAGTAAAAGATTGTCCGGAAATGTTTTCAAATATTGGTTAAATTTAGAAGAATCTAATAGGTTTAAAAATGTGAAACTTGCTAAGGATGAAAATCTTGAATTTATTTCTGCGGTAATATTATCTATAATTTCGACATAAATACGTGTAAAGAATAGTTCAACATTTTCATTACTGTCAACAAGGCACCTGGCTTTTTTCCGGCGTTGTGGAGTTTCGCAAATAGATGTGGTTTAGGTCCAAATTTCCGTGAAACTATTTCTTAACGATTGAAGTTGATTTTCAAAATCTGTAATTTTTTGAATGCAGTACATTATATCAGTTTGTTTACTTTGAAATATATCGAAAAGTACGTCGGTTTGTGGAAAAATTTTAGAAAAAACATTGAGCAGGAAAACAAACTGAAAATCTGTAAGTAAAACAAGAAGTCCCCTTGCGCTATTAACGGTCTCGCCATCCCACTTTCCACTCTCATTTTCAATGATATATTCAAAGAGTTCTTTTAATTGATCTAAATTATCAAAAATGGTTAAAAGTAATCGACCATTAAAAGTCCAACGTGTTGGAGCTAATTTTGGAAGCCTTTTTTTGAGGAATAAATCTAGTGCAACTGTTCTCTTTGTTGAATGATTAAAAAATGTTGGAAAACAAGTAATAGATTGAAAAAAAATTCGACATTCGCGTATTTTATCGCATGATTTAGATAAAACTAAATTTAACCGATGAGCGAAGCAATGAATATATATTGCGTTTTTATACACATCCTTTACACGTGTTTGTAATCCAGTTATTTTACCAGACATTACCGAAGCCCCGTCATAGCTTTGACAAATAAGTTTGTTACCGCAATTGAATTTTTGAACAACATCTAAAACATGGTCAAATAAACGCGACGCAGTCTGATCATCAGAAATATCTGTAAAAGTTATGAAAGTTTCTTTAACCTCACCGGAAGGAGTAATGTAACGAAAGGTTGTTGAGAGTTGAGAACGACATGAAACATCGGTTGTTTCATCTAATATTATTGCTATAAATTTAGTTTGCTGAATTTCATTATAAATCTGTTTTAATAAAATTTTAGAAATGCTACTAATGAGATCGTTTTGAATATAATTTGATATTCCGGAAAAAACAGTCGCTTGCTCCAAGTGAGCTCGCAAGTCCGGATTATATTTAGCTAAAAGATTTAAAAGTTCAACGTAATTTCCCCTATTGCAAGAATTCACATTTTCATTGTGACCACGAAATGCCTGTTCTTGACATCCTAAATGGCACACAACGTCAATTAGCATTTTTAGTATATCTCGATTTTTCGAAACTTTCTCATTGTGCAATATTATTGAAGATCTATGTTGGCTACTTAATAATTCTTCAATTCTAGGACCGGAACCGAACTTGGAAAGAAGAAGTACTGACTTTAAATGATCAACGCTTTTCGTACCATGCCTGTCCACAGCTTTATGTAAATTATTTAAGTCACAAAACCCGGTAGTTCGCCAAACATTTGAATCATTTGAAAATAACAAGCATGGCCAACAAAATAATTTTTGCTTGGTCTTACAACCGGTAATCCATTCCGTATCTTCATAAATCTTAGCAGTAAAATGCCTAGTACATCTTTTTGTTTTAGAAACAATTTCCAAAATCGGTTTCGGTCGACCCTTTTCGATAATGTCTTTTTTTTCTGCGAAAGATCGAGATCCAAAAGACAATCGAAAAAGATCATCAACAACACAATATTGATCCATGCTACTTTAAAAACAAATCAAAACACTATAAGCAATTATAAGCACCTAGACCGATTAAAAAACCCCTTCACCTTTTCACCAACAAAAAGCACACAAATCGCACTACACTAAAGCACTACACTAGAGCAAATGAGTTTTAAATTTAACGGCTCATTCAATTCCTTGTGACGTCAATGACTTGAGGCAGTATTACCATCTCCCACTTATTTTTTCTTGGAATTTTCCGTTAAATGGTTTTCGATTAGATATAAGTTATTGAAATATGCATAAATATCCCTATAATTGAGTTCGTCTCTTACTAATACTCGTATACACTAATAATTCTATGCGAAATCACTTCTTCTCGAATTTACCAATAATAATTTTTAACCATGAAGCCATTATATTTCAAATCGGAACTTTTTCCACAATTCAATTCCTATCCTACTCTGGTAACCCTTGTGAAACTCATATAGCACATCACATACGCATTGCAACACAGCAAATATTTTCAGTCCACAAGAAAATACGAACAAAGAGGAAATGGGAAGAAAAGTTCCCCAGCGCCCATGCGCCAGCAGCTCCGCTGCAGGCAAGAATTTCCTCTACTACATGTGAGGGGAACTTGGAAGCAAATTCCTGAGTGCTTCCAACCTACCGTGTACGTGAATTTTTTTTTATCGCGACACAGTAGGTTTACTGGGGAAAAAAATAAACGCTCATAGATGCAAATTTTGATATGCTTCCATGTGTCTTCTTCTTGGTGTGGTGTGGTGGTTTTCGCGGTGTTACCAATTCGGCTGTGTAAGATATTCGCGATTAGTTTCTTTGGAACTTTTATTTACATAGACTGTGCCGAAGAGTTTTTTTCGCGACTTTTTTGCGCGATTCAGAAAAAATTATTTAGAAAATTTTCCACCAATCGCCAAATATAAGGGAAGCAATGCTTCCCTTGCTTCCATGGACGCCACGCCACTGATAATTTGGCCATCGCTTTCAAGGACGTGTGTGACGGTGCGTTATCGTGATGGTACGGAACTTTTTTCTTCGCCATACGGGGCCGTTCTTTCTTTATTTTATCGTTCAGTTTGTCCAATAATGCTGCATAATACTCTCCTGTGACTGTTCTTCCCTTCTGGAGGTAATCGATGAAGATTATGATATGCGCATCCCAAAAAACCTAGGCCATAACCTTTTCGGCCTAGCGTTGGTCTTTTGGCCGCTTTGGTCGACTTTCGTGGTTTTCGAGCCACCCTGCAGACTGCCTATTGGACCCAGGCGTATGGTAATGGACCCATGTTTCATCCATCGTCGCAAAACGTCGAAAAAAGTCCGCTCGATTACGCTTCAACAACGCCAAAGCGGCCGTTGAATCATGAACGCGTTTTCGGCCGACGGTCAACAAACGCGGCACCCATCGTGCCGATAGCTTTTTCATCTCGAAAAGATCGTGTAAAATGTATCTCGCCCGTTCTTTTGAGATGCCCACGGCCTCAGCTAACTCGCGCAACTTCAGTTTACGATCGTTCAAAACGATTCGATGCACTTGCTTTACGATTTCCGCATTCGTAGCCTCTTTTGAGCTTCCAGAGCGAGGTTCGTCTTTGGTGCTTGTACGACCCATTTTAATTCACCACCGATAAATTGTTGTTCTCGAAGGAGCAGATGTGGGATAACATTTCAGCAACCAAATTATACTTCTAGCCATGGTTATTAAGCCACACCAAACAAATTTTTTTTTTCAACAATGCTTCTTCTAGAATGTATCTTAAATACTATTGGCAGCCTCCTTTTATTTAACTCTTCGTTTTAAGGATTTAAAACACAACTTCACATGACAATTAATCTACCCTTAGACCTATTATAAACTCAAACGAATCTAGATGTAAGATGATGCCGGCATTCCTGAAATTTTACATTTATAGAATAATTTTAGATCAGTGTTATGCGAAGGATTTCCGCAATTTGTTACAGTGTTATTGTAGAATGGAACATTATTGTGGGAGGCCGTGTAAGTATATGACGTTTTCCGTAATTTTCTAATCGTGTAAGAGCGAAAAGGTGTTGTAGGATACCGTGTTGGACGAGGGATACCTGTATGTTTTCTCTAAATAAAAAGAATTGAAAAAAAAGCAGTTGCATCGGCCGGGAATCGAACCCGGGCCGCCCGCGTGGCAGGCGAGCATTCTACCACTGAACCACCGATGCTTGATAGCCGAATTTACATTTTAACAGAAAACAACAAAAATCTGCTTGAGCAAAAAGAATTGTACTAACATGTATGTACAGGGTCTTTAATTAAGTGTCCGAATTTCAATTGAAAAAAGAATTGTAGGTGGAATATGTCCAGTGCTGCCAGAAAAAATCCCTATCCGCTATTTAAGCAGATCAGAACTTTTTTTTTAAATTCTGCTAGAAATTCTGCTGCCACAACTCGCTATATACGATTCTGCTAAAAATTCTAAAATTTAATAAATGCGTATGCTGGAAATGAATGTTATCAGTAGAGACCGGATTATATGCAACATAAAAAGGCTGAAATATGCATGCAAATATGCATGTAAAATGCTTAGAATATGCAAGTAAAATGTGAAAATATGCAACATAAAATAAAAGAAAAAAATTGGATAATTATGTTTTTATTAAGAAACAAAGGGACGAAAAGTCACAAATTTAATGGTTTTAGCAGTCTCTTGTTTTTATAGAAGTTTAGTATAATATATTGTTCTGTGTTCAGTTGTAAGATTATGTCTTTTATCATTTAAAATAGTTCTGTAATTTGAGAAAGATCGTTCTACGTCCACCGATGTCACAGGGCAATACTTAAACATGGGTGCTGTATTGGCAGATATTGTCCCAGGCAAAGTTCTACCTGTACCATTAATAAAACTATTAATCCGGCACAGAGACTCGAAGCCTAGGTTGTTGTTTAGAATGTTTTCAAACTTTTTTTTTAAAGTTTGTCTGGGCAATTCAGAGTGTATTTTACGAACTTTTTCAATCAGCAGAATAGATCCATTCAACTGCAAGAATAGATCCATTCAACTGCAAGCCTCGAGTTTCAAGTTTTTTGATACACTCGGGTATGTGGGGAAAAATGAGTACTTATGGCAGCGATGTTCTGATGATGTAGAAGAATTTTCAAATGCTGTATTGTATTGGCTTCATTTTTCTGTGTGCTATGAATGGGTTTTATATAAAATAGAAAATCACCGGAAAATTACGAATGCGATCTTAGTGTCACCATACACTGTCGAACTCGAGCACGAACCTGGTACAAATGTCCTCTGACACACACATACACTTCACATAGGTTTGAAGAAAACCGGTCCACTTGTACTAGGTTCGTGTTCGACAGTGTATGGTGACACTTAAGCTCATGGGTAGGGGAAGCTCCATGAGCACGTTTCACGTGAACGTTTCTCTTCGCTGATGGTTTACGATCAAAATATCAGCACCAGCACAAGCATCATAGCATAGCTTTCACTCTGTTTTCACAGTGTTTGCTTATAAACACAAAATGTCCCTTGCACACTACATGAGATTTGGATAAATCATGAGAAAACTCGTAACAATTTCCCTAAAAAATATGCAAAATTAATGGATTTTCAATTAAATATGCTAAAACCTCTAAAAACAGCCAATATATGCAAATGCATATGAAGTTATGCATTTGCATATAATCCGGTCTCTAGTTATCAGGATATTGATACATAATTCAAACTGGAAACTTTAAATATACAGACGGAAATGGATAAGATAATATAATTTTGTGTTTCTAAATTAAATTACACAATTATCTCGATTAACCGGACCCCCGTTCTGCCGTGAAGGTCTTACCGGGCCATCTGGCGAAGAAAAAGGTCCCTCAACGAGCTAAGCAGCGGTCTATGCTTGCTGTAGCTCAGTTTGGGAGGCGTGGGCAGGGCTTTCGCCGCCAGTTGCCCATGTCCTTTACGTATTAACAAAAATTCATAGGCCTGGGGAAGACAACACAAACAAGGGAGGCTAAAATGGGGAATAAATGATGACGAGTATCTACACTTCATGCAGATATATCGGTACATGGATATGTCTTATATCTACCGAATGCGTGGAACATGTTTTATCAAAGATTTCGACGTAGATTTCATTAAGATTTTAGTATCGTTAATTATACTGGATGAAATCATTCGAGAGAACATGTTTCACGCATCGATGCACCGACGTATCTGCACGCAGTGTAGATTAGATACTCGCCATCATTTTACTGATGATGAACAGATGAACTAGATAGATAAGAGGATATGAGAACTAAGCTGTAGACTACTTTCATCCTAAAGCTGGACCTTTCAATTTCATTCTCTCTCTAATTGCCTTGACCCCTCCAGGGGCATGGGCGCGTCAACATCTCTAGCATTTCTGTGCCTTGTTGACATTTCACCTCCTATCCGCGCCGTCTTTATACTGACAAGCTCGGAAGACTGTGAGAGTTCTACATATTAGTACTCACAGGCAGTTTTTGATCGCGCCGAGATTTGATCTCCGAGCTCTAGATTAGTATCGTAGAGCGGTGACCGAACGATCACGGCCACCGAACGCGATATCAATTTCATTCAACGGCAATCAATTGTTTCCCCCTTGATCAGTCACTAGGTGTGAGCTCCAAGACCGCGACTGGGCGATTTGCTATTGCGACTCGCGACCAATCAATTCTTTATTCAATGATGATCGTGTGGACCCGTTTACCTCGGCGTTTGCGATTGCGATTGTGGCTGGGCAATGTAGTATACTGGTGCCATGGTGATTGTATTTGAACGAGGATGATTGAACACGGCACTCAATGGTGTTGAAAATCTGTTTTTTGTGGGAAAGCCTCTTGTTTTGGGAAAATATATTTTTCTCGCAATTCGTTTGCCATTTATGTGGATGTGAACTGGAGGATTTTTGTATGAAAATAGTGCTTGTATGTATGTCGTATGCTGCGCAGGTTGTGGCTATGCAATCAAGGATTTTTATATGTACGTGACGAGAATGTACGAAAAGAGACGAATGTACTGTAGATAAATGGGCAATATGGGTGTCATATGAATCGGGGTGAAGAGGCGAATGGCCTCGAGTACTGTAGGTGGCGACAAGGACATTCATAAAAGGATTTTTTTGGCGGTGAAGCGAAATATGGGTGTTATATGAATCGAGGTGAAGAGGCGACTGCCCAGGAGTAGTTTAGATGGCATTTTGAGTCCTTCGGTGGCGAAAAGGACACCCATGGAAGTCAAGCGAAAAATGGGGAATATGGGTGTCATATGAGTCGAGATAAAGTGGTGACTGTCCAGGAGTAGAGTAGATGGCATTTCGAGTCCTTCGGTGGCGACAACGACACCCATGGAAGTCAAGCGAAAAATGGGCAATATGGGTGTCATATGAACCGGGGCGAAGAGGCGAATGTGCAGAAGTAGTGTAGATGGTACTTCGAGTCCTCCTTTGGTGGCGGAAAGGACATTCGATAAAGCGTATTTTCGGCAAGAAAGTGAAATATGTGCAATGTGGGTGTCATATGAATCTGAGTGACGAGTCCTGTTGTACTTTTAAGGGTATTGGAGTCATTTGCTAATCTAAAAGGACATTCTTGGCAATGAGACGAAATATAGGCAATATGTGTGTCATATGCATCGGGATTGTAGCGCGAATGCACTGGAGCACTTTTGATGGCATTTTCAATCCATTATAAGAAATGTATTATCAGTTAGATCGATCCGTTGCAAACAAGATACTTTCCAACAAAAGATACTTTGCCATAAAAAGAGATTTTCAACACCAATGGGTGCCGTGCTCAATCATCCTCGTGTAAACACAGAATATCTCACAGCCACAGAGTTACATATCACTATCGCGTCAATATACGAGTACTACATTGTCCACGAATCGCATCGCTCATAGCTTTCGTTCGTCCAACGCACGGTCGCAATCGCAGGTCAGCTTCTAGAAACACACCTCCTGCAAAACACACAAGTAGTGCAGTTGCAGTCGCAGTCGCAAATCGCAAGGTCGCGGCCTTGGAACTCACACCTTAAAGCGGAAATTTTTTGAGTTTTGTGAAAATTCTCTCTAATGAAATAGAAAGAATCCTCCAGTTAATGCCAAGTCCATAATGTTCCCAGATTACTACTCATCAGGTGCTGCCTTCGATGTGCCAGTGGAAGCAGCACAACCAGACCAGCGTATGGTTTATTACAAGACATGACTTAATCGATTCAGGAGGTGACCCTGATCCTTTCCATATATATATATATTGCCATACCAGTGTAGTCTCTTTCAAGGTGTTACATATTTTCGTTGAGACAAAAACAATAGATCCTATACTTTATAAATTCTAGGCTATAAATACACCCGATTATCAATTTCTTATTTATTTATTTTTTCATTTGTTCCAATGATTTTATATATTAAACATCTACTCAACTGTAAGCGTGACAACTTGATGCAAAAAAAAGTAAGTAATTAAAAATTTCTCCAATTCCTCCATATGCTTTACAAAACATACAAATAAATGACAAATCTCGTGACATATAGTAAATTACTGTAACTGCTATCATATGAGTATGCCTTAACTTTAACATTGTAGAGTTTCTCCTTTTTAATTTTATTCGATCCGTACAGATAGGCAATTCCCCTTCGCATTGGTATGGTCGATAGTCTGAATAGTGTCGGGTTTGTATCATTCTCCAAAAAGAATTTCGTTTCGGCCAGTGGAATACGATTAATATCGTAATTGACGAGCTTCAGAAATGGTTCCGATTGCGTAATACTGTGCAATGTCAGAAGCGTATAACTTAGAGTTTGCGATATCTGAGCACCCTCAAAACAAGGATGGGTGGTGTTACACATCTGGACACATTGTCTGTAAAGAAAAAAAGGAAAATTATTGGACATATTCACAGTTGAAAAATATTTCAATATAATTTTTATTAATTATGCTGCATTTAACACTGTCGAAGCCTGTCCCATGCCATGGTTGTGAAAGGAGGGGGGAAGAATAGCTACAGCCTGAGTCACATTTAAGTGTCTCAGGTCAGTAGGGTGTCATGAATTGCGTAGTCAGACCTGCAACATACGTAGTTGTGTGAACTCTGGCACGTTATGAACCACCTGAAGCAGCTATCACCACGGCTACCCCTGAATAGGGTTTAGCGATGGGCCGACAACCCATCCTTGTAAAAACTACGCCATGTCAAGAAATCTGGAACAAAAGCCTCAGATTGGACGGATCAACAACGACGACCACGCAAATGTTTAATGGATTATTCTTTTGGATCCTGAAATGTACGCTTCCTGAACAAACCGGAGCCGTGAGAGCCCTGCTTCAACAGGTCGAGAATTACAAACTGAGCGAGCATCACTGTAGTCCAGAAAACAAATTGGATTGGCAGTGAGATAAACGACAAGAATTCGCACACAATTTTCAAAAGCGGAAAATCGTCGTGTCACAAGCCTCGTTTGCAAAAGGTGGGCGTCCAGTGTATTGGATGTCCGATCCTATCGCGGAGCAAACTGCGATTCAGACCATCACTTGGTGAAGACAAACCTATCGGTGTAGGATTTTTTCAGTGAACCTATCGAGAATCAGCCCTCCCAAAATTTTCGCTGTTGACAAACTCTTGAGCGATGCTACGGCGCGGCGCAGGCATATACAGTCGCCCTTGAGGAAAAACTATCACCTATGCTACACGACATCAGCAACACTGTATGCTCGGCCATTATATGAATATATGAGACGGGCCAAAAATCAATATGGAATGAAGCACACCCGACTATATTCAGTTGCGCTCGAAGTAAAAAGTTGTGGTCAAACGAGCATTTGGCAGTTCGTTTCAGTTTCAGTATGTCTCAATTTTAGCTGTTTTCTCAAATTCGATACCCGTGAAGTGGGGGGGGGGGGGGGGGGGGGGGTCACTATCTAGTCACTGTGTCGCTTTACATCTCCTTATGGAAAATGCTTGTGAAAATAATTCATATGGCAAGTGGCGTAGGTATAACGCAAAATTCATTACCCAGAATTTTGCACTAAAATTTTGTAATATCTCCCAATAAATAAGCCGAAAAACATTTGCATGTTAAAACAAGTGGGATCATCACCACTTCAAATTTCAAATTTATCTTTTTACTTACCTACTGATCTCATCTCGTTTATATTCCTCTGGGCACGATGTTGGTATGCATAGATAGGAGCCATTCGTATTTAGACACGTCTGATCGATGTTACAATCGTCTTCGGCATTTTCGCATTCATCAATATCTACATATAGTATACGCATAAAAGTTAGTAAGTTTATTTATTTTAATGGCATATTTTCTAAATACGATTAGTTCACCTTGACATTCGTTATTATTTTCATAGTATCCATTCGGGCAGCCTTCCTCAAATTCAAAACTCCTAGCCGCCGGATCTGACATTTCGTAATCGTTAGTTGTTGTTGCCAGTCGTATGCAGGACCTTAGATCCAGTGATAGAATTTGTCCAGGAGGACAGGAACATACAAAACCCCCAGGTGTATTGCGACACTCGTATGAACAGGGATTCGCTGCGGGATCTAAACATTCGTTTATATCTGAAAAATTGTTGATAAGTTGTGAACACAAAATTTTAGAAAGGATATACGATTCGTATCTTTCAGTTAAGGTTAGTGATAATTGCTCGAGTATTAATAGATAGTAAGATCATTTATATCCTATTAGAATTTTATTAGATGAAAGAATTAGGTTTACCCTAATCCTAAAATTGGGAGTCAGCACTATAGAAGGAGACACGTATGTATGTCATTTTCGATTGACACACAAACTGCTCTCATTTCGAGTGAAATTGGTCGAAATCTGTCCCAATGCTAATCGAACATTCCATGAAATTTTTAATTTGCTTATGCGTGTTGGTGCTCGATCTGACAGGACATATCAGGTGTCAGCTGTCAGTTTGTTCAACAATAAATAAATTTATTTGTTTATTTTCATTGTTGCCATATCACCTTATAATGTACATTACATGGAATGCGCTTGTCCTTTATGTCTATATAGAAAAAACAGTGGCTCCAATATCTGGGAACTAAGTCGACAGGTAGACTGGATGGCGCAACGGTTAGTACGTTCGCCTTCTGTGCACTGGGCCCCGGTGCGGTTCCTACTGAATGCGGTAGTTTTCGATAAAAAAGGGGATTTATGTGTCGGACTATGGGCCCACTCAGCTGTTAAAAGAGTACCCATTTATGGGTTGGGCGTGTTGCTGAGAACACACATCTCTGCACAAAACACACCGTCATGGTGTTACACAGTGCGAGCTAGTCAGTTACTGCAGCGCAGCTACTTGCACTGTGTGACCGCCGCACTGTGTGACCGCATCATACGAGTTACTGTTATGTGCGAGTTGGTTAGTAGCTCGCATCCGAGTTACTACACATTTTTTGATTTTACGGTTATGCGAGTACACAGGTGCAGTAGCTGTCCATTGCCAGGTCAGCAACTCGTATTGTGTAACCAGGCCATAACTTTTCTCGAGGTCATGGTCCAGATTGGACAGTTGCGCCAGTTATTTATTTATTTTTTAAGTCGACAGGTGATCGGGAGTCAGCTGACTCAGTAGGCCAGAAGTTAACCCCCCCTAACCTAACCACTCTGATTTAAAAGTGAGATTTAAGTAAATCTTTTACAGAGCATCTTTTTGGGACAGTTGTTCGAAAAAAGAACAATCTCGGTGCCAATCGAAAACGACAGTAGTCTCCGAAAGAAATGTATGCTTACAAAATAAAAAATTACAGTATATGGAAGAGCCTAATTCATTAATTTAAGATAATCCAACACAAACAATAATTTCAACTTAAATTTTATTTTAATTGCGAATGTGAAATTGTATATACCTTCGCATATATTTAATTCGTTCAATTTATAACCAATTATACAGGAACAGGTAAAAGTGCCAATTGCGTTCGTGCAAATTTGATTTTCTGTGCAAGGATTTGATTGGAGACATTCATTGATATCTTAATAGGATAAAAATTACATATGATTTTCAGAAAATATGTGTTGTTATATATTTTTTTTTTATTTTTAGTTTGAAGCCTACCAGCACATGTTCCATTGTCAGTCATCTGGAAACCCGGATTGCAAGGTAACACCTTTTTGCTGTAAAATAAACACAAGGGTAATCATTTAGAGTTTCATAGCATTCCATTGTAAGTGAAAGAATAAGTAAATGAAAGCCGTGTTTCCTTGCTAACAGAACAAACCAATTTCTCCACAACTTTTGAGAAGTATTCTGATCCGGAAGGGAACATTTTCATGACAGTTGCCCGTACAAATTTTACCGGAGGGGAAAGCAAATGGAGGAGAATTCGAAAAATGTCAAAACCTGATTCTTTCGCAGAAACGAAGCCAATGATTTGTTCTGCGTACGGCTTTATTCTATTCTCCAGAATTTTCGTCAGAATTTTGTAGGACGTACATACTAGTTACTAGTCTGTTATATTCTGGTCATAAAAAAAACACGGCTAAAGTTGAATGAAATTATGTACTTACATAACTATTGGTGCTAATCCTGGATGGAAGTTTATCTAGAGGTTAAATTAAAAAAAAAGTAAAAAAAAAATGTATTGATTAATGGAAAATAAACTAAATAATTAGTGGGAAATTATTGACATTTTTTTATACATAGTAAAATAAATGAAGACCAAACATAAAGTAAAACAAAGGTCTCTTACCTGAGTTGTATCCTTATCTATCGGTGTCAGTTTTTCAACTTTAACAACCACATGTGTTCCCATTTCTTCACCAGGGTATCTAGTGGCTCGACTGTTACCGTTCATAGGCGTGGAATAGGAACTCGATCCTGTGAATTAATTGCATAAAATTGATACAACTCTCTTCTGCTAATAGATTGGCGTTATCAAATATTATATATTTATTTCTTTTTTTATACCCTGGACTTTATAAGAGGAGGAGGGCAAACGACCTCTTCCATAGTTCTCTCCGTGGGCGCCCTCTGGAAAGGCTAACCAAGCCAACCAAGTTTTGCAGTTCAAAACATTTGGTAGAGGCACATAACGATGATCATCCAGAATGGCCAATAACACCAGTGCGTCGCAGGAAGTAGGCGAACGGAGGAGCTCCAACATAGTTGTGAGTACACCAACACGTCACACCCAGCTGAAAGATCATCAACAGAACGCGCGATCAGAAACAGCTTTGGAGAGCTAACTCTGCGCTATTTGAAAAATAGCTCTCGGCGGCTCTTAGGACACCTAAGGAAGCAACCCTTCCCCTAAGATTGGGTATATGGGCTTGTAACCTGCATATCTGAAATCAATTTACACTCGAAACATTAAACGAGCCTCGGATACCACGGACTGATTCACCGGCAACGACTTTTGGCTACAAACAGTGGACCACGATCGGTTTTTGGAACGTTCGAACGATGTGGGGCAAGTGAAATAGTACGAGGCTCACTGAAGTCAAACGGGAAATGACCGCATATAACATCGATATACTATGACTGAGCGAAAGAAGATGGTCGGGAACAGGAACGACTTTATCACCAAGCTCCCAAACAGTACTGCTCTACTCTGGAAATGAAGATGATACGTCATCTCGAATGGCAGGCGTCGGAATCCTGTTGAATTCAGTGCTACGCCCCGACTGAACCAGCGGATCAATTAGCTAAGGACACCTTTTACCAACGGCTTGCCGACACCTTCGACAAGGCTCCCAAAGGTGATATAAAAATTATCGCGGGGGATCTCAACGCCAAAGTTGGGTCTGACAATGTAGGCTTAGAACACATAATGGGCAATCATGGACTAGGCAATAGGAACGAAAATGGCGAGATGTTCGGGGAGTTTTGCAACTCTCGTCAACTCGTCATTGGCGGTACCCTGTTCAACCACAAACGCTGCCACTTAACAACCTTGGCCTCTCTGGATGGCCGAACAGAAAACCAGATTGACCATACAGTCGTTTCCAGGACATGGAGAAATTGTCTCTTGGACGTCAGGTCGAAGGGAGGTGTTGATGTTGGCAGCGACCAACAACTTGTTATCGCAAAAGTATGCTTACGAACGGCTGTGATCCAGCGCCCTCAAAATGAACGAATCTTGCCACGTTTTAATTTGCAAATGCTTAAAGATCTTTCTCTAAGACGTGCATATTCCACCGCTTTGCATGAGACAGTCAAAGACCCACTCAAAGCTGAATACCGTTCACTACAGAAAGGCGTGCAAAGAAGCATAAGACGGGACAAGCGAAATTACATCAACGCATTAGCGGAGAAGGCAAAGAAAGCGGTTTACCGCGGTGACAGTTGAACCCTTTTTAAGCTTATCAAGCCATTAACTGGCAAATCTTTTGCAACAGAACATCCTGTGAAAGATAAAGATGGGTCTCTATTGGTTACCGAAGAACACCAACTGCGGAGATGGAGAGAACACTTCATTGAGGTCCTCAACAACACCTTTGGAACTTCGAATGCATCTTCATTAGTAGCAGAAGATATTCCGCAAAAGCCAAATGTCTTCCCCAAGCCTATGAATATTTTTTAATACGTAAAGGGCAAGGGCAACGAGCGGCGAAAACCCCGCCCACGTCTCCGGAACTGAGCTACAGCAAGAATAGCCTGCTGCTTAGCTCGTTCAGGAGCCTTTTTCTTCGCCGGATGGCACGGCCCGACCTTCACGGTCAATATTCTACATTAGACTCCGTCCCTACGGGCATCTTTTCATGCCCACCAAACCGTCCGTTACAATCTTTCTTTTAGTTAATTATTTAACTTTAATACTATCCTTGAAAAATATCTTTTAGATGTCTTTTTCAACAATACATTAGGATAATTCCCACTTATCTTATTTTTATCGCTAGTAAGATATCATTCTGACTGGACATTTAATACGGAATTCTTATCTTTTGCGATCATAATAAAAATATCATTCGGAATCTTATTGTTTGCTGCAACTAAAGGCTTTCGACATTTATACGTTTGACAGACTTCAAAGGGTAACCGTTAAAGTTCCTGTTCTAACTAATTGGATAAGTTATACAACACATTACCAATCATCTGATCATGCTATGAATGCTTCGATACATTACCTTCTGCATAGTCATAAGTTCCATCATCCATCTCCGGAGTTGTATACTCCACAGAATCCTTCCAATTCTCCATTTTCGATTCAAATTGTACACCAGGGTTATAGGATTTCTGCACGAGATGAGAATAAATGAAGCACACACAGCAATTGCGGTTATTTCATCAAAATACCTTCATCTCATTCAAACTACGCAGTAGCTCCGAGTTTTCGCATTTCCTTAATCGGCATTTAACCAGTTCCACATTGTCACCAAGGCAATGTAAACCGCCGTAATGAGGCTCAGGATTCGTGCATGTCCTTGTACGTTTCCTGTACCCTGTACCGCAAGTCTGACTGCATTCCGACCAAGACGACCATTCGGTCCAACCACCATGTGCTGTAACAATGAAACATATAATAATTGCTTTAATCGTTGACAAAGGACACTAATTGGCTTACTGGGACACGGTCCGGCATTGCAAATTTGCGATTCCAGTGCACTTCCCATGCAAATTCGACCTCCATTCAGCGGGACCGGACTGTTGCATTCACGATAGCGGGTAGCGAATCCACTGCCACATGATACTGAACAAGGGGACCATTTCGTCCACGCAGACCTGCAGGATATAATGGTTGCATTGATTAAATACCTAATTTGTTAAAATTGACTCGTGTTTACATACCATCCGCCGTCGATCGAACATGGTTGAATGTTACACTCTGCTTCCTCATAGTCAATTCCCGGACAGGCTCGGCCGCCTAAAGCAGGCTTTGGTGAATCACATTCCCTATATCTCTTCATTGTCGGCTTGTGTTTGTCTTTCGGATTCCAACAGTGCTTGGAGCAAGAAGTCCAGTTCGACCATACACCCCAACCACCGTCAATCTAAATTCGGGAGAAATTATTCCTCTTTGCTATTATGAAACCTTTCATCACAATCTCATACCGGGCATGGAGACACCTCACACGTTTTAGATTCATGATTTCGTCCCGCACAGACCGGATCTGATGGGCGGGGTAATTCACCATCAAGGCGGATGCAACGACGTTTCCTTGTAGACACGCCAATCCCACAACTATGACTGCAGGGGCTCCAGGGGTCCCATTCCGACCAAACGACAGGTGCTTCAAATTGATAAAGTTAAGTTCACGGTTAACCGTCTCTGTACAATCTGTAGGTTGTGAATATACTTATGACGGTTACGTTGATATCCTTCTCTTGTTCACCGGCCAGATTTGTAGCTCGGCAGGTGTATACCGCACTATCGTCCTTCTTGGCGTTGAGCACTTTCAACGTCGTCTTATCCTGCGAGAGGAAGACATTTTTCGAACTCTCCACAACGGGTACGCCATTCTGCAAGTACGTCAAGGGTGAAAGAATGAACGGATTTTCTAATATTCCAGTAATGTACCTTGAGCCATGTAATTTCGGGCGTGGGACTTCCTCCGATGACAGGGCAATTTAAGGAAATAGTATGATGTTCGTGCACCGTTTGTTGGGGCTGGAAATCACGAATTTCTGGTGTTTTAAGGACCAAAACTTCGTAGCGTTTCTCCGTGAATCCTAGTGAATTGTTGGCATAGCATGTGTACGTGGCGGATTTTTCGACATTGTCAAGGATCTGTACAAGGGAAGAACTAATTATCCTGCCTACTAACAATATTATTTCTAATGCAATGTTCACCAATTGCGTGCTGGTCTCTGGTAGGAGTTTCGTCTCGTTTGCGGTTCCCATAGTTGTTTCCAACCAAAATACAGATGGTGGAGGATTTCCTGTTACAGGACAATTGAAAATTATTTTCTCACCCGGCACAACGTGTTGCGGTGAATCGTCGAGCAGACGTTCGGGTTCATCGCTTAGACGATTCTCCATAAGGTTGCCCAGCCTAAAGTGAGGTGGTGCTAAAATGGATATTGAGGTCAACTTTTCACTTAATTTGGTATACGAGTAAATTATGCTTGTTGGCAATTACCCAGGACGTTTATATTGAATTCCTTCTGGCCAAATCCAGCTTCGTTTATGGCACGACATTGAAATGTGCCATTATCGGATGTATCGCTTATTAGAATTGTGGCCACGTGTCCATCGTGGGATATTTGTGTCCTGTAGTCAGTTTTGAGACGAATGTTATTCTGAAATTTGGAGAAATTCGTGCGTTAAACTATACTCTCATAAGGTGCGTTTTTTCCGATATAAGGCTACTATTCACGAGTAATTCATTCGAGGAAGTGAAAGAGAACACACAGTATCTGAAAAATGCTGCGATCTGAATAAAACCATTAAGCTTGTTGAAAATTAGAAAAAAAAAGTACGAAACTTTTATGGTTTCCACTAGGTCGGTCACCTAAAAAGTTGACTAGTATATTGTGCTGTAAAAAATGTTTATTAAATATCCTAAAAAAAGTTCAACTTACCTTCAACCATTCTATCGTTGGCGTTGGCACTCCGTGCCACGGACAAAACAGAATCATCGGTAATCCTCCTAGCACAGTTAAATTCACGCTTGGCTGCAAGTCCACGTCACGTCCTTGCAATTGTGGCGGAACTGTAATTTTTTCCCCATTTTTTTAATGAAAATAAAAAAACACCTGATTTAACTTAAACTTTTGAAAAATTGCTTGCGCTTCAATGACACCTACCCAACACGGCAACTTTTACATCCTTTTCCACACTTCCCATCGCATTCACCGCATGACACGTATACGTTCCGGGAAGTTTTCGATCCAAACTTTTGATGATTAGCATCAATGATACGGAGTCCTTGTCATAATAAACTTTTCCATAGAAGTGGTTCCGTTTCACGTTGTCATTTGGGCTAGCTGTGCTAACGAGCCCATTATTCAAGGCGATTTCGTTGGAATGACCGTTACTGATAGGATTTCCGGATTCGTCTAACTCAAGGAGACCGTAAGATTTCTCGACGTTTCGGGGAATTTTCGACGAGCCAATAATCATTTGTCCATTGTACGTCCATACGACGATGGGAAGTGGATTGCCACGGGTGGCACAGCGAAGCATTAGATCATCAGATTCGGAGATTTTCACATCGTCATTGACAAATGTGAATTTTGGAGTTTCTGGAAAATGTTAATCAAAGACATTTAAGCGTGTATATGAACGGTAACGTAAGTCTTAGCGATAAGACACTTTGGAAAAAGGCAGATAGATGTAGCCTGAATGGCTGACCAACACCTAAGCGTCTCAGGTTTAGTAGGATGGAATGATTTGTATAGTTGGGTCTGCAACTTAGTTGTGTGAACTCTAGTACGTTTATTAAAACATCAGAAGCAGCTATCACCGAGGCCAACCACTGAATGGGGTTACGCGATGTGCTGACAACTCGTCCTTGTAAAAACCACTCCACGTCAAGAAACCTGGAACAAAAGCCTCGGATTGGACGGATCAACAACGACGACCACGCAAACGACTAAAGGATTATTCTTTCGGATCCTGAAATGTACGCTCCCTGAACAAACCGGGGGCCGAGAAGGCCATCCTTCAACAGGTCGAAAAGAACAAACTGGCCATTACTGCAGTCCAGGGCACAAATTGGCTTGGCAGCGAGATCAATGACAAGAAATTGCACACAATTTGTCAAACCATCAGGCCAGTATGCATCTGTAGCTTAGCTCGGTAACGCACCGGGCATTTCTTGCTACTCGAAACACGGCCTCTGGAAAATATTGTAGAATAAAACCGTAGGTAGAACGAATCATTGGTGAATCAAGGTGGTTTCAGTCCTGGTCGCTCCACAACCGATCAGCTCTTTACGGTCAAACTAATACTCCAGGAATACTACTACTACTTTGCCTTAACCCCTAGCGGGGCATAGCGCGTCAACTACTCCTGCGCGCCATCGTACTCTGTTCTGGGCAATGGGGCGCAACTCCCCAAAGACTTACCCAGTACCTGACACTCCTTTGCCACAGATCGACGCCATGTGATTCGAGGACCCCCTCTTGGTCGGCCTTGGTTGGAAATGGGGTTCCATTTCATGGCATGCAAAGCAATGCAGTTATCACTCTTCCGCAATGTGTGACCTATCCACTGCCATTTTCGCCTGCGTATCAATTCGTCGATTGGCATCTGACCCGTACGCCGACTTAGCTCTTCATTTGATATTGTTTCGGGCCAGAAAATTCTTAAAATTCGACGAAGACATGAGTTGACGAAAACTTGCAGCTTTCTGGTAACTCCTACGGAAACTTTCCATGTACTGCTCCCATACAAAAGCACTGATAGTACCAGGGAGCGAAACAGGCCCAGCTTGGTCTTGATGCTGAGATAACTGCCCTGCCAGATTTTGGACAGCATGCCGTATGCGCGTTAAGCCTGGTTGATACGACGAGCGATGTCCTGCTCCGTACCACCATTTTCGGCAACAATGCTACCCAGGTAGACGAAGTTGTCCACCTTCTCCACAGGCTGCCCATTAATATTGATGGCAATAGGTGTCGGATTTCTTTTTCGCAACGGCGGGCTAAGAACCTTGGTCTTGTTGGTATTAATCTTTAGCCCAACCTTGCTTGCCTCCCTCTCGAGATCTAACGCCATTGCGGACAGATCCATGATTTTGTGGGAGAGTAGGCATATGTCGTCAGCGTAGTCAAGATGTTGTAGATAAGATGTCAAAGTCCATTGAATTCCTCTGTCGAGTCCGGATAGGGCTGCATGCAACACATCGCCGATCACAATGAGGAATAGGATCGGTGAGAGGATGCACCCCTGCCGAACTCCACTGCGAATCTCAAAGTCCCCCGACACCTTACCTTTATGCAGAACGCGACATTTCGCGCCGTCATAGGTTGCCTTAATAATAGCCACAAGCTTCTCAGGGATGCCTCTCCTGCGCAAGGCCGCCCATATAGAATCCCGGTTCACACTATCGAAAGCCTTTTCGAAATCGATGAAAAGCAAGTGAAGCGGAGAATCGTATTCAGCGCATTGCTCGATGATGATTCGCAAGGTGTTAATGTGATCGACACAGGAGAATCCGGATCGAAAGCCAGCCTGCTCTTCATCAATTGTGCTTTCTAAGTGGGCCTTTAGTCTTTCCAGGACGATTTTAGCTCTTATCTTGGCAACGGCAGGAAGCACACAAATGCCTCTCCAATTATTACAGTCTGTGAGGCTACCCTTCTTTGGAAGTTTGATGATCAAACCTTCCTTCCACTCAGTGGGAAAGGTCTCTGTATTCCACGCTTTATCAACAAGTGGGTGCAGCAAATCGGCAGTTACGCTTGGCGCTGCTTGATAAAGTTCGGCAGGGATACCGTCGAATCCGGCGGCCTTTCCTCGTTTTAGTGCAATAATTGCAGTGACTATTTCCTCTTTAGTCGGGGCAGTGGACCGTATACGCACATTTTGATGGTTAGCTAAATTATCTATATGAGGGGGAACTTCACCAGAGGTTACACGGTTCAAGACCGCGGCGAAGTGTTCTTTCCATCGCCTCATTTGATCTTCTTCCAAGATAAGTAGCTTTCCATCACTATCTTTCACCGGATGTTGGCAGGAGTTACGACCACCTGTAAACTCCTTCATGACACCGTATACGGCGTTTAAGTTGTTACTTCTAGCGGCTTCTTCTGCTGACGCTAAAAGAGAATTCGCATAAACTCTTTTATCGCGTCGCACACTACGCTGAACTTCTCGAGCTTTCTGACGGTAAAGGAGTTCGATGCTGCTTCGATTGTCGTCTGATGCTGCAGCCAAACGAACTTTCAGCTCCTTTCTTTCAACAATCCGCTGCCATGAAGCGTCGGACATCCAGGGCTTATTCCGGCAATCCGGGTTTGGGCCAAGGATGGTATTTGCGCTATCAATGTACGCATTTTTTATGGCATCCCAGTTTTCGTTTATGTCCCTATCTGGGTGACTAGTTATCTCAGCCGCTTTTTGCGCAAGATGGTCATTATATTGTTGTAAGACAGCTGGATTTTTTAGTCGAGCGGTGTTAAATTTGCGGGGCCTGGATCTTTCGTCGCTGGGGCGGCGCACGGCTGCAATACGCAATCGAACATTAGCGATCATAAGATAATGGTCTCTTCCCATCCCAATATCGGCACCCTTCTTGTTTCGCACGTCCAGGAGGCAACTCTTGAATCTTTTACTAATGGCAAAATGGTCGATCTGATTTTGTGTTCTGCGCCGATCAACAGAGGACCAACTGATTTTGTGGTGGTCCTTATGCTCAAACATAGTACCACCGATGAAGAGACTGTGAAAGTTGCAGAACTCTACAAATCTTTCACCGTTGTCATTACGATCACCAAGACCGTGTCTCCCCATCACATGTCTGAGCCCATAGTTATCAGCGCCAACTTTCGCATTCAAATCACCCATAACCATTATAATGTCACCTTTAGATGTTCTGCTCTGAACGGCGTTTAGTTCTTCGTAGAAGGAGTCTTTTGGCAAGACATTGTCGGGTTCAGTAGGGGCATAACATTGTATTATTGAGATGTTCCTCATTTTGGTCCGGAACCTGGCGGTCAAGACCCTGTCAGAGACCGGTTCCCAGGATAAGAGACAGTTTCGCGCGGCTCTGGTTAAAAGGAGCCCCACACCTGACTCACGGCGACTACCGGTAGCTTTACCGGAGTACAACATTACAGTGCTGCCCGTTGGAGAGATGAATTCTCCGCTGTTCCACCATCTTATCTCACTAACTCCTAAGATATTTAATTTGTACCTCAGAAATTTACTCTCTAATTGAAGAAATCGTGCGTTCTGGGGACCTTCTGATCCATTGTCCAGGAGAGTACGCACATTCCAGAATCCAATCTTTGTCATTGTACGATAGCTAAAAGTCGTAACCGTTGAGTCAGTCCTTATCCGAGGCATAGTTGACGTTTCGTTAGCATATAAAGATTTCGGATAGTGCAAGTTGCTGGCATACACATCCTGCTGGCATACACATCCACAACGTAGACGTATACCAAATCTTTGTCGACTTCAAGCAAGCGTACGAAAGTATACGCTATTCGGGCTATGAATATGGACAACTGCAATCCCCCAATCTACGCCACTGTTGGGAACACTTTATTTGAATTGCAGGGTTCAACGTCCAACTGGAATAGTAAGAGGCTTGCAAGTCGTCGGAAAAAAAAATTTTCGAAGTTGTAGATGTGACCTGGAATTTTATTTGAGCCTAGACTGGATGTCAGGCAGGCATAAAGGCTGCAGTGGTTGAGCGATCGAAGAAACTAATGAGTTTCTTCAACATCAGTTAGACTAATTGCTTGCATGTTTATGGTCTGAGGCTTTCTGTTCTTTTGGGTCAAAACTGGGTGTGATTTAACATCAATTAGATGGGTTTAGCTAACAAAACAGACACAGAGTGTCGCTGTCGTCTTTTTATAAAGGACGTTTCGACTACGAACTACATTTTGTACGAATTTGCTAGGCCTTAAATATTTCGTGCAGGCTGTTGAGAGTTCTTCTGACATAAGGGAAGGAACTGCGAATAACAAAAGCAGGCTGTCTATCGTAGCATTGACCATGTGAAAAAAAAGTGTAATAATACCAAAACATTACGAACCTAAAACATCAACTGTATATTCAACTTCGGCAGATCCAACACTATTTGTTCCGACACATTTATAGATACCCCTTTCTTTCGGTTGAATATTCTTCAAGACTAGTGGAACATCCGTTTCCGCTAAAGTTACGCTGAAAAGCAAATAATATATTAATATTAAGAGCTGCCAACGTAGCTGTTGATAACATACTTATTTCTCTGCCACGAAATAATCGGGGGCGGATTTCCAATATACGAACACTCCAATTCCAGGTTGCCACCTTCATGGATCTCTTTCCTGGTGTGTTTTGGTAGATGTGTAGTAGGTTCGGCTGTAATTAAAAATTTTTTAAACTGCTGGATCAATGGATAAAAAATATTCTGAGAAAGGATTTCACCTAGAACTTTTAATATATAGGAATAGTCGGCACTTCCATAAGGATTCCTTGCTTCACAGTCATATCTACCATCATGGAACGGTTGGACATTCTTTAAAACTAAATCTGGCTCAGTCGAAATGAGAGTATTATCCTTCATCCACTTGACCTACAGAAACAAAAGACGGCATGAATGTTTTTGAATTTCATATTTTTCGAAACTTTATTGTAGAGTATACTTTCGGCTGCGGAAATCCTTCCATTGGGCAATTCATCTCGAGATCTTCACCCGACTGCACTGTCACTACTGGTATCTGAGTGTCGCCAAACCTCTCAATAACATCATTCGTGATCACACGCGGCGGTGCGAGAACCTTAACTTCTTGCGTGAAATTAAGGCTGCCTGCTTCATTTTCAGCAAAACAGGTATAGTTTCCGCGATCACCAAGTGTTGCTGCGGGCAGCCTGAGGATGGTCGATGCTGGGTCCGATTGTTCAGCGTGAAATTTAAAATCATCTTTGAACCATGTTATTTTCGTAGCATACATAAAGGGACAAATTATTTCTAGAGTATCGCCTTCGGTGACGTTGATTTTCGTTTTAAGAATGGATTGAACGTCGACGAGTCGTGGTGGTTCTGGGGAGTAATCGAGGATTTGCGATTAGGTGTTTTTTTCGAGGAGTACGCGTGCATACCTATAGCCGAAATTATCACGGTTTTGGTGTCTGCTCCTTCCGGACTTTGAGCGACGCATGTATAATTGCCTGAGCTTATTTGACCGTAGGTAACATCCAGGTATTGCTGTCGAGGGCCTAGATATTCGGAAGATTTTGATTAGTGTTAGCTATTCCACTGATTAAAAAAAAGAACAACTACCCACCATCTGTATATTTTTCACCATCCTTTGCCCAAAATATATCGGGTCTTGGAGTTCCTTGAGCAGCGCACATGAGTGAGAATGATGTGTCTGTCGTAACATTGATATACGGATCGAAGTGCGAGAGAACTTTCGGTGGCTCTATTAATCAATCAATAAATAAATTCAATAAAAAAAACTTTACAGAAAAATAATAGTATGAGTCTTACCGGTTACCGTCAGGAACGTAGTCCTCTGTTTTTCGCCAACTTTATTGGATGCCTCACAAATGTAGGGTCCAGCCATGTCAGGTGTTACCTCGACCAGAAACAAGTCGCCACCTTTCAAAATATAGGCCTTGGATGAATTCGTCAGTGCTTCGCCATCAGATGTCCAAATTAAATCCGGCTGAACAAATTAATACTCGTAAATCCCATGAAGGGAGTAAATTTATTTTGCATACTTACAACTGGAAATCCTTCTGCTCTGCATTTGAGCGTTACATTTTTCTTCACTCGAGCCGAAGCAGTATCATCATTTTCGGGATACAGTTTTGGTGCAACTAAGATTAGAAAAATATCATGGTCCTTATAATGTTTTCATATTGAAAATTTGTAAGACATGAGAGAGGAATTTACCGTAGACGATGAGAGCAACCTCCTGTTCGCCTTCTCCAGCTTCATTGGAGGCTTTGCATTTGAATACGCCGTTGTCGTCATATTTTGCAATAAAGCTATGAGAGGGAGTTTTATGTTGACGTTAAACAAACTATTATATAATTTTCAAGGATTATCGTAACTTGTAGAGTTTTCTACGACTTCGATTTAATTGTAATGTTCTATGTGAATGGGTTTTATCCTTCGAGCAAGATAGTGTCTCAAACCTGCCAATGTATTATACATGCAATACAAAGAGTGATAAATAAGATCGCGGAATCAGAGAGATGATGGGAAAAAGGTCAAGTGTTCTTCTTTTTAATTTTAATGTACCTCACTAATAAATACCAAATTTTATTCAAATCGTGTCAGTATTGGGGCGGCCGGTAGCGCAGTGTGTTGAGGCATCAGTGTCATGTTTGACTACTGACGTTTCGGGTTCGAGTCCCGTCCATGACGACGTTCGTGGCCACGGATGTGCAGGAGGTGCATGCTGGCAACTGCGTGCCCCACAAGGGGTTAGTGCAATTAGGTAGTATTTGCTGAGTTATCGTCGAATAAACAAGTAAATTCGAGAAATAGTATAAGAAGAAAAAAACATCGAGTTTCGTGCTATCATTAGGATCGACACCGAAGCCTGTCCCAAGCCATGGTTGTGAAAGGAGAAGGAAAGGATAGCTGTAGCCTGAATGGCTGAGTCACACCTAAGCGTCTCAGGTCAGTAGGGTGTCATGAATTACGTAGTCAGACCTGCAACATAGTTGTGTGAGCTCTGGCACGTTATGAACCACCTGAAGCAGATATTATCGAGGCCACCCCTAGATAGGGTTTAGCAATGGGCCGACAACCTATCCTTGTAAAAACTATTCCATGTTAAGAAACCTTAAATTTTATATGCAAGGTACTTTTATTTTGGTAAACATTTTAATTAAAACATTTTCATGGTTCCGATTAATCAAATGATTTAGATTAATCATATGCGAACTCGGTCACACCGTATCATCGCATTGCGAGCGTAAAACCGATGTAAATCGACATAATCAGAAGGGTATCCATTAACCGAATAATTAATCGTGTGATAGAACGATCATTTCATAATCTGATACGATCAAACAACATGCGATTAATCGATTAGTCGCGGATGGCTAATGTTGAATAATCGTATGACCGAAATAATCGATTATTTGATTATGTAAAATAAAATAATGGAGCTCCGTTAACCGCTTAATCGCACAGGGCTAGGTGTAGAAATGTCGAATACAACCCTTCACTTTTTATCATCTACGTATACAAATATGTACTTACGACAATTGACTACCAATCAACTGATATCTGTCGTCTGTGCCTGTTAAATTTAGATCGTTATTGTTGAAACTCCACTTGATATTTGGAAATGGCATTGCAAACACGTCACACTCTATCTCGACAAACTGCCCTTCGTGGGCGGTAATTATTGTATCCTTTTGTGGTTGAAATATCGGCGGAACTGGAATGAAAAAAATCATTGAATTATTTCCAAAGCTTACATGTACGTACAACAGAGCATACCTACCACATAAAGTAACACTTGCTCGGATGCCGTGCCCAGTGAGTTACTCGCCACGCATTTATATTCACCCATATCCGCTTCCGATACATTTCTCAGGATGAGTCTTTCATTCGCCGTATGACTATTGGTGATATATTTGTTGGTCTATAAATTTACTTCTTTAGCAGGATTAATGATTTTATACACTTACATGTGAGGGGCCGGCACTATACCGGCATCATCCTTCAACCAATGAATTTCTGGTATGGGACTACCTTTTGCCTTGCAATCAATTTGAATACCGTCACCTCGGTTGACTTTTATCATTCTATCTTTGATCAAATTGGACGAGGTCAGGTCGACGATCGTTGGTTTTTCTTTAAAAGGAACTTGTAACTATCAAACGTCGTTTAACATTTCTAGAGCTCATCTTACCTAAGATAGTGACCCGTGTAATGAGGGTATCGATACCAAATTCATTGCCTAGTTCGCAAATATAGTATCCATCATCTGATGCATTCAAATTCTTCAATTCTAAATTATACTGGAAATCGTGTGTGTGTTCATCGCGATTTGGTCCGATTCCAATGATCGTACCCGTCTGGTAATAAGGATTTTCCCCTCTGGTCCATTTGTAATAATACACAGGATCGCATTGTAAGCATTCACACTTAAGATCCAGATCATCACCGAGTTTCTTTTCAATATTCTCATAGGGCAGCGGAATGATTTCAGGAGGGCCTTAAAAAAAAGACATTTATGGACCTTTCTTAGTTAAGCATGTGATGGTTACCAGCGGGGGCTCCTAGTAGCTTTACTTCTCTCCAAGCTGTCTGCCCGATTCCATTGGATGCTTCACATAAATACAATCCTTTGTCGTCTGGTGCAAATTTTTCAAATTGACCATCGACAATCTCGGAGAGGTTCTGTCTATGCCACACTATTTTCGGCGTTGGATTTCCAGTGGCATTGCAACTTAAGTTGAAAGACCTACCGAATGGGATCTGCAAATCTGTGGAATAGAGTGAAGGCAGGAGAATAAAGGTTAAACGGAATTCGGTGTATGGTTATTGGTTTAGTTTGCCGCACCTTCCCGAGGTCGATCAAGGATCTCAGGCTCGTATAAAACGTTGAGGTAGCCTGTGGCATTTTTCGTTTCTCTTTTGTTGGTAGCGACACAAGTGTAGTCTCCAGTATGTTTTCGGTTGACTCGATTTATGACCAAGTTATCGTTCTGAGTCTATGGAAGAAAGAGATCGCGGTTTATACATAGTCATCCAACATAAAAAATAAATTAAAAAGTTAATGACCTACATAGGTGTACAACAAATTTCGTTAAAATAAAAAAAAATTGGGGCGAGTTGTTTAGCTTTTCGGTGCATCCTAAAGATTTTATTTTCAATATACAATAGTTTGATGACATTGTCGCCGTCTTCCTCTGCTTGCTGGAGTAAGATCGGAAATATGTCATAAAGAGCCGGGAAGTCATATTAATAAATAACTGGCGCAACAGTCCAATTTGAACCACGGCCTCGAGATGAGTTAGCATCATCTCATATTCTAGATCGTGACGGTTTTTGTGCAGAGGTGTGTGATCAGCAACACGCTCAACCGAGTTATTTACCCCATAATGGGTACTCATTTAACAGCTGAGTGGGCTCATAGTCCGACACGTAAATCCCCGGAATCGAACCGGGGCCCAGTGCGTTGAAGGCGAACGTGCTAACCGTTGAGCCATCCGGACTACGGGAAGTCATATTCGTGACAAAATTAAAAATTAATGGCCTATGCCGCCGGCCTCCGGATTATGAAACTGCTCGCTTGAAATGCCAGTATCATAGCAGCGGTCCACACTGCTTGAGAAGAGTGTCATCATGAGAAGTTTTAGCGATTCAGTCTAACTCGCGACCGTTCCTCTCAATTGTTGGCGATATCATTAGATAAAAGAAATCCTACTTACCATCCAATCCAAGTAGTTTTCTGCATTAATTTTCCGTCCATTGAAATACCACTCAATAGTCGCTTTTTGACGCGGTCTGATAAAGCAGCTAATCTGATAGTCCGTGTCATTTTCCGTTGATAACATGTTTGTTTCAACCATCTTAACTTGTAAGGGGATTATTTTCTCCTTAACTGCAAAAGCGATCAAAATGCTTAGCACATTGAAAAAAGTAATCGTATCTTTTATCACCAATAAGTGTCACCTGGCCTTTATCTTTTCCATGAACATTGCGAGCATTGCATGTGTACTTTCCTGCATCCGAAAGTTGTGCAGCGTCGATTTGATATTTCCAGATGTCTTTGTTTCTGTCGAAAAAAAAAATCGGTTCAAAAAATTTCTCGTCGCAATTCATTCGACGGATATCTTTAAAATTTACTCAGTTTGAATAGCATTGCGCATTTCACCGTTAACTGTCCAATGAATAGCTGCCGGGGTTGTTGAAAAAACCTTACACAAAATTTCTACAGGATGTCCTTCGGTCACTTCGACGAAACTTTCTTCGATGGAAACACGTGGAATTTCTGGAAAATATGCAATACTTTCTTAAATTGAGCCTTAAATATTATCGCATCTAAATTCTGTTAGTTCTTGCGAAAATGCCCTTTTCACGCTAATTTGCAAAGTCTTTTATTCAGAATCATGATTCGATCCCAAGACTGTAATCCGTATTCAAGGTTTCACTAACTTCGAGCCATTCAAATCCATATAGAAAATTTTCCTTAATGCATCCGAGTGAATTAATTGAATTCCGACTCACCGCCATTGATTGCTTGAATTGCAGTCGACAGAAGATACTTCAAAGGATTGCCATCCGAATCGAAACCGTTCACGTAAATTTTGAATAGACTCAGTGGTGGCGGAAAAGATTTCGTTAGATACAAACACGATTCGTCATCACATTCCACCGATTCGTGGCGTTTCAGTGGTAATTTGATTTGTAGTTGTCGCTTCTCGTCAGGATCGTTTTTCGCATTAAATAGGACTATCTCGGCGCTAGTCAAATTATGAAGGAGGGAATTGTTTGAAGTTGAAACGGCAAGGATATTGTTAACGTCTGTAAGGAAAGGAGACATTATATATAACGATGCGCTCTAACGAATTAGGGGACCATTGAGCGGAAATGTTGAGGACTTACTTTTCGTTGGATTGACATCGGTTTCGACAATTGAGTTTGGTTGGGTTGTCGAGAAACCAAATTTGAAGACCACATCACTCACTGCTGTCAATTTAACCGAATGTTCCGATTCGGATTGTGTGTGTACGTTCCATTTGCCTGGTTTTGGATCCTGTACGTTGACTATCTGCAAACAGTTCAGAATCGATTAGTAAGGGCCTTGAAGATAAGGTTTTTGTGATTTCAAACCTTTAAATTTTCCAAATCAACGACATCTTTCTGCTCTTTATACTCCTCCTTGTCGGGATCTATAACTGTGATATTGGGCTTGTCTCCGGCCAAACTTACAGTGAACTCCTTGAGATTCTTACTCACATCCAATTCGATGTTTTGTGGTCCAGGATTTTCCGAGTAAACGTAGGAAATTGGTACTAGGTTTACATCTAGGAATTGTTTGATACTTTCCAGGACCTAAAAAAAACTATTAGAGGCAATCATGATTTCTATTGAAACACCTACATCTTTAATGTCAGTTTTTTGAAGGTTGTAAACCTGTCCATTGCTAATGGCTGCTAAGGTCTCGTACACGTAATAACCGGGAGAATTTTTCGAGTTACAGAAGCCGGTAAGAAGGAATGTTAGCTGAAAACAAATTATCGTGAAATGCACAGGGTTTCGATTAATAACAATTTAGTGCTCACCGTGATTTGCTTTTCCTGAATCATTTTAATCGTTTCATCGGCCAACTTGTAGTCTTGGGCTGTAGCATCAGTAAATATGTATACGAATGACTTGGGTAGAGCAATATCGAGTCCAGCATTAATTCCACCTATTGACGATTCGGGACAATCACCGCCTCCAATTAGGTCAACATTGTCCAGGGCTTCGAGTAGTTCAGCTTGATCAATAGTGTTAACAACTGGCCCATAGTCTGAAGATATTAAATTCAATTTGTCAACGATTTGGAACAATTACTGAACCACGAAATCCTGTTAATGTTATTTTTGGATAATAAAATCATTGGTTTAGCTAAGTGGAAATAAGTAGACCTGTTGAGTACTGAGGTTCCAGTCCGTTTTTATTTTTTTTAGTAACTGTTTTGCAAGCGGTTTGCCGGTATTCTCAGGTAATCATTGTAGTACTTGTAGTGTATCGCTTTTTGCCAGTTCCGATTTTTTGAACCACTTGGAGTGTCGATTTTTCAGTATTCTTTTCTTTTGTATATTTACTAACAACCATAAATGCAGCGCTTAACACTGCTCATAAAAACGTTATACTGATTTAGCTCTCGGTACCAATTGTGAAATTGTGATCGCTAATTCTCTTGCTGGTCGGCAATCTTACACCGAATTCAGAGGAAGTAAGTCAAGGCTCAGAGGTGTTAAACAAGGTGTCCCTCAAAGAGGAGTCTTGTCACCGATCTTGTTTAATCTTTACCTCGCTGGAATTCCCACACCTCCAACAGAAATCCAGATTGTGAGCTATGACGACGACTGTACTATTCTATCAACAGGGAACAACATCACCCAAATGTGTGCGAGGATAAACGACTATCTTGAACTTGAAGTTATCAGTTCCAAAGTCCTAGAACAACACTATTCACATCCTGGACTAAAGAAGTAAAGATGCAGGTAAACATCTCGGTACATGGTATTTTAATACCCACCACTAACCACCCAGAAATCCTCGGCGTTACTCTCGATAGCACTGCAACATCATCAACCCACGCGTCAATGTACGATACCATCTTGAACCTCCCGATGCCTAACGAGGTAACGATAGTCGGATTTGCAGATGTTATCCCGGTAGTCGTCGACGCAAAAGACCCCGGCTATGTCGAAATGTACGCCAACGATCACAACTATTAAGTTGTGGTTGGAAAAAGTTGAATTGGAGCTCGCCGAGCAAAAAACGGAAGCCGATCTTATCAGTAAACGCAGAAAAAAGACCTCTCTGAAGATCAGAGTCGGGAGCAGTGTGATAATGCCATTAGGCACCTGAGGTTATGATCGACGTGAGGCTGAGCAGGCAGCGTCCGCCACCGTGGCCTTGGCAAGAATTATGCCAAATATAGGCGTTCCAAGACCAAGCAGAAGGCTTCTGTTATCTAGGGTGATAATCGCTATTCTGCTGTATGCCTCACCAATTTGGGCCAGTGCTCTGCAATACGCTTGTAATACTCGTACCAGGCAAATTACATCGGTTTACCAAAGGTGCGCATTGAAAGAATGCTGTGCATAGAGAACCACTTCGCACGAAGCTGTCTATGTCGTCGCCGAAATGATCCCAATGGAGATTCTGGTTGACGAAGCAAGCAGACTGTATCATGAGCGACGCCTGGAAACATCAGAGGCGTCAGAGGATCGGAAAGTCATTGAAAAGAACGAATCTCTGAGAGAGTGGCTGCAGCGATGGGAGCAGGCTTCAACCGGTCGCTAAACGCATACGAAGCACAGTGAGGTGAACCAATACCAAACCCAATTTCTCACGGGTCATGGTGGATACAGGCAATATTTGCACAGCTTCAAACTGGACGATTCGCCAGGCTGTCCCAGGTGCAAGAGAGTTGCGGAGGACACCAAACACGTGTTGTTCGACTGCCCCAGATTTTCTGGGAGCCGTGAACAACGAGAGATGGGATCTGGGGAGTGTCATAAACCCGCAGAATCTGGTTGATTTGATGCTGCGATCACAACAAGATTGGGACGGTATGCACCATCTACAAAGAGCTCTAAAAAGAAGAAGCGAGATGTAAGTCGACAAACCGTATATGGCTGATCAGCCAGAGCCTCTGCGAAGTAATACCGTTCCCCCTGCGGGACTACCTTAGTCTAGTCTAATTGGAAGACTTCGTCTGCTACATAATGATTTTTGCAGAAGCTATGGGGACGAGGCGGAGGAAGAAAGTACGTATAATGTTCTAACTCTTCACCGATCTGGAAGCCCTGAAAAAGGTCTAAGTGTGCTTAAGCAACCCTTTTAACCTAGCCTAGCCTAAACCTTGTTGACCGCCTATAGCAAAGGAGATACAGTACTGGTCAGACTGGAAGGATCACTTAGTTGGTTCTGCACAGGTTCAGCATATCTACCATACGATCAGATAGGGGTTATCCCGTCTACGGGAAGCTATTGAAGCAGCCAAGACGAAAAAAAAACGGAAATTAGTTACATACTGGGATGCGACGCAAATGCCCATTACACTGTATGGGGCAGCACCGAAACTAGCGCTTGTGCGGAGCTGTTATTTGAATATATTATCGCAACAAACCTGCTTCATTGCAATGTGGGTTGTAAACCAACATTCAACACAAGGAATAGACAAGAAGTCCTGGATATTTATCTTGTCTCTGATAATATTATACATCGAGTAAAAAAAACTGGTGAGTGAATAGACACTCTTCTTTTTCGATCACCGGTACATTCAATTCAGTCTAGACAACCCTCCTACAGCCCATCCAGTTATTCTCAACAGACGCAGAACAAATTGGCCCAAGTACAGAGAGACCATTCAGCAAGTTCTACCACCTTTGCCGAATCTACCCCGCAAAAAAACGTGACTTGGATAATATGGAGCGTACGAAGGGATGCACTGAGCCAAGCCACGACAAAATTATGTACCGTGGGGAGACCAAAAGAGAAACGAAAACCTGTGTTTATGGAGCTGTCCGTCTACAAAATATTGTGTTGACAAAAATTCAAGGCAGCAAAGAGTTCCAGGCTGGAATCGGATTGGGATCCGTACAAACTTACATCTTAGGGTGTACAAGAAAGAACTAAGGAAAGCTAAACGATGCTCGTGCAGGCTCTTTTGTGAACGTATCGATGGGTCGAGCGAAGCCTCTAGACTCCGAAAAATTCTATCAACTAACCCATCCATATCCACCTATATTCTAAAGCCAGATGGGTATTGGACAGCCACCAGCGAAGAGCCACTGAAAGTCCTAGCGGATATATACTTTCCGGCTAGTTCATTTGAGGTCACTAAACACAATTACGCACAAAAAAGCGAATTGACTTCGCATTATTTCTTGGGAGAAAGTTCTCTGGGTAATATCCAGCAATGTAGTATGTAGCCAGCTGACTATCAGGGATGGTGGCGGGCCCGAACAAAGAAACACTAACTGTGTGCCAGCTGAATATTCATCATAGTAAAGCGGCATCAGCGATGATGACGAGATGCTTTGATGAAGAGAAACTGGACATAGCTTTAATACAGGAACCCTGGATTTTACAAAACAAAATTAGGGGTTTGTCACAACAAACCGCAAATCTGCACCATGCACAGGTGGACGGTAAAATAAGGACATGCATCCTGGTGCGTCATGGAATACGTGCAGTACAAATGATGCATCTCTGCTCGCCTGATCTTACGGTAGTAATGATCGGCAGTGGTGCAGGATCATTCCTAATTGCATCCGCATATCTCCCTTATGATGCACCAGAACCACCTCCATCAGAGGAAGTAGAAAATCTGGTAAGGTATTGTAAAGAAAGAGATATGGCCCTGATCATAGGCTGTGATGCCAATGCGCACAACACTGTGTGGGGCAGCACAGATGACAATCCCAGAGGACAGCAGCTGCTAGAATTTGTGGAAAAGTACAATCTGCTGGTAGCAGACAAGGGGGTCGCTCCCACCTTCGTGGATGCACGAAGGGCTGCGGTGATCGACATTACCCTAAGCTCTGTTAATATGCTTGACAGAGTTCAGAATTGGAGAGTGGTGGACAGGCTAACCATGTCTGATCACAGGGCTATCCAGTTTGAAATTCTGTATGGCAGAAAACGGAGTAGCGAACGCAAACGTATAAGAGTGCCAAAAAATACTGATCGTGTTAAGTACGAGACATATTTATTGGAACAAGTCGAGGATATTCAAGACGGAATACCTCGGAATACGGTCGAGATAGAGCGAACAGTGGAACAACTGAACTCCGCTATTAATCGCGCCTTCGAACACGCTTGTCCCTCCACAGTAGTGGACGAAAAGGACCCAACACCATGGTGGAGTAGGGAACTGGAGTCTATGAAAAAAGAGACAAGGAAAGCCTTTAACCGTTACATGAGGGAGAGAGACTCTCACTCTTGGGAACTATACAAGGATAAAAAGAGGGAGCTGAAAAGAACCTTACGTCTTCGGAAACGAAATACGTGGAGGGAATTCTGCTCTAGCATGAAGGATACGTCGGAAGTATGCAGATTACAGAAGATGATATCGAAAGACACTGCTTCGAAAATGGGGCTGATACGCAAAGTTGATGGTTCCATGACAGAAACAGTGGAAGAAACGTTGCAGGCCCTGATGGAGGTACATTTTCCTGGAAGTTTCAAGTCAGACCAACCATGGCCTCAAACTAACATGGGAGCTGGTGGGGTAAGTCAACCAGAAGCTGAGAGGATAATAACTCCAAATGGAGTCAAAAGTGCTATAAACTCTTTTGCTCCATTTAAAACGGCTGGAATGGAGGGAATATTCCCGGCACTATTACAGTGGGGCATGAGCGCTCTACTAGATAGGATCCGGAATATATTCGTCGCCTGTCTTTCAGCAGGCTACATCCCGAAGGCATGGAGGGAGGCTAAAGTGTGTAATGGACGGTCTGGTGGGCATCCGAAGATGCCCGTGGGGACGGAGCCTAAGGTGGCATGTTGACCGTGTAGGTCGGGCCTTGTCATTTAACGAAGAAATAGGCCCCTCAACGAGCTAAGCAGCGGCCTATGCTTGCTGTAGCTCAGTTCGGGAGACGTGGGCGGGGTTTTCGCCGCTCGTTGCCCCTGTCCTTACGTATTAATACAATTCATAGGCCTGGGGAAAACAACACAAACAAATGGGCAAACAAAATTGGACAGAGAAAAAAACAGGGCGATAAGGAAGGAATGGTTGTCGGATGGCTTGGGAGGTCCCCACACGTTTTCCTTGTCGGCCATGGGACCTCATGGTAGGGTGGGTGAAGAAGGCCGAGGGTCCAATAAGACCCGGACCCAGTTGCGTGCGAGAGAGCACCTGAGCCATCCGACAACCATTCCTTCCTTATCGCCCTGTTTTTTTCTCTGTCCAATTTTGTTTGCCCATTTGTTTGTGTTGTTTTCCCCAGGCCTATGAATTGTATTAATACGTAAGGACAGGGGCAACGAGCGGCGAAAACCCCGCCCACGTCTCCCGAACTGAGCTACAGCAAGCATAGGCCGCTGCTTAGCTCGTTGAGGGGCCTATTTCTTCGTTAAATGACAAGGCCCGACCTACACGGTCAACATGCCACCTTAGGCTCCGTCCCCACGGGCATCTTCGGATGCCCACCAGACCGTCCATTACAAGTGGTCTTTCTGCCTAAACCGGGAAAGAAAGACTATACAGAGGCAAAGTCCTTCAGGCCGGTTAGCCTTACATCATTCCTGTTGAAAACAATGGAAAAGGTGTTGGTGGACTACCTGGAGAACACCACGCTAATGTATAGTCCTCTGAGTAGGTGCCAACATGCTTATAGAGCAGGCAGATCTACGGAAACCGCTCTACATGAACTTGTTAGAGTTGCAGAGAGAGAGATTAACAATGGCGGGATCGCTATGTCTACTTTTATGGATATAGAGGGTGCTTTTGATAAAATCTCCTTTACCAAACTAAGGAACGCCCTGATTGAGCGGGGGGTTGATTACATTATAATTAAGTGGATCGACTCTATGCTTAAGCAGAGGGCGGTAAATCTTAGCAGTGGATGTGACAGAATACGGGGTAAGGTAGTCCGAGGATGCCCACAAGGAGGTGTTCTTTCGCCTCTACTGTGGAACATCACCGTGGACAGTCTTCTCTGGAAGCTGGACTCGATGGGCGTACACACTGTAGGATACGCCGATGACTTGGCACTCACGGTCAATGGAAAGTTCATGGACACAATTCTAGGTTGCATGGGACAAGCTCTCAAAGTAACCGAAGAATGGTGTAATGAGCAAGAGCTAACCATAAACGCTAGTAAATCAAACACTATGATTTTTACTCGTAAGAGGAAAGACATAGAGATAACTCCCTTACGGCTTTTTGGTTCGGAAATCAAGGTGTCCAAGGAAGTGAAGCATCTAGGAGTTACCTTAGATGCGAAACTAACTTGGAATGTTCACGTTGATGAAAAGATCCAAAAAGCGAAAAGGATTTTGCATCAATGTAAGAGAGTGTGTGCTCGTAGGTGGGGAATTTCACCTAAAGCGACACACTGGATTTACACAATGATGGTAAGACCTATTCTAGCCTACGCATCAGTGGTATGGTGGCCAAAAGCCATGCAGAATACCACAAAGCAGAAGCTAGATGGGGTACAAAGGATAGCTTGCGTAAGCATATGTGGTGCAATGCGCACCACACCAACGCGAGCAATGGAGGCATTGCTGGGACTGCCGCCGTTGGACTTATTTATAAAGAAAACGGCGGCGCTTTCGGCAATACGCATGGAAAGGGATGCCATGTGGCATCGCTTTGGAACTAGCAGCGGTCATAAGAGCATCCTAGACATTATTCATGATGAGGTCAGGGAGACTCTAATGCCGGTAGAAGGCATGAGTAGACGTAGGGTAGTTGAAAGACTACACAAGACTCACATTGCAGATGGAAACATACATATGTACAATGACATCAGCATTTTTACTGATGGCTCTTTAATGGACGGTAAAGCGGGGGCGGGGGTTTACTCTGAAGAACTAAACCTAGCATGTGCGCTTAGTCTAGGAGAGTATGTGTCCGTATACCAGGCAGAGATGCTTGGCTTGTTGCATGCGTTGGACCACTTGCTTGAAGGTCAGGTGCGGGGGAAGAAAATCCTTATTGCATTGGACAACCAATCGGTGATCAGACGCATGCAGCAGACGAACATAAACTCTAAACTGGTACTAGAGTGTGTCCGGAAGCTCAACACGTGTGCCTCAGAAAATGAGGTTACGCTGATGTGTGTAAAAGGACACATAGGTACAACAGGAAATGAGGCGGCGGATGCCCTAGCAAAACAGGGATCTGCGGCAGCTTTCATTGGCCCAGAACCCAGAGTTGCTCTGGGGAACGGCATGATTGGAGCGAAGGTTGGGAAGTGGATGGACTCCATGCATCAACAAAGATGGCAGGAGCTAGTCACTTGCAAACAAGCGCGGAATGCAATGACCAGCCCTTTAGGCAGGGAAGCGAGAAAGGTACTTAGTTATAAACGGAGTACCCTAAGCTGGATAACTGCCTTGGTCACAGGGCATGGTAATTTTAAGGCTCATCTGGCCAAGATGAAAATCGGGGAAGATGACGTTTGCAGGCTATGCCTGGAGGAGGCCGAGACGGCAGCACACATTGTGTGCGAATGTCCAGCACTGGCTAGCACGAGGTTGAGGATCACAGGCAGGCACACGATAAGTGTAGAAGCCATGAGTGAACTCAGCTTTAAACAAATGCTAGCAATAACACGGGACTCAGTGATGAAGAAAGAGGTCGACAATTATCAGTCGACATCTGGAACTCACTGATGACCGGGAGGGGGCGAAAAGGGACCCAAACGTTAGTGGTCTGCTTCGGCTATCCCCCAGAGTATATAATAAATGTAGCCAGATCGATTTCGAGTTGCAGTCGACCTGTAGGCGGAGAAAAGATTCTCGTCCTAATTATGAGTCATAGTTGAGCCGATTTCGAGTCGATGTCAAGTCAATCCAAGGCCTAATCTGTACTTCTAGTGGAGCAATAAACCAAACGCACCGTGTGTATGCCTTGAAGAATCAGTATGTCATAGGGAGAAACAGTTTTCGATATACTTGTATTCTTCCGGTGCATCCATTTACTAGTATATGTCCTTATTCATTGTTTGTCAATATATATCCGTCAGTAAACTGGCTAGACTGCAGACAGGAAGTGCCGATTAAATATTTTCACCAACATTATGTAATATAATTATTACTTCATTGTTTTTAGTGCTTAGCATATAGACAGTTTAAAAGTAAAAGAAATACAGCGAATCTTAAGCATACTCAATGAACCGACTGATCTACAAGTCTAAGTGTAAGACGCGCTTTCATTGATAAGCGCAGTGAAAAGGTTCACACTAGGGGTTATCTCTGAATTGTAGAATATCTCCGCAACCTCAATAATCCAGTAAATTTTCTAAATACAATATTATTGAAGTCTTTTTTTTCGCAAAACATTTGACGCCAATAATGCGGACGTGGTCTGCTTTTCAGACAACCCTTGTGTACTGCTAGCACACATACTTACCGGGATCCCGGAAAGGAATAAATATATAATTATAAATGGGATTATTCTCGCGTTTCGTTATCTCCCCGATTATATCCTCAGCTCCTTTTTGCAATTGCTTGAGATCGTCTAACATAGAACCGGTTCCGTCGAAAATTATCACAAGGCTCGTTTGACCAGGCTTTGGTTTCGATGTTGCCCCTTTAATACCACGATCCTTATGTCTGGGACTATCCACAATAAATGGGGTGTCTTCGAAATTCGGCTGTCGACTGACTCGTTCGGAAAGAGGGTCAAATTGATCCCACGTAAAACTCGATTTCATCTCATCACTGATTTTATCACCAATTGTTGAACTTTCATTGTTTGAAGCCTCAATTTCGGGCATTTGATTGGCCTCACTAGTATCATCACTTACACTATTCAAATAGGTTTCAAGTAAATCCAAATTATCACTATCTTCAATTTCCGGAAAATTGGAATCGGGGGTTTCATTCCGTGTGCCCTTGACAAGTTGTTCCCAGAGGAGCTCGTCGTCGATATCGCCACTAAACGATTTCGGCACACTACAAAGTAGCACTAGCACAATGGCACTTGTCTTGAGCCTCATGTTTCAGAACATAAGCCGCGGATTACTATCATGCGATCGGATTAAAGGCACAACGCAGACTACCCAGATTCCACTTGATGAGTTTCTGTTTCAGGGTAGGGATGTTCCGCTTCGGGAATGACGAGATAACGACCTCAGTAAATTCAAAAGACAAGCGTTGATAGCAGTCTTAATTGAAGAAAATTTCTTAAATACAGTGGTAGATGAGTGGTAATTAGATAGGATTTTCAGAGATTCTTAAAGATTTTGATTGCCTGGTATTGCGTTTTTGTATTATTCATGTGATCAGCAGCTGACAGAATTTATGAACGAATTCCGGCAAGGAATTGTGAATTTGACTTGATTTGTGACGTCAATCTTGCGTCATTAATTCACTGCCAAAGCAGTGACTGTACACGACGATGTCCCCGGCACGACATATGTTTACAATTAGAATTGCGTCGGACGACATTTTTGTCCTCTAAAAATACACTTACTGGACACTTGCAGCAATTTGGTCGAAGCCGCAGCCCCGGGGATCAGTCGCAGAGCATCGTGGAACAGTTCGAACTTGACGAAATACATCTTTTGACTGCACGACACACTTTCATCGCGCACGTGTTTGTTTTCTGGATCACTAGATTAAATTTTACTAACAAATAAACACTGAATGCGGAAAACGAAAACTAAACACGGAACGCACAAATACCGGGGACTCGCCGCCATCAGTCGCCGACCACTGGATTGTGGATACGATGGCGTCATCAAAGGCAGTAATTGCGTAATTTAGCCGTCAAAATCAGCTGAGCGGAGGCCTGTATTTTTGGATGGCAATGGCAACATTTAACAACATCATCAGTTTGGAAGATTCCGCGAAACCTAATGGCTTATTTTCAATGCGATGCAGTGTTTCTCGTTCACCCTATGACGTCATACCCACATTACTCAAATATCTGATCCTGCACTAACAGGCGTGTACATACACTGCCATCTTTACTCTAGGTGGCGGTGGTACATATATATCTTCAGTGGGCAAACTTCACAGATTACAAGAATGAATGGTAAGGTTTTGTGTGGTTTGTGGTCAGATTCACGACTCGGATGACACAAAAGAAATTGTCATTTGTCTATTTTTATAATCTTGAAGAATGGAACAAACAATAACAATTTAGTGGAACGTTGTTTCTGTTTGGTACATGGTAATGTGATTAGTGTATATATGAGTATATGTATTGAATAGACATTTTGATAAGGCGACAATGCACTTGTACTCAACTATCAGGAAATGATGTTCCACTGAATATTAAAATGATAGCGAGATAATGATTCCTTTTTTTTGTTGATTAAATTAAATTATTTATTTCCTTTTTCATCAAAATCTGGCAATCACCACGAAAACCATTGATTTGACCATTTGATTTTTTTTTCACTCTCATTCACCTGCAAGTTTATTTCGCATCATATAGGCCCTTATTCGAATTTTCATGTCATCCGTTCCCACTTACTCCAATGCGATTCGAAAGAGGCGTAGCAATGCATTTTCCGCTTGTAAATGTCTTTGGGGATCAGTCACAATTCATGATTTGCTCCAAGAATCTTTTGCAAACGCTGATCAACTTGCTGTGTTCTTCATTGCCCATGAAATAATTTTGGAACTTGCTTAGTCGAGCAGTGGAATAAATGAGCCCACTTGATGGCATATCTGATCCTGTGCTATAAAGGTTGGCATGAATATACCCTCGCTAAGTAAGAACGCTATTTGCTCCGGAAGATGTCATTTGGAAGCAAGCTGGTGGCTCCTTAATTGGAACAATAAAACTTTTCCGTTCAGCGCATCCGGGGTGTTTCTTTTCCAAATTTTATAGCGTGGCAGTATACTATATACACACTTTGTCCATCTTCGCAATTTAAATGCGTGGATGGACGCTGTAATCTAAGTTTTTGTCTTATTGGAATGCAGCCATCACCAAATCTCTCCGTTGATTTGATCTCGCAATTGATTGAGTGTTTCTCGCAGCAGCCATTTTTATTCTTGCCTACTTCCCTGTGATCGTACTATTATTTTTAACTTTTGCGTGTTTTTGGGGGTGCTACCTATATATCCTAGCCACCTCGAAAACTATTAAGTCGACACTAATCTAATGGACACTTTTCCCCTTCTTATTCAGGGAGGAGGGGGGGGGGGCGAGGGTTCCGTTACACCTGGACCCCAATACAAGCGCGAGGGCAAGCGAGCCATCCGCCAACCATTCCATCCTTGTCACCTCATTTTTTCATTCCCCATTTTTACCTCCCTTGTTTGTTGTCTTCCCCATTCCAATGAATTTTTGTTAATACGTACAGGACAGGGGCAACGAACGGCGAGAACCCCACTCACGTCTCGCGAACTGAGCTGCAGCAAGCATAGGCCGTTGCTTTGCTCGTGGTGGGGCCTTTTTCTTCGCCAGATTACACGGCCCGACCTTCACGGTCATTATGCTACCTAAGGCTCCGTCCCCATGGGCATCTTCGGATGCCCACCAAACCGTCCGTTACAAGATAGTGATGGGACGGTATGATTCGCCTAATGTTAGATTCTTTCCAGGTTTTGGAATTGGGATCTCCCTTCCTTTCTTTCAGTACTCAGGAATAATTGACGTCCAGATGGATAGATTAATCGTGGCCGTTATGTATCGAATTGCTGTCGTGTCAAGATGTTTTACAATGGCCGTCGAAATATCGTTCGGTCCTAGGGCTTTGGAATATTTTGCTATCCTTATAGCTATGGAAACTTCTTCAGGTGAAAATTGAAGTGCTTGGTCCGCTACCCGGCTACGGATACTATTAGTTATGATACGCTTAAGTCTATCAGGTGATGGATGTTGGATAAACTGAATTGAATCGCAACCTGCCCTTTCTGCTTGGTGGTATTTGTGATGGCTCTGACAGTTGACCTAAGCTTGCTTACGCCAGTTGTTAGCTTGCAGCAGTCAAGGTGAAAATTCGATTTGCTTCCCCTATGCTCCGTCACTTGTTTATATACATATGTCAAGGTATAGCTCTTTGAGTCTGGGATCATTCGGATTAGCGCTTCGAATACGATCCCTTTCATCTGCCAATCTAGCTGCTGATGTTGGAAAGTTTGTCCGAATTATGGGTATGCGGCCGGCTGAAATAAATTTGGCAGCCGCTTCCTGTATAATGTGTCTTACATTTCGTTCAGCAAAACGCACATAGTTTGGGATTGCTAAGGCATCAAAGGACGTATTGGTATAGGATTTAAAGCCTTCTCAGTCGGCTTTGCTTTGGTTAATAAATGTGCGATGATCAGCAAACTGAGTGTTGGCTGGTTCGTCCAGTTTAATGATGCTTAGGAGATGATCGGATGGCAGCGTCAGGACTGGTTCCCATTGAGCGTCATTGATTAATCCTGCGCTGGCAATCGAGATTTCCGGCGAACTGGAACAGGTTCCAGCAATGCGAGTGGGCGTGTCGTTATTTAGTGGGCACTTTGCTGTAGGAACCCCTCTAGCATCGTTGTTAAGGTTGGAGTGCCGCAACTAATGATGAGCATTGAAGTCACGGAGGAGGAGTCGATGTTGTCCAGTGAGCAGCGACGATGTATTCTGAGGGACAGCTGGATACAGGTGGAATATAGATGTTGAAGACTTCAATATCAGTGTTGCCGACTGAATTGTAATGACCTGAACCTCCAGGATGTTGTCTGTGGCCTTTGATGTCAATTCCATGGTACGACACTGAGTGTTGAATCAGAAAAACCAATTCACCACCAGCGTTGGGCACTCTGTCCTTTCTAACGATGTTCTAGCCGCCATAGGAGTTGAGGGACGAGTTGGTGCTGAGCTCCTGTATAGCTCCAGTCTTGATATGAAATCTCGACGATTTTACGCTTCAGTCCGTCACAGTTGAGTTACACAATAGAGACGGTGTTATAGTTGGCGACAGGTGATGCAGGTGTAAGATTATGCTGCAGAGGAATCCTAGAGGTGAAAGTGCTGTTCACTGGAGTCATAGGGGACACCTGGGAACTGATTTGCACATTAACTGGCAGACGTTAGGTGTTTGTGATAGCGTTGCTGCTTGTTGTCCTCTATGTCTGCATTGGCTCGCTGTAAATGAGGAACTCCACTGCCTATGGCAATTTAGCCCAGAGCAGTTCCTTAAATGGCACCAATTTTTGCATGTGCATCCCACTGAAGTGGCGTTAGGATGAAGTGTTTCATTTCATACGCAGCACATCCTAGGATCACGGTTGAGCTAAATTCCGGCGCGATGGAGGAGAATTGAGCGCAGTTGCGCCGTGATGTGTGGCTCCCAATTTTCAAAAAAAGCCGATAGTCGAAATATGACACACTTGTATCCTCCTTCTTTCATTAAAGGGGTTGTGGCAGATCTTGGCCGTGTTGAAACGGGTCGTTCCGGTGCGAAAAAGCGGCTGCCATAAGGACGAATAACAATCTTCGAGATTTTCAGTGATTGGTTGCTCAACAAACAAGCTACCTCGGATGTAGGTACTTTTGATCCGATTTTTTTTAGACACACCGGCTGACATCCCTGGCATTTTCATCTCGGTCGCAGTCATTTTACTTCTGTATATCCTGTACATAGTCCAGCATTTAGACCCAAACACATGTGCGGGACGTATAACCGTTTTGTACAACGTGCCCATAAGCTTTCGTGGCATTTTCTTATCGCAAAAAACTACGGAGTACATCATCCGACACTGATGCAATGTTTGATGTCGTCATAGGTAGGTTCCTTGTTGACAATCCAGATAGTTGAACCTTGTACAGCGCTTCAGCTGCTCTACTTTAATGTAGATATTTAGTATTGTTCTCTCTGGATCTGAGAAAGGACAGCAAAGATACTTAGTCTTTGGTATGTTAATCCTTAGTCCATGATCCTGCAGTATCTTACACCATTTGGTCAGTGCAGCCTGCAAAGCAACGATGTGACGATCGTTACATTATGTTATGTAAAATTTGTTCAGACAAAGACATACGAGTATAGATGTCAAAGACATTTTGACGAGTCCGTGATAAGTTTAGCATTATCGTGGCGGTAATCTAGATTATCAACTTAATTTTTGTACTATAGCCTCCGATAAAACATGTTAAAATGGTTTCCAGCTTATTTTATTTCGACAATAATCAAATAAATAAAAAAAATCATAATTTTTAGCAGTCTCGCACACGACACTTTTGAGTCAATTTCTCCTCACCAATGCACAATTTCCCTCCAAATTTGGGTGATGGGTTGTTACACAGTCGTGTGCGCGTTCTAGCCCCTATGCCGCAAGACGCAGAACAAGGACTCCACCTGCTCCATGGTGACCTAAAAGCGACGATTTTCAAATTCCACTTCATTACTTCATTAAGGAGAGGAAAAAGTTATAAATCATACCAGCCACCATGAATTGGGCAAGGTGTGTTTGTACACAGCATCTTCTCCGTGGCTGGTCCCAGACAAAATTGTCCTCCCATTAAAGGCGCTGGTGATGTACACTCTCTAGAACGGCGGCGTGATGCAGGCTCTAATACGCGAATTGTGTCCCAACATTTATCGGGACACGGCTCCCAGTCGGACCACTCACTCCAATTTCCGTTTCTCTTTAATGAGAGGTAATTAGTATTTCTTTTTTAATAGTAGGAAACCCACTTACTGGACACGGGAAATCATTACACACTTGTTCTTCCACTGCATCTCCCAAACAATATGCTCCTGTGCCTTTCAAAGGTTCACCATGTGGTGAAATACACTGACGTTGCCTGGTATGCATTCCAGTGTTGCAGCTCTTAGTGCACGGCGTCCATGGTTCCCAATCTGACCATTCTGGAGTACCTAGGAAAGTAAGTGGGAATTGTCAAGCACTTACTACTGTGCAAAAGTCAAAGTTACAACTCACTTAGTCTCGTCCTGAGAACAATTCCACGCACTGTCTCACCTGGAAGTACTTGACACTTATACGTGCCTTCATCTTCCATCGCAACGGAAAGAATAGTCAGGCTTTTTCTGTCTCGCGAGAATAATTTATTTCTTGTTCTCATAATACGTCTGTCTTCCTACAAAAAAGAAGGATGCACTGAGAGTCCACTTGGACGTTCAGAATTCAATAGGGCTTACTTTGAACCAGTCGATAGTAGATCTGGAGTTCTCGGGAACTATTGGACAATGCATCTGAACTTTATCACCGATGTTGGCCGTTCGAATCGATTCCGAATAGCCAACGGTCGATGTCAAAATTACTTGCATTTCAAGTTTTTTCGTCCTTACTCCAGAATCTTCGTGATAGCACGTATAAATAGTCAACGGATGGACATTGTTGATGGTCTGAAATTTTTGGAATTTTTAGTCTGGATAAAAAGATTTAGGACATTTTCTTATTACCAAGTCCATTGTAGACTCGACGTCAGGGTTGGTGATATTTTCATTGTCAATTATTAGTTCGTCCCAGATAACAATGTCTGATGGAATTTTAGGTACGGGACACTTCAAATTGATAGCATTCGTAGTCGTATCGATATCATAGTATGGAGTGCCTAGAAAAACCATAAAATTTCAACTTATTTAACTCTTCATGCGTGCAACTGATTATGTACCGACCGCGAATTTGAACATGGAACTCTTTTTTGGCAAAGCCGCCAATATTATTGGCCAAACAAGCATATTGTCCAGCGCTACTAAAACTGCTCACAGGAATCGATAATGTCCGACCGTCATAAGAGAGATTATCATCAAGCGGAACGCCGTTCTATGAATACAGTGTATTATGTATTTCAGTTAAACCGGCTTGAGCTCCTTTATATAAGTAAATTACCTTGATCCACTGTATGGTTGTGAGTTCATCTTTAGACCAGGGACATGATAGGAAAAGCGGTAGGCCAGCTAGAACCGACATTTTTGATGGCTGACTATCTCTTAATGTTGCTGGCTCTTCTGAAATTTTCCAGTGAACTTATATTTAGAGAACACCTAGTCAAATGTTAAAGTAGGCACTTACCAACAATTTTCAATTCAATTTCGGCATCTTGCGAACCTAATGTATTAATGGCGTTACACGTATAACGTCCTGGAATTTTGCGTCCGCCTTTCAGCATGACGCGCAAAAGAATAGAATCTTTGTTGTATTTAACTATAGCACGGAGATCGTCAGTTGTCTCTGATCCGGTGGTAATTTCTCCTTTTTCATTCAGATGGAAGCTTCTAACAGGTTTCTTGTAGGTGGCTATTGATTCCGTCCCCAACAACTTACTTCCTTGGAAAGACAAGACAACTACCGGTAACGGATTGCCTCTGGCTTCACATGCAAATGACGCTTCATCACTTTGACGAACCATGATTTTGTTATTTCGAACAATAATTTCTGGAGATCGAAGGACATTAACATGATGAACTATTTCGGCCACTCCCAGCTCATTGGAACCTAAACACTTGTAGATACCTACTGCATCAGCACCCACCTTGCTTATGGTAAGAATTGTACTAGTCGCAGAGCTGATAGGTGTCCTGTAAAATAAAAGTTTTAAAAGACATTGTTTGAGGTCTTACTTCTGGCAAAATTACGAATCCTTCTCCCATGCAATTGTTGGCACAGGGATACCGGCTATTATACATTCAAGTTCTAGATTATCCCCTTGCTTCACAGAAATCCAGTTCTCCTTGGCCATATGAGCCTCCGGTGGACCTTAATTACATATCATTGAATTTTTACATTCTTTGGAAAGTTCAAACCGCTTACTTGCTACAGTCAAGTATGTCAACTGACTTATGTATCCCACTTCACCCACATCCTTGCATTCATATATGCCAGTGTCATTAAGTGTTAGATCCTTCAGTTCCAGGAGGGGTTGGGTCGAGATCACACGATTATTCCTCATCCATTTAGTCTGAAAAACAAAAATCAATCACTAATGAGGCCGTGTTTACTTTACATTGGTAGTTGTTGGTTTCTTTACAGGATACGATATGTCGCCTCCAGTTGTACAGCTCATGTTAAAATCGTTTCCCGCCACTTCTTCGGCATGTTCGTCATAGTCATCGGGATATGGATTTTCCGATGGGAAAATATGAACGTGATGCGTAAAAGAACCTTCGCCATAATTATTGCTGGCTGTACATGTATAAGATCCTGCATCTTGTCTTTCAGCAAGCGGAATCGTTAGAAGTTCTTGTGGCCCAGAGCGTATGCCGGCCAATTCTACACCATCTTTGAACCAAAATATTTCTTTTGCATTAGTAAACGGACACAACAGATTCAATTCGTTTCCTTCAAATAGATGGTATTTGGTTTGATGGTGCCTATCACTGAGAACAGGCGGTCCTGTAGGTACAATTTAAAAACAGTCATTTGAAGGTATGTGCCCGTGTGGTAGTAGAGATTTACTTTTACCTTTAGATGATATAATGATTGATCGGGTGTCGGATCCTTCAAGATTTTTTGCAACGCAAGTGTAGTTTCCGGAGAGCAAGTGTTGTCCAATATTTAGAAAGTTCTCTGCTGGTCGTTCTGTGAAAAGACAGTGTGTTAGTTAGTTACGTAATTTGGAAATAGTTTAAAAGCTTTTAAAAGTTTATAATGAACCATATTCTGGTCTGATAGTGCTGCTTCCACCGGCAGATCGATAGTAGCACCTGACGAGTAATGATCTGTCGGTGGAACGAAACTAGAGGCCAATGTGAGCGCGAGGGCAACTATGCTGTCCGCCAACCATTCCATCCTTATCGTCTTTTTTTTTATTTTTGTCTCCCCTTTTTGTGTTGTCTTCCCCAGGCATATGCATTTTTGTTATTATTTAAAGAACAGAGGCAACGAGCGGCGAAAACCCCGCCCACATCTCCCGAACTGAGCCACAGCAAGCACAGGTCGCCGCTTAGTTGGTTGAGGAGCCAATTTCGACCGGCTGCCAACTTTGACAGCTGTCAGCCCCGGACCTTAATGGTCAAAATATCTCCGTCCCCATTAGCACCTTCGGGTGTCGTCCTTGCTCCATCATCCATTACATAATTGGCGCCCAACGTGGGGCCCATTTCTGGTACAGGATAGGACTAAGAAGGACCTCATCGGGTTCCTTTTTAATACAATACTTCTACCGATTTGCATCCCCACAAGCACATTAGGGCTTGCTCTAAGTCCTAGGACTTAGCTATCTTTACTTCACGTATTTTTCCTTCAAGTAGCTGTGCTTTCCTCTGTAGCACCCATGAGTTGTATGAAATGTACGATGAGCTGCAAGTCTCGAAAATCGTCAAACTACAACGACTTCAATGGGCAGGGCATGTACAAAGAATGGACGATGATCGCATGCCTAAGAGAGTAATGCAGAACGAGTCGACGGAGCGAGACTGCGAGGACGACCGAGATCTCGTTGGGAGAGCTCAGTAGGTGTGGACGCCGCGCAGCTACTGGACTTCCAGAATTGGAGGACGCGGTCACGCGACCGGGATAATTGGAGGACAATGATCCAGGCGGCCAAGGCCCGACGTCGGGCTGTCGCGCCACGATGATGATGATGATGTTTTTAGTAACGCGAGTGAAGCAATTTAAAAAAAAAAATGTAAATACCTCTAGCAGCTAAAGGGTTAAGATTTCGGCAAAATTTCCCGTAATATTGTTGTTGAAAATTGGATGAGGAATCATGTGGTACTGCCCGTGTGCGGTCATTACGGGATACCCTGTATAAGGTGTTAGCATTGCTAACATTCATCAATGTGCATGCCCCCACTGAAGTTAAAGAAGACGCAGTAAAAGACGAGTTCTACGCCCGCCTTGAAACTCTCTTCGACTCACTTCCAACAAACGACGTCAAATTGCTGCTGGGAGACTTTAACGCGAAAGTCGGGAATGAAAGTTGGCATCGGGGGACCTCTGGAGGCCACAGCCTCCATGAAGAATGTAACGATAACGGCCAGCGACTTATCGACTTCGCCTGCAGCAGGAATCTAGTCGTAAGCTCTACGTGTTTCCCGCATCGACGCATTCACAAGCAGACCTGGAAGTCTCCAGACGCACATACCGTCAACCAAATTGACCACGTCCTCATTTGCAGGAGATGGGCGTCTAGTGTCATGGATGTCCGCTCCTATCGAGGAGCAAACTGCGACTCAGATCATCACTTGGTGAAGACGACCTACAGATGTAGAATCTCCTCAGTGCACCAGTCAAGAATCAGCCCTCCCAAAATCTTTGCAGTTGATAAGCTCTTGAGTGATGCTACAGCGGTGGCGTATACTACCGCCCTTGAGGAAAAACTATCACCTATGCTACACAACATCAGCAACACAGGCGTCCATGGGTTCTGGGAAGAACTCAAGGGTACCATCAAGGATGTCGCAGAGAAGGTCGTGGGATATAAAGCCCGGCGAGCGCGAAATGACTGGTTCGACGAAGAATGCAAAAATTCACTTGACGCGAAAAACGAGGCCTACAGACAATGGATTCAACGAGGAACCAGAGCCAGAAGAGAAAAATATGACGAGCTACGGCGAATATCGAATAGAATAATTAGACGTAAGAAACGTAAATACTTTGACGAGCAGTTGCTGAACATAAACGAAAACTTAGCTAATAGGAACACCAGACAAGCGTACAAACTAGTAAATACAATTAAGAACGGCTACCAACCCAGGACTAGCCTTTGTAAGGACAAGGATGGAAACATCATCAGCGACACCGATGGTATTAACAAACGATGGGCCTCTTATTTTGAAGAGCTTCTAAACCGACCATCTAACATCCCCACACAGGAAGCTCTCGACGATATTGTTGATCTAGGCCCACCCATTCAACCTCCAACAGTAGAGGAAGTTGATCTCGCGTTGCGGTCACTAAAACGAAATAAAGCGCCGGGCGCTGACGAGATCCCAGCTGAACTGCTAAGATTCGGTGGAACGAGTCTAGTTGATGCCATACATCAATTACTCCTGCGAATATGGGAGAACGAGGAGATCCCAGACGATTGGCGCAGAAGCATCATCTGTCCAATTCATAAAAAGGGAGATAAATTGCGGTGTGAGAATTACAGGGGCATCTCACTAGTTTGTACGTCCTATAAAATTTTGACGAAAATTCTGGAAAATAGAATAAAACCGTACGCAGAACGGTTTCAGACCTGGTCGCTTCACAACCGATCAGCTCTTCTCAGTCAAACTGATACTCCAGAGGTGCTGGGAATACAACGTAAACGTATACCAAATCTTTGTCGACTTCAAGCAGGCATACGACAGTATCGATCGTGGAGTACTGTACAACATCATGCTGCAATTTGGTATACCAGCAAAATTAGTGCGACTGACAAAGATGACGATGACCAACTCCGTCTCACAAGTCAGGATCCAGAATAGACTTACTGATCTATTTGAAACACGCACTGGTTTGAAACAGGGCGATGGACTGGCTCCGACGCTCTTCAACCTAGCACTGGAACACGTTATTCGGGCCATGAATATGGACAACAGCAAGACGCTACTCATCAAGTCGACACAATTAGCAGCGTACGCCGACGACATCAACATCATGTCCCGAAGATTGGCTGACGCAGAAGAACTTCTGCATACGCTCGATACCGCTGCAAAGGAAGTTGGATTACGTATTAACGAGGGTAAAACTAAAATAATGATGCAATCGGTGACAAGGACACCTGCACAACCGAGCATCAACGTGGGGGACCTCAACATCGAGTTCGTGAACAACTTCATCTACCTGGGTTGCAACCTGTCAAGGGACGCCAACGAAACTGACGAAATCAAGCGACGGATACAGTTAGCTAATAAGACTTTTTTCTCGGTTCTCCCCTTAATGAAATCGAAACATGTGCACAGAAACACAAAGCTCCGCGTGTACAAAACCATTATACGACCAGTGCTATGCTATGGCTGCGAAGCATGGACCCTAACTCAAGCCTCCGAAAACATGCTAGACACTTTCGAACGTAAGGTTCTACGGCGAATTTTCGGGGCTGTTTGCGATCGAGATGGATGGCGCATCCGGTACAACCATGAGTTGTATGAAATGTACGATGAGCTGCAAGTCTCGAAAATCGTCAAACTACAACGACTTCAATGGGCAGGGCATGTACAAAGAATGGACGATGATCGCATGCCTAAGAGAGTAATGAATGCAGAACGAGTCGACGGAGCGAGACTGCGAGGACGACCGAGATCTCGTTGGGAGAGCTCAGTAGGTGTGGACGCCGCGCAGCTGCTGGGCTCCCAAAATTGGAGGACGCGGTCACGTGACCGAGATAATTGGAGGACAATGATCCAGGCGGCCAAGGCCCGACGTCGGGCTGTCGCGCCACGATGATGATGATGATTGCTAACATTGGCTGCGTTCTTGCGAACGAACCAGGATTTGACATTTCTCGATTTCTCTTCCATATGCTTTCCCCTCCGGAAAAATATGTGCGGACGATTGTCAATTTCAATGTTCCCCTCCGGACCAGAATACTTTTCCGATTCAAAAAGTGATAGTCGTTCGTACATATTTTACTCAAAGGGGACGGGAAAGCATATGGAGGAGAAATCGAGTAATGTCAAGTCCTGGTGTGCTCGCTGGAGCGCAGTCATTTTTGTATTCCGATTTAGGTCGGAATACAAACCCGGCGTGGTCGAGCTGCTTTTCCCATGGATTAAGGCAGCTCTTGATGAGTGGAATCCATGGTGTGGATGAAACCAAGCGACAGGAAGAATTGGCTTAAAGCTAATTATTTTTGTATGATAGTGGAGAGCGAGATTGGGCCATTTTTGACTTATGCCCGAACCAAAATGAACGCAGAATACAGCAGCAGCGGCGGCGAAATGTCAAATTAGAAAGCATACATTTTCGTGACGCGACCTAGATTGAACGCAGCGGTAGCGACAGGGGCAAAAGCAAATCTACAGGTTGTTGTTGTTGCTGCTGCCGCTGCTGCTGCTTTCTGCGTTCACTCTGGTTCCGGCTTTGGACTCGCAATTACCCACATTATTCTTAATAAGCCTTATACGTTCAAACAATGTCTTCTTTATGCTACTTACCTCTGATATACATTTTGCCATTTCTCAGCCAACTAACCGTCGGCTCAGGTTTCCCCGATGCGCTGCATGTTAACGAAAAGCTCAAATCAAGCGGATTAACTCGCCATGTCGAATTGAATTCGGACGTAATTTTTGGTGGCACTGTAAAGATGATGTACGTTCGTTCGTTAAATTTGTGCTTTTTATTACCTAGAAAAATTGCATACCCGTGACTACCATATTCACTCCTCTTTCCGCATGACCAATCTTGTTGGAAGCTCGACACGTATACTGCCCCGAATTCTTTTCTGTAACATTTTTTATTTTTAAATCGCCACCTTGCAGGATTTCATAGGCACGTGGGTTACGCAATTCTTTTTGTTTGAACGTCCAAGTGATTTCCGGCTGCGAATTTGAAAAGAAAAAATGTAAGCATTAGTTTTTGAGCAATTGCAATTGATACTGTTTTTACCAAAGGATTTCCCTGACTTCTGCATTTTAATATTGCCTCTCGACCTTTCCGAACGCGCATGCCTTCGTCCTCGTTTGGAAGAATTATTGGAGGTGCTGGGAGGGTGGAAAATAATTTCGGATATTTTTTTTATCACCACAAGGATCAGGATAAAATACGCACAAAGATAGTACTCGTTAGTTTCATAAATTTGCTACACCCTGATTTTTTCAGAGAGCAAAGCTATGTCGATAAACTTACCTTGAACCATGAGCACAGTTTCAATAGGTGGTGCTCTGGTTCCATCAAAGTTTAGACATTGATAAATGCCACTGTCCTCGTACTTGGCGTTAAACCTAAATTATTTTAATAATATGTTAGACATGTGGATCTGCATCTGTATTCCAGATATTATTTACACCAGTGTATTTTCAATTTGACTATAACGGGCCTTCGAAACATCCAGGAGCTCATCATTGAAGAGCCAGGTTCGACTTTCGCAAGGTAAACTGATGGTTTGTCCTTCATCGGTAATCAGGATTGTGTTTATTGCAAAATTGGGTCGTATCTACGAAAAACGGTAATTTATTCAACATGCGGATTGTGCTTAGAGAGCGGAACTCACCACGTTAAGTTTGATATCCTTTGTCGTTGATCCCAATATATTCATGGCATTGCAGGTATATGTACCGACGTCATTTTCTGATACCTTTCTAAACCGTAGAATGTTGTCCATGCTTAAATTGAAATAAGGCGGTAAAATCAAAAGGATGGAAAATTAATTTTCTCTAAGAAACATTGAAGACTCTTCTGTTAGCCCAAAAAAAGACAGGGTTGAAATCGTGCAAAATAGTCTGTGATATCTTAACATAATATCAAATTTCAAACTCCTTTTTTACTTACAAGCTTGAGTCTCTAGGTAAGAGCTTTCCGTTTTTGTACCATCGAACTTTTGGTTTTGGGCTACCCATAACAAGACAGGTGAGCATCACTTCTTTTCCATGTCGAACTTTAATGACTTCATCGGTGGAATTATCGGCGCCTTTTGCCACAATACCCTCAATCATTGGCTGGTCTACGAATAGAAGCCAGCGCATACAGCAGTTCTTCTACTTTTTCAAATAGCATACGTACCTGTGACATTAACTCGCATATCTTGATATACAAGTCCATATTTATTTGCAATTATACACTTGTATAGGCTCGTATGATAAGGAGTGAGATTCACCAGGTCAAGATCGAAATTAAAGTTTTTTGAACCTTCGTCCAAATGTCCCTTTACATCAGGTATGTCACTTTCTAAACTTGTCCATGCACTATACACAATTGGACCACATTGGTTACATCTACATTGTAATGTTAAATTCTGTCCTGTTTTCACTTCGTGATAGTAGGTGGAGGTGATCAATTCAGGGGGTCCTTAAAATGAAAAATGGAAATGGTTTCTCTTCAGCCCGTTACTTTGGTTTTGGACGAGATGGTTCTGTCATACCTTTAGCTTCACTGTCGAGAAAAACAGATTTTAAGGCTGGCACGCCAATACCATTAGATGCTTCACAGATGTGAATTCCATAGTGTTCAGGACTGAATTTTTCGATGATTGCGCTTGAATCAGACCCGTCATCTCGGAGCCAGGTGACTTTAGGTTGCGGATTACCAACGGCACTACAATTCAAAGAGACCCGGTTATCGAACTTAATTGTATGTCCTTGAAGGAAGCAGGAAAGATAAAGTGAAATTATTTGATTAGTGTTTCTGTTGGCGGCGGATTTATTTCCATCAATTAAAAAATATACGTACGTTCTTTTGTGGCTCCAATTATTTCAGGACTATAAAAAACATTCAGATATCCTTTGGATGTTTTCGTTTCGCCTAGGAATTCACCTATGCATGTAAAGTCGCCCGTATGAGAACGATTAACGTTTTTGATAGTCAGCGTATTTCCGAAAGTCTTGAAAAAAAGATAAAATACGAGTAACTCTGGATTTAAAGTTATCGTGTGTTTATTTAGTTTTTCTAGCAGCGTGAGATTTCCGGTGTGTTTATTTCCAGAGTTCAGTTTAGCTGCAAGTCCCAAATCTTAAATTATTGTTATATTATACAATATTAAAATAGCAAAAACAAAGTAAATGATCAATTATGTGAGCCAACCAAAAATTGGGTTTATTAAATTATATTGGTTTGACATCTTCGCTAATGAAATGTATCGGTGGAATTTTCTTCATTTGTCTAGAATAACTTATTTTTCTGAACCCTTAGTTGGAGATAGCACATCAACTACTCCCGCACGCCATCGTGTTCAGTTTTGGACAATAGGTCGCATATTTTTTCACGAGTTACCACATTCGTCGGCCACTGATCTACGCCTTGAGATTCTAGTACGCTCACTTGGTCAGTCTAAATTGGAATGGGGTTCCCATTCACAGAACCTCCAGCGATGCAGTTATCGCCCTTCTGCAGTGTGTGTCCACTGCCACTTTCGTCGATTCGCCCTTGATCCGTATGAGCCGGCTCACTTCACAAGTTGCCCGTTGCTAGTAATGGGGCGAGTTGGATTTCCTTTTCTTCCTGACAGCGGCCGGAAACGAAGAACTAAGGCCATTCCATGTACATAAAATACATAGGTCCATTGATTTTGGATTACGTATTAACGAGGGTAAAACTAAAATAATGATGCAATCGGTGACAAGGACACCTGCACAACCGAGCATCAACGTGGGGGACCTCAACATCGAGTTCGTGAACAACTTCATCTACCTGGGTTGCAACCTGTCAAGGGACGCCAACGAAACTGACGAAATCAAGCGACGGATACAGTTAGCTAATAAGACTTTTTTCTCGGTTCTCCCCATAATGAAATCGAAACATGTGCACAGAAACACGAAGCTCCGCGTGTACAAAACCATTATACGACCAGTGCTATGCTATGGCTGCGAAGCATGGACCCTAACTCAAGCCTCCGAAAACATGCTAGACACTTTCGAACGTAAGGTTCTACGGCGAATTTTCGGGGCTGTTTGCGATCGAGATGGATGGCGCATCCGATACAACCATGAGTTGTATGAATTGTACGATGAGCTGCAAGTCTCGAAAATCGTCAAACTACAACGACTTCAATGGGCAGGACATGTACAAAGAATGGACGATAATCGCATGCCTAAGAGAGTAATGAATGTAGAACGAGTCGACGGAGCGAGACTGCGAGGACGACCGAGATCTCGTTGGGAGAGCTCAGTAGGTGTGGACGCCGCGCAGCTGCTGGGCTCCCAAAATTGGAGGACGCAGTCACGTGACCGAGATAATTGGAGGACAATGATCCAGGCGACCAAGGCCCGACGTCGGGCTGTCGCGCCACGACGATGATTGATTTTCCCTGCGGAATATGATCGATGGGATGATGCACCTAGTAGAATCTTACCTTTATGTAGAATAGAACGGCAATCGCCTTAACCCTAGGAAGATAGTCTGAGTAAAATTGACTCTTTCGTAAACCAAATATTTGTTTCTCTCTTTATAAATATCGCGCACCACGCGCTCTGCGTCTTAGACATCCCAGAGTTTTCACTAGACTCACGCATTGCTATGGTAAGTCTCATAGATTTGGAAATATTAAAGGGTGTGAGTCAAAATAACTTTTAAGTGACTCTCGGGACAATGCAATGGGGAGCCGAAGTTTAGATGAAGACCAAATTTTGTCCGCTCTTTTAGAAGATCCCATCCCTGGAGAGCCTAAGAACATACATATTGTGCATATTGTCCCTCTAAAATAGGATGAAAGGCAAGTGTTTCGTGCAGTAAATGCGAAAAAGTCATATGACGGGGTCACAATTTTGGCATGTGTCAAAACTGTTAAAAACTTAATAAAAAAACTACGACAGTATCATATATTTAGTATATAAGTTCAAATTACTGGAATGGACTTTGACATTGACATTTGTCAAAACGGTTAAAAACTGATTTAAAAAAACTACGACCGATGGGTAACTTAGTACTTAGTACATAATTCCAAAACACTAAATAATAATACTATAAATTACTTTTATTATTACTTCACGTATCATAAAAACGGTATATACTTAATTTTTAAATGAGCCTTCTGACACTATTTTACGCACTGTTGCTTTTTTTTCTTCCTCCCCACTTTTTCAACCTGCGTTTGTATCGTCTCACCTGGGTGAGAGATTGTAAGAATAAGAGCAATGAGCGGCAAACAACCCACCCACATTTCAGAGCCTGAGCTGCAGCAAGCTCGTACCGCTGCTAAGCGCGCTGAAAAGCCTGAACTTTGACAGCTGCCAGGTTTAACAGCGGCCGGTAGCTAAGCGCGTTTAGTTGTCAGTCTAATGTCCCATGCTAACGGTCAGTAAAGGGTTTGAGTCCCATCCACGTCGTGGCTATGTATGTGTTGTCTTGCCCCTGTGGTGTGGGGCGTAACAATAAACCACAAATTTCCCGACTCGCCGCAGATATACGGATAAATAGGCAGGAGGTACTATACATGCTAGGAACATGCATCTTTTGAAATCAGTTTATGCTAACGAAACGTCAACTACACCACATAGCTAGGGGCTAGGACAAATAGTAACTTCGACAGTCACTGTTATTGGACCTGCACGGTCTCTTGAGCCCATGGGCACTTTCGGGTTTTCGACTTCGTGTGTTACACCCGCTTAATGGCAAACCCTTCTAAGTTGATGTATCTTCTAGAATCTAGAAGAATGACGCGGCTGCGCTTAACGAGTTCGTGCCTTGCATTGGTGGACGAAACAAGAAACTCTATTTTGCCGTAACTGAAATGTTAATATTATTTACATGTTTTACATACCACGAATTCGTCGGTATTTTGCAATAATCTTTCACCCAACATCCACTTCAAATTCAAACGTCGTTGTCTTGGCAGTACAATGCATTCCATAGTTACATTTTTATCATTTTCTGTAGCCTGCATACGGGGTTTTGTTATTTGAATTTCAAACGGAATCGGAACCACTATAATTAGCAAAAAGAAATGTTCAATTAATTTAAAATTTATTAAGCCGAGACAAACATATGATTTATACCTTTCAAATTCACGCTGTCTTTATCTATGCCGAATTTATTTTCAGCAACGCAAGAATATGTACCGACATCATCAAGCTGTGCTTTATAAAGTATAAGCGAAGTATTGTCCTTATCGCTGAAACGATAGTAAGTTAGTTAATAAACATGTATAAACTAAATATTTAGATTGCCTTCAAGTACCTTACGATTTTATGTCGACTGCTTTCTGGAATTTTTTCAAACTCATTGAAAATCCACTTTATATTGACCGGTTTCGGTGAAATAACCTCGCAACTTAGCGAGGCCATTGTGTCTTCCCCGACCAAAAGTTCTTTTGTTTTAATGATGACTTTTGGGTTACGTCCGTCTATAAAATATCAGATGTAGTATTTCCAGGTCAAGTACACAATTTCCGAGACAAATTTATAAATTTCAACAACAAAACTTTTGTAACAAAAAAAAAAATCGAAATGAAAAAAAAACATGAAAAAAAAATAAATAAATTTCCATAAGTCGATATTCCAGAAAAAACTAACATCAACATAGGCGACCTCAGCATCGAATTGGTAGACGACTTCATATACCTGGCTACTCTACTACTACTCAATTGCCTTAACCTCATGTGGGGCATAGCGCGTCAACTGTTCCATGTGGGTCAGTTGACGTTTCGTAGGTATAAATTGGTTTCAGAGAATGCAGTTGCCAGCATGCACCTCCTGCACACCCATGGCCATGAACGTCGTCGTGGACGGGATTCGAACCCGAAACGCCGGTAGTCAAACATGAGACTGATGCCTCAACACACTGCGCTACCGGTCGCCCCTACCTGGGTAGTAACCTGTCAAAGGACGCCAACGAAACTGAAAATCATGTGACGGAAACAGCTAGCAAATAAGACTTTCTTCTCGGTCCTCTCAATAATGAAATCGAAGGATGTGCACAGAAATACTAAGCTCGACATATACAAAACCATCATACGGCCTGTGCTACGCTATGGCTGCAAAACTTGAACTGGAACCTTACTCTTACTTGAATTTTCGGAGCAGTTTGCGACCGAAATGAATGGCGCATCTGATACAACCATGAGCTGTACGAACTGTACGATGAGCTGGAATTTTCGACAATCGTCAAACTACAATGCACGTTTACAATGGGGAGGACATCTACAACGAATTTACGATGACCATATGCCTAAGAAAATATTCCATGGACGAAGCGAAGCGTCGACGGAGCAAGGCTTCGAGGAAGACCGATAGCTTGTTGGAAAGACTTAGTAGATGAGGACGCCGAACAACTGCTGAGCATCCAAAATTGGAGGACACAGTCACTTGACCGAAATAATTGGTGGACCATGACTCAGACGATCACGGCCCGACGTCGGGCTGTTGCGCCACGATGATAATGAAGAAAAGAAAAGCGACTAAGAAACACTCTTTATGCGATACAACGATTTTGCGCTTTTATGCTTTCGGTTTTAGCAAAATGATTTGTCCGAATCGTATTTGTCAACGTACGAAATTTATGCAATTACTGTACTTACATTTTGTTTTAATCTTAACGGTTTTTCGAGCTACACTTCCGACTCCGTTCGATACTTCGCATATATGGAGTCCATAATCGGCTGGAGAGAACTTTTCAATAACAGCATCGGATGGTGTTCCATCTTCACGAATCCAAGTAATATTTGGTTTCGGATTGCCTTCGGCTAAGCATTCCAAAATAATTGTTTCGTCATATTGCACTAGAAGCTCTGAAATCAGAGGAAGACTTTAGTTAATAGAGTACTTAAAAATGCGAACGAGTTATTCAACAGTGTACCCTCATATCGGGATCCGAAGATTTCGGGTTGATAATATACGGTTAAGTGTCCAGACGAAGATCTTGGTACGTCTCTGAAGGATCCTTCACAAGTGTAATTTCCCTCATGACGTCGATTGACTGTTTTCAAAATAACGGTATCCTCCAAAATCTGTAAAAAAAATTAATTGGTGTGGGGTGTGAAAAAAAAATACCACGGCCTTTCCCTTTGAGGGCCTGTCGTTAAAACCGACAATCAAAGGACAGGATGTGTATGCCAGCAACTTGCACTATCCGAAATCTTTATATGCTAACGAAACGTCAACTATGCCTCGGATAAGGACTGACTCAACGCTTACGACTTTTAGCTATCGTACAATGACAAAGATTGGATTCTGGAATGTGCGTACTCTCCTGGACAATGGATCAGAAGGTCCCCAGAACGCACGATTTCTTCAATTAGAGAGTGAATTTCTGAGGTACAAATTAAATATCTTAAACGTGCCATACACACACCGATCGATCGGCCGATCCGTCGCCCGAAATCGATATCGGCCGATGGATCGGCCTGTGTATGTGGAAATCCCACCGATCGGCCGATCAATTTTGATCTGCCGATATTTTTGTGCGATCTTCGTGCGATCGATCGGTGACGATCGATTGGATAGTGTATGTGATTATCGCAAGTGAATGTCAAATTACCAAATTATTAAATTATGAAATTTCAAGGATTCTTATGATTTAAATGGCACTGCAATTGAAATATCAAATATGTGGTATACGAAAATACCACACACATCCAAATAGTTAACAAAAATGAATCTAGGTTGGATTGGGAGTGAATCATAACCTATTTTTTGAATTGTCATCCGTTATCGCATCGCACGAAAATCGCTCAGTGTGTGTGCAGTGGAGATCGGCAGATATTTTGTGGCGATCCATCGGCCGATCGATCGGACGACGGATCGGATAATGTATGGCGGCTATAAGGAGTTAGTGAGATAAGATGGTGGAACAGCGGAGAATTCATCTCTCCAACGGGCAGCACTGTCATGTTGTACTCCGGTAAAGCTACCGGTAGTCGCCGTGAGTCAGGTGTGGGGCTTCTTTTAACCAGAGCCGCGCGAAACTGTCTCTTATCCTGGGAACCGCTCTCACAGGGTCTTGACCGCCAGGTTCCGGACCAAAATGAGGAACATCTCAATAATACAATGTTATGCCCCTACTGAACCCGACAATGTCTTGGCAAAAGACTCCTTCTACGAAGAACTAAACGCCGTTCAGAGTAAAACACCTAAAGGTGACATTATAATGGTTATGGGTGATTTGAATGCGAAAGTTGGCGCTGATAACTATGGGCTCAGACATGTGATGGGGAGACACGGTCTTGGTGATCGTAATGACAACGGTGAAAGATTTGTAGAGTTCTGCAATTTTCACAGTCTCTTCATCGGTGGTACTATGTTTGAGCATAAGGACCACCACAAAATCAGTTGGTCCTCTGTTGATCGGCGCAGAACACAAAATCAGATCGACCATTTTGCCATTAGTAAAAGATTCAAGAGTTGCCTCCTGGACGTGCGAAACAAGAAGGGTGCCGATATTGGGATGGGAAGAGACCATTATCTTATGATCGCTAATGTTCGATTGCGTATTGCAGCCGTGCGCCGCCCCAGCGACGAAAGATCCAGGCCCCGCAAATTAACACCGCTCGACTAAAAAATCCAGCTGTCTTACAACAATATATAAATATAATGACCATCTTGCGCAAAAAGCGGCTGAGATAACTAGTCACCCAAATAGTAACATAAACGAAAACTGGGATGCCATAAAAAATGCGTACATTGATAGCGCAAATACCATCCTTGGCCCAAACCCGGATTGCCGGAATAAGCCCTGGATGTCCGACGCTTCATGGCAGCGGATTGTTGAAAGAAAGGAGCTGAAAGTTCGTTTGGCTTCAGCATCAGACGACAATCGAAGCAGCATCGAACTCCTTTACCGTCAGAAAGCTCGAGAAGTTCAGCGTAGTGTGCGACGCGATAAAAGAGTTTATGCCAATTCTCTTTTAGCGTCAGCAGAAGAAGCCGCTAGAAGTAACAACTTAAACGTATACGGTGTCATCAAGGAGTTTACAGGTGGTCGTAACTCCTGCCAACATCCGGTGAAAGATAGTGATGGAAAGCTACTTATCTTGGAAGAAGATCAAATGAGGCGGTGGAAAGAACACTTCGCCGCGGTCTTGAACCGTGTAACCTCTGGTGAAGTTCCCCCTCATATAGATAATTTAGCTAACCATCAAAATGTGCGTATACGGTCCACTGCCCCGACTAAAGAGGAAATAGTCACTGCAATTATTGCACTAAAACGAGGAAAGGCCGCCGGACTTGACGGCATCCCTGCCGAACTTTATCAAGCAGCGCCAAGCGTAACTGCCGATTTGCTGCACCCACTTGTTGATAAAGCGTGGAATACAGAGACCTTTCCCACTGAGTGGAAGGAAGGTTTGATCATCAAACTTCCAAAGAAGGGTAGCCTCACAGACTGTAATAATTGGAGAGGCATTTGTGTGCTTCCTGCCGTTGCCAAGATAATAGCTAAAATCGTCCTGGAAAGACTAAAGGCCCACTTAGAAAGCACAATTGATGAAGAGCAGGCTGGCTTTCGATCCGGATTCTCCTGTGTCGATCACATTAACACCTTGCGAATCATCATCGAGCAATGCGCTGAATACGATTCTCCGCTTCACTTGCTTTTCATCGATTTCGAAAAGGCTTTCGATAGTGTGAACCGGGATTCTATATGGGCGGCTTTGCGCAGGAGAGGCATCCCTGAGAAGCTTGTGGCTATTATTAAGGCAACCTATGACGGCGCGAAATGTCGCGTTCTGCATAAAGGTAAGGTGTCGGGGGACTTTGAGATTCGCAGTGGAGTTCGGCAGGGGTGCATCCTCTCACCGATCCTATTCCTCATTGTGATCGGCGATGTGTTGCATGCAGCCCTATCCGGACTCGACAGAGGAATTCAATGGACTTTGACATCTTATCTACAACATCTTGACTACGCTGACGACATATGCCTACTCTCCCACAAAATCATGGATCTGTCCGCAATGGCGTTAGATCTCGAGAGGGAGGCAAGCAAGGTTGGGCTAAAGATTAATACCAACAAGACCAAGGTTCTTAGCCCGCCGTTGCGAAAAAGAAATCCGACACCTATTGCCATCAATATTAATGGGCAGCCTGTGGAGAAGGTGGACAACTTCGTCTACCTGGGTAGCATTGTTGCCGAAAATGGTGGTACGGAGCAGGACATCGCTCGTCGTATCAACCAGGCTAAACGCGCATACGGCATGCTGTCCAAAATCTGGCAGAGCAGTTATCTCAGCATCAAGACCAAGCTGGGCCTGTTTCGCTCCCTGGTACTATCAGTGCTTTTGTATGGGAGCAGTACATGGAAAGTTTCCGTAGGAGTTACCAGAAAGCGGCAAGTTTTCGTCAACTCATGTCTTCGTCGAATTTTAAGAATTTTCTGGCCCGAAACAATATCAAATGAAGAGCTAAGTCGGCGTACGGGTCAGATGCCAATCGACGAATTGATACGCAGGCGAAAATGGCAGTGGATAGGTCACACATTGCGGAAGAGTGATAACTGCATTGCTTTGCTTGCCATGAATGCGTTTTACTAGGCACCCTTCTAAGTCGGTCGCAGCCGACGGTGAAAAATCGAAATGTTCTTCTTGTTGCAAACATTTATTTATTTGCCTGGAATGCCTATCTTTTCGGATGCAAATGCAATGTACATATATATGGAGGCTTTCAGAGTTCTTAAAATATTCCGATGTTTTCGGTAAGGGGACGAAACTACAATAAAAAAAAATATTTACCTGGAGATCCTCACTCTTTATGATGGGTGTTCCGTTAAAGATCCACTTCACTACAACATTTCGATCTTCGGGTGTGATCTTACATTTGATCTCATAGTTTATCTCATTTTCAGTGGCTTTCATTTCGGTTTTCTGTATTTCTATGTTCCAGGGTATTTCCTCCACTGTAAGAATGAGATGTTAAAAAATAGTAAGAAGCGAAGATGATTTTTTAATCGAATTAGTGGTTTAGTTTATAGCCTCGCAGACGGCAATTTTTTTAGTTCGCAGAAAAAAAACACGGCGGTTTATGAGACCGCGCACACAACAAACTAAACTATTTAGTAATCGCTGTGTGCGTGGTCTCATAAAACACCGAGTGTTCTATTTTTCTGACTAAACTATTTTTTTATTTAAACCCCTTAGTTATTTTGCACTTACCAAAAATTTTGACTTTTTCGTGATGCTGACCATAGGGATTTTTTGCATGGCAATGATAACTTCCACTCTCATCCAGGGTAATCCGATAAAAGTCCAAGTGTACTTCTTTATCTCTAGAAAACGTGTGAAAGATATAACGAAATAATGATAATAAAAGGAAAATTCCAAAATATTTCAATCCCATATACATACAATACAATATCACTAGTATCTGAACTCAAGAATTAAAAATTACAAAAAAGTCATCAGTCATCATTCAAGTTTCCAAATAAAAAAACGCATGCATCTTAAATTAATTAGATTGGTGAGACGTAATTTAAGAGCTCAAAGGGGGGCACGTGCCCCCTGTGCCTCCCCTGTAAATACGCCACTGTCTGTATAATTAAGATGGCCGTGCTCAAATGCCCATCCCTATTCACAACTTACTTATGATTCACTCTTCTGCTTGGCGTATCATCCACAACCTTATCCTCGAAATACCAATTTATGACGGATCTCTTCGCCGACGAAACTCTGCACACCAAGTGCACCTCCCCTCCTTCCGTCACTTTTACTTCGCGGGTCGATATTGTCACCTTGGGCTTTAAGTCATCTGCAAAACGTAACCATAGCCATTTATAAGCTGAAGCAATTTAATCGAAATGCACTAACCGCCAGGCACTGTCTCGACATTTGTTAAAACCAAATATTTGACCGGATTGCCGGCCACATCGATACCTTTCACGAATATCTTGAAGGTATCTAGAGGTGGTATAAATGCTTCCGTGACATATATACACAAATCGCTATCACAATTGTCAGGATCGAGAATAGTCAAGGTGTAATTAGCCTTCGAAATCTCACCTCTAGCTGTAAGAATGACCAACTCGGCATGCGTAAATGTGTGATTTCGTTTATTCTTCCAAACGAACACGGAGAGATAGTTTGAAATATCTGAATAAATACAGAAATCTAGAGTGGTGTCTCGAAAGTCAGAGAAGAATTACCTTTTATTGGAACCGGTGCCGTATCGGAATATTCTTCGGGAAGGATGTACGAGAATCCTGCACGCACGTGTATATCGCTTACTCCTGAAATTTTGATGTAGTGTGGCGAACTAGAGTCTGTGTTGATATGCCATTTTCCTGGCTCTGGATCCTTCACTTTATCGATCTGTGCGAAATATGTATTGTAAATATTATTTAATGTGATGCTACTAAATATATGTGAGGATATCATACTTTTGCTGTTGGGATATCCAAAATATGTACAACATCTTTGCTGGTCTTTTCATGGGGATCTTTAAATTCAATTCTGGGATTATTTCCCGTAACAGACGCGACGAGTTTTTTCATTGATCCATCGACGTCAATTCCAAACTTGTGTTTTCCCGGCTTTTCGGAGTATGTTGATTCCAGTGGCATTAATCCCGTATCTAGGACTTCTGCGATACTTCGAACAACCTGAAGAGATAATTGAATACTGAATCCTGGTTTACACCGGAATTTTTTTTTTGTGATGACTAGCTGTTAAACGTACTTACATCTTCTACATTTGATTTACCCACGTTATATACTTGTCCATCGGTTCTTTTCGCCAATGTATTGAAATCTGCAAATTTATCATTGGTGCAGCCTGTTCCACTTACCAGAAAGGATACCTATATTTTTTAAGATGATAAATTTAAATCATTGCGATAAATTTCCAATTGTCAACTTTCTACCGGGATTTTTTTGTCTTTGGCGAGCGTGATTGCTTCATTCAAAAGATGATGGTCCTTAGCATGCGCATCCGTGAAAACAAATAGAGGCGATCGGTGCATGGCGGCGTTTATGCCATTAATAATGCCCTTGAATGTCATTTCAGGGCAATCGCCTCCCCCTGTTACTACTATTCCATCTAATGCTTTAAGTAACTCCTTCGACTCAATTGTTTTAAGGGCATCATCAACTCCTAAAGAAGTGATAAAAAGACATGATTATGAACACAAACTCGGAACTCGTAAAATAGATTCGTGTACGGTAGAATTCCGTCGAGAAAATCAGCTGATTTTGCCATAATTATGGTCTGAGATAAGCTCCACACTTTATGGTTTGGTAATTTGTATGAGACGTATGAGAAAACGAAAATGCTTATCGGTTTGTTTATAGTTTCGATTAATTTGTGTCCCTGTTAGTTAATAAAGAGTTTAATCGGACATTAAGAAAACGGAGCTATGTGATACGAAATAAATCCGGAGGTGAATGTGACTGCAAAAAATGAAATGAATGGTGTCGCGGGGGGTGGATGGCCGTGAAGGACTCGTTCCTGCGGCAGCCGGTTCTCTCTACCGGAACGACCCGCTTTTCGACGGTCAAGACCCACCAAACCCCCTCGATGCATTATTCGAAGCATCGCTACCACAACAACAACAACTGTGAAAGAATGTTCAAAATGACCGCAATTAGTGTCAATGTTCTGAGCGCAACGGACCCTAGATGAAGCGAGCGGAGCGAGCTCTCTCAGCTAGTAAATTATAAATTTGAACAGGGTGGGAAGTAAAAATGATAGAGGGACGCGATAAAGGGAAATTTGAACCGGAAGAATGTAAAGGAGACTAAAAGTTGATATTTACAGAAGAGAGAGGAGGAGTGAAATTCAGAAAACCATTATTAAGCATGTTGAATGGCCCTTTTTATAGGAACACGCTCACTCATTTCACGCATGCAACGTAATAGTACTATAATCGAATACGGAAAAGAGGTTTGCGATCAAGAAAAACAAGAGAACAAAAAGGAGTCGTTACAGCTGCTGAATTAAGACAGTAGGATGGAATGATAAAAGTAATTTTATCGTATCCAGATTACACTAACGTGTCCCACTCACTTGAGTGATTATCTCAAGACATAGGCCCGTTTTTTTAATGTCCGATTAAACTCTTTGTTTACTAACAGGGAGACAAATTAATCGAAGCTATATACAGCCCGATAAGCATTTTCGTTTTCTCATACGTCTCAAACAAATTATCAAGCCATAAAGTGTGGAACTTATCTCAGACCACAATTATGGCAAAATCAGCTGGTTTTCTTGGCGGAATTGTACCGTCCATGAATCTATTTTACGAGTATATTAGTACAGTCTCTCAGCATATTCATTTGCAGCTGAGTTTGTTGCAAATTGTCTTCTATCAAATGAATTTCAAGGAACTCTGTTCTTTATCGCCACTTTCTTCATTTAAATTTGCAAAAGTGAACAGTTCTAGCTGCCAAAATCTCAGCATCCGGTATCAGGTGTTGGGTTTTGGTTTAGGATAATTTTTCAACCGGAAACCAAGAGTTGGGTTTTGTTTTGGGTTAAGAGATTAATTAAAGGCTAGGGGACGATTAGCGTTTATCCGATAAACCGATATTGAGAAAATCAAATTGCGCTAAATGGTAGTTTATTCTTAAGATAAATTTTAATCGGACATTGAGCAACCGGCCCACAGTCACGTATGAAAATCTCAATTAGCTACACACCAACAGCTGATCTTATGATGCATTTAAGATCGTTGTTTGAAAACTGTACTGTGTATCTAATTGAGATTTTCGTGACATGTGGCCGTCGTGAGTCTGGGCAGGAGATCTGCTACCAGTCCGCTCATGGTTATTACGTCGGGGGGTAACGAAATAGCGATTAGCGAAGTAGTGATTAGACGAACAATTTTCGGTGTGAAATGGAAGTGGTACCTATATTAAAAGTACATATACCCGATCCCGGTAGTTGATCATGGACACAGAAAGGCGCTGAACATTTACACGGATGGCTCTAAGATGGAAGCCGCAGCTGGTGCAGCAGTCTACTCGTCGGAACTTCCGTGCAGCCTATCCTACAGACTGCCGAATAAGTGCAGCATTTTCCGGGTGGAGGTGCTTACGATCCAAAAGACAGTCGAGGTGATGATATCATCCCGAAAAAAGGTAGAATCGTCATACATTCGGACAGTCAAGCAGCACTAAAGGCGCTACAGTCTGTTACTATCAACTTGAAGATAGCGCATAACTACCTAACAGCTCTACCTATACAATCACTGGGATCTATGGAACGACTCCAAAGTAACAAAAATATTCTGGAGTTTTTATTTTATGACAATAGGAAAAACAAAAGCCCCTTAGGACTACCCAGAAGCAGTGGGCATACTAACGGGCCACTGCCTGATAGGGGAACACGCGTACAGGCTAAAGCTAAAAACTAGCGATGGCTGCTGGAATTGCCAGATACTAAACACGAAGGAAATTCTAAAGAACCTTCTATGCGGATATCCTGCACTTTCTAGAAGAAGATTAAAGTGCCTAGGAGCTTACTTCCTCAATTACTTTGAAGGAGTCGCAGGACTCAGTTGGAGAAGCCTCTTGAGCTTCATCAATGAGTCAGGTTCCTTCCAGCTAAACAACGTATCGTATCGTATCGCAATGGACCCCAGCGGTCTATGCGGAGCCATTAAGGCTACCACCCTACTTAACCTAACTTTTGTTTACTACTCTGTATAATTACACAAAACGAACATTTTTTTTGACAGGGAATGCATTTTATGTACTTCACAAACCGTAAATCGCGCGAAAACTTCGACACCTACTCCTCCTGCATTTCAAAACGCAGTCTACTTAATAGAGTAGAATTCATGCACTAACCTGCTATCCAGAGCAGCTCATATCAAATTGTTTGCGTAATTATGTGGTCTTAACCTGCTCTGCTCTGCTAAAAAAGACGACTATAGATTAAGTGTGATGACGTGTTATCGCACTTCAAGAAAAATCACCGCCAAATAAAAGTCCAGTGGCCTTCGTTTTGTTCCCTTTTTATTCTTTCGGCGGGGTGATTGTAATCGGGAGGTTATTGTTATTAGTAATATTTGTACTAATTCGCAGCTGAGTCGACTGACACTCTGGCAGCCGACTAGACAAGCGCCAATTCGAATATGACCTGACCTATACGAATATGATGATGATCTTGATAAATCTACACTTATGGGCAGAGTGTAGAGTGTAGTGTTCTAGCTCTATGAAATAATCACTTGTAAAATATTCTAATAAATATAGAGAGTATAATTTGAATAGGTTTTGTGCCCATTGCTAATGTAGAGATAAACTTTCTATAGTTTGGTTCACTAGCTTATACATACTTGGATCGTTGAATCGCACCAGGATGTAATCATAAATGGGATTGTTAACGCGTTTTTCAAACTCGGCCATAATGCTCTTAGCTCCCTGCCGCAATTCCTTCAGATCATCGTGCATTGATCCTGTATCATCGAAAACAAACACTAAACTGGTCTGCCCATCATTCGGGAGACTGCGATCGACAAAACGTCTACGTCGGGAAGTGGTGGTATTCTCACTCCAACTTTCATCAGTCCATCCATCAATATCAGACACTGAAGCACCAACACTAATGCAGTCCTTAACACTTAAAAGAGTCCACAAAAATAGCACCAAACTCACAGGCTTCATTATAAACACTATGGACACGTTTCACTATACCTATCTGGAATGGCACACTAGCGATGAAATACTGGGATTTAAAGCGGTTTCGAAGTGTTTTATAAGACGATTGGGAATTGATAAGAATATTTCTGGGGAAATCCGTTTTTAAGGGGTTTTGAGACGATCATAACTGTTTCAGGTTTCCGTAAGATTTACATTAGTTTTACAATCGGATTTGGATAGTGTTAAAACACCCGTTTTATCACGTTATAAATCGTATAATGAGCCAGAAAGTATAAGGTACAATTAAACTCCACACTTTTCAGGTGGTATCAAGTTGTAACTAGATATTGCATTCGTTGCATATGTTGGAGTTCCTACGGTTCGCAGACAGAAATCGGATGCGCGTTCAATGTCGTTAGCAAAATTCAGTGCTATCGGATTGCATTTGCAGCAATTTCATGCGCATGGTGGCCGTGTGTGTGACTTGAGTTCAATCCTCAGCGCGTAAAAAAAACTGCCTGTGGGTACTACTAGAACTCCCGCAGCGCTCCGAGCTTGTCAGTACAGGAGGTGCATGCTGGCAACTGCACCATTCGAAAAATATATGCTATCGAAACACCAGTAATGCAAGAGATATTGACGCGTCCCTGCCCCTGGAGGGGTCAATGCAATCAACAACTTACAACTAAACTGGTATATTTGAATCGTAAATCAATCCTACGGAAAAATTATACAAATTCTACTTAAATCCTACGGAAAACGGTTGGAAATCTTATAAAACCAAACTTACAGAAATCTTATGAAAAACTCGTCTAGAAACCCCTTTAAATGCAACTCATTTAATTATTGGGAATTTTGCATAGCTACTGGTCGGATGACGCTATGTCCAGTGAAGTAATTTTACAAAGCTGATACGTATGGGTCAAGAGTCGGGCAAAGTAAAAATAAAAAGTCCGACACAGGCAATTGTTTGTAAACTTTAACTTTGGTTACAGGAATCATTTACGGAGGTAACAAACCAACAATGTATAGATCTTGGAAATGAATTATATAAAAACAATTATAATGGATGAATATTGTTGAATGTACGCAATCATTCCAAACTCCAGTGACCTGATTTCGGGGACCCCTTTAACACGTTGGTGGCGCAACTCGATAATTTGATCGGGGGAAACTATTTCGATTGCTCTGTCTTTCGACGCCATCAGCTTCCTAAAACGACTTCAAATCATTTAAAAGGATAAATCGCTCGACTCACTACACCTCCAGCTGATTAATTGAATGCTTTGCCATTAGCTATAAATAACGACAATTTATCTTCTATATACAAAAGAAAGTCGTCCACGTATGTACAGGGTTGGCGTCGTTATCCTTTATCCGATTTGCTTCAAATTTTTTGCAATCAGTTTCTTTACGCTCCACTTGAAATCTGGAAATTTTCCCGGGAAATTCCAATTTCCCATACATTTTGTATGGAGACATGTTTGCCCTTCTATCTCCCTAACCCTACATACGATTTTCCTGAAATTTTTTCCCTTTTGATCCTTCACGCTCAACTTACATGTTCACCGAACCCAAAGTCCAAAAAAAGGACGACCTGCTAACAATAAAGGACATTCTGGTGTCCTTCGAGGAAATATATCCAGTACGTTGCATGTACTTTACTCATGTTCTCAAAGCAATTAATTTTTTATTGTCTCCCATGGTCTCTCCTAAAAAGGACGACCTCTCTTGCCTGAAATGAAAATTAACGTGTCTCCAATTTGCCTGAAATCTTGTCTGTTCTGTCTCTTTACGCTCAACTTGGATACATACCCAGCTCAAACTCTAAAAAAGGACGACCTGGTCAAAAAAGGATGAAGAAATGTTTTTCCTTCCTCCACTTCAATTATCCTACATCCGTCATCGTGGCGCGACAGCCCGACGTCGGGCCTTGGCCGCCTGGATCATTGTCCTCCAATTATCTCGGTCACGTGACCGCGTCCTCCAATTTTGGGAGCCCAGCAGCTGCGCGGCGTCCACACCTACTGAGCTCTCCCAACGAGATCTCGGTCGTCCTCGCAGTCTCGCTCCGTCGACTCGTTCTGCATTCATTACTCTCTTAGGCATGCGATCATCGTCCATTCTTTGTACATGCCCTGCCCATTGAAGTCGTTGTAGTTTGACGATTTTCGAGACTTGCAGCTCATCGTACATTTCATACAACTCATGGTTGTACCGGATGCGCCATCCATCTCGATCGCAAACAGCCCCGAAAATTCGCCGTAAAACCTTACGTTCAAAAGTGTCTAGCATGTTTTCGGAGGCTTGAGTTAGGGTTCATGCTTCGCAGCCATAGCATAGCACTGGTCGTATAATGGTTTTGTACACGCGGAGCTTCGTGTTTCTGTGCACATGCTTCATTTCATTATGGGGAGAACCGAGAAAAAAGTCTTATTAGCTAACTGTATCCGTCGCTTGATTTCGTCAGTTTCGTTGGCGTCCCTTGACAAGTTGCAACCCAGGTAAATGAAGTTGTTCACGAACTCGATGTTGAGGTCCCCCACATTGATGCTCGGTTGTGCAGGTGTCCTTGTCACCGATTGCATCATTATTTTAGTTTTACCCTCGTTAATACGTAATCCAACTTCCTTTGCAGCGGTATCGAGCGTATGCAGAAGTTCTTCTGCGTCAGCCAATCTTCGGGACATGATGTTGATGTCGTCGGCGTACGCTGCTAATTGTGTCGACTTGATGAGTAGCGTCTTGCTGTTGTCCATATTCATGGCCCGAATAACGTATTCCAGTGCTAGGTTGAAGAGCGTCGGTGCCAGTCCATCGCCCTGTTTCAAACCAGTGCGTGTTTCAAATAGATCAGTAAGTCTATTTTGGATCCTGACTTGTGAGACGGAGTTGGTCATCGTCATCTTTGTCAGTCGCACTAATTTTTCCGGTATACCAAATTGCAGCATGATGTTGTACAGTACTACATCCGATTTGCTTCAAATTTTTTCAGCTGTGCTCCTTTCTGCTCAACGTGCATTCTTACCGAGTCCAAATTCCCAAAAAAGGATGACCTGTTGCGAAAAAGGACGACTTGGTGTCCTTCGTGTAAATACATCCAATAGTTGCATGTGTACGTATACTTTATACATCTCCTCAATGCAATTTTTTTTTGTTGTTTCCACTGGTCTCTCATAGAAAGGACGACCTCTTGCCTGAAATGAAAACGCTTGTTCCTTCGATTTGTCTCACATTTTTCTTTCATTTTCCTTCCGCTTCTTCACGCTGAATGTGCATCCTTATCCACCTCAAATTTCCTAAAAGGGACACCCCACTTTAAAAAAAGGACGACCTGTTGCCTGTTGTCCACCACGTTCACCATATTTTCTTCGACTTCTTAAAATATAAAATGCTTCATGTGAAATCTCCATATGACATACAATTTCTATACATTTCACTCGCCGCCAATATTTGCTTGCTCTAAATGGGCTCTTCATTTAAAACGCCAAATTGCTCCCTCTCACACTCGCGCAATGTTGCAATCTTATGTCCCATTCATCTGGGTGTGCAAGGTAGGCCTGTTCGGTACTGAGATTTCAGTACCGGTACTTGATAGTTTCAAGTACCGGTACCACAAGCGGTATCCCGGTACTCACAGGTATTCGTTCAGTACCGGTACTAGTACCGGTTTTTTTCAGTACCGGTATTTTAAACCATGAGCCGGTTTTTTTCAGTACCGGGATCCCGGTACTCAGTACCTGTTCTTTTCAGTACCGAGTCTTTTCAGTATCGAGTCTTTTCAGCACCGAGTCTTTTCAGTACCTGATATTCATGATTGAACACGGCAAGGTGTTGAGAATCTTTTTTTTGCAAAGTATCTTTTGGTGGTGCTTTGGAAAAATATCTTTTTTTTCGCAATGCCTTTGCGATTTGTGTGAATGTGAAATTAAGGGTTTTTGTATGAAAATAGAACTCGTATGTTGCGCAGGTTGTGGCTATGCAATCTAGGATTTTTATATGTACGTGAGGAGAATGTATGGAAAGAGACCAATGTGCTGTAGATGTAGAGTCCTTCGGTGGCAGCAAGGACATTCGAAAAAGGGTATTTTTGGCAGGGAAGCGAAAAATGGAAAATGGGTGACATATGAATCGGGGTGAAAAGGCGAATGTCCAGGAGTAGTGTAGATGGCATTTCAAGTCCTTCGGTAGCGAAAAGGACATTCACGAAAGTCAAGTGAAAAATGGGCAATACGGGTGTCATATGAACCGCGGTGAAGAGGCGAATGTCCAGGAGTACTGTAGATAGCATTCCGGATCCATCGGTGGCGACAAGGACATTCGAAAAAGGATATTTTTGGCAGTGAAGCGAAAAATGATCAACATGGGTGTCATATGAATCGGGGTGAAAAGACGAATGTCTAGGTGTAGTGTAGATGGCATTTCAAGTTCTTCGGCGGCGAAAAGGACATTGACGAAAGTCAAGTGAAAAATGGGCAATATGGGTGTCATATGGATTGGGATGAGGAGGCGAATGTCCAGGAGTACTGTAGATGGCATTCCGGATCCTTCGGTGGCGACAAGGACATTCGAAAAAGGATTTTTTTTGGCAGGGAAGCGAAAAATGGGCAATATGAGTGTCATATGAATCGGGGTGAAGAGGCCAATGTCCAGTCCAGTGTAGATGGCATTTCGAGTCCTTCGTCTACTTGCGCAGCATTTCCTCGAAAATGGTTGTACGGACCAGGACATCGCTCGTCCTATCAACCAGGCTAAATACGCATGCTGTCGAAAATCTGGCAGAGTAATTTTCTCAGCATCAACATCAAGCTGATATATTTTCGCTTCTTGGTACTGTCTGTACTTTTGTATGGGTGCAGTACATGGGAAGCTTCCGTTGGAGTTACCAGAAAGCTGCAAGTTTTCGTCAACTCATGTCTTCGGCGAATTCTAAAAATATTCTGTCCCGAAACAATATTGAAGAAAGAGCTAAGGCGGCGTACGGGTCAGATACTACTACTTTGCCTTAACCCCTAGTGGGGCATAGCGCGTCAACTACTCCTGCGCGCCATCGTACTCTGTTCTGGGCAATAGGGCGCAACTCCCCAGCAGATTTACCCAGCGCGCTACCCTCCTTTGCCACAGATCGTTGCCATGTGATTCTAGGACCTCCTCTTAGTCGGCCTTGGTTGGAAATGGGGTTCCATTTCATGACGAAGCAATGCATTTATCACTCTTCCGCAATGTGTGACCTACCCACTGCCATTTTCGCCTGCGTATCAATTCGTTGATTGGCATCTGCCCCGTACGCCAACTTAGTTCTTCATTCGATATTGTTTCAGGCCAGAAAATTCTTAGAATTCAACGAAGACATGAAAACTAGCAGCATTCTGGTAACTCTTACTGGAACTTTCCATATACTGCTACCACACAAAAGCGCAGACAGTACCAGGGAGCGAAACAGGCCCAGCTTGGTCTTGATGCTGAGATAACTGCTCTGCCAGATTTTGGACGGCATGCCGTATGCGCATTTAGCCTTGTTGATACAACGAGCGATGTCCTGCTCCGTATCATCTTTTTCGGCAACAATGCTACCCAGGCAGACGAAATTGTCCAAAAAAAAGATATTTTCCCAAAGCACCACCAAAAGATACGGTACCAAACCGGGATCCCGGTATTAGGAACAGGCCTAGTGCAAGGTATCGTCTGGAAAATGTTTCGTGTGATTATACAAGTTGTGCTGGTAAGCAGGTGGGTGGTGGTACACGTTGATAATTATGTATGTGCTGCATGAACAAGCGTACAAATGGATCGCCATGACCAAGGTTTATGTGGTTAGGATCGTCAGGAGCAAGTTTCATGTGGTCAAGGATAAAAACAAAAATTGTATGCACTACTGAGGTCTGACCAAGTCCATAAGTTTCATGCGATCAAGGAGTACAAATGGACCGCAAGGACCAAGTTCCCGGTGTTCAAGGATAACAATAAAAAATTGCTCCATATAAAATAGCAATTTACCTGGCTCATATTCTAAGTATTAATTGTCGACAAAATTGATCCGTTGTGTTGACTATGCGATGCAAAGATAGATATGGAGGCCTAAAGTTGGTGTGCATAATTATGACCACGGGGTCTGAAAGGGTTAATGAGATTTTGTATATTTGACCGTTGGAACATAATAATAATAATAATTGTAACATGGTTAAAACGCGCCTGTGAAATAGTAATGGGAATGGGAATATGTTTTAGCTTTTTCAAAACCGAAAAACTACCATGTTGGGTATGGAATTCCACATAACCCAACGTGTGGTATGCGGAGTAATCCACATTGTCCACATTATGTTCCGCCGGCCCTGTTTCAGATTATCGTATTTCGCTACAATTATTGTATCTGTTATGTTTTAACTGATCGATAAGAAAAATACATTATCAATAAAGACATCCCCCAGCTGCCAACGGCCAACCACAGTCCAAGAAGCTTGCCAGAGAACGACTGACAATAAACAGCCAGAAGCAAGCATTTAGCATGTGCTCCAACGACTTATCGCCTCCCAAATGGGGAGCTTTTTCTTAGAAGCATTTTTGTTTTTATTATCTTATGTTGCGCTCCGTCCGCCAAGAAGCTTATCGCGTGTTTCGCTTGACAGTTGCTCGGACAGATAGTGTTTGTGAGTTTCGTTTCATTTTGGAAGTTTTTCTATGAAATTTCTGAATTTTCGATTTGTTTGCTCCCATTCAAAGACCCTAGTTCAGATTTTCTCCAAAACCATGTCCGGATCAAGTGAGTTTTCGCGATTACCGAAAAATGTTGTCCCCGTCCACTACGATCTTGAGATACGGCCGAATTTTGAGAAGCTCACCTTCGACGGTAAGGTAGCTGTAAATCTTGAGGTGAGTGTCGGCGAAATCAATAGGGAAAGTTTTTATGGCGTTATGAGACTCTCAGAAAAGCAGTTTTCAAATGAGTAAATATGTATGTTTTGCCGCCAAAATTTAAGTGTTGACTTGTGGAGTCAGGGGGCAAGAAAAGGGAAGGTTCATTTGTTTATATTAAAGCTTGGCTGGACATTCTTTTTTATATAATAAATTCGATCCATAAATGTACATTTTTCTTCATCGAGTGCATTCTTTTGCGTATTTTTCGAGCCTAGTGTAGGGTAAGAAACACGCTTTAGACAAACAACAAGCGACTTGTTGTTTGTGTAATGCGTGTTCGTTACCCTATCCTACACTCGATAGAAACGCAAAAAAAAACGCGCCTATTATTATGTTGGTGAGAATATTCACTTTAACGTTCTAACTTTTGAATCAAACATTTACCGTACTGTTGAGCAGAAACATTTTCTCTTCAATTACCAAATCATTTAAATAAAATTTCCGATCAAACATTGGACGCATCGTGTAGAATCGGCTTAATACGTGCTCACTTAAAGATTATGGGATTGTAGAGACGACATCAGCATTCAGCATAATACTGTACAGTACACTAAATTCTCTGAAGTGATTGTACTACATATGAACTGATAAAAAGTAAACAGAGACACACGCCCTCTACTCCGGTCCGGGACACCCGGCCGTTCCAGTTTAAATTGGCAGGCGCGAATGATTTTATTTCGAATCTTGGGTTCCTATCTCCAGTAGGATAGTGACTTACCGTACCGACGATAATTAATACCAAGCAAAACCGGCCGGAAAAAAAGTCACTTTCACAACCGTTTTTCTCCAAGTAGCTTCGATATTAGTATGCAGCGAAACCGCTTGGACAAAAGTGGCGGTTAAAAAGTCACTCGAGCTTGCTAGAAGAGAAACGGCAGAAGAAGCCGAATGTACTCTCTACAAAGCTAAAATGCCTATCGATGCATGTAAGCATGAGTTACGCACCCATTATAAAATATTCAGATAAGGATGGATCGGCTCGTACATGCATAAATAGATATTTTTGGGGATATCAGTTGTATGGACTTTGTAAGATGCACAACAGATGTGTCATTACCAGATATGCACATTGAACTGCATCATATTGCATATGTATGTATTAAAATAGGATAGTTAAAGTATCATACATAAAAATAGATAATGATACATAGTATAGGAATAGTATAAATAGATTTAAGAAAAATGTATTGAGGAGAGTTGTAAATATACACTCGTAAGGAAAACATGTTTTTCTTTGCTCGTAATTCATGTCATAATGCTAACACTATACGGCTAAGCGACATCACTTCACTTGTTGTAGAACAAAGCGTCTCGTTGTGGGCTCAGGCTGGTTCGACGTTTAATACCCCACATACACGGAGCGATCCCTCGCCCGATGGATCGCCACAAAATATCAGCTGATCAAAATTATATGGAACTGTCAAAAAAATCGTCAACAATAAGCGCATACACAGGCCAATCCATCGGCCGATATCGATATCGGGCGACGGATCGGCTGATCGATCGCTTCGTGTATGGCACGTTTAAAGTGGGTCGGAACAACACATCCCGTTGGGTTTCACAACGAACTCAGATGCGGTCTATGTGTGCTGTAGTTATTTATGGCAGCCTTTTAACCTTACCTATTATGGATATTGGTATAAACGACTTAACTCTTCGGTTTTTATCATTTCGGGATTTAGAATTTCCTAGCACGTTATTTTATTCGGTGTCGCTAGGGATACTCTTTTCTGTCTGCTATTTTTTCTTTATAAACCTTCATTGCTATATTAATGCAAAAGTTTTGGGAATATCGGCAATCATTAAGCCAAAGTATGATTTATTTCTCGAATGGCAAAGAAACTCTGCAATTAAAATTTGTTTATTACTTTGAAGATACGAGTGTGTACATATCAGAGGAAAAGTTTTAATTAGAAATCAGAGACTTTGTGGATGTGTTTAATTTACAGGGAAGAAAAACCAAGTTTGATGAACATTTATCATAATTTTTTTCTCTATACCTATAGATGTGTATCGTATCCGTTGTCGGAAGAAAGACTTCATTTCATCATGCTCGTGGTGGGATGAGACTTTTGAAGCACATAATTTTTGGTGAAAGTTTGTTTTTGTAGAGATACTCGATTATTTAAAATTGTCGACTGTCCACAGTTTAGTCAAGTCAACTGTAACGGACGGTCTGGTGGGCATCCGGAGATGCCTGTGGGGACGGAGCCTTAGGTAGCATGTTGACCGTGCCGTGAAGGTCGGGCCGTGCTATATGGCGAAGAAAAAGGCCCCTCAACGAGCTAAGCAGCGGCCTATGCTTGCTGTAGCTCAGTTCGGGAGATGTGGGCGGGGTTTTCGCCGCTCGTTGCCCCTGTCCTTTACTTATTAACAAAAATTCATAGGCCTGGGGAAGACGACACAAACAAGGGAGGTAAAAATGGCGAACAAAAAAAAAAAAAATTAGGCGATAAGGATGGAATGGTTGGCAGATGGCTCGCTTGCCCTCGCGTTCGTATTGGGGTCCAGGTGTAATGGAACCCTCGGCCTCTGGTTTCGTACCACCGACAGATCCTTACTCATCAGGTGCTGCCATAGATCTGCAGGTGGAAGTAGCACTACCAGACCATAATATGGTTCGTTACAGGTGGTTCATTACACAACCACTGACCTATTTTGCGAATACGGACGGCTAGCCGTAATAGAAACGTGAAGGAATCATAAAAGACCATCATTCTCTGTCGTCAATGCTCTTGATATTAATCATTAATTTTTAATTAATATTCGTACTTGATTTAATTTCACTCACTCTTCTGTTTCTAGATAAAAGACGCAACTAATAAAATCGTCCTCCACTCGCTGGATCTTACAATCACCAGCATATCCTTCAAAGACAATGCTAACGTTGTCCTTAAATTAGACGATTTCGAGTTGAATTCCAACGATGAAACTTTAACTTTAAATCTCCCCGAACCGGTAGAAGTCGACTCCGAAGGTCATACTAAGAGAACACTCTTCCTTGAATTCAACGGTGATATTAACGACCAAATGAAAGGATTTTATCGAAGCAAATATTTAACTTTGGACTGTCAGGAACGGTATGCGGCAGTTACACAATTTTGCCCAACAGATGCCAGAAGATGTTTTCCATGTTGGGATGAACCGGCCCTGAAGGCGACATTTGATGTTACCCTCATTGTACCCACCGATCGGACAGCACTGTCTAATATGCCAGTCAAGGCCGACACTGAAATTGGTGATGGTTTTAAGAAAGTACAGTACGAGACGACTCCTATAATGTCAACATACTTGCTGGCATTTGTCATAGGAGAATATGATTACGTGGAAGCTAAGTCAGAGGATGGTGTGCTAGTTCGTGTTTATACTCCACTTGGGAAAAAAGACCAAGGCGAATTTGCACTCGATGTGGCCACGAAAGCAAGGATTATTTCGACATTGCCTACCCTTTACCCAAAATGGACTTGATTGCTATAGCGGACTTTCCGGCCGGAGCCATGGAAAACTGGGGTCTGATTACATATCGGGAGGTACGACTACTAGCCGATGCGGAAAACTCGGCGCTTTTGCATAAGCAATCCATTGCACTTACAGTTAGTCACGAAATTGCACACCAATGGTTCGGAAATTTGGTCACCATGGAGTGGTGGACGGACATTTGGCTGAACGAAGGATATGCAAGCTTTACGGAATTCCTCTGTGTCGATCACATATTTCCGGAGAATAATATTTGGACGCAGTTTGCAACCGATATGTATACAACTGCTCTGGAGCTGGACTCGCTAAAAAACTCGCATCCTATTGAAATACCGATAAACCATCCGTCCGAACTTGACGAAATCTTCGATACAATAAGCTATAAAAAGGGTGCGAGCATCATCCGTATGCTCTACAGCTATATCGGAGAGGAGACCTTCAAAAAGGGAATGAATCTATATTTGACGCGACATAAATACAAAAATGCCCGCACTGAAGATTTATGGTCAGCACTGGGAGAGGTGAGCCAAAAGCCCATCTCCGATATAATGTCAACGTGGACCAAACAAATGGGATACCCGGTTGTAGGTATCGATATGGAACAAGATGGCTCTAAACGATTTCTTAGTTTGACCCAGTCGACGTTTACGGTTGGCCAAGCTGGGTCAGAGCAAAACAACTTCTGGCTGATACCGATAATCGTTGGCTACAACGCCGACTCGAGCCTAGTCGAAAAAAGATATTTAATGGATAAGAAATCCATGGAAATTTTCCTGGATAAAATACCGGAAAACGCTTGGATCAAACTGAATTCGGGCAGTGTCAGCTATTTCCGCACCAAGTACAGCGAGGATATGTTAAGGAATTTCATTCCTACGATTAAGGATCAAAAGCTTCCGGCGCCCGATCGACTAAGTCTTCTGGATGATCTTTTTGCGATGGTTTTTGCGGGAAAAATGTCTACGGCTCAGGTATGCCTGATTGAATAACACAAAAGTCGATTGTAATCTGGTTTTCATTTTTCGTAGATCCTGAAATTTATGACTGCCTATCAGAATGAAACGGATTTTACGGTTTGGTCCTGTGTTACGGATTGTTTACGGAAATTACAACAAGTTTTTGCAGAAACGGATGTAAATGAACAATTGAATAAGTTTGCAATTCAATTGTTGACACCAGTGTCTGATAAAGTGGGATGGGTGCCTAAGGCGGATGGAAATCAAATGGAGTGTTTTTTGAGAAGTTTGTTACTGAGTCGATTGGTGTCATTTAATTGTCCCAAAACGTTGGAGGAGGCGAAAAAGAGGTATGTGTTTATCATCAAAAATTCTGTCGATTGAACACAATTTTGTCAGTTTAAATTGACACCATGCACCATCACAGGACGTTGCAATTGTGTAGAGGGGAGAAGGTTCGACTGACAAGTCGTGTAGTGTAGTAACCAATTAGGGTTGACCGAAAAGGGCTTTTGAAACGATGGTCTGTCATTATCGACCTACATGAAGAGGAGCCTTAATATTGTTAAGATATATCCATTACACTTTAAAGTGAACATTTTTTTTTCATTTCATATTGTATTTGTATCTATAAATTGATTCAATATGACTCATTCATCCGACATCAGATTCGATCAGCATATAAACGGTACGACACTTCTTCCGGCTGACCTACGTTCAACATGCTACAGCGCCGCCATGAAGGTCGGAGACGAGAAGACATTCAAGAAGCTAATTGAATTGTACACGACATCCGAATTCAATGAGGAGAAAGACCGAATCGTCCTTGCTCTTGGATGCGCCAATAACATTGACATTCTACGGAAAATAATTGATTTTGCTTTATCGGTAAGACGATGTCGAAAATGTCGAAATTAAGCGAACACTGGAAAAGAAGACAATCGACGTTACTTAATCTTATCAGTGAATTTTCATCCAACTTTTATTTCTACGTACACATACGATGATTTTTGTATTTTTTATCTTTCAGGAGAACGTGCGGAATCAGGACTCGGTATTTGCTCTTGTTGCGGTAGCATTAAATCCGAAAGGACGAAATTTAGTGTGGGATTACTTCAAAAGTAATTATGGCGTATTTATGGAAAGATATACGGTTAGTTGTAATTATCTCAACGAAATCGCAGTTGAGGTTCTTGTGGGAAGGGTGTTATGTCTTGTTTTGGGGGTTTTGTAGTGAAAACAAAACCCTTATAAAATCGGTTAAATATTTGTCTGTCCGTCTGTCTGTCCGCCTGCTTATGGAATATCTCACGGACAGCGAAGCTACACACACATAACATTTGGTATGAATTTGTAGAAATGTTATAATTCGCTGGAGAAACGATGCATCGTAATAGCCCAACTTTAAAGCGGGTGTCCCATAGATGAGAAATAAAGGTCTGGTACCTATAGGCAAATGGTGAATCACGAGAAAGGTAACGCCGAGTACATTCCACTTTTAATGTTTTTATTATTTATTGCGTTTACAAACCAGATCACCCTGCACGAGCCCATCTTGTTGCTCCATAAAAATGTCTCTTCTAACTTCCCGCTCAGGCAAGCCGTTTTGGCATCCATTTGGTGGACTTCAAAATCTCATTCCACTGCGAGTGCCAGCAATACTCGCAAAGTGACAATCTTGGCTTTCGGCGAGTACATCTTGTGGAAATGTAATTCTTCTGTTTTAGTGAAGCCACGGGCCACTAGTCTTGCCTTATATAACACCAAATGACCAGTTTCGTTTCGTCTGCGTGAAAACACCCCCCACCGGAGCCATGGAAAACTGGGGTCTGATTACATATCGGGAGGTACGACTACTAGCCGATGCGGAAAACTCGGCGCTTTTGCATAAGCAATCCATTGCACTTACAGTTAGTCACGAAATTGCACACCAATGGTTCGGAAATTTGGTCACCATGGAGTGGTGGACGGACATTTGGCTGAACGAAGGATATGCAAGCTTTACGGAATTCCTCTGTGTCGATCACATATTTCCGGAGAATAATATTTGGACGCAGTTTGCAACCGATATGTATACAACTGCTCTGGAGCTGGACTCGCTAAAAAACTCGCATCCTATTGAAATACCGATAAACCATCCGTCCGAACTTGACGAAATCTTCGATACAATAAGCTATAAAAAGGGTGCGAGCATCATCCGTATGCTCTACAGCTATATCGGAGAGGAGACCTTCAAAAAGGGAATGAATCTATATTTGACGCGACATAAATACAAAAATGCCCGCACTGAAGATTTATGGTCAGCACTGGGAGAGGTGAGCCAAAATCCCATCTCCGATATAATGTCAACGTGGACCAAACAAATGGGATACCCGGTTGTAGGTATCGATATGGAACAAGATGGCTCTAAACGATTTCTTAGTTTGACCCAGTCGACGTTTACGGTTGGCCAAGCTGGGTCAGAGCAAAACAACTTCTGGCTGATACCGATAATCGTTGGCTACAACGCCGACTCGAGCCTAGTCGAAAAAAGATATTTAATGGATAAGAAATCCATGGAAATTTTCCTGGATAAAATACCGGAAAACGCTTGGATCAAACTGAATTCGGGCAGTGTCAGCTATTTCCGCACCAAGTACAGCGAGGATATGTTAAGGAATTTCATTCCTACGATTAAGGATCAAAAGCTTCCGGCGCCCGATCGACTAAGTCTTCTGGATGATCTTTTTGCGATGGTTTTTGCGGGAAAAATGTCTACGGCTCAGGTATGCCTGATTGAATAACACAAAAGTCGATTGTAATCTGGTTTTCATTTTTCGTAGATCCTGAAATTTATGACTGCCTATCAGAATGAAACGGATTTTACGGTTTGGTCCTGTGTTACGGATTGTTTACGGAAATTACAACAAGTTTTTGCAGAAACGGATGTAAATGAACAATTGAATAAGTTTGCAATTCAATTGTTGACACCAGTGTCTGATAAAGTGGGATGGGTGCCTAAGGCGGATGGAAATCAAATGGAGTGTTTTTTGAGAAGTTTGTTACTGAGTCGATTGGTGTCATTTAATTGTCCCAAAACGTTGGAGGAGGCGAAAAAGAGGTATGTGTTTATCATCAAAAATTCTGTCGATTGAACACAATTTTGTCAGTTTAAATTGACACCATGCACCATCACAGGACGTTGCAATTGTGTAGAGGGGAGAAGGTTCGACTGACAAGTCGTGTAGTGTAGTAACCAATTAGGGTTGACCGAAAAGGGCTTTTGAAACGATGGTCTGTCATTATCGACCTACATGAAGAGGAGCCTTAATATTGTTAAGATATATCCATTACACTTTAAAGTGAACATTTTTTTTTCATTTCATATTGTATTTGTATCTATAAATTGATTCAATATGACTCATTCATCCGACATCAGATTCGATCAGCATATAAACGGTACGACACTTCTTCCGGCTGACCTACGTTCAACATGCTACAGCGCCGCCATGAAGGTCGGAGACGAGAAGACATTCAAGAAGCTAATTGAATTGTACACGACATCCGAATTCAATGAGGAGAAAGACCGAATCGTCCTTGCTCTTGGATGCGCCAATAACATTGACATTCTACGGAAAATAATTGATTTTGCTTTATCGGTAAGACGATGTCGAAAATGTCGAAATTAAGCGAACACTGGAAAAGAAGACAATCGACGTTACTTAATCTTATCAGTGAATTTTCATCCAACTTTTATTTCTACGTACACATACGATGATTTTTGTATTTTTTATCTTTCAGGAGAACGTGCGGAATCAGGACTCGGTATTTGCTCTTGTTGCGGTAGCATTAAATCCGAAAGGACGAAATTTAGTGTGGGATTACTTCAAAAGTAATTATGGCGTATTTATGGAAAGATATACGGTTAGTTGTAATTATCTCAACGAAATCGCAGTTGAGGTTCTTGTGGGAAGGGTGTTATGTCTTGTTTTGGGGGTTTTGTAGTGAAAACAAAACCCTTATAAAATCGGTTAAATATTTGTCTGTCCGTCTGTCTGTCCGCCTGCTTATGGAATATCTCACGGACAGCGAAGCTACACACACATAACATTTGGTATGAATTTGTAGAAATGTTATAATTCGCTGGAGAAACGATGCATCGTAATAGCCCAACTTTAAAGCGGGTGTCCCATAGATGAGAAATAAAGGTCTGGTACCTATAGGCAAATGGTGAATCACGAGAAAGGTAACGCCGAGTACATTCCACTTTTAATGTTTTTATTATTTATTGCGTTTACAAACCAGATCACCCTGCACGAGCCCATCTTGTTGCTCCATAAAAATGTCTCTTCTAACTTCCCGCTCAGGCAAGCCGTTTTGGCATCCATTTGGTGGACTTCAAAATCTCATTCCACTGCGAGTGCCAGCAATACTCGCAAAGTGACAATCTTGGCTTTCGGCGAGTACATCTTGTGGAAATGTAATTCTTCTGTTTTAGTGAAGCCACGGGCCACTAGTCTTGCCTTATATAACACCAAATGACCAGTTTCGTTTCGTCTGCGTGAAAACACCCCCTTGAGAGTAACTATTGAGCGATTCGGCGGACGCTCCAGCAGAGTGCACGTCCCATTTCGACCTATCGAGTCCATTTCTTCGTGAATTGCCCGCATTCACTGTGATGTATCGTTGCATTTAATTCAGCTCGACCAGGCCAGGTGGTTGGTATTCCGAACTAAATCGGAATACGCCCCTGGATACAATGTTTTACTGATAATTTAGTATATATTGTAATTACAACATAATGTTATACAGTACACCACGATCGATACTGTCGTCTACTTGCTTACAGTCGGCAAAGATTTGGTACACACCAACGTTGTATTCCCACCACTTTTCCAGAATTTGCTTGACCGTGAAAAGCTGATCAGTTGTAGATCGTCCAGGTCTAAAGCCGCCTTGACTTCTTGTTCAGCATTTTATTCTATTTTCCAAAATTTCGCTCAGTATTTTGTTGGACGTGCAGACTAGTGAGATGCCGCTGTAATTCTCGCATCGCAATTTATCTCCCTTTTTGTGAATGGGACAAATGATGCTCCTGCGTCAGTCTTATGCGGATAAATTTCCAACACACATAGTAAATTTAAAACTCAGTTTAATAATCCTTACTATTTTTCACCGTTTCTTTTCAGAGTCTCTTCCTGAAAACACGTCTGACTAAATCCATTACCGAAAACTTTACAACAGAAGAACAAGCCGCCGAGGTGGAGGACTTTTTCAAAGAACATCCTTTCCCCGGTACTGAAAGGACTGTTTCTCAGTCTGTGGAATTCATACGATTGAATAGAGCCTGGCTAGAACGGGACCTTGACAATGTGCGTAAATACTTTGAAATACATGTTGAACAAAACTAAGGCCCCGCTATCCGAGAAATGTGGAACTTAAAAAGTCCAGTCTCCAGTCTGAATAAATGAGCTACAAGAGCGCAATCTCTTAAACTTGGCAGCATTACATTTTATTCCACATAATTCTCCTAAAGCTTTCAGGATGCTCCAGGATATTACCGAACTCCGGCAGAGTCGGATCTAACCGCGATGCCTATTTAATACAAACTGATACAAGACAGGCTACAGGCATTTTGTATCTGCAATTGAACCTTTTGACGATTGTATCTCTTTGTAATTTATCACGAATCGTTGTATATCAATGATTTATAGACTGGTATTGTTAAGACGCAAGTAATGTGGTTGCCGGAAGATTTATGAAGTGGAGTCCGATGGATGGATTTGGTCCAAGAAACGTGCCGGCTGTGGAGCACTCAATTTCCGGGTATCCGGCGGTCCGGAATGTCGGCAAAGGACCCACATACGAGTATTTCGGATTTGTGGCACTGAAATGGTGGTGTCACGTGGCATAATGACTATCCATATCGATAATCAATCAATTGTCAATCGATATATTCAGGAGATGGACGCGTTTATCCTAATTTATATTACTGCTGACTTTTTCGAGATGATGCTCGATGGACCGAAGTTCAATCGGAATAATCCAAAGGGCGTTTCATGCCCGGATTTTTCTGAGATTATTCATTTGAAGAAAAGGGGCAATTGATAGATGCTTGGGGGATGCTATGGGTTTTTCAACTCGAAAAACTATTGCCTTAAAACTGGAGTGAGTCGTAATGGAAATAAATGAATGTGAAATAAAAAGGATATTGATTTCTGATTGATTGTTTTTCCGTATTCTGTATAGGCATCGACATTTTTTTTTAAAGAACGTTCAACATATAGTAAAATAGGTTGGCAGGTGAACATCTAATGGTTGGAGCTCGTCTAAGACGAGAAAAAAGCCTATTCCTAACCAAATCGCCAAAATTCAAAACTTAGTTCTCTAATCGCATAAAAAAAGCAAATTGACGCCTATACAGGTAAATACGTTCCATTCTTTCTTTTCAGAAAATCTCAGACCTACATTTAATCCGACAGATTTTCAACCTGACGAGCACTTATTCCGCATTATCATCGTGTCCGGACTTTAGTTAACATTTTCAGTCCTCAATAAAGACAGGATATTTGGTGGTTTGCGGTTCGTCTCCTCTGTAGGGATTATGGTGAAAGTGGTTCATTTAAGTAGCATTCTTAATCGCTGTACCGGACGAAAAGTTTCAAACTGTTGAATAAGCTGGCTGATTTATGAATGGGTTTTAAGTTTAATTCATTAGAAAATCCCGTCGTCTGGTTCGACTATTTAAATACGCTTGGTGGTTGTTAAGTGTTTCAGGACAAAAGTGTACGTTGGTGAAGTATGAGAATTTTTTATGAGCACAATACTCACTCACTCACAACATACAACATTGAATATGGGTTTTAGAGGGGGACTATGCTTTACTATATTCTTATAGGATGTGTAATGGACGTTTTGGTGGGCAACCGGAGATGCCTGTGGGTACGGAGCCTAAGGTTGCATAATTGACCGTGAAGGTGGGGCAGTGCCATCTGGGAAAGAAGTAGGCCCCTCAACGGGCTAAGCAGCATCCTATACTTGGTGTAGCTCAGCTCGGGAGACGTGGGCGAGGTTTTCCCCGCTCGTTGCGCTTGTCCTTTACGTATTACCTATGGACAATCCCATTTCGATAACAGCATCCAGAACATCAGCACAACAGTACCCCTCACAACGTTGAGCATATTTTCAATTAGCGAGTTTTATTTTTAAAAAAACGATAAAATTACAATATTTAACCGCAAAGTCCATGAATTTTATAATTTGAAATTAAAACACCTTATTGACTTTGTCACTATTAATAGCATAACACACACACTCATACTTGAATTTAACATTACCACGGCATATGAGAAAGAATCCTTGAACGATTATTTCATGAACCAAACACAGAAACGATGTTTAACGAAAATAATATTTATTTCGCCGTGCCCGGCCGTGTAGGCGTATTCATACATAATCCAAACAATGGCATCGATATTACTCGGTAAATAATGTTATGGAATATACTCGTACATCGTTGCCAATCCTTTCAGAATATAAACGTCACAATACTACGAAGACAATCGTTAAATGTCCCCTTTACAAATGCCTTCAAATATTTACCCTACAAAGCTTTAAAACGCACTCAGGTGAGTTTATCGAGATCGTTAAAATTTTACTATGCCTAATTAAAGTCTACTTGCATATGATGGTTGATGTACGACGTTCTTTGAGGGTAACGATAATTGCGTTTAGAAAGGATTTATAGTCATTTTTATTACACCATAGGACTTTGAGTTCTAGTACCACGGTATACGTGTTTAAACCATTAATATGCGTGTTATTCTTATTTTAAGTTAAAGAGACTGACAAACAATTGTCGTCTCACAGGATTCTGCTAGAGTTTTTTTTTTGAGAGTAAAACCAGTTTTCGCATGAGAGGTAAACATTTACAATCGCACTCTTGTAAAGTACTGTAAGCATCTTGTGAATTTCCTACACGCGTTAAATGGTGCATTTATGAGAGTTATTTTCATCTCGTACGACTACTTCAAGTCTTCTTAGGAGAGCTATATAAGTTTCATAAGGAAACTATTTGACTGTTTATGAGATGAGAGTACATTCCATTTCGCATAAGGGCACGCACACACGGCAAACTTTTTAATTCGCAGAAAAACTAAATAGTTTAGTCAGAAAAATAGAACACACGGCGGTTTATGAAACCACGCACACAGCAAACTAAACTGTTTAGTAATCGCTGTGTGTGCGGTCTCATGGTGCTGGAGAGAGGGAGGACTTGTGAAAGGAAAAGACTGAGGGTTAAATCACTCCAAAATTCCTTTATTACAGTCTTCTTTTTATTCAAAAGGTATGCGAACAAAAGGAAAAGAAAAAATGATACAAAGTATCTACACTGCATGCAGATACATCGAAACATGGATATGCCTTTGGCTACCGACTGCGTGGAACCTGTTGTGTTGAAGATTTTGACGTAAGTTTTATAAAGATCCCAGTATAGTTATACTGAATGAAATCATTCGACAAAACACATCCCACGCTTTCGGTAGGCATAAGACATATCCATGTTCCGATGTATCTGCATGCAGTGTAGATACTTTGTATCATTTTTTTGATTTAAATCTTCTATCCAAAGATTTAATAATTTTTCCATTTCCTCCATATTAGCACTTCGCGATTTTGTAATAATAGCACATGATTTAGAAAAGCCCGCTTGTGCACTTGCTCGAATTTTTTGGGCATTCTTTATAATCGAATGCACAGTTGTGCGTTGTAAGTTTAAATTTCGTCCAACCGACGTAACCTTTTCACCGGCGTCTATTCGTCTAAGAACTTCCAATTTCTTCTCTCATGTCAGTGCTTTCCTAGCTTTTTTTGTTTTTATGCCACTAAGATCTTGACCTACACGTATTGCACTCATTTCAATTGATTTTAAACTCGTTTACAATGTACACACACACGACGATTGATTTATCGTAACTAAAATCGAAACAATAACATACGCTGAAGACAAACTACTCGTAAGCACGACAAAAACTAACTTCTAATATTCCAGGAATTCCCTTTTCTCCCCCCTCCCTTTTCTCAATCCGTACCCTGTGTGGAGAAATGATCGAAAGGCGAGCAAATATAGCAAAATATTTGTCAGGAAAATGAAAACACTTCTGACCAGTAACACTGTTTTTTACTAACTACATACTGGGTCTATGACTAAAGGGGTGATATTTATATCACAGTTACAAGGTAAAGGGCGGAAAAACCTATTCCATGAGTGCCATCTTATAGCCTGCTGTAAACATTGTTCTTAAATCCTATCATATTAGCTACGAGTATGTTGCGTTGTAACTAGGACCCTCAAATATGAACTGTTTTTTTTTCTGATCCGGTGGAGTGACGTAAGTGCGATGCAAAGTTGTCGTAAATCGAGTCGCGAGGTGGGAATTACTGAACGACTTAAGTGCGAATCGACTTAAATCAAAGCGACTTAAATCGGGGTATTCCTGTAGATACTTTGTATCATTTTCAAGACATACCGTCCCGCATAGCGTACAGGAGAATACAAATTAACCCAACCGTTGGCCCGTGTGTGGATCAAGCGATCATACACTCTACATATTTACATATATGCGCCTGTGCTTCGTTAGTACGTCAATCCGCGATCGATCGCGTCAAGCCGCGATCTAGCTAAACACACTTACTATTAGATACTTAGATAGTACTCGTCTAAGTCTAAAGACGGTAAGCGCGACAACACAATTTTATTGCATTAACGTTTACGTTATCCGCGCTGCACAAACTGCATCATCTGCACTATTCTCCTCACTAAATCAGAATTGTGCACTGTTAGTTGATATATCATCGATCGTGATAGAACGCGGTATGCGCGATACAAGTACGGTCGTAAGTTCCTTACATTCACGGGAAAAGCACGTTGGTGACCTTAGTGACACTGATTTCATTCGGCTGAATGGGATTGGCCATCACAAGAAAGGGGTGGATCCGCCGCGGAAGTGTAGTCCAAGGTCCGTGGAGCAAGCATCTCTTTCGCACTGTCGCCGATGACGAAGCCTGCATACGAGTGTGTGTGTATGTGTGTGTGTGTGAAGTTGAAGCTAAAATATTTCCCGACCTACCCCAACGATTTTCTTACTGAGTCAGGTTAGTGACTAATTGATGAAAACAAAAAGATTGCTGTGAAGGAGGAGCCATAGCGCTGTGCACGAGTGAGGGAGACAGGTTGTCTGGATGTGGCTGGTGATGTGAGCAGATTTGAATCACGAGGGGATGGCAGTTGAATGATGTTGACTTGTTTTATGGGTGCCTGGTTGTTTAGTCAGTTCATGGTGCGAAGTTTTTCGATTTCCGTGAGTTCCCTTTGATGACTGACTCGGATTGACTGAGGATCGGCCACTACATTCATAGAACTCGGAAAAATTTTCAATGGGCTTGTTTCCTCTTCTGACCCCCGAGTAGAAAAACAGACATTTCGTGTGACGGACAGATTTTTAGGATGACCCCCAGCTATAAGACATATCCATGTCAAAAAAAAAAAAAAAATGAAGAAAGAACAAAGATTGGATCGAGCAAATAGACATGTACAAGAAAAATTTTAATTTTTAAATAAAGGCAAACATAGTAAAAGTTATAGGACTCTCCCACTAGAATCTGCAACGGCCGTTGAGGTGCTAGCACTGGAACAAATTTGTCTTATTTATTACAATAACAAAAGAAGAAAAAAACAACAGGAAATTACTCGATGCAGCAGTATTGCCGAGAGATCGCAAAAGAAAAGTAAGTTAAGCTGCACAAAAGAAATCTAATTTTTTTTCATGAACGTCGAATGGCCTATAAGTAGGCAAGACGAGCGATATCACTGATGTACAGCAAGAATTTGAAAAAGTCTCGCGAGGTCAAGATGATGATTTTAAAGCCAAACATTCGCGCAAAGTTCTAATTGAGCTTTGGAGCCATATGCCTTGTACCGTATTAAGCATTTTATAGGATGTTTAGACTGAGCCAAAACACATGTTTTCGGTCCAATTTCGTGTTTTCAGGCGAAAACGACCTCGAAATCATCTCGTTTTCCATACGATCTGACAGAGCGAAAACATCTCGTTTTCCGTGTTTTGCACAAAAACACGACCGAAAGGAGGATTGACAGCAGTTGCGCGGAAAAGTGCGCCTTGACAAATATGATAGTACAATACATGCAATATTCATTTCTTACTGCGAGCAACATTTTTAGATGTTTATCTTCCACAGACAATGTCCCCTGTTTTTTTTTTATTTTCAGACTGGAAAGTAAACAAACAAACCGTGGCGATTGAGCGGCGAGTTTCTATTTGAGACTTTGAATTTTTAAACCGCGTGGACAGCCGCCGCGGTTTGTAGAGCTATGGATGCATAAATCGCTCGATTCACCGCGGCGAAATTACATTTGAATACAGTGTAAACACACATTTTCGGACCCTCTATCATCCGGAACTTTTGAGCACATATTCAGGGGGCTGTTCCCAACAATTTGTGCAAAATTTCAAAACTACACGATTTATTTTTCTTAATTTCGTTGCCAGCCTATGCAGGGTTTAGATTCGATTATACCCGAGTTAAAAAAAAAACTGCATTTTATTCTAAAAACTGATTTATTATCTTAAATTGATAATTTTTTAAATACTCATGGTCATGCATGTAGGTTTTGCATAGATATTACTGACACAATGTTGGGATAGTGTGATTTAAAATTAGCCATTAAAACTAAATACATGTACTAGCCTTGACCAGGCATAGCTTGCGTTGTGCTTCCAATATTATGTGTAATATAAAAGAAACAAAATCAAAATGAAATGTTCCCAACGTGAACTACGTCTACAATGTGGTTATGATATCGCTTCCTTCTTTCGCAGAAGTCGATGACGCGACACCTGAGTAACTCTTCATGTTTATTTCCATAGCCTGTAGCGCGCTAGAGACATGATACAGATTCTCAGTAAGCAAATTGTAAACTTCGCCCAACTCTTGCTCGGACTTGGACACAATGAAACCATCTGAAACGAGAATCCATAAAAGGATTCATGTCAAAATTAAAGTAAAATTAATTATATATATATGCTTCTAACCGCTCTTATCTCGAATCAATCTCTGCGCATAAATATTCAATATCGTGCTGAGTTCATCGTTCGAGTGACTATCGTAGCTGCCCGACAGCGAGAGCATTCCCGCGCCGACAATGGTCAAATTCAGATTCGAACCCGATAGCTGAGACATTCTTTTAAACTGTCGGACATGTGTAATGGCAGCTGACCACTTCTGATCATCAATAAGCTCGCAAAGTGCATTCTCGAACTCGGCATTAGTCAGTGGTATACCAGGCGATGGAGTGGGCGTGTGTTCGCCTTCCGTTGATGTGGACGTATCCAGCGATTCCATTTCAGCATCATCGATGGAACGTAAAAGAGCCCCTCGTACCGCACTATACGATTCCGATATGTCCTGAAACTGTAGGAAATCGAACAGCTGAATACATACATGAAATTTATGCAAAAGCAACATTAATTCTACCTTCTCACTGTGCTTTAAATTATTCACCACACTCAAGGCTATCTTATGATTCGATTCAATAAGAAGCAAAAGTTGAAACATTAATTTGTAGATGGCACGTCCTAGATCTAATAGAATTTCAGCCGTGGCTGGATCGAATAGGAGGAAACCTCCACCACTGGCGCCTTCCTGCGATGAATCGACATCACTTAATAAAGCGAATTTGCATGACGTTTTAACCGAATCCAAACACTGCAAAGAATCAAGGACGCAAGTTATGTTGATTAGTTATAGTTAAAGGATGGAAAGACGAAATCAAATTATCATACATTACCTCGAGAACTTGATCTTTGCGGTCGAAAAATGTTTCCAAATGCTCCTGAACTTCCAGCACGTTGAATCGTAGTGTTTCAAATAGACGAGGAGTGGTCGGTTGTGAAGGACTGTACCAGATGCGTGGCGGATCCGATTTGGTAGAAAGCAATTCAGACAGAATGGCAATTCGATTGCCAAGTTGAGTGCCGATTCCAGAGAAATATTTACGAGATTCATGCGATACGGATATTGATTTCAACGAGAGTTCCTTTATTAGACGAAATAGCTGATACAGTAGTTCGGGTGCATGGGCTGACGGTTGATTGACGAGAAGCAATTGCAATTGTTTGCGCCAATTCTCTTCGCCTTCGTCTCGAATGGGTGCCCGGAATACACTCAGACCCGGAAGATGCGGCGAAGCGTTACACGGCGTTATATCACCCAAATCACCGGCACTAGAGCCGCTCGTATCACTTCGCGATACGGAATCACGTCGATGGCGTCTCTCCCGCAAACTGAGCGATGTGGGCGGACCCACGAGGAATGGCGACTTGGAGAACGGTTGTCTATGGTCTTCGTCAATAGGCGACTCGGACTCGGCCTCTTCATCCGACGAATCATCGGCCGTTTGACGTTTGCGTTTATTCAATATCGGCGTTTTTTCACTCAGGCTCTCGTCCAATGTAGAGTGAGCCTTCGAGCCGGTTAGCGGTTCACTATCCCCACCTTCCGATAGTGGACGACGTCGTACGCCCCAATTGAAATTGTCCGTTGATTCACCTTCGATACTTTCGCTTTCGTACTCCAAGAAATCAAAGTCTTTGAACACGCCAAAATCAGGCTGACCTTCATCGCGGCGTGACCCACCGCTCAAATCACCCTGTGGACCGGACGTTTCTTCCGTACTGGACGCTGCCGACGATTGACGCTCCATCAAATCCGATGATTGGCTAAAGATGACCTGAATGGTGAAATTTGATAAAAAGAAACGGATGAGAATTAGTAAGACTGGCATAAAATGGTTGCATGAAAAGATGACATATTCACGTTAGGCTTACAGTGTGACTAGTGTGCACCGATCCTGAGAAAGGAGACATGCAAAACGACTAAAAACAAATTAGTTCATGCAATCAATATTATCGTTATGCAAGAAAATTTTGAAAAAAATAAAAATTTCGTTGTACACATTAACAGAATCAAAAAAGAAAATAACAAAAAAAAAAACAAGATTTTGGAAGATAGTCAACTAATCTACACATACAGAAGTGTTCATATCAAAAGAACATGAAGATTTAAGAGTATTGATACGTATTCACAAAATCAGTGGACAATGCACATTTAGCCGAATCATTTATTAAAGAGAACATGGAAACTGAAAAGGTTCGGATTTTCATTTCAGTGGAAAATGGAAAAAAAGCATAATAAATTTACTCACTGGCACACATCATTCGTTTGTAATATGAACGTTATTTGAGCTTGGCTCAAATGAGGACGGAGGCCGAGGCCTTGATCGTTCAGACCACTCCGGACACCTAAGTATCAAAAACTCCTCAGCGAGTGACCAAGAGTGACGCGCGGCCGAAACAACCGAGTAAGCCCCTAGCAAAATCGATACAACAAAAGAATACTGGCCGAGGAACCCCCAAGCCGTCTCTGCAACTAGCACGGGAGCCTCACGATGGTGATGAGGCCACCCCCCAAACCTTGGGTTTGGCTGAATACCCGATGCGGCGCGACTATTTCGTAGCGGCCGATGGTCGGTAGGCCCGTAGCCTCGAGCAGAAGTGCCGTGTGACGCTCTTACCGGGAAAAACGATTTTCGCAGCGGTTCAGTGAGCGTGCCGCTCTGCGGTTTAGAGGGAACATTCCACCTGGACTCGGAGCAGTGTCGAGGTACACGAGCCGGTCGATAGATATTGCCTTTATGTAGTTTCTTTTTTCTTTACAATTTTTTTAAGGTCGTGGAACCTTGGTACCTTTGCGTGTGTTGTCTTTTTATTTAGGCACGAGGTTTTCTTTTCAAAATGATAATGGTAAAGGGCGGCGAGAGGACAAAAATCCCGCCCATATCTCCCGTCACTGAGGCACAGCAGCCTCGTGTCGACGCCTTCAAGCTAAGTAGTTTTCGTCAGATGGCTGCCGGACCTTCACTCACAGTCCCCATGGATATTCAAGTGTCCTCACCACCTAGCCATTGTGTATCTCCGCTAACGTAGCCTTCTTTTGATGAACGAAGTGTGGTAGAGTATTTCATGTTCCTGATCGTTAACGGGATGCTGATAGAGGCTGTGGCCTGACGTGGTTCCACTAGGCCAAACCTCGGTTCTAACTTTTGCATTAAAATCGCCCAGCAGTATTTTCACGTTATTTGACGAAAATGAGTAGAATAACGTCTCCAGAAGGTTGTCAAATTCGTCTTGTACTACTATTAAACTCAACGACCGGTAGCGCAGTCTCAGTCTCATGTTTGACTACCGGGCGTTTCGGGTTCGAATCCCGTCCATGACGACGTTCGTGGCCATGGATGCGCAGGGGGTGCATGCTGGAAACTGCATTCTCCGAAACCAGTTTATGCCAACGAAACGTCAACTGGGCCACATGAAACAGTTGACGCGCTATGCCCCACAAGGGTTTAGGGCAATTGAGAGAGACTATTAAGCTCAACGAAATGATCGGTAAATCTATTGATTTGGTGCGAAATTCAATTAAAGGCAGTTGTTTCTAGGCTATAAGAGAAATTGGTTTCCTGGTTAATTTTTTTTAGTTTTCTAGATATAAAAAGTAAATTATTTTTATAATAATTTTTATAACATATGGTTATAAATCAGGAAAAAATCCTGCCTGGTTTATAACTATAGGGTTATATGGTCGTTCGGTCACCTCTACGATACTAATCTAGAGCTCGGAGTTCGAATCTCGGTGCGATTCAAAACTGCCTGTGAGTGCTAATAGAACTCTCACAGTGCTCCGAGTTCCGAAAGACGGCGTCAATCTTTTCGTCATTATCATCACCGTGGCACAACATCCCGTCGTTGAGCCCTGGCCTCCTGGATCATCGTCCTCCAATTTTCTTGGTCAAGTGACCGTGTCCTCCAATTTTGGACGCATACCTGTTGTTCGGCGTCCTCATCAATAGAGTCTTTCCAACTCTCGGTCTTCCTTGCTCCGCCGACGCGTCGTCCATTCAATATTTTCTTAGGCATACGTTCATCGTCCATTCACTGCATATGTCCTGTCCATTGCAGACGTATTAGTTTCAGGATTCTGTAGTTCGGTAGGAAACTGCTCCAAAAATTCGCCGTAGGACCTTACATTCAAATGCGTTTATCGTCATATTTTTCTCTCTTGGCTCTAGTTGGGCGTTGGATACATTGTCTGTATACTATCTTTTCGTAAGATTCAAATTAACAGGCGCAACAGGCAGTGCTATATAGACTAGCTTTCCCTGTGCAGTCAATCAAGTGCTTTTTGAGGTTATGTATTATAACTGTGACTGAGTGAGGAATATTATACAACTTGTTTGTCCTAGCCCCTAGTGGGGCATAGCTCGTCAACTATTCCCATGTGGCGAAAACTAGTTTGGGATGGTGCACGTTGCCAGCATGAACCTCCTCCCCATTTAGCCGTATACCTGCGACAAGTCGGGAAAGATTACGGCTTGTTGTTACGCACCGCACCACAGGGAGAAGAAAACACAAACATCCACTGCAACGACGCGACTTGAACTCGATACTAACCGGCATGCTGAGATATAAAACTGACGCCTCAAGGCATTGAGCTACAGGTCTATTATGGACTTACCATATTTCGAAAGCCCATAAAAAAGCAATTGTGTGCGTTCACAGCATCGATCGATCCTAACTTAAAGTACATAGTTCGTTGTTACCTAGCGGACCGCACAAAAACTTACTAAGACCCGCATGCGACTGCCGCTAGTTGCGGATCCCTGGTCTAGGGTATAGGTAATACATCATTTTCTGGTCTGGTCTAATAAACACCGCAAAACAATTAAAGGACCACTTAAAAAAAACTCCGAAATCTTCTGATTAATACGAATAAGAGAGCCAAAACTGTAAATGATAGTATACGTAACACACATTTTAAAACGTTAATTTCCAACATAACGATAAATTTGACTACATAGAACTAAACATGATAGTCACTTGTTTTTTTGTCGTAGTTTTTGATACTACCGTTAGTGTAGGACTGGGTGTAGTTTTCAATTGAATTTGGTATTGTTTAGCAAGTGATGGATACTCAACAAGGTACTAGAAGACATCTCAACAAATTTTGAAATGTCTGGGGTTGTGACGTTATAAGAGAAAGGCCACTGATTCCGGGAAGTGAGCCGTCGGCTTGGAGTGAGTCATTCTGTCATCAAAAGAGTCTGAAAAATGTTCCAGGAGACAGGACAACTGACAAGAAGACGAGGACAGGGCCAACCAAGAGCAACATCTTACAGCGAGGAAAGATTAATACGTTCAAGCGCACTCAGAAATCGCCAAAACACGGCACCTTCCATACAAAATGACCTCAGATACGTCACAGGAATCGTTATTTCAACACAGACCGTGCGTAATCGTTTGAGGGAAAGTGGCCTGCTTTCCCGATATCCAGTAAAAGTGCCGCGATTAACAGGAAAGCACAAAATCGCCCGACATCCGTTTGCCAGGAGCCCCTGCAATTGGAATATGCGGCATTGGGGAGAGTTTTCTTCTCAGATTAATCAAGATTTTGTCTGTGTGGAAATGATGGTCGTACCAGAGTCTGGAGAAGAGGAACGAACTCACATCACCTTTTGGTGGCAGATCGATTACGGCGTGGGGCGCTATTTCTCTAAAACAACAAAAGCGATGTAGTTGCTAACTGCAGTTTGACAGCTCAGTGATATATCGACAAAGTGGTAAAATTTCACGTGTAGACAGCACGTGCTGCTGGTGAACAGGATTTCATTTTTATGCAAGATGGAGCCCACCCCTATACTGAGAACGTAGTGCGTAAGTTTCTCACGGTCAATAATGTCGACCTTCTTGACTGGCTAGCGTGTAGCCCAGACTTAGATCCCATTGAACATTAATGGGACCAGCTGAGGCAATGCGTCAGGACCCGTACAAACCCTTCTCAGACCTTAGGAGAGCTGGAACAAGCCCAAAAGAGCGAATAGGCGAAAATTCCCCAGGATGATATCAGGCGTCCCATAATAAGCATGCCTAGGCGAATTGAAGCTGTTATTCGAGCTCGTGGCAGCAATACGCGCTACTAAGCAGCCGATGAAGCAGATTAAACAATGATTAAAAATTAAAAAGTAAAATCACAAAATATTGGTGTTTTGAAGAGTTTGTAAAATGTATATGAAAGATACCGTTATTTTAGAAAATAATTTTCAAAAATGTTTTATACTCGTTCCCCCTCCCTACACTTATATTAAAAATAGTCGCCTTGGCTTCGCTATTCTATTCAGCAGGAAGAATTGTTTTGCGGTGTGTATGTGATGATCATTTTGTGGGAAATTTAATTTATATTTGGTGACACTTGGATTCGTTTGTACTGGAAACAAAAACTGCACCCTTCCCTTATACACTTTCGGAACCCCTATCAACGGATACTTTTAGAGGTATACATCCAGAGGACTCTCCTTAACAATTGTGCCAAATTTAAAAACTACACCATTTTTTCGTAATCACCCTTTAACGGCACTTATGACCTGCGCTATTCATTTTGCATCTCTCAAACATTTTCATGTCCATTCTCTCAACATTAACATTGGGGAACTTACCCTAAGCTTCTAAAGTGCATTGTAAATCAAACAAAAATGCTACAAAGTAAAACTAAACATTTCGCAAAGCATTGTACCATTGGGAGGAAAAACCTGAAGGTAATAACTTTGAATAAAGCAACTGTACATACGAGTAGAAAAAAAAGCATTCCAACAGAAAACCACATTCAAACTAGAGTGAGTACGAAACAAGTGTATAGTGAAAATGGATCCCAGAACAAATTGTATTAAAGCCAAAGTTAAGGGAGAAAAGTTTCGTACTATTACCTTGGAGCAAACTGAGTTATTTATGTAATCATCCTGTGGGGGGTGATGAGGGATAAGAAACGAGGAAGGGATAGAAGAATCGAAAACGAATTAGATGCAAACGAATTCCAACAAAAGTCGTAATTAATTTAATAGCATTAGCATGAATGTAGTTAATGAAGATACTTTCTTTATCGCATTGCATAATTGAAGGTTTTCAACTTTACGGACAAATGTGCTTCTTGGAATGAGCTGAATGTATGAGGGTAATATAATTTCCTGTTTGACTTCAGATGGGCTCTTCTCAAGCTGTAACAATAGGCGCGTTCTTTTGTGTATCTATCAAGTGTAGGGTAGGGTAACGAACACGCATTACACAAACACCAAGTCGCTTGTTGTTTGTGTAATGCGTGTTTCTTACCATGCACTACAATCGATATATGCGCAAAAGAACGCTCCTAATATATTTATGTGTGTATCTAATTATGAAGTACGGCGAATACCATCAAACCATGGATTTAGTAGCAGCATTTAGTTTTAAGGATATAATTAAGCAGGTGTGAATTAACAACAATTAGTGTCAAATGTCCGAATTAATCGTAACTTGAATTCGGTAACGGATAAGAACAACGATTCCAAGAAGCACACTTCCAACTCAAAGTTAAAAGCATATTCTGATACATAGAAGCAAAATGTCGTTTTCATTACAAAAGTAATTAGTAGGATATAATGCAACATGCATGTTACAAATGCATACACCGATCGACAAATATCGCCTAAAATCGATAGACAATTATCGAGAAGAACATCCTTCGACAATGGCTAGAATATAGAGGCTCAATAAAGAAACAGGCTCTTCTAACTAGCCCATGCTATTAACTATCTTAACCACATCCAAATTGAGGACAGAATAAAAGTCAAACTACTTACCGACGGACTCTTGGGCAATCCAACACGTTGACCGCAGGTCGTCAGCAAATTGACAAGACACTCTCGCACTCGTCCCTGCGACATCCATGGACGTTTCCATCCACTCAACGGTACGGTGTCGGCTGGCGAAAGACTAGCACTTCTACGCGGTGAATTGGGTGTACCGGTGAATGGATTATGACCACTTGATTGGCCATTCTTCGTCTGTAGATTGGATGAAACGTCCGGATCGGATTTCAATAGGATGCGACGTCCAATAAGTGGTGTTTGCGATACATCGAACGAGAATTCCATAGTTCGACCGGCTAACTCCTTCTTCGAAAACAGATCCGAGTCAGGATAGCTGCTGTGGAAGTTGAACGAAAGTCCGACATCTGTAGGCGGTACCACTTGCAGGCTGGAACTTCGTGTGACAATTAATTTGAGAATTTTCAAAGCCTCACGCCAGTTGGCAGTCTGAAAGGAATGAATATGATTAGTGGCTGCAACGACTACTTGAGCATGACCCAGATGCACTGATTTCCATCTCAAACGTACATAACAAATATGAAAACTTACATCCAAATATTTTCCAATAGCTCGTAGCAAATCGGCATTGATAGTGTGGGCTTGTGGCGACGATAGATCCACGTAGTGCAGCATGCAATGGATGACATTCAATACAGGAACTTGAACCTGTTGAGGACCCTTCTCGAGCACTTCAATCAGAAACGCCAACATATGGAAGCCCATGTGGGCATACGTATCGTGCAAATATTTCACAACACACTTTGTCCACTGAAAGGATTCCTTGCAAAAAGTTTTCCGGCTATAGAGTGTCATGACAGTGCCCAGATTTTCTAATTTCGCCCCCAACTCTGAGGAGACCTGTGCTATATTTTCAGCACTACGGATACAGACTTCGTTAGCATCCTCGTAGTGGAGCAGCATGTACGGCAGCAATGCAATTACATTCATAGGAAAAGCACAGCTCTGTGTCGGATCGCAAACGGGTAAGCTGAGAAGTGGTGAAAACTGAGCAAGGAGTGTTATCGTTGGTTCGTATGTCGTTGAGTGCGTGCAACCCTGCAATTGGGTTAAGAGAGATATTAGTTGATGTCTCCACACCACGGAAAGATGAGTGTATAAAGTACCTTGAGTAGTAAAGCATGCACGCCTGGATAACTCGTCCATTTAAGTTGTTGCTGCAATTTTTCCACTTTATCGCGGGCATCTGGACGATCCAATGGTAAACGATGTAGGACTCGGGTGAGAAGACGCAAGGCCAGAAGGAATTCATGCTCGTAGTCACTCTCGAGTAGGGAGACAGCCAGCCAGAACAGTTGTGCTAAAATCGTCATTTTATCGTCCTGAAATAGAAGCGGAGCAAATAAATTCCAGTTATGTGCAATTACAAGAGATAATGGATGGTCATGCTAGTAGAAAAGAAACCTGAGTTTAAATTTACGGAAATACTTATTCGAAAGTGCCTGGCATATACTCGTACATATTATAGTCTGCCGGTGCTATGCTAGGAAAGGAGAAGAGAAAAGCAGAACCACCGTTTTGAACTGTTTTTATTTCCTTGCTACTGTACCTGTAATCAAGTTGTAAAACACTTCACCTCATGAGTCTGGAAAAGGCGCTAAAATTTTGTGACTATGACCGTAGGGATGTAAGGGATATTGTTTAGCGGATGAAGATGTGGATAAATGGAATCCGAGCTAGTCTCTTCGAACTCGAGGTCTATGTGTAAACATCCCACCGCGATATGAAACGACGCCAAATTGTAAATACTGTGTGAATATATAACACGCGAGGGAAATCAAATGTATGCAATGCCCATTTGCATGTACAATACATTCATTACAGGCCTTATTATATTTGCACAATTTTCCGCAAAAGGGAACGATTGGCGTATATCAATGTATAGAGAGCAGGTCTTATCAATCGAGGGGTCCGTTGTTTTGAAGCCCGCTTGGGACGGTTTTTTTCAGCATGTTCATGTTATTTTAAACATTCACCAAGTAATATTATAATTGATATTCGCTTATGACTCTCAGCTATTGCAAAGTTTGTGAGTCTGGAATATGCGTACTCTGCATAATATGACCGGAAACAGAAGATCCGTGCACCGACAACGCCCCGTCGCAGGTTGCCCCTTTCCTTTATGTATTGCATAGGCCTGGGGAAGACAAAAAAATGGGGCGATAAGGAGGCAATGGCGCGGACAGCTGAGATTCGCTCGTGCTCGCATCGGGGTCCGGGCGTAATGGGAACTTCGGCCTCTGGTTTCGTACTATCGACAGATCAGTACTTCGATCTGCCGGTGGAGGCAGCACTACCAGACCTGAATATGGTTCATTACAAGTATTTTACAACTTGTAACATGAGCATATGTATGAATACATACAAAAGGCGACCGCTATGATTTCCCCGATGGGCAATAGTGAGCTGAGATCAATATGGGAAAATGAATACACAAGAAATCAAGATTACCTCAGACAGTAAAAAATTCAATTTTATTTGGTCATAATTAAATTCCATTATTCATTTCTGCAAAAGCCACGAAATTGTCTTCATTAAAAAAAGTAACAGTTCGGCGCGAATGAAACTTGAACCCGGACCAATTGTTTAGTAGTCACCTGGATTCGCTATCGACTCAGCTATGCAGCATCTGACGGGAGTTGTCCCTTGTTCACACTACGCAGTGTACATAAGGCACTGAATACAAATTAAGAATCCACACACACACGCTAATGCTGTTTACGCATTCCAGATTCCACGGTTTTACACCGTACCGAGCCATAAAATCCATCCTGGACATTTTTCTCGTGGAACTAATATTTTGCTCGTTATTTGATGAGACACATCACAAAAACGATGATTTTTTCAACTTAGTGGGAACAGGGAGCCACTGCATGAGATAAACTCGAACACTTTTTAATATAGAAAAAAGCGGTTCACAACTTTTTTATGTATATGTATTTTCGTGATCTTCAAATTCCTGTCAGAAAGTTTTTTTTTTCTAAGATTAATAGTTACAAAGATAAAAGCCAAAAACTAAAAAAAAGTCTACATGCAAGAGGGATTGTATAATACCATAGCAAATCGCCTGTGACGTAGATGACAGTGTACTCAGAGAGCCAACATGCACATGGCGATATCTTGTCTTCCTTCTATCGTGCATCGACGATCTGTGGCAAATTATGCTGCACCTGTGTGGACGAAGAACCTCAAGGACACTAATTGGAGGAAGATAGAGATATGTCAAAATGCTGCTCTTCGCACCGTGGCGGGCTGTCATCTGATGTCCTCCCAGGATCACCTTCACCAGGAAACCAACACGCTACCAGACAAACAACACAACCTCCTGCTGTCTAAGCAATATCTTGTCGGGTGCTATTGCAGCGGACATCCTAACCATCATCTCATGGATAAAACTCCTCTACCCAGAAATACAGAAGTAACCTAAGAGACCTTGACAGAGAGGTCCAAAGGTTGAAGAAGGTGCCGTTCGATAACGAAGCTTACAAAACTGCCATTGCATCGATACACACTGAGAAGGCACGACGATCGATCCAAGACCTTCGCTCTAATCCGATACTCCAGTCCCGTGCACCAAACATATCTTCCAACGAAGTTACGCCGCCAAGCCGTACTAGGACCACCCTAGCGCAGCTCCGATCTGGCTGTTGCTCGAAACTCATACCTGTCTCGAATCGATCGTAACATCAACAACACGTGCCCCGCTTGCAATGGCACTCCACGCGACGTCGGGCATCTGTTTGAATGCCCAGACGCCCCCACAAATTTAACACCAACTTCATTGTGGGAAAGCCCCATCGAGGTCGCATTCTTCCTTGGCCTCTACATAGAAGAAGAAGACGAGGAGGCGTTTTCAAGTGACGCGCTATGATGAACCCTAAATGTCGCTACAACAACAACAACTACAACCACCATGATGACACCGTATACGGCGTTTAAGTTGTTACTTCTCGCGGCTTCTTCTGTTGAAGCTAGAAGAGAATTCGCATAAATTCTTTTATCGCATCGCACACTACCCTGAACTTCTCGAGCTTCCTGACGATAAAGGAGTTCAATACTACTTCGATTGTCGTCTGATGCTGTAGCCAAACGAACCTTCAGTTCTTTTGTTTCAATAATCCGCTGCCATGAATCGTCAGATATCCAGGGCTTACAAGTACTGTACAGTACAAGCTTTGTCTTATTGACAATTGAATAACAAACCAATTAAGAAAAACTAACTTACTTGTGAGGCTGTATCACCAAGCAATTTCAAACTTTGTGCACTCCGTGAACGTGATAGGGCCGATCCAAACTGAGCCGACTTCCGTTCCATGTCAAGGATGGTATTCCTATTGCGAAGTTCAACTGGAAATAAAAGGAAAGAAAAATTAAAATGTAAACACTAGAAACCGGTTAGTGGGGTATAGCACGTCAACTACGGGTATTCCCATGTGGCTTAGTTAAAGTTTCGTTAGCGTAAGCTGATTTCGGACGATACATGTTGCAAGGATGCTTCTGCTGTCCTGTGGCTTAGTGTTACGTGACGCCCACACCACAAGGGGAGACAACACAAACATGCATTGCCACGACGGGATTCGAACCCGTGAATAACCGGAGTGATGAGACATCAGACTGACGCCTCAACGTACTGAGCTACCGCTCCCTCTCCCGAAATTAAAAAAGGTTTTTAATTGAGAAGTTAAAATCTTGATCTTTCCCCCGTCTTCAATAATTTCACAATATTACAATGGACAAAGTTGCGACTTCATCAAAATTCATTCAATTTCTCCGAACAAATGCAAATAACGGGCAATAACCGACAAACTACAAAGAAATTCTTCGAAAAATAAAATAGTTTCAATATAAAATCGATTTCATATTCTCAAATATACTTCGCTCGAGTCTTCTTTTCGTAGACTATAAATAGCCAACACAATATGTAATGAATAATAAGATTCACTCCCCTAGAGCAATATGATTTCATCTCAAACTCCCTCATAAACCACCCACCCACCATTACAAGGACACTTACCCTGCTTATCACTCGGCGAATTGGTTGCCTTCCTGGTACAATACGACACCGAATAGCTCGTACTGCGTGTATGACCACCACCCATTGCTGAAAAGACAGGCGATTGTGGTGTCGCTCCCGATGGGGATTTCTTTCCCGGTGCCACCGAGCTTGTTCCGTCCTTGTTATTGAGATTCGGTGTGCTCTTGAAAATGTCTTTCATAACATCCAATGGTCGGAAGTCGGAATCCAAACTATCGACAGCTGCTTCCAATGTTAGCAATAGTTCCGTGACGTATCCTTGCATATCCTCGCCCTGTTCGGCCACCGTCTCCACCAAACGTGACAAGATATCCGAGAGCATCCTTGAATTGATTGGTACGTTAAGGGCGCGGAATATTTGTAAACATCGTCCGGCATAGTGACGCGATGAACAACTGAGACCCAGTTGCAAGGCAGTTTGAGCCCATCGTTCGGAAATCCGAGCATGAGGATAGCTATCCGAAAACACCTTGACAATATGCTTCAAATAACAGGAGAGTTGATCGGCAGACTTTATGGACCACACTGAAAGTATAAATGAGTTTCAATCAGAGTCAATAGTCTAGGCAGGTGGAATTTAAATGAAGAACTTTACCTTTGGCCGTAATGTCCTCATAATTCCACAGTGGCTGTGTCATTTCCTGCGACAAAAACTGAATGACACTCTTGATGACATGCGAAATGGGCATCGTTGGTCCTGGTTGCGGAGGTGCATTCTCCTCGGTCACTATCAATGGGACCTCACTATTCTCTGAAGTGTTCGGGTTAAGTGGCACTATTCCGGTTGATGCTTGAATTGAAGCTGTTCCGGGCGATATGGGACCAAACAGATAGCTATCGAATTCCGAGTTGGGTTCTAAAGAGCAAGTATCCAATGAATATGCGTATCTGTATTTATATGGATAACAATGGCTACAGAAAGGAAATCTCACCTGTAAAGTTGTTCGTAATTACAGGCAATGATGGTACGGTTAAACCCAATTGCAGTCTGGTAGTTTCACTGTTCAAGAGAATCCTTGCAACCGTTAAGTGGTCATTATGTTCAGCTAAAACAATCTGAAATTAAGTTGAAACATGTGCAATTTTCAGTGCCATTGCCATACGATAATTGTAAAGTAAAGTAGTCCTTTTATTTGCTTCGAAGTTGAAATATGGGATACGAAACGGAGTAAAAACCTTTTTTCTTGGAACCTTTTTATGGAGTACCAAGATGGTAATGCTCAGTATCACGCTCGCTCTGATTTCACAGACTTAATTTTTATCATTCGTAGCGGAGTCGATTGCAGCCAGCCAGAAAAGCGGGACAGGATTTGAACCCGCCGCTCTACTCACTCTACTCAGCTACCACGGCTACAAGCCTAAAGTTCAGTTTTACCGAATTTTCACTTACCAGTAAATTCAAGCAAAGCTGCTTGCAGTGTTCACGTACAATCGGTCGAGTGTGGTCCAAACCAAGGAATGATATATGCAACATTAGCGGTATATGAAGAGCCCAATCCAAACCAGGAATTCCATCCACAATTATGTCGACCAGTAGCATCACAGCAACATTGCACCTGAAATATCAAATACCATTACAATGAAATTTAATAAACCATCACAACGCCAGCCCTCTCTCACCTATGGAATCCACTAATAGGCAAATCAATGTCGGGCAGAAATTCCGTCAATGGTGCAAAGTAGCCTCCGTATTCAGGCATTGGTAGTGGATGTGGTGCCAACGGAGGATCCGTCCGCAATTCAACGTTCTCTTCTTGGCCGAACTGTTAATCGAATTTAAGGCGCTAAATTACAAATTTTTGCATGTGATATTTTAGAAATTTACCTCTGGATCGTTAGCCATTATATCTTCGGGACGTGGTAAAATAGAAGGGCCAGATGCTGCTCGAATCTTATCACCGCCTCTTGGTGGTCGGCTTGACGTCGCTGTGAATGCTCGGATTCCACTATCCGATTTACATGTCCTGGAATGGGCAGAAAAGAAGTTCTGGTTTTAGTTTTCTTCTACCGGTGGACGGTTCAAGCAAGACGAACAACTTTTGTCATTGAAAGCATCTTGAAAAGTTTCTCCAGATATTTTTCATAAAAAATGAATATTAATAAGATCAATCGTCAGAGTTTGATTATTTGAGTTAGTTTGAATTTCATGAGAAAGTCAAGTCCGCGAAATTGGGAGTAAATGTTTGCAAATTTCAAGTTTTCAAAAGTTCTGAAACTTAAGTTGCATTGTAAAACTTGGATAAATTGACCCCTTCAGGGGCATGGGCTTGTCAACATCTCTCGCATTGCTATGCCTTGTTGACGTTTCAATAGCATATCTACTTTTTGGAGGTGCAGTTGCTAGCATGCACCTCCTATCCGTGCCATCTTTATACTGACAAGCTCGAAGCGCAGTGGGAGTTCTATTAGTACCCACAGGCAGTTCCTTTTTGTTCGCGCCGAGGATCGAACCTCCATTCTCTAGATCGTAATTTAATAATTTGAGATACTAGAAATAACAAATTCTTTTATATTGAATTCGAATAAAAGGACAAATATAGTGGAGAATTTAATTTAGCACAATCTCTATGGAAATTCCTACTGACAGACTTGAGGGAATATCTCAAGCGTAAATAAATCGTTCTACTTATTTTGATGTGATAACAATAGCATGTTACACTTTGGGGTGGCCCATAGTCCCTCTCGTCGCGCTCGGTGGCCGTGATCGTTCGGTCACCGCTCTACGATACTAATCTAGAGCTCGGAGATCAAATCTCGGCGCGATCAAAAACTGCCTGTGAGTACTCATAGAACTCTCACAGTGCTCCGAGCTTGTCAGTATAAAGACGGCGCGGATACGAGGTGCATGCTAGCAACTGCACTTCCGAAAAAGCGGATATGCTATTGAAACGTCAACAAGGCATAGAAATGCTAGAGATGTTGACGCGCCCATGCACCTGGAGGGGTCAAGGCAATTAGAGAGAGATAGTCCCTCTGGTGGGCGCCACCAGTAATGGCGGTGCGGTGATTTGGTTGAGGTAAACATTCCCCCGTGGTGTGGGCGTAAGAATAATACCACGGCCTTTCCCTTTTTCTGTCGTAGAAACCGATGAACAAAGGACAGGATGTGTTGCACTATCCTAAATCTTCTATATGCGAACGAAACGTGAACTATGCCTCGGATAAGGACTGACTCAACGGTTACGACTTTTGGCTACCGTAAAATGACAAAGATTGGATTCTAGAATGTACGTACTCTCCTGGATAACGGATCAGAATCTCCCCAGATCGCACGATTTCTTCAATTAGAGAGAGAATTTCTGCGGTATAAATTAAATTACTAGTTAGAGAGATAAGATGGTGGAACATCGGAAAATACATCTCTCCAACGTGTATGTTGTAATCCAGTAAAGCAACCGATGACGGTCGTAAGTCAGGTGTGGATTTCTCTTACCCAGAGCCGCACGAAGCGGGATCCGGTCTCTGACAGAATCATGACCGCCAGGTTTCGGACTAAAATAAGGAACATTACAATGACCGCGTTTTGGCGAGCGTATCAGGAACAGACTTCTCCTCCATATGCTTTCCCCTCCGGTAAATTATGTACCGACAACTGTCAATATTTGGATCTGAAAATGTTCCCCTCCAGCTCAGAATACTTTTGAGATCCGGAGGTGAACATTTTCAGATCAAAATATTGGCAGTTGTCCGTACATATTTTACCGGGTGGGAAAGCATATTGAGGAGGAGTTTTTTTCCTGATCCTGCACATTACAGGGCGGAACGTGCCCGTTTAGTTTGGTTTAATTTTCCTCGCTCACTGTGCGGCACGGAAAGAAATTGGAAACACACATCACCGAACACGGACCAGCCGTCGCCGGGTGGGTCGTTGTGTAGCCATCATACGGCGAAGAAAATGTACAATGTTAAACAGACAAACACACGTTTGCACTTCCCAAAAGTAACCGCAAGTCATACGAACAATATCGCCGACTGTGCCGATTGAATGGAATTGTGTGGCGCAGTCACTTGCGACGAACCGTCGCCAAACCGACACACGGGGAACATACGGTTGGGTCCCAGTACGGGTAGTGCGTGGTTTCGTCATGTACCCGATATATGGGCGGCTACGGCGCTGTCCTGTTACGGGGACTGTGTGTTTAGACCTTTAGGAGTAGTTCACGCGTTATGCCCAGCACAGCTTTGGCGAGTCCTATCAACCGAAAACCTAGACACATACTAGCACATATTAACTCCATAGCAATTTAATCGGAAAACACATAAGCTGAAAATCCATAGTTAACATGGTTACTTACCCTGTTTTAATTGGATCCTCGCCACTGTGTCTCTTAGTGTGAATTGTTCCTTTCTCCACGGTCAAATCCTGAATGCGAGAGTCATTTATTCCCGCTGTTTGTCCTGTTTACACGGAATAACAATAAACGGAACATGAAACTTTAGCATGGATTCGAATGAATATCTTCAACAGCTACTAATTTTAAACTTTATAATTCTGTATCTCATTCTGGGTAGAAAGTAGATTGACACTTACCATCTGAATGGCTGGATGCTTTTCGCATACTCGTGAGACGATAGAAAGGAGGCGTTTCAGTACGTTCAATTAAACAGTTCAATGTCTCCACCGTTTGGAGTTCATTCATTAGTTCGTCCAGGAGTCGATTCGGGCAGGTTCGGGCCAGATAGAGTGCAACGCGTTTCGCCTGATAATTAGAAAGCAAATTAATAATAAATTATTGGAATGTCAATATCCTTTTCCGTTGACTATTCTGAATACTTACGTATGGAAGAAGTTCATTCGGTGCCATGCCGGACATAATAACCAAATATCGCAATATAACTTTCAAGTTATTGGGCCAAAATTGGCACAAGGTTCCCCACAGTTCTTCAATATCTCGTGGATGTGAATCTGCGAACTATACAAATAAACGCGACTGGCTGCAATCTCAAATAATCTAATTACAGTGGTGTTGACCCCGTGGATGAAATCAATCAAATTCATACAATTTACAAATCAAACACATATATTCGCAACTAAGTGCGAATTGCATCCTTTTCGATTATACTATCGACTTTACTATGTATTTATTTATTATTATTATTTATTTAAATTTTCGAAATGCATAGAACATAAAAATTCTCCCAGGCAATTTCATAAACAATTTTCATCCAATTCGTACAAGCCCCCACCTTTATATCCGTATCTGCCAGCTGCCACTCGTAATCAAATAGGAACTTGCATCATTGTGCCAACACTACTTACCTTGGCTGTGATATAAAACAAATTGTTCAGAATCATTTCTGTAGCTTCTGTCGACCCGGATCCTTCGCGACGTCCTCTCGTTCCAGAGTCCGGAAAATACTGTTTTACAAAATACAAAGTATCCTGAATTATTTTACATTTCACATTAAAATACAGGTGCACAACATCAACGACAGCTAGTTCTGTTACAAATTTTGCCCAAGGTATTTCCAGGAATCATCCTAGAACTTGCAGTGCCACACGTTCTAAATTTAATAAAAAATAGATTGCATTGGGAACTTTTACGTACCATGATGTATGATAATGGCGTGGCAGGAGGTACACTCGTCGCAACCAGCTCCATATTCTCGAGCCACGGCAGAAGACATTGAAGCAGAAGAGCACGAACTTCCTCACGGGCAGTTTGAAAACGATGTGTGATTTCTGCGAATGAAACATATAGGTCGGAAATGTTGCATTATTCAAGGCAATTGTCATTGTATCACTTGGTTAATGGAAATAAATAGGTTTCATGTCGTCGAGATAAATCCTTTAAGGACTTGTTTCATGTCGTCGTGTCCTTAAACGACTTATCTTTTTGATATTTAATGAATTGCTGGGGATCCAAGGACTTAAATTTATTTTTACCTTACATATGTTCGGCCACTATTATGAGTAAATCTATTTGGCTGGCTGAATAAATGTCTTTGTGAACTTCCACCTGAATCCTCAAGTATGTAAGTGAACTTGTTGTTACGAAATGGTTTTTCATGGTATTCGATTTTCCTCGAAATAATCCAGCCATACTCACTCATTCAGAAATTGTATCGACTACACACTACCCAAAAACATAAAAAAAAAATCTGGCTACTTACCCGAAAACATTGACATCGTCAATTCAGGACGAAGTTGCGCCATCTGCTTTGACAAAAACCTCTGCGACCGACAGTAGGCGTTACTAAGCAATGTATCCAACGTTCCAATCTTCTCGTCTTCTGGAAGAAAATAAATGTGTAAAAAAACATAAGCAGGCATTTTACTCTATTCGTGTAAAATAGAACTTCCATATAAGAATTTTTAAGGATATAAGTATGTATGTATCTCAAATAAGACATACGAGTATGTACAGTGCTTTTCAAAAACAGTTAGACCATTTTATTCCCTTTTTCGCACAAATTCTTCGAAGTAGTTAATGTTTTGTTAGCTCAGGTAATAACAAATTATGTGTGCCCTGCGTAGAAATAGTGAAACTTTTTGAAAAAATTAATTCAATTGGTGATAATACCGCACAGTGGCCAACATATATGAAATTTGGTGGGAATGTGAAGAAATTCGCTGGAGAAAATTTTTAAATTTTACGAAGAAAGGTTAATAATAGTACATTTCTATAGTTGCAGTTAGCACACCCCTGAGCACATTCCAGGTCAAACATTTTAGTTTTTTTTTATGGGAACATTCCTGTTTCGCAAAAATTAGGAGAATTCTTTCTATTCAACTAGAGAGAATTTTCACAAGACTTAAGAGATTTCCGCTTTAGAACCTACAAATCCCCTCGAGTAGGTTCTAGGTTCTTACCACATAAAGCGGAAATGGACTACCTAAAGCGGAAATGCCGGAAATTAGGGATTCTCTCTAGATGCAATAGAGAGAATTCTCCTAATATTCACGAAACAGGAATGTTCCTTTTTATGCAAGTTTGCAATCAGCAATGTCGTCTGAACATGAATGGTTAAGCATCTCGAAGAGTAGGACAGTTCATCTCATATACACACATATCTGTTTAAAGTACAGCTTCTGGTTTTAAAATTTTGCTTTGAGAGGTGACAGATGAATTTTTTTTTATGAATTGGCTGGCATGTAAGATACTATATCATGTTTAAGACATTTTAATTAGGGTGTTTTTATCCATCTGAGTGGTACCAAGAAAAGCAAGCATCCGAAGCCGATATTTACAGACCAAAATAAGCACTTACTACAAAACCCTCGGATTGCGGGCGTAGCCCTCTATTTTCCGGTTTCATTTATAATTTGCGCAAAACCTCCCAATTGTTACTTTCTGCAAGAGTGAAGGTTTTTACAGAAAAAGAAAGTGTTGCCATTCTGGATCGTCCATTTAGTTTTCTGCAATGTTGACTTCATATTTGCAATCAGCGACCCCAAACACCCCCGGATATTAAGTTCCAGCAAGATTTAACGTAATTACAGAAACAGTGTTGCCACTCTGCACCCGCTATTTCGCTTTTTTTATAATTTTAACATCATATTCGCTATAATCGACCTTAGAAACCCCCGAGTAACGAGTTTCAACGTAATATGATAATAACACGAAACTTTAATAATTTTTTTTTGTGATTTGGCACCGCTGTGCAAGGTCGAATGATCCACTTAAGTCCTTCTCAAATTCTTAGGGGCAGTTGCGGGCAGCTAGATTTTTAATATGTTCAAGGTAATGGTATAGGTAAGGTAAACTAAAGAACCCAGGTTAAATCAGAGTGGAAGCTCTTGAAAGTTTTTTAAAAGTATTTTTAAAAATTGAATTCACTTAAAAGAAGCTAATTTCTTAAGGGCACATTGTAATGAACCATATTATGGTCTGGTAGTGCTGCTCCCACCGCCAGATCGAAGCAGCACCTGATGAGTAGTGATCTGTTGGTGGTACGAAACCAGAGGCCGAGGGTCCCATTACACCCGGACCCAGATTCGATCGCTTGGGCGTCTGATCCGTCCGCCAACCATTCCATCCTTATCGACTATTTTTTTTTATTCCCGATTTTTACCTCCACTGTTTGTGTTGTCTTCCCCAGGCCTATGAATTTTTGTTAATACGATAAGGACAGGAGCAACGAGCGGCGACAAATCCGCCCACATCTCCAGAACTGAGCTAGAGCAAGCATAAGCCGCTGCTTAGCTCGTTGAGGGGCCTTTTTCTCCGCTAGATGGCACGGCCCGACCTTCACGGTCATTGTTACCTTAGGCTCCGTCCCTACGGGCATCTTCGGATGCCAACCAAAGCGTCCGTTACAACATGACTATACCATTTTTATCACATATTCGTGACATGATTACTTATTTTTTAGAAAAACATATAATACACACTACGAGGAAAATTTTACATTTTGGAGTATGTACCTACATAAATCGAACGATTTTTACAAATAATACACCAGTTTGAAGTTACCCTAATTTTTCAACTCTTCTAAAGATTTTTTCCGGTGTGAACGAAGGTCAACTGGAAAAAAAGAAAAGGTTCCTTTTTTTATTACTTTTGGCCAGCTTTTTGAGATTTTTGGTCACTGTATATCGTAATAAGCAGAAAAATTCAATATGAGTGAAAAAAAATGGAAAAAGTTAGTGTGGAATATTTCAGTATTATATTAATTGAAAAAGCAGAATTTCCTTTATCTCTCTCTCTCTCTCTCCCTCTCAATTGCCCTAACCCCTTGTGAGACAAAGCGCGTCAACTGTTCCATATGACCCAGTTGACGTTTCGACGGCATAAACTGGTTTCGGAGAATGCAGTCGCCAGCATGCACCTCCTGTACATCCATGGCCACGAACGTCGTCGTGGACGGGATTCGAACCCAAAACGCCGGTAGTCAAACATGAGACTGATGCCTCGACACACTGCCCTACCGGTTGCCCCCATTTGTAATTTTGTAGGATGCAAACACGTGTTTCGGGAGCAACTTGGGCTCTTATTCAGTGCCCGATTTATAATAAATTCTTACATGACTAGTCCTACATTTTATAATATCTATTTTTTATTATTTTCAACAACATTTTACGAGGCTTTCGGCGGCAGCAAGCTTGTTTCTATGCTTAACTTTGCGGATTATTTCGATATTGTTCCATGTAATGGTGTAACCCTCGATCATATGTTTGGCTACTGCGGATCTCACGTATCTGATGAAGTTTTATTTAGCCAACTCTACCTCCTTCATGTGTTCTTCAAATCGTACCTTGACTAGCCTTTTTGTCTGACCGACGTAGATACTCGAACAATCGACACAGTCGATCTTGTATATTCAAGCTGCAACGACTTCAATGGGCGGGGCACGTACAACGAATGAACGATAACTGCATGCCTAATAAAACATTGAAAGAAGGCATAGGAGCAAGGTTGCCAGGAAGACCGCAAGCTCGTTGGGTGGACTCAGTGGGTGCTGACGCCGAGCAACTGCTGGGCATCCCAGATTGGAAGACGCGGTCACTTGGCCGAGATAATTGTAGGACAATAATCCAGACGGCCAAGACCCGACGTCGGGCTGTACCGCCACAATGATGATGATGTAAGCATTAACCTTCATTTAGTCTTGGAGGACCAATACACAAGATTCCGCCAAGATATGAATAAAATTGCAAGCATGAATGAAAATTTATTTTAAGGAGGTGGGAAAGTGGAATGGGGGTGGATTTTCAAAATGCCGTATAGACTGTCCCTCCCCTTCCCCTTGTTCTGAAGGTTCAATGTTCAAAATTTGATGAAAATTCGATTGAAACTGTAGATTTGTTATTTGTTCTCTTTAAGGAAAAGTATGCAATTTCATATATGTACAAGACTCATTGTCCGCTTGCGAAAATGTGAAAATGAGACGTCATGCGCAGAGGTATCTTTGCGTTATCTTCTATTCTTGGACCATGTTCAAGTACCATGGCAGAGTACGCTGAGGAATATCCACTCTTTCGCAACTAGTTCGATTTTTTCACGCCAAACCCAAAATACATATTGCTTTTCTTTTCCGCACCACCTTTTTTTTCACTCAAATTGCACTTTGTTGCTTATGACGGTATTATCACCAACTGAATTTATTTATTTCAAAAAGTTTTCTCTACTTCTAGGCACGATACACATAATTTGGTATTACCTGAGCCAATAATAATAACATTGGCCCTCTATTTCCGAGAATGTTTGCAAAAAATGGAATAAACTGGTTGGAGGAGCTTTTTTCGCATGTATGTAACTTTTTTTTTATCTTAAATTCTAATACATTCTTATTTAACTTTGAACTATTTCTGAATTTTTACCCTTCTCTGATAACAACGTACGCAACATATAGTTATGTATGATACGTTGCCACAAGATGAGTGCAAATTTGGATGACGGAGGCAGTCCCTATTAATTGCATACCTACCTCCATTCCTGAACTTCATCGGGAAAGGTGCAAAATAAAAACACGCACGTAAATGCCGGCCGCTTGCAATTACACCGAAACGAAACAAAAGCCGATTCGAACTAAGAAAGCTCGTAAGGATGACGAGTAGAAATCAAGTAAGGACGTAGGAAATTGTGGAGCCGAAGAGAAATTCTCTTTGAACGAGAGTTTGTTGGAAAGTGGAGGATTTGTTTATAATTTGCCCGGTTTAAGAGCACGTGATAAACTACATTTAGATGGCAGTTGGAAAGAGGTTTGAATCAGCCCTAGATGAATATTGATGTATCGAAGAGAAGATGATGAATGATAGTGGACCAAAAGTATCTAAGTATCTGTCGTAATTGGAAATACAATAGTTAGCAGTCAGCATTTCATTATTTTAAATAAGTTAATCAATTTCTATAACACTACAGCGATATCTTCTAATATGTAAAAGTGTAAAAGATTATTTTTGTAATTTTGCAGGAGTATATTTGGCGAGCTGGAATAGATAGTAAAGCAGTTTGCGATCACATACAGTAAAACCCCGTTCAGCCGAACCCAAAGGTGTGGCGCCATTTCGGATAACGAAATTTCCCATAAGTACTTTCGGGGGGCCGGGGAGGAACATACAGCATTTGGCAAAACAAAATTTTTCACAAGTACTTTCGGAAGACCGGGGAGGAAAATAAAGTAGTTCGCGAACATAAAATAGAATGTTACAATACAATAGACAGCAGAACCTTGACTAACCGAATTAAGAGGGCGGCGCAGCGTAATTACGGATAACGAAATTTTTCTAAAGTACTTTCGGTTAGGCCGGGGTTGAAAATAAGGTGGCTCACGGTTCAAAAATGATACCACATAACATACAGGATCTAGCGTTTTAAATTTTTCGGTTTGTCCGGAGCCACCTATCCCGACCCCCACATTGGTGTGAATGAGCGTCATAAAAGTAATCCCCAAACTGACCGAGATTAGTGTCAAGACACTGATTTCCGGCGTCGCTTAGATGACTGGTGGCACTCCCAAAACTCACCCCCCACCCCTTTCCCCCACGATGATGATGAAGATGTATGGTGACACCCACGCAATTGAGTGACTGTGAAAAAATTACCAAAAATTACCGAGATTAGTATCAAAACCATTGGTTTTTGGAGTCGCTGAGAATAATGGTACATGGGGGACATGCAAGTTCGAATAAGGACCGATATGATACGAAATAAACGTAGAGGTCAATGAGAGTGCAAAAAATGTCGAATATGACAGAGATTAGCGTCGGGGTCGTTGGGACGAATGGTGGCGCTACCAAAGTTCCCCTTCTCCGAAGTGAATGACCGTAAACAAATGTCTAAAACGACAAAATTAGTGTGAATGTTGTCAGCGTAGCAAACCCTAGACTAGTTCAGCTAGTAGTATATACGCTACGCATCAACAAAGCTGTAAAACCTGGAACGTCACTCAAGCCTCCGAACCTTCGAAAATATGCCAAACACATTTGAATGAAAAGTACTTCGGCGAATATTTGGACTTGTTGGTGAACGAAATGGATGGCGTATCCGGCACAACTATGAGCTGGACGAACTGTACGATGAGCTGGAAGTTGCGAGAATCAATCAAATTATAACGATTTTAATTAGCAGTACATGTATATACAACGAATGGACGAAAGTAGCGTGCCTAAACGAATATCTAAAGGACACATCAGCGAAGGAAGACCGAGCGCTCGCTGAAAACTCAGTGGATGCTGACGCCGAGCATCTATCTAGACGGCCAAGATCCGATATCAGACTGCCGAGCCACGATATTGATAACAAATATGTTTGAATGAAAACTTAACTCCCTAAACTGTTGCATCTCTGACAGTAAATTTTATGAATGAAACGCACCAGTTCTATCGAAATGGAATCCACCACGTGCTATTGCCAAGAGGCAGCTTCTCTTCATTCAATAAATCCTTGTTTTGCCGAACAAAGCTTTCGCAACAGAAGCTCTCAGCTATGGTGCTATAGGAGGATTCCGCCAGAATCCTTTTCCATTCGCTTTAATACTGTATTTCCGCCGGCAAAATATTCAGTTGATATGATGCTCGTAGTCGAATAACATTAAAATTCGAAAAGGAGCAGACGGCTATAAAGTTTCGAGAGTATCTGATTCCATTTCAAGATATGATAATCATCAGTGCTGTACGCGGTAGTTAAACCACGAGTACTAGTGATGTGATGGTGGAACATAAATAGTGTTTTCAAAATCAAATGAATTTAGAAAAAAAAAATTGAAAATATGTTGCATGTACCGGAACTGCGGCAAATGAATCCCAGTGTGGGTGAAAACGAAACCGTCCTTGTTTACGGTAGTGGATTTGATACGATCGCATCCATGAATTCTACCAACATTGCATTTCAACCGGATGGCGCGTTTGTCGCTAACGAAACTACCGATTCGGAGCGCAATTCAGCGTATCTTCAGGTCGCGGAAATGGTTGGTGACATCCTTTCCATGTACTACATACCAATAATTACAATTAGTGGCACGATTGGGAACATCCTTTCGGTGGTGGTGTTTTTCAAAACCAAATTGAAAAAGTTATCATCCAGCTACTATCTGGCCGCTTTGGCAGTGAGTGATACATGTTTTTTGTTCTGTTCGCTTATGCAGTGGATGGTTTTAATCGGTGTGGACATTTATAATAGAAATACAGGATGTCAGTTTTTTTCGTTTTTGAGCTATTTTAGTAGTTTTACGTCAGCGTGGTTTGTTGTAGCGTTTACCGTCGAGCGTTTCGTTGCTGTTATGTATCCGTTGAAGCGTCAATCTATGTGTACCGTGACACGTGCTAAAATGGTCCTCGCAGGATTAACTGTAGCCGGATTTATACATTCAGCGCCCGTTTTATATTTTGCGATGCCAATTAATGCAGGACCCGGGAATCAGACTTTATGTGAAGCTCGGAACACGTACAGGGTAGGTAGAGCTAGAGGTGGCTAATTAGATTTATTTGTTTGAACAGAAAATTGTTTTCGAAAAAAAAAACCAAGAACTAATATTCCACACTCTGAATTTAATTCAAACACACCTCTGGGTATGACCATGCATTATGTAAATTAAATAAAAAAAACTTTAGTTCCATAGACACAAAAATTCTCAAAAATTTATAGTCTAAGAGTAGTAAATAAATTTTGGTGGAATTTTGATTTTTGGTACCTTTATGCTTTTGGGGTCGCTGAGGTTTTCAAGAAAAATTACGTTTTTTTTTTGCAAAAACCGTGCACAAAAAACTGATTTTTCCGTTTTTCCAAGATAACCCAAAAACTACTTGTACGAATTTTACGTAAAAGTTGGCTATTATAAAATTAAAGAGAATGTAGTTTCCTACATTTTAGGTATAAGAAGTGTATGACTCGCACCAACAGTTTAGCAGCAAAAGTGTCGCGAAAATGGGTGTCGAAAAACCCCTAAGAAAGGTCGGTGTGGGGACAAGAGGACCTTTTGGAACATAAAGTGAAAGACAACCAAATCTAGCCACAACGGATATTTTCTGAATCGTTGTGGTTGAACAAATTCTCTGGACAGAGGGGACATCATATGGATAAATGATGTTTACGGCCACCCTTGACCATAAGCACATCGGATATGCACGTTGGTTATGTGCTTTGCACCACCCGAAAAACAAGGCATGTCTATGCAAGAGATCTTGACGCGCCCATGCCCCTGGAGGGGTAAAGGCAATTACCAAAACTTGTCGCACGGCGTGTTCCTCTTCCATTGGGTCTTCGTATTTATTGAGAATCTATCTTCAGTATGGTTTCAAGGACTATTTAGTCTACCTCGTCTTTACTCACCACTGCGATGTTTTTGCAGCTCCCCCTGCAGTTGCGGCCAAACCTTGCCAATATGTGTATTTTCGGAATTGGGCTGATGAGACCAATGACTAAATAGAGCAGTCATAAGAGATGTTATGCACAAGAGGGAGATAAAAGACATATTTGTGGTTTCCTTGGGCGACCACATTGATGAGGGCAGATTTTACGCCCCCGGCCACTCACCATATCTTTTTTTCGAGTCTGCTCAAGTCAGATATATGAAAGTTTCCAGAATTTGCCTTCTCATCATGATCATAATCAGACATACAGGATTTTGATACCCACAAAGAAAAAGTTCATAATGGTACATTTTATGATTTCAGTTGGTACACCATATTTGATCTTCTGTACCCTCCTAACGTCAGCCCCGTGAGCCTAAGAGGAAAGTATTAATGTCAATTCATTAAGAACATCATAGGCAAGAAGCCTACCGAATTTCATACTCGTATTAATTACATAATATTAACCGTAATTATGTGCATTCATTGCCTTCAGAAATGTACTCATATATACTCGCACTTAGCTCATTACGGTGAGTCGATGTTTTGTAGAGCGTGCTTCAAAGTGCACCATTTTTTTCTATTATTTCTCCCGAAGTAATAATCACATCATTATGATAAAAGTATCGTTTTATTCAGATGACTTTTCCATATACATAATATGGTATTTATTTCGGTTAGATACAAATTATTCAGCAACAAAAAATCAAGGAGAAAATTCATGATACCCTTCAAGCGAAGTGGTATCATACTTAGAGGTTCCCGCCAGACGCACAATCTTCCGTTGCCAAAATGTAGTTTCGGGTTCGAATCCCGTCCACGACAACGTTCGTGGCCATGGATGTGCAGGAGGTGCATGCTGGCAACTGCATTCTCCGAAACCAGTTTATGCCGTCAAAACGTCAACTGAGCCACATGGAATAGTTGACGCGCTATGCCCCACTAGGGGTTAGGACAATTGAGAAAAATGTAGCTTAAGTTTCGACTCGTTCGAAAAGATGACAGTTCATGGCATTTCGTCCATTCGTTTACAAGCTACAGTCATTTGAGTGAAGTTACTTCTGAACAATCATTGCAATGGTTGCAGAAATGTTATCCCACATCTGCTCCTTCGAGAACAACAGTTTATCGGTGGTTTAGTGAATTTAAAATGGCCCGTACTATCACCAAAGACGCACCTCGCTCTGGAAGTCCAAAAGCGGCTACGAATGCGGAAATCGTAAAGCAAGTGCATCGAATCGTTTTGAATGATCGTAAAGTGAAGTTGCGCGAGTTAGCCGACGCCGTGGGCATCTCAAAACGAGCGGAATACATTTTGCACGATCTTTTGGAGATGAAAAAGCTATCAGCGCGATGGGTGCCGCGTTTGCTGACCGTCGACCAAAAACAGCAGCGCGTTGAACATTCAACGGCCGGTTTGGCGTTGTTGCAGCGAGCGAACTTTTTTCGATGTTTTGTGACAATGGATAAAACATGGGTCCATTACCATACGTCTGAGTCCAATAGGCAGTCTGCAGAGTGGCTAGAAAACCACGAAAGCCGACCAAAGCGGCCAAAAGACCAACGATCGCTCGGGAAGGTTATGACCTCCGTTTTTTGGGATGCGTATGGCATAATCTTCATCGATTATCTGCAGAAAGGAAGAACAGTCACAGGAGAGTATTATGCAGCGTTATTAAACAAACTAAACGACGAAATAAAGAAAAAGTCCGGATGGCGCAACGGTTAGCACGTTCGCCTTCTACGCACTGGACCCAGGTTCGATTCCTACTGAATGCGGTAGTTTTCGATGAAAAAGGGGATTTACGTGTCAGACTACGAGCCCACTCAGCTGTTACATGAGTACCCATTTATGGGGTAAATAGCTCGGTTGAGCGCGTTGCTGATCACACAGCTCTGCACAAGACATACCGTCACGATCCAGAAAATGAGATGATGCTAACTCATCTCGAGGCCATGGTTTTAAACGGACTGTTGCGCCAATTATTTATTTATATGGCGAAGAAAAAAGTTCTGTACCACACGATAACGCACCGTCACACACGTTCTTGAAAGCGATGGCCAAATTAGACCAATGACGATTTGAATTGGTTGCTCACCCACCGTATTCTCCAGACTTGGCCCCCAGCGACTATTATCTGTTCCCAAACCTCAAGCGGTGGCTCCAGGGAAAGAGATTCAGATCGCATGAGGAAGTCATCGCGGAAACCGAAGGCTTGGATGTTTCATACTACTGAAAGGGCATCGAAATATTGGAAAATCGCTATACCAAGTGTATCGCCCTCGAAGGCAACTATGTTGAGGAATAAATATAACTTTGCCCAAAAAAAGCTTGTTTTCATTATAAATCCCGGGACTTTTCAGCCCATGTAGTAGCCCGCTTTCTCAAGCCTTTCTCTCGCCAAACTTGATGAGATTTGTTTTGAAGCTGTTCCGATGGCTTTGTAACGGTAAGAGGCGATATGCCACTGCACTACTTTTACTTGAACGTCCAGAGCCTTACGTCCGCTCGGTGGTGACCGTTTTCCGTAACTTCTTCTAGTACCCTTGCACAGGACACTGAAGAATATCCAGTATTTAACCTATTTCGCGAGTAGTTAGATTTTCGTGTGCTTAAACCAAAATATTATTTATGTTTACCGCATACTAATTTTTTCCATTTTTTCACTCAAATTTTTTATTTTGCGAAAAAGGGTTATTCCCTTGAGTAACTTTGTTTTGCACACCACTGTAGTACTGAATTTTTATCTTCGAAACGACACTACACATATACTATTCCTGTTGATAAAATAGACTGCCATTAAGGACTGACTTAAAAAAATCTTGATGAACTCACAAATTGTAAAGAATGGCAAAGGTTTAAAAAAATCCTGATAACAAAACACCTTGTCGAATACGTGCTCCCTTGATAGCGTGAATGGATGACTTTCATGAAAGATTTCTTTCTTGTTATTGTAGCACATACAAAAAAGACATGTGGTATCGCACCATTTTAGGACATAATAAGACATGTACGAGTATATCAAACCGAATACACCGGAAAATTTATCGGGAAACCTTCCAGAGATCCGGTTCCTTTTTGAATCAAACATTAACAGAATATACCTTTAGGTGAAAAAAATCACAAAAAAAAATGATGGAGTTTTTTTTTTTCGAGAAATTTTCTTTCTTAATGCCGAATATTTAGTCCGACTTGAAAATTTGTATACCATTTGAATTGTATGTCAGAGAAAGTCATGGGAATTGAAAGGAAAAAGATTTTACGGATGAAATGAATAGAAAACAGGTTTTCAATGGGTTAGGTTTCAATAAGAAAGTGTTTACTTCAGTACCCTGGGGTTTTGAGATGGAAAGTCTTGTAGTACTTTTGTTTTTTGAGAACCTTTAGGTATTTTAGGGTGCTCAACACGAATACGTGGAGGTACATACTAGCAACTGCACGTCGGAAAAGTAGATATACTATCGAAATGTCAACAAGGCATAGAAATGCAAGAGATGTTGACGCGCTCATACCTCGGGAGTGGTCACGGCAATTAACAAACATGAATCTAAAGGCTGGATTATAGTCTGCGCAAAGAACACGGCTTCTGCTGTCAAATAAAGTTGAAATGTATTTCAGATGGTGATAAGTATACTCTGCGCGAACAAGACGTCGCTCACGGAAACGAGTTCAACTTTGTCGGAATCAACGAGCCGCGAAGTGTCAATTCACATATGCATGTGTTTTAAAACTGTTGGCGATCATTTGTTTTGTTCTAAGTTACTGTTGTGCTCTAGGAAGTGGATTTTTTCATTCTTAATTTAAAAAAGTGTTGCAAGTTTGTTAGAAAGTGAATTTTCCACATTTCAAATGTGTCAAAAGAACACGAACAAGAGATTTAAGTGCCTTTTCACACGAAGACTCGCACGGTTCTCGATCGCGAGTGAGAGTTTTTTTTTTCGCTTCAACCTTCCATTCTTTCACAAGAAGAGCCGCACGGCTCTCGCTCGCGAGTTCTTGATAAGGCGATAAAAAATAAAACTCCTGCTTCATCCTGCTTTTTGTTAATAGGACGAAACCAATACGCTCTGGAACGTTGACGTTTTTACCGTCGAAGATAAGTGGCCACATCACGTGTAGAATCCATTGCATGCAACGTGCACTTTGCGACTGAATGAAGAGCGAGAGCCATTGTCGCTCTTCCCGTGTGAATGCCAGCACTACTGGCTTTGCATTTATATCAAAAGCCGCGACGCATGGCTCCAGATGCACGAGCTGTACCGGCTCTCACTCACGCGACGTAAAGGCTCGTGAAGTGTGTAGAAAAATGCATTTTCTTATTTTGGTTTCTTCGTCAAAATCTCTGCTGGAAAACCTCGGATTCCTATTTAGCACCACAAATACCATTCAAATACAATAAAAGAAAATATTTTTTCTTTTTCAAAACAATAAAAATAATATTAAAATAACCGTCCAAAGATTAGTAAAAAAAAGTTATTTTTGTCGATAAAGAAGTTTCCCAGCCGAGTTTTTTTTTGGCAAACCACGCATTGTACTGTAAAATTTTCCACCTCGGTCACTTATATGAACCAGTAATCTTGGGCTAATTAGGAATGAAACCGGAATATAGAGGGCTACGCCCGCAATTCGAGGGTTTTGTAGCACGCGCTTATCTTGGTATCTAAATATTGGCTCCCTGCTCTTCTTGGTACCACTCAGCTGAATAAAAACACCATAATTAAATGTCTTACCCATGATATAGTATCTTACATGCCAATTCACAAAAAGACTGCATCTGTCACCTCTCAAAGTAATAGTTTTAATACGAGAAGCTGTAGATGGATATGTATGTATACGAGATAAACTGTCCCACTCTTCGAGATGCTTAACCATTCATATTAAGACGACATTGCAAATTGTAAACTTTTGTAACGGCTTCAGGGCGGCGGGGACAAATTACGGTCTAATATTTTTCCCTCCTCCACTGTTCCCCTTTCTACAAATCTCAATAAAATGCCAAAAATGGAAAGTACTCAACATTGCCTTTCTCACGACACCCCACTTGGCAATACCAGTGGATAAAAAAAAATTGACCTTAATTTCGCCTCTCTGTGGACCCCCCCCCCCCCCCCCTCTTAAAGTTGGCTGATTACAACACAACGCTTTCTCCAGCAAATTATAGCATTTCTACACATTCTCGCCGAATTATGTGTGCAGCTTCAGCCGTTCGTAATATATTCTATGAACAGACGGACAGACAGGTATTTGACCGATTTTGTAAGATTTAAGACACAAAACCCTAAAAAAATTAATTGTGTGAATAGTTATTGTTAGGATCACCAATTACCAATCTTCACCCTTCCAAAGTTAGTTCATTAAATAACTGCAATTCGCACTACGAAAAACAACATGCAAGTAGTACACGCATATCAATGCGTGAGGCCGGTAGGTGTATTTTTTGTATGGATAGTGTCAAAATGCATAACTTTAAGTCAATGTACTATTATTAAATATCATGTCATTCTAATGAAACTTAGAGGTACTATTGCCTATGATGTTAGTTATCATTAGCTATCAATATTTTTGGCCTCAGGTGTGCTTGAGGGGCGCAGGGGTGTGCTAACTGCAACTATAGAAATGTACTATTATTAACCTTTTTGGATGAGATTTAAAAATTCTATTATTTTTAGTTTTCTATGCTAGTGAAATGCCGCTTTTCTGTAAATTTTCATATGTCTAGCTATAACGGTCTCGAAATGCAAGGGGGGGGGGGGGACAAACTCGGACCACATATTTTCCCCTCTCCCTCTTTTCTCCTTTCTTCAAATTTGAAAAAAATTCCAAAAATGGAATGTACTCGACGGTACCTTTCTTACGATACCCCACTTGCCTTTACCAAATGAAAAAAAAAATTCGACCTTCATTTCCCCTCTATGGGGACCCCCCCTTAAAGTTGATTTATTACGACGCATCGCTTTCTCCAGAGAATTATAGTATTTCTACATATTTTCACCAAATTTCATGTATGTAGCTTCAGCGGTTAGTGAGATATTTCATGGACAGACAGACAGACAGACAGACGGACAGACGGACAGACGGACGCATGACCGATTTCATAAGGGTTTTGTTTTTATACAAAACCCTAAAAAAAATCCTAAAGATATGTGTAAGGTTTTGTTGAATATCTATTGTATATAAATTGGAAGGCAAAAATTAGAAATACACAGTTAAGCGTCAAATATTTCACTACTTTTTGTTCAAATTTTCGACAGTATAAAAAATAAATAAATAACTGGCGCAACAGTCCAATTTGAACCACGGCCTCGAGATGAGTTAGCATCATCTCATTTTCTAGATCGTGACGGTTTTTTGTGCAGAGGTATGTGATCAGCAACACGCTCAACCGAGTTATTTACCCCATAATGGGTACTCATTTAACAGCTGAGTGGGCTCATAGTCCGACACGTAAATCCCCGGAATCGAACCGGGGCCCAGTGCGTTGAAGGCGAACGTGCTAACCGTTGCGCCATCCGGACTACAGTATAATAGCGAAAATTTGTTTAACAAAAATTTGACAATAATCACATTAATTCGTATCGTATTATAGCAACAAATTTAACACCAACAAATTTTATGTCAAATGTCGCTTAGGATCCGATATACGCGAATTAATCGCGCGATGTTCCCTTTCATAGGAACGCGCGGGAGAATCCCCTTATTTTTCCGCACTTTTCTATGAAAGGGAACATCGCGCGAATAATTCACGTACATTGGATCCTAAGCGAAACGCGTCAAATTGTTTTGACTGCGGAATGGCCGCTTTAGCTTGCTTGACACTCGTTTTTTTCTCTGGAGTATTAATTAAGTATAGTTAGGCGATACGCATGTCTCACTTCTTCTATGTAAAATGAATCCTTGAATCAATCAAAGTGGATCCGTACGCCCAAGTTCGAAACTGGCCTTTGAGCGAATCCAATTAAAATCGAAATTTACACCGAAATTTACACCGTACGTACAAAACGACTTTTCTATCAAACAGCCTCCGAACAAATTTCCACCGAAAATCCCATTAAGGTGAAGAGTTTGAAAATGACTTTGGAATGCATTACAGGTAATATTATACGCCCGTAACATACATACGTACACACTCGTACGTCTCCCGAATATGAACAGTCAAGCCAAGTTTGTCCTTTGAATTTATCGAGATTACGTATTCCGTATTCGTTATTGGAGTAGGATCTGGAATCATTTAGTAGCTCGGCAGTTGCTAGTTTTCTGTATTCATAGTTTGTCTATTCAAGTTTAATTAAAACGACATAGTAATGCTTTTGAATGACACCTTATTAATACTTTACAAATAGATATGTACACGCATATGTGGGATGTAACGATGAATCTTATTTGAAATGAATTAATAGGCATTTCTGGAATTACTTTGTACTCGTTCTCGTATATTTACAGCATTTCATCAGAAAGTTGAGTTTCGACGATGAGTATACGAGTATGTACTTGACTAAGCCTTGAGAGAGTCTGAATTGGTTATGTAATTGAGGAGTTCTTATGACATAAAAGGGTATTTGAATGTACTTAGTATTGTGTTGTAGTATTTAGTAAATTAGGGATTCAAGCGTTCCTTGTTTATGAATGTTTTTGTAAATCGTATTATGAATGAAGAGAACTAGAGAAAATTTGTGAATGATATTTCTAGATACACCTCTTTAACCCATCTCTGGTCGCACAATAACGGTATAATCACAAACATCTTTACAAGAGATTTACAAAGTACTATATGTGTCTGACTCACTTGCCCCAACCCCTAGTGGGGCATAGCACGTCAACCATTCCATGTGGCTTATCTGACGTTTCGTCGGCATAAACCGGTTTCGGATGATGGACGTTGCGAGCATGCAACTCCTGCTGCCATTTAGCCGTCTACCTGCGATAAGTCGGGAGATATTGTGGCTTATTATTACGCCCTGCACCACAGGGGACGACAATACAAACATCCATGGCCACGAACGCCGTGGACGAGACTTAAACCCGTAACGACCGTAGTCAGACATGATACTGACGCCTCAACGCGCTGAGCTACCGGTCGCCCCAAAGCATGCATCTTACACTTGTTTTAATACTTTCGCTTTGTCGGACGATGTTATAATGGGTGCATTCCTAAAAGTATCCGAATTCCTTTACGTATCCATTGCCCCTTCTCCAATTCGTGATTTCTCCGGTGAACGACACAATTCCCTTGCGGCCATGAATATACTTCACACAAACATACGCCAATTAAAAAGGGATATTTACACTTTTAAAAACAATTTCCGAACGAAGTGATGAAGGAGGATAGACTTTCTGATCACTATAGGCACTTTGACACCAACAAAGAGTCGTTTACGAATGGAGTGACGGAACTTGTCAAGAGCGAACTGTCAAAATCGGATCGGAAAAAATTCGTGATACTTTTGCCCTTCACAAAGATTCTGGTATCGGTGTCTGAAATCGTAGCGTTTCCGCAAAGTATCTATGAAACCGTATCGACACGGTCCAAAATAGAAACGTAGCCAATGTCGAATGTCATTTAGCAAAGAATTAGGCATGACCGCACTGTATGTGCCGCGATTGGCAGGCTTAGTCTAACAGGTACCATGATTCATGTACATATATTTAAGCAATGTGCAAGTCTACAGATTCAGTCAACGAAGGCACTCGTTTAAAATAAATCCACAGTTTTACCTGCAGTTTAAATTAAATTTTAATAAAATTTTCAACATTCGACCTTCAGAACAAGAAAAGTTCGCTATCTACACATGGTTTGGAGAAACCACCCCCATCCCTTCCCACTCTGTGGTCAAGACATACTTGGAAACCCTGAAATGTGAAATTTTGCCCCAGCTGCCGTACGCCCCAGACATCGCTCTTTCCGACTACCATCTGTTTCGTTCCATGACGCACGGCCTGGCTGACCAGAATTTTCGTTCGTACGAGGAAGTCGAAAAATGGATCCAATCATGGATCGCGTCGAAAGACGCCTCCTTTTTCCGAGATGGAATCCGAAAGTTTGCGGAGAGATGGGCGAAAGTCGTCGCTAGCGATGGACAGCACTTTGAATAATACATCTATAAGTACTTTTTGACAATTAAGCTTTTAATTCCAGGAAAAAACGGCAAAAGCAAAGTTGTACACCAACTGTGGCGACATCAGGAACAAATCATTGCATTGTCAAAGGAGATTTAGCTATTGACATTCTTCCCTGAAATGGATCATCTATATCCTTTTCCACTGCACATATCTCTACGAACTCTGTTATTAAAGCAGTGCATTCTTTAATAGGGCCGTAAAGAGATCAAAATTCACTCATTAAATATTATTTTCAATTGCGAATTTTTCATCTTTTGTTTATCTTCTATAAACGAATATAGGATATTTTATGAACCGTTAATTTCTCTCTACATTAGTATTTTATGAGACACGAAAAAAGATGAGCCATTATAAGACACTCAATGGGCTAAGACAGGCAGTAAAAAAGTCGCACGCACACACTTTCTAAATTAATTAATCAGAAAGACGTTCGAGAAGTGATGAATATAGAATAAAAAGAGTCCTTAAGAATATTCAATCGACATCATTCATAGCACCCAGAGGATTATAATAAGTTCTACTCTCGAAATAAGATAGTAATGAAAAAAGGTTTCAGTATGGCTTGAACAAATACATACTCGTTGATGTGATGGAATTCAGACCAAGTTTCCGAGTCTGACTTGACACTGTTGCTAATAGCATCCTCATGTCAACTATTTCGCAATACACAGTCGATTTCATTATGTCCGTACCAAGTTTTTATATATATGTACAGCCTTGGCCAAAAGTATTAGGCACCATGTAAATAACTGAATATTTTCTGTTTAAATGAAAAGAACAAAGTTTTTTTTTCGAAATTAGTATGTATCGATGAAATTAAACTAAATACATTAATATCTTGTGGGTCCACCCTTTCCTTTTATTACAGCAGCAATCCTCTTGGGCATACTCCTAACGAGCTTTGTACAGTCAACGGTACTTATGGAGTTCCACTCGTGTACCAAAGCTGTTTTTAACGCCACTTTTGATGTGATGGTGTATTTCTGTATGTTACGCTTTAGAATACCCCAAAGGTGTTCGATAGGGTTCAGGTCTGGGGACTGCGCTGGCCAATTTAATAATTCAATATTGTTGTCTCTAAACCAGCGCATCGTAATCGCCGATTTGTGACAAGGAGCATTATCTTGTTGGAATTTGACTCCACGTAGATTCGTGTCACCAAAAATGCGCGTTAACGAAGTCATTAGTACAGTTTCCAGCACATTAATGTACTTTTCACTGTTCAAACGGTCTTCACAAACGAACATCTCGCCGACTCCACCAGCAGCCATGCTACCCCAAACCATGATACTGCCTCCTCCATGTTTAACTGTAGGCACCACGCAATCTGGATGATATTCCTCACCAACGCGCCGCCTAACAAAAGTCACACCAGGTGTTCCAAATACTTGTTAGAAAATACAAAAAACCTGTTTCAATTTTTTGGAAAAATTTTCTGAAATCGAGGCCTCCGTAAAAAATTACGGTTATTGTTGTTTGAAAAAGGTTATAATTAAGCTTACCTGGAAACTAGATTCATCGGACCACAGAACATTTGCCCAATCCACTGCTGTGAAATGCTGGTACCGAAGAGCCCATTCCAAGCGATTTTTTTTGTTGGCTGCTGAAAGCCACGGCTTCTTTCTAGCTTTACAACCTTTCAAGCCTGCTTCTATGAGACGCCTTCTTATCGTTCGAGCACTTATTACTTTCCCCAAGTTTTCCGATAGGTTGGCAGCAAGCGCAGAAGATGTTTTTTACGCTCCTTCAAAGAGTCGCGGACAAGTTTTCTGTCCTGGCGTTTTGAAGTTACGCGTTTTCTGCCTGTTCTTGGCTTATTTTCATGAGAACTGGTCTCCGCAAACCGCATGATAGCAGATTGCACTGCGCACCGAGAACATTTCACTCGCTTGGCAATCTCAACTTGAGATTTGCTCTGTTCATGTAATAACTGAATTCTACAGCGTTTTTCAATACCAAGCTCACTCGTTTTAGGCATATTGTATTGCACAGAGTGTCTAGTTTGCAAATAAATTACAAAAACAAGCAACCTCACTCTATAAGTAACAAATGGAGACTGACAAAATGTTATCAACAATTTCTCAAATACCCCATTTCCTGGAATTTGCACGCCAGATGTTTCATGGCTCTTCAAAGAAGATCATTTATTGCTGTTATTATTGTTTGGACAAACCAGTATCGTAAATATTAAAAGAAATTATCAATTTTAACACACGTTTCAAATTACATGTGTTTTGAAGGGGTGCCTAATACTTTTGGCCAAGGCTGTATATAATATATATACAATATATACAAAGTTTCGTTTTCTCTTTAGTTCAGAATAGAAAAACTCTATCCGAACAGAAATGGGAAGTTATTGAAGAATAGTCCAGGATGGGGAATTATATTGAAAATATTTTTGTTGTGTCCTTCGAAACTGATATGAACAGAAACTCAATAAAAGGAAAATTGAAAAAAACTTTTGAATAAGAATGCTTACACTAAATACCAGTGACGTGCACTCGTAGTAAGCAATTTCAAACTGCTTGACTTACCGAAATAAGCAATTCAATAATAAACTTTACTTACACCAATACACATATCATCATTTCAGTCAATGTTTTTCTTTAAGCTGAAGAATACATATTATCATTCAAATATTCCTTTACACATTCAAATTCTGATCCGCGCCTTCTTTTGGTTAAAAAACATTCGTTCAATTACTTTAGATATGTAATATTCAAACCTCCCACATTTTGCACACCATAGACACCAAACTTAGAATAGGAAAATGTGCCTAGATCTTTAGATGCATGTACCATGTGTGCATCCAAATACTAGAGACATGTTGATTCCAGAAAATGGGAATCTTGGATTTCGGTAGTACATTGGGCAACGATTTTTTTTGTTTTGTTCGCAAATTTATATGAGACAAGTCAAGCACTGGCGCGACTGCTTTTGTGTGTCGGATAAAGCCCAATGATGCTTGTTAATGAAATGTTGCCAATGCAGGGAATGTTTATGGGAATTTGATTTTTCCAGTAGAGCTTTTGTTTTTGTTATGTAATGGATTTTCCGTTGCAATTTAAAAGAGGAAATCAGTGCAATCGGGTGATTTTGATTAAATTGTGATTTGAAGTTTTTTTGACCGTTTGTAGTGATTTAATTGATTTGATTTGTGATAAAAGTGGTAAGTTTTCTTTTCGCATTATGTCGGAGTATTGCTGCGCGACGGATTTCGTACTAAAAGCGGGATTTTCAACTCTTTCCTTTGCCAAGAAAAGAGAAATTATAGAATCGGATAGACCGAAGCCAGATCTTAGTTTAGAGTTTAAATTAAAAAATATTACGCGAAAATTCCATATCGAAACGTATGAAAAGTACATTTGGTTAACGGGAAGCTGTAAATTAAATAAGTTATTTTGCTGGCCGTGTCTTTTGTTCACGAATGAAAAATCTGTTTGGAATAAAGCTGGATTTAGTGATTTGAATAATTTTACGGGCTCAGCAGCAAAGCATTCAAGTTCCGAAAAACATCTTCAGTCGTTAATTAAATTAGATAATTTTGGTTCTCAGCGTGTAGAGTTTATGCTTAGTAACCAGGTGGCAATATCTGTTAGTTTGCATAATGAAAAAGTTGAGCGTAATCGTAATATTTTGAAACGTTTAATCGATACTGTAATTTTTTTGGCAAAACAGGAGCTTCCTTTTCGCGGAAATAATGAAGACTCTTCTTCAAATAATCGTGGTAATTTCATCGAAACCGTAAATTTCTTGAGTTTGTACGATCCGATAATTGAGTCCCACATAGATTCTATAAAAGCAAATGCAGCGTTTTCGGGTTTGTCTAATAGAATCCAAAACGATCTTGTTTCCGCTATAGCTAATGTGGTTCGAAATAAAATCAATTTGGAAATAAAGGAGGCTCCATTTGTAGCTGTAATGGCCGACGAAACGCCAGATGTTAGCGGTCGGGAACAATTAACGATGATTTTTAGATATACAATATCAAATGAGATTGAAGAAAGATTTATCGGATTTTTGGATGTAAGCGCTAATCGTACAGCTACAGCAATAAGCTCTCACATTTTAAAACAATTGCAAAATTTTAATATCGATAAGAAATTAATTGCACAATGTTACGATGGCGCAGCAGTAATGAGTTCTCAAATTCGTGGAGTTCAGACTTTAATTCGGGAAAAACATAAATCGGCAATTTTCGTTCCATGTTACGCTCATTCACTAAATCTAGTATTGTCTAAAGCAGTTGAGTTTATTCCGGAAATTAAATTATTTTTCGCGCACATCAATAAAATCGCATCATTTTTTAATACATCCACTAAAAGGTCGGACCTTTTTGCAAATATAGTAAATCGTCGTTTACCATCGGTTTCCAAAACGCGTTGGCATTATCATTCGCGTATTATTAACGTTATATTTGAACATAAGCATGAAATTTGTACAGTTTTTGAGACAATTTCGAATGGTTCTCAACACTGGGATGGCGATTCCTTGACTTTTCCCGATATATACTTACAAAAATTCGCAGAGTCAGATTATATATTTCGGTAGATTATAGATGTTATTCTCGGGCAAATTCGAGATCGATTCCATTCGTTTAAAGATCTTTCATTTTTAGAGTTGCTTGAACCGAATTATTTTTCTAAATTCAAGTCAAATTTTCCCGATAAAAATTTTGACTCACTTATTGAATATCACGGTCAATTTTTCGACAGAATAAAGTTGAAAAATGAGCTAAAAGTTATTTATTCTTCAGATGAGTTTAAAAACGCGAATCCTAGTAAAATTCTCGATTATTTTCAAAAACGGCCTTATGTCGCAAACGGTTTTAAGCAAGTTCATATTTTAGCAAAATTATTAACGTCAATTCCAGTCACAGTGGCAACTGCGGAAAGGTCATTTTCAACACTAAAGCGCGTTCACACATTTTTGAGAAATCGCCAAACCCAAGAACGACTTTCGGATCTTGCTTTAATTGCGGTTGAAAAGGATCTTCTTATACAAATGCGAAGAGAAAACGATTTTTTTGATAATGTGATTAAAGAGTTTTTACTTAAAGAACGGCGCATAGATTTGGAATACAAATAAATGGCAATGGCGAAAGAATATTTATTTATTTCAAATACCCCTGAATTTTTCTTAGTCTTAATTAACATAATATTTATTTATCATTTTTTTATTAGTAATATTTTATTTATTTATTTTTTTTTTGTATTCCGAATATATGTGCCAATATTTTATTTAAAACTTTCCTCATTTCTTCTTTAAGGCTTAAAGCCGCTTGGTATAAATGTTTTTGTGACTGTCCATATTCTATTATACAGTCCATTTTTGTTTATGCTAAATTGGCTTTAGGGCGCCCAACTGCTTGACTATGAAAAATTTCCACTGCACGTCACTGCTAAATACTATCCAGAATGTTGAGGCTTATTATAGAAACACGAGTATGATGACGCTGCGATATGTGGGAGATGTGATGATACGATACGTATTCTTAATATTGTGGAAAAAGAGGGTCGTTGACATTTCTCCCCAAAGGTGGCGAAAGGATTTGGTAGTCTAATGTGGATGGTTCCATACTTAAAGCATGTCAGCAGAAGAGCCAGTATAATCCAGTCATTAGGAGCTCAGAAGGGCTTCGGGGAAACAAATTCTGGTGGAGATTTTTTTTTCTTTAATTTTTCATGTTTTTTGGGGTGCTGAACACGAATCCGGAGCTTCCCACCAAAAATTTTTTGCGAAACATGGTCAAAATCTCAAAAAACCTCAAAATTTCGGTAATTTTTTTTTGTATTATACGCCTGCAAGTGTACACAAAGTTCTGATTCGTGGCAAGGAAGTTATAAAAAAGTGTTAATACACAGCACAGGAAGCGAGAAGATTTTCGAAAATTTAGAGAACACAATTCCAGGAAATTACAATAAGTATGTATACATTTTTTATTTGCGGACTCAGTATACATTTCGATGGAGGCGAAAGAAGTTGACGTTCAACCAATTTGCTTCCAACTTTGATCCGATGAGGTCCTATACGAGACCTGAATTAAAATAAAATAAATAAATAACTGGCGAAACAGTCCAATTTGAACCACAGCCTCGAGATGAGTTAGCATCATCTTATTTTCTTGATCGGGACGGTGTCTTGTGCAGAGGTGTGTGATCTGATCAGCAACACGCTCAACCGAGTTATTTACCCCATAAATGGGTACTCATTTAACAGCTGAGTGGGCTCATAGTCCGACACGTAAATCCCCTTTTTTTTTATCGAAAACTACCGCATTCAGTAGGAATCGAACCGGGGCCCAGTGCGTAGAAGACGAACATGCTATCGGTTGCGTCATCCGGAATTAAAACCAGTGTGTCGGTTCGTATGAAAATGGTCTGAGATCCGGTGAATCAAAAGCGGCTATTGGAAGCAAAGATGCAACAATATAAAGCGAATATAAGAGTGGTTTTTGGGCAACTTGACCTTAAGAAGATAACCTCTAGATCACTCAACGAGTCTATCAAATACTATATAATACAATTTAAGACTTAATCTGGTCTACCCGTACGACATTAAATCCTCCAGAAAAAAAAAATTAAATGCGTGCTAAGATTACCGAGCGTCAAAAGTTTAACTTTAAAAAATCTTGTTAAGGCTGCATACTGGATTTTGTAATTAATGCCCGGTTCACATTATTCCAGTCCAGTAATCCAGTCCAGCGATCCAGTCCAGTGCTGGACTGGATCATATCGTCTACATGATTCCAGTCCAGTAGTCTGGCAAGTGTGTTGTTGATTCAGTAACTATAGTAACAATGATTTTTGGGCGAGCTGGAATCAAAAAGTAGACCGACAATCCAGTCACTGGACTGGATTGCTGGATTGAATTGCTGTCCAGTGCCGGTTCACATTATTCCAGTAGCAGTCCAGCGCTGGACTGGATTACTGGACTGGATTGGTTACTGGAATAATGTGAACCGGGCATTAAGATTTAGCTTTTGATCCCCTCTCTCTCACTCATTTAGTCACAAATCCGAAATTCCTTATAGTTTAGAAGTTATGGCCAAAAAACCGAATTTTAAAAAAACTAGGGTATACAAACAAAAAAAAGTAGACTGAGGAGTATAAAAATAGTGGGGATCGATGCTCCTAGGCGCACGGGCATGGGGGTGTCTACTGTTGGGGGGGGGGGGGGGGGGGGGGTTGGCAAAATTTCGTCAAAAACTCGGGGAAAGTCGTAACAAAGAAACTTTTCAACGTTCATGTTGTATGTTATGTGCAAAAGTTCCAAGGACAAATCTGAAGAGAAAACAAACAAAATAGTCAACTTGAAGAAAAAAAAACCAACCTGGGTAGAACATAAACCACATCATGCTATAATGATGGCCATGGAATTTACAATGTTCACGGTAATCCTGCCGACGAACAAAACAAAACAAAGTTGAGAGTTTCAATGCTTTCGCCAAATATCACGTCTTATGTGGTTTCTTATTTTATTGAAATGTTCGTTGTCCTTAATGGATCTAACGATTGGCAAAGTCCGACTATAAAACCGCAAAAAAGCGCAGATGAGAGGCTTTATTCAGGAAACGTGCGTTCTTCGTGCTCACGCTATATGATTCTAAATTTAAAATTTAAATGGACTGTTCAAGGTAATATGAACACGAAAAATTATCATATATTTTAGTGGAATTATTAATATTTTCTACTTCGTTTTCAAGCGATTATATTGCGATTGCATGATTTTATTTTAAAGCTACATTCTCTTTCTCGAAATATTAGCATGTTCGCCTTCTATGTACTGGGCTCCGACAAAAAAAACCTTTACATTGTCGGACTATGAGCCCATACAACTAGAAAATGAGTACCTATTGGCCACTTTCACACGGAAAGTACGATACACATCCATACGATAGACGAGGGAGCTTTGTATATCCGAAGATTAAAATAAAACTGCACATTCGTGTATAGTCAGGACATGATCCGCTAATTTTAGGGATCAGGTGCATCTGATCCGGTACTAAATCGGACCTAGGCCCAAAAACCAAGATCGGTGGACCTACTCCATGTTCTCAAATGAATTGATCTGATTTACATGTGGTATCACTTTCACATGCAATATCGATCCACATTTACTCTATAAAGAAAAGTAGAAAATCATTGTACGATTTGCTAGGCTGCGACTGGCCGATTTGCAATTGCGACTCGCGACCAATCGATTCATTATTCAATGATAATCGCGTGGACCCGTTTTGGTAGACGGTATGGATGGCGCCATGGTGATTGCGACTCTACTCGTATCGCTGTGAAATGTTCTGTATTTACACCAGGATGATTAAGGACGGCATCCAATGGTGCTGAAAATCTATCTTTTTGTGGCAAAGTATCTTTTGTTGGAAGGTATCTTGTTAGCCATTTTTCTCAAAACGCATTTACCATTTATATGGATGTGAAATGAAGGATTTTTGTATGAAAATAGTACTCGTATCTTGCGCAGGATGTGGCTAAGCAAGTATTTTTATATGAACGTGAGGCGAATGAATGAAAAGAGACGAATGTACTGTAGATGGCATTTTCAGTCCTTTGGCGGCAAATAGGACATTCGAAAAAGGATTGCCTAGATTTGCTAGACCACAGAACTCAAAACGCCCTTAAAAGTACCCAAAGCATATTGCTCATCATCCCGATTCATAAGACACCCATATTGCCCGTATTTCACTTCATTGCCGAAAATGTCCTCTTCGTAATCGAAGGACTCAAAATGCCACATACACTATCCCTGGAAATTCGCCTTTTCACCCCGATTCATATGACACCCATATTATCCATATTTTGCTTCACTGCCAAAAATATCCTTTTGCGAATATCCTTGTCGCCATCTACTGTACTCCAATGCATTGGTCTCATTACTCCGATTCCGGAGAGCCCCATATTGCCTAGAGGTTCCACTTCATGTTCAAGAAGGTCCGTTTTTCCTGACCAAAGGACTTAAAATACGTTTCCCCTTCTTCCTCCATCTTAACCATCCCACGACCCCACTGTCCTAACCTCCCTACTCAATTGCTCCATTAAACTTGCCACATTGATGTGAAACTTTCCATTCTTCTATTTTTTTCAAAACATGTGTATCCTGTAAAACCTACACTCAGATCCCAGACCTACTCCTGGTCCCAGTCATCTGATCCTCATGTTTGTTGTCGTTGATGGATCCATGTGGTTGTCATTTTTGGCTATCGTCTAACCAATAAACATCCTAGATGGCTTCAGCCGTTAATAGCATCTGTAGAAAAGTACTGCACTGCACTGTCACTGTGCGGCGTTGGAAAACTTACTTCTTTGACGATTTAAATTCGAAGCACTCCTTCGCCTACCTTGATGATAACTTATGAGACGAAAGTACAATAATGGCAGCCTGACTGGTATATTCCTACATATTTCTCGTTGTAGCGTATAGACCGGGTGAAGTGAGAGTTCTAGGGCCCCGGAGCTCACGTAGCGAGCGGAGCCCACCCAAGCGAAATACAAAACCATATCAAATTAAGGCCGAATTTAGGAGCTGCGGTTTACAAAGTTAAATAAAACAAACGAGAGATTGCATTTAACTTCAAAGTACATTTTTAAACCGCGGTATCTCCCGCGGCTGTTATCGCGGTAGCTGATGCAGTTTGGATAAACTCCGTCTAAAACCCTACAACCAAAAACGCGTACTCTGCATCGCCCAGTCATGTTCCTGACTATTTGTGTAGATAGTAATGTCAGCGGCATAAAGCCGTTGAACTAAAACATCCCTCAGACATTGATTGCATGGATTTCGGCATGAAATATACTGAGGACAGACACACATGGCGAATGAGATCCTGACGACTTTCTATTCCAGTTTTCAAGTATCGGGATACCGTAAGAAATAATACGTGAAATTTGGGATAAGAACCGAAAATACCAGTGCAGCATGTAAGCAATGGTCGAACTAGCATCATATGTTATATACATAACTCAGTAATTCCGGTCCTCTCAAGGAGATTTCTATTCGGCCTGATTGTCTCAATTGAGTCCTGCCTAGGGAAACTGGACAAGGGATCAAGCGTCACCTCCGAATCTGGGGGCTCCCATTGGGGGTAATTTCAAGTAGAATTAATTCAAGAGTTTCCACCACCTCGCCCCGCAGCGATTATACCCAATTTTTGCCTTTGACTATAATGGTAATTTAATCAACGCATCCGATCCCTACCTACCCAATTCTGACGAAAAAAGGAAAATCCAATAATACCGCTCTATTACTTATCTTCGATGTTCGTTCGGCCAATTCCCTTAGATTACAAAACAAAGCACTTCTGGCCGATAGCAACGTTTTTTTTTAAGAAAGAGACGAAACCTTTGAGCAGATTAATCTCTTTCTAATCTAAAAACTCCCAAGACAAGCATCCCATAAATCATTTAATTGGCTTCTCACAACTTCTATCTACCATTCTACAGCCTATAGCCTTTTCTCTAAGCGTGTTAAAGAAATTCCGAGTAACTAATTTGGCGAGGGAATCATTCTTTAAACCCTTAAAATCAGCGAATTTTCAAACTCGCCGTAACTCTTAAGGCAAGGGATGAAATTTGATTGTAAAGGAGACGTTTCGAAGTTGTTAATGAGATAGGATTGATGTAACCAGGTGCAAGTTTGAAATGTTCAAATTAAAAAAGGGTATTGCCCATCGGGCACGAGAGACGCGAATATAATTGAGCTTCATTTGATTTTTGAAATCGCCTTTGTACTTGAAGGGAAAAGTTTCTTAATCCGACGAATTAGATAGACCCTTAGCAAATCAGATTAATCTAATGGGGATTAGGAAATATTTTACACTTCCGAACCAAAGATATAATCAGTGCAGCCGTACAAGCATTATTTATTTACACGATTACGTGTGTTGAAGTCATAATTAAATCCAAAGAATTCCTGAAGGATAAACCAAATGTACGTATCCGCCAAAAGTGGTAGGATTATACCAGAAATATGGACTATGCAAGATAAAACTCTGAGTAAACAGGGATATACATAGACAGAATGCTGAAATAAGCGGGAAGCAGAGTCTCTATTGGCAATAAATTCCCGATATTATCACACAATAAATCGAAAAAATCTACACATATCCTAACATGACGTAGGTCTAAGGGCCGGACGGACGAACAGACGGACTTTTCCAATTTAAAAATCGATCAGGAAAAACTGTTGGAGTGTGTGATCATTTGTGATGCAGTGCTTATGTGCTTGGGCAATCGGAAAGACAAGAACTGTTTAGTTTGGACTGTCAATTTTTCCAGATTGTACTCGTATGTGATATTCTTAAGGGTGAAAACAGAATCACAGTTTACTAGTTTGCCTTAAACCCTACTGGGACATTGCGCGTCAACCACACCTGCGTGCCATATTACTCTGTTTATCACGTCGCACACTACGCTGAACTTCTCCAGCTTTCTGACGGTAAATGAGTTCGATGATCCTTCGATTGTTGTTTGATTCAGCTCTTTTCTCTCAACAATCCGCTGCCATGAAGCGTCGGACTTACAAGGCTTATTCCGGCAATCCGGGTTTGTGCCAATGATATGTCAATGTACGCATTTTTTATGGCATCCCAGTTATCATTTATATCACTGGTGATCAATTACCTCAGCTGTTTTTTGTGCAAGATAGATTTTCTATTCGACCGGTATTGAACTTGCGGTGCTGGGATCTTTCGTCGCTAGGACAGCGCACGACTGGAATACGCAATCGCGAACATTAGTGATCATAAAACAATGGTGTCTTCCTACCCAATATTGGCCCCCTTCTTGTTTCGCACGTCCAGCAGGCAAAATCTTTCAATAATGGCAAAGTGGTTGATCTTATTTTATGTTCTGCGCCGATCAACAGAGGACCAACTGATTTTGTGGTGGTCCTTATGCTCAAACATAGTACCACCGGAAGAAGAGACTGTGCAGAAAGCAGCAGAACTCTACAAACCTTTCACCGTTGTTGATACGATCCCCAGGATCGTGTCTCCCCATCACATGCCTGAGCCCATAGTTATCAGCGCCAACTTTTGCATTCAAATCCCCCATAACCATAACAATATCACCTTTAGGTGTCACGCTCTGGACAGCGTTTAGTTGTTCCTAGAAGCAGTCTTTCGCCAAGACATTGTGGGTTTAGTAGGAGTATAGCATTGTATTATTCGCTGCGTTTTGGCGACCGGATCAGGAACAGATGTATACTCCATATGCTTTCCCCTCCGGCAAAATACTATATGTACGGACAACTGTCAATATTTTGATCAGAAATTGTTCCCATCCGGATCTTAAAAGTATTCTGATCTAGAGGGGAACATTTTCAGATCAAAATATTGACCGTGCATATTTTACCGGAGGGGAAAGCATATGGAAGAGAAGTCTGTTCCTTATACTCAATTACCCTAACCCCTTGTGGGGCATAGCGCGTCAACTGTTCCATGTGGCCCAGTTGACGTTTCGTTGGCATAAATTGGTTTCAGAGAATGCAGTTGCCAGCATACACCTCCTGCACATCCATGGCCACGAACGTTGTCGTGGACGGGATCTCTACTGGAGTACAACATTACAGTGCTACCCGTTGAAGAGATAAATTCTCCGCTGTTCCACCATCTTATCTCACTAACTCCTAAGATGGTTAATTTATGCCTCAGAAATTCACCCTCTAATTGTAGAAATCGTACGTTCTGGGGTTTTTTTTTACTTCACAGACCTAAAACCGCATTCAGTTGATTGAGTGGTCATCGTTTTATTGTTACAGTAATTTCCACAAGAGCGTATACTTTGTAACTTTTTAATGCACCATTTCTCAAAGAGTGGTGGGGGACTTTTAGTTACCTGCATTCTTCCTCTTTTTCGCATTGTATAAATTTGGTCATTCTAAGTTCAAGTAGGAGAGTGATAAGACGTCAAGTGAAATGAGTGCGATTTACAAAAAACGATTCGAAGCTGTGTTTTTAGTAAGTCATCCGAAAGGACCAAAAATGACACCTGCATCGGCCGGAAAGTGCCTGAAAGTTTCGACACAGTTTGTGAATAAGTGGACAAAGCGTTTTAAAGATACTGGAAATGTAGACGATCTACCTGGTAGGGGTAAAACCTGAAGCACTTCAAGGCCATCATTGATATTTTTAAGAAAAATCCGTCCGTTACTACCTTAGTGCAAGCAAAGGAAATGTTATCGAAGAAGAATATTTACGTGTCCTTGAATACGATTCGGCGAAGATTACAAGAGGAAAACATCAAAACCAGGTATGCCTTGATGAAACCATTACTTACCGAAAACCAGAAGCGAAGACGTGTAGAGTGGGCTAAGGAAAACATCGATCGTGATTGGGACAACGTGATCTTTACGGATGAATCAAGTTTTGCTGTAAATACGTTCAGGAGACGAGTGTGGTCACAAAAAGGAGAAGCTGTCGTGAGCCGAACCGTTAAACACCCTGTGAAGGTCCATGTTTATGGATGCTTTTCTGCACGCGGTTTCGGAAAATTAATAACGTTTACCGGAATTCTTACTGCTGAAAGAATGATCATTTTGTACAAGAAAGGATTATTGAAGTCTGCTAGGATGCTATATGGCAACGACAACACCGATTGGTTTCTACAAGAAAATAACGATCCGAAACAAAGAAGCCGGTTGTGTACACGCTGGAAAGAAGAATGGGATTAATGGGGATTAATGAAGCAGAAGCTTCAAGGAAAGCAAATAAAAGGAGCAGCACATTTAAGGCGAACGCTACAAAAAATTTGGAAGAACTTATCGACAGACTACACGGAAAAATTGGCCGAAAGTTGTCACCGAAGATGCCAATAATCAATAGTGACGGCGATTGGACCATGTATTAAATATAATTGCGAAAATGTATTTTGTATTTACTTTCAATAAAAAATAAAATTTCTTACTTGTAACATTTTGTTTTTATTTTGTGAGGTATACGGTCTTGTAATGACTGTAGGTCCTAATGATTCAATGATTAAAATGGTTTCGGGTAGATGAGTCTGTTAGTAGAAACAGTAGAAATCTGTTTCATCAATCGACAGACATCGTCGTTAAGGTTATGCATTTTAAAAAATACGGTTGTATAAAAACCTAATTCAATTTCTTTTCCTTTTAAATATTTTCAAATTCTTTACAGTCATTTCGAAGCTATCAAATTTTTGATATGATTAAAGAGGACTAGCGAAATCATAAAAATATTCCGTCGAAGACATAGGTCCCGTTGTAAAGGCTATCAATCTTTCTATCTGATATGCCTAACTGTTTCGTCAGTAATAAGAAGGGCTATTCTTTCTATAGCCAGTGAACCGAGAATGACTTTTAGATCCCGCCAATAACGAGAAATGTGAGACGATTTCCTTTATGATGGTCATACACCATAAAAATGGTCTTACGATGTCTCATTAAAATAGCATTTTTTTTTATCGCATCCTGGACGTACAATGCAATCCCATAAAAGTGGATGTGCGTAATGTTTGCCAACTCACGAACCGAACGCTTATGACCAATATAAAATGACATAAAGCTTAAAGGTCCTAATTGCGGCAAGTTTTCTTGTGTTCGAATTAAACAAGTGGGGACTGAGGAAGGAAGCTGATATACTGGGAGTACTAAGTAGTACAAACGTTTAAGAGTGGCTTCTTGAAGGATTAGACGACTGGCATATCTTTCAGTAACATAGCGCTCTTGAATTTATTCCTTGTTTTTATTTTTTTTATGATTCACAGGAATTTCTTTGCATGCAAACTGTGAAGGAATGCTTGTCATTGCGAATGGCCTTTTTTGACAAGCGCATTTAACACATTGTCGTCACGAAAACCGGAAGCTATATTGTTGCCATTAAAGGGGTTACAGCAACAGAACGTGGTGGTGTGAATTAAATTTTTAATGAGATCTTTCGTACTCCCTTGATATTCGAAAATTATTTTTTTTTATGATAGCCTTTGGCCATTAATCTTGAAGAGGTTGCTTAACATACACTCTACATAAAACGGATAACGATGGGTATATTGCCAGGGTAAATTTACGAGTTTGCTTAAAGACTGATGCAACCTGTAACTTTATATTTGTTTCTTTTGCGTTAATTAAAATTTAAAATTCTGGTGGAATGCTTGGCTGGTGAGGCTACGCAAAATTTTAAAATCAAGGTCAGAACTTCTTTAGTACCTGACAGCGATAGGAGAGAATTTTAATATTAATACATAATAGTAATAATAAGAAAATGAGAAATTCTTAAACTCCTTTGCACTGTCCGGCATTCATTAACCCTAAAATTATGCACTGGGATGTGAAATACCCCACAGCTTTTTGTTTTACATTTCCTGTCTTCCGGAATGATTTTTAAAGGGCTGTAAATTACCCGAAATTTGAAAATAAGTATTACAATACATAAAGTTAATACGTATTGTTTACAAGGAAACAGGAAGAATAAAATAAAACAGCAAAATGTTGATTGTGCACTCCATTTTTTTTTCAAGCTACAGTGCGTTACGTAATTATAGAGTCAGTTACTAATTTCGGCATTTCTTAATTTCTTATCGACTTAAAGGTCATAAAACGTGCAGTATATGCTTGACATGTCCGATTGTATCTGTACTGAGGATTTAAGTTTCCTCTTGAAATTCGAGTTGACGTTTCAATGCTTAACTAAACTAAGACACACTCCCAGCAAATACATGTCCCGTTTTCGTCTTCGCTACTCTAATCTGCTCTACAGTGTTTGTTTTACGCCTATATTGCTCTGTACAAAAAAAAACCGCAAATATTTATTCACTATTTCCTAAGGATTCATTCCTACACATTCCAATGAATGATTCCAATTTATCCCAGCCCGAAAGAAAAATATTCGTTAGTAGAATAATCATCAGGATCATGAATTTCAAATGCAGAGATAGCAGAATGAAACGTGGTTTGGGATTCTAATACAAACATTGTTATCATAGTCCAATATCCACGCTGAACCTCGAGAAAATTGATTTAATCTAATGGATCGGAAGATACAAATAAGAAAGATTTTAGCAAAAAAAAAAAAACAACTTCAATGTACCGAAGAACCCCACCACTCCAGATTTCGATGCGTATCGAACTGAATAATGAATAGATGAAAGTCAATGGAAGGGAAATGATTGTTAATAATATGTACGAATACGAGTATATAAACCGATAATGAACAACTTCTCTCCTAATTTACATATTCAGACTGTTCGTCTTCAGGTTGTTGATTTTCCAACAAACATAATTAGCAGTATTATTATTGTCATTCTCGAAATATTTCCGAATTTCTTATTGGACCAATATAAGAGATACTTCATTACACTTATCATGTCCGCAGGCAGCTCTCGATGATTTTTTTAATAAAACAAAAGAAGATAAACAAATCTTTCATTTTCAGTTAATTAAGTCGCCTTTAGCTAAACATTTGGCAGATTTTGTCATCTGTTTGGAAAACAGTTTTCTCAATTGGCTGTGGGAGTGGAAAATTTTGATTTGTTTGGACCTAAAGGTAGTTCATTTAAATGACAAACAATGTAAAGAAGCTGCAGGATAGCTACTTTAATTAACAGGCTCCGAGAGCTTGCAAACGAAGTTATCATTAATGTTTGGAGTTTATGGTTTTGGTCTCAAGACAAGATCATTATACTATTGCATTGCTAATGTCTCTATAATGCTAATTAAATTAATATAATGTCCATTGTATATAATAATATTCTGTTCGGATAAAGTATTCACATTACGAGTATGTATCTATTTTTTTCCTTTCTAGAGTGAATTCACCATGTTCAATTCCGTGGATACAGCAATAGTTTTCGCAATTCCATTAACAGCAATCGTCGTCCTTAATACAATTACAGGATGTACAGTATGGAAATTTGCAACAGTACGAAGATCAATGACAACACATAAAAGGTACGTATCAAGCAGCTTTCTCACGAGGCGACTTTTGTTGAACAACAAAAGTTTGACGGTAAAAGTCGATTGCGACTGAACCATATTTTGTTGTCACGTTTCAACAAAACCTTGCATACCAAGTGAACCGTAAGCGACTCACTAACGAATTGCTTTGGCGAACAATATCTCCATCTCCACTAACGAGTTTACTAATGACTCGCAGGTGATACGCTCTCGCTCTAAATTTTCATTCGGGATGAATCTTATTTCTCAGGTCACTAGCAAGAAACCTTCACCCTTAGTGTCACCATACACTGTCGGACTCGAACACGAACCTGGTACAAAAGTCCACTGAACAGCTCAAGACACACACACACACTTCACATAAACGTGACGAAAACCGGTCCACTTGTACCATGTTCGAGATAGAGTTCAACAGTGTACGGAGACACTTAGAGAATATATAGTATAAAGACTTATACATTCTGTCAAAAAAGTATCCGGAATAAATTTCTAAAAAAGCCTGCACGACAGAATTGTCAATATTCTTTTTGTCGCTAAGTTGGCACAACTGTCCTCTATACTGTCACGGAGTTTGACAGTCATCTGTCATTTAGTTTGTTTACAGTACTCGATATTGTCAGTTCATCTCAAGTGTGTTCTGCGAATTCTGTTTTATGTCTTCTATCGACTGAAAGCGGGTGCCTCGAAGTTGTAATTTCAGTTTCGGGAGGAGAAAAAAGTCGGACGGAGCCATGTCAGGTGAATACGGTGGTTGTTCAATGGTATTTGTTGGCCAGAAATTCCTTCACAATGATAGCCTTATGTGATGGTGCGTTGTCGTGTTGCAAAATCCAAGAGTAACTGCCGGGGTTGGTGCCAATCCAAGCAAAACTCAGCTTGTGCTATTCACGAGAAAACATCAAATTCCTCCCGTAGAACCTCCTGTCCTAGGGGGTGTCAGACTGGCCTTCTCGGAAAGAGCAAACTTTTTGGGTGTTATACTGGATAGGAAGTTAAATTGGAGGCCGAACGTTCAGGAACGCGTAAATAAAGCCCCCGTAGCGCTATACTGCTGCAGGAAGGCTATAGGAAAGACATGGGGCCTGCAATCAAAAATACTCCACCGGTTTTATGTATCGGTCCTACGCCCGATACTGCTGCATGAGGTAGTAGTTTGGTGGAATGCCCTACGAACAGAGTCGAATCTCAAATTGTTGGGAAAAGTACAAAGAGCGGCTTGTTTGGCTATCAGCAGGGCCCTCTGCTCAACTCCATTCGCGGCTCTAGAGATTATGTTCAACCTTTTCCCTTTGGACATTATAAGCGAACAAGTCGCCGCATACCGGAGACATGTTGCTGGGCAGAATCATACACCGGTCACTCATCAATACTAAAAAATATGGACATACCATCGTTAACGGACTACTGCACAAAAATTACGATCAGCAAAAATTATACGTGCTCAATTCCTTCCCGTACTCACTGGGAAACGTACGACACGACTTGCACTAACTCGTTATATATCTATTACGGATGGCTCCAAGACCGAAGAGGGGGTAGGGGCTGGAATCTTCTCCGAGGGACTTAACCTGAACCTGTCACTCCGCCTCCCAAGCTACTGTAGTGTGTTCCAGGCCGAGGTTCACGCGATTAAAGAAGCAGTGATGTGGCTTGGCCGCAAGGCTATAGCAGCAACAGATATCACAATTTATCTGACAGCCAAGCTGCAGTAAAATCCCCCGAATTTTATCGGGTCTCATGAAAAACCGTGAAGAAATGCAATATTGCCTTACGGAGATGGGGAAACTCTATAACATTATAATATGCTGGATACAGGGACACATCGGCTTCGCTGGTAACTGCAGGGCTGACGAGTTTGCCCGGAACAGTATAATTGACACAACTCTTCAGATATGTCGGGGTCTCGCCATGCCCATCTGTAGCTGTAAAAATAGTCTAACTACAACAGCAATATAGGTACAAGACTAACTCGAGATGGCTAAGTGGTAGCACCAGCCACACTGCATAGCAATTATGGCCATCACTGAAAAAGCATCATATTAGGCTCGTGGTAGGAATTATTACTGGTCATTGTGTCATCGGGGAACATGCGAGGAGGCTCCGGCTTCCACACCATGACTTTTGCAGAGGCTGCGGAGACGTGGATGAAGAGGAAAGTATCTTTCATCTGCTCTGCTCCTGCCCGGCATTGGCGTTCAGTAGAAGGTGAACTCTCGGAGAATATGCCTATGCTGATGTAGAAGACTGAGTTAATGCGGAAGTGAGTCAGCTTCTGCGTTTTGTTATTAGCGCTGGATGGTTCAACTTTGGTTGACGGAAGGAATTATTCAATTCCAGGGTAACACAAGGGACCTTCATCTGGTCTAAGTGTGCTGTATTATTTACGGCAGCCCACTACTACCTACTTCAATTAATCGGATTGATGAGGCTTAATTTTAGAGCTCACGCACGTGCCCACTGTGCCCTCCCTGTAATTACGCCACTCGATCTGATTATGAAACTGTTTTCCGCACAAAAATAAAATTTAAAGCAGAATTTAACAAAAACTTTGTTTCTGACTTACCAGGGCATAATTTTCTTGTCACATTTACTCGCAATTAGAAATAATGAGGACCATGACATTTCGACAATACTTTTTGTGTTTTGATGTCTTTGTAAGTTTTTGTTTTTTGTCTCTCATCGTTCAATTGCTGTAATAGAGCCTGTTTCCTGGACTTTTTTCTTATCCATACACAGAGAAAAAAAAATTAAATTAATTCTTGTTTTCCCTTCACATTGCAGAAAAACCCAAATAGCCCAAACATTTTCATTAAACGGATCGACTCGAAACAATATTGGGAAAAATCAGCAGACAACCATGTCGCCAAGTTGTACTCATCCCAATGGTCGAAACAGCATATCGCAGAATGGAAGTTCCAAGTCAAGTAAGTATCTTCTGCTTGTCATCGTCATTCTAAGAAAATATTCTGAAATAACAGGGTACGAGTATATCTTTCAATACGTTGTCGAATATTGTGGTAATATCTTTAATGTGTCAAGAGGAGGTCGGAAGCCCGAATCGGAACGTGACAAGGAATTCTATCAAATACTCGTACGAGTATATACATACACATATGAATATATGTTCTAATAACAGTGACACTTACAAATCATTTCCCCCGTACGTCAGCGAGGATCAAATGAAAGGACAAGAATTAATGCAGGAGAGAAAGAAGCCCATTACACGCGTAGCCAGTTTCATAAGGATTCCGGACTATTTGGATGAGAAGAGGGTTCATGCGTAAAAAGTCGACTTTTCCCTCCGGTTTGGTTAGTAATGGCTAGACGTTATAATATCGGAATGCTTGAAAAAGAAATGAACATGTCATCTGAGAGTTCTTGACAATCATTTCTCGAATATGTGCCCACACATTTCCAAATGGAATTTCTTAATCAATGACGTCAACAGCGAGTGGGGAGATTTTCAAATTTGATTATATTTTTGAGAAGCACGTATCAGTTGAATAGCGGAGAACAGCTGTCAGAAATAGATGGGGGCGGAATAAAATTGCCAAACCTTGCTACAAAGTTCAAGTTGAGAAGACGAGAACAATATTGAAAACGAATCTCCTTCGGTTGCATAATAACTGAATTTCATAAAAGAAGCGAGCGGTTAAGGTATGTACCTTAATATTAATGACTTAGAATGATATGAGTGATATGTGAATCACTATTACCTCTCTCGACTCAAAGAACATTATTTTGATCCAGTGTGACATCTGGTTGACGTTGACACCGTCAGACCTTAATTATCGTGCCATTACGGTCTTTCCAGCGTATAATACAATATAAGACTTTAATTTTGTCATTTCCTTTAGGGATTTGCTAATAAAATATGTCTTATTAAGGTAAAGTAAATAATAAAACAAAATCTTCTGTCTCAATTACAGGTCGTGGCAAAATAACGAATTCATCACAAATTAAAGTAACAAAAATGTTACTCATCGTATCAACCGTATTTGTATGCCTCAACCTGCCCAGCTATGTAATGCGAGTCGTCGTTTTTCTTGCGGTACGTACATATTTGTACCTGTAATTGTAATTTCTCCATAAATAATGTTCATTTTAAATTCACCTATCACCGTATTTCGCGGTGATATTTCAACATCACTTCTTCGTCCCTATGGGGACGAAAAGATAAGCATGTTTCTTTTGTTCATTTCGTCCAAGGAGGATTCAATTAATGTTCAGCGTTAATTAAAGACTCTGCATACAAACAAAGACAAGTAGACAGAGATGGGGTGGCTTACTTAGGTTGTGCAAAAACAGCAAAACAAGGTCAGCTTTGTGGGCGCTCTAGAGCATAGTATTGTACATTTGAGATGTTAATTAGTGTAATAAAGATCAGCGGGTGCACATAAAAGGGATGTGCTGATGTGATGCATAAGTAAAGCACGAATGAAGGACACTTTAGAGAAGAGGGCTCTTGCTTGCTGTTGATGTATCAAGAGATATGAAGTTAGCATTATTGAACGTTCGTCCTGTGGTGCGGGGCGTAAGAATAAGCCACGGCCTCTAACGGCTTGTCGTATGTCTACGCTAGCAACATGCATTATCCGAAACCTGTTATGGACGGGTTAAAGTTAAAGTGACTTATGTAGGCCAGTAAAATTATAGACCAATCAATGAGTGCTCAAAGGAGTGGTGTAGAGTGCATGGAATATGCAATAATTTGGGACTTCAGGACTTCGTTAGGAGTAGTTAAGAGGTAAACATACTAAAACTCCCCGCCCCTGGGAGATGAGCTTACGGTAGGGAGGGGTGGGGAAGGCCCCATTTTTGGGTTTTTCGATTATACTTCGGAAACGGTGGATTCTAGAAAAATAAATTCTATGCAAAAATGAAAGCTTATTGAATTTCCAATAAAATTGTTTATTTACATATTTGTCGAATTTGTAACGGTTTACGAGATATACCCGATTGAAAATCGATAAGACCAATAAATTATTTGCTCCTAGTGCATCCTACGATCGATTCTCAGAAAACTAGTCAGAGACGAAAAGTAAATTCAGCTGCCCATTTTTTAACGGTTGACATCGAAGGAGCAGAGTCCCCGTAAACTTTTGTTAACTTTGGACGAATTTCCTTAGGGGTTAATCCATCCAAAAGTTTCTCCATTTTAACGAAAAACACGTAAGATATGTAAGTTGTCTACTGCAAAAAAAATCGTGTAAACAAACTACTTGAGAGAACAAGTTGAAACTTGTCATACGAACTAATGACACGTGCACCCAGGCAGGATACATAAATTATTGCCGATTCTAACGGTATTTCTGTATCAGGTCGAGAACTTTTCACCTTACCCTCGTTAAGAAATCATTGGTTGCCTTATTTTTTTTAGAAAATTGACGTTAAATTTTGCTTGTAAAAATTGGTTGCTTAGGTTGCGAATCTGAAGTCAAAATTGCAAAAAAAAAGAAAATGGGCGAGACAAAATGGTAACACTTCTTTTATAAACACGGCCAATCTTGCTAGGAAAAAATTGGTGGGGGGTCGTTTAGGTCGCTGATTGCGAATTTGAAGTCTAAATTGGTAAAAATAAAAAACTAAAGGAGATCCGGAACGGCAGCCCCTTGTTCCAAAAAAAAACACGGCCAATATTGCCGTAAAAAAAAAGTTTAAGGGTTTTTTGTGGGTCGGTGGTCACGAATCTGAAGTCAAAGCTGCAAAAAAAACATAAAAGAACTACGATTGGGGTAAACCCCAATCATGCAATACTCTAGATGAATTTGAACCTGGTTAAAGCCAATAAATAATTTTGGTTGCAATCATTACTTTTTTTGAATCTAACTGATATTGTTAATTAAGTGTTAAGTACAAAATTTCAGCCCGATAAATTGTATAGGTAATGAGTAAATTGGCTTAACGTATTTCATGAAATAGTGCAGTTTGTATGGGAGGGGGTAGAAGGAGGGTGAGGATTACAATAAATTTTATAATGTAGGTTACAATTATCATAAAAGTGATATATTCAAAATTTCAAAGCAAGATGTTTTATAGTTTCTGAGAAAATCTGATTATTGTAAATTATCAAAAATGTGTCATTTTGTATGGGAGGGAGTAGACGGAGTAAGGGTAATCGATTACTTTTTTTGAATCTAACTGATATTGTTAATTAAATGTTAAGTACAAAATTTCAGCCCGATAAATTGTATACGTACTGAGTAAATTGGCTTAACGTATTTCATGAAATAGTGCAGTTTGTATGGGAGGGGGTAGAAGGAGGGTGAGGATTACAATAAGTTTTATAATGTAGGTTACAATTATCATAAAAGTGATATATTAAAAATTTCAAAGCAATATGTTTTATAGTTTCTGAGAAAATCTGATTATTGTAAATTTTCAAAAATGTGTCATTTTGTATGGGAGGAGGTAGAAGGGGTGGAGCGATTTAGCCCGTTCACGAACTTAGCCTCCATTTTTTGTCAAAAATAACGTGTGCAAAATTTGAACTTCATAGCTCAACGCGTTCTCGAGCTAGAGAGGTCACGGACGGACAGACGGACATCCGGTTTTGAGATATTCGAGTGATAATATGAACTTTTGTATCATTCATTTTTTTCTGCGAGCCTTATTTCTTAGCGTTACAAACTTTGTGGCAAACTTATAATACTCTCAGATTTCATCTAGAGTATAAAAACAAAGTGGGAGATTCAGAATGGCAGCACTTTGGTATAAAAACGGCCAATCTTGTTGGAAAAAACTGATGAGGGGTCACTGATTCTGAGTCTGAAGTCAAAATTGGCAAACATCAAAAACTAAAGTAGATCCTGAACGGCAATTATTTATTTTTTTTTTTTTTCAAAAACACGGCCAATCTTACTTACAAAAATCACTTTTAGGGGTTTTTTTTTTGGGTCGCTGATCACGAATCTGAAATCAAAATTGTAAAAAACAAAGTGGGCGATCCAGAAATGCAACATTTTTTTTTATAAACACCGCCAAACTTACTGGAAAAGAAACTAGTTACTTATTGCTAATCTTAAGTCAAAATTCAAAAGAAAAGGAAAATATTGCGGATCCGGAACGGCAACAATTTCTTTAGATTATATGGAGGGCGGTTGGCCTAAAGGGCCACCAAGCAATGCGACCCGAAGGTCTATTGTGGTATATTTCTTTACGTAAACACAACCAATCTTGCTGGAAATGGGGATTTTTTTCGGTCGTCGATAAAGTCAAAATTTCAAAAAGTATGGGATCCAGATTACTTTTGAACAACCACGAAGAAAATAATTATTCCAAAAACTATCAGACAGCACTCTGCAACTGCAATCATATTATGTTTTCAACTTCTATCTTGATTATACAATATTATAATATTAATCTTTATTATATCCTGAAAGAAAGTCAAACGATCGGAAGGAATACAAAATGCCTTTCTAAACAAAGATTGGCCGCATTGCAAATGTAAATCGAATTAATCCATTCAATTCCGTAAACATATGGTAGGTAAGCCGACCTAGGTTTTCGGACCTAGGTCATGTGCCGTACGGGATCAGATTCGATCCGATCCGCTATATTATCGAATCATACCATGACTAATACATCGTAACCGCGAATTATTCCACAATCTGAACCAGCTCGAATGTTAGCTATTAGCATTTTTACTGATGGCTCTAAGACTGACGATGGAGCGGGGGCTGGCGTATACTCGGAATGGATGGGTTTTAATTTATCGTTCCGTCTCCCGGACTTTTGTAGCGTTTTTCAGGCGGAAATTACAGCAATATCTGAAGCTCTAGCCTGTTTGGCGCAAAACGTCACATCTGCTGGGAACGTTGTGATCTACACGGATAGCCACCCGGCGATCAAATCGCTTAGCTCTGCTTTGATCAAGTCGAAGACAGTACTGAATTGTCGCAATTCCCTCTTAGAGATGGGTAGACTTTTCAACATTTCCGTGTGCTGGGTGCCTGGCCATGCTAGAAGACTTCGTCTTCCCCACAATGACTTCTGCAGGAGCTGTGGGGACGAAGAGGAGGAGGAAACTATGTCTCACCTTCTATGTACCTGTCCCGCCCTTGCAAATTTTAAGAAGGACCTTCTTGGCTCCTACTTTTTCACCGATCTGGATGACCTGAAAGAGGTTAGTGTGGGTCGGCTTCATCGATTCAGTGTGTGCTCTGGCTGGTTTGACGAGTGAGTTGGTCTCAGGTTGCTGAGTCTTAGGGGTATCACAACGGATCCAGTGGTGGTCTATGTGTGCTTTTTGCGTTATCTTTAAGCAGCCCTTTCAACCTAACCTAACCTAACCTATTCTCTTCAATTGAATTCGAGAAGAAAATACGTATCTCTTCATCAAATTTCCTGCTAACAGTATTTCTATTCGTAGAACAAAGAAACATAATTCGTTGCGTACTCCGCTGAATATTTGAATATTATCACTTCAAGTAGATATCATCTGTTGAATTTGAAAGGAAACCACTTCTGACTGAATCATACATTGATTATTGTTCATGCATCAAAATCGCAATAGTCCTTGCTGTTGATGACACCATTCATTTTCTCATCAAGAATGTGATACTATACATTCGAAAATAGTGAGACATTTCATTGAGATTCTGTTCTGCGACTTGTTGGGTCCTCTTCAAATTTGACTAAATAGATTTCGAAAGAGGATACTGAGTGGATTGAACATCGTTGTCACAAAAATGGGGATCCTGTCGGGACAAATCAACTGTATTAAATTTGATTGGAAAAGGTTACTTTTTTTGTAAGTGATAGCACTTATCCCAGACGAATGTGAGATATTACTATGGTATCCATCTCTAAATTTGAGGCAATGAAGTTGAAATATTCTACACTTCAATGGATAGGTCAGAATATTTAAGAACGCGGAACGCTGCAAATTCAAACTGATTGAGAGTTCAGTAATTGAATATGCTCGATCAATTTCACTTTGTGGCTTGATAAATTCGTTTTTGAATAAATTGTTAACGTTAACCGTCTGTGTTGCTGTGCAAACGCCTATTCACCTTTACGGGCATAATATCATGCCAATATCGATTTTTAAGGCACCGATAGCCTATTGGCATGCTACTATACTCGCCAATGTAAGGGGGCCGTTATCCATATGACTTAATGTACCGATTGGTCAAACAACCCTGAAAAAAATATTCGGTCAAGTCAAATAAGACGCATTTGTGCCACTGTCCTTTTCATCATTTTTGCTTTCAGCTTACAACAGCAAAATTCCATAACCTTTTCAGAAAAGCTTTCTTGAAAAGACCCAAATTACGAGACCATTCAGACAGACCATATAAAATCCTAATCATGACACGAATTGATACGACATATCCTCAGAGACATTAAGCTTTACTGCTTTACTTAACATTACAAATGAAAAACCTAAGTGTCATCATACGCTGTCGAACTCCAACACGAACCTGGTACAAATGTCATCTGAATAGCTCAAGACACACACTTCACATAAACCTGAAGAAAACCGGTCCACTTGTACCAAGTTCGAGTTGGAGTTCGACAGTGTATAGTGACACTTACAGACATTCACTTTCTCCAAATTCCGTATTCTTATCTGATGTGCGAATTTGGGCATTTCGACATCACAAGAACACACATAAAATATTGACAAATATTTACATGGAAATCATGTCAACTTGGAAATTGATTATCCAAAATTCAATTGGAAATTTGTTTGCCTTTTTTTATTCCAGATACATGAACTCTCGCATGTAATATGAGCATGTACTATATGTAGATTTGTTTCTTTACTGTACGAAAATTATATTAGTAACATTCAAACATGCTTCCGAACGCGACGACGACGAGTTGTTGCTTTCAATCTCAAATTTCGCTTCGATTTTGTAGGCTTTGTAAATTTAATCATATAATACGAGTTCGAGTATATTGGATTTTCCAGAGATATTGAATTGAGTATCAATATACTCGTATCCAGTTCTAGTCGACACGTAGTCGTATGTGAGCTTCCTGCCGAAAAGGCGAACGGAAAGAGATGCGGAAAATTAAATCAGTAGTAGGTACTCGAAGAGCCCTTCCCTTCTCGGGAACACAAGGCAAGTACTAGCTTCTATAATTTCCTCAATAGGATTTACTGCCGTAGCTACTAAAGAGTACAACCAACAATGATTAGAATCGGCGCCAGATTTTTTATTTTCCTTGTTTTTCGATTTCGCTGTACTCACGTCATCGTCACTGAGAAAATGAGATGAATTTATCTATATGATTTCGAAGTACCCTAAAATTGTTGTAATTTTTTTAAGAGATTTTCGAAATAAGTTTGAATTTAGATTTAAGGAACTTTTAAGTTTTGAACTTGACTGCCGACAAAGAAACAGTCAGATGGGGACAAAAATTATCTTCCATAGTCCACCTCGTGGGCGGGCCCTGGAACGGCAGTGGTCGTGGACCATTGCTAACCAAGCTGTCAGTAATGGCGTTGCACTGATTTGGTTGAGGTAAACATTCCCCCGTGTTGTGGGGCGTATGAATAATACCACGGCCTTTCCCTATGTCGGCCTACCGTACAAACTGACAAACAAAGGACGGGATGTGTATGCCAGCAACTTGCACTATCCGAAAACATATAAATGCTAAGCAAACGTCAACTATACCTCGGAAAAGGACTGATTCAACGGATACGACTTTTCGCTATCGTACCATGACAAAGATTGGATTCTAGAATGTGCGTACTCTTTTGGAAAGTGGATCAGAAGGTCCCCAAAGTGCACGATTTCTTCAATTAGGGAGTAATAAGGTGTTGGAATATCTCCCAAGCAGGGTAGCACTGTCATGTTGTACTCCAGTAGAGCTACCGGTAATGGTCGTGAGTCAGCTGTGGGGCCCCTTTTAACCAGAACCGTACAAAAATTCCCTTATCATGGGAATTATGACCGCCATCCTAGCGGCGAAAGATCCACGCGCCGCAAATTCAACACCGCTCGACTAAAAAATCCAGTTGTCCTACAACAATATCCCAACCCAACGACCATCTTGCGCAAAAAGACCCTGATATAATTAGTCACATACATACATAGTGACATAAATGAAAACTGCGATGCCATAAAAAAAATGCGTACGTTGACAGCGCAGATACCATCCTTGGCACTAACCCGCATTACCGGAATAAGCCCTGGATGTCCGACACTTCATGACAGCGGATTGCTGAAAGGGAAGAGCTAAAGGTTTGTTTAACTGCAGCATCAGACGACAATCGAAACAGCATCAACTCTTTTACCGTCAAAAAGCTCGAGAAATTCAGCTTAGTGTGCGACGCGATAAAAGAGTTTACGCCAATACTCTTCTAGCCTCATCAGAAGAAGCCGCAAAAAGCAAAGACTTAAACGCTGCATACGGTGCCCTCAAGGAAGTCGTAACTCCTGCCAACATACTAGAATACAGAGACATTTCCCACTGAGTGGAAGCAAGGTTTGATCATCAAACTTCAGAAGAAGGGTAGCCTTACAGACTGTAATAATTGGAGAGGCATTTGTGTGTTTCCTGCCGTTGTCAAGATAATAGTTAAAATCGTCCTAGAAAAACTAAAGGCTCACTTAGAAAGCACAATTGATGAAGAGCAGGCTGGCTTTGGATCCGGATTCTCCTGTGTCGATCACATTAACACCTTGCGAATCATCATCGAGCAATGCAATGAGTACGACTCTTCGCTTCACTTGCTTTTCATCGATTTCGAGAAGGCTTTCGATAACATGAACCGGGATTCTATTGTATATGGACGGCCTTGCGCAGGAGAGGCATCCCTGAGAAGCTAGTGGCTAATACATAAAGGCAAAATGTTGGGGTATTTTGAAATTCGCAGTGGAGTTCGGCAGGGGTGCATCCTCTCACCGACTTTATACCTCATAGTGACCGGCGATGTGTTGCATGCAGTCCTATCCGGAATAGAGAGAGGAATTCAATGGGCTTTAATATCTTATCTACAACATCTTGACTACGATGGCGATATATGCCCACTCTCTAACAAAATCATGGATTTGTCCGCAATGGCGTTAGATCTTGAGAGAGAGGCAACCAAGGTTGGGCTAAAGACTAATACCAACAAGACCAAGGTTCTTAGCCCGCCATTGCGAAAAAGAAATTAGACACCTACTGCCATCAATATTAATGGGCAGCCTGTGGAGGTGGTCGTCTAACTGGGTAGCATTGTTGCCGAAAATGGTGTACGGAGCTCGTCGTATCAACCAGACTAAATGCGCATACGGCATGCTGTCCAAAATTTGGCTAATACGTCGTAATAGTAGTCGATTTGTTTTACGTCAAGACCACGTTTTTTCCCCTTAAATATCCTTAAATATTAAACATTCGCAAATTTTCAAATCTAATTCCATAATTTGTACATGCCGTTCAAAAGCTAACATAATGAGACAACTTTTGTCAACTTTGCAGAATTCTCAGTTGAAAGTACCGTTACAATGTTAAATTTTATATATACAATATTATCTTTTGAATTTTCGTTGAAAAACCGATTTTGAAACTTCTTCAAAGTTTGGATAGTTGTATCTTTGCAGGAATGGCGAATTTTGGAATAGGGAGAGAACCGTTTTATGTGAAATTTTATGCAGTTTTAAATCATGATGTCAAATCCCAGATTTGATGATTTGTGAACTGGCAAATTTTGATTTTGTTTAGCAGGTCACGGTTTTTGATGACAATCATAAAAACAGTTATATCTCGGTAACGGTTAAAGATAGACAGACATGGCTTTTACCAAAAATTATATTCGAGTACATCATTATGGTCGATTTTGCTTCCTTCTGTGCGTTCAAACTTCCCGACAAAGTTGAAATACCATTTCAGTAAAGGGTCTTAAAAGAAGTCAGTTGCTATTCGCCCGAGAAAATCACATTTGGGTCACATTAAATAACCGATTATCATACAACAAACAGCCCATATTCAAACCCTCTGTTCAATCTATAAAACACTGCGCAAGCAATTGTTTACATTTTAAAACATTTTCAGTGTCAATTTTGCAAAACCGCTATTAAAATATACATGTCCAGCCAGGAGCAAAAATAAACTCAGTCAGGCAAATAATATATTTTTGTTGGCATGGGAGATTGGTCCTGCGTGACCAGACTGAAAATCTAATTTTCACATTCCTCTCAAAATATTTTACAAGAATCTTCTGATGAAAAACGGACTATTTATCTGGGGACTCATTCTACAAATGACGACATCCAACCATTTACAAAAGTAAATTATGCAAATTTTAAAGTCGGCCATTCATTATCAAGTAGTGATGGAAACGGGCCTACAGGCTTTTTTTTCTATGACAAAATATTCCTGTAGTACAACACAGTTAATGGAAAATTAAATGCAAGCAGAATAATTTCAGTTGGTACAGTAAAAACTGTTTCCGGGGAATATTCCCGGAAAATTAAGTGCTGTAAATATTCATTAAACCTAAATTTATAATTTTCGGCAATTCAGTGTCAATTAGTTAGTTGATTTAGGACTTTCGTGCTAGGAATATATTTGAAAGTGAATTGCAGGAAAATTGGTGTGTGGCGTATTTGGCGTATATGGATTCTGTAAGTATTCACATTAATTCATTTCGATCGGATTGTTGTACATGGTGAGTTGGACCCCAGCCCACTCGACACTCACAGATGCAGATTTTTAATTAACATTAAAAAATAAATGATTAAAATTTGACTTTCAGGAATGTAGTTTTTTCGAGTAAAGGTGTTCGAGTTAGGACTTCCGCTTACGGGTCGATTTGACCGCGACTCGGACTCTGCAAGAATGTGACGTCGAGCTCAAACCGACCCGTGTATGGGCTTCCATTCGTTCACATCGAAAGAACTCGAACTTTTCTCCCGAACTGAGTTACAGCAAGCACACGCCGCTGCTTCGCTCGTTGAGGGGCCTTTTTCTTCGCCAGATGGCACTGCCCGACCTTCACGGTCATCATGCTACCTTAGGCTCCGTCCCCACGGGCATCTTCGTCCATTATAACTGCTACCTATGACATACAAATCCATTTTAAACGGTTGAATCATGAATTTGCTTTTTACTTGCAAATACATAATCATTCGCAGCTGAGTCGAGTAAGAAAAGCAAATACAGCAACATTGATTTGATAAAAGATAATGGAGTAAAGATGCGACGTACATGACACTGACCATGTCACCTGTTAATCGCCACCTTCACAGTTCCCTTAAGCCACGTTCCCATGGATCGACAAAAGTAAAATCGTGTTTGGTTACACGTGGCTACAAAAGTCTTTCAACATTTGCAAAACATATGCACGTATTCGACATGATTTAACACCACAAAACACGCGTACTACAGGGTGGCGCAAAAGAAACGAAGGGGTTTGAATAGTCTATAGTTCCTTTATTTTTGAATCAATCGAATTTCTTTTTTTTTTCTTAGTATACTTCATAAATGGGGAATTTTGTTAATTTAAACGTGAAAAAAAAATTGCGTAGGTGGTGCCCATCCTCAGCTTTGCAAAGTCGCGCTCTTTCTAAAATATTTTCAATGAAGGCACAGATCATACCCCAACTAAACAATAATATTCGAGAAGAAATTCGAGCGATACCTCCAGAAGTCTTGAAAAAATAATGAAAACGTTTAGAAAGAGCGCAATTTGCGAAGCTGGAAATGGGCACCAATTACGCGATGTTATTTTTCACGTTTAAATTAACAAAATTCCCCATTTATGAAGTGTACTACAAAAAGAAAAGAAATTCGATTCATTCAAAAATAAAGGAATTATGGACTATTCAAACCCCTTCGTTTCTTTTGCGCCACCCTGTATAAAGCCGGCCGCATCTTGGACGTAGGCAGGGCAGCGCAGCGCACCGCGCACATGGCATTTTTGTTGTAAAATCAAATTTTGACAATTGTTACAACAACAATGTCATGTGCGCGCTGCGCTGCACTGCCCTGCCTACGCCCAAGATGCGGCCGGCCTTACAGCTATCAGTCATAGCCACATCATTTCATTGCTCATCATCGGACTGCTCAGAGTTGAGCGACAAAATATTGACAGGGACAAAACTCTGTCGTTCGACTGCAAAGTCTTTCAACACTGTTGAAAGCGATATTTCTACGGGGAGATTTGGTTGCCTGACCTGTGTCAGTCAACAAATATCGCCTCGTGGGAACGCTGCTTTAGGAAAATAAAAAATAAATGGCCATGCTGAGAACATCTCATCCTATTTCAACCATGAATAGTGACTTCCACAATGCCTGCCTTATTTAATTTAAAAGGAAAATGTTGGACACCTTTAATACGCGAGTAGATGAAGTACGCAAGCAGAAATTCATTTATTTGCAGACTACCATCACATCCATTTTCTGTAACCATTAATACGCCTCCGTAGAATCACTTTTTTTGTGTGGATAGATGATTGATTGGAGATTGGTCTATTTCATTATTAAATGAAAATAAATGTACATAAGTTGAAATCAGAGCTGCTGTTATTGACCAGGCGCTGACAGGGATTAAGTATGCAAAATTAACGGTACTCGGTTTCTCTATAAATGCTTGTCTAGGGGGTTTAGGAGTCCAATAAAGTGGAGAGTGCCGGTTGTTATCCTGGGAGGAGGTATTGAAAGGATAACAGGCGTTTAAGCTGGACACGTTCCGGAAATCGCTCGTAGCTGGGCTACCGTTAACCGTAGAAGGGTCTACTTGGTCTTAAACCTTTCGGAACTTATAGTAGTTCTCCAATTTTGCTTAGTAAACATATTTGCCTTATCCAAATGTACAGTTCGCACGTATACGAGTATGTAGTAGAGCCGGCCCTGAGTAGTACAGTGAAAACTCGCCTCGCGGACACCCCTCTTGAGCGGACACCCCTCTAGGGCGGACATTTTTTCAAAACGCAGCTTTTAGAATGACTTTTCCATACAAAGTAACCCCTCTTGGGCGGACCCCCTCTAACCCGGACGCGGACAACACATTTCCATGAAATCGGTCAAAATACCCCTCTTGGCCGGACACGGACTCCTCTTGAACGGACAAAATTTGGTATTGCCCCTCTTGGCCGGACACGGACTCCTCTTGAACGGACAAAATTTGGTATGTACATACCATATTGGGAATAAAATGGGGGATTTCCCGTATATGGTATTTGTGCTATGTTCGTTTATCTTGTTTCAGTCAGGTTTTCGAAAACTAGTTCAAAAGTTATCACAATGGTCCGAAGAATACTCTCTTTGAAAGAAAAAATGGAAATTATTAATGCAAGTGAGAAAGAAAATCTACCGGTGCGTGAATTAGCAAATAGGTAATGTATTAAAAGACGTTATTATAAACAAAATCACGAGTGAGCATTTTTGAATTTAAAGGTTTAAAATTGGAAAAACACAAGCTGCACTCATCGTTCGCCAAAAAGAGGAAATCCGTTCAAGCTGGATGGCCGGTGGAAACATCAATCGAAAAAGAAGCTTTCTACATACAGATGGTAGCAAGATTGATTCCATGTGCTTTGAGCGGTTTTCGAAAGTGAGAAATCAGAAAATTCCCGTATCTGGGCCAATCATCCAAGCAAAGGCTAAGGAAATTGCTGACAAAATCGGGATACATGATCAAATGGATGGTTGCAAAGGTGGCGTAAGAGGCACAGCATTACTTTTCGGTGTGTGACTGGCGAAGCGGCCGCAGTAAACCCTTTGGACGTGGAGCAATTTTTGGAGAAGCTGCCATCAACGCTGATAGGCTACAGTCCGAATGACATTTGCACTCAAGAATGAAACGTGTCACGGTGGAAAATTTTCCAAAGACAGACTTATAGTCCTTTTTTGCGTAAATATGGCAGGAGAAAAAGAGAAGCCACTGGTTATTGGAAAAGCCGCACGTCCCAGAGCATTTCAGTCTGTTGATATTAAACGGCTTCCAATAGATTGGCAGTCAAACAAACAGGCGTGGATGACACGCGAAATAATGGCGGAGTGGCTCATGGACTTTGATCGTAGGATTGGCCAGCAAAACAGAAAAATAATATTGTTCTTAGACAACGCCACGTCCCACCCCCGTGACTTACGACTCGAACATATAAAAATTATATTCCTTCCCAGTAACACTACATTAGTTTGCCAGCCTTTGGACCAAGGTGTTATCCGAAACTTTAAAGTCCACTATCGCAGCCATCTTGTCAAACATAGTTTGGCAAATATCGAGACGTGTTTGACAATGACATCATTAAATGTCTTGGAGGCCATTCATTTTATCCAAGCGGCCTGGATTAATGTTCAACCAGAGGTCATAAAAAATTGCTTAAAAAAATCGGGCTTTAAAAAAAACTCCGAGATTGAACCACCTGATTTCGACGCTGAGGACGACTTGCCCCTGGCAACGTTGGCTTCGATATTGCAACTCCCTGGATGTTTTGGTGAATGTTCTACGAATTGTGACGAATTTCTGACGATAGATGCAAATTTGTTAATAGAAAATCCAGAAATTGATTATGGCGATATTGAGGTTGTCGAAGAAATTCATGATAGTAATGATAGTGACCCAGAAATTACAACAGAAGAATACCAAGAGGTAGATTCAGTACGAACAGCGTTGATTCATATTGGTCATTTGAAGCGATTTTGCAAGGATGACTTCATCGCTTTTGAGCACCTTAAAAATTTGGAAAGTCATATGCAAGATAGATTATTAAAAGAAAATCAACAAAAACTTCGCCAATCGTCAATTTCAGCTTTCTTCCAGATTGTTCCATAATAATTTTTGTATTTTTTTACATTTTTGAAATATGCGTGTACAATATTTATTTTATGATAGTTACATACGTACATGTCTAATGAATAACGTGAATTATCAATGTTTCCTTTTGTTTCTTAAATGCAAACATATAATACATATTCAAAATTTGTATATTTGGTATCATTGAAATACAAAAAAAAAAGCATCCACATCCCCCCCTATTGAGCGGACACCTCTCTTGGGCGGACAAAAACTGGCTGACGGTGAGTGTCCGCCCAAGAGAGTTTTCACTGTAGTAGTATCAAAAGAAATACCACGGCTCCCGAGTTGCACATACTCAACTTTACATACATCTTTGCTAATGATTATTACGATTATTATTATGATTATGATTACGAGGCTATTTTACGAAGACGAAGTTCTGACAAATTTAAGACCAAGTAGATCCTTCTACGATTAACGGTGGCCTAGATAAGAGTAATTTCGGGAACGTGTTCAGCTTAAACGCCTGTTATCCTTTCAATCCCCCCTCCCAAGATAACGACCATGATTCCCGGCCGGAACGCTCCACTTTCTTAGTTTCCTACACCCCCTAGACAAGAATCTATAGAGAAATCGAGTCCCGGTAATTTTGCATACCCAGTCCCTGCCAGCGCCTAGTATGTTAAAGATTATTCAACATTGCGGGTTAGTAATTCAGTACATTGAAACACATATATTAACATGACGCTCGTGGTTTCGAGTCCGACCATCATCGTGGCAATGAATGTGTGTATAGTTTTGTGTTGTCCATAAAGCCGGCAACTGTTGATACTCAGTGCTTCATAAAATAAGTATGGGAAAATTCCATGGAAAAATGATTTTAAGAATACACTCTTTAAAATCAGGACGAGTACTTATTTGGCTTCATGTATATATTCCTAAATGTTTCCCTTTTGCCATAGCTTTGCAAATACTTTAAAGGGTAATCTTCTAAAGCTATAGCACTATCATAAAAGAAGGAATGATGGTCTACGCTACTGCTGTGGGGATCAGATTGCACTACAACCACGTCAGATGGGAGTCTGGTCACAACAAAAATTGTGACTGAACATTGTATTCTCTGTAATCGTCTGAACTAGATTAATAAGTGGAGTAAATATACTCACGATAAATTACATCATGTAGGGATCATTCGCTTACCTGTAAAGAAAAAAAACGTTCATTTAAAAAATAATTTGACAATTTTTTTTTATTTTATTTATTTTATTACCATTTTGAGAATGAAGCGGGCTGCTTTTCCTGAATTTTTGGTAGAAGCCAACACCGTTATGATGCCTTATGCTACCTTTCTCCAAGCATACAATGGACAAGTGTACTAATCAAATCAGGCAATTGAGCCGAGAACTTGAAATAATCCATGTATTTTCTGATCGACCACTACGCAGTAGCTTTATAGTCCGGGCTAGTAAGTCCGAAAAGGCTGTCAGGAAAAAAATCGAGTAGTTTTGAAATTTGGCACGATTGTTAGGGACAGCCCCCTGAATATGTGCTTAAAAGTCACCGATGATAGGGGATCCGGAAGTGTAGGTGAGAGGGGGTCAAAGGTCTTTTCTTTAGTTTTCCTTGATTATTTTGAAAACTATGGCTTCTAAAAAAAATGTTACCTGCCCGAATCAAAGCATATAAAATTCCCTACAAAATGATATATTGCACCCTAGACCATAAAGTGGTTTATTATACTCTAGATCAGGGGTCTGCAAACTCCAACCCGCGGGCCAAATCGGGCCCACCTTTGGTTTTCATCCGGCCTGCGAGTGAATTTTGTTTTGACATGAATCAATTAATACTCGTACAACAAATTGAATAAATAGTTTAAAATGGAATTTTTCGTTATTTTATCGTGGGCAAGACTCGCACCGCATCTAACGGTGCTACCACATAACTCTACCCTTAGCACACTACTGAGTATTTGTTTGGTGATTCACTCTATTTCGGAACCTTAATGGCCTTGACGGATTTGTAACGAATTGGGAGTAGTAGTGACAGAAAAAAAAATTGAGCCCTCTCCGTATCTCATCGGCACTGAGCAGTTTAATAACACACGTCTGCTGGAAACACTGCCACAGATGATTGACAGTTGTATGTCTGGCAGACCTACACGGTTGTCATGCCTCATCACCCACCCAAACATATAGTTACAATTTGCTTTACAGTCTGACTTTAGCATTTGATAAGTTGATCCTTGAGTAGTAGACACTGAGATGCTCTCTGGGACACACTTATCGGCAAGAATGCGACTTATTTCTTATTTTATGTTGTGTTTAAACAGAGGCAATAATTTAAACAGCAGACAATAGGCATGGTTTTTCAGCAGCCATTCAGAGCAGAGCAGGTTAGGACCACACAATTACACTAACAATTTGATCTGAGCTGCTCTGGATAAAATGTCAGTGCAAGAATGCTGCTGCGTTTTGAAGTTCATTTCCTGTCGTTTTCTGTAATTATTTGGAATAGTAAACATACAAAATAATTTTGCTGCCTAAAGGAAATCTGTCCAATTAAGTCACAGTCAAAACGAACCACCAGGATTTAAGTTTTCTCTTGAAAATTGAGTTGACATTCGAATTCTAACTAAGCCAAGACACACTCCCAGCAAAGACATGCTCTGTTTTCGTGTTCGCTACCCTAATTTGCTGTCAATCGTTTTTTTTTTTGCCGCTTAACCTGATCTTCTCTGTACAAGAAAAAACAACGCAACTAATGTTCGGACTAACTTTAAGCAAAAGCGAAACTTTTCCCACAAAAAAAAAAAATTACATGACATGACAAAAATGTCATTAAAGTACAATGTCAGATGTGACTTTTCTCGACCATAAAAAAAAATATGAAAATTTCTGAGTCTTGTCGGCATCACAATCATCCTATATTTTCTTTTTCTTATCCTTAGAAACCTATGAAATTCTGTAATTTGCAGGTGTTGCTAACTTCACCACATTATTGGGCGCGTTCTTTTGTACTCTGGTCTAGGTTAATTCACGCAATTACAAAAATTCGTTAAGCAGAATAAGGGTACGGGCTAATAAACCTACATCGGATAGATAAGCCAACAGATGTCGCTTGCATCGCTAGATGACGAATGTATTATGGACAATTCGAAATTTTCGTAGTTTATTTAGATTTTTGATATCAAGTTTATTAGTAAACATGTTCCGAAAATGCATGATATTCTTAATCTCGCGAACAGAATGATTAAAATTTAAATGGACAGGAAGGGTCCATTGCACTTTGACACTTGCCGTTTTTTCGCACGGCACTTGATAAGGTTAAGCGCCGTGCAAAAAAACATCCCTAGAGTACAAAAGAACGTGCCTACTATATGTGTCCGCTCAACAATAAATAACAAGATACGATGTCACATGAAAGTTTTAGCGAAATAAATATAGAAGTCTTCGCATTTTTAGGTGTACCAAGGGCTTTTTCATTTTTACGTTGTCTTTTACCTGTTAAGTTAACAAGGCAGAGCGATGATCCAGGAGTAAGCGGTTAGAAATAATTTCAACATCTTAAAGAAAAACCCCAGCAATCTCATTGAGTGCACACACTCTCTAAAGGTATTCAAATAACGAGAAATTTAGGGTGAATTCAGGACACATTGTTGGGCAAATAAGCTCACGGAATCCCATGAATTTCTGGGGATAAATTCTCGGCAAATCCCTTCAATACATACATACATACATATTTAAATAAATAATCGGCTTGACGATAGGCAAAGTCAACTTTAAGTTTGTCTTTTATGGGACAAATTCGGTTGATAAGGCCCCTGTGTCAAAAAAAAACTCTCCTATTACTTTTAGAAATACAATTTTGGATAGCAACCGGGGCGAATTTCAATTTCATGCATCTATTGCTACCATGCAACTTTTAGATCGTTTCATCTTTTCAACGTTGCCTTTACAATGAACTTTAAGTACAGAAAATTTTCCAGTAACACGGCGGATATGCAGAGAAGGCGTCCTATGTACTTTGTCCTCATCAAGGCAGAGTTGAAAAACTCATTAGCGTCTATGCCATGAACAAACTCAACCAAAAGATATTGTGGTTAAATAACGAGGACTGTGATTTGTCAATCTGGAACCTATTTGGAATTATCCAATATCAAGCGAAGAAGAGAAGGTTCTGCATTCAATTGATTTTTAATGGACCAACAATACTCGGTATCTTATCCCATCAATTCTTATTAGCCTCCAGAAGGAGACTATTAAAAAGGACAAACGATGCCAATTTTGGAAGAGTTTCATTTTATTATTGTTTGGGAGTAGTGAGTGAGGAGTATTCCGTCCTTCATTTTTCATTGTTGATGGTAGATAAGCCATTCTACTACAGAGATAGCCAATACTGAACAGGAATACTGTAGGTCGTAGCCTATTGGATTTAAGTTGAGTCTAATGAAGAGGAAAGGCAGATATAATAGTGACTTATAAGTTGAATTATCTGCAAGACATAGAAGCTCATTAGAGTTAAATTCGAAGTATTGATTATATCTTAGCCCTCATCCCGGACCGCACGGAATGGGACAAAGGCAATCCCTACCAAGATCGTAGGTGCATTAGGTGGTTTACCGATTTGTCTAAACCCGAACGGGGAGTTGGGCCAAACACCAGGATTTCAATCGCAATGGGTGTCAATCCCAAAGTTTTTCAAGCCGAGATCCATGCCATTGAGGTTTGTGCCAGGGTGGTTCTAGACAAGAAACCTCGTGGTGCTCACATTGCATTTACTCAGATAGCCAGGCGGCCATAATGGCTCTCTCTTTGCATAGGCTCTCTTCGAAGCTGGTGAAGGAGTGTCATGAGCTTCTGCAGACTCTGGCTTCAAAAAACCGGGTCTCTTTGTGTTAGGTGCCAGGTCACCACGGCATCGAGGGAAATGAGATTGCGGACGAACTTGCAAGGCTGGGTTCTTCCGCCCATTTTCTCGGGCCGGAACCCTACTGTGGTCGAAGTCTGAATTCAGCCAAAATGATAATTAGAAAATGGTCTGAGGAGATAAGCCAGCAATACTGAGATTACCTGCAGGGCTGCGTCAATCGAAGGAGCAAATAATGAAATACAAAAGCACTACTCGCTTAAATAGAGTCGATCTTAGGCTTCTTGTAGGCTACTTATCGGGTCATCACGGGTTTAAATGCTGCGGTTTAAATAGCGGCAGCCGTCGTAGTTTGATGAGCGACGAGATTGCTTTTAAATACAATGAAAATTTGGGAACTGCGGCGGCTGTCGCTTGTTTGCCTTTAAGGCTTGCTCGCACCTGGCTAAGTACTTTAATCCAGTGGCGAGTAATTTAGTAAAGTCGCACTCGGTGGCCGTGGTCGTTCAGCTACTGTACTGTACAGTTTAGTAAACTGAGGTGCGAACGATTTTTGGTGAGTTGCTACTAACTTAGCTACTTGCCACTCGACTAAATTACTAAACAAAGGCGAACTTGCCTGCTCAAACCGCTTGTTAAACCGCAGCTTCTAAACGGCGTCTAAGCAGAAATATGAGAACATGCATTAAATTTTGTGTTTCTTGTATCGCTTCTAAACTGCACCTAAATTGCCTCCGAAATTTTCGAATTCTGGGGGCATGGTTTAATTACGATACGAGTATGCTATCGATTTATAGATCTTAATCAAAAGCATTCACGGTAAAGATGGTGCGATAAGATTTGAACTGATTGCTATGCTTATCTGGACATCGTTTGAGGATTGTTGTAGTCACTTATCACTGGATTCCAATGTATTTTTAGGACTATAAAAGTCATGAAGAAATGCTGTCCAACTATCAGTTTAGCAATGATGCATTGAAAGCTTGCGACTGGCCTGAGCGCGCTGGATGCGGTTCTGGTGGTGGTGTAGTAACGCCCTCACCCACAACGCCACGACCACGACCACCAACGCCCGAGCCAGGAGAGCCAGGCGGCTGCACTGGGTCTTGCGAATGCACAACAGGCGAATATGACGCTGCTGCCGGTGAAATATGCAAGTACAGAGTTTGCGATAATGGCAGATGGACCACAGTGAGCTGTCCACCGGGAACGGTTTGGAATAATACAAATAAAACATGCGGTTGATAAAATTACCCAAGCCGTAGCTAAGGAGTCATTTTTCGATCAAGAATATGTAAAACTTAACTCTGAATTGATTTCAATGTGAAAATAAACTTTTGTCTCAATCTCTTCAAGGAGACTCCATTTTACATATCTGGGCAAGTAAATAAATAAAAAAAAACAAACAAGTTAAAGAACCATTCTTTTTCTCTTGTCGATGTGTATGTTGCTGTATTCAGTTGGACGAAAGTGTCACTGTATCCCTGAAGTTCGCTTAGTTGAAGATATACAAGTTTGTTAGACGCAATATGACTGATATATCTTGCACTATACGTTTAAGCGCCCCAAATCAAGTCAATACCTCTGGTAAGGGTTTTCCCTCTGCACAATAGGGACAGTTTACCAGCGGTAAATAGGCATACGAACTCGAAGGAGGCCGACTGCCGGAACTATAATTGCACGAACCGGCAGGAATAGGACTGCTCCAGCATCCTCAAGAAACCCTCGTTCACCTGTGGCTGCTATTTCGTCAGCCATCCAGGCGGCCACAGCTGCGGGCTCGCGTAAGCAACGGATGAAATGGACAGAGGAAATGAACATTTTTATCATCCGTGCCTATCACGAGATCGAACTCTCGCATGGAACAATATCATCCCTAGCTTCATCGTCGATCGATTTCCGCAATATGCACATGTGTCAATGCAGCGGGTCTCAGATCAGTACCGCATAATTGTGCGAAGGAGTGCGATGCCGGAGATAACAAGGGAAATAATACGACTTGAGGTTATGGAAGCAACTCGACACCAAGAGTCGGCGGGGTCAGATGTGACATTCCCACCACCATCACGTCACACTGCCACGCAGAGGAGTACCTACAACACCAAAGGAAGTATGTTACTTCACCGTCGACTGGAAGTCGCTGCTGAAGTTCACGACGAATATGAAAGAGCTTGCTTGGAATATCAGGAAATAGATCCCTTCCACAGACCTGCCATTCCCAAGTTACATACAGCTGCTGAAATCCCTGATATTCTTTCTCAAATCAACAGCGAAATCGCGTCCAGACTTAGCTCAGATACGATGTTATTGGAACTGCAATCCTTTGTGTATTGTAGAGTAGCGACTATCAGATTGCGAATCCGTGATAGCGTTGTCGGCGTGAGACAGGAAAAAGAAGAAGAAGACTCGCCTGAGCGACAGGATATTGGCCGATTGACTTAATCTGGCGCTGGCAATACCTGTAAGCGGTTGAACATAACAATGATCACTCTTGCGCAGTCTATACTATTTGGACAGACAAACAATTGACCGATTTCATAAGGGTTTTGTTTTCACTACAAAATCCTAAAAATTAGGCAAATCTTACCCAGGATTTCTGGAAAACCGGTTAGCTGAACTGATAAAGAACGGATGGGAGAGCTGTAACGAAAGCTAATGTGACCGTATAAAAAAAAACCTTTAAAAGTTGCCATCGTTTGAAACTTCCAGACGAATGATCTCCTGCATTACTTTGTTAGAACAGCGCCAAATTCGTACAGTCCAAATAATGTAATTTTTCAGCAAAGCACGTACAATGACTTATATTTATACTACCCAGAAAATTTAGGGAGAAAAAAAACTTAATTATTAGTCCTCACGTGGGCGCCCCCTGATAACAGCACTGGTGCAGACTTTTGGAAAAAAAAAGTGGCAGATGAATGACTCTTCGACGAATCATTGATGCAATTAAAAACCCGAAAGCCATTAAATTCTGTTACACGTCCAAAGAATTCAAATAAATTTTCACCTTCACCAACCATTGAGTTCAAAAATTTCTGGACCTTTCAGAAAGGTATTTCTAAGTCCACCGAAACGTCTTAGATCATCCAAGAAAAGTGTCAAATCGAATTTAAAAGAAAGGAAAATAAAAGAAAACTGTCCGAAACAGAATTTTCATTAGCCCGCCATAACCTTCCCTTTTTTGGCAGCAACCATCCAGACACCACGATATAAATTCGAAATATAACCCCGTACACGGGCCAACTCAATAATGTGCTTGAGAGTTCGTATATGGAAAAAGTTTTCTCAATGCCGTGTCCATTGAGGATATTACTCTCTCTCGGAAAAAAGAAAAAAAAAAAGAGAAAAAAACGGCGGGAAAATGTATTCGGAAAATGGCATGATGTTTGGTTTTTCAGTTTTCACTTCATGCGAAAGGATATCGCAAGTTTCCTGACAAAGTTAGAGGGTATCAACGAACTCGCACATTACTTGGAAAAATTTCCGGAAAAAGGATCCTTTTACGTGATTGAACCAGGGGCGGAAAATATGGAAAATATGTACATCTATAGACACGTATAAGCTATGATCAAAGAGGATAAGATGATTGGAAACCTACCGTTCAAAGTTCATGTGAAAATATGCCCTGATAAAAAAAAAGACGCACATGTACAGAACTTGACGGAAGGTTTGGACTTTGTGTTCAAACAAATTACATATTCCAGTAGCGTTAGACATTAATCCATGGTGAAAAATGCAGAGTAATACGCACCGTTTTGCCATTTCTTTTAAGCTTTACTTACAATAGTCTACCTTAAAATTATACAATAACATGCCAAAAATGCAAGAATTATCGACGAATTCAAATATGTACATTGTATTGTTTTGGGTGCTGCCCATTAATTATGTATTTGAATGCAAGAATTACCATCTGAAATTAGAGGCATGTGTTAAATTCCAAGTTGTCAACGTAAGGAAGACTAGCTATTCTTTTTAAAATTGGTATCTATCATACATGTATGTAAACATCATATTGGGTTATCTGTCAGCAGCAATGTCAGTGTACAATGTGTTCATATCGCTAGGAAAATAATTTATAAATGGCAAAAGCTTAATACTCGTAATACATTTTTCAGTATTTATTGACTTTCATATTTTCTTCATGAAATCCTTCCATTCAGGAATCACTAGCACTTGTTCAGATTTCCCCAGTGAATAGAGCCATTTACCAAATATCCATAATATATCAGAGGGGCTGGGTGAAAATATGTCAGACGGAAAGGGATTTACTGCGTTCAAGTCTTCTTCAATTATTTCGTGTAATGCTTTTCTGTTCACGTTCTCCAGTGCCAGCAGTTTCGTGACAACTATTGTAGCTCACCTGCTTCTGCAGTAGTGAGAGGAGAGTTGATTTCAGCCTAATGATGTTGTCTGCTAGAGGAAGAGGTTGATTTGGTGTGATACACTTCATACCTCCCATACTGTGGAAAGTATTGACGGGTAGTTTTCTCAGGGTGGTCTGGTGGATGACTGAAAGTCCCAGTTGTTGGGTGTCATGATATGATGCACTAAATTCCAAGCGTGTAAGTAGATTTATGAAGAAATTTTCGGTGAATAATATAGTCGACACCGTAAAGGATAAGTGATATAAAAGTTCGAGATCTAATGGTTGAAATTATGGCAACCAAGGGCGCCCATTAAAGACACGAGGGAGTACGGCACCAGCTGCTCGGATTTGCTGAAAAAATTGTCAGTAGGTGGAAAAGCGTAGCCCGGATGGCGCAACGGCGAATATTTAAATTTTCCATGCCTCCAATATACCAAGCATTCAGTATAAATCACGAAAAAAAAATTAAAAAAAAATTTTTTTTTTGCAAATTCTAGATTTTTAGAGTGACCTGAGTAAAAAGTGAAACTAAAAGGTTGCCAATATACTATTTTGTGATCCAGGGTATTATATATTCTATGTGAAATTTTAAATACTTTTATCCGGCCTTTGCACATTCTTTTTTGTAGAATCCATGGTTTTCTAAATAATCAAATAAAAGTTAGATAAAGGACTTTTGACGCACTCTCTCCTACATTTCCAGACAACCTATCAATAAGGACTTTTGAGCATATGTTCAGACGACTGTTCCCATCAATTGTGTCAAATCTCAAAGCTACACGACTTTTTTCCCATATTTTTTGTTCGATTTTAGCCGAAATATTTGAGAAAAACTTCAAGAAGAGACCTTTGACCTCGTTTTTCCCACACTTCCGGACCCGCTATCAACGGGGACTTTTGAGCATATATTCAGAAGAATGTTCTTATTAATTGGGTCAAGTTCCAAAACAACACGATTTTTTTGCCAATATTTTTTGTTCGATTTTAGCCGAAATATTCGAGGAAAACTTGAAGGAAGGACTTTTGACCCTCCTTTTCCGATACTTCCTGAACCCCTATCAACGGGGACTTTTGAGCATGTATTCAGAGCGTTGTTCTCAGCACTTGTGTCAAATTTCAAAGCTTCGTAATTTTATTTCCTATTTTTAGTTAGATGCCAAAACTAAAAAATTTAGAAAAAGTAGGGTAGTTTGGGGCACTTTGTACGAGAGGTAGCCTTGGTTTACATCCGATTGAACTAATTTTTATAAAGGAGTGTACTAAGGTCATATGCAGTTATCCACCAGAATTTGACCTGCCTGCTTTTATTCGGTGCTGCGTTATTAGCATGTTTGCAAAAATAATATTTGTAGGGGAGGTAGACGTGCCTTTGGTCGGATCGTCCCCATTTCCGGTACAAACTAACTAGATGTTAGTAGGAATATTTTGCCAAATATTGATGTCGCTAAATGTATTCTGTCGGGAGTTATCGTGCGATTTTCCCTTGTGAATAAATCAACATACCATATACTATTTCATGGTCTAGAGTATAATAAACCACTTTATGGTCTAGGGTGGAATATATCATTTGGTAAGGAATTTTATGTGCTTTAATCCGGCTTTGGGACATTTTTTGTAGAATCCATAGTTTCTAAAATAATCAAGGTAAACTGAAAAAAAATATCTTTGACCCCCTCGCCCCTACACTGCCGGAGCCCCTATCACTGGGAGGTTTTGAGAACATATTCAGGGGACTGTCCCTAATAATAGTGCCAAATTTCAAGACTACCCCATTTTTTTCCTATTTTTCGCTCGTAGCCTTGGCTGTTAGTGTTCTTCAATGTTCCGATTGGGAACTTAAAAGGGGAATTCTTCATTTTTTATGTACGAGTATATCGTGTATCCTGTGAACTTTATTTCAATTCAATAAAATTTTTGTTTATATTAATTTCTTTACAGAACGGGAAAATATCCAAAACAACAGTCTTAATACAGTACATATGCTGGTTTCTATTTATGACAAATTTTGGTATAAATTTCGTCCTTTATTGTTTGAGTGGACAAAACTTTCGGTAAGTAGCACAATGTCAATATGTGCTAAACTAAAAATATATTTTTAAGCCGTTTTTGTAGAAACCATCGTTTTAACGAAAATCTCCTACTAAACCAAGATATGTACGTGTTGTTTTCTGTTTTAATTTTTTAAATTGTATAGATTAATAAATTGTATACTTTATATAACTCGTATTTATCCCTTATACATTTTTCTTGTGTTCCATTTCAGGAGGGCAGTGATAAGCCTTTTCCGGAAAACATCTTCATCAACGAACGTCCGTGAGGGTATAACACAAGTGACAGGTAAAAAATAATTTTTCCCAGCATTTTCAATACCCTGAGACCAAATAAAACGGGGAAAAAGCCCATTTATATTAAATTTTATGTAGTTTTAGGAAGTGAGGTCAAATCTCGAATTAAATGATTGGGAGAGTGAAAAATATTGATTTTGCTCGACAAGTCAAGCTTTTTGACAGCTGACGTGCTATGCCCCACAGTTTTCAAGTAAAATCATGCCTTCACGGCTTATACTAACAGAATTCTCACACTTTCGTGGTCGTCTTGCACACGGATAGGTGCAAAGATGCAAGACCTGATCAGTGTTTCTATCCGTACGAAATCACTAAGCTTGGAGAAATTAAAACAGGGAATTTGAGAACAAAAAGTATTAGGTCCCGTTCCGGGGCTTGAACCGCAGACGACCGTGTTTCGAGTAGCAAAAAATGCCCGGTGCGTTACCGAGCTAAGCTACAGACGCATACTTAGTTGGTGTGCAGAATTAAACCAAGTTTCACAAAAAATTCCAATTTTCGCTGAAATAGTCCACAGGCGGTTTCTATTGACCCGCCAAGGATCGAACCCATGTTCTCTAGATAAAGATTCTCGTAGAAACTGGCCGAAACTTCACGGCTATCAATCGTGTCATCACGACTACCGATCGTGATATTAGAAGCCTGCTCAAGCTCAGTGATGACTGATGAGGAGTGCTGTGAAACGTTTTTTTTTTACGGAGACGTGACGGGTTCAATTCTTATGCCACAAAATATTCGAACTTTTATAGCCAAACTTCAGTCGACTCAGCTGCGAATGTGAAGGTACATTAATTTGATAAAAATTAACGGAGCAAAGGCGGAACGAACGTGATGCTAACCATTAACTTCCCAATGTTATCATCGAACAAAAAGGTCTCGAAAATAAAGTGCTCTACTACAATTCGCATTCGCACCCTATTTCGACGGACCAAAAAGGAGGCTACTTTTCTTTTCTTTTTTACTAAGCAGATTATGTGCTTAGTGAAGGCGATGACGTTGAAGCAGCTGTAGAAATATATGAGTATTTAATCTGCGTCAATGGACATATCCATACTCCCCATTCTGCAAAGCACCCTAATTTTAAGCCGCATATATTTCACATTTTTCTTGGATACAAATACTGTTAGGAGGGTGAAGCCTCTTCAAAAACCCAACGGGTACCACATTTATCATTAATCAATGAACTCTGTCAACATGTACATCATTTTTCAAGGAGTAGTTTCGGAAGTCGCCATACCACAATCTGTGTACTATCAACTTGCATAATATTTTATTCCGTTTGTCTCCGAATCAGATAAGATTTTGCCTAGGATTCCTGTCGTCACTGAATTTTAGGTTAAAATCAGTTTGCAAGTGTTGTCAAGAGAACGCAATGTATGGACGGAGCCGGATAATATCATATTAAGAGCTTATAAATATGTAGGTAGAATGTGTCCCAGATTCCTCTTAGATGAGAGGCAATCCGAGTTCAAGCTTTGTGGCTTCTTTTCAACTGGAAGTGGTCAGTGTTGCAAGGGAATTTAAAAGCATCTTATCTCAAATTGGTTTGTACTTGTTTCAGTTCAGAGTAGTAGTAGTATAAACGTAGTAGAAATATTAATATATAGTTCAAGGGACAATTAATCTGGACCAGCTTATCAAATGATGAATGCAGGCAAGAGTTGTGAAATTTCGCCCTCTATGGTATTATCAATTATTATTTAATTGGAAGGATAGGATGTCACAAAATGTGTGGTAGTATTTCGAAGAAATTTCAAAACATTCTTCTCACCACATTCACGGAAAGCTTATTTCAATGTATGTATACCCTAGGCAATAAGACTTTCTAGATAGACATATCGGTACCACAGAAGTAAAATATGGGCTTTTGTTTTGACTAGTTAGAAGGTAGACAAACTAAAAGTCCCTGACCTACGAGGTGTGGAGATGTGAGTGGGGACAAAAAAGGTGACCTTTTTCAGTTTTTCGCATATATCTCGGAAGTCGTTCACCGTAGAAAAAAATAAAACAATCATTAAAATTATTTAACAGTATAGGCCCGACGTCGGGCTGTCGCGCCACGATGATGATGATAGAAAACAATAAAGGGTCAAAAAACAATAAAAAAACATTTTACAACAAATTTGGATTTTAACCATTAAACAATATTACATATTTTAAACGATTTAAATAGGGGTGACCGGATAGGTGCTTCTAGCGTATTAATGGCAATATTCCGGTATAGAAACATTTACATATGTATTGTAGATGCTTTCGTACGCGTCTGGGACTTTTAGAATGTTTACCTCCTAGTCCAAACATAATCCCATAGTTAATTTTTGTGGTACCGACATTTCCATCTAGAACCCCCAGGTGAGCATTCATTTCCTGGCTAGTTAGTATTCAATTTGGGAAACACATGCGTAAGTAAGTCTGCCTGCAAGCACTTCTAACTCAGGGCAATTCACCAGAATTTAATGTATCTTAATTAACTTGAGCCATGGAAACCCTGAATGAAAACCTTGAATGATCCTAAAGGAAGTTACGAAATTTTCCAAGAAATCCAGAAAACAAAGAACTGTATACGAAGATTTTTTATTTTCCATCCATACTTCATCACATGGCCCAGAGAAGCATTTGAATACGACCACTTCTAATGGTATTCAAATGTCGAGGGTGGGAACTAAGTACGAATGTGGAAAACTTAGTGCCATCCTTGTAGAAACTGTGATGGTACCTACAACATCAATTTAGGAGCAACCACTTATTACATCAAGGCAAATGTATGCATATTCTTAGACAATGAGGAAACAAATAAAATGTGCTCTTTTATTTGATTTTCTTTTTCTAAGGCCAAGGAAAAGCCAAACAACGAAAAAACTTGAAGCAATTATCCCAGCTTCACATTCACTTGTCCCTACTTTCAAGGTAAGGATGAAAAGCTGTTCGGGAAATGAATATAGAATGGATACGAGTCCGCCTTTCATATTATGTATAATTTCTTACCCTGCGGAAATTTTATTGAGGCAGTTGTAAGGGACTTAGAATCTTGAATGAGATTTGAGTTAACAATTTTTGTTTATTGTGGCAATTAAGTACTAATTTGTACTTGCGGCTCAAACCGGAAAAGAAATGCGGTTTGCCATGCTTCGTGTTTTTTTTTATTATTATAACATTGCTCTGACGCCACAACTATTTTATATTCTTTGAGTTGATCGCCCAGTGCGGTTTTCCGCAGGCGGTCTCAGCCGCAAACATAAATTGATATTAAGAAGTTGTCAATACGAACTATACAACTAAGAACTTACACTTACGGATCGACTCGACTTCGGCTTGGACACTGATCAAACTCAACATAGGAGTGCTAATGTGATGAATGGAAGTTCGTTCATTCTTTTGTTTATTGGTCCCCCACATAGGGTCAACGGCTAATTAATCGTCAGAGTCACTGGTCTAATAGCCCCCATATACGATGCAATCCGTCGTCAGATCGATCTGACGATATTGTGATCGTCAGATCGATCGCACAGTGTATGTGACTATCGTTGACGATTTTTTTGTGACAGTTCCATATAATTTCGATCGTCAGATATTTTGTGGCGATCCATCGTCAGATCAATCTGACGATGGATCACACCGTCTATGGCGGGTCTTAATCTAATCTAACGATTGACTCAATATTTTCGCACTTGAATATTAACCGCTGCTAACTAAATGTATACTGAGTCCGCAATTCGCCCCACGACGGCCAAGTATCTGTATGGTGGGTGTTCTTTTCATCAATGTTCGGCCTGATGCCTTGAATTGTATTGGCCACGAAACGAAACGAAATTTCAAATCCCATACAAAATGAACTTTCAGTTCGTCGACGAAAACTTTAGTTTCGCTCCATGGTATTGTGTTCATAAGCGGAATTGGATGACATTCCTAGTATCCAATAGATGGCACTGTTTTACGGCGAAGTCAATTTTGCACCTTTACAAGCTGCAGTACCCTGCGAACAATAGCGAAAAGTTTGACTTCCTGATATTTGGCAAGCTATGCGTCTGATTGCGAATCCTACAATAGATGTATTGTATTAGCGGAAAACTATATTTTTATGTAATGTAACCTGTTTAGCGTCAACGTGGCAACGCTGTTTTCAAATGGCCCTATAGATATATTTCTAGCTTAAATAGTGCCCCCTCTTAATTATGTTTATGATGCCGAAAGATTCAGATAACAACACGTCAGAGCTCTGCCTCCAGGCAGATGGGGCATTTTATACCTGCGAGCGGTTGCTCTTTAGAAGGCTGCCATTCGGGAAGTATTAGAGATACGGCTTTGAAATTTTTACAGGATATTCTTTAAAGTACTATATAAACTGCCGATAAAGACAAAAAAACAAAAAATCGATTTTTTGAAAGTGCCACACTGGCATTAGCCCCTTAAGGATTTTTTGTTATCTTTAATTTTATACTGATTGATTTTTTTCGCAAGGACTAACAGTTACGGAGATAAAAACGAAAAACTAAAAAAGTAGTCTCCTACCGAGGGAAAAAGGAGGCCTCTCAGGTTAATGAGAGGGTGGGGGCATTTATATAAATATTTAATTACTACATCCCCTATGCATGTTTCCCCAAAGTTTCTAAACTTTATAATTTTTCCCCCCATTTGCTGTTTTCAAGTCTGTCTTTCCTCGGGCACAAGAAGTTCCAACTGTTTCCTCACAACTTATGGGAGATTCCTCCATTTGTTTCCACTCACCCTAATCATAATATTCATTCTGGCAGTCATCAAAAATTCCTGACATGCATTTCAAAATCAGAGACTATTTGTGTCGGAGCTTGAACCGAAACTTTTACTGACTGACTTTCTTATCATCTTATGTCGTAAAACATACGATGTTAAGATTATCCTTGACGGTGGGAAAAGCGTAATGGGAAATTGGACACTTTAATGCATAAAATCTCGTTATACCCTAGACTTATAATATAGGGTATATTATTGTATTTTTGTCACGACGAAAATATGTAACACCTTAAAGAGGGCTCCGGAGGTACAGCAATGTGTATAGGTATATACTCGTATAAATGAACAGGGTCACCTCCTGATTCGATTTAGCCATGTCTGTCTGTCTGTCTGTCTGTCCGTTTGCACGATAACTTTCGATAGAATGACGCTAGAGACTTGAAATTTTGATCAAATGTTTGTAGTATTGTAGGATCTAGTTAGTTGGTATTGAATGGGCAAGATCCGACCCAAGAAACCCCTACCTCCCCTACAAATGAAACTTCAAATAAGCGATAACTTTTGATAGGATGAAACCAGCGATTTGAAATTTTGGTCAAATGTTTGAAGTAAGATTGAGTTAGTTGGCATTAAAGATGGGCTAGATCCGACCCACGGAACCCCTACCTCCCTTCAAATGAAACTTCAAATAAGCGATAACTTTCGATAAAATGAAGCAAGTGACTTGAAATTTGGGTCAAATGTTTGTACTGGGATCTAGTTGGTTGTTATTAAAAATGCGCAAAATTCGACAAAAAAACCACTACCTCCCTTACACGTGAGACTTCAAATAAGCAATAACTTTCGATAGAATGAAGCTAGCGACTTGAAAAACTTGACAAATATTTGTAGAATGGGTTAGTTAATTGATTTTGAGAATGGGCCAAGATCCTCCTGAATGAGTGCCAACCTTCCCTATAAACTGGCCATATAGGAAACTCACTTTTAATGTATATTGCCGATTGGTACTTTTGGTATCACCACTACGTCTGTACAAGTCCCGGGTATATACGCTTCGGACTCCAGGCTGAAGCGAAGCTTCGGTCTGGCTTTTTCTTTCTGACATTTGAAAAGTTTCCGCAGCATGCCGACAAATCCCGCCAAAAAAACAGCATTTTAGAATTTTGCACGAAAAAGCAGATCTGCTGATGTAGTGTCTGCCAGCTTAAGCTTAAGCCTTCGACTGTTCGAAATTAGCACTAAATTTGTGCACTTCTTTAAATTATGTCTGCTACTTTTCCTATGCCAGCTTAAGAGAGGGATACGTGCATTCTAACTTGACAAGTGAGCGCCGCTGCTGCTGCTTTTGCTTCTATCGGCAATGTAATTTCCGCATAACTCTTAAAATTTTCAGTAGCTGTTTTCCCAGGTTTGTTTTTTTGTCTGTTCTGTTTTCCTTGGTGATCGCCCAATCGTTTGTGCGAAAAAGATCCAAGAATTCCTACCATTGGTAGACAACGACTTTTTATTTCAAAGCTAAATTGAATAAAACTTGCACAATGAAATGATGCACAAAACGATAAAAATAAAATTGTTTCGCCCTCCAAAGTCCAATGGTATTAATTAGAATTCCATGGACTTCAGCAATTTAAGGTTTTTTTTTATTTTTATTTGTATGAAAGGAAAAAAGAACAAATTGATTTGTATCAAGTCCAGACATTATTCTACTTCACTGAAGACAATGGAACGATTCGATTGCAAAGACAGGAAATGCGATATCATTTCTATTGGAACCTATCTTATCTTGCACAGTAATTTCCTAAACATTTTACAACGATTGATGTCCCGAACAATCAAATGAAGAAAATTAGGAATTAATTTCAAACGGTTCAAGTGAATTATTGATGCGATTCTAATGCAAGCCATAGACGCACTAATCCACCGGATTGGTCGGACGTCAACCACTATAGTATGCGAACCGTATTCATACAATTTTACTCGAGAAAAGTAATCAAACAAGTCATTCACTACCGCCGCGATGCGCTCGGCATAAGTGTACAGAGACAGCCCGCGCGACTACCATTTCTGACCCTATATTGTAGTTGTTGTTTGGGTTGGCTGTAAGTTGGTGTCGAGCTCGATGCTTCAAACAACGAACCCGACGCCGACCCAGACTCGACACAACAACAATTTCAATATAGAGTCCGACCGGTATTTGAATAGGCGAGTTGTTGTGAATGAATGATTACGGTGTGTGTCGAAATACAATATGGTCTGCTTATTGACGAATTTTTCAATGCAGACTTTGGCACGATATACGTATACGTATATATGTAAGTATTATAGAAGTCTCGTTGTTATTGAGATCAAGCATTGAGATGATAGAATCAGCGAAGCAGCTATTCCGTTTTCATGTGCGAGGGTATACTGAACCGGTGCGTCGCCGACAATGCTTATAGCCCATCCAAACGACGACCTTTGCTTATCAATCCTACGATCTTCCGATATAACCCCCACGAAGTCACCGAATCGATAAGCATTGCGCCGTGTACTAAACAGGACTTTAGAGGGTTGCATATGCTTGGATTGGCTCTCCGCTTTGCACGATTGGCTACCAGTATGCGCATGAGAAGTAATACTACCTGGGCCAGGATTGACCAGAGCCGAAGCATTGCTTGTGCTGCTTTGCGTTGAACCCGTAGACCCAGCGTCACGCGCCTGGGAACCACGCACAATACCACTAGAGGCCTTATGCGGGTTACCCGGATTGTAATTTAAGGATCTAACTGCACACTTCAGAACCGTGCGCAGCACCACGAGGACCAGGTTTTTCAGCAGCCCTAGCGCCGTGCCCAACACCGGAAAAAGTAATAAAGAAAGGATAATACGATACATATAACGAAGAACACTTTAAAAATAATGGAATCAACTAAATTCTTCTCCCTATTTGTCACAATATTTAATAAACTACTTTCATAATTATTAGCCATTGTGTCCCGGAGAGACAAGGATCTTGGTTTTCGTTTTATGATTTTCTGACGCATAAAGATGAACTCTTTCCAGTATTTTTTTTGGTCTTCAAAGCATCACCTCATCTTTACACGTACCTTTAAAGAACTTTTTGGATGCTTGTCCTTTTATTGCACGTGCCGTCATAATATTTACTGACTGGCAATTCAAAATTTGTCTCCTGTTGACCCATCCCAGCTATCAGCATAATACATGCCATGCAAGGAAGAAATGGTGCACCTTATCTTTTCACAGAATATGAAAATTACCTTTTAATATTTGAAGAACAAGACAATGTAAAGATAGCATTGAACTGCTATGCTGCTTTTTTTCAAAATGTCCGTTTTTGATCAATTAAGAGCGCTTTGTAGACGTCTTCTGTCCCCTTCAGCTGTTCCCGCAGGGCTATGTAAATTTGATGTTTCATGACAGGCAACATGCATATTTAAGTGGGAGGACAGAATAGGTAGGTTACCAAATGGCTAATATTTCACAGGAAATATGACGGAGGATTACCCCAAGGAAGGTTTAATAATAAATTTCGTTTTTCCAATTAAATGAAAAGCAAGAGTCCGGAAGAATGCGATAAAATGATTGTAAATTGTTTACGGTAACAATATTACTTTTCAGTCTATTTAACATAGGCCTGGTGTTCAACAATAATAGCATGAGTGACAGAGATGTAAAATATTGTGTATTCGTGAGTGATTAAATGAAAGAGAGAAGGTTTCGCAAAAACTGTTGAACATGTTTCCATTTTATAATTGTCATTCCATAGTTTACACAAAATTGTAAAGAAAGTTAGACTTTATCTGCAATTTCTTCTTTTCGTATCTTGCAGTTTCCGAGTATCTACGGAATAGTGGAACAACAGCATCTCGTCGGCGAACATACACCCAGAACGGATCCTGGAACGATGTACATGAACTCAAACAAATTGCAATGTTGAAATAGACAAAACACCCTCCCAACACCAAGAAGGAAGAACGGACAAAAACTAGCTGGGAGTTATAGGCGGCAGCTGAAAACAATTTAAATTTGGCAAATTGATTCGGATTGTGGGATGATTGATCAATTCGCCGCAATGATGTCGAGACTAGTGCACGAAGTATAATCTTTAAGAACCGTAATCGACCACTAACTATCCAATTATCGACAAAAGAAAAGAAAAGATATCTAAAAGGATATCTCAGTTTTTTGTATAATATCAGCTACTACAATATTATCCAAACTTTCCGATAAACTTATTATCATTTTCGAGAAATTTCCAGTATTCAACTGACTCATTCACCAATGACTTCATAGAACCACCTGGCAACCACATGATGCCAATTAGTAGGCCAGGCGTTGGGGTCTAAATAAGACCGTAATTCGGAAAAAAAAAACTGGTAAAGAATTTATTGTTTTAATCACTTCAAGTCTCATCTTCACTGTTCTAAAATTCCCCCTCGGCGGAGATGTGCGTTTCGAGAAAACCGCACGAAACAGCGCGAAAAATGCTCCTTTTTCAATTTTTTTCGCATGCAACTTCCAAACTATATATAAAAGCTTTTCGGAAAAAGCAATGAGAAGAAAAATAATCTACACAAAATTTTCTACAAATAACAGCTGGTTTTTTTCTGCAAAGCAGAGTAGAGGAGGATAACCGGCTAAAAAAACGATCGAGAGCAGATTGGAGTGGCGAAGACGAAAACGGGGCATGTCCTTTTGGCAGTGTGTGTTGGTTTAGTTTAGTATTCAAACGTCAATTCAAATTTCAAGAGGAAACATAAATCCTTAGTACAGAAATAATCGGACAAATTTTCATTAGGCAGCAAAAATATTTTTTATTTTTCAGAACCGGAGGGGAACATTTTCAGATCCGAAAATTGACATTTGTCTGTACAAATTTTACTGGAGGGAAAAGCATATGGAGGAGAATTTGAGAAATGTCAAATCCTGATTCGTTCGCAGAAACGCAGCCATTGTAGGCAGACACTTATTCGGTAGAATGAAATCAGTCGCAATTGCCAATCACCAACTGCGACTGCTACTAAATCACGACAATAGGCCAGAACATAGATGGCGGTAAGTTTGCAATGTAGGAAACTTAACAGAAAATAAAATCGGTACATTTCAAAAATATGTGAAAATGCCGGTAAGCGACATCCCGATAAACTTTGAAGTTTGGAAGTTGCATGCAAACAAAACTGAAAAAAGAGCAATTATTGCGCAGTTTCGTGCGGTTTTCTCGGAACGCACACCTCCGCTGAGGGGGAAAACCCGGCCACTGGCAAATAGAGAGTATACTCATAAATATAAGTTGGCAGTAGTTGCGAATGGCCAACTATTTTATGTATATACGAGTATGTAACTAATCTCATTCATCGCCCCACAGTCCCAATTTCATCTGAAACAACCGAGTTGGCCACTTGAAGATAGTCAGCCGTAGTAAGAGTATCAACAGGTAGCAAGATGAACGAATTTCTTTTGTACAAAATTGATTTAATTGTCACAACGTGCAATTATTTAGTATTTTTTCGTTATAACTTGTAGGCTAGGTCGGTAGTGCGTAGTCACTTGGGCATATAGTAGTACAAAATACGCGTGCTAAATGAGAGAAAGGATATTGCTATCGAAATGTAGGTTTACGACAGATAGACATTACGACGTGTAATTATCATTATTTTTGTACGGAAAGCATGATAACAAAATAAAAGCTCTTAATTTCGAGATTAATGCAAGATAGTATCTCAAATTGGGTGAAGAAAATAAATTGTGATAATAAAAACAGAGTTGTTAGTATCAAATAAAGTGTGTGTTAGAGAAATAGTGAAGCTATAGAAATTAATTATTTATAGAAATTAAGATACCCTAATCGTTAAGAATTTTTATATGTGTTTTATGTGTTGCTAAGTTAAAGTTGCAAGTACTCGTACAATGAACACAGAATAATAGTTTGCTTTGAAGTCAAAATAAGGACAAGGCAACAACAAATCCGGATAATATATCGCCATGCACGAAATCCCTAAGATTCTATCTAGAACGTGGTAGTACACGACCGCATTTTTTCAACCTATAGGAAAAAAAAACTAAGAAAAGAATAATGTATACAGTGGTGCTCCAGTATAACGAAATATAAAATATAATGTCCAGGGTCGGTTGGTAAAATATATCGAAAAGTTCGTTAAATCGGTAACACAGATTTGTTTGAAATAATTCCTTTTGTAATAGATAATAAAGGATGCGTCCAACGTTTGATCCACTGTTGGAGTCAGCGATTTAATCAAATGATTCGGCAATTGAAGAGACAAATGGTACTGCTCAACGGTTCGACAATTCAAACGTTTGATTCAAACGTTCGACCGTTTGAGCCAAGCTGTCCAATCTCAGCAGAAGATTTTGAGTATCTGTTGAATGACACTGGTCCAAAAACCAAGGCTTGCTTTAAATGCTTCATCTCAACGATGCGGCAATTGTTTGATTCAAACGTTGGAACGTTCGAAATCTTTGGATTCGGGCACAAAATTCGCCAACTGAATAAACGTCTTCCAACGCGAACGTTGCTAGACAATGGAAGCTCGGCTTAAGTCCGGTTCTAAACGATGCTACGAACACCTTCAAATGTTGGACGCTTGGTGGTTTTGAAGCATCGTTAGAACGTTCGCGTTGGAAAACGTTGGCTCTGTTAGCGATTTTAGTGTATGAATCAAAGGGATTCAAAGGGTTCTAACATTCAAAGGGTTCTAACATTTGAATCAAACAACTGCCACAGAAACATTTAAAGCAAGCGTGACTACAAGGCACGACGCATTTGGCCAAAATTATCCCCACCAACCAAAAATTGTGAAGTAAATACAAGACGTTCTTTCGTTGGAATTGCTTTTCTCATATTGGTGTTTTGTTTTTCGATTTATGGGCCAACTTTTTCTTGTTGCGCCATCACCTGGAAGATTGACAGCTCGACTCAAACCGTCAAAGGTTTGAATCAAATGTTTGAATTGCCGCACCGTTGCGCAGCAACATTTGTTTCTTACACTGGCGAATTATTTGATTAGAACGTTGGATCCAACGTTGGACGCATCGTGAAATTTAGACGACTTGCATGGTTGTCCTTCTCGATGATAAAACAAATTGTTAATAGACATGTGGCTATTTAATGTATTCTAAATACATACATATATAAACAAATACCCACGAAATTTTATTGAAATGACGATAAAATATATACAGTAGTTTTTCCGTGACCTATAATATCAATTGTTATACTCTAGATGAAATCTGAGAGTATTATAAGTTTGCCACAAAGTTTGTAACGCTAAGAAATAAGGCTCGCAGAAAAAAATGAATGATACAGAAGTTCATATTATCACTCGAATATCTCAAAACCGGATGTCCGTCTGTCCGTCCGTCCGTCCGTGACCTCTCTAGCTCGAGAACGCGTTGAGCTATGAAGTTCAAATTTTGCACACGTTATTTTTGACAAAAAATGAAGGCTAAGTTCGTGAACGGGCTAAATCGCTCCACCCCTTCTACCCCCTCCCATACAAAATGACACATTTTTGAAAATTTACAATAATCAGATTTTCTCAGAAACTATAAAACATATTGCTTTGAAATTTTTAATATATCACTTTTATGATAATTGTAACCTATGTTATAAAACTTATTGTAATCCTCACCCTCCTTCTACCCCCTCCCATACAAACTGCACTATTTCATGAAATACGTTAAGCCAATTTACTCAGTACGTATACAATTTATCGGGCTGAAATTTTGTACTTAACACTTAATTAACAATATCAGTTAGATTCAAAACCAGGTTCAAATTCATCTAGAGTATTGCATGATTGGGGTTTACCCCAATCGTAGTTCTTTTATGTTTTTTTTAGTATCATTGCAATATGAAAATTCAACCAATAAAGCACAACAACAAAAAAAGTGAACGAAAAAACAATACATATATTAAACACACAGAAATAAATTATAAATACATATATGACATACAACAACAATGTAATGAAATGTTATAATTTCTAAGAAAGTGTTTTCCGAATAAAAAATATAAATCTAATATTGAAAGGTGTTCCAAAGAGCAGCATTTTTTTTTTATCCATTCTTTTAGATTGGCTATTATTAGGACAACCTATGACGGCGTGAGATATCACGTTCTGCATAAAGGTAAGGTGTCGGGAGACTTTGAGATTCGCAGTGGAGTTCGGCAGGGGTACATCTTCTTACCGATCCTATTTCTCATAGTGATCGGCGACGGCATGCAGCTAGTGCACTAGAGAATCAGCTGACGTTCTTGGCGGAATTCTGCCGCTTGTTCTATTCTACATTTGTATAGGAGCCCATAGACGATCAAGCCGCTTGATCAATCGGCTGCAGTTCCGTCAAGCACGGACGCTTCAATCAAACTTCCACACGGTCAATCAACTTTTCAAGCAACGCTTCAATCAACTCTTCAAGCTTTTGATGTAAACTCATTCACAGTTGAGTTTCCGACTCGAGAAGACTGTGAGGTGAAGTGTCGCAATGGTTTCCAATATAGTACAGAGTTGGCCTTTCTTGCCATGAAATTGGTTGCCCTCAAGCGGAAAAAATAAGAGGAAACGACGTTGAGTCCAAGGAGTGGTGTAAAATGAGAAACTGCATTTAGATCTTTTCCTGAGTAGCACCCCGTTTATCAAAACAATGGGCTATCTTGCAGGAAAAGCTGGTAAAGAGTTTTTTGGGTCGCTGATTGCAAATCTCTCTCAAAAAACACGGCGAATCTTGCTGACGAAAACTGGTAGGTGGTTGTTTGGGTCGCTGATTGCGAATTTGAAGTCAAAATTGCAAAAAATTCAAAACTAAAGGAAATTCTGAACGGCAATTCTTTTTTTTTTTCAAAAACACGGCTAATTTGTCTGGAAAAGACTTGCAGGAGGTTAGACGAATGACTTCGCTTAGTCTGAACGATTTTCAAGGAAAGTCACATGGAACATATCATGGTTGGTAAAAGTTCAATTAAATTAAATGCTCTTCGCAAGTGCGCACATTACCTATATTTACCCTGTTCTATTTCTTTGTACAGGCAACATCCACCAACTCTTTTTTTCCTCCCTTTTTAAGATTTTCCTTTTGTAATAAACAGAAGCATAGTTATAATATTGGTATGCACGATTTGCCGAAACGGCAGCTGCTATTTCGACGAGGTCATGGCCAAGAACACAGTACGCAGTACCAACTGGGGAGTTTCGACAAAGTGCCAACGCACACCTCGCCCAGGTTGTTTGCCTCGGGCATTCTCGCCAAATATGCCCGCCTCGTCCACTCGCCGAGAATGCGTTCTGGGAAACTTACAGGATCAGACAAGTTGACAGTGAGTAACAGAGATGTGAAGTATTGTATATCCGTAGGTTAAAGTGAGAGTGTCGCTTATGTGAGAGGATCTTTAGATGGGAAATATACCGGAAAACATTGTTGGTTCGTTTCCCCAGCCCATGATTCCTAAGCAAATACATCTACCGGCCTCTCTGTCTCTTTCGCTCTAGTGCAATTACAAAGAAACAGGCCTGACGAAAATTGGTTGGTTGTCATTCTGCTCTCTCGTGTGCGTCAAATGTGTGAATGTATCAGTTAAATGCGTCTCTCTTTCATTTACGGATACACAATGCTTTGCTATCTCTGTTGCTCACTGTCATTTCCTTAACCGGTCAGGTTTTCAGGGCCACGACCAACGTAAACCAGCCATCATACTCGTAGTTTTGAGATGGTGAAGTATCACACCGGACCCAATGGTGGTCTATGTGTGCTGTATTCTACACAGCAGCCTCATTAACCTAAACCGACCTAGTTTACTTCAACTTATTTCAAAAATAATGAATTTCTATAAATAAGTTATGTCCTCGAAATTTAATGCACACTTGACGCATTTCTATCTGTCTTATTCAAGTAAATCTCTCCTGACATGGTAATCTGAAAAAAAAGAACATACTTTTCCGATTTTCAATTTTATTCAAGGATAATCCGCTGACTTTATATCTACATCGTTTAATGCTGAAATGAAAGTAGGTATGTATCTGAATTTCTGCATTACAGTCGCCATTTTTAGGAGGCAAATTCATGGTTGACATTTTAACGGATCTTTTGTTGACGTATTATCTAAAAATCGACAAGAGTATGTAGGGAGGTAGATAGCTGAATGACTAAGTAACATAATACTACTCTCAGTGCAGGATTCAATTTGACAACACATTGCAGTATAAGAATGATCTAATGGTTACTATGATATCATGTGTGAAAAAAAACCTTCGCCTTTGCGATTTTCAAGAATAAATGTTAATGGGTTGGTGGTGTGATGAATCATTTACAAATTGCGAAGGATCTAATGAACATACTTTTCCAAAGAGAGTGATTTTTGAGAATTTATCGGCTTTCTGTACTCGTTCAGCGGCGTATTTTCAAGGACACGGTGTGTTAGGCCTAGAAGACGTCAATTAAACCCATGAGACGCGTTCGTTATTAAAATATTCACTGAGAAATTTCAGTCCTGTATGCAAATTGTGTCAAATTTGTAATCATAAATTTTTGTAGAAAAACAAAATAACTCCTATGAAATCGGTCAAATGTATGTCCGTCTGTCCAGAGAATATCTCGTGGACGGCTGACGCTACATGAACGAAATTTGGTAGGAGTACTACATGGGCTGAAATTTCCCGGGATTTTTAATGAATACAAGCTATTTTGGGCCAAGTTATATTTATCCCTCAACATAGTTGCCTTCGATGGCGATACACTTGGTATAGCGATTTTCCAACATTTCGATGCCCGTTCTGTATGTAGTATGAACGATTTATATAATTCGTAGCGGAAAGCCAGGCACATGGCCAGGGGATGTTTTGGGGGTTTAAACACCCCCCGACCGTTAGTGCAATGTGTTGAGGCATCAGTCTCATATTTGACTGCCGGCGTTTTGGGTTCGAGTCTCGTCCACGACGACGTTCGTGGCCATGGACGTGCAGGAGGTGCATGCAGTTTATGCCGTCGAAACGTCAACTGAACCACATGGAACAGTTGACGCGCTATGCCCCACAAGGGAGAGAGAGAGAAAGAAACGCCCCCCCCCCCCCCCCCCCGAAATATCCGCAAAACTGAAAAAAAAGTATTTTTACACTAGTCAAGTCCAATTTCCGTCCTCAGTTATTTTGCACCGTATGACGAACACCTAGCACAAACTAAACTCATTCATATAACGACATTACTTCTCCCACATTTTCCCAATGTCGTTCCCGTCTATGCACACACTTATTTTTCACATGGGAGCGTATTCTCAGATAAGAGAAGAAGCATGCTAATATTGCCAAAACCCCCCTAAGTTGGATGGGATCGATGGCTTCTCCTCAAACTCTCTGAACTTTTTTAAAAGTGAAAAAATAAAAAATTAACAAGATTAGGAAAAAGCACGTTTAGCAATTAGTTCGAGTAAAAACTTTAAATATGAACTGAAAAAATAAAATTAAGGTAAGTCGTCATAGAGGGAAAAAAGGGAAATTCCTTTTCATCGCGTATAGTCATGCGGGTTGCCATATCGAAGGGCACAATTATCACATTCCATTTCTTGTATTTTTTTTTTCAATTTAAAGTAACCATAGCGTTTCGAGATCGCTAAAGCCACAGATATGAAAATTTGCATGTTTGGTGGAAATACGAAAAATACCTATGTTATATATGTATCTATCTACAGTATAGCTTCCCGTTTTAAAATTTTAACTTTGAGAGGTAAGAGATGGTCCTCATAGGAATGCATTTTTTTTTAAGAATTGGCATGTAGGATACTAAAGTATGGGTACAATATTTTAATAATGGTATTTTATCAAGTGGTACATCCTAAAATAAGCGCTCACTACAAAACCCTCGCATCGCAGGCGAAGCCCTCTATATCCCGGTTTCATTGCCGTTATTGAAACTGTCGCAAAGCAGTTGTATACAATGGGCGTGAGTCCTCTTTTCTCTGTACTGCAACAGAAGCGCTGATTTTTTTAATGAGTAGCGATGGGTCGTCGACTTGTGGCGCTCATAAAAACTAAGGTGAATTTTGACGTGGACAAGAGCTTGTAGAATTCATAAATTCATTACTCATGTCAATGTTCATCAGCGCCTAGCTATGCTTTCTTTGCGCAATGGCTGTGGAAATATCTTCTGAGCAACTACCTCTCAGGTGATCAAGTTGTAATTAAATGTCATTTTATCAGTTGTCCGCTAATGGGCGACGTCCGTTAGGGGAATCCACTGTTATTCTATTTTTTATTCGGCAGAATCAACCATTAATTTAGACAAACTGACCTCTTAGACTAACTATTTTACTAAACTTTTTCAAGACTTTCTTTATTTTTCCACTACTTGTTCTCGGATACATGTATAATTTAATCGAGACACGAATTACATTTGAAATTAAATGACCCTTATCTTATTTTGACTTTTCTTTTTTGTTTTTGGTTGCCAACTCCACACTTTTATTCTAGTGAAACTTCAATCAAAGAGAAACGTACCTTTATCACTTTCCACCTGAAGTGGTCCAACAGTTCCGAAGAAGCGTTTATCCAGAATTTGTAAAAGTTGTAAAGCTGTCGAGTGTACTTCGACGCGTGGACAGCCAGTCATTAAGAGTGTCACATTAATGACGGATGTATAATGATCGCATGGATATTCTCTGTAATGAAAAAAAAAATTATAATATATTTATATCTGGTACATTTTATTCCACTAAAAAACTATTGACCGTCTCTGCAAATAATGCTTTGAAATTCTGAAATTCAAACGTAATAAGCCATCCTTAAAAAAAAAAATACTGACCCAAAGTCCAGAATTCTGAATGACATTAACAAAACTATTCGTTTAGCCCTGGGGAAATTATCAACGCTACATTCTGAGTAATTAGTTTCTCGGAAATGTCCAGAGCAGTTCGTTGAATAATTTCATTCATCGTTAATGCAAATTAGAATGCCTTGTAATAGTCCTTTTTTATATTAGCCGTCTGGCTATGCAATTTTCTCCGGAATGTAATATAACTTCAACTGTCATCCTTTCATCAGCATACTCATTTAATATAAAACTTTGTAGCTGTACATCAATCTAGAGATGTAACTTTTTTCTGCACTTCCATGATGTTATCAAACAAAGACAATGTTCAGAATTTGCTTTTGCTGAATAAATATTATATGTATAGTAGATGAAAAGCGAACCAAATTGTGTTTGCCCAAAGCCAACTAAAATATAGATATCTACAAACATGCATGTTAAGATTCGATATTTCGGAAATAATAATGAAGAATATTATGCCCGGTTCACATTATTCCAGTCCAGTAATCCAGTCCAGCTATCCAGTCCAGTGCTGGACTGGATCATATCGTCTACATGATTCCAGTCCAGTAGTCCGGCGAGTGTGTTGTTGATTCGTGGCCATGGCACTGAACAACTGGTCCCCTCCAATTGAAATTTGAGCTTTGCCCCTTAAGAAAAGTACAGCTTCATAAAAAAAACTGACAGTATTTATATTTCACCCATTTTTGACGTTTTTTCACCACCTATAACCCGAAAATAATACATTTTTCAAGGATATGGGTTGCAAAAAATTAAAGTAGAGAACATCTACAACAAAATGAAACCGGGATATAAGGGGTTTTTAGCAAGCGCTTATTTTGGCATGTAAATATTGGCTCCCTGTTTCGTCTTGGTACCACTCAGATGAATAAAAACACCATAATTAAAATGTCTTACCCATGATATAGTATCTTACATGCCAACTTATAAAAAAAAACTGCATCTGTCACCTCTCAAAGTAATATTTTTAATACGAGAAGCTGTACTGTAGATAGATACTCGTGTGTATGTATACAAGATAAACTGCACTACTCTTTCGAGATGCTTAACCATTCATGTTAAGACGACATTGCAAATTGCAAACTTGCATAAAAAAAAGTATAGTCATAGAGTCAGCAACCAGCCTACCCCCCAATCTTTACGCTTACAGAAACGGTTAAACTAAAATACAATTCGCTCTACAAAAAACAATATGCAAGTATGTAGTACTCCCACCTGTACACGGTGCATTTTTCGTATGGATACTGTCATAATGCCCAAATTGAAATGAATGTATTATTGTATTATTAAATACAATAATTCTATGAGAGGTAGCTTTAATAATATCCAAACATTTAAAACGAAAAACGACCATTTTAATGTCACTAGAAAATCTTTATAAATCCTTTCAACAACTCATGAATTAATTAAATTTACATCCCATCGTTGCCTCGAATTAACGAGTTTGTTTGGTTTGAACTACTAATCACGAAATAGCGTGCGGTTGATAGTGGACAATTTTTTTTATCGTACTCGTATTCTTGATCCTTCATTTTTTATTTTTCATATTTACAAGTGCTTTCATTAAAACCAAGTATGGAAAGCGCGGAAATGAGCTCCGTGAACGATTGAATTATTCAAATATTAGCGGGACGAAAATAAAATGCACATGTCGACTTACGGCAAATAGAGCATATTCAATAAAGGACGTGTTCATTAAGAAATTTATCACTACCATACGTTGCGTTTTATTTGATTATGATTAATGACATGGGTTTGGAGATAATTTTAGGATTGTTGCATCGATATAAAGCAGGTGCTCATTATGATAATATATTTGAGGTTCGCTCTCAAATGAAGATTGATTTTTTTGAAGAAAGACTTCTCGCGTAAGTCTTAGTAATCTTCGGATTAGACAAATGTCGAATTCGTGCCATCAGCAAAGGCGTTCACACACCCCACCCCGGCTTCACCTTGGCTGATATCCATCCATATAGGTGCAATGTCGAAGGCAGACTTTTACAAATGCCTAGGAATTCTATAAGGTGAACACACCAGCACTGATGACTTGAGAGGAGGACTGTTGGTAGAGTTCTGATGCAGGTTGAAGAGAAATGCGATCAACCCATATGCCATTCCTTCACTGACCTATTCAGAATAGTCCCGTGGTCTGTCACATCTTTGGCAAATGTCGAACATGGGGTTAGGAATTTAATGTCCAAATTCCGAATGCTACATCCAAAATCGTCAGTGGAGCGAATGTGTCAACTCACTTCGCACTTATTTCAGAGGCAAAGCAAATCGAGTTCACTGCATGATGCTGTCTGCAAGGCAGATGATGGTTTGACTCCGCTCAATCATTTGCTCCTTTGACTCTGGTGAAGTCGACCAAGAGAAGATCGACAAATGGAAGGCAAAGGCAATGCATAGTAAACATGTGAGTTGCGTTTGGCAGCCATTTGTCGATCTTCACCTGTCGAACAGGTGGCTTCGTGAAGGGTACCTCTTTTCCGAAACCGAAGGATCAATGGTTGCCATTTTGAAGATGGCGGTCGAGGTGCATGCTGACAACTGCATTCTCCGAAACTAGTTTATGCCAACGAAACGTTAACTGAGCCACATGGAACAGTTGACGCGCTATGTCCCACAAGGCGTTTGGGCAATTGAGTATTTAGGATGGCGTAGTCCCTATCCGTGCATATCTTAAACATCTATGCAAGCAACGGGTGGATGATGACCGATGCGGAATATGTGACTCAGTGTTGAACACACTTAACCAATTCATCTCTGGGTGTTCTGTAATGGCCCCGGTAGAGTACATGAATAGACACAGTGCTGTATACAAAGTAGTCCACCAACATCTCGCATACAAGCACGGGCTGATCAGTGAGACCCTTCCGATCTACCAGTACACTTCACAAGCAGTGCTTGACAGCATTCGTATCACAATGTGTCATAATGCCAGGTGAACACTGATCACCCGGTCACCCTCAACAAACCCGACGTATTCCTTTTCGACAAAACGAGTCGCTCTGCATACATAATCGATGTTGCTATCCCTCATAATAGCAACATCGAGAGAAAAGGGTAAACTATAGTGAACTGGTTCGAGAAATCAAATAACTTTGGCACCTTAGCAGTGTACAAATAGTGCCTGTAATATTGTCGGATACCGGTATAGTACCCAAAGAACTTTTGACTTCCCTTACTAAATTAAAACTGCCGCTCAATCTCATTGACATTATGGAAAAATATTTTATGTCATTTTGCATACGTATGCAATAGTGCGGAAAGCGCTTGGCAACATCCACTTATTTGCATTAGAGATCAGGATGCTGGCATAACACCTGGGCAAGGCATCCATACCCACCAACTTGATACTTGCATCCGTTACGGGCATAAAACCGGCCAAAGGGGCTGAGATTACGCGAGCCAGGCAATCATAAATAATGATGACAACCTACAGGAAAAACGGACGATAATCTTGTAGGAAAAACAGACGATAATCTTGTAGGAAGAACTGACAAGAAACTATAGGAATGCGGAAGTTGGTACCCAAAAACAATTTACCCATAGAAGTCGAAATCATTTACAAATACATACGAGTATATGACTTCAATTCTTGACCCACTTTCTCATATTAGAAAATGTTGAAGGACATAAATCTGAAAAGCCACTGAAGTCATAAATAATCTCCCAATAAAAAAAAAGTACCTAAATCCATAAAACAACAATTTAAAGCATGATTACGACAACATGGCATTCTTCCCCTTGTAGGTGATTTTACTAGAAAGCCGAAAATCGCCCACTGAGCTCAATCGGCTCAGTGCAAAAATATTTTGCTGAAGTTCACAAATTCCGAAAAATACCGATGGCGCCAATAGCATGTCAACTGGCCAGGAAAATAAGTCCTCCGAAAATATACAATAAATAAAACAACTTACCTAGCACTAAATATTGCCGCCAACGACAAAAAACATGCATCAGCTTCTCGCGGAATTGCTGTGTAACATCTGTCAATGACCCATTCCAGTAGTTGCCCGATATCGGTGTTGGACTCAAGCAAAAGGACGACTGTATCGCGTGCCAATAGATATATCTGGAAAAGTAAAACAAAAAGATACATAAATGCATATTTTCATATATGTATGTATATGGATTATATCAGTTGTGTACAATCGAATAATAAAAATGTGAAGAAGAAACTAATAAAAAAAAATATTTTGATGCTTTCAATGATAATATTTTCCAATTTTCTACTCCCTTTATGATGGAAAAGTGATAATAAATTATTGTTTATTGTGGACACACGACGTGCGATACTCGGATTATATCTGTTTTAATGTGCGAAATTTCAATTCTCTTTTTTATTTTCATAGTAGAAAAAATGGAAACAGATGTGAAAAGGACATTTCGTACCAAAAGACCGGAATTACGTTAATAGATGAGACCTTTTTATACGGCTACAAGAAGAAAGCTTTAAAAGCACTTTTCTGTCTTGTTTTCTTTAATACCTGCTAAAGTATGTCAGACAAAACTTTGGATGCGCACATTCACTTGTTGCGATGACCTGAACCATCGCTGATCATAAATAGCTCCCTTTGGGTCCATCTAAAAATCATCGTCAACAAGGTTGATCAACTTATCAGCACATAGCGCTTGTTCAAGTAGATAGGACATATGTAACAGAGATAGGAATCTAAATCATTAAGACCTACCAACACTGAGACCGAGTGGTCTACTGTACTATAGCCCCAGGTCTGATACAAGGACTAAGGCCTTTCAGTTCAAACTTATGTCGTTTTCGATTAGCACCGAGATCGCTATTTTTTCGAACAACAATCTAACTTTTAAATCAGAGTTACTATGACTTTAAGAGACTTTTAGTCCGGATGGCGCAACGGTTAGCACGTTCGCCTTCTACACACTGGGCCCCGGTTCGATTCCTACTGAATGCGGTTGTTTTCGATGAAAAAGGGGATTTATGTACGTGTCGGACTATGAGCCCACTCAGCTGTTAAATGAGTACCCATTTATGGGGTAAATAACTCGGTTGAGCGTGTTGCTGATCACACACCTCTGCACAAGACATACCGTCACGATCTAGAAAATGAGATGATGCTAACTCATCTCGAGGCCATGGTTCAGAATTGGACTATTGCACCAGTTATTTATTTATTTTATGACTTTAAGAGCTTTCGCCCACGGCAGTTTGCAGAACTAAATACAATAGTTTAATCAGAAAAATAAAACACAGGGCGGTTTATGAGACCGCGTACACAGCATCGTAAAGCATGTGCATCGAATCGTTTTGAATGATCGTGAAGTAAAGTTGCGCGAATTAGCTGAGGACATGGGCATCTCAAAAGAACGGGTGGGATACATTTTGCACGATCTTTTGGAGATGAAAATCTATCGGCGCGATGGTTGCCGCGTTCGCTGACCAGCGACCAAAAACAGCAGCGCATTGATGATTCAACGGCCGGTTTGGCGTTGTTGCAGCGTAATCGAGCGGACTTTTTTCGACGTTTTGTGACGGAATGTGGAATTTTTGCGAAATGGTCACGAATAACGAGTGCAGTGTGAGATGTTGCGTTGTCATGTTTTGGAACCAAACGAGATTTGACTTTTTTGAGGCACAAAACTTTGTTCAAAATGATGTTGACTGATCCATTTGAAATGCCAACGATATCAGTAAGCCTTCTAGTTGTCAATCGACGATTTTGGAGCACCAATTCCTTAATTTTCGCAACATGCTGTTCGTCAGTTGATGTTCTTGGTCGTCTTTGATGTGATTCGTCTTCAACGCCTTCACGACCCTCTTTGAACATTTGATTCTATTCGTATACTTGTGTTTTAGACATAGCCTGTCCACCGAAGGCTTTTTGTAACATTCTTAGCGTTTCCGCAGCAGAAAGATCATATCAATATATCTAACACAAAATTTAATCGAACTTCTTTGTTGAATATTTTCTGACAAGGTAAAAATCGAAAAAGTGCATTTTTGATGTTTACGAAAACGAGCATCAACTAATCAAGATATTAACCTAAAATTTGACACAGATAGCAATAACAGTCCTACCAACTTAAAAATAAAAAGATTTGAGCCCAACGAAATGCCCACACAGTTTAAATTAAAAATTCCGGGTTATATTTGTACACAGTAGTACATAAATTTCTTGAAGATCGTAGATTTTTCTTTGATCTTAGTATTCACATAACTCTGCTTCATATTTAAGTTTACTCTTCAGGAAAATTTCGTTTCCTTCACTAATTTTATGTACAAATTCTGTAGAGGAACTCCACACTGCCACGTTCGCGTCCTTCCACATTATACTCAACTGAATACAATTGTTAATATGCCTAAACACATAATAGCACAAAAAAGCCAGAGAAATCACGTTGAAATCGTAAGGAGAACATAAAAATGCCCATACTTCCAAGAACGATTCGATTTTAATGTTCCTGTTCATAGGCGTAGATTACATCTGATCGAACCATGAATTTCGACGAAAAGTCGTTAAATTTTATTTCTTTGAATTTCACACTTCTTGGATGTTATTCCACATAACAAAGCCATTATAAGGAGACCAACTTTAAAGAATAAAAAAAAGGAACGAATATTTTTCGATTTCCATGGAGGCTCATTATGGCATTTATTTTACTCGTAAACGCAGGCATGTGAATGAACGAATCGAAAGCACACTCTTGATTTTCCCATTGATATAAATCTAAAAATTTTGATATCAGGATGTGAACGTTCCATTGGCAACGTTCACATCCTGATATCAAAATTTTCAGATTCCGCCATTTACTAAATAGTGTGACGAAAAATGATAACATTTCAACATGGGAAAGGGTTATATAAAATAAATATATAAAATAAATATCGCTCCTGCCTTTCTCGTGGATTCGTAAGGCTTCCAGGCCAATTTTTCAGACACGAGATTCATTGATAGACACGTGTCAAAATAATCTCTAAAAAAATATGTTTCATCACTGGAAAAGAGGGAGGAGGATGAGCATTGCGATAAGGGATAACATACAAATGAAAATGGAATTATCAAGTTCAGAATGAAGATATGAATATATTGTATTTTCAGACCAACTGAGGAGCTCAGTTGATGAATAGATAGAACACACATACGAGTACCGGGAGACAGGAAATAATCCTATTATGTAGAGGTGGTATATTACGTATTGTATCTGACATCATTGAGCAATTAGCTCAAGCTCATCAGTATATCTATTTATCAATGTATCTATGAGAAATAGATATACTGATGAGCTTGAGCTAATTGCTCAATGAACAGCACCACCAGATAAGTGGAACTTCATGCCGGTTCAGTCAAAAAGAAAAAACTTTCTTTGATGTTGCGTTCATATTGATCGATTGCTTGAGAGGAAGAATTACAACGAATCATAAATGTTCACTATCGTTCGTTCCGTTAGTGATGCTACTAATGTCAACGGTCAACCACATCACGAAGGTCCATTTCCCGAATTCGACATGGTTACGTTATGAACCTGAACACAGAGGACGATTCCAATCTACATTTCCTAGAGAAATGCGTCATTATGGACAACATCACCGACTATATCAATCAGCGTGCAATTCTGAAGTAAACAACTATAAATACCGAGTACGAGTTCTAAAAACGAATCTCGCCCTTCTAAGAACTTCAAACTTATCAAGAAAAGGTAGAGGGGGTAGAGAATCAGGGATTTAAAATTTTAGAGCTCGCGCAGACGGCAAACTTTTTAGTTGAAAAAAAAAACTAAATAGTTTGGTCCGAAAAATGGAACACACTGCGATTTATGAGACGGCGCACACAGCCGACTAAACTATTTAGTTATCGCTGTGTGCGGGGTCTGATAAACCGCAATGTATTCTATTAGGTTGGTGCAGATGAAATGTCGGATTTTGCGATGACATGAATTTGGCTGCGTTTTTTATGTATCAAACTGCCACCGGGCGGCCCTAGTGATATGACATATTGAAGTATAACTACTGCTAGCTTGGCTTATGGAATCATGTCGGTTTTGCACTTTATGGTGATCGGTAAAAAAAACAGAACATGGAAGCGACTGAAAAACGGTTACTTTTCCTTTACGAATTTAATCTAGAGTACAACGCAACGGAAGCAATGAGGAATATCAACAGGGCATTTGGACCTGATACGGTTAACGAACGAACCACTCAGCGGTGGTTTGAAAAATTTCGATCTGGAGATATGAACCTTCGAAATGAGCCACGTGGAAACCCAGGACCATCGATCGATAACGACGAGCTGCGTGCATTAGTGGAGTTTGACGCCCGCCAAACCATACGGGGGCTTGCGGAGAAATTGGGCGTGCACCATTCGACAGTTTGCCGCCACTTGCAGCAACTTGGAAAAGTGAAAAAGCTTGACAAGTGGGTTCCGCATGCTCTTACCGAGCAAAACATGGCGTGTCGAATGGAGATTTGCAGTTCTCTTTTCTCCCGCCACAGAAACGAACCGTTCTTGAACCGAATTGTGACCTGCGATGAAAAGTGGATATATATATACAATAATCGTCACCGATCGGCCCAATGCCTAGATGCCGATGTGGCTCCAAGACACATGCCGAAACCAAACCTTCATCCATAGAAAATAATGGTGACTGTTTGGCGGTCTGTAGCTGGATTTATCCACTATTCGTTCCTACAACCTGGCGAAACCATGAATGCTGAGAAATACTGCGCTCAACTGTAGGAAATGCATTAGAAATTGGCAGTTCAACGACCTAGGCTAGTCAACAGGGATGGAGTTATACTGCTTCATGACAACGCACGACCTCATGTATCGAGAACAACGATCAAAAAATTGAACGAGTTACGCTATGAGACTTTTCCTCACTCGCCATGTTCACCAGATCTCTCGCCAACAGATTACCATTTCATTAAACATTTTGATCACTTTTTGACAGGAAGACAGTTGAACAATGAAGCAGCTGTCAAAAATGCCTTCGAGGAGTTTCTTCGAACCAGAAACTCAGACTTCTACGAAACAGGAATAAATGCGCTTGTATCTCGTTGGGAAAAGTGTTTCGCATCCGCTGGTATTTCGATTAATCAAATTATCTTTAACAAAAAGTTACAGCTGTTCAAAAATTTACAACTAAATCCGACATTTCATCTGCACCAACCTAATATTTTCCGGACTAAACTATTTAGTTTTATTTCCAACTAATAGCTGCGCTGATACGTGGTCTAACGGGCGGTCTAATGGGCGGTCTAATGGGCGGTCTAATGCGCGGTCTAATAGATGGTTTAATGCGTGGTCTAATAAACGGTCTAATGCGCAGCCTAATAGACAGTCTAATGCGCGATCTAATGGACGGTCTAGGTTAGGTTAGGTTAAAGGGCTGCTGTGCTTAACACAGCACACATGGACCGCAGCAGGGTGATGGTGATTTTAAATAAAAATCGCCAATGTTAGCGTTAAATCTATAGTTTTCGTAGTCGCTGATGTGAGTTGTAGGACTCTTAATTGCCTATCTTCCACCATCTTCACGGGTAACGGGGAGAAGGTGAAAAACAAAATCTTTAAACACACGATGCAGCATGCGGGCGGCTTTAAAAATATTTTCTTAAAGTTACGCTTCTAACGCGCGGTAGTCTTAGATGGCTTTCACACGGAATGCACGATACACGACATTCTAGCAGAAAGCACCAGTGGCGAGCGAGCTTTGCCTGTGCGACGATTAATTTAAAATTGTTCTCGTATAGAAAGCTCGCTCGCCACTGATGCCTCCAGCTAGAATCTTATGTATCGTGCGTTCCGTGTGAAGCACGCATTTCATTTTCTTCATCTTTTCTTCAAGAAAATATAATCATATCACCGAGGATAAAACGGGTAATTGGGTTTGGGTGAAGGACGTCTATGAAGTTTTACCCATGTCTTTCTTTCATTAGGCGACAAATTCGTTAGTATTGTAAATTGTTGACTAGAAAAACGACTAGTGGGGTGTACAATTTAGACATATACAAATATTTTCGTGGTTCGCAAGAAAATATTTGTATATGCACCACATTATTCCAGCTGATCCAATTTGTATACTAATTCTCAAATGGATTAAAACTGCCAGTCAACATATTGTCAAACAAATCACCACCGACGCGAAAATCATCGATGAGATATCTAATGCTATTCATGAGGTTGTGCCAATGAATGTCGAATAATGTATGATTTAAAATTCTATCTATACTGAATTTATTAAATTTCCGATTGTCTCAATATGTTTACATTCGATTTGTTTTGAAACAAAGCAAACGATTCTATTCCTAGAGAAATGGAATTTCACGCCCACATTTGCTGTTCAAAACAAGTCTTTGTTGATTCCAGGATCGATAAAAATAAAACGAATTTTCTTATGAAACTAAAGTTAACCGTTAAAATCATGTGAGGAAATTCTCAACAAATGTTTTCTTTTTTGTTGCCTTAACACTTGAGTTCTTATCTTATTCAATTCAAACTTTATCATGGAAAAGGATTAAGTGTGGGATCCTCACCAACTGTATCGCTTACAACAATAGACAGTACCAAGTACGAGATTCTCATGCTGCGAACAAACGTCTTGATTCTATACATACTAACAGAGTATCTTTTCATGTCAGTCTACTTAGAAACTGATTCAGAAGACTTCATAAGATATCAATCCCAACAAATCGGGGGCTATGAAGTAGTATCCTTGCCACAGCGTATTATAAACTATTATTCTACCGTGACTATGATGACGAAAATGTGCATCGTTTACGTGAAAGGATCCAAAAACCTATAATACCCTAGGAATGCTGATTCGCCTTATGCTTCCTTTACTTGTAACAAATTACGAGTACTGGCAGTGGCGTTGTGAAGATGATCCCGACTGTTCATACTTGGAAAGTTGATGTGATTCTTATTTTATAGAGGTAAATTTTGATATTCAATACACCGAAAACAGATTTGACATTGATAAGGGTTGAATTGGATGTGTTAAACGGTAAAAGAATGGATTATTGCAATGCGTTAGGTGATCCCAAATTGATGCCGTTTCAATTTCAATATATTATACATACATACATAAAAGGATTTCAAGGAACAATCCATTTTACGTAGTTTATTTAACTTCAGTGTAATAATCTAAGGTCGTGCTGCCTAACGAAATTGGATCCAATGTTATATGTATTTCGTTTTCGCGTGGACGGCACAAAGACAGTTTTCTGTGGGTTTAGATGTAAGCCCACAGCAACACACCAGTGTAGAACTATGTCAAGGGCCGATCTCATCCCCTCCTTGATGGTAGATTCGAATTTGCCCCTGACTATGATAGTCAAATCATCCGCGTACCCGACAGTAAGATAACTGCGCTCATTAAGCATGAAAATCAGCTCGTCTACGGCAAGATACCACAAAAGGAGTGACAGGACGCCACCTTGTGGACAACCCTTTACGGCATTCACGTAAATGGATGTACTGCCTAGAGTTGAGTGAATATCCCGTCCACGAAGCATGGCATCTATCCATGCAATCGTAGCGAGCGGGATGTCCCTGAGTTTCAGTACTCTGGAAATGCATTCGTAGCCGGTATTATCGAAAGCCCCTTCAATGTCAAGAAAAGCACACAACGCGGTTTCCTTATCACTGAGGGACTTTTCGATTGTACTGACAAGGTTATGGAAGGGGGTCACGGTTGACTTGCCCTTCGCGTACGCGAAATGCATACGATTTAGGGGGCTCGACAGTTCCATCTTATGCCTAATATGCAAATCAAGCAACAATCGAGGCTAATCGGTCTATAGGACCCGTTGGGGCCTCGCAGTTGGGCAGGGGTCACCTTCAGACAGTACGGACCCTGGGAAATGGATCTGAGGCAGCAGCTTTAATGTTTCTGTTGAACTGGATTAACTACGATGTGTTTTAATCCAAAAAGCAACAAGATAATTTTAGCGATAGAATTTATGCCCCTCAGGACCCCTGTAATGGAAGTAAGTTTATTTATAGTACCCTGCTTGTTAGTTTAGCATGGAGAAGTTTATTTACTCCACTAACAAACTTGAGATCACAGCACACTCGTTTGGGTAAGATATCTGACAACAAATAATGAGTATATAGTTTCCCACTAAATCCAATATCAACTGTTATTGCCAATATCTGCAAGTTTATTAAGTTCCACAACAGAAGTTGTTTAACCACACAAACCCTTGAGACGATCTCATTTCGGGATTCAAACGAGCCTTATGTAATGACAGCACTGATTGGAATTGCAGCATTAAAATCAGTAATATCTAATACCATTCCATATTGAGAACATCATTCATTCATTAGTGGTTACAAATTTGTTCAATCACACTTGACTTAACTCGGCTTAATCAGATACTGTACCCACCTATTTCCACTTAATTAGTGTGTGGAATCCAATTGGCCGCTGAATATGTTCGTTTAATTACATAACACCACACACGAAAGCCTTCTTTGCCGAATGATTAGTTTAATCAGATTATAACATCTTTAAATGTAAACCCTTAATACCATCTTTTTTTGCCTAAAGATGTAATCACGAATGTCTTTTCAATATACAGTAGCGGACAATGAAATCCGGGCAGTTAAAATAGTTTAATTGAAAGCGTCGTGTTATCCGTTAATGGTAATGATATCTGCTCTATGCCACCGCGCGAAATCAATAAGTCATATTTTTTAAAACATTATAGTAACATTTATCATTGGTTTATAAAAAGTGATCGTATATTCTTCATTTGGATTTTTTTTTTTCAGGTCAAAGAATATTTAGCAAAATTAGGGATTCCGACATTAGACTGGCCCGGAAATAGTCCTGATCTAAATCCCACCGAGAACTTGTGGAACACCATGAAGCCCCAAAGATCGAAGAAGAGACCTAGGACTTTGTCAGAACTGTACAAAATCTCGATTCGGTATCAATGAATTACCGCCCAGACATTATGTGCCATGGTTCAAATTGGACTGTTGCGCCAGTTATTTATTTTACAGTATTTATTTATTTACGTGCTCTAGTTGACTCAATGCCCGATCGCATAAAAGCAGTGCTATAAAATAAAGAAGGCCCAACCAAATATTTAGAGGACAATTTTTAAAATCTCCAAAGCTGTTAATATTTATTACTTTAAGATGATTTTTCTGTTGATATTAATATTAATTTTAAATGAATTTTGAGTAAAGTTTGTATGTAAACGTGAAAAACATAAAATATTCGATTTTGACCTCTAATGAAGTGTAAACAACAAACTTCTCAATTATAAACGTTTTCAGATAGCTGATGCACCTACATCTTTATTTTAATAATTTATATTTTCATTCAACCATTTGCTAGAAAATGAAACCGTGAAATGTTCTTTTTTTACTGTCCGCATTTCTTTGTCTGCCACGGTATTAACATTTGTGATCAATAAATCCTCCCTCGCCAACGTAAGCATAACCAACGTTTATCGCCCGGATGAATCTCGGAAAACATGACATACTTTAGAAATATCGAGAGTCATCCTTTCGAGTACAATCCTCAATGAGGATGTGATGAACTTTTTCAGCTATATTCAGTGTTATCTCTACATGTGTTGTGTTAATCAGCCGAAAGTCTTAAAGGAATCATATCATAGTGTTGTGACTTATGCACAAATGGCATTATTGTCATGACTACGGCACTAGGTGTCCTAGGACCGTCACTTGTCTCTTTTAGTTTGTTTTTATCTTGTGAAATGATATAATTTTGCTGGTCCAAGTGACGCCACCGTTTATGCGATGCCATCCTCGATGTATTAATGTACCTTCTGATAATATGTACCATCTTTTGACAGCCAGTATATCTGACAACTCCATATTAATTAGGTTAGCCAATATGCTGGCTAATAAATCAATAGGGGAATTATTCGTGGATTAATTTTGCTTCAATGTTGAAAGGATGACTTGCATCCCAATTGTAAAAAGATTTGGAAGAGAAAGCTAAAATCGTAGGTTCAAGTTCAGAGTCAAAGATTAAAGGAGAAGTTTTTGAGTGAAATAAAAGAACGCGCTATACGGGGTGTCCTGCCTCAGATGGTAAATACTTTAATGGTAGACAGTACCGTTCATTTGTGGAAAATTTACACCAAAATAGACACTCTGTCTTTAACCGTTACAGAGTTGTAGCATTTTTAAAAATTGTGTCAAAAAGCTAGACTTTCAGAACAAAGTCAAAATCTGCCACTCTCCCAATAATCCGAGATTTTTCCTCACTTTCTGAAACTACATAAAATTGCATATACAGTGTACGCTCTCATAACCGGACACCAACAATTTTGCCCAGCTATAGAAATTGTCTGCTTAAGAGAACACCAACATTTCTTTTAAGGAAAACTTCCATATTTTCTAAATTAAATAACCTAGACCGGTAGCGAAATTTAAAAATTTTGATCACATGGTGATCCAAGGGTTGGAAATCACTGGTTGTATTAGGGGCAAAAACCCCACCAAAACCCAACGAACCGCCGGGCAAACCAAGTTCATATCGGGTAATTCGCTTGTCGTTATTAGTCGTTTTGTTTGCCCAATGTAGACTTTGGGCATTCCGGTCAACTGACCTTGTAAATGGCGCTCTTGTCGCTTTCTCGAGGCTTTTTTTTGGTGAACCTAATTTCGCCCTTAGTTGTTGATTTCTGCTGCTACTTACCACTGCTATGTTTTGTTTGGAAAAAGATCAGCAGAGCAAAAAGTAAAGGAGCCCACCACGATGCAAAAATAGTGAAGAGATTGCGTGAAAAGGACGTATTTTACGCAAAAAGCACATAAGGGTAATGCAGTGGTCATAATGGACAAAACGACATATTGTATAACGCACTCGTCGAGGAAAAACTGAACAATGGAAATTTCTTCAAACTGCGATCGAATCCGCCACCAGGCTCAATTAGAGGGGTGGAAAAGGCCCTAAAAGAAAGTAAGAGTGTAATCGGCCACATCTCCGAACTGCGTATGCCGAATCCATCCCTCCCGAGCGATTCAACGACGAAGTAAACTACATCAAGCACACAGCGGAAATTAATAAATTCAGTAGGAACGAGATAAGCAGAATATTGCGGGAAAAAAAGCAGCGAATGCGGAAGGAACAGCTCATCGCTGCCAGCGATATACCGCTGCTCAAAGCACTTATAGAACCGCTCTTTCTAAATGCAGCCTTAAGAAGCACTTGACCTTCCAGCATTGCATTATTTCAATATTTCGTTTTATTTCAATCTCTTCTAGAGCCAGCTGTTCAGATAATTGAGAAATTCAATATACATAATTGTAATGCAGTTGAGTTCTTCTGAAAATATTACAACCATCTCGTATAAGCCGATTAAGAACCAACAAAAGTGTTTGCCTTTTATCTGATTTTTTTTTTGATAAAAAACGGCGAAATTACAACACAATGTCACCTAACTGGATCCTTTTGTTTCCTACAGAAAAAATTTAGCACTTTTCTCGATTTCAAGGGGGGAAAAATATGTTCGTTGGTTCTTTGAATTTGTGTAGTAGTGTGTGATTCTTTTTGTTTCATTTACAGATGGGCTATCTATTTTCAATTAAACGATTCTGAAAAGTGGAACAAATTTTCAAACAGTAAATAAAGATGAATGCATTTTAATCAGAGTTTGATTGTTAATTGGAACTCTATTTTATTCCTGAACGTACGAATCTGAATTCCTTATTAACGAAGTCGTTCTGGTGTAAGAGATTTCAAAATTATGGGAAAACCCACCTATTTAACAAAAAATGGGGTTTTTCCCTTTTTCTACGTAACTATCATACTGAGTTATCTGAAATTAAAGCTTATTTAGTTTTATAAAAGTGGATCCTAATCATTTTCCTGGTGGGACTAATATTTAACCCGTTATTTGGTGAAATACATAAAAAAAAATCATAATTTTTCCACTTTGTGTGAACAAGGGAGCAATTAACAAAAAGTGCTTTTCGCCACGGAAATGTTACTAAAATGGAGAATGAAAAGGTTCGTGATAGTTTCGATTTCGCCATAAATTTGGCCACGTGTTTGTAACGTACCAAACTAGTGAAATTGTTTACTCAAACACGTAACTGGTACTGCATTTTATCCCTATAACCATTAGTACGTAATAGGGATGTCTTTGTCACGGAAATATTACTAAAATGGGGAATGAAAAGGTATGTGATTGCTTCGATTACACCACCAATTTTGCCACGTGTTTGGGACGTACAAAACTAGTGAAAATGTTTATCCAAACACGTAACTGTAACGAATGTATTCAATGTATTTAATAAACATGTATGAAATGCATTGTCGAATAAGAATTGAAAATGTGAATTTGATATTTATGACATAATGACCATCAGTTAGCATCTCTTTTTAAGTACAAAAATTGATGCCAAGTAAACTTCATTAGGCGTGCTTTTTTGGGAATTTATCGGGTGTAGGGTAAAATAACACACGCGTTACATCAACAATATTAACCTGGATAGCTTAGTAGGGTGGCTACCCTACATTCGATAACGCCTCAGTAACTTCCACATGCATGACACATGTTGTTGTTGTGGTAGCGATGCTTCGAATACTGTAGCCATCCTTGAAGATAATCAAGGAGTTGGGACTAAAGGGTACGTTATCTGCCCATAGGCTCCTCGACGGAATCAGGCTGGTGTATTTCGTGCCAAAAATATGTTTAGGAGAAGTGTAATCAGTTTCCAAAGGAAGATCCAGGTTGCCCATAATAGCTGAGTGGCCAGTACTCGACGCACGCCATTGGCGTGTTTCGCGGAGGCACAGGGCCGGGGTTCCCTGCCAGTTTTTTGCCAAATATGTCAAGCGGGAGACAGTAGCTAGGATTTAAATGCCCTTTCTCACTACAACCAGAATACAATATTTAATGAAGATGCATCAAGGAGTCAACGACGAGTCCGAATTCAAAAAATGTAAAATTGAATGTAAACCAGGCCGAAGCGTATATACCCTAGACTTGTACAGACCTAGTGGTGATACCAAAAGTCCCAATTGGCAACGACCATATGCATTAAAAGTGGGTCTCTTATATGGCCAGTTCATAGGGGAGGTTGGCACTCATTCAGTGGGATCTTGACCATTCTCAAAATCAATTAACTAACCCATTCTACGAATATTTATCCAATTTTTCAAGTCGCTAGCTTCATTCTATCGAAAATTAACGCTTATTTGAAGTTTCACTTGTAGGGGAGGTAGGGGTTCCTTGAGTCGGATCTTGGCCAGCATTTCCATCAACCAATTAGATCCCCCTACAAACATTTAAAAAAAATTTCAAGTCTCTAGCTTCATTCTATCGAAAGTTATCGCTTATTTGAAGTTTCTTTGGTAGGGGAAGTAGGGGTTTCGATGGTCGGAATTTACGTATTTTCAATATTAGTCAACTGGATCATACTACAAACATTTGACCAAAATTTTAAGTCGCTAGCTTTATTTTGTCGTAAGTTATCGCTTATTTTAAGTTTCATTTCTAGGGGAGGTAGGGGCTCCTTAGCTCGGATCTTACCCATCTTTAATGCCAACTAGCTCAATCTCACTTTCAACATTTTACCAAAATTTCAAGTTGCTGGCTTCATTCTATCAAAAGTTATCGCTTATTTGAAGTTTCATTTGTAGGGGAGGTGGGGGTTCCTTGAGTCGGATCTTGCCCATTTTCAATACCAACAAAGTAGGATTTATTAGCAACAAGTTATCGTACTTAAAGGAATATTTAATTTTTGGAAATTTGTAGGGGAGGTAGGCATTCCTTTGATCTGATTATGCCCAACTTACATAATCTTAAGCAGCTTCTCACTTCAAGGTTACACGCCAAAAATCAGGTGTCTACGTCAATTGGTTCAGGAGTTATAGACAAAAAACCTGAAAAGTAGGGTAGTACGGGGTTCTTTGTAAGAAAATTACCGTTAGTTTTCAACTTATCAGTTTTATTTTCCCAGGAGAGTATGATATTACCCTCATGAGTAATCTACCAAAGCTAGAGCTTTTCATGTTTCTTTAATCGGGAGTTATAGATACATTTAATTATTTTACATATGTAGGGGAGGTAGGCGTTCTCTTGGCCTGATCATGCCCATTTTCAATACCATCCAACTAGATCACACTTCCAACATTTGACCAAAATTTCAAGGCTCTAGCTTCATTCTATCGAAAGTTATCGTGCGAACGGACAGACAGACGGACAGACAGACAGACGGACAGACAGACAGACAGACAGACATGGCTATATCGAATCAGGAGGTGACCCTGATCATTTATATATATACATTGCTATACCTCCGGAGACTCCTTTAAGGTGTTACATATTTCCGTCGTGACAAAAACAATATACCCTATACTATAAGTCTAGGGTATAAAAAATCAACCAATAAGGCAATAACAAAACACCGGCATTAAATGACCAGGAAAAAAAAACAAATATTACTTACCTTTTCATCCTTTGATGTCAGCAGTGAATCCAACCACTTGTATATTAAACCATCCTCGGATAAATATTGAGGATCAAAACACGGACCACAGCATAAAACGGCTGACATTGCCTGTAAAATAGAACAAAAAACGAAAAATGGTGTAAACCTGTAAATATTTCACTAAATTGATTCACCATCATATAACCTGTCCATAAACTTTGCAGTCAATTGATGGAAAGCCATAATTACTTGAATATTGGGTGGGTTCCTGCGAACGGATCAGGATTCTCCTCCGGTAAAATTTATACAGACAACTGTCAATTTTCGAATCTAAAAATGTTACCCTCCAGATCAGACTACTTTTCAGATCCGGAGGCGAACATTTTCAGATCGAAAAATTGACAGCTGTCTGCACAAATTTTACCGGAGGAGAATCCTGATCCGTTCGCAGGAACATTGTTTAATCCTCTTACCTGAAGTGCACTGAATTGCAATTTCTCTTCGTCGACCGTAGTTCCAATTTGCGATGAAATTCCCAATGGTTTCGAAAATGGTCCGCTCCACGTTGCGAATAAGTTGAAAAGATTTCGTTTTAAATCCCGCGATAAAAGCGTGGAGCACGATTCCACTGTAAAACAGAAAGCATAAAGACAAACGGGATAAATGGAAATAAATATCGATATTCTGACTTCTGACTGGAAAACGCAAAAACAACATACTAGACACATTCCAGCAGTCCTTCCGACATGCAAACATGGAAAATTCAAGTGAGACGATGCCATTTATTGGGTTGGGAGGTTAATTGAAATGATTTGCTGGCAAGAAGTTATTCTCGAATTTGAGTTAGTTGTTGGATGAACTGTTTGGATGTTGAGAAAATGATGGAAAATTTACGATGCGCCCAGGTTTAAGTAAAGGAGCCGAGGCTTGTTCTCAACACTCCTGTCCTGAGAGAGCAGCAAAAATAGGAAAATTATGAACAGAGGAGTCCAAAAGTTATTGCTTCATCAATTGAGAAGCATCTATAGCTTTCGAAGTATTTTCCGCTTATCGGATTGTCTGGAATCCACCAAATACTCAAAATAGCTTAGTAATGGGAGGCCTGTGGCAGAAAGCGCCGATACAAATTTATTATACCCAAAAAGATCACCGACAGTCTCAGGTAGACTGATGCATTTAATAGCTTAACATTTATCAGCCGAAGGATTAACACAATCGGAACATTAACCAAGAAATATGATTTGGCGTTGAGAGAAATTGCTTTCTTCTATGTTGATGATCCATCAGTGCAAACCATAGAAGGGAGGAGGATTAACAAGGAGGACAATTTAATGAGAAAGAATCATCTTTATAAATGCCTTCCCTTATACCTAACGTTCGTATCTGTCCGGTTTTTCGCGGGACAGTCCTTCTTTTCCACCTAAAAAAGCGGTCCCGCGAACACTTCTCATATCCCGCTTTATCCTTCGAATCTCTTTTTTTCTACTTTGTCGACAGTTGAGGTCAGTACGACCAAGAAATTATGGCGATTTTTACACTCAAACTGTATCAGCAAAATGCATACACAAACTCATTCATTTTTCATTTCCTATGTTGGATTCCTGGTATTAGCGGCTTTGTCGAAAACAGCAGGGCGGATGAGCAGAGTCGTGAGGGTACTATGGTAAAGCAAAAGCTTCCGTAACATGTGTCGTAAGGATGCCTCTGGCAGTTTGTAAATTGATATTAAAGACTGCAGCGGCTGAAAGAGCAAACACCAAATGGAGTATTGGCAGCACATCACAAGTTACCAGGCAAATGTGGCCTACACTGAATCCTTATCGCTCTTCAGGGTTGCTGCTTATGGATAAGAAGCACATTAGGAATGTTGTGGGTGGTTGGTTTTATAGAGCATGTCAGCCAAGAGACTTCGAGTCCCGCACAATGATTTTTCCAGAAGCTGGGATGACGCGGATGAGAAGGAAAGTTCTTTTCATTTGCCCTGAAGGAGATGAGTCAGTCAGTAGGTCAGCTACATCGTTTCATTGTCACTTGCGGCTGGTTGGCGGAGTAGATTTTGGTCGGTGGATGATTAGTACATGGTGGTATCACAACGAACCCTATGCTCATCTGCCCCAACCCCTAGTTGGGCATAGCGGGTTAACTATTCCATGTGGCTTAGCTAACGTTTCGTTGGCATAACCAGTTTCGGAAGATGCATGTTGCTAGCATGCACCTCCTGCTCCCATTTAGCCGCCTACCTGCGACAAATCGGGAAATTTTGTGGCTTATTATTACGCCCCGCACTACAGGGGAAGACAACAAAGACATCCATGGCCCCGAACGCCGTGGACGGGACTTGAACTCGTAAAGACCGTAATCAGATATGAGACCGACGCCTCTACGCACTGAGCTACCGGTCGCCTCTACGGACCGTATAGTGGTCTAAGTGTGCTCTAAATGTCAAAGCAATCCCCCCCCCCCCCCCAATCTAACCTAACCTGCCGCTTTTTCGTATTCTTTTAATAAGCTGAGTTCTATGGACATATTATATTCAGGAGCGACAGCATCTGTTAAATGAGTTTTTTCTGCAATGACTAAATCCTAAACCGAAAGAAAAATTCGATTGTAAATCGTTTTCGCGACGACTGCCAGTGCAGTCACAGATCTAGTAAATGACGGTAAACAACAAAGATGTATGTAAGCAAAGCTTTGTGTATGCGTAAGAGCGGTCGTTCATTCTCGCGTTAACAAGCGGCTATGAGACACGCGGCTACAAGCATCACGGGACGTCCATTGCAGGCGCGTTCGCTGTTCAGTTTGTGTTGAACTGAAATACATTGAAAACCGAAAAAGGCACCTTCTTTGCCCATCCCCTCCCCACCTCGTAGGTCTGGGAACTTTTAGTATGTTTACCTCCTAACTCGAGTTCAGAAAGATAATCCCGGACTTCATTTTTTTTATTCCACTGGAATCTTTTTTATTAACTCCATTTATGCTTAATGCTGGGAGGTGCATGCTAGCAACTGCACTTCCGAAAAGTAGATATGCTATCAAAACGTCAACAAAGCATAGATATGATGTTAACGCGCCCATGCCCCTGGAGGGTCAAGGCAATTAACAACAACAATTAATGCTCATGGTGGAATGATGTCAATGAATTACGTGGACATATTATGGGAACTACAATACCTACTTCTCCACATTTCTTTTCTATGATTCAAACTGAACAAGATTTTCAAAGAAAACAATGAGATGTTTCAAGCGTACTTTCGATTAAAATTATGGGTAATGCTCTAAATATTACGAATCACGGCAAGGATATCAATCACTACTACTCTTTTTAATCGTGTGAGAAGGCGTGTGCTTTCAATAGATTAAGCGGAATGGACACCGGTAACAAACTCAATCCTTCCCTAATTTCTTATGTCAATCTCCCTTCCACCCCTCTGCCAAGGATACGCCTTACATCAAAGGGTCATCCCCTAAGCTTGGCTATAAAATAAATATCATCTCATTACAAGTGTCCTATCGCACTTTGCACACAAAATTCCGCTAACCTGCATGTCTGCGATATACTCGTATTCCACCTACATTTTCCTCTACTGCTTGTCATGTACACACGAGTAGTTCTCTGCTTAAAATTTTCCCGTGTATCAGTTGCATAGTAAAGCGTATAATATCCATCCATAAATTAATAGCTACACGTATCTTCTACCCTTCTATAAATATGTAGACGTAGATACTATGGTATGAAATTCTCAACGAAGAAGACATGTAGAAGACCAAGTTTCTGAAAAAGAACAACACACATGCTACGCTTTCGATAAAAACAACTCACCAAGCAAGCCTGACTGGATATGACGTGAACATAAAAGCGACACCTACTAAAATACATACTACAAAAAGAACGAATGTGAGTAAGTAAGCAACAATATCCTTGGGCTCGTCAACAAAAGGTTTTAAAATCGACTCTCAAAGATAAAAGACGTGCAGCTTTCTGCGTCTTCACACAGAAATATTTAGAAAGAGAAAAATGATAAACAAGGATAATAAAAAACATTTAAATAACGTTCGTGTTAAAACCAAAAAAGTTGACGTTTTTCTTCGAATGACTTCCCTGAAATACTAACCATTTCTGTGTATGTACTAAGTAACGTAACACTGACTATGAAACGCAAATCAAATGATTTATTTATTGACTTAAAAGGACATAAAACTAAATTGTGAAAACTTCGTGACCCACATTTATTCTCGGGAGAGTGTTGTTAGGATATTGTTGCAAAATTATTCAATGAATGCAATGTCAATATAATTATGTATTGTACAATAAATCCCAGGTTGAAGCTGATGTTAAGGAAATTATCTCTAAGATAAAAACAGCTAAAAAGACCTAATCACAAAGAAAAGAAACGTGGACAATGCATTAGATTTTTGTTTATGTAATGATAAAGCCAAGGCTTACGGTAGGACGGCTCTTTAAAACAAACAAAGTCTTGGTGGAAGAAAGACTAAGGCAATCAAGGAGGAATTTCTTTCCTCCTAAACATTAGGTAGAAGGTCGTTTCATATATACATAAGTGCATATTAAGCATTGCAAAATAAAGATTAGTTTTAATCGGAGCCTGAACATCAAATATCTTAGGCTCCGCTTAAAACTAATCTACAGGTTGAAATTGAGAGAAATTTAAGCTGCTTGTCTATTGGCCTTTAAGACACTGATGTCCTTTTTGGAACTTGTGTATTTCACATCCTTTAGGTTCTTTCTATCCTTTATGTCCTTTTTATTTTATTTTTATTACGTCATTTATGACCTATATGTCCTTTATGTCCTTTATTTGGGGACCAGTGTCATTGCGTTGAGGCATCAGACCGATGTGTCGCTGACGCAGAGGGTTCCAATTCCGCCGTCGCCATGTATTTTTTTATCGACTTTCATTTGTGGTGTAGGGCGTAAGATTAAATGGGCAGGAGGTGCATGCTGGCAACATGCAACGTCAACTAAACTACATAGGAATAATTGACTCGCTATGCCCCACTAGGGGTTAGGGCAAAAAGTAATGTTCATTATGTCCTTTGTGTCCTCTGTGTCCATACCGGCAGATCGAAGGCAGCGCCTGATGAGTAGTGATCTGTCGATAGTGCGAAACAAGAGGTCGGGGTCTCATTACACCCGAACCCCGATGCGAGCACGAGGGCCTCCGAGCCATCCGCCAACCATTCCATTCTTATCGCCTCGTTTTTCATTATTCCCCATTTTTGCTTTCCCATGTTTGTGTTGTCTTCTGCAGGCCTATGAATTATTGTTAATACGTACGCTCACGTCTCCCGAACTGAGCTAAAGCAAGCAGAGGCCACTGCTTAGCTCGTTGAGGGGCCTTTTTCTTCGCCAGATGGCACGGCCCGATCTTCACGGTTACTATGCTACCTTAGACTCCGTCCCCGCGGGAATCTTCAGATGCCCACCTGCTCTTCCGTTACATTATCTTATCGAATATGTCATTGAAATGCCTTTGAGTTGGCTATGAGCCTTTTATCCTTATATCCTTCCTATCCTTTATGTTTTCATTCCTTTATGTCCGTGAAGCCAGGATAGCGTGGAAAGCCCTATTCCATAAGACCTAGACTTGTGTTATCCTTTGTCGTGCTGTGTTCTGTACCCTTGGGAACGAGAGTTCTAACTGTTTTTACTGGTTTAGAGCAGAGAGTGGGCGAAAAGTCAGCCACCCACATCCCCCGTCACTAAACTACAGTGCCGTGACTTATCTCGCTGAGTGTTTACAGTTAATACTAAGAGAAATTGAGCTTTCAAAGAAAATAGGTCAAATTACTTCTGCACAATGCCTTAAATAAATATCAAACACGAATACCTCCGTATGACAGATTATATTACCTTGGACGGTTTCTCATGCATAAATTACAAAACAAAACGACGACAGGACGTGTCTGCATATAAAACAATCAAGAAAACCTAATTCAAATCCTTACACATCCAGTGACAGTGACACCCATCAGCCACCACCCTGAAAGCGCAATCTTAATACTCACATGTGAAGTTCTTGATCATTTTTCGTATAAAATCACAAAAATGTACTTTTACGTCGCGTATGCTCGTATTATCCTTATCAGTTTCAGATTCCAGATAAATTCGGGCACCTTCAATATATTCCACGAATGTTGGATGTAATGACATGGTGTCACGTTCCAAAACGCAAGAGCTGAAAAAAGAGACGAAAACGAAAAGATTTTCATAAATTTCATTTCAAAATTTAGAGCACAACATGTAAGCCTATCCCCCCAAAATAATCTTCATGGTTATTTGATAAATGATAGGAGGACATCGACTTCGCCGAAATGTATTCAAAACAACTCGGTACTGTATCTGATGCCTCCAGGGCTACATATTTCAGAACACAATACACCACTTTTTCGAGAAGAGCTCTTGGTAGATTTATCTTATACAGAGGATATTTGAAATGGAATGAGTAATACCTTTTTCTGTATGTTTCGAATACTAAGGAAATGTCTTAATTTGATTGACAGCGGTATGATTCTATTCGTGACTTCAAACTAATGCATGATAAGCTCGATGCTTACTATGCTTTAGTCAGCATACAATTTTTGCGCTTTTCTGGCTCAGCGTGGATTGTGGATTTCCTACTTAGGAATTATGAAGCGCTTACGTTTAAGGAACGCAGCCAATAACTACTCACTAAAAGAAGAAGTTTTGTCAGACATCTCCTGTTTTGAACACATTTTGTATTTTCGTTCCTTTTCCCCTACTACTAACCTAACACCGTATGTTCCATGTTCAGCAATTTTCTCGAGAACCTTAACCAGCTGCAAGCGAAGTGCATCCTTCCGTTTTCGACGACGCATATTCTCTTGTTTCCTGTCAACAGCTTCGCGTATGTAGATTACCAGTTCTTCCATGAGATCCCTGAAAAATAATAAACGTGAATTTCATAGAGCTTAATTAATAAGAAATGATGGGTAAACAAAAATTTTATATTTTATGCTATTCACTTCACTTAAATTCAGAATAATTGATAATTTCAGAAGGAATCCGGCCACCTCCCAAACTTAAATTTAAATGAAAATGTACAATACATAAAACATCGGAACATGAATACGCCTTAGAGTCAATCTGTGGATTGAAATTGACGTTTCATGCGGTGAAAATACCCATAGATACGAGTATTTAAATTTCATTAAAACTACATATTTTGTTTAATAATGTACAGATAATAAATGTCTTAGACTGATCGCACAAATTGAATACAAAATTTTGTTGTCTTCCGAATATTTTTTCGCCGAAATACGGTGGTATGGTAACAAACCGTGCATTGTTCGGCAAGCTTTGCGGCGACATGAGAGTTTTACGTATTTAACAAATGTCCCGTCCGATGTCAATTGTTGGTCATCAAATTGTAAATGTCAATTTGGGCCATTAAAGTACTGTTCATCAAATATTAAATGTCAAGTATCTATCTTATCTTAAATGTCAATGTATCTCGAAAATGTAGGAATGGGTGGGAAATTTTCTCAAGTTTTCGGATTTTTGCTGTTCTTGTAATTTTATAAAATTAAATAATTATATTGAAATACAATTCGTGAAACATATAAAATACCAATACCAACGATATCGATAAAAAAAAGATGGAATAGAAAAGAATATAGTCAAAATTGCACTTTACTCGCACTTACTTCAATGCATCGTGATTGATCATTCCCAGAGCGTTCACGGCTGCGTCACGAACGTCAGCAACTTCGCATCGCAACAGTGGAACCACCAACTTATAGAGGGCTAAAGGCGATGCTGAACCAATAGCAGACTTGTCACTACGATCTGCATTAAGAGAATCTGGCGACGAGCTGGAAATCATATAAAGTGTTAGTATATTTTGAATGACAACCAAAATTATAAACTATTTAAAAAATATTTCTTAATTATAGTATTCTATAAGGTATAAATATTAACTGAATAAGTTTCTAAAAATCTACAAGATAAAAAGAAGCGTTTAACGTTCACGTCTACGACCACATATTTATTGTTCAAAATCTTTTATGGCTGCTAAATATGTAAAAAAAAAAAAATAGAAACACGAATTCTGGAAATCAAAAATTCTAGATTTGTTTTTTTTACATACATATCTTCGGTTTTCTGCTTCGTTATCAGTCATAGTTCATAGTCTAATACTGCCAAAAAGTAATTTCCCCAAATAAAATGCTTTGCAATTCACATAGGAATACGCAAATCTCCAAGCGACTGGGATACTCGACAACTAAGAGATCTTCCTTGTGTAATCAGACGGTGGCGCACATACGGGGATACTCCAGTCACGGATACTCGGCAACTGCGCGACCGGAGACTTGGAGACTCGCCATGTTTCGGCGCGCTTCGCGACCGTGTTTGTTCAGTCACCACTCTACGATCTAGAGCAGGGGTCGGCAAAGTCCGTCCCGCGTCTGTTTTCATCTGGCCCGCGAGTTCATATTGTTTTTAACATGAAACAATTATATATAAAAAATTATATACACAAGTAATTTAAAACGAGGTGCAATAAGTATCTTATCAGTATCCCCCGATTAACTGTTAATGATGAGTATTATTCCCACGCGATGACTCGATGTGCCGGAAAATTCACATGTTGGGTAGAAGTTGTTGGACATTTAACAAGGACTCGGTATTTGGCGATCATTTGCTCGGTATTCACCTCTTTCTGAAACACAAACTACATATATGTGTGTCATATGATATACCATGAGGAATGAGGGGGGCAAAAGACTTTTTCCATCGTCCTGCACGTGGGCGCCCCCTGGTAACGGAAGTGTTTCAAACCGCTGACGGCCAAGTCTTAGCGGTAAGACAGTTTGGAAAAAGGCAGATAACTGTAGCCTGAATGACTGACCAACACCTAAGCGTCTCAGGTTTAGTAGGATGGAATGACTTGCGTAGTTGGACTGGCAACATAGTTGTGTGAACTCCAGCACGTTTATTAAACCATCTGAAGCCTGGTAACATGCTAGACACATTTGAACGTAAGGTTCTACGGCGAATTTTCGGAGCTGTTTGCGATCGAGATGGATGGCGCATCCGGTATAACCATGAATTGTATGAACTGTACGATGAGCTGGAAGTTTCGAAAATCGTCAAATTATAACGACTTCAATAGACAGGACATGTCCAACGAATGGACGATGATCGCATGCCAAAGAGAGTAATGAACGCAGAACGAGTCGACGGAGCGAGACTGCCTAGACGACCGAGATCTCGTTGGGAGAGGTCAGTTTATGCGGAGGCCGAGCAGCTACTGGGCTTCCAAAATTGGAGGACGCGGTCACGTGACCGAGATAATTGGGGGATAACGATCTAGGCGGCCAAGGCCCGACGTCGGGCTGTCGCGCCACGATGATGATGAAAATGTCACAAGCCATTATCTATTACTTTATGTATTAATGTTCTTGCAAATGTACAAGTGCGAATCATTTTCAATTTAAATTGGAATTGTTTGTGACACTTGGTTTCATTCTGCACACCAACTTAGTATGCGTCTGTAGCTTAGCTCGGTAACGCACCGGGCATTTTTTGCTACTCGAAACACGGTCTCTGCGGTTCGCGCCCCGCAACGGGACCAACTATTTTTTATTCTCAAATTCCCTCTGAATTAATTTCTCCGAGCTTAGTGGTTTCGTATGGATAGTAGCACTCATCAGGTCTTGCATCTTTGCAGCTATCCATGTGCAAGACGACCACGAAAGTGTGAGAATTTAAAATGAAAATGATTCGCACTTGTACATTTGCAAGAACATTAATACATAAAGTAAAATTGCCAGGGAACAAATATCTCCACTTCTCACCCTCTCTCCACCCCTCTAGTGAGTTAATATAAGTGCTTCACACCATCTAGACCTCCACGGTCGAGTTTTCAAGTAAAATCACGCCTTCACGGCTTAATACAAACAGAATTCTCACACTTTCGTGGTCGTCTTGCACATGGATAGCTGCAAAGATGCAAGACCTGATGAGTGCTACTATCCATACGAAACCACTAAGCTCGGAGAAATTAATTCAGAGGGAATTTGAGAATAAAAAATAGTTGGTCCCGTTGCGGGGCGCGAACCGCAGAGACCGTGTTTCGAGTAGCAAAAAATGCCCGGTGCGTTACCGAGCTAAGCTACAGACGCATACTAAGTTGGTGTGCAGAATGAAACCAAGTGTCACAAACAATTCCAATTTAAATTGAAAATGATTCGCACTTGTACATTTGCAAGAACATTAATACATAAAGTAAAATTGCCAGGGAACAAATATCTCCACTTCTCACCCTCTCTCCACCCCTCTAGTGAGTTAATATAAGTGCTTCACACCATCTAGACCTCCACGGTCGAGTTTTCAAGTAAAATCACGCCTTCACGGCTTAATACAAACAGAATTCTCACACTTTCGTGGTCGTCTTGCACATGGATAGCTGCAAAGATGCAAGACCTGATGAGTGCTACTATCCATACGAAACCACTAAGCTCGGAGAAATTAATTCAGAGGGAATTTGAGAATAAAAATAGTTGGTCCCGTTGCGGGGCGCGAACGGCAGAGACCGTGTTTCGAGTAGCAAAAAATGCCCGGTGCGTTACCGAGCTAAGCTACAGACGCATACTAAGTTGGTGTGCAGAATGAAACCAAGTGTCACAAACAATTCCATTATCTATTAGTTTAACAGGGCGCTAAAATAATTAAGGCCGGCAATGCACCAACGATAATTAGTACCAAGCAAAACAGCCCGGACAAAAAACCACTCACACAATTGCTTTTCTCCAAGCGGCGTCGATATTTTTATGAAGCGAAGCCGCTTTGACAAAAGTGGCGCTTGAAAAGTCTCTCTCACAACCGCCTTTGCCCAATTAGGCACTATTTCGAAAAAAAATGTCTGGAAAGTGGGGCGACAAAATTTCCTTGTCTGCGCCTTTAGTTAGACTGGGTGGGGGTGGTTTTCAAACATTCTTTTAGCAAAAATTTATCTCGTATAAAACGACGGATTATAGTACTAATCTCAACCTCGTAGCTTATATTTTCTATTGAAGAAACTTGAGAATTGTGCTCTTTTCAAAGAGGATTATAAATCTGGGATATATTTAATGCCCGCATCCTAGAGAATCAACACTCTATTTGAATTCGCACAAGAGATATAAATAAATGATGATACACCTTGTATATAAATAAAGTCAAGGATATTGACTTTGCGTCGATCAAACTCTGTTTTACAGAAGAGTAAGATAAAACCCTAACCTGTTATCTATTGGAGCTTTCCAATTCCATCCGGTCGGGAGATATTGACATTTTTACTACAATAATGGCATTGTTCCTTCAATCGGATCGCGACTATTTGCAAGACCAATCAACTAAATCTATACTATGACCATTTGACCAAAATTCCAAGTTTCTTTTTTTGTCTGTCAGCAGTTATCGCGCGAACGGACAGATGAAAGAATATCGCTAATTTTTTTTACCATAAAAAAAACTGAACAATACATATATGTTATAAAACTCTTTCAAGCGCATATTTCAGTTTTTTTTTTAATAAAATACAGAAATGAAAATCGCTAAAAGCTAAATAATTAAACATTAAGCATCCATCCATCATCGAAATCGACTCTATCTCATCCATCATAAAACCATTAATTAAAAAATTCGCAAAAGAAAAAAATAACTAGCATCACTTTCTGTGATATCTAGACTAAAACTAATCGTCCTGTTTTTTTTTGTCACTAAATTACAACATTTACTCTTCTCTTTATTTTTTAAATTTATATTTTAACGCTCTAAAAATATCTAAAACGTAACAAAAAAAAAAACAAATAAACATATTCTAGATTTAAAAAGAAAAATATAAAATTTGTTTGTTTTTATTGTATCTTTACCCAAGTCGTTTTTGTCTAGCTTCTTTTCGGCCATAGGATAGTGGTAATGTGAATCTGGTTACAAGTCCCTCGGGTCCGAACACATTTGGAATATTATCCAAGGAATCGGATAGGGATCGTGAATCCGACTGATCATGCAAACTTTTCATTTCACACAATACACAATTAGACAGTAAATATTACGGGAGGATCATACGAAATAAACGCAGAAACAGAGAAGAAAAAAAAATTAAATAAAAAACGGGAAATAAATATAGTATAATTAACGTTAATTCGGCGTATATAAATGCTTTACTGTGTTTTACGTGTAGATAATTATTATTTTTATTGCGTGTTATTAACTTTTTTAATTTATTTAACAAAAAATGATTAAGTCCTTTCGTTGTTCAATATGTTAAAAATAAAAATCTTTATAAAAGTACGCAAATAATAACGAGTCATTTTATTTTTATTTATTATTTTTAAGAAAAATTTGAATAAAAAAAACACGATAATAAATAATAAAACGTTTTAAGTTTTTATGTACCTAGACACAATTTTGAAAAATAGATACGAATATTTAGGAAAATTCAGATTGATAAATGGATCACTAAAAAATTGTTGGAAATTATTAATAAAAAAAAAGATTTTTGAAATAAATAATGAAAATACTGGTGTTTGCTGATCTTTTGATGTAATGAAGTGGCGAGAACCCCTTTGTTTGATAAATTAAAACAAAACGCACAACCGTTGAATAACAAGACACTCTACTACTATCTTAATGCTCTATGATTACGACGAAAAAAAAAACTTTATTAAAACAAAATGAGTTTACTGGAAATGAGTTAATATTAATAATCAATGCGGAGTTGAAAGCCGGTTTTAATCAAAAACTATTCCTAAAACCTTGTCTATACAAGTATGAAAAAAAAGTCGTCAATCAAAATGTGTGCCACCCATATTGTGTACTGATTCGATTTCAAAAACATTTAGGAAGCGCGAATGCGCCGTTTTGTAACCACAAACCTCCGCAAAATCGGTTATAGGAAGATTGTTGAGCAAACTGGGGATGCAAGGATGCCTAGATCATACCGAAAAAGTTCAGGAAGTATAGCAGCTCCCCGATCTTCACCCCCGACACATCCTCCAGGTTAATAAGAAAGGCCTTACCCAATGCTCGATGTCTGGCCCTAGCAAGGCCTTGATACGGCACAGGTGGGCAGAATCCGCCATTTGGAATCCGCAACATTGAGGTAGTGAGAGGGAAGCTTGCACAGAATGTAATGAACCACCTGTAATGAACCATTTTATGGTCTGGTAGTGCTGCTCCCACGGGCAGATCGAAGCAGCACCTGATGAGTAGTGATCTGGGGCCCGATTCCGCAAGAGTGAGTTTTTTCGGTGCGCACCGAAAAAACTCACTGAAAAAATTCACCGAAAATATCAGTGCGCACTGATGCAATTCAGCAAAAGCTAGTGAGTTTTTCAGTGCTGAATGAATTTTTCAAACAAACGTCAAACGTGTGTAATTTTTCTGATTGCTGAAAACATCATAAAAATGGGTGACGTTCATGCTTCATATGAAATTATAGAATCGATCAATAGCATTTATTCTCTTTCAGGAGGAAAAGTCTTGTGTTTACGAGTATATTAAACTCCCAACCACGGACCATTTCACATCTAGCGTTAAATATTATCATTTAGGGGATTCACACTCCTTTTCGTATACTCGTATGTCGTAATCGTGGTAAACTTCTGTCATCTCCATAGTAAAATGACAGAAGTTTACAACTTTACGACAAATACGATGTTTACGACGACGACGATGAATTGTTACTTTTCTTGTTTGACTTCAATGACGACCAAAGTCACTTCCGCCAGATTTTTCATAATTCGTATGCTCTGCATCAAACGAAACATAAACACGCTCCTTGCCGTAAATATCGTAAACGTTGTATTCGTCGTAAACTTCTGTCATCCCCATAGACTATTGACAGAAGTTTACAATTTTAGGACAAATACGACGTTTACGACGTGAGCATGAATCCCCTTATGATCTTCTTTCAGAAATGGTCGGTCCTAGTGACCGAATGAAAACGGGATAACAATAATAATAATAGGGGGACTCATGCCCACGTTGTAAACGTCGTATTTGTCGTAACGTTGTAAACTTCTGTCATTTTACTATGGCAGAAGTTTTCGACGAATACGACGTTTACGACATTTACGACACTGAGCGTGAATCCCCCTAATATTAATTGCTAAAGAAGGCACCGGATACGGAAACAAAAACTTCTCATCTTCACTATGAATTTTTATATTTTTGTCCTTAAATTCAACACGAAGCTCCGCCCTTCATCCATTTCTGCTTTGAAAAGTAATACTCCACCTTCGTATGCAGAAATCAACAATTTAATACATAATTTATAAAAAAATATATTTTGCACTTACCAAATAGCCAGTGCAAAATATATTCGCACGGTGCGCACCGGAACTGTCAAAAAAACTCATCGCATCGTTGCGGTATCGCATTTTTGCAATTCAGCACGGTGCGCACCGAAAAAATTCATCTCACTCTTGCGGAATCGCATTTCTTCGGTGCGCACTGATTTCGGTGCGCACTGAAAAAATTCACTCTTGCGGAATCGGGCCCCTGTTGGTGGTACGAAACCAGAGGCCGAGGGTCCCATTACACCCGGACCCAGGTGCGACCACGTAGGCGTTTGATCCGTCCGCCAACCATTCCATCCTTATCGACTATTTTTTTTTATTCCCCATTTTTACCTCCCCTGTTTGTGTTGTCTTCCCCAGGACTATGAATTTTTGTTAATACGTAAAGGACAGGGACAACGAGCGGCGAAAACCCCGCCCACATCTCCCGAACTGAGCTACAGCAAGCATAGGCCTCTGCTAAGCTCGTTGAGGGGCCTTTTTTCAGATTGCACGGCCCGACCTTCTCGGTCATTATGCTACCTAAGGCTCCGTCCCCACAGGCATCTTCGGATGTCCACCAATCCGTCCGTTGCAAGAATACAAACAGGTTCCGCATGGTAGCTTTCTAGGACAGCCCCACCTGGCCAGCTCGTCGGCTTTTTCGTTGCCCTCAATATCTCTATGACGAGGCACCCAAAACAGAGTGATATTGAGCCGTCTGCCAAGGAAAGTTAACTCTTCCCCACGCCGCCCGACCAGTTTAGAGGAAATACTCACTGAGTTCAGTGCCCTCATAGCGGCTTGGTTGTGTGAGACAATGGCGATGTTCTCGTATATCTCTGAGACTGTCACAAGCCTTCATAATTTTGGGTATTTCCGCCTGGAAAATACTGGGATAGTCCGGGAGGCGATAACTCTCCGATATATTCAGTACTTCAGAGAAAAATCCTGCACCGACGCCGCAGTCCATTTTCAACCCGTCGGTGAAAATCGTGATGTCGAAGACCTTCACCACCTTGCCCTTGATGATGCCCCTGGACGGGTCAAGGCAATTAGCAACAAGCATAGGCCGCTGCTTAACTCGTTGAGGGGCCTTTTTCTTCGCCAGATTGCACGGCCTTCACGGTTCTTATGCCCCACGCGCATCTTCGGATGCCCACCAAACCGTTCATTACAACATCCAGAGGACCATATTTGGCTCAAGGGAATTCCATGTTAAATATCCTATCACAATGATATCGGCGGACAAACAAAACATTTTTCTGGGAAACGATAGTCTACGATGGGCAAACGAACTGCCCAGTTTGCGCTATAGAATTATCTTTTAAGGAGCCAAATTAGGGATATAATTAAGTTAGCTAATAACTTTTTTTGCAAGGATGGGCAAACGAGCATTTTGGGTGGACAATCCTGAGCTGACGTTAAGCAAACGAAATAGCGAATAACATTCCCAATTTTGAGAAAAAAAAATTTCGGGGTTTTTTTCATTTTGAAAAAAAAAAATTATACAAAGTATCTACACTGCATGCAGATACATCGAAACATGGATATGTCTTATGCCTACCGAAAGCGTGGGATGTGTTTTGTCGAATGATTTCATCCAGTATAACTATACTGGGATCTTTATAAAACTTACGTCGATATCTTCAACACAACAGGTTACACGCAGTCGGTAGCCAAAGACATATCTATGTTTCGATGTATCTGCATGCAGTGTAGATACTTTGTATCATTTCCCACCAAAAGCCAATAACCTGTCTTCTAAGAACCGATTCCCGATAAACCCACTCCAAATCAAACTTAACACCCCCTTTAAGAGACAGAGAGACATACCCCATTGAAAGCTAACATCCCATATGAACCGGATATACCCGTTCTAATGAGATTGAACACCCAACCACATGAGACAGATAGACACGCCCTATTGAAAGTCAACATTTATGCTGCTAATACATCGCACCGTATGTGGAGATTTTGTTCTATGTTTATAGCACGTAGTATAAATCCGCCATTTTGTTCTATATCTTTATTGCACGTGTGGTGGGGGCCCACATTGTGAACCAGTCACACCTCAAATCGCCGCCATTGCAAATGCACAACCACAGTCGCTGGATCACCCGATTTGGCTCGAATTAACTTCATCCGCTCTCGCTCATCTTCGGGGGGCGGGAACTATGTACACTTTCTTAAATTGCGTCTGCGCATGTCCAAGTGTTAGTCGAACTGACTACTTGCTACTTTTTCTGGGATCCTAGTAATTCAGATAGTACAATGGGTGCTATTTTAAATCGGCCACTACATTCATTCTTGCCGTCCACAACGTCAATCAACATCTCAACATGTACACACAAGATCCCCGCAAGCGCGCCGCCCGCGCAGATCCACAAGCAACAGCCATGCACAATGACCACTTCACTCAAACGACATGCACAACCAGAATAGAAAAATTTTCAATGGGCTTGTTTCCTCTTCTGACCCCCGAGTAGAAAAACAGACATTTCGTGTGACGGGCAGATTTTTAGGATGACCCCCATACATACATATCCATGTCAATTTTTATATTGTGGGCAAACGAAAATTTTTCCTGGGCAAACGTGGGCTTACGATGGGCAAACGAACTGGACAATTTAAATCTGAAAAATTGAATGTGACGATACCAATTTCACAGAGCATATGGCTAAAACCGAAAAAAATTATGTTGGGATCATTGGACTCATATTAGGTTCACATTAGCGACCAAGTCGCGCTCGGTAGCCGTGATCGTTCGGTTATCGCTCTACGATACTAATCTAGAGCTCGGAGATCCAATCTCGGCGCTATCATAAAAACTGTGAGTACTAATAGAACTCCCACAGTGCTCCGAGCTTGTCAGTATAAAGACGGCACGGATAGGAGGTGCATGCTAGCAACTGCACTTCCAAAAAGTAGATATGCTATTGAAACGTCAACAAGGCATAGAAATGCTAAAATTGTTGACGCGCCCATGCCCCTGGAGGGGTCAAGGCAATTAGAGAGACACTAGCGACCAAAACACTTGATCTGAAACTGCCAGATACATAGAAATGACAGCTGAAATACTGTGCGCTATCAGTGTGTTAATTACCTTGAGCCCTCCAGGGGTATGAGCGGGCGCATCAACATTCAACATTTCTATGCCTTGTTGATGTTTCAATAACATATCTACTTTTCGGACATGCAGTTGTTAGCATACACTTCATATCCGCGCCGTCTTTATACTGACAAGTCGGAGCACAGTGGGAGTTTTTTATTTTTTGTTCACGCCGAGGATCGAACCTCCATTCTCTAGATCGTCGAGCGGTGACCGAATGAACACGGCCACCGAGCGCGTCAAATTGATACAACTGTCTGAAAGTCAAACTAAACTTTCACTTCTCTTCAGAAGGCTTCGAGTATTCCTAAGTTTCAACACTCAAAGTGTTCTGAGTTCCTACAAATTTCATGGCATGTTTCAGTCTTCGCTACCTATATCCTAGATTGATTGCAAATTTATTTACACATCACTTAGATGTGTGTACACTCACTTTAGCTGTACCATTGATTTGATACTTAGCCATTGAAAATTGTGTTTTTGTCAGAATATGTCAGGTATAAAATTGCCATGTATGTATCTCCATTACGAGTGAAATCAATCTTTTTCTCGAGTAACGATCGAAATGAAAGCAATTTATTAAAAATGGGTGTAGCATGAAGGGAATTTGCCTCCTACCAATGCTCCAAGTGTGATTGATTGCATACTCAGTGGAGTGGCGGTATTTTTTATGAAAGGAAAATTGAGTGGCACGAATAAAAAAAGGTGCTTCAATATGGAGCGACGACACGGATGAATGGGTAGATGGATTATAGTAGGTGCGTTTTTTTGTACAACGGGTAGGGTAAGTTAACTACTGGAGTAAAAACGATCAAGGGTAACTATCCAGGTTATATTTTTAAATGTCACGTTGTCTACCCTGATTGGCTTTCAAAATTGACAGTTGCTTTAAGAATTCGTTCGTTTCTGTTCATGTGACAAGTAATTATGAATTGGGCCGCCTAAATGATGAATCAACTGTGCATCATTATTGGAAATTGAGAACAATTGTCAAATTAACGACGTACAGGTTTAAGTTGTTATTAGCCGCGCTTTTTTTACTGAGCAGAGTAGAGCAGGACAAACAGCAAAAAACGATAGAGCAGATTAGAGTAGCGAACACGAAAACGGAACATATTTGTATGTATGTCCCTCCTCCCCCCCCCCCCCCCCCCCCCCCCCCCCCCCTCATTGTAATGCATGGGGATACCATAACCTTCACCAGATAGATGTTCAAAAAACACACCTAATGTAAGTATCTTTATGTACATTTGTCGATTGAAGCTGTTGTGTCCTAGGCCATATGGATTGCATGTTAGTTTTGTAAATCCGCTCTTTGGGTGTTTACAATTTATAATGTACCGACGAGTGTGTGACATGTTTGGAATAGGCTGGTTCATATTCTGTGTTCTATCGGCTCCAATAAATTAGATGTGTTTTGCGACATTATTTTTAGCGCTCCTTTATTGAATTCCAGACAAAGGACCTGTCTGGAATCTAAGTGCGGACAAACTGAGGAGATTTCCGATTTTTAGGGTTTTGTATTAAAAACAAAACCCTTATGAAATCGGTCAAATGTCTGTCCGTCTGTCCATGAAATATCTCACGAACGGCTGAAGCTACATACATGAAATTTTGTGGGAGTATGTAGAATTATTATAATTCGCCGGAGAAAGCGATTCGTTGTAATAGGCTTACTTTAAGGGGATGTCCCCATAGAGGGGAAATGAAGGTCAAAATTTTTTTTTCATCTGGTATAGGCAAGTGGGGTATCATGAGAAAGGTAACACCGAGTACATTTCATTTCCGGTATTTTCATCAAATTTGAAAAAAGGGGAAAAGAGATAGAGGGGAAAATATGTGATCCGAGTTTGTCCCCCCCCCCTCGCATTTCGATACCGTTATACTTAGAAATATGAAAATTTGCAGAAAGGCGGCATTTTACTAGTGTAGAAAACCGAAAATCGTAGAATTTTGATATCTCAACAAAAAAGGTTAATAATAGTACATTTCTATAGTTGCAGTTAGCATACCCCTGCACGCCTTAAGCATAGCCGAGGTCAAAAATATTGATGGCCAATGATAACCAACATCATTGGCAATAATATCTTTAAGTTTCATTACAATCACATAATATTTAAAAATAGTACATTCATTTAAAGTTAGGCATTTTGACAATATCCACACAAAAATTACACCTACCGACCTCATATGTAGGTGTGAGTACTACTTTCATGTTGTTTTTCGTAGTGCGAATTGCAGTTATTTAATTAATCATTTTTGAAAGGGTAAAGATTAGTTGGGGGCGCTGCGTCGTAATTGGCAAACTTTACCGTGTGGAAGGGGGGAGGGGTCCACATAGAGGCGAAATTAAGCTCAAATTTTTTTTTATCGACTGGTATAGGCAAGTGAGGTGTCGTGAGAAAGGTAATGTTGAGTACATTCCATTTTTTCGCATTTTCCTGTAATTTGTAGAAAGGCGAATAGTGGGGGAGAAAAAAATATTAGTTCGTAATTTGCCCTCCTCCCCCCCCCCCATCTGTCCATCTGAGTGGTATCAAGAAGAGCAACGAGCCGATATTTATATACCAAAATAAGCGCTTGCTACAAAACCCTCGGATTGCGGGCGTAGCCCTCTATATTCCGGTTTCATTTAATATTGTAATTTAAAAACACAGACCTCAAACTATTTGTATCAAAATGCTTTTGATATCTCTCTCAATTGCCCTAACCCCTTGTGGGGCATAGCGCGTCAACTGTTCCATGTGGCCCAGTTGACGTTTCGTCGGCATAAACTAGTTTCGGAGAATGCAGTTGACAGCATGTAACTCCTGCACCTCCCGCACATCCATGGCCACGAACGTCGCCGTGGACGGCATTCGAACCCGAAACTAGTTTCGGAGAATGCAGTTGACAGCATGTAACTCCTGCACCTCCCGCACATCCATGGCCACGAACGTCGTCGTGGACGGCATTCGAACCCGAAACGCCGGTAGTCAAACATGAGACTGATGCCTCAACACACTGCGCAACCGGTCGCCCCATTTGTATCAAAATGCTTTTGATACATAATATAAATTAATTACAAGTGTATTTCGTTACTTTTTCGTACATTGCCTTTCCCACTCTGAACAGATATCTGTACTCAATGAACATTTTTCAAAAGCCCCCCACATAGTCGGGATGATTTTTTAGGACGACTAATGGAGATATTAAATTTAAGGATGTTCATTACTCAGGTTTCCCTTAGTATTATGGAATGACGATGGGGAAAAGTCAGAAAATGATTGGATATCTATTTTTAGTAAGAAATAAATTCAACATGGGAAAGAAAGTAATTACAGTGGTCTGGTTACCTGGGAGGATATATTTATAAGCTACATATTGAATGAGGGCAGACGATTTGAGTTTGATGTCCAGTAAATCGCTCACAATGGAGGGAATTGTGTTTTTAAATTTGTTTTTTTTTGTGTACTGATTCATAATTATTTATTGTCTCTTGATGTTTTTTTGCCTTGTGGTATTATTGGGGATTCACACTGCTTGCTATGCAACGCCACATCTACCGTGCAATAGATGCGATCATCGCAAGAAATTGTCTGCGATTTTCAGTTAAAAAATGATTTTATTTTTCTGCATAACCTCCCTTGACTTCAACATACTTCGTTCAGCGTTTCTGTAACATCAGTATTCCTTCCCGCAAGTGAGAGTCTGGAAGGCTGTGAAAATATTCATCTACGGCCCTCTCAACTTCTCCATTGGATGCAAAGCGCTTCCCCAGAAACAAATTTCTTCAAGTTTGGGAACAGATGAAGGTGCCAAATCAGGAGAATCGAGGGGATGATCGAGTAAATCGTACCCCAAGTCCCGCAGTTTTCCCATCATCAACGCACACTTGAATGCAGGTGCGCTGTCCTGGTGAAAGATGATTTTTTTCTTCTTCAAGTCAGGTCTCTTCTCGCGAATTTTGGCATCCAGCTGGTCGAGAAGTTTGGAGTAATATTCGCCTGTTATTGTTCTGCCTTTTTCAAGGTATTCGATTAACATGATCCTTTTCGCATCCCAAAACACGCTGACCATGACCTTTCCACCTTTCCGGCAGATGCGATCGACTTTGCTTTCTTTAGCGCTGAACCATCGGCTTCCACCCACTGCTTCGACTACTGTTTCGTTTGTGGCGTGTAGTGGTGGACCCAAGTCTCATCCATGGTGACAAATCGCCGCACAAAATTGGTCGGTTCCCGATACCGATTCGGTGCAAAGATTGCTGCGAAAATCGTTTGCGCATTTTGCATTGCGGTGTGGTTGCGGTGTTTGGCCGTCCGTCACGTGGGTCGTCTTCGAGGGACGTGCGACCACGTTTAAATTCAACTCGTTCCCGTAAACTTTTGTTAACTTCGGATGAATTTTCTAAGGGGTTAATCCTCCAAAATGAAGAATTTTATGACCGCACGATATTCAAGTTTCTCCATTTTAACGAAAAACACGTAAGACGTCTACTGTAAAAATTCGTGTAAACAAACTACTCGAGAGAACAAGTTGAAACTTGTCATACGAACTAATGACACGTACACCCAGGCAGAGAACACAAATTTTTGCGGATTGTAACGGTATTTCTGTGTCAGGCCGAGAACTTTTCACCTTACCCCCGTACGAACAGTGGAATCGGAACAAGTTTTACTGCTAATTTCAAAGTGATAAGCGAAGAATGTATCAAATTGACAGGAACAGACTACTGACGCTTCGCGTGAAGGGTATCATACCTTCGGCAAGCTTGTTATACCCTTTACGGATGTGATAGGGTATATTAACTTTGTCATGAAGTTTGCAACGCACAGAAGGAAGCATCTCCGACCATATAAACTATATATATTCTTGGTCAGTATGATGAGACAAGTCGATTAAGCTTTGTCCTTCTATCTGTTTGGTTCTATGCAAACTAGTCCCTCAATTTTAAAGGTATCGAGCTGAAATTTTGTACGAAATCGTCTTGCTATTGTACGCTGTATGTATGTCCGGAACCAACGGAATCGGACCACTACGTCATATAGCTGCCATAGGAACGACCGGTCCAAAAATGCGTCTTTGTTAGAAAAACTTTTTTATTTCTAAAGATATTTTTTTTTTCAAATTTCACACTAATCAATAGTATCTTTAGTCAAATCACGTTCCCGAATTTGGTTGAAATTGGACTACTAATATAGCTGTCATAGGAACGACCGTTCCAAAAGCAAGTTTTTGTTGGAAAAACTTTTTAACTGATTTTCGAAGAAGAAATAAGTTATTTGACCCTCCCCCGATAACGAGTTTCGACCCCGAAGTTGGTTTTCTTTACGTTTCATGACCCCAGGAATCGATTGGCATCATTAGATTTGGGCTTTTAGTGCCATGGGCTCCTATTTAATTTCAGCATCAATGAGTTAGTTCCAGAGTTACCGCTATATAACAGCAACATTTTGAGAACACAATTAATTTATAACGGAAAAAGCTAGTTAAGCGAAACTTGTCGAATTAGAGAAAGTTAGTGAGGAATAGCTTCCGATGAACTTTCCGGAAAATCCACGATACAGTCGAAAGGTTACCTACACAAAAGGCATTCAGTTGGTGAAGCTTAAAAGAAAACCGGAGATAAATTCATTTAGTAAAATCAAACGAGCAGTGAAAAAGTTTCACCATCTGAAAATATCGCCCACACATCGAAATAATTCTGCAGCTGCACCTGGTACTAACAACAGCAGTTAAGTATCCCACCTATATCATAATTATGCATAAACTCATAAATGATCCCGAATTAGCCCATATCAAAATCAGTTCCTCTGGCTTCACTGCGCCAGATGTTTTTTATTTCTTATTTTTGCGAGAGCGATGACAAGACCTCTTAGCACATTCGGCAAGTGTGAGTCCCTCGCCCGCCGCCGCTTGGAGAGTTTCGGTGTGGCGTTTCCTGAAGCAGAGGAAATTGCTTCTTTCAGACCACTCCGGCTGAACAAATTTGTGAGCATGCTCAAGCGCGATAGCACAATAGACCCTATGGTCGCAGTGCTTGTGGGTTTTCGGCTCACTGCCCCTATCTCGATCTATCTATCTACGGCATAGCCTACAGTGTTTTTTTTTAGCGAAAACTCTGACACTGATTTCTGACTCCCCAACCGCTACAGAAGATAATTCAGCCGTAGGACAATTATTCCGATTTCGTGCCATTTTCAGGTTTTACTTACTGAACTTAAAAATTATTGCGGCCGAAGTAACACCCCATTACGACTTATGCCGCGACGTCCAGGTTGATCCGGCATTTGTCTTAGCTCAAAGATTTTTCCTACATTTGTGTTAAGTCCGAATTTTTCTTATATTAGTCATACACTGATATTTCTCATCCTGAGCACAAGGTGATACGTGATACGACCTGATAAATTTCGCAGAGAACTCTGGACTCTTAACAAGAATCCAACCAATGTTTGAGCTGTATAAATATACTATAGGTTCCTATGCATACTTTACATCAACGGTAACGAAAAAGACTACACAGTTTTAAAGTACTTCTGCGGCTTCCCACAAAAGAGTATTGTCTACCAACTCTCAGTGCAGAGAGTAGTGGTAGTCCGCCAATAAATACTAATGCAATTCAAAACTAAAGTTCACATAAAATTTCCACTAGACATCCGATATAATTAGGCCTTAATGATATGAACATGATTATAGACAAAAACTTCAAATGATAAAGAACACAAAAAAAGCAACATACAGACATTGTGATAATCTAATAGAATTCTAAATTATGTATGTACATTTTTAAGGAAATACGAGTGAATTTCCTGTGTTAAGAATTCTCAAAAAAAATACATATATATAGTTTAAATGAGCCTGCCAACACATATGAATGAGCAATGTATACCGAACTCAAACTTAATCGCACAAATTAATAACTCAAACAAAAAAAACGTTATTTCTAAACAGTAGTGATAAGGAATAACAATTTTACAAACAAGATAGAAAGAGACAATTTATGTGAAAGAAAAAATCGCAATCAACGATAAACGTGTAATAAACCCAATCACCGCACATAAGCATCATGGCATAGTCAAATTTCCAAGGAATGAATAACATTAAAAATGAAATAAGAAACAAAAGCCAAAACACAACAATGAGAAATCAATTACACGAATGAACCACCTTCTGTAAGGGGCTTTTACACGTTACACCAACTACTGGTATTTGCGATAGACCGTGCATTAGACCACCTATCAAACCAGCGACCAGACCACACATTAGACCTCCTATTAAACCAAGCATCAGACCACCACGCATCAGGCCACCTATTAAGTTGCTTTAACACGTGGTCTAATTGCTGATCTGATAGGTGGCCTAATGCGTGGTCTAATGGCTGGTCTGATAGGTAGTTTAACAGCTGGTGGGTCGAACATGTAAAAAGCCCCTTGCTCATAAATATCGAAAGAGAAAGAACGAGTGACTTTTTCATGTTTATAACTCTACTTCGCGTTAAAAGGCAGTTTATTCGCTTTTCCCGTGTATAAGGACAATGAAGTGCAAAAGTGTGTGCAAATGGAATGGAATATGTAGAATGAAGTGCATTTTTGGATACTTACCTCAAACTTAGATCAGGCGAAGCACAACGTATGGCCACACTTGGTATTTGAGGCACTAGTCGCATAGCCATTGCCACTTGATTTCGCCATAATTTCAAGTAGTGATCCTTTTGACTTTCGGTGGGCGTTTTCTTTGTTGGTGCCGAGCTTCGTAAAAGTGAGGCACGATTATCGCTTACAGGTCTGGAAGAAATAATATGATGTAGGGTTTAATGTTATTTTTTTTTTACTTCCTAAATGATAAATGAAAATCATGGCATAAAGTGATGATGGGAATGGATAAAGAGCGTCCACGAAGATTTTCCCACCAGTCACTAATAAAAATTAACCCGGAAAGTAAAGGGCCCGCAATATTTATATTATTTGTAGTGTCCGATGCCAATGAGAGATGAGCTGTCCTACTCCTGGAGAAACATAACATTTATGTTAAGGCGATATTGCAAACTGGCATTTCAATCCAGTCTTTAACCTTTCTCAAATGCTTAATTAAATAACAGCATTCTTGATTCGTCCGAATTCAACTTTAATCGATACTGAGTGAGCCAAAAAAAATCTAATAAGTAACACACAAAAGGAGCGATGATGTTCATCGGCACTTTGGGCCCGTCCCAAGCAAGTTTTTAATTTTCATACATTTGCTTTGAAGTTGGCTTTTGACAAATGTTGTCCTTATCGCTCAGAATCAGGAGAGACCCATATGTACCAGGCCAATGCAAGAATGTCCTTTTTCCTGACCAAAGGACTCAAAACACCATCAGCAGTAGTCTAGTGCATTCTCAACTTAGCTATCAACTACCACAAAAATGGTCAGCATTAAGCCAACACTTCCACTGTCACTGGTTTCGTCCACACGATGGATTTTACTCTTCAGGAGCGGCCGTATTGATCAGAGGAGTGAAATCCGTAATGGCTGAGCCGAGCTTCGTTTGGACCGCAGCTAGTTCAAGCGAGATAGCCTCGAGCAACTGATTAGCAGAAAGCAATCTCGAAGCGTAAATGGGCATGGATGCCGATCTGCACCTACTGCAGAGCTACTACAGGCCGGATCCGACGTTGTGAATAAGGTCGCCCACTGTTCCGGAAAAGCAAGCACATTTAACGTGGAACGGCCTCCCACAAAATCCAGCGCGGACAATAGAGGGCATTTTTTCCGATCAGTTTAGACAGCTGGATGCTGAGTACTCTGGCATGATAGATGTGTCAAATGGCGCGATACTTCTTGTAAATGTGGACGATCCTGCACTATCCACTAAGTTTAAGTTTTAGTGAAAAAATAACGCCTCGCCTAGATATCATTTCGTTACTTAGAATGTCTTTTTCCCATACTAAACGACTCAAAATGCCATCAATCCTGACAAAAGGACTCAAAGTAGTAACAGTACTCCAGTACATTGGTCCCAACATCCCGAATCAGAAGAGTTAGTTTCATTTCATGTTTAAGAGAGTCCTTTTGTCCTGACCTAAAGCAGGACCAAAAAATTACCGTGTGGTACCGGAACATTTCTGTTTCGCGAATTTTAGAAGAATTCTCTCTATTGCATTTAGGAAGAATTTTTAAAATTCCTTGATTGCGGGATTTCCGCTTTAGGTAGCTCATTTCCACTTTAGGTGGTAAGAACCTAGAAGCCATGCGGGGGGATTTGCAGGTCATAAAGCGGAAATTTCTCGAGTTTTGTGAAAGTTCTCTCTAATCGAATAGAGAGAATTCTGATAATTTTTGCGAAACAGGAATGTTCCAAAAAGACTTAGGCGAGTAACTCTGGTTTGTTGCAAATTACCTGGACCTCTCCAGGAGTATTGACGCGTCAACATCTCTTGCTTTTCTGTGCCTTATTGGCGTTTCGATAGCATATCTATTTTTCGGACGTACAGTTGGTAGCATGCACCTTTTATCCGCGCCGTCTTTATACTGACAAGCTCGGAGCGCAGTGGGAGTTCTGCTAGTATCCATAGGCAATTTTTGTTCACGCCGGGGATCGAACCTGCGTTCTTTAGATGTAGCATCGTAGGGCAGCGACCAGACGAACACGGCCACCGAGCGCGTCAACTCTAGTTGGAACACAATAATTCAGTCGATTATCAAAATTGCGGTCCCCAATTTGTGCTCAGGGTCATGCAAGGAATCTATATACAAAATTTGGTCATGATCAGAAAACGCAAAGTGCCCGGACAAACTAACTAATGTATGGGGCATGGGCCAAAAACAACTCGTACCTATACATGAGGTCGGTAGGTATATTTCTGGTATGCGTAGTGTACAAATGCCCAACTTTAAATAAATGTATTATTATTAAGTATTATGTGAGTCGTACGAAACTTTACGGGATTATTACCTATGGTGTTGATTATTATTTTCTGGGGCAACCGGTAGCGCAATATTTGACTACCGGCGTTTCGGGTTCGAATCCCGTCCACGACGACGTTCGTGGCCATGGATGTGCAGGTGGTGCATGCTGGCAACTGCATTCTCCAAAACCAGTTTATGCCGACTAAACGTCAACTGGGCCACATGGAGCAGTTGAGGCGCTATGCCCCACAAGGGGTTAGGGCAATTGAGAGAAAGATCAATATTTTTGACCAGGGATGCGCTTAAAGGATGCAGGGATGTGCTAATGGTAACTATAGAAATGCACTCGTACTATTATTAACCTATTTTGTTGTAATAACAAAATTCCATTATTTTTCTATGCTAGTGAAATGTCACTTTCCTGAGATATTTCATATATGACAGACGGTCATTTTGTTTTTACTACAAAACCCTAAAAAGGTACCTCAGCCAAGATTTGGTACCTCCCTAAACCAGAATCTTATGAGGATTTCACCCCACTTTCATCGACCCACAATTACATAGGATTGGACTATGTAAAAAGACGATGCATTCCAATTCGGAGAATATACGAAGTGTGTGGTATGAATGGCAATAAGCGATATCGGCTGATATGTTAACACGATACAAATTGTTAAGTGTGAAAGCGCTTTTGGCTTGACAGGTTAACTGCCTACCCATCGACATACCATCACCATGAAAATGTGTTAAGATTTATATTCCATAAACACACTTACGTTGGATCTATAACACCAAACAGTGTTGTCACACGAACATAACATATGGGCCAGGCTTGTGAAACAACCGATGGACACTGTTGCAAAACTTTATTCCTTTCCATGAATCCGAAAAGGCACGCCGACCAAGGATCAAATTGCTGTTGATTATTGGATTGCGACAGATTCAATGTGGACGTAGACGATTTAGAAGAATCTGCAGGCAAAAAAAAAGTTAAATTAGAGAATAAGACTAAAAAGAAGGTGCATAGTAGAAATTAATAATAGTTACCATCAACATGTCCGCTAACCCATACACCACTGCTTCGATCCGCTATCCATTGCAAATCAATTACATTTGCATTGAGTATCGCTGTCTTTTCGGTTTGTGGAAGCAATGGTAGGATTCTTTCGAGCACCTGTGTAAGATGAATGCAATGTAATTAGTATCATCTCAGATAATTTAATATGCTAAAATTATAAACGCACAACGGCACATATACACCACTCACCTGCGGGCAACATTTATCAATGACATCAATAAGGGGCGGTTCGACTTCAGTTAGGCCGAGTGACTTCATCAGTGTCTTCACCTCTTTCAAAATCAACGTGGCCAGCTTTCTTAAAAACGGCCGCGTGTTACAGAGCAAGACAAGCGCGAATCCTTGCACATAATGGAAAGTCGTGGCTAACGGTATTTCATTTTTCTTTGGTTGATCCGATAAATTCACCACAGTTTGTTGCGTAATACTAGAAACTCCACTTGAATTCAAACTGGACGTTCCACTTGAATTGGAATTTGATGTGCCCACTTTCAACAGACTCGGTTGTTGCGACGTAACACTATCCTTTACGCTCACTTGTGCCGAACTTGTTGTCGGCGTCTTCAAATTATTGCCGGCCGCGCTTAAATTACTACTGGTAATATTGCATCGCCAAATATTCAAAAACACCAAAAGCAGACGCGTACAGTTCTCGAGTAATTGAGGGAATGTATCGATCACATCACGCACTACAAATTGTGTATAGCCATGAACAACATCTTGTCGCCAATCGGGAAAATCAAGGACCAATGTTTGTAAAGATTGGTGGGTTAACATTCGTAATTCCTCGTCCATGTGAACGGTTAGTCGCGAAAGCATGTCGACCAGCTCCACGGCCGTCATAGTGTCCGGGATCAGGCGTGGCACGGCCGCAACACAAGTTCGAAACAGATCAATTCGTGGCTTTCGTTCGCCCGTGAGCATTTCATCTGGCTCCTTATTTTGATTTTGCGTGTTGGTCATCATCAAAGGACGACCGTAGTGCACGTCCAATGCTCGCAAAATGTCAACAAATACACGTCGCACGTGCGGAAAATAGCTGGACATTCCAATACTTCGGGCAGTGTCGTCAGTTAGCATTTTATTGAGATAGGTTTTTTTGACGCGTAACGTGTTACCTGGAATATTCGGAATCCCAGGTTAGAACAAGGGTAAGGTGGAATAGTTTGGATCATACCCGAAGGAAGAACGCCCATTGTCCGTGGCATTGGAGGCTCGCCGTCTTTTTGTTGAAGCGAATCAGCGACAACCAGGAAGGCTCGCAAGCCGATACTCATCCGTTCGGGGGTCATAATAACCTAACATTGAAATATGTGTTTAGTATTTGGGATATTATTGCGGGTGTAAAATTCCTTACCTTAATCGAACGCCCAACCCACAGCAGCTCAAACACAATCTCGCGCATTGCGAAATCCAATCGTTCCTGCGCGATAAATTGAATGATTTTCACGAATATATTAAGAGGCGTATCTCTGGGTACGACTGTCTTTGATCCTCTATAACGTGTAAACAAAATTCAATGAACACAAATGCTGCAAAAATATTCGTTAAAATCATGAAGCCTGTACTTACCTTGGAAACAAGGAATTGACAATGCTTTGCAAACGTGAATGAGTTGCCGAGTTCGACTCACATTTGATTCGAATCATGTAGACCCAGAGCAATCGATACAATGACTCCAGAGCCACTCGACTCATTTTCGAGTCGCGATTTTTCAAATTGCTCAAGCACATGGCCAGAAAATAGTGCCACGAGCTTAAGAAGAAAGTTTTTTGTGACACGCAAAGCAAGCAAGTGACGAGCGGGAATAGTGCCAAGCGATGTTTCGATTTGGTGCATGCGTCCAATGTTGGGGTGTAGAGGAGTTCGACAAAATTTTTCACGCATGGTACGTTGACTTCGTTTTTGACAGCCTGAGGAAGTGAAATAAGTAAAATATACGAGTATAACATAAACAGCGCTCGATAATGGGAACCCAAAAATATACGTGGACAGATGAAGCACGGAGGAATAGGGGAATTATTTGGTCGTGAGGGCCCCCCGGGAGCAAGAAAACATCTGGCAGATGATGTAGCGTTGCAATCAACCTCAATACTCACGTTTCTGCGGCAGCCGGTTCTACGTGCCGGATAGCGGATAAGTGCGAAAACATCAACGGTTATCTTGAAGAACTTAACTCGTTCTTCATAAGCAAGAACCTTACCGTCTTAGCGCCTAAATCCTCGGCAACCCTATTTACCACCTGGACGAAGGAGGTCAAGATGCAGCTTGGAGTCTCGATCGGGAATCATCCAATTCCTACTATAAACCATCCTAAAATCTTAGGAGTCACGCTGGACAGCATGACCACATCATCACCCCATGCCTCAAGCGTGTGCGACAGGATGCGTAGTAGGAATAAGATCCTCAAAACCTTGGCCGGTAGTACCTGGGGCAATAATAAGGAAACTCTACTGGTCACGTATAAAGCAGTCAAAAGATCAGTGGCCAACTATGCGGCTCCTGTGTGGTCGCAGAATCTCTGCGACACACAGTGGAAAAAGATTCAAACGTGCCAAAATGCCGCTCTGCGTACTGTTACTGGCTGTCTCCTGATGTCACCCCAGGACCATCTACACCAGGAAACCAGGATGATGCCTTTAAGGGACCACAATCAGCTTCTTGCCAAGCAATACCTGGTGGGTTGCTACCGAAGTGATCACTCAAACTTTAACCTCATGACGCCGCCGCGCAGACATGTCAGGCGCGACTTGAGGGATCTAGAAAGGGATGTCCAGAGATACAAAAAGGCACCCTTTGATAGTGGCGCACACAGGTTGGCCATCGCAGCGATACATCGGGAAGAGGTTCATCAGTCAATCGCAGGTTTAGGTTCGAATTCAGTTCTCTCGTCCATACCACCAATGATATCTCCGGAAGAAGAAACACTTCCGAGAGCTACGAGCACGACTGAACTCCTACCTATCCCGCATCGACCAGGACGTCCCAAACATCTGTCCTGCATGTAATAGAGCCCCTCACGACGTAAACCACATCTTTAACTGCCCAGCTGCACCCACGCACCTGACTCCCGCTGTGCGAGAAACCAATAGAACCAGCTAACTTTCTATCCCTCAACACCGGGGATGAAGACGAATCCATAGGCATGTAACTAACAAGCACACCGAATTCCGACCATTGCTACAACAACAGCAACCTCAATACTCAAAAGTGGCCTATTTCCACAACGCAAAAAACAGTTCTCGCACATTAGACTCGATACTACAGAAAAATCGAATGAACTAAATGCGATAGAAAAAAATTGACGCCTTCGCCACGAACACACTAAGTGAAATCCCGTGAAGCGATACCGATTCATTCTGCATATTTTTAGGCGCCCTAAAATTTGGAACAAAGACGCAAAACGATTCAAACAAAACAGTATCAGGTTTTGAGCTTACTGTGGTAAGCAGATCTGATACAGTCTTGAATGTTCTGTTCAATGTTCCTTCTAATAGGGGATTTCCAAGAACTTTTGGTAAAAAAAAACATCATATTCCTCGTCCTCCATGCTTCGTCACCACAGAAGTTTAGCTAGCTCCTTACCGCAGCTACGGGTACTAAAATTTCAACAAAAAGTCCAGCAAGAGCATGTTTAATGTCCTTGTCCTTTACTTCTAAAAAGTATTGGGCACATTCGTGCATGAATTGAAACGAGGCTTCGAATTCCTCAATGGGTACCATCTGAAAACAGAAACGGTTGATTGATTAGAATCTGCTGAAGTACAGAGGATAAGCAGAAATTCATCTCTCACCTTTACACGAAAGAACTTCATACCCATCAGCAGACTTATTATACTCTGTGTTGTATGTGGATTGGGTTCTTTGGTCCTCAGCTCTTTTAGTTCGCTCATGAAACGTTTTCGCACCTGAAACACACCAAATTTCTAAATTAATGCGCCCGACACACTGAGAGGATCACCACCTACCGAGCTAAAGCGACTCTGCGCCAACACGCCTATAACTTCAGCATACAAATCAGCAATCATATGAATATTATGCGCATTCGGATTATTTTGCAATCCTTCGCGATACTTGAAATGCTTAAAAGCTAAATTCTCAATATTCTTGACAATATCCTCGTGTCCTGGATGAAAGGGCAATTGTTTCAAGACTTCAATCAACGCCAGGCAAAATATAAATTCAACGGCCGCCTCGCGACGTTGTAGCTGAAATTCGAGATCAACCGTTGTTCCAGGTTTTGGGACAATCTTCTCCACACGTTTCAGGTCATTCTTGATTTCGACATCGGACGATACTTGTCGTCGATGCCAGGCGAGCAGTGTGTGCAATAGTGAGGGTAAACAATGTTCCGCAACCGAACCCAATCCTGACAGCAACTGATCGAATTGTGCATCTTCGCCACGTTGCAACAATTTAGATAAATTCTTGTCGGCACTTTCCATCATCACCAACTCAATCTTTTTCTCAGCTTGCTGGGTGAAATCGTTAAACAAGTTTCGCATAACAATTTCACCCGGTCGAAGTGTACTATCGCCACTAGGTAGCATGTCGCCGGATGTCATCATCATGGCTGCTGATCCGATTATAGATGCACGTGACTGAATTCCCCACGGTAGTAGAGCATGGCGGTTAGATGTAATCACTGTTCGGTTGGTATCTGAGTCTGAAAAGTCAAATTCAAAATTATTCACGACACTAGAAATTAGTAGGACTGCGGCATTACCCATGGACACTGTGGAGGGACCTTGACCCTCACCATATAGATCATCACCAACTTGACCACCACTCTTCGTAGATACCGGTAACGATGAAACATTTTTCGAACCACGATCAGCAGGCACTTTTGGCGATACGTTCTGTTCGCCTATGGTCGCTGCATTTCGTAGAATAGACGGAGACTTGGGAATGTTTTCAGTGCTAGAGCCGGTATTTTGTTGTGATCCATCCGATGCGAGACTTAGTTGGGAGGCTAGCAAATTAGCCGTTGAATTATCATTACATTGATTCGTATCTGAAACAGGATAAGTAAAAATCAATTCACCCTGCTGGAATCAAAAATTGCTATGTTAATATCACATAAGTATATTATGTACTACTACGAGTTACTTTTCAAATTTAAGTAGGCATGAAAGCGATACGGTATCATAACTTCCAGATTGGGATATCTTGACACCATCATTGAGGGGGGTTATTGTATTACACACGAACTTATTATGCAACAGAAATGATTTCCAATAAAACCAACTATTACCGATGTTCTTATACAATTATTTTCGAGTATAGAAGAATTGAAAAATTCACACGAATCGCGCAATATGATGCGGACAACCGGCCTAACAGAGTGCCAAACGAACGGACACTGAGTACTTGCAGTCTATTGTGCATGCATACGGGGACCGTCAATAATTTCACTTTTAAACCGAATGGTATTAATTGTCGCACGCTGAAATGTTAATTTGATTCCTGGTTCACCGTGAAGCCTATTAGAAGAGTATGAGAAGAAATTGTTCTCTCAACACTTCTTCCACTAGTTGGTAAGCCATTTAAGCAAATCGTTGGTGATAAAATCAATAAGTAGACCACAGTTTGTCACATGTTGTGTATTAGGCTTCTTTATAACTAATCAGGTATGCATTTACACAATTTAGTTTCATTGTTATCCATAAGGAAGTGGAGCTGTTGCAAATGGAATGCACAAGGTGAATAAAGCACCTGTCATCTGCGTGGATTTTAATGCAGTTTGTCATCTGAATGTATTTAAAAACGTAAGTTATGTAGAGAATGCACTTCGTGCTTTGCGGACTTGTGTAACCTCGTCCTCCTGTGAAACCAGTCGTTTACTGATGATCTTTGCCACAATATTTCTTTGACGAAAATCTAGCTCTGCATTGTTTCGCTCGCCCTTCAACCGCGTGTTTAATAGTCTATGGGCCAGGGTATAATTGTAAGGATATCATCCATATTTCTGGCCCAGAATTATAGATGCTTCCTCTAAAGGAGTTTTTGTCCATATGTAGCTTGGCTAACCATTTGTATTGTCTAGCCTTCTTTCGTCATTTAAACAGTCAGAACGAACACGACCACCACTCACGTTAACCAAATATGGGAACGTAAAACTTCTGTCGTCGGTAGTTTTCTCGTTGAAATCGAATATTGCTAAAACGTGCCATACACGGAGCGATCCGTCGCCCGATCGATCGCCACAGAATATCAGCTGATCAAAATTACATGGAAGTGTCAAAAAAATCGCCAACGATAGGCGCATACACAGGCCGATCCATCGGCCGATATCGATATCGGGCGACGGATCGGCCAATCGATCCATTGCTGCGTGTATGGCACGTTTTAAACCATGCGTTTGCATTACGAGATTTGGAACATTCCTAGTTGACCGGGTGACGCATAGTGGTTCGCGTCTTTAACCAATAGTGGGTTGGGATGATTTCGCAGACTCCTTGGTTGCTGCAACTCTCAATATACCGCCCTAGAACGCTCGCTTCGCTGATTGCATACGCTACAGCCTACAGGAAATCCATCCAGGGGCTTAACGTCTGTGCCTACGCTACAGGCTACAGCGATAAAGCCACTATTAGCCAAGGCGCGAACCACGATGCGTCGCTCGGTGCAAGAGGGTGGGAAATCATCTCAATTTAAGACCAGCTATTGTTCACAGAGTAGTTCAGGTGGCGCAACGGCTAGCACGTTCGCCTTCTATGCACTGGGACCCGGTTCGATTCCTACTGAGTGCAGTAGTCTTCTATGAAAAAGGGGATTTACCTGTCGGACTGTGAGGCCACTCAGCTGTTGAATAAATACCCATTTGGTTGGTGTTGCGCCAGTTTTGTATTTTATTGTTCAAAAACGCGAACCACTATACGTCGCCCGGTGAACTAGGAATGTTCCACGTCTTTGGGTTTTAAATTGAGATGATTTCACACTCTCCTTGCGTGGACTTCGCTCGCTATGTATGCTACAGCGGTAAAGCCACTATTAGCCAAGGCGCCAAAGTCGCCACGCGTTCGTATGGGAAATTTGCAGTTGAACTAATGTTATGTTCACATATACTTCATTTCGATGATTTTACTTCATTTAGAAAACTCACCACTAATATTTGAATAGGTGACAAAATTCTAAATGAAGGGAAATCGTCAAAATGAAGTGTGAACATAACATAGCTCTAACATTTGAATTTCCAACTACAAGCTACAGGCTACGCAGGAGGCGTGTTTTTTTTTCAACAGTCGACCAGGACAGCAGGACACAGAGTTACTAACAATTTGAGTGGCTGTTAGTATAACTAAATGCTTCCTTAAGCATGGGGGGCAAAAACTCCTCTTCCATAGTCCTCCGTGTGGGCGCCCCCTGGAACGGCAGTGGTCACAGACCATTGCCAACCAACGTCAAGCCGCCAGTGATGGCGGTGCAATGATTTGGTTGAGGTACCCCTGTGGTGTGGGGTGTGAAAAAAAATACCACGGCCTTTCCCTTTGAGGGCCTGTCGTTAAAACCGACAATCAAAGGACAGGATGTGTATGCCAGCAACTTGCACTATCCGAAATCTTTATATGCTAACGAAACGTCAACTATACCTCGGATAAGGACTGACTCAACGGTTACGACTTTTAGCTATCGTACAATGACAAAGATTGGATTCTGGAATGTGCGTACTCTCCTGGACAATGGATCAGAAGGTCCCAGAACGCACGATTTCTTCAATTAGAGAGTGAATTTCTGAGGTACAAATTAAATATCTTAGGAGTTAGTGAGATAAGATGGTGGAACAGCGGAGAATTCATCTCTCCAACGGGCAGCACTGTAATGTTGTACTCCGGTAAAGCTACCGGTAGTCGTCGTGAGTCAGGTGTGGGGCTCCTTTTAACCAGAGCCGCGCGAAACTGTCTCTTATCCTGGTCTCTGACAGGGTCTTAACCGCCAGGTTCCGGACCAAAATGAGGAACATCTCAATAATACAATGTTATGCCCCTACTGAACCCGACAATGTCTTGGCAAAAGACTCCTTCTACGAAGAACTAAACGCCGTTCAGAGCAGAACACCTAAAGGTGACATTATAATGGTTATGGGTGATTTGAATGCGAAAGTTGGCGCTGATAACTATGGGCTCAGACATGTGATGGGGAGACACGGTCTTGGTGATCGTAATGACAACGGTGAAAGATTTGTAGAATTCTGCAACTTTCACAGTCTCTTCATCGGTGGTACTATGTTTGAGCATAAGGACCACCACAAAATCAGTTGGTCCTCTGTTGATCGGCGCAGAACACAAAATCAGATCGACCATTTTGCCATTAGTAAAAGATTCAAGAGTTGCCTCCTGGACGTGCGAAACAAGAAGGGTGCCGATATTGGGATGGGAAGAGACCATTATCTTATGATCGCTAATGTTCGATTGCGTATTGCAGCCGTGCGCCGCCCCAGCGACGAAAGATCCAGGCCCCGCAAATTCAACACCGCTCGACTAAAAAATCCAGCTGTCTTACAACAATATAATGACCATCTTGCGCAAAAAGCGGCTGAGATAACTAGTCACCCAGATAGTGACATAAACGAAAACTGGGATGCCATAAAAAATGCATACATTGATAGCGCAAATACCATCCTTGGCCCAAACCCGGATTGCCGGAATAAGCCCTGGATGTCCGACGCTTCATGGCAGCGGATTGTTGAAAGAAAGAAGCTGAAAGTTCGTTTGGCTGCAGCAGCAGACGACAATCGAAGCAGCATCGAACTCCTTTACCGTCAGAAAGCTCGAGAAGTTCAGCGTAGTGTGCGACGCGATAAAAGAGTTTATGCCAATTCTCTTTTAGCGTCAGCAGAAGAAGCCGCTAGAAGTAACAACTTAAACGCCGTATACGGTGTCATCAAGGAGTTTACAGGTGGTCGTAACTCCTGCCAACATCCGGTGAAAGATAGTGATGGAAAGCTACTTATCTTGGAAGAAGATCAAATGAGGCGATGGAAAGAACACTTCGCCGCGGTCTTGAACCGTGTAACCTCTGGTGAAGTTCCCCCTCATATAGATAATTTAGCTAACCATCAAAATGTGCGTATACGGTCCACTGCCCCGACTAAAGAGGAAATAGTCACTGCAATTATTGCACTAAAACGAGGAAAGGCCGCCGGACTTGACGGCATCCCTGCCGAACTTTATCAAGCAGCGCCAAGCGTAACTGCCGATTTGCTGCACCCACTTGTTGATAAAGCGTGGAATACAGAGACCTTTCCCACTGAGTGGAAGGAAGGTTTGATCATCAAACTTCCAAAGAAGGGTAGCCTCACAGACTGTAATAATTGGAGAGGCATTTGTGTGCTTCCTGCCGTTGCCAAGATAATAGCTAAAATCGTCCTGGAAAGACTAAAGGCCCACTTAGAAAGCACAATTGATGAAGAGCAGGCTGGCTTTCGATCCGGATTCTCCTGTGTCGATCACATTAACACCTTGCGAATCATCATCGAGCAATGCGCTGAATACGATTCTCCGCTTCACTTGCTTTTCATCGATTTCGAAAAGGCTTTCGATAGTGTGAACCGGGATTCTATATGGGCGGCCTTGCGCAGGAGAGGCATCCCTGAGAAGCTTGTGGCTATTATTAAGGCAACCTATGACGGCGCGAAATGTCGCGTTCTGCATAAAGGTAAGGTGTCGGGGGACTTTGAGATCCGCAGTGGAGTTCGGCAGGTTGCATCCTCTCACCGATCCTATTCCTCATTGTGATCGGCGATGTGTTGCATGCAGCCCTATCCGGACTCGACAGAGGAATTCAATGGACTTTGACATCTTATCTACAACATCTTGACTACGCTGACGATATATGCCTACTCTCCCACAAAATCATGGATCTGTCCGCAATGGCGTTAGATCTCGAGAGGGAGGCAAGCAAGGTTGGGCTAAAGATTAATACCAACAAGACCAAGGTTCTTAGCCCGCCGTTGCGAAAAAGAAATCCGACACCTGTTGCCATCAATATTAATGGGCAGCCTGTGGAGAAGGTGGACAACTTCGTCTACCTGGGTAGCATTGTTGCCGAAAATGGTGGTACGGAGCAGGACATCGCTCGTCGTATCAACCAGGCTAAACGCGCATACGGCATGCTGTTCAAAATCTGGCAGGGCAGTTATCTCAGCATTAAAACCAAGCTGGGCCTGTTTCGCTCCCTGGTACTATCAGTGCTTTTGTATGGGAGCAGTACATGGAAAGTTTCCGTAGGAGTTACCAGAAAGTTGCAAGTTTTCGTCAACTCATGTCTTCGTCGAATTTTAAGAATTTTCTGGCCCGAAACAATATCAAATGAAGAGCTAAGTCGGCGTATGGGTCAGATGCCAATCGACGAATTGATACGCAGGCGAAAATGGCAGTGGATAGGTCACACATTGCGGAAGAGTGATAACTGCATTGCTATGCATGCCATGAAATGGAACCCCATTTTCAACCAAGGCCGACCAAGAGGGGGTCCTCGAATCACATGGCGTCGATCTGTGGCAAAGGAGTGTCAGGTACTGGGTAAGTCTTTTGGGGAGTTGCGCCCCATTGCCCAGAACAGAGTACGATGGCGCGCAGGAGTAGTTGACGCGCTATGCCCCGCTAGGGGTTAAGGCAAAGTAGTATTTGCAAACTATTCTATACTAAAGGACATCATTTCCACTTTTCCGGAAGAAAAGTAGTATCTAATAGATTAGTAGTATTATTTACGTTGTTTGTACACTATATATATACCGAATGAATTGCGTTACGTCATACTGAAGTTTTGCCCCGGGCGCTAAATACCTTAGCTACGCCACTGTATACGGAGTAGGTCTGCGAACCCAATTTCTTGAACCTACTCCGCTGTCGGACTCAGAGTAGGTCGACCTGATCCGCAAGAGGAGCAGGTCATATGACTATACGAGGTATCAACAAACCTAAAGCATCACTACCTATGCAAGATCCGGCCTCAGCACTTTTAGAAAAGCCTTCCTGAAACCGAAGGATATCACGCTAGCGCGTCAAAAATACATTTAACATCTTACCGACCGACATAGATAAAAAGCAATCTTATCATTTTTAGATAAATTAATAAAAGGTAGTTTAACTATGTACACATTTGGAAGACAACGGCAACTATTAGACTAGACACATCGGCGACACAACAATATTACACACGCACGGACTACAAAATAAAAGTTCTTGCCAACTCTTTTCTTATCGCCTCACAATACTTTGTATCTGATGCTCAATTTGCACATTATTTTACCATGTGAGTAATGTAATCTTTCAAAACAAAACATTTCCGACACTTGTACATCACTAAACATAAACAAAAATGATAATTAATTTGCAATCAGCAATGGGCAAAAGATAGCACAATGTATTACAAGATCTCAATAATAGTCTCTCTCTGCCCCTCTCTCTATGTGTACAAAGCATATTTTTTCTAAATCCATCAAACTAAAAATAAATGACCGTATCACATGTCCAAACATTGGAAATCCGCTTCCATCTAGCAAAGCCGCATAATAATATTAACAACAACAATCCGAACAACAGCAACAAAATCAATGATGACGATATAGTGGATCATGATAATTCAATCGGCCATACGATGGAACAATGTAGCACTAGGATTAGACAATGGTGCTATTGTAGATCGATTAGATTGAGTCATTCACGCAAGCAGATTGGCAAAATCACCATAGGCAGGCCACACACAGGTAACATACAAGAGAGATGAGAATCTATAAATCTAAGTATCTAATGAGCGAATTACGCTCGCTAAAGCGTCACACAAACACACACTATATTCTCATATACTCGTAAACTGACCGTAATTCCACCACCAAATATTTAATCCATTACAAAATCCATAACAATTACAAACCATAAAACTTATTATTTGGGCCTATTCGATTTAAAATAAACGGGAGGAGGAGGATCAAGACCGTGAGAACGCGCTTCGTTTTAACAGAATAAATCGCGAAAATTATAAACAACACTATTTATGAGTGATAAAAGAACTATGCTAAGCGATTCTAAAAATGCTATTGTATTTGAGCGTGATCAGAAACGAAAGAAATGAACGAGCGAAACTACGACGAGCAACGATAGGTGTGATGAGCTTTTTGCCAAACAAACAAAAATCTCTTGTGTGACACCACCACCGTGCGCGAACGTTTTAAAGGTAACTGATGAAGAAAAATATATATCTTCAAGATGAGTACAATTAGCACAATCACAAATGTTTAGAAAGATCGCTTATGACGCTAACATAACAACAATCGAGATTTTAGCATTTAGAATGCATGAAGCATACAGTGGACATTGTCGGATTGTTCTCAGTTGAGACTTGTGACTAGCGTCTCAAGATTTGGGCATAATTCAAGCCTAATATAATATGTATTATAATTTTATCTATACGTACAGTATACATATAATAAATCTGTAAGCTTTTCGTGTCTGTACATTTGAAAAATTTGGTAAAAAAAAGTTACCTGGGGTTGTCAGTAACAAAATACGTAAAGATGGTTTTTGAAATTTTTTTATGTTTGTCTGTTCGGGCATCACATGAAAATCGCTAATACTATTGAAATACAGTTTTTTGGAAAAAAATACTGCTGAATTTGCAGTCACATTTAGTTTTGATTTCATTGCAATCGGTTTTACCGATCTACTCGTGCAAAAAGGCCAAGGGTAAGAACTGGGGCCTGCAGCCTAAAGCTGTATATTGGATATACACAGCTGTCGTACGTCCTATACTACTGCACGGAATAAGTGTGTGGTGGACGGCACTCCGAGTAGCGGCCTATTGTAACCTACTGAGTACTACTTTTAGAACAACTCCGTCAGCCGGGCTAGACATGGTTCTCGGCTTGCTCCCTCTGGCTGGATATTTGCGGCGAACAGCTGGCGGCTAACACGGCTTTACGCCTCCGCGAAACTGGCCACTCGACTATACTGGGCAACTTGGATCTCCCTGTGAAGACTGATTATACAAGACTTGTGCAAAATACGTTTTTGGCCGCAACCACACCAGCTTGATTCCGTCAAGAGATCTATGGGATGTTAACACGCTCATGACCACCGACTCTATGGTCATCTACACGCATGGGTCTAGGACCGACGACGAAGTTGGGGCTGGTATCTATTCAGAAGGATTGAGAATTAACTTGTCATTCCGTCTTCCCGACTTCTGTAGTATCCTGCAGGCGGCAGGCAATCCTGGAAGCTCTGTCCTGGCTGGGAAATCATGTTCTGACCACGAGGGACGTTACTATTTATACGGACAGTCAGGCTGCAATTCGATCACTTGAATGCGTCCTGACTACATCGAAAACCATCGCGAACTGTCGTTTAGCCCTCAGGGTGATGGGTGTTTTTTTCAACATTACGCTCTGTTGGATACCGAGCCATTGTGGCTTCGCAGGCAACCGCGTGGTGGATGAGCTGACTCGAGAAGGGACAACCGGAGTTATTGACAGGGACAGCGTAAACATCGGAATGCCAGCCTCATCGTGCAAACTTGTCATCAAGGCCACTGCGGTTGACAGGGGGAACATGAGATGGTTAAGCGGCGATACGTGCCAAACAACGAAATCGATTTGGCAGAAACTTGACAATTTCGATTGAATATGCAAACAAACTTTAAACCTCACCTCTCAGCTCATTAGCTTAGCGTTGAATTCCACTGATTTGTGTTTAACGACTTATGTGGTGAAGTATTTGTTTGATTTTTTTCACCATAGCGTGAATATGTTTATGGTCAGAATTGAGATCAGAGAGCACAACCTACGGAAACATTTGAAAGCTTATGCGGGAATTTCATTGCCGGCAGAAGCATATCAGCGGTATAAAATGTGTCTTCGGTGATATGATTTCTTTCACACAGCGCACATGAGTAAAATTTTGTACAAAGTTTCGAATAAAACCTTCTAAAAACTTGGACGAGCCACTCTGGTTTGAACACAACAGAATATACCGTTATTCCAGTCGATAATCAAAAATTCCCCAATCCGTGTTCAGAGTCATACAAGCAACCTATATACCAAATTTGCCCGGACAAACGAAAAAACGTACAGCATGCATATGCATATATGCACGTCTATTATATTGTATTAATAATATGGGACGGACTAAAAAATAATATTTCTAAAAAATATCGGAGTGTTTGTTTTATTTTTATATGAATCGGAGTGGAGTGGAGCGAAAATTTTTGATCCGGAGCGGTGGGGTGGAGCGGGAAGATCGCGCCACTCCGAATCTCTGCTCGAAAGTGATCTTTGAAAAGCACGTTTAGAGTAAATGTGAGCCGACAACATTTAAAAAATTTTGACATATGTATGTCTTTTGGCGGGGGTTAGACTAAACAATAAAAACTAAAATACAAAAACGAAAAAGAGAAAGAGAAAAAATCCGTACCCAAAAAAAAAATTGGTACTCAAAAAACCGGGAAAACCCGTTACACAAAAAAAAACCGCTAAAACCGCGGTACTCAAAAAACTATATTCGAAAAAGCCGGTACTAAAAAACACGATTCTAGTATCGGTACTGAAGCGATTACCTAGAATACCGGGAAGCCGCTTGCAACACTGGTCTTCAGAAAAACCGAAACTGACATCACAGTACCGAACAGGCCTAGTCTAGTAGCCGAACTAGACCAAAATACTGAGAAGTCGCCGTCTGAAGCTTTCCGGGGTATCGAAAGAACAAGGAAATAGGAACGGTAATGAATCGCTCCTACGGCAGCCGGTTTTACGCACCGGAGCAACCCATTCATCCCCAACGGACAAGAGCTGTCAAACCCTTTAAACGCCAGAAATCGTTACTACTACAACAACAAAAGGAAGGAGTCTGAATAGAATTGTGGTGGAATAAATATTTGAACGCATATCCTCCTCACATAATTCGAGGTGTGGATAACCCAAAGGTAGCTTGAATTGTTACCTGACACTGTTCCTCACAGGACGTGGTGAATACAGAGACAGGTTTAACCGGAACTAGCCGCCGCGCTGCTACCTCTGTAGACATAGTAAGTATAGTAGACATAGAAAGAACACGTACTTGCCTTTTGTGGAATTTATTAAAGCACCCGCTTACGCTACGTGTGACTGGAACGACGGATTAGTAATGTTGGACATCCACGGACGTCCAAAAGCCAAATTTTCTCGGGTCGAAGCAAAAATTTCTCCGGTCGCACTATGGATTTGACAAGGAAATGTTGGCTTCAACCAGGGAAAATCTGACTTTTGGACGCCCGTGAATGTCCACCATAGCAGCAGTGCTGATTAGTCAAAAACCAGCAGCAACGAATATCCGAAACATGTCGCGGAACAAGTTGTGCTCAATTATTCGTCACTTCGCAACATCGCGATCCACGGTCAGTATCCCATCCCATCCTTTCTATGAAATTATATAATTGGATATGTCCAAAACATCATGACTGTTGACTTTACCCCAAAATTCACATTTGGGCCATCAAAAAAGCTCTGAACAACTACCACCCTAACTTGCCGTCGTAATAAACATTCTTGGCACAAACAATCAAATTTCTCTTCAATTCCGAATCAATGCAACAATTCCTATAATGGGTTGTATTGTATTATACAGGGTCACGCCGGCGTTTAATCATAATTCTTCTTCTACGATAAAATACAAAAATGGAAGATGTTTTCCCATTAGGGCAACTTGTAGGTCATCCATCAGATGACGTTCATTTTTAGCTTCGCAGAGACGAAGTGTTCGCTCACAAGGGTCGTCTCGTAATCGGCTCGTCTGCGATTCGAAGTCCACTTCCCAAGCAAATAGATTTGCTGACGTGCCGACCAATGGACGACCCGTGTGAGCATCTCCAAACATTTGCTTGGGAATCGAAGTTCAAATTCCAGACGAGTCGATTACGATACGACCCGTCTCAGACCCTTTCTACAGAATTGATACCAGGACATAGTGGAAAACTGGGTACGACCTTTTGTGAAAGTAAACTTGACATGTGATTTCAACAGGACTAAGTCACTATTGCCATACTGCTGAGGTCACAATGCAGATTTGAACTTTTCGGGACATAAATAATTTCGAGGAGTTCTGCAATCAACTGGGCTCCACGATCTCCAGACTTAACAGCTTCGGAATTCTTTTATTGTTTTTTTTTTTAAATAAACCTCGTACTATCCAGAAACTGAAGGATAATATCAAGATAGAAGTAAGAGCCTTGCAGCCAGCGACACTAACAAAAGTCACGGAGCATACCGTAGAAAGGACTCGTAGCCCAATGCATGGAGGTGTCAGTCTCATGTCTGACTACGGTCGTTACGGGTTTAAGTCCCGTCCACGGCGTTCATGGCCATGGATGCCTGTGTTGTCTTCCTCCTGTGGCGCGGGGCGTAATAATAAGCCACATCTCCGGACTTGTCGTAGGTAGGCGGAGAAATGGAGGTGCATGCTGGAAACGTGCATCGTCCGAAACTGGTTTATGCCAACGAAACGTCAACTAAGCCACATGGAATAATTGACGCGCTATGCCCCACTACGGATTAGGACACATGAGTGTAACAATTGGCATCATATAAAGGACGTAGTCGTTCATATCTCTTGAAAACATTTCTCCAATCTCTAAACTTTATTCCACCGAAAATTAAATAAAATTAATTAACAAACAAAAAAGTTATAATTATTGACTTCTGGCCCACCCAGTACAAGTACATACAATCAACAGCTCAAAAAATGTATGTGAATAATAAATAGCTCCGCTGCAAGGCATAATCACTCGTCTTCAACAATGCTCCCTCTGCCACCATGTAATTAATTAATATCCGTAAAATGTATTTTTACCAAAAACACTGATCACCATTTACGAATGAACAGCAAACAGACATTCTAATTAATCACATTGTACAAGTTGAATTCTATCAGTAGACTGAATGCCATTTTCTATGTGCATGTGCATAGGAAAAGTCACGGTCAATAGCAAAATTGTTCAGAGAACAAGAATTGCCAGCTATCGACCGCCAATAAGGCCAAACCTGCCCGATACCTTTTGGCACATACAGAAATCATGAATGAGACGTATGTGTGCAGAAGGAGGCTTGCGTTACGAGAACATAGTTTGTGGGCAAACATGAGAAAATCAACAAATTTTCAACAACGAAAACCATAAGTCTGCATGAACTAGACACATAAATGGATTGCATTTTGAAAATGCCAACAAATTAAGCAGAGACGTAACATGTCTCAAGGTAGCAGGCAGTGCTCGTAGATGCAGCGTCATGCATTTGAATTACACGTTAGATATCAATGTGTAGTTGAAAATAAATTGTAGGGGTAGGAATTGTGTACACAGAAGTCGATTTTCTCAATAATCAGACAAATGTATTAGGAACGTAAAGAGTGTAATCAATTTAACATTTTACTCGGAAATTTGTTTGAAACCGATGACAGAAATGCCAAACGACAGCTAATGGTTTCGTTGTTAACATATTAATTTGTTTAAGGTCAATTCTGATCGCGGAGGCTATAAGTAACGAAAAACCGCCCAAAAAATGGATCCCACCAAATTTCACTCATCATTTCTCGAAAATTTCCCACTCAATCGCAAAAATCAAATTTTTTATCGAATGTTGTTGCTAGATTAGTTCCTTTGTTTTATGCAGTTTTTTAAATGTTTTCCCAATAAAAAGACTCGATGCAGATTTATTTTTATTGCCACAGACACGTGTTGCGGGTGCAACTTGCAATGCTTGTTTCACAATGACTTCATACATAATTTTTCGACTCTTATATTTCAGTCAGAGTCGGGTATGCTTAAATTATTTTCATATGATGGCTTATTAGCTGGATGTCGTTACCTATTATTTTTTTTTATTGCCTGGAAGTGGTTTAATGTATAATTTCCCTCGTCTGTGTTGAGCAATCCTTTTTTCCTCGCTTGAATATCCCAAGGCTCTCTGCAGCATAAAGTTTGTATGTCTTTTGTGCTACCCTTTGTCGGCCTTTAAGTACAAACTGACTTGTTGTTGAGTTCTTTGATGATTCGTTGTTCATTGCTGTGTATTGTCTTCGGACCTGCACCTTGTTGCCAGATGATGTTCTTCACTATGTTCCTCGCACGATCTCGTTCTTCTTTTTCCAAGTGCCTTAAGGCGGCTTCGACATCGATTATGACATCTCACCATTGGGTACGGCGTAGTTAAGTCCTTTATTCAATAGGGCCATTTCTTCATCACTGGACACTTCCGATTATTTATTTACTACAAAGTCAGAGATGATTTGCACTCGTGTTTCTGTTTTCGATGTTTTTGGAGTTATCTTCCTGACGGACGCCAGCTTTTTGGATAGGGTTTTTCTTTTTCGATATTCTTCGCATTCAAAAGCCCGATGGATTTTGAAAATGATGGATTCTATTTGCACGTTGTTCGTTGCCACTTCGTTTGCTAATTTCAAGTGGTTGTGGTATGCTTTCAGTGTGATGTTGTCCAGCTTCGAGTGTGCTGCTTTTATGCTTTCCTTGATGAGAGTTCTCTCGAGAATATTTCGATGTTTCTCCACGTTTGGTAGACCCGTCTTGATTCTCACTCTGTATGACTTTGGTGTTACTTTATATTTGAGACACAACTTTCAGAATTTTATGTTTTGGTTTAATGCAGCGATCTGTTTCATGAGTTTTAGTAATGTGTTAAAAGTGAAACGGGACTTGGATGTCATCTTTATCGAATGTTGTTGCTAGAGTAGTTCCTTTGTTTTTTGCAGTTCTTTAAATTATTATAAAACTACAGCTGGTACGGCAATGGGGCAACCCCCTCTCACCCCTAATAAGCGAAGTGTTCATGGCAGGACTGGAGAAACTAATGGAAGAACGAGGGATAATGCCAACATTATGGGTAACGTACGTTGATGACGTGTTGGCCATCGTGGATAAGACAAAGTTGCGACTTCTACTAAATAGCATCAACCGCCTCCACAAAACCATCACATTTACAATGGAAACAGAAGAAAATGGCGAAATACCTTTTCTGGACATCAAAATTCATAGAAATGGGGAAAATATTGAGTTCGACACAGACAGGAAAACATAACAACGACACAGAGAACCATCCCACACAAATTCGCTGCATATCACAGCATGATTCACAGGATGCTAACTATCACCCTCAATAAATTCCGATACGAACAAGAATTAGCTTATATAAAGGACACGGCTTCAAAAAACGGATATCGCAGCAAAATTATAGACGCCATTATCAGGAAAAAGAAGGCAGAATTGAACGCAAGAAACTCACAACGTTGTCAAACAACAATAACGACGAAACAATCTTCAGATCCAGCTTAGTCTACAACACCATGTGGAGTCACATAAATAAGAGCAGACACGCGCAGCTGAAGACAATACTGACGAGTGAGAAAAACCCTAAAACAAAAGAGGAACACAGTGGCGTATATAAAATCGAATGTCCTAATTGCGAGAGTGCATACATTGGTCAGTTTCACGAACACATGAAGGACGTGGAATTAGCGGAAACCCAATAAGGCACGTCAAATCAGCGGTGGCCAAACACATCATAGACACCGAACACGTAATCACATGGTACAACGTCGACGTAATAAAAAAAAGTACGAAAGACATACAAAACTCGATGCTGCAGAGAGCCTTGAGATATTCAAGCGAGGAAAAAAGGGTTGCTCAACACAGACGAGGGAAACTGTTCATCGTACCTCTTCGAGGCAATTAAAAAACAAAAACAAAAAAAACTGTTAGGTAACGACATCTCTAGCCAAGTAAGCCACCACATGTAAATAATTTAAGTATACCCGACTCTGATTGTGACTATGTAAGAGACTAAAAATGATGTATGAAGTCATTGTGAAACAAGCACTGACGAATGGCGCAAGTTACGCCCGAAACACGTGTCTGTGACAATAAAAATATATCTGCAGTATAGGGGAAAAACATTTAAAGAACTCCAGAAAACAAAGGAACTAACCTAGCAACATTCGATCCTTTAGTCGTTTGCGTGGTCGTCGTTGTTGATCCGTCCAATCCGAGGCTTTTGCTCCAGGTTTCTTGACATGGAGTGGTTTTTACAAGAACGAGTTGTTAGCACATCGATTAACCCCATTCAGGGGATGGCCTCGGAGATAGCTGCTTCAGATGGTTTAATAAACGTGCTGGAGTTCACACAACTATGTTGCATGTCCAACTACACAAATCATTCCATCCTACTAAACCTGAGACGCTTAGGTCTTGGTCAGCCATTCAGGTTACAGCTATCTGCCTTTTCCAAACTGTCTTATCGCTAAGACTTAGCCGTCAGCGGTTTGACACACTGCCGTTACCAGGGGGCGCCCACGTGGAGGACTATGGAAAAGGTCTTTTGCCCTTGAGAGATTTCAAAACATGAATGCGCCCGAAAGAGAAGGGGTAAGAGGCGCGGCCTACAACATTTTGGGCCTTAATGAAGCCGACCTCCATCTGAGGCTTCGATCAGCCTGGAAGGGAAAAGCATCCGTCCTGATTGAACGGTTCTTTTCCCGCTTTCATATATTTTTGGTTCTTCGGCTATAGTGCCTTGATTTGAAGTTTGGCTGTTGCAGCCTTTAGCCCCTATACAGGGCATTGTTTTCGTTTTATTGGGAGTTTGGTGTTTAGACACCACCGTATCGTCTCTGGTCTGGCATTTTACCGTAGTTTCTTTTTTTACTCTTTTTAGGGTTTTGTATTAAAAACAAAACCCTTATGAAATCGGTCGAATGTCTGTCTGTCCGTCTGTCCATGGAATATCTCACGAGCGGCTGAAGCTACATACATGAAATTTTGTAGGAATGTGTAGAATTACTATAATTCACCGGAGAAAGCGAATCGTTGTAATAGGTCAACTTTAGGGGAGGTCCCCATAGAGGGGAAATGAAGGTCGAAATTTTTTTTTTTTAGGCAATAATATCTCCTAGTTTCATTACAATCACATAATATTTAATAATAGTACATTCATTTAAATTTTGAGATTTTGATGCCATTCATACAAAAAATGCACATAACCGGCTACATATCCGTACTAGTACTGCATACTTGAATATTGTTTTTCGTAAAGTGAATTGGAGTTAACCTTTTCTGAAAGGGTGGAGATTGGCGGTATAGGAGTGGTAGGGGAGAGAAGTTTAAGGAAGGAGGTAGGTGGGTTGCTGCTTTAAGGGGAGGTTCCCATAGAGGGGAAATTAAGGTCAACATTTTTATTCATCTGATATGGGCAAGTGGGGTATCATGAGAAAGGTACTACAGAGTACATTCCATTTTTGGCGACTTCATAAAATTCGAAGAGAGGGAAAAAGAGGCAGAGGGGAAAACATGAGATCATATTGTAATTTGTCCCACCCCCCATAACCATTTCGAGACCGTTACACTTAGAAATATGAAAACATACAGGAAGATGGCTTTCAACTAGCACAGAAAACAAAAAAATAATGGAATTTTAATATCTTCTCAAAATAGGTTAATAATAGTATATTTCTATAGTTACAGTTAGCACACCCCTGCATTTCTCAAACTCATCCGAGGTCGAAAATATTGATGACCGACGATAATCAACACCATGTGCAATGATATCTCCAAATTTCGTAATAATCACGTAATCTTTAATAGTAATACATTCATTTAGATTTGGTCATTTTGATATCATCCATACAAAAAATGCACATAACAGGTCTCTTGTACTCCATACTAGTACTACGAGTACATCATACTTGCATATTGTTTTCCGTAGAGCGAATTGGAGTTAACCATTTTCAAAAGGGTAATGATTGGTAGGAGAGGAGGGAGGAGGGGAAGGGGGGGGGGGGTATCCTGGTCACTGACTCTATTCTCTATAATTATTCAAACAATTTATTCTCAATATTTTTTATGCAAACTTACAATTCGCAATATTAACATGAATGGTTAAGCATCTCCTAGAGTAGGACAGTTCATCTCCTATTAGCATGGGACACTACAAAACCCTCGGATTGCGGGCGTAGCCCACTATTTTCCGGTTTCATTTCTGTCGTTGTAATCGAGTTGACGTGCAAAATTTGTTTTGTTAATGGAGGAGGTAAATACCTGCGGATGCCCACGCCACTACTCCCGACAGCAGCCGAGCTGGTCTGCCAGCGCACGTCGACTGCGGGTACTTGGAGAGGATTTGATTTTTGGCTTCCTGGGTGGCCTGCGGCCTTCACGGCCACTTGCCATCCCTCGTCCTCCGACGACTTTTAATGAACCATATTCTGGTCTGGTTGTGCTGCTTCCACCAGCAGATCGATGGTAGCACCTGATGAGTAATAATCTGTCGGTGGCACGAAACCAACGCGAGTGCGAGGGCAAGTGAGCCGCCCGCCAACCATTCCATCCTTATCGCCTCATTTTTTTATTCCCCATTTTTACCTCCCCTGTTTGTGTTGTCTTCCCCAGGCCTATAAATTTTTATTAATGCGTATCGGACAGGGGCAACGAGCGGCGAAAACTCCGCCCACGTCTACCGAACTGAGCTACAGCAACCATAGGCCGCTGCTTAGCTCGTTGAGGGGCCTTTTTCTTCGCCAGATGGCACGGCCCGACCTTCACGGTCATTATGCTAACTTAAACATGCCATACACACCGATCGATCGGCCGATCCGTCGCCCGATATCGATATCGGCCGACGGATCGGCCTGTGTATGCGCTTATCGTTGACGATTTTTTTGCAGTTCCATATAATTTTGATCAGCTGATATTTTGTGGCGATCCATCGGCCGATCGATCGGGCGACGGATCGCATAATGTATGGCGACTATAAGGCTTTGTCCCCACGGGCATCTTCGGATGCCCACTAAACCGTCCGTTACAGACTCCATTACACTTCCTCGCAGCCTTGCTCTGTCGACGGTCCATTGAATATTTTCTTAGGCATGCGCTCATTCATTCCAACCAAACATAAATACCGGCAAAAACAACCGTCAACAACGGAAACGCAAACCTAATCTAAATTTTCTAGTCCAGTACCGCATCGCAAGTCGAACTAAGAGCTAGTCTAATGAACTAATACGATATGTTTACAACGTGGTGAGGTAGCTGGGGGTAGTTAATACTGAAACATAGCCCCACCATACAAACGTTAGTGAATCATGCCCAAAACAAAGCCGGCATTGTGCAGAGAGAAATCGTTAATTATTGATTGTCCACTTTTCCAATTGGCCTATAATCACGACACAGCCCAAAAACTAATCTAATCGCGGAAGAGGTCTCCACCCTTATACTCCCCCAATTAGATAGTTCACCTTGAAAGGTCAACGATCAATTATTATTGCAATCATTAAGAATGATTGTTGTGTAGAAATCGATATAGCGTTCATGGAACCGTTCATTGCCATTACCTGCATTCGCCTCTTCCGTTGTTGATTCCTCCACTTTTTCGTCGACGTTTTCCATGACTCGTTCGGCCATCAGATAAACGACATTTAGCTTTCCGTAATCCGTTTTTTCGCACTTTTATTTAACAATTACTTTACACGAGATTCAATACAAAATGGCACCGTACCCACAGTTCGTATTTTCAATAATTTTGACGTACATCACTGACAGCTGTCAAATAATCGGATGTACCGCTATTGGGAAGGGGGTGTGATGTCAGGTGATTGTGACAGGTGGGGGTGCATTAACCCCTGTTTGTTTACAAACAAGGCGATCTGACGAGACCCGTATGGGTGATGATTTCCGTGAAAGTACGTGATAGCATGGAGTAGGTTTATCACAGATGAATTGTTATACATTTAAAAAAGCATATTTCATTGAACAGCTGTGGTGACAATATGTATTTGGTGAGGAAATTGTCTTTAAAATTGTCGGCACAAGCCGGCATGCGTGCGTTTGTGGTAAATATGTCGGACAGGGTGATGACGCAACATTCATCAGATATTTCGTCTTGTACTTTAATCTAGTACATTGCCAATTGGACCATTTATGTCCGATTGTTGAGAACTAGAAATTTTTAATAAATTGTCTTTTTCAAAAGTCCTAACCCCTAGTGGGGCATAGCCAGTCAACTTTCATGTGGCTTAGCTAACGTTTCATTGGCATAGATCAGTTTCGGACGATGCACACGTTGCCAGGATGCACTTTCTGCTTCCAATTATTCTCCACCTGCGATAAGTCGTGGCTTATTACTCCGCCTCGCATCACAGGGAAAAGACAACAAACATTCATGGCCACGAACGCCGTGGACGGAACGTAACGACCGTATTCAGTTCAGACATGAGACTGACGCCTACGGGTCCAGCATGTTTCAAACACACGAGGAGGATTCACGCACACGTCGTAAACGCCGTATTTACCGTAAAGCTGTAAATTTCATTCATTTTGCTGTGGAAATAACAGATTTTCGACTATGTACTACTATGTTTACAACAGGGAACGTGAAACATGAAGACATGAATCCCCCACCAACTAGTACATTTAACACATGCTCTTGACAGTCGGCTACATGGTAACGCCCACAATTTGCCAATTTTTTGACATGTAAACATAACCCTTTGTGGTAGACTATCGCAATATTCGGTTGTTGTTTATCGCCGATTAATAACGACCAAACGAGTCTAGTCATCAGTACAATATCGTAGAATGGATATTCCTGTGCATCCACTGTCGCATAATCCAACGGCCGCGTGGCGTGAATTATCAAAAACTCAGCGAGTGATCAAAGTGACGATGAAACCGCCAACCAACGAAGTGCCACCCAACAAAGTGCGAATCGTTTGCATGAGCGACACACACAGTCTGACGCCCTACATCAAATTCGATATTCCCGATGGCGATATATTCATTCATGCCGGCGATTTTACCAAGTGCGGCAAGCTCGAAGAGGTGATTGAATTCAACAATTGGATCGGTCAACTGCCGCATAAACATAAAATCGTGATTGCCGGCAACCATGAGCTAAGCTTCGACAGCACCTTCACGCATCCGTTTCAGAGTAAATTGAACAGGTATGGGGACAAATGTGATTTTCTCAATACATATTCATTTATTACTGCTGCAGCTCTTTGTTCAAGCAATTCGAATTCAGTGAAACAGAAAACAATGGCATTCCATTGGTAATGGAAGTGAGTCAACTGCGAGTGCAGTTTTTTACGTACTCGACCATCCCTAATCGCTTTATCACACTCATTCAATTAATTATTTTATCAACTAATCAAGCTGAATTGTCAAGCGAAATTAAATATTGATAAACGTCGATAAAAGCATTGAAAACATTCCTGACTTTAATGCAGGAGCTTATGGGCGGACTAGAAGCATTTACACTACTTCCTGTAAATATTGAAATTGTTTGTGGCGTAACTTCGTTTTAATTAGTGATGTGCACACATGAGTGAGTCGATCTTTATGAACGGCTCAACAAAATGAGGGAAATAGTCAACACAGTGGCTTCGCTATCGAGTCGTTCGATTTAAAGTTGACACACTGTGGAACAAATACCCAAAAACATGTCCAACCTAAAACCTACGCAATAACAACTTATTCACGAATTTCTCATTACCTTATTATACATACCACTCATTCGTATTGCATCCTAATATCCCCAAATCCGAACTAAATACATTCATATCAATCATTACAGGCTAAGGCTAAGGCTAACCACTTTAGATGTCCACACTATATTTTTTATTCTCTCCCCAGCTCTGCATTCATTGAATATCCGTGCCGTACCGTCGTACACTACACAGATCAGACAAAAAACATGATCCATTGTCGTCCATTGATCGTCACGCTTGCAGTCACTGCCTCCCCATTCCCAAACCCCATGCTTTGCTATGATGCTGTATAACGAACTTTTCCGTCCATACCAACAACCAGACAATTTCCTCTGTGCATCAAATGAGTAATTCGCAATGTGAGCTTTGAGGCTTTTTAACAGAAACAGCACACTCACACTTCTATATTTCATTCTCTGTGCTGTGAGGCATACTGATTGGCTGTATAGATGAGTTATGGGTAACATTTGGGTAATTTAGTATCCAGTATAGACTCAGTTATTTCACTCACTAAGCGCATACTCCAATTACTCCCATTCTCTGCCAAATGAGGAATTCATGGCATGAAGCTTTTAATCATTCGACTCTTGATTTGAGTCTTTTTCACAGTGCTTCGTGTCTTGCATATTCACAGGCTATATGAAAATGAAAACCATTTGAAAAATTCTGACAAAGCAACAGTCTAGTTCAGAAATGCTAGCCCAGCAGCTGCAGATGTTAATGTTGATGATTGAGGTAAAGTAAATGAGTAAATGTTAGTGGCTGTTTTTGAATTACAATCTTTTGTTATAAGTTTCATTTAACGCTTATTTCCATATAAACTTTTATCTAGTGTTTTAGTAAGTTTGTGTAATAAACATTGCATTTCACATAATTACGACTTTTATTGAATATGTTCGCCGAGTCGTTGGATTTGTTCGAGTCTTTTTCAACGACTCAGCGCAAAGAGTTAGAGCGTATGTGCTGGCACACTGGAAAGAGTCATTATGCCCATCACTAGTTTTAATGTGTACTTCTTTCTGCCAAGATGCCGGAGACAACAGAAATTAATTTCATCCTCCGACAGACCACTTGTCAGGTGCTACTTTAGCATCTGCACGGGTTTTCTCGTGGTCTCTTCTTCAACTCTTCTTTATCAAGCTGATTTCGGCTTTCGGCTTACTAAAAAAAATATTAGGGGCGTTCTTTTTGTACATAGCAGAATAGAGCAGGGCGAGCGGTAAAAACGCAACAGAGCGGATCAGAGTAGCGAACGAAAACGGGGCATGACTTTACTGGGAGTGTGTCTTGGCTTAGTTAGCATTCAGATTTCGGACGTCCGATTAAACTTCAAGAGGAAACTTAAATCCTTAGTATAGATACAATCGGACAAATTTCCTTTAGGCGACAAAATCATTTTGTATCACTATTCCATATAATGACACTAAACGGATATTTTATTGACAGGAAATGAATTTTATATACTTCCCAAACTGTAAACTGCTCGAAAACTTCGACACCTGCGCCGCCTGCATTTCAAAACGTAAAAATACTAGGTTAGGTGCAGGGGCTGCCATGATAAGTCACAGCACACTTATGCCTGGTTCACATTATTCCAGTCCAGTAATCCAGTCCAGCGATCCAGTCCAGTGCTGGACTGGATCATATCGTCTACATGATTCCAGTCCAGTAGTCTGGCGAGTGTGTTGTTGATTCGGTAACTATAGTAACAATGATTTTTGGGCGAGCTGGAATCAAAAAGTAGACCGACAATCCAGTCACTGGACTGGATTGCTGGACTGGATTGCTGGATTGAATTGCTGTCCAGTGCCGGTTCACATTATTCCAGTAGCATTCCAGCGCTGGACTGGATTACTGGACTGGATTGGTTACTGGAATAATGTGAACCGGGCATTAGATCGCAATTTGGTCCGTTGTCGTACCTTCAGGAAGTCCCTATACCTTACTCTAAAAACTATGTATTAAAACCAGCCGGTGCCAGCAATAAAACGATTGAGCCTGGTCGCGCTAGCGTTGTTGAGGTCTTCCAAGTCGTAAAAGAACGAGGAACCAGGAAATCTCCTCCTCCTACCCGCCAAAGTTCTGCAGTGACACAGAAGGTGAATAACGCTCTCCTCCTCGTCCACGTCCTCACAGCTTCTGCAGTAATCATAGTGAGGAAGGCGCAGCCTCCAGGCTAGCTCCCCAATAGGACAGTGCCGTGTGATGACCCCCACCACCCTACCTGTGTAATCTGCTTAATGACAGCCGAGCGGCTCGGATCAAGTCTAGGCCAAATAGTCCTTGTCGTTTGACATGAGCTACCACTAAGCCATTTTAGGTTGGCCCTATTAATAGCGACTGACTTAAATAAAATAAATAACTGGCGCAACAGTCCAATTTGAACCATGGCTTCGAGATGAGTTAGTATCACCTCATTTTCTAGATCGTGACGGTCTTGTGCAGAAGTGTGCGATCAGCAACACGCTCAACCGAGTTATTTACCCCATAAATGGGTACTCATTTAACAGCTGAGTGGCCTCATACTGCGACACGCAAATCCCCTTTTTTTTATCGAAAAGCGCTACCGCATTCAGTACGAATCGAACCGGGGCCCAGTGCGTAGAAGGCGAACGTGCTAACCGTTGCGCCATCCGGACTAGCGACTGACTTAGTTACCATTTTACTACTGCAAAAAGCATTTTAATACTGTCCCGAATTCCAGCTACATTGCCGGTTATCCCCTCACGCGCAAGCTCTGCAGTTGCCTGCAAAGCCACTGTGACCGGGTATCCAGAAAAGCGTAATGTTGAAAGCCGCCCATTAAAGTGAGGGCTGTGCGACAGTTCACAACCGTTTTGGATGTAGTGAGAACCGACTCAAGTGAACGTATTGTAGCTTGGCTGCCCGTAAAAATAGTGATGTCCCTGACAGTCATCACGTGACTTCCCAACCAGGTCAGAGCCTCTGAAATCGCTGAAACCTCCGCCTGGAAGGCGCTACGAAAGTCAGGAAGACGGAATGATATATTAATACCAAGCCCCTCTGAGTAAATTCCGGCTCCAACTCGCTCCAACTCCATCTCGTCCGCTCGGCAGTTGCTTGCAAAGCCACTGTTAAGCTAATAAAACAAATACTACATTTTTCTCAACATATACAAATTAGACCACATCTTTTACATTTGACTCCTTTTCTCTTCATTGCAGGTCTAAGGGCACCGGCCTATCCATCCTGGACGAAATCCCCACACTCGGAAACACTAAAGAGAACATGGCCGAGGCCGTTCAAACACAAAACATTCGTCAATATCTCACTAATTGCACCTACATCGAAGACGAACTTATCGAAATCTATGGCATCAAAATTTATGGATCGCCGTGGCAACCGGAATTTTGCAAATGGGCCTTCAATATACCACGCGGTCTTCCATGCCTGGAAAAATGGAACATGATACCGCCCGAAACGGACCTGCTCATTACACATACACCACCGGTGGGTTTCGGCGATTTATGTTGTTCGGGGGTACGTGCCGGTTGTGTTGAACTCTTAACATCGGTACAGCAACGAATCAAACCCAAATATCATGTTTTTGGTCATATTCACGAAGGATACGGCATCTCATCGGATGGCAAAATTATTTTCGTGAACGCTTCAACGTGCGACATCAACTATTCGCCCAACAATCCGCCAATAGTGTTTGATATCGCTTTGCCAAGTGGTCAGACGAAGGACTAAAAGACATTGGTCAGTAGTATTCATTAGCGCTAAACTTCACAATTAATAGAACAGATTTTAATTAATTTATTGAGATTATTCGTAACTAAGTTAAATGTACCTTTTGTAAAAAGACACAGAATTTCAAATACATTTTATCTTGTCTTACTATTGTAAGCCGGTTTTCCGAATTTAATCATGACAAAGAATATTCCCAGGACGGATGATAAATTATAAAATAGTTTTAGGATTAACTGGATTTAGGTGTATTGATTAGGTTTCTTGGTCTTTTATCAATTATATTTAGCCACTTCACAATCAGAACTAACGTAATTATTACGGACATATTTAACGAATCGTGTAAATAAAATATGCTTCCAATCGATTTTTTCATTGTTTTGTATTATAATTATTCCCAAGCATAAGGATAGATCCACCCTGTGGCAGCCGGTTCTACGCACCGGAGCGACCCGTTTTTACAACGGCCAAGAGCTGCCAAATCCCTTCAATGCAAGAAGGACGTGTGTTCATGTGTTACATGCAGTATCTGTTTTTTGTGTTTATTGGGAGCAACACATCTCGGCGCAACTGCTCTCAATACTACTTCTCCGCGCCGGCATCGAATACAACCCAGGTCCTTGGATCTGCTGCGTATGCAATAGAGAGCTGCATCCCACACGATATAGACCACATTTTCAGATCCACCCACACACCTGGCTCCCAGATCGCTGTGGGAGAACCCCGTAGAGGCAGCTACCTTCCTATCACTCAACACCGAGGAAGACGAAGAACAACACAACATGTAACACACTCACACAACGAACTTCTGACCATTGCTACAACAACAACATCCACCCTAAATTTATCTATTTCTCAAAGGTATTAACTGTGCAATTCTGAATATATAACACATTTTAAATTTTAAAGCGTTTTCTAAAGTTTTTGGATTTGTGCGCATCTTTCTTTTAGATACGAGTCGAGCAAAAGAGTAGGTAAGAATACAAAAAATTTTCTACTGGGAAAAGAAGAATTAAAAGGATTTTTCGATTCTACGGTATTGATGAACAATAAGGCTTCAAGGCTGGAGTCGGACTGGCACTTCTACGAAAAACATCTGAACTCTTTCAAAAAAGAATTAAGGCGAGCCAAACGCAATGCATAAAGGAGCTTTTGCAAACGAAGGATCGAAGGGTCCTACGAGACCTCTAGATTTCAGAATATCGTGGCGTCAGATCCATCTATGCCCAGCTTTCTTCAAAAGGAAGACCGGTCATGGACGTTTTCGAGTAAAGAAACCATCGAGTGTCTGTTTGACACATTTCCCTAGAAGTTCGGCTGGAGCCCCACTTTGGGACCTCTCCCCTTGTCGCGTAGCGCCATGTCATAGCACATCTATCTTATCTCGTGAGAAGATTATTTGGGCAATCTCCAGCTTTGAACCTTTTAAATCAGCCGGAGCAGATGTCATCATTCCGGCTGATTTGCAGCAGGATATCGTATATCCATGGATAGAGAGTGTCGTGATGGCCTGCCTGGAGCTGATGTACGTTATTCGCATCTGCAGGGAAGTGCGGGTGGTTTTTATCCCGAAAGCGGGTAGAAGTTCGCATGCGCGCGAACGACCTCCGACCCATTAGCCTTTCTTCAACTATGAGGAAACTACTGGAGAGACTCGTTGACATCCATTTCGCGAGTTACCATCCCGTCACAACTTGTTATACGTCGCAACATATCTATTGGAAAGGTAAGTCGATAGATACGGCTCTGCACTCTCTGGTCAGTCATATTGAGAAATCTCTTGATCAAAAGGATTACACGATGGTTGGCTTCCTGGACATCGAGGGTGCTTTCAATAATATTAGACCTAGTACGATCATTGAGGTACTTCTGGGCCTCCAGGTTGATGAGTCACTTTGCAAACTCGTTAATATGCTACTAACATCTGGGCGCATACACACTACCCTGGGTACATCGACGGTATGTAGGGATGTTTGCAGAGGAACCCCCAAGGGAGGATATTGTCTCCCCTTCTTTGGAATGTAAGGATCTGCAAACTGCTTTTAAAACTGGAAGAAATTGAATGCAAAGTTATTGCGTACGCGGATGATGTTGCCATCGCTGTTACAGGTAAGTTTCCTGATGTGTTTAGCGAGTTATTGTAGAATGCTCTTTCCATTCTAGCAGAGTGGGCAACTCTCTGCGGCGTTGGAATTAACCCGGCTAAGGCGGAGCTTGTGCTCTTCACTAGAAGACACACAACTAATCATATCGAACTTCCCACACTGGAGGGTTTTAAACTGCTTTTCACCGACTAAGCTAAGTTCCTCGATCCAGTGCCGGATTAGCAATATAGCAAAAGTCAGCAAATGCTACGGGCCTCGCGCCTTTGGGGGTTTCGCGCTTGTCCGCAAAAAAATAACTGCCAAGATACCAACTAAATTCTAAAAAGCGAGCGCTAGCCACACCATATGCTTGACAACAATACTTACAGAGGAGTCCCCTAATATTGTCATTGGGCAGTTTGTGTAAACTGACCATGTAGAACAGTTTTCTATTAATTACCAATAAGACTGCAAGTGTATCTGTTTGGGGGATATTTTTAGTTTCCGGGGCCCGGGATGAAAAAATCGTTTTTCACTCGGATTTTTTGTCAATTATCACTCGCGTCACCCTAAAACTCTGAAATTTGAAAAAAAAAAAAAATTTTAATTTTAATTTTTTTTTTTTAATTTTTTAATTTTTAATCTTAATTTTTTAATTTTTGTTCCTTATTTTCTTGTTCTAATGATTTATACTGAGTGTTTGGTGTGTTTAAAACTGATCAAAACGCTGTTGCACGTAGAGCGAGCGAAGCGAGCGTTCATGTTTGTGCGATACTGAGGGTTGCGATACCTTAAGCGCGGAGCGAGCGTAGCGAGCGGAGCCCACGCAAGAGGATTTGCGAATATTTCAATTTTTCATGCCTCCAATATTCCAAACACTCAGTATAAATTATGAAAAAAAAAAAATTTTAAAACAAAAAAAATTAAAAATTAAAATTAAAAATTTTGTTTTTTTGCATATTCTTGACTTTTAGAGTGACGCGAGTGAAAAGTGACAAAAATCCGAGTGAAAAGTGATTTCCCCAGCCGTATTCCTCACAACGATTATTGCAGGAGTTTTGAGGACGTGGATGAAGAGCAAAGCATTCTCATCATCTTGTTTGCCAATGTCCGGCCTTGGGTGCGAGGCGGAAGAAATTTCTGGGTTCCTGTTTTTTTCCGGAATCTGTAAGATTTTAAGGATACGAGTTTAATACAGTTCAATCGCTATATCGCCTGTACAGGCTGGTTTGGGACCTAGGTTAATTAAGTGACTTTGGTGGTATCACAACGGACCCAGAGGTGGTCTGTATATGCTGTGCAGTGTCTTGACAGCCACTTTACCTAACCTAACTCACACCACAAACATTGAACCAAAATTTCAAGCCGCTAGCTCCATTCTATGGAAAGTTTCTATATACCTATTTGAGATAAAATTTTCAGGGGATGTAGGCGTTCCTTTGGTCCGATCATGCCAGTTTTCAATACTTACTATTAAATGGATCCTTCTACAAACATTTGGCCAAAATCTCATGTCACCAGCTTCATTCTATCGAAAGTTATCGTAGTTAAAGAATAATTCATTTTTTTGGCATTTGTAGGGGAGGTATGCGTTTGTTTGATCTGATTATGCCGACCTTCCTAAAGCTGAAGCTGCTTCTCATCTGAAGTTTACATGCGAAAAATCAGGTCTCTACGTCAATTGGTCATAGACGATTAAACACGTCGTTAAATGACGAGCGTTATAACGCGGAGTTCGATTATACAAAAGAAACAGCAGCGACTACATACACTATCAACTTTGCTGTCAACCTTGTCGTACACAGTGTGTGAACACTTCCGACAAGGTTGACAACAAAGTGTATGGGCTGCTTAACGCATCAACATCATCAACAGTGGCTAAGATCATCGGAATCAGGGAAAAATTTCTGGCCGACTAGTCTCACAGGTCACAGGCGGATTGGGTGGAGGTACACAAGTCCGCAGAGCAAGTATAACTTTCTCCCCCATTTTAGGTAGTATTTGAAAGGCTCTTGAAAAATACTATATCGACAAAAGCCTGCAGGCAAAATCCACAATTGGGAGCGCGAAGGAAACTCTTGCGATAACAGAGCAAAACAGAGTACGTATAAAATCAACTGCGAGTGCAATATGTCGGCACTCGGCACCGGCCACAAATATCACATTTGACTACGTCGAACTATTACGCAATATTTGATGGCAATTCAAACTGGAAAGGTTCGAAATTAGCAGGATGGGTAGAAACATGTTGTTAAGCACTGACTCTAATTTAGTAAATGACAGTGACTGACAGAGATATAAAGTGTTGTGTATCCGTATGAGGAAGGGAGAGCGTCGCAGTATCTGATCGGATCTTTAGAGGGGAAATTGAAAGGAATCAATTTCTGATTTGTTTCCCCAGACCATGATTTCTAGGCAAATACATCTCAACATTAGATGACCGCCTCTCCGTCTTCTTCGATTTAGTTCCTTTTACTAAGCGACAACCCGACGAGTCGGGTTCAGATAATGCGTCCCTCTTTCGCTTACCGATACACAAAGCTTTAAAATTTTTCAAAATTGCTATCAATTCACTTCAACTTCAGATTCCAGTTAAACCATGAACAGGGAAATTAATTTTTTTTTTTGTTTGAGAGAGAAAAAAAGAAAAGATGCCGCACAAAGGCATTATCAAAGTCGAGATTCACATTTTCTTGTATTTTTTTATTGTATAACTATTCTCTTTGTTTATTTATAATCTAGTTTCTTCCATGTTTTTAATAAAAAATATATAAATGTGCTTTTATGTTTTTATCAGTTTTCTATGAAGCATCTTCATTGCTGTTGTTTCAGAACTGTTTGTAATTTACGCACTAAGATCCTTGGCTAAAATCTATTTTGCTCTCATAATTACGCACGTTTCTTAATATTCATGTAACCTCTAGGCGCATTTCACGAAAGCAAAATATTCAATCGAACAAATGTGACCTAATAATGTTTTCATCATCATCGTGGCGCGACAGCCCGACGTCGGGCCTTGGCCGCCTGGATAATAACGTTTTATTTATGTATAATATATGAAATAGCTCATCTTGAGTTCTAATCGAAAAAAAATGTAATAATCGTCCATATACAAAAATTTGTAATCATATAAAAGTGTATAGTGTATGTTGAATGAACGTAAAATACGAGTAATGATAAAGGACTTTTGATTGTTTGCATTCTTTGTTTTAGTATGGAACATTAGAAAATAGATAGGACACACTCTCGCCATTGTGCGTCCGCCGCACAGCCTCTGCAAACATCATCGATACATCGATGCACTGTAAATGATAATTCGCATGTTAGTACAACGGTAAATGTTAATAATGAATATTCGTGTTAACTCACCTGAATTTTAGGACAATCCCGCATATGGCCATCTTGTGGGATCGTATTTGTGACAACGACAGCCTCAAAACAAGCGTTATTAATACGCGATATGGCAGGTCCTGAGAATATACCGTGTGTAAGGATAGCGTATACTTTCACTGCTCCCGCTTCGACTAACTTATCAGCTGCATGGCATATTGTACCGCACGTATCGGCCATATCGTCCACAAGAATGGCAATTCTGTCTTTTACATCACCAACAAGTACCATCGAGGCAACTTCGTTGGCCTTCTTTCGCTCTTTGTGTATAAGAGCGAATTCCACGTTTAATCTATCGGCTATTGAGGTAACTCTGGGAAAAAGAAAAGAAAAAAAAAAAAATGTTAGATACGAGTAATGCAAGTGCAAATTTGCGATATCGATTTCTATACGAATATTAATAGCTTTTTGATATCCGTAAATTTTAATTAAAATCACTTACCTTTTAGCACCACCTGCATCGGGCGAAACTATAATTGAATTCCTCCATTCTGGAATGTTTTCTTTAATCCACTTTAGGACTGCCGGTTCTGCATATAAATTATCGACAGGAATATCGAAGAACCCCTTTGAAAAAAAAAATAGAAAAGTTAAGAATTCGTTAAATTCGAAGGATTGTTTTTAGCAGTACTCTAAGTAAGTTCCGTTGTGTTACCCCCGAGGAGTTATCTCCCGACCATCATACTCATTAAACCAGCCGGAGCGTGTAATAAAACGTTGAAAGTTCTCAACATCGAAGCTCGCTAAATTATCCAGTTCATGAAAGTTCATGAACCAAAGATTTCCTTATGCCTGCCTGACAGCGCAGGACAGGTGTAGAGAAAATGGAACGTACATTCCATCTCATCTTCAGCTCCGCAACTTCAACAAAAGACATTGAAGGGGAGCCCAAGCCTCCTGGTATGCTCTCCAACTGCCCAGTGATGGCTCCCACGACCGCACTGATGTGTTGTCGTTTCAGTGATAATAGTCTAGCTGAACGATTCGATTTCAGCATGCGCCATAAAGGCCTCATGGAATGGCATGTGTCGCCGTCTCTCCATCTGTTATCTGTCTTGCAGATCGCCTCAGATTTTAGTGCCTGTCTACAAGCCGCAATGGGCATATCAATATTTCGGCGAAGCTGTGACGCCCTATAAATTGTACCCTGTCTAGCGAGCTCATCTATCTTGCAGTTACCCGCGAAGTTGCTATGACGCAGAATTCAGCATAGAACAATGTTGAAGAAATTATCCATCTCAGTAAGAAATTGACATCATTCCACCACTGTCTTGGCCGTAATCAGATCAGGTTCAAGTTCAAGTTGTCATGATATAACAATATCATCAGAGATACAGGATAAACTCTAGGGCACCTTCTGTGCGAATGTGTAGCGCTCGCTAGGAAAAAAATTAAAATGCCTGGGAGCCTATTTCTTTAACGACCTGGAAACAGTCCCAGGTCTCAGCTTGAGAAGCCTTTGAAACTTCGCCAATGAGTCTGCATCCTTCGAGCTCTAGTAAGGGCTAACAACGAAGTAATATCGCTATGGACCCATAGTGGTCGATACGGAGCCGTTATGCTGCCACCCAACCTAACATAACCTAAGTTACAAAACCATCGAATACTTACTTGAATTTGAGATGCATGCAAGTCCATAGTTATAATATGATCGGCTCCAGCCACGGACAACATGTTCGCCACCAATTTAGCCGAAATTGGAGCGCGACTCTGTAATAAGAAACGAAGAAAGTAAAAATCTGGTTAAATTTCCATGTTGACATGGCGATTGTATCGTCTTTATTTTTGTTTAGTATGAATGGTCAATGGTTTACACGAAACGATGGATAATATTTTTAGCACAAAAAAAAAAATAACATAAAAGGGGACCTCTCGTCTGCACAACTTATACAGGGAATACACGCACAACATAAAATGTAATAATGAATTTTCTATATGTAGGTTTTCGTTGTTGACGCTGCCGTTCTGTTAGTACTAACAGACATGCGAATCAATCCCATACATTTAATTTATTTCTGACAGTATGTAGACAAAAGATACAATAAGGACACGGACAAAAGGCAAGCAAAAATTATAAAATAATTTGTATTTTAAATATGTAATGGCTATAGCCGATTTCAATACACTCCTACATACAATTTAAAGGGTTCGTCTTAATATTAGCTACTACTAAAATATATAAAAAAAATATTTATTTATCAAATCTTCGCTACACAATTAGGCCATTTACCATCGGGGCTGTGGGATGTTTGTGCCAAGAGGATTGCTTAAACTAATGAGCATAGGGTAAAAGATATTTTACTTTTCTTTTGTAGGAACTACTTATTTTTGCTTTCTCACCAGCGCAGCAGCGGTTTGCAACAGTAAGAACTAGTAAAGCATGGGATGAACTGAACTCAAGTTATCGAACTTCTTCTTCTTCCTTGTCCTTTTATACCACACTGCGGCCTCGCGTTGCTCTGCCTGTGGTGTTGGCAGTCAAGTTGTCGAACTTATTAGAATTAGAGTTTTCTCTTGACATTTGAGTTGAGATTTGAAGGCCAACTTAAGCCAAGACACACACTGCACCAAGGAAATACAAAGTATATCTGCAGTATCCAAGAGAAGGCTGTACGATATTTTTTTAGAAATCGATGATTTTCCCATATATCGTTTACTATCATACTTCGCGATCGGTGGCCGTGGTCATTCGGTCACCGCTCTACGATACTAATCTTGAGCTCAAATCTCGGCGCGATCAAAAACTGTCTGTGAGTACTAATAGAACTCTCACAGTGCTCCGAGCTTGACAGTATAAAGACGGCACGGATACGAGGTACATGCTAGCAACTGCAGTTCCGAAAAGTAGATATTCTATCGAAACGTCAAAAAAGCATAGAAATGCTAGAGATGTTGACGCGCCCATGCCGCTAAAGGGGTCAAAGGCAATTAACATAACATACTTGCATTTCAGTATACACAAGATTAGTGAATGAGCGAAGTAAACAACTTTACATGGTAACTGTTAAGGTGCATTTTCCTAGGCGCACGATGTTGCACATTGTTCGCAATAAGCGATCAAGCCATAGAGCACGGATCACTATTTGTATGTTTCTTTTAGATAATCGCCTGCGATCGAAGTAAAGTGGTGTCTAACAGAGAGCCTAAGAGCCTAAGAACAAATCCACATACTCGTACATACATAGTGACAGACCCATTTCACGTGCATCTTAATACTCACTAACGAACTCGTCTTATCTCCTTTAAAGCACGTGATGATTTTGGTTGTCGATGAATAAAGCTGAAGAGAACTGATTTAATCGAACACAGCAACAGCATTGTGATGTGGAAATAGCAGTTATCAGTTCTGGGTCAAATGATTACGTTACGAAAAGAAAAGAATCAACAAAGGAAACTTACTTCGATCATTATGTGTTTTTTTTTGCAAATAATGCAAATATGTTTTCCTCATTTCGATAAGAAATTGCTAACTCTGAAGCTCGACACACACGACAACCGTTTCGATCGCACCACACCACGTCAAAATCAATAGAACGTGCGGAAACTAGAACAGTGGAAATGCACTGTTCTATTTATTTTAACGTGGTTCGATGGTGGCTCGTAACCAAAATGGTTGTCGTGTGTAGCGAACTTAACAGACCTTGGAAAAAAGTAATGCTAAGTTGATGAATTGCAACGGACTGATCGTTATTATTTCCGAAAAATTTCGGTGGAGTGAACAAAACGAAAATGTAGATTGTTGAAAACCCTTTCGCCGAATCGTGGTGGATGCAATTAACCGATAGAGCAATCACCAACCTCACCTTTTTTTAGATTTGGTTAAGCTAACTTCCATGTAGATGTAAAAACACCAGTTGAGTAGAATAAGGGACTGTATTTGCGAAGCTTTTACCAATGATAAGGCACAGAGCTTGAAGACAAAATACCCATGGGGACCGGTAGCTTAGTTCCTTGAGGCACCATTTTCATATTTCTTCCCACCCGGAAGTTTGAAACAACCATCACGGAGCTGATGGGTGCTCGACCTAGTCCTTCAAGATGGCCTGAGCGTTAATCCTTAAAAAACTGTCTTAGTTCCATTCACTCGGAGAAAAAATGTCCGTTTAAGCTCGGTCGGCGTAGACAGGACGGTACTCAAGTTCTCCGCCGAAGTCAAGTGTCTAAGCATCACGTTGGACTGGAAGCTCAACTAGAGCAAGCACGTCGATACTGTTATTAGTAAGGTAACTCGGATCATGTTGCTTGCAGGTCTCTCTTTCGAAAAACCTAGGGTCTTACCCCTATAATGAATGAGTGGTTATATTTGATACTGGTGCGACCAGTTGTGACATATGTAGCGCTTGTATGGTGGCCCAAAACGCAGCAGCGTTGCACCATATTTGTGTAGCAAATTGATTTCCGGCATCGGCCATTGAGCCACATTTTTATTCAGGAATCTGCTCTAAGCGCTCTTCGATTGCATCTAACTGATAATGTTCATGTGCACAATCAGGGCCGCATGAGTATTCTGGAGCGGATTCCTGGCATGACGATCTACTCGAGATCAGATTACATGACTACGAAACTCTGCTTCGGTAGGAAATTTTCGGTCTCCATCCCTAGTCGCTCGGTATGGAATACTGGCAAACCTTGTCCTGACCCTGTCCTGTGGTTTACTGATGAGTCAAAAACTGGGCACTATTGGCATTTGGCCCAGCGTTTTTCAATCCGAGATGAATGCCATTGAGGCCTACGCCAGAGAAATTTTGCACAAGAAGTTTAATGGCGCTAACATCGCTATTTGCACTGACAGTCACACAGCCGTTAAGGCTCTTTCTTCACATAAGCTTTCATCGAAACTAGTGAAATGTTGGAAAAGCGAATAAATAAAAAAAACAACATAAATAACAAACCAGTGAAGAAATCAATTAACAAACTATAGTGAAAGAACCATTCAGTCTCACAAACACCAATCGAGTCACTTCTACGTTGAGTACCAGGGCATCGGGGCATTCATGACAACGAAGTAGCGGATAAACTTGCTAGACAAGGCTCATCGGAAAAAAATTTCGGACCTGATCCCTACTGCGATCTGAGCTGGGCCACAACTAGGGCGCTGATTAGGGAATGGTCTGCGGACGAAAGGCTGCGGCACGGGAATAATCTCCTAAGAGTTATCAACCACGGTCTCAAAGAAGCTAGCCGCCTGGGAAGAGCGGACTTGAGGTTAATAGTTGGTTATCTTACGCGACACCGCTGGGTGATATATCATTTACACGTAATGGGTCTGTCAACTGACACGGAATGTCGAAAGACATTGAGTCCACCAAACACCTTTTCTGCGAATGCCTCGCGGTTGCTCGCTCCAAATTTATGTTTCTTTCATTAAGAGTGTTGCTACAAAGGACCTACTGGCCTAAATCAGATTGATTAGGGGTCTTTTGGATTATTGAAGGCTATGGCAAAATATGGTCGCAGTGCCTACCAGTTGGGTATCTTAGCCTGCCTTTATTTATTATTTATTATTATTATGAAAAACTTAACCACGTGCTGGTTTCCGCATTTGTTGAAAGAGCTGTGGACCGTATTTTTCTAGTGTAAATTTCTGACGTCTTAAGGGACTGAGAGAATCGTTTAAATACCTATAAGTGTATCAATATATTGAGAAATACCAAAGATTTAAAAAAAAAGAACGGAATTGGAACATGGCTCATAAACACAACAACAAAATGATGATTGTTTATTTATTGGAGCCAAGTATCACTTGCATGTTCAAATATAGCGCATGACGCGATGTTCAATTAAGTTCACAACTTTTTCCCGTCTGTCTGGCTGGATGTTAGTTGACTTCGAAATTTGATTGGCGTCTACTTGGTACACAGTCCACGCATCGTCGTCGTCGTGTAAGCTTACTTGGACCAAATGAACTTGGCCAAACGTATTCGATCAAAGTAGTAATCCAAATGGACCTGGATCGTGTCAAACGGGCTTTAATGAAAAGTTGCCCCCAAAATTTTTCTTATGTTTCAGTCCTGATATTTCCTAGTCTAAGGTGTTTGAAGACCAAAAACTTGTCAAGTGCCCTTGTAGCACAGCAAGCCATACATACTGTTTCGTTTTACATTAAAACAACATCTTTTTTAAACATTTCTAGCCGATGTCAAAATTAAAGTCCTCTTCAATGAAAATAGTAACAAATAACTCGATCAAAAGAGAGTCAAAGACGATAAATTTTTGAAGTGTGCCGACAAAACGGAAGAATGTGAATTCCGTGAACTCAAAATCAAATGCCGTGAAATTATGTCTAGGACAATAGAAGGAGAGAGAGAGAAAAAAAAAGAGTGACGCATCACGCAATATAATTTACAGAGTAAAGGAACCATCCCAGAGGATGAAGACAATACTACAAACATTTGATTGCCCCGTTTTACTCACGTATATTAGTAAAACTCTTTAGCGAACTTAACCCTGAGTTCTGCTTTATAGAAATGAATTACTGATTTTCGCTATTCTACTGGAAAAAATCTATAGTCTTGAATCTTAACCCCTAGTGGGGCATAGCGCGTCAACTACTCCTGCGCGCCATCATACTCTATTCTGGACAATGAGACGCATCTGCTTCCAGGACTACCCAGCCACCCACACTCTTTCCCCACAGATCGGTGCCATGAGATTTGAGGAATGGGCTACTAACAACATATAGTCATTGGTATTCGCTAGTCTACTTGAAAAATCTATAATCTTAAATTGGTTACTAACACATGGGTATTAGTCATCATCATCGTGGCGCGACAGCCCGACGTCGGGCCTTGGCCGCCTGGATCATTGTCCTCCAATTATCTCGGTCAAGTGACCGCGTCCTCCAATTTTGGGAGCCCAGCAGCTGCGCGGCGTCCACACCTACTGAGCTCTCCCAACGAGATCTCGGTCGTCCTCGCAGTCTCGCTCCGTCGACTCGTTCTGCATTCATTACTCTCTTAGGCATGCGATCATCGTCCATTCTTTGTACATGCCCTGCCCATTGAAGTCGTTGTAGTTTGACGATTTTCGAGACTTGCAGCTCATCGTACATTTCATACAACTCATGGTTGTACCGGATGCGCCATCCATCTCGATCGCAAACAGCCCCGAAAATTCGCCGTAGAACCTTACGTTCAAAAGTGTCTAGCATGTTTTCGGAGGCTTGAGTTAGGGTCCATGCTTCACAGCCATAGCATAGCACTGGTCGTATAATGGTTTTGTACACGCGGAGCTTCGTGTTTCTGTGCACATGCTTCGATTTCATTATGGGAAGAACCGAGAAAAAAGTCTTATTAGCTAACTGTATCCGTCGCTTGATTTCGTCAGTTTCGTTGGCGTCCCTTGACAGGTTGCAACCCAGGTAAATGAAGTTGTTCACGAACTCGATGTTGAGGTCCTCCACATTGATGCACGGTTGTGCAGGTGTCCTTGTCACCGATTGCATCATTATTTTAGTTTTACCCTCGTTAATACGTAATCCAACTTCCTTTGCAGCGGTATCGAGCGTATGCAGAAGTTCTTCTGCGTCAGCCAATCTTCGGGACATGATGTTGATGTCGTCGGCGTACGCTGCTAATTGTGTCGACTTGATGAGTAGCGTCTTGCTGTTGTCCATATTCATGGCCCGAATAACGTATTCCAGTGCTAGGTTGAAGAGCGTCGGTGCCAGTCCATCGCCCTGTTTCAAACCAGTGCGTGTTTCAAATAGATCAGTAAGTCTATTCTGGATCCTGACTTGTGAGACGGAGTTGGTCATCGTCATCTTTGTCAGTCGCACTAATTTTGCCGGTATACCAAATTGCAGCATGATGTTGTACAGTACTCCACGATCGATACTGTCGTATGCCTGCTTGAAGTCGACAAAGATTTGGTATACGTTTACGTTGTATTCCCAGCACCTCTGGAGTATCAGTTTGACTGAGAAGAGCTGATCGGTTGTGGAGCGCCCAGGTCTAAAACCGCTTTGATATTCGCCAATGACTCGTTCTGCGTACGGTTTTATTCTATTTTCCAGAATTTTCGTCAAAATTTTATAGGACGTACAAACTAGTGAGATGCCCCTGTAGTTCTCACACCGCAGTTTATCTCCCTTTTTATGAATTGGACAGATGATGCTTCTGCGCCAATCGTCTGGAATCTCCTCGTTCTCCCATACTCGCAGGAGTAATTGATGTATGGCATCAACTAGACTCGTTCCACCGAATTTTAGCAGTTCAGCTGGAATCTCGTCAGCGCCCGGCGCTTTATTTCGTTTTAGTGACCGCAAGGCGAGATCAACTTCCTCTACTGTCGGGGGTTGAATGGGTGGGCCTAGATCAACAATATCGTCGAGAGCTTCCTGTGTGGGGATGTTAGATGGTCGGTTTAGAAGCTCTTCAAAATAAGAGGCCCATCGTTTGTTAATACCATCGGTGTCGCTGATGATGTTTCCATCCTTGTCCTTACAAAGGCTAGTCCTGGGTTGGTAGCCGTTCTTAATTGTATTTACTAGTTTGTACGCTTGTCTGGTGTTCCTATTAGCTAAGTTTTCGTTTATGTTCAGCAACTGCTCGTCAAAGTATTTACGTTTCTTACGTCTAATTATTCTATTCGATATTCGCCGTAGCTCGTCATATTTTTCTCTCCTGGCTCTGGTTCCTCGTTGAATCCATTGTCTGTAGGCCTCGTTTTTCGCGTCAAGTGAGTCTTTGCATTCTTCGTCGAACCAGTCATTTCGCGCTCGCCGGGCTTTATATCCCACGACTTTCTCTGCGACATCCTTGATGGTACCCTTGAGTTCTTCCCAAAACCCATGGACGCATGTGTTGCTGATGTTGTGTAGCATAGGTGATAGTTTTTCCTCAAGGGCGGTAGTATACGCCACCGCTGTAGCATCACTCAAAAGCTTATCAACCGCAAAGATTTTGGGAGGGCTGATTCTTGCTTGGTGCACCGAGGAAATTCTACATCTGTAGGTCGTCTTCACCAAGTGATGATCTGAGTCGCAGTTTGCTCCTCGATAGGAGCGGACATCCATGACACTAGACGCCCATCTCCTGCAAATGAGGACGTGGTCAATTTGGTTGACGGTATGTGCGTCTGGAGACTTCCAGGTCTGCTTGTGAATGCGTCGATGCGGGAAGCACGTAGAGCTCACGACTAGATTCCTGCTGCAGGCAAAGTCGATAAGTCGCTGGCCGTTATCGTTACATTCTTCATGGAGGCTGTGGCCTCCAGTGGTCCCCCGGTGCCAACTTTCATTTCCGACTTTCGCGTTAAAGTCTCCCAGCAGCAATTTGACGTCGTTTGTTGGAAGTGAGTCGAAGAGAGTTTCAAGGCGGGCGTAGAACTCGTCTTTTACTGCGTCTTCTTTAACTTCAGTGGGGGCGTGCACATTGATGAGCCAGAGATTGAAGAATCGAGTCTTGATGCGAATCGCACACAGCCGTTCATTTATGGGTTTGAAGTCAGTAATATGCGGTTTGAGGCGATTGTTCACTATAAATGCTACTCCAAACTCCTTGCGGCCCGATGGTTTGCCACTTGTAAAAATTGTGTGCGATTTCTTGTCATTAATCTCGCTGCCAAGCCAATTTGTTTCCTGGACTGCAGTAATGCTCAGTTTGTACTTTTCGACCTGTTGAAGGAGGGCCTTCTCGGCCCCCGGTTTGTTCAGGGAGCGTACATTCCAGGATCCGAAAGAATAATCCTTTATTCGTTTGCGTGATCGTCGTTGTTGATCTGTGCAATCCGAGGCTTTTGTTCCAGGTTTCTTGACATGGAGTGGTTTTTACAAGGACGAGTTGTCAGCACGTCGCTTAACCCCATTCAGGGGATGGCCTCGGAGATAGCTGCTTCAGATGGTTTAATAAACGTGCTGGAGCCCGCACAACTATGTAGCAGGTCCAACTACGCAAGTCATTCCATCCTACTAAACCTGAGACGCTTAGGTGTTCGTCAGCCATTCAGGCTACAGCTATCTGCCTTTTCCAAACTGTCTTATCGCTAAGACATTGGCCGTCAGCGAATTGATACACTGCCATGGGTATTAGTAGTCCATTCAAAACTATAAATTTTTTAAGTAGACTAGCGCAAATTGGTAATCCATTTTGTATGATTGCTAATCCTATCAATCCAAGGAAAAGGTTAGGTTAGGATAGGTTAGCTCTTCACCTATCCAAATATTTAAGCACTGATTTCGATCTAAACAAAAGACACATGTTGTGACAAAAGACAAAACACGATTTCTACAAGTGTGTACATATGTACATTGTATACGTAACACTTCAAAGACTTCAAAAATGCTAATCTTAAAAAATGAATTCATTCAAGGATCAACATCTGCTGATTAGTAATTGTCGTGTGCGGAATCACTGCTCTATGTGCATATTAGTTCAAATGTCGTGATTTCTAAAAAAAAACTTTTCGTTCCTCAATCATCGCTCAGAAAATTAAAAAAAAAATAAAAGGAACTCATACTAAAAACTATCTTCAAAAAAAAAGTACGCTATGTTTGAAAAAATGGTAAAAATTCTCTCTCAACGAAATGTCCATTTCAGCATCTTTACTCACTGTATAACTATTTGCAGAAACATCCTAGAAAAAATATATATTTAATACAAGATTTATAGAACAATAAGAGATCATTGGAAAACTGTATTGGGAAACTGTATTAAGTTCCTACAAAAATCAGAACACAACTTCATTTCATATACAACAAATTAACAATAAAAATCAAATTTAAAATAACCAAAAACTGTAACTAAATATAAAATACTTATCAAAGTTTTCCATGAACTCGTTATTAGTGTTATCAATTGGGGAAGAGAAAAAAAAATCATGTTATACGAGTACGTCCTCAGCTTATTTGTGTCTGCTGTTTACCAGAAATCAATGAAAATTCACAATAAAGGGGTCAGTAAACATACAAAATAATTTATATATGGGATGATGCAATATGGAATACAGGCGTGAGAATGCACGGTCACATTAAAATTATCAATGTTTTTGTTTTTCCCATCAACTGACTCGCCATCAGCAATGCACGTTATTTTGCAAATAAGTAGCTGTTTGTTATACCAGCAGGGTAATGATTGCAACAAGAAAACAACAACAACAATTTTTATAGACGTCACTAACACATGGACATCATGCAAATTTCGAAAACACACTGCACATATTGTATATGTATTTATATATAATTGGGTAGAGGGGAGAGGAACAAACAGAAAAATAATGGCGCCAATTATTGTTTTTATTTTTAGCCAAGGTCGTGTCAAATAATGTATTTTATATTCATATTTGTACTCTTCTGTTCATGGGGGCATGTATTTTATGTATTAACAAAGTGACTGGACGGTAAATTATGTTTGGAACCCCGCGGATTTGATGAACCATCTGTATACAGTTGCAATAAGAGAATTAGTGTAACTATACCCTAAATTTCCATTCGTTGTATTTTAAAAATATCCACTGTTTTGTTTCTTCTCCGGTCTGTGGAGGGAATCGAAGCATTATTATTCTGTTTTTATCAAATATGTAAAATCAAATGTAAATTACATTTTACTTATCGTAAGACTTAAATAAAAAAAACAGAAAAGGGCATGTGTAATATATTATCCGAGATCCTGGAGAAAAATTTGGCAATATTCAACTACAGATGGACCAATGATTCTTATAAATACACGCGTATTAATTGCAAATATACATATAGAATAGCATGCTTCTGTCCTACCCGCTCCCCCTAAACTGATACAGACACGTATTTATTTTATATTCGTAAGAGTCAGAACATGGTTTTGATTATGTTGCCGACGTGATAAGACTAGTTAATACTAATTTATGATTGTATAGAAGTAAGAACATATAAAAAAAGAAGAGTACAAGTAAATTTGAAAATATAATCTCGTTATTTACCTCTTTTCTATTTATTTCCGGACGGCTGCTAAGGACTACCTTTTGAGGTGAAATCAAAAAGGAGACATGAAATATAGAAATTAAGAAGAATTAAGAGGTCTGCTAAAAAATATTTGGTTTGTTGTTTGTCAGATTTGTCAGAATACGACGGGAACGACTTTTAAAGAAGTGCAATTTATTTATATTTTATGAACTAGTGAAATTCATAATAAAGAATTGTAATTAATAAAAATATTCTAACAAATTTGGCGGTCGAAATTCACGACACTCGAAACATAATGTAAGTGGATCGAAAATACAATTATTGTCCCTGCACCGTAAAATTGAGAAAGTTGGAAAAACCGAAAATTGATTCATTGTTAAAACAGGTAATAAGTAAAGCTATTGGCCCGGCAAACTATCCTTTTATTAATTTTGTCCTGCCCCTAAAAAAAAAATCGACAAATGGCTTAACTTTTGGGACGATTGTTCGTTGTAGTTTGTGGCATATTATCAACAATGTAAAATGAAAAATCCCACCAAAAAAAAAGAGATGAATTTTATCACCAAAAATCAAATCATTTCACATGAATGGAGACCCCAAAATCGTTTGGAAAAATAGGCCCAAAGTTGTAGCATACTTCATGAAATACATGGGCTTCGGAAAATGAAAATCCATTCCGGACCCACTAACAAGCCGATTTGCGCCTTAGGCCAAACGAACCTACGTTCTTCAGCGTGATACTACTATGATGCATACACGCCATGCCCGGATTTCCGCTTTATTTGTATTCTAACCTCGACGGGTTTTCTAACGCTCCTCCGGCAGCCGGTTCTACGCACCGGAGCAACCCGTTCATCAACAACGGCCAAGAGCTGGCAAAACCTTTCAACGCCAGAATGCGTTGCTACTACAAAAACCACGAGTCTTTTAAAAAGAAACACTCCGTCAGCCGAACTGGACATGTGACTCGGGTTGCTTCAGGATATTTTGGGCGAACAACGCGCCTGGCGGGTGAAATTGGCCAGTGGCGTGCACTGAGTACTGGACACTCATCTATTCTGACTAACGTGGATTTCCCTGCGGGGACTGACTACAAATCTCCTAAAAATAGTTGGGACGGTAAGCGACTTAACCTTGGAAAAACTGATAGAGATATGCCGGTTGGTATAGTCGCTGGTGGTCCCCATACATTCATGTTAAGAGATGGAGCCACCTTTGATCCCGCAAGAGAGCGGCTGTGCAGGCGAAAAACCATAAATTTGAGCCCTTTTTTAATATTCTCCTCATAGCTTCTAAACGGTGCCTCGGATCGAAAAACTTCATAGGATATAAATTAAAGAGGTGAGAGGTGAGGTGAAATACTCTTACGTAGGTTCGTACTGCCTAAATCGGAAATTGACTTAAATATGGACCCAGAGTGTATTTTCGATTTCCGGAACCTATTCCAGGATCTCTTTTCGGTCCTCGAAGGGAGCTGGAAAATGTACTATGTACTATATATAGTACACTAGGACAGCTCACTGCTTTTATACGCAGTATAAAACAAGCGTTCTAGGACCCCTTGTTAAGTGCTGCTCACAAGGGCGTATGTATCTTTTTTTTATTGTGCAACGACAAAATTCATAGGAATTAGCTAGCCTAAAAACCGCTCTTGGACACCGGCACTAATAGTGGGAATCCCTTAAGCGTGGAGCGGGTGTTCTTGAAATACTTTATTTCTCCATCTCTCGTACTCGGTTTTTTATTGTTGTTGTACATTTGAAATACACAACTCATTAGGATTAAAAAAATCGCCCAAATTTGGAGCAATTATGCATCAGTTATCATTTGTCAACCAAAATTGAGTTTTTAGGCAAATTTCGCGAATGATTACTCCAAATTTGGGGGAGAGGAGTTCACGTTTAAAAAAGCTCGCAATCCCATGCAAGAATTTTGGGGGATTTTTCATGTTTGTTTTGGGACAAAATTCAACGAGAGGTAGAAGGGAAAGTTGTTGAGGTCCCGGAGTCCTACTTCTCGAAGAACGGTATATAAATGCGGACTAGAGATGTCCAGTTTTTTACCAATTTGCATTGCACTTTCCACCAAGCCAAGAACAAAGTCTTCAATTAGCTGTGCCTGCTGATGATTATTCTTCTGTATCAAAGTCGGTTGTTTACAGATTTTAATTTTTAGCCATTTTTCGGCTATATAATAAAATATTTGATTTCAGAATTGATGCCAACATTCAGATGTCAACCGACGAATTGATACACAGGCGAACATGGTAGTGGATAGATCACACATTGCGAAAGGATGATAACTGCATTGCTTTACATGCCATGAAATGGACCCCCCCTTCCAACCAAGGCCCACCAAGAGGGGGTCCTAAAATCACATGGCGTCGATCTGTGGCAAAAGAGTGTAAGGCGTTGGGTAAGTCATTTGGGGAGTTGCGTCCCATTGCCCGCAACAGAGTATGATAGCGCGCAGGAGTGGTTGACGCGCTATGCCCAACTAGGGGTTAAGGCAAAGTAGTACATGCCATAATACCTGTTCCAGAAGTTTCCGAACACTTTCTTCCTTTCACGAAGAAAGAAAATTCAAAACGATTCAATAGCGAATGCTTGGGAATTAATTATGAATTCTGGTGTAATAACACATTAACCTCCAGGATATCAGACAAATCGTCGTGACGGATGCCATTTTACTAGGTTTCGGTAGGCAAAACACCTGCAATGATGTATCACAGCACACATAGAAAACCAATTGAGCCTAGAGGGACATCAGTCCGACTTTTTGATTTTATTGAATCGACCTGAGGTCGCTATTAACGATGGTGTTGGCAAATATCGGCACTTGCTGGGTAGCATGGTTCACTGAAGAAAGACCTCCTCCTTCTTGACTGGGGGGAACAAGGACGCCACTATTAAAAGTTACAAGGCACGAGGAAGTTTCAGTTTCCGACACGACAATAATCGCAGGCTTCAAACCTTTGACGAAAAAAAAACCTGCCATCGAAAGTCCTGCTAGGAAGAATATCACGTTCCGGTTCCTTATTTTTTAAAATATTCTATACCAAGCAGTTGATCTTTTATGTTGAGATGCCGCCCCAAAGACTATATTAAAAGCCAATGTACAAATTTTAGAGAGCTCCTAATAAAAAAGACGCATACCTAAGACTCAATGGTAACAGCAAACAATTTACGTTAACTGGGAACAATGAAGATCGAATGACTAACCAAAAGGGAAAAGGATCGCAATATCAAGTTTTTTTTTATTATTTATTATTTAATTTTCAGATTAAATTTAAATCTAGTAGAATATCTAAAATTATACAAATACATAAAGATAAATTCGAATATGTGCCATTAAATTAATTTCTTGTCTTTAAGCACATTACAAATCAGATTTAAATGGATTTGAAGCTAAATAGAGAGTGAAAGCTACTTTCGCTACAATGCATAATGTTAATTGATATACCACTGTCCAATTTCATCATATACTCATCTTTTGTTGTATGATGCCAAATGTCTAAAGAACGTACGTATTTTTTTTTTAATAATAATTCTATAGTTGAATACATGCCAAATTTCATAAACCCAAAAATATCTCAAAGAATACTGTGTAAAATATTGTATGTACAAGAATAAATGTATGTATGGATACTGAGAATAATTTTGTTGCCGTTGCAATAGTATCATTCATCATGTTTTCACTGATGCTTTAGGAGTTTTCTAATAAATTGAGCGAGGACACAAAGTATTTGCAGGGAAAAGCTTACAAAATCAAAATTGAAAGAAAAAAAAACAACGTTCATTCAATAAATTCCAACAAACTCTACAGAAACAACATTCAAATAGATAATACCGAATTATCCGGGCTAATGTAATAGTACGCGGTCATACTTTAATTTGTCTTGCAAATACTTTCGATTAAAAAAATAACGAACTCAAAATCAATCAATTTTGTTAACAGCACAACAATAATTTCAAGGGATTCAAAAAAGCTACAGGAACGATCAATAAAAAAAAAATATTCCGAAAAAAAAAAGAAATGCGAAACCGTCTTCACATCATTTCAACAATTTTATTTTTGTTTTGCCCTCTTTTATTTCCGTTCTATAATTGAAAGCAAAAAAGCATCACAAATGATATGAAGACGGGTTATATTATACACATTATGCTAGAATCGGTAGTAACGGATTTTATTTGTCTTAAAGAAGATACTGAAAGTGGAATAACATTGATTTTACCTTGTCTTTTTTGTCTTGACGGGCGTAAGGGAAACAAGGAATAACAGCTGTTACTCGCGAGGCTGATGCTATCTTGCATGCATTGATCATAATCAGCATTTCCATAAGATTGTCATTGATTTCACCTGATCCTGATTGTACAATGTAGACATCTTCGCCTCTTACCGATTCCCCAATTTCGACACTAGATGATTAAAGAGAAGAAAATATTTTGTTTTGGTTTCGCTTGTTGTTGTTGTTCTATGTTGGATTTGCAGGAGAATAGAATTGCTAAAATATTGTTATTGGAAATAAAAACTGAGGAAACAAACATGTTTTTGGAGAGTGTGATGCCTTCAATAATAATGTGGTAGCTATCGATTATTGTTTTCGTTACCAATAAGTTAATTTAATCAACCATTCCATTTATTTTTTATAGAATTTGTATGCGCTAAATCAGGGGTCGGCAACCAGCGACCCGCGGGCCACATGCTGCCTTTCGTACGTTTTTGTGCGGCCCGCAATAAAGAATTATGTACTTTAAATTAAATGTGCAGAAGTGCACAGTTTTAGGCTTTAAAGATATGTATAGCCCATAACAGACCTAGAGGAAAAAAGCCGAAAGATTTGCTCAAAGTTATAATACATAACCCTAAACAGCACTTGATTGGTTACACAAGTAATAGTTAGTCGGTATACCGGTGCCTGGTGTTAAAAAAAAGTCATTTGCTTTGCTTAATGTTCGATCTTTGCATGGTAGTATGTAGGTAATAGTCAACTTATAAGGAAAAAATAGATGGCAGACCATTTGGGTATTTTTAAAGCGGTGACATACGTTATCAAAACCACCAAACAATGCACTGGATTCGATACTAAGGGTCGATTACATTGGGCGAACTTGCAACTAGACTATGATTACACAATTAATTTACTTCGTAGGTATTCCACACACCAACGGCCAGCGAAATTTTCTCGCACAAGCTGGGCTACCTGCTAGTTACCTAGTGAGCTTGATTATATATTGGGCGAGTTTACTGCGGCAGTTAGTAAATTCGCCTGTGCCCATGGCCATGGGGTGGAAGGAGGTGAGAAGGCCTAACGTTGTACTAATTAGGTTCACTCACTTTTCCCATTTTACTAAAATCATCGTAGTTTCGAATTATTAGTTTTGAGGTTACAAGACTTGAATCCCACTTTCGCCAGCATTTATGTGGCATACCGCATTAATTTTGAACCTTTCATGAAGGCCTACCACTTTGCCAACTTTAATCGAGTTTTCCGGGAAAACAATTATTATTATTTTTGTCGTAAAAATGTCTTAAGAAGCTCATATGCTATCCGAATGACGTTATTGCTATAGGAAAAATGGATGAGAATCTTGTAGGAATAACTGACAACAATTTGAACCGCCGATAAGAACCTTGGGAAAAACTGAAGAAATTCGCCAGCAGTTCATATTATCGTCAGTGGTTTCTACAGATTCTCGTCAGCGCTTCAAATTTTCGTCAGTTATTTGTACAGTTTCTCGGCAGCACTTCAAATTATCATTAGTTATACCTGCGTCCGTTTTGCTTACAAGATTTTCGTCAGTGTATCCTGCAAAATTCTCGTCCGTAGGAAACTGATAGTGAATTTACTGTAAGCTTATCATCTGTTTTTCCTGTGGAAATATCGTCAGTAAAATTGATTGTAAATGGACACCTTTATAAGTATAAGTAAAATTATAGAGGACTACAAAATAGACAATTTGAGAGCAAGAAGAGTTGTCTACGATGTGGGGAAATTTTTGGAGCGTGTACCCCCTCCTACAGAACCCCGACGATTTTTTCCGTCGGCATCCTGTCACTAAACGTAAATACCTTGACGAGCAGTTGCTGAACATAAACGAAAACTTAGCTAATAGGAACACCAGACAAGCGTACAAACTAGTAAATACAATTAAGAACGGCTACCAACCCAGGACTAGCCTTTGTAAGGACAAGGATGGAAACATCATCAGCGACACCGATGGTATTAACAAACGATGGGCCTCTTATTTTGAAGAGCTTCTAAACCGACCATCTAACATCCCCACACAGGAAGCTCTCGACGATATTGTTGATCTAGGCCCACCCATTCAACCCCCGACAGTAGAGGAAGTTGATCTCGCCTTGCGGTCACTAAAACGAAATAAAGCGCCGGGCGCTGACGAGATTCCAGCTGAACTGCTAAAATTCGGTGGAACGAGTCTAGTTGATGCCATACATCAATTACTCCTGCGAGTATGGGAGAACGAGGAGATCCCAGACGATTGGCGCAGAAGCATCATCTGTCCAATTCATAAAAAGGGAGATAAACTGCGGTGTGAGAATTACAGGGGCATCTCACTAGTTTGTACGTCCTATAAAATTTTGACGAAAATTCTGGAAAATAGAATAAAACCGTACGCAGAACGAGTCATTGGCGAATATCAAAGCGGTTTCAGACCTGGTCGCTCCACAACCGATCAGCTCTTCTCAGTCAAACTGATACTCCAGAGGTGCTGGGAATACAACGTAAACGTATACCAAATCTTTGTCGACTTCAAGCAGGCATACGACAGTATCGATCGTGGAGTACTGTACAACATCATGCTGCAATTTGGTATACCAGCAAAATTAGTGCGACTGACAAAGATGACGATGACCAACTCCGTCTCACAAGTCAGGATCCAGAATAGACTTACTGATCTATTTGAAACACGCACTGGTTTGAAACAGGGCGATGGACTGGCACCGACGCTCTTCAACCTAGCACTGGAATACGTTATTCGGGCCATGAATTTGGACAACAGCAAGACGCTACTCATCAAGTCGACACAATTAGCAGCGTACGCCGACGACATCAACATCATGTCCCGAAGATTGGCTGACGCAGAAGAACTTCTGCATACGCTTGATACCGCTGCAAAGGAAGTTGGATTACGTATTAACGAGGGTAAAACTAAAATAATGATGCAATCGGTGACAAGGACACCTGCACAACCAAGCATCAATCACTACGTTTAGACCGCGGGACTATCTTCAAGATCTAACTAAATCGATCTAACTCTCGACGATATAAACGTATCGATTTAGTTAGTTTTGGACTTGGCTTATCTCTACTTGCGATGCGGAACTGGGCTAAAAAATTGGGACTATGTCGCTGTCATCGCTAATGTTGACTCGGTGGTTGACGTTTCCTTTGTTGTCGTATTTTTTGCTCGGCATTTGCTTTGTTTGCAATTTCAGGAAAGCAGTGCGTGATCACGGGCAGGAAAAAGTCTTTTTCTGTCGTAAAATTTATATCTGTAAAATTTATCTGTGCTGTCAACGGAAAAAGAAGAAGAAGAAGTACCTCTCCGTATGGTCGGTATAAACACTCCACCAACAAGTACTAACACTAAAATAATTTAGTTAAATCGCCTTTTAGTTCCACGGTCTAAACGTGGCCAATGTAGGGGACCTCAACATCGAGTTCGTGAACAACTTCATTTACCTGGGTTGCAACCTGTCAAGGGACGCCAACGAAACTGACGAAATCAAGCGACGGATACAGTTAGCTAATAAGACTTTTTTCTCGGTTCTCCCCATAATGAAATCGAAACATGTGCACAGAAACACGAAGCTCCGCGTGTACAAAACCATTATACGACCAGTGCTATGCTATGGCTGCGAAGCATGGACCCTAGCTCAAGCCTCCGAAAACATGCTAGACACTTTCGAACGTAAGGTTCTACGGCGAATTCTCGGGGCTGTTTGCGATCGAGATGGATGGCGCATCCGGTACAACCATGAGTTGTATGAAATGTACGATGAGCTGCAAGTCTCGAAAATCGTCAAACTACAACGACTTCAATGGGCAGGGCATGTACAAAGAATGGACGATGATCGCATGCCTAAGAGAGTAATGAATGCAGAACGAGTCGACGGAGCGAGACTGCGAGGACGACCGAGATCTCGTTGGGAGAGCTCAGTAGGTGTGGACGCCGCGCAGCTGCTGGGCTCCCAAAATTGGAGCACGCGGTCACGTGACCGAGATAATTGGAGGACAATGATCCAGGCGGCCAAGGCCCGACATCGGGCTGTCGCGCCACGATGATGATCCTGTCACTAAACATATTTCTTTTGAAAGTGGCCCACGATAAGAAAAAGATTGCCGACCCCTGCACTAAATTCTCAGTAACATGGAATGAAAAATACCCTCACCCTCTATTTTGATGTACATACGAGTATAAACAAACATCGAAATTATTAATCCATGTATTTTAATCAAGGTGACGAATGCCTCGAGTAAATCATAGATCGACTTCTGAAATTTTTCGATATATACCGGTATATTATATTGTATTTAGGAGCGACCGGTAGCGCAGTGCGTTGAGGCATCAGTTTCATGTTTGACTACATCATTCTGATTTCTTGGTGAAGGTGGTCCTGCGACGACATCAGAAGGCAGCCAGCCTGTGGCAGTCCCAAGAGCTTAATTTTGGCAGGTCTGGATGTTTGTCCACTGAGTGTCGCATAAGTTTTCAGACCAGATGGGATAGTTGGCCACAGATCTCCCGATAGACTTGTATGTTGCGAGTAGGGTCTCCTTGTCTTTCCCCCAGGAACTGCCAGCTAGAGCTTTAAGGACTTTGTCCTGCTTCTCATCTTGTCACAAATGGTTGACGCATGGGCCGTCAAGGGTTAGACCGAAAATTTTAGGGTGGCTGATGGTGGGAATAGTTTGACCATCTACTACGATATTCAGTTGTTGCCTTACTTCTCTGGTCCATGTGGTAAATAGGGTAGCGGTAGACTTCAGCGTACACAGAGTAAGATTTTTACTGACGAAAAAAGTGTTCGTCAAGATACCTATTTATTTGTTCGCACATTTGAGTGATGTCGTTGCCGGTTGCCAGCAGTTATCAGCATAACTAACGATTTCGAGTCCGTCAGGTGGCGTAGTCCTGACAGGTAAAGGTTAAACATGGTGATAAGACTCCTCCTTGGGGGCACCCTGTTTAATTTCCCTTAGTTTAGATTTCGCAGATCTAAATTCTGTGTAGGACTGTCTGCTGGCAAGATAGTTGGCGATCCACTTTGTTATATGCGACGGAAGTGTTGTACCCCAGATGTTAAACAGGAGAGACGAGTGGCTGATGAATCAGAAATGCAATTCCACCACCAGCATTGGATACTTTATCCTTTCTAATGATGTTGTAATTGCCATAGGCGTTGAGGGACGAGTTGGTATTAAGCTTCGTCTCCTGGACAGCTCCAATCATGATGCGATTTCTATGCATGAAGTCCGATAATTCTGCAATTTTTTGCTGTAACCCATTACAATTAAGTTGTACAATTGATACGGTGCTGAACAGTGGCGTAGATAACTTTTCGCGGAGGGAGGGGACATCCATCGATACTACATTTTTTTCAATATCCGCTCGGGGCTGGCTTCATCTCTTGAGTGAAAATCAACAATCTACTGTAAGTAAATATCAAACCATATACCAATGAGTTACTTTATTTCGAAGCACTAATCGAAAACGAGTAGCTGATGAAATCCTCGATTAGCACCATCAACTAGTTCATCGGGAAGCTAAAAAATGTTGATGAAGAGAACAACCTCACGTCAGATAAACAGAAATTGAGCAGTTTTCGTCGTGGAGGAGTAGCGGGGACAGCAACATTTATTGTCATTTTGTAATACGAAACTACATAAGTGTCACCATACACTGTCGAACTCGAACATGGTACAAGCGGAGCGGTTTTCTTCACGTTTATGTGAAGTGTGTGTCTTGAGCTATTGAGAGGACATTTGAGTACCAGGTTCGTGTTCGAGTTTGACAGTCTATGGTGACACTAAGTGACATTCAGTCTGGCACTTATCATGAGCTCATTGTTAATATGTATGTCCCACCACCACATGGTCAACACTTAGAAGAATGGCCCAGGTCTGCCATATGCGCAGACTGCAGATGGAGAAAATATCATTATGTAGGGACGCGAAATCTTCTACTTAATTAAATAATGCGTTACATTTTTTAAATTATAAAGTATCCCTAAGGTAAGGCCTAAAAAGATTTCGGTTTTTTGTCTTGTGACTAATTGAACTTGAACCACGCACCTTTTCGATAGTCCATTTCGGCTTCGGTAAGTCAGAGAAAACTTACAGTAGAAAATAAAAGCAGTCGAAAAATCTTGAAAACATTCGGCGTCCAATTTGGGGTCAGTGTGATTTTATCTAGCCAATGAACTATTTGAAAAATCTAAAAAATTCGGCGCCCAATGTGGATCAATGTGATTTTATCTAGTGAATTAACTAGTACTAGATAAAATCACACTGTCATTTTATCTAGTGAATTAACTAGTACCAGATAAAATCACACTGATCCCATATTAGGCGCCGGTACGACGTACGGTACGGTGGTACGATGGTATTTCACCCGGAAACAATTCCTTAGGTAACAGGTGTTGCAGCATGTACTTTCTTACTGTGGTGGCGTTGGGATGTAGCGTTCTGTTGCAGACGCAGCAAATCCAAGGACCCGGATTTGGACTTGGGTTGAGCTCAATTCCGACGCGTTGAAGAATTATTGAGAGCAATAGCGCCAACATGTGTTGCTCCCAATTTCTAGCAAAAATGGACAGTCGAAGTATGTGACAACACGCACAGATCTTCCTTCTTGCATCGAAGGGATGTGGCAGCTCTTAGCCGTGAAATATGGTTGTTCCGTGTAACGCGGGTCGTTGCAGTACGTAGAACCGGCTACCGCAGGGACGTCTTAAGATCTTTAATTTGCGCCGCTAAAATTTACTTCCAATTGAAGTAGACGTATGTTCTGAGGACCTTCGGATATATTGTATATATGAAAGTACGCACATTCCAGAAACCAATCTTTGTCATTGAACAATAGCAAAAAATGGTGAGCGGAGTGTCAGTTCTTATCCGAGGCCTAGTTGACGCTTTATGGTTAACATATAAAAGATTCGGATGACACAAGTTGCTGGCATACACACCCTTTTTACTCGCCTTCTATTCTTCTTACATCCCACACCACATTTGAAAGGAGTGTCTTTCGAAGAAACATTGGAGTAACTCGAGGCTGTGACCAATGACGAAAAAAATTCAACTGTCGCCTGTACGAAATATACGACGAACCAAACGTCTCCAAATTTGTTAAGCTGAATGGACGAACATCAAATAGGAAAAAAAGCATTTAAAGTAAACACAAGAGGTGAAAGAGCACGTGTACGAGCACATTTAGAAGCCAGGATGACTGTACTACATGATTTGATTGATTGATTTGAAGCTATGACAATTATGATCAACACGACGATGGTCGTGATGATTACATGAAAGCCTGTTGTCAACGATAAACAAATTCTGACGTAGTGATAAAGACAAATGTATGCAAATTTCAACTGGAAATAATAATAAAAATCTGAACGATCATAATAATTAAATTTCAATAACATCCTAGAAAACACACAAACAATCCCTTTAGCAAAACAAAATTCACAAACAACACCATTTTACACGTCTATTACTGTCAGCAATGAATCGATCCAGCCAATCTATAAACAATGATAAGGCTGCTGTAAATAGCATTGTACGATCAACAACAACAAATCGCTCTGAATCTTCGGCGTCGGAAGAACAATTCTTTCGTGCGCTTCTATGGAAAAAATGAAGGCTCTTTCAGATGGCTGCGTTCATGTTCTTAAACATTGCAATTATTGAGCAATTCAGATGCATGTAATCAGAAATTTTTTCTGATTTTTTCTGTTTGCTCAATAATTGCAATATTGAAGAACGTGAACGCAGCAAATCATAATATTTTTTTTTTAGCGTTTATGCAACAATTAAAATGTTCTTGAGATGACGTGAAATCTTTATCGAACTAATTTGATGGTATCGACCAAATAACAATTGTCATAGTAGCTCTTCTGACCTGTCGAGTGAGTTCTAATTGCATGTATGAAACGAATGGGTGCCTCGTTGAGCAGCACATGGATTGTGAACATTTAGGCATGTTGCCAATTACACGACAGCGAAAAACAATGTTGAGAGATAAGAAGACGACACGATAGTCGAACAGTGATAGTGCTTAGGGCAACGAGTACATTTGTCATGACCACCGATGCAATTTCGAGTGAAATATTGCAACCGAGCAATTATGATGGAACCATAGGCCCAATTTTTCTGGTGGAATTAGCACAATAGGGAGCGGTACCTCCAAAATATTGCAACAACACCAGTCTAGATATCTTCAAGAATATGAAGTAGAACATTTTAATATCGGCCGATGTGCTGATGTGTTCATAATTTTGACACCAATCTCACGTGTCACTGGGACCGTGTGTACGACGAGGCGTCTGAGACGAAACCAGTTCTACACAGAGTGGTCAATTAAGAACAGCTGACATTGTGCACAAACACGTTTTTAATTGGACGGTTTAGAGCGACATATTAATTTGCCATTTTGGCAAGGTGTCGGCCGGAATCACGCCTTACATTGATGCATCTCATTCACAAGCTATTTTGCCGGCTAGCGGACTTAAATTGAGCGTACATAAAGTACACTGACCATTTGATAGTTGGCTAGCCGTAGCAACTCAAGAATGTAATAGAGGGGGCGGGGGTCACAATACCAGGCCAACTGAAACTTCTGCCATGCCACTGTCGAGACAATGTGAAATAACTGTCGAGGACTCCGCCATTGGAGGCTCCACAAGTCTAACCTCGAAAATGCACACACAATACTTCCCACTCGCTCTGGTTGTGTCGTTGACTTCCAAGCGATTGACTAGATTTCATCGAAGGAAAATTTCGCTATTTTCTGAAACACTGGGCACTGCTCTCATTGTTTTTAATCGATAGCTACCTCCTGAAGACTTAAATGTTGACACTGAGGTTAAGCAAACATCTTATGAAAAAATACGTATAGGTTGATAATATTCGTGATACTCACCATGTCTCCAAGTTGCTGAATTTTTTCGTAACCACCTTGCCCAAATCGATTCCCAATCGGTCGACAATACGTTGCGCCAAGTCCGGATGCGATGTACCCGAAAACACTTTAATATTCGGCATTCTGGATTGGATTTGACTCGAAAATGTACTTGCCTTCTCCAAATTGTGCCGGATTAAACTTTTAGCGCGTATTGGATTAGCAGATCGAACTGGCATCACACAATCTGCGGAGTGCAAGTTATACGTTTAATATATTGAGAGAAAAAAAAATATTTGTGCGCTGTGCTCTATAGGAATTTTGTCTCTCTGTGTCATGTATTGTGCTGTCCGTTCGCTCTTCTACCGAAGAATGTGTGCGTATTGTCTGTAGTGTTGTTGTTGCTTTTTGCGCCGGCTCCATAAGCCATGTGTATGTGTATGTACATACTCAGGGAGAATACGTGCGTTTTGCTGGTAGACAAAGCCAGGAGCGTATGTTTGCACAGTAATGCCAAAAATTGTTGGACGTCCGTTGAAATACACTCGCAGTCAAAGTAATTTGTAAAGTTTTGATTGGTTTAGGGGCTGTTCGGGGAACTAAAAGTCCTGACAAATAAGAAGGAAAGTAAAAAACCAACAGCAAAAAATGGCCTTTTTAATTTTGTTGAAAACTGTCAACCCTAATGAAAAACTTTGAGACAAAATGAAGGACTCCCTTAAAACAGTTTTCGCAGAGAAGAGAGAGATAAGGAAGGATAATCACAATCTTTCTCTCTTTTCTCTGAGTTTTCGAGAAACCCTCGCATAGAAATAGTATAGATTTCTTATGATCTTATTTTGCCATAGAAACTTCCCTAGGATAAACAAGTTTTCAAAATATGTATTTAAAAAAAAGTCATCTTTATACCCTAGACTTTATAAAGTACAGGGTATATTGTTTTTGGTACGACGAAAATATGAACACCTTAAACGAGCCTTCGTAGGTACGGCAATGTAGATATATGATATATGTGGATGGTCAGGGTCACCTCCTGATTCGATTTAGCCATGTCTGTCTGTCCGTCTGTCCATCTGTCTGTCCGTTCGCATGATAACTTTCGATAGAATAAACCTAGAGACTTGAAATTTTGGTTAAATGTTTGTAATAGGATCTAGTCAATGTCAGTGTTGAAAATGGGCAAGATCCGAACGCCCCTACAAATGAAACTTTAAATGAGTGATAACTTTTTACAAAATGAAGCTAGTGACTTGAAATTTTGGTCAAATGTTTGTAGTAGGATCTTGTTGGTTGATATTGACGAAAATTGAAATACGAAGAATCCGACCAAAGAAACGCCTACAAATGAAACTTCAAATAAGCGATAACTTTCAAACGATGCTAGCGACATGATTAGTTAGTTGATTTTGGGAATGAGCAAGCTCCTACTGAATGAACCCAAACCTCCCCTATGAACGTTAATTCAAATATACATATACAAAATCTGAATGGATGAACGATGAAACTCTCATTGGATCCAGACACACAGTTCAAACTGGCCATATAGGAAACTCACTTTTAATGCATATGATCATTGGGTGCGTTCTTAAAAATATCGCGATTCCTTTACGTATCCATTGCCCCTTCTCCGATTCGTGATTTCTCCGGTGAACGACACGATTCCCTTGCCGCCATGAATATATTTCACACAAACATACGCCAATTAATAAGGGATATTTACACCTTTAAGAACAATTTCCGAACGAAGTGACGGGGGAGGACAGACTTCCCAATCACTATACGCACTTTGACGCCAACAAAGAGTTGTTTATGACATAACTTGTCAAGAGCGAACAGTCAAAACCCATAGGAATTTTCAAAGGGGAAATTTGGTCGGAAAAAAATCGTGATACTTTTCCATTCTCAAAGATTCTGGTATCGGTGTCTGCAATCATGGCGTTTCCGCAAAGTATCTATGAAACAGTGTCGACACGGTGCCGACACGGTCCACAACAGAAACGCAACCATTACCAAACAGTGTCGACACGGTCCAAAACGGAAACGCACCCGTTCTGGACCGTGTCGACACTGTTTCATAGATGCTTTGCGAGAACGCTTACGTTCCAGATACCGATACCTGAATCTTTGAGAAGGGAGAAAGTATCACGAATTTTCTCCAATCAACTTTCCCATTTAATGATTCCTAGGGGTTTTGACAGTTCGCTCTTAACGAGATGTGTCACTCCATACGCAAAAAAAACTCTTTGTTAGCGTCAAAGTGCGTATAGTGATCGGAAAGTCTGTCCTCGCTCGTCACTTTGTTTGGAAATTGTGTTTAAAAGTGCAAATATCCCTTATTAATTAGCGTATATTTGTGTGAACTATATGCATGGCGGCATGGGAACCATGTTAAGCAGACAAATCACGAATCGGAGAAGAGGAAATGGATAAGTATTGGAATCACGATATTCTCCGGAACGCACCCAATCGGTACTTTTCGAATCACTGTACACTGTACTGTCTGTACAAGTCTAGGGTCGCTTCGGCCTGCCGATTTTTTTTTTGTGGTTTTCAGTGATTTTACCAAACGCTCATTTCATATTTTTGAGGACTTTTGGTATAGTGTTCTGGGAACATCATCATTCATCACTTACAAATTTGTTTGAGAATTACTTCGAGTAGAAACTCAATTTTGACTAGACTATTGGGAAATTCTAAAATATAATGGATAGAGTACAATAGCGTTCAATAATTATCTTAAAGTTCGCCACACACGAATCGGGCACAGCCACGACCGAACCTGCAACTCACCAATTTCCAGTCCGGTGGCGGTTTAGTCGTGTTTGGTCGCGCGCGATTGTCACGAACGGTTCGGTCATGGTTGTGATCGATCGTGTGTGGCGAGCTTTACATACAGATATATTTTTTTAGGAAACACTGTAGATATTTAGAATAACGTATTTTCTAATCGCTACCGGTATGTAAGGGACCTATTGTCAATGACATTCCAGTCAAATACCACACTCTCGGCAGGTAGATTTTCTTTAATACGATTTACCTGCGGAAGGGTATAAAGCAACAAGTTTATTGTAGAATGACCTTCAGTACATGTAATAACATATGAATGTATGCTACGAATGTGAAAAGGTATGGGAAGTAAGACCTCCTAATGGGACAATGTGTCATTGAACATTTGTGCATTGTATTTCATGTTCGCAAGAAATTATACAAATTCAATGAATAGTAAAATACATATATAGAAGGGTGAAAAACAAAACACAAAACACGATATCTATTTTTGAACTGAATAAATAAGTAGCTTCAGGCGGCTTAGGCCCGACGTCGGGCTGTCGCGCCACGATGATGATGAAATAAGTAGCTTACAATGGTCGCGTTTTGGCGAGCACAATGATTCGGTAGATCTGGACTCATTAGCCGTTTTCGTTTCACCCGGTCTCAGATCCATATTCATACAAAACAACAGATCCAGTTCTCGTATGGGATCTCATCGGATCTAAGTTGAAAGTGAATTGGTTGAACGTCAACTTGTTTCGCCCGTATCTAAATGTATACTTGAGTCCCTCACGCGGCGAAGTATTTGTATGGTGGTTTAAGTTCGCTCGTCGCAGATCCGTGGCGTTCGATTCAGTCTGAATATGAGACCAATTGAATCGAAAACGGCTATTGTGTCCCTGATTCGGATATCGATTCGTGAAAAATTTGAAGTGGAGGAAAAGCATCTCGGGGAAAAATCAGAAAAATCAAAATCATGATTCCCAGTCAGGTGCTCGCGCCTAATAAAAGGATAGAGTTGACTTTGCAGAAATCACTTTACCGGCAAAATCAATCGCAGCAACACTGACATGTCAAATTAAGCTTTCTACAGACGATCGAACCGAACCGATCGTGACCACTATCGAACCAAGTCAACTTCATAGAACGGTTGTGGTAAAATTCTTTTTCCGTACCTATCGTATCCTATCCGACTAGGAATATCGTACCATGCGTAAAATCAATTTTACGCATGGTACGATATTCCTAATCGGATACTGGAAAGAGATATGAAGTGTAGAAAACAATTAAAACAACAAAAAGCAGTATCTGATCGATGTAACTACCGGCTTTAGGATATAATGGCTGCGTTTTTGGGAAACATGATAGAATCAGACAGATTAACATTGAGTGACGTACATATAAAGAATTGTATATCCGTGGAAAAGGAAGAAAGAGTGTCCCTATATCTGCAACATATTTAGAGGGGAAATAGACCGCAAAATTTCTTGTTTCGTTTCTCTGTTCTTTTTCGCTTTAATGCAATTACTAATAGACAGAGATAACGAAAATTGGTTGATTGTCATTCTGCTCTGAGGATTCGTATGTAGAAACTTCGGCATGAGTCGTACACGTCGATTGTGTGAAAGTGTGATTTGAATGCGTCTCTCTTTCACTTACGGATTTACATAGGATTTTCATCTCTGTTGCTCACCGTTATTTACTAAATCAGTGATCAACTATCAGGCTCGGTAAATATTAACTTGGCTCACAGACGTGATACACTGTCGGTTTACTGCGACAATCCCACCTTTGTCACTAGGTCTAGACAAGAAGTCTTGGACCTTACTTTATGCAGTTTCTCTCTATCTGATAGACGAGTCCCGCAACGCACGAACTGGCTCGTTGTTCAACAAGACCAAGTGAACTGGAGAGTGGGGTCTATACTGTTCCACTCTTACAGAATACAGTACGAAGGTTAGGGATGCCAAACGTCGCAGCTGGATGACTTTCTGCGAATGTCAACACCAGCAACGCTGCTAGACTACACCGGGTCCGGGCAAAGAAAAGCCCTAACTTAGTTAGCACACTAAAAAAACCGGAGACTCCGGGAGCTTCCTTTGGATACTCACTTCCCTGGGTATAGAATTATTGTAGGTGGTTTCTGGCACTGTAACTACAGCAATACAATACAAAATACAGCAATTTAGTTGTGCATGGAAAATTGTATGATTTATGAAAGTACACAAAAGTGTTTTTTTTTTTCATTTCTTCGCACGAATTTCTATAATCAAATAATAATCATCATCATCGTGGCGCGACAGCCCGACGTCGGGCCTTGACCGCCTGGATCGTTCTCCTCCAATTATTATATCTCGGTCACATGACCGCGTCCTCCAATCTTGGAAGCCCAGTAATTGCGCGGCGTCCACATAAACTGAGCTCTCCCAACGAGATCTCGGTCGTCCTCGCAGTTTCGCTCTGTCGACTCGTCGTGCGTTCATCACACTCTTTGGCATGAGATCATCGTCCATTCGTTGTACATGCCCTGCCCATTGAAGTCGTTGTAGTTTGACGATTCTCGAAACTTCCAGCTAATCGTACAGTTCATAACTCATGGTTGTACCGGATGCGCCATCCATCTCGATCGCAAACGGCGCCGAAAATTCGCCACAGAACCTCAAATATCAAATCAAATAACCAATTAATCGATTATTTTCGAACAGGCCTGGCCTCGACTCCTTCAGTGGCATGGGCGCGTCAACATCTCTTGCATTGCAATTCTTCTGATTCTATGAAAGTGACAGCGACAACCAAAAATTGGTTTGACTCGAAGGTGTAAGACGACCTTCAAAACCGTTTGATGGTGATGCTAATGACGTCGTCATGTAGTGACGTGTATACATTATATCATTCTTAGATTTTGAAAGTATAATTGAACTTCCAGACCTTTAATATGTCTATTCACCTAGGACTCAAGTTTGGGGACCATGCAGACCACTTCATGCCAGTAAAGTTACTGCTAATGAAAAAATAAAGGTATACTATACTATTTAAACAGTGGCGCAACCAGAAATATGGCCTGGGGGGGGGGGGGGGGGGGGGCTAAGACATATTAACGGAGTATTGTATGGCTGTGTCATTCAAAAATTTGTATACATTTCTTATAAATGCTCAACAACTGTAATGAATCGCATGACTTTCAATAGTCACATATTCGAGTCGTCGACCCCTTCCGTCTCTGGCAGCACCTGAAGAGTATGGTCGCCTTTAGAAGGAAACCACTGAGCTATCCGGGTGCCAGTTTTTCCCTTAACGATTTTTGTATCTACTACTCCATTTTTATACCCTAGACTTTTAGTATAGTATATTGTTTTTGTCACGACGAAAATACGTAACACCTTAAAGGAGGCTCCGGAGGTATAGCATATATACAAATGATCTTTCGCCCCCTTAGCTCTCCCCGTGATTGCGCCACTGATTTAAATGTTTACGAGTATAGTTGTCTCACAAACGAGACACAAAACTATGTCAATGGTTAAAAATCAAGCCCGCCTCAAACCTCGCCCGATCGATCGGCCGATGGATCGCGACAAAATATCAGCTGATCAAAATTATATAGAACTCTCAAAAAAATGGCCAACGATAGGCGCATACACAGGCCGATCCACCGGCCTATATCGAGCGACGGATCTGCCGATGGATCGCTGCGTCTATGGTGAGTCTTGTAAATGGGATGTTGCTCAGTCATCTTGCGTCTAGCTTGTGGCATTGGCACTATAGTGTCGATAATTTAGTTATCCAATGGACGAGTACTAATTATATGGAGCTCGAGAATCTAAAATTATACTAAAAACCATATATTCGTGCCTAATTTTACGTCTTACATTTTTACCAATAGATTGATTTAAATATACTCTTACTTATTTCACTTACTTTATTTTCAATCTTATCACTGTACGTACGTATAAATACACTGAAAATGAATCAACCTACGTGACTTCCACACAAGAGAAGAACCAGTACGCAAGTACAAACCCTACTGAGGAATGTAAGCCCAGCAGACAGACAAAATACCAAGAAGACTAAACAAAAAATAAAAAGAGTCTAATGATACGTTCCTGAATGTGTCAAATTCCTCATTTTTTTTACAAACTATGCTAAACTTCGGATACGAACTCAGCAAAAAGGTGGAAGACAAAACTTTACATCAGCATGCTTTTACATACATACGCTATGGGCATTGGAGCATTATCAGTCAATGTATAAACATTATGTGCATTAGTATGTAATCCATGCAGCTATTTTGCTCGCGACTCTCTTACACAAACTATGTCAAAAAAGCAACACGTGCACTAAGCCGGGAAAAAGATTGATCGAGCAGCTTCTTATCAGGCACGTGGTTTTTGGAATTACCTAAATACTCGTTGATGTCCTTCTATCGAAGGATCTTTATAAACTAATTATTTGATTTCCAATGGAAAAAAAAACACAGCTCTCCAAACAAAACCAAAATAATAAAATATTCGTTTCATGTTTTTAAGTTAAAATACAGCGAAATTTGCGCGGCGTCATTATTCGCTGTAGATCAAGCAGCGTTTATTGTTGTTTTCGACGTAGTTGTATTGTCGTTGTTGTGGTAGCGATGCTTCGAATACTGCAGTTCTTCTTGCATCGAGAGGTTTCGCAGCTCTTGGCCGTCGAAAAATGGGTCGTTCCGGTACGAAGAACCGGCTGCCGTAGGAACGCACGTTGTTCCATCGGGACTAACCGTTTCCCAGACCCTCGTAGATAGCAAGTGAGACTATTTATGAGTTTTCTTAAAAATATGGACCAATAGAAATCTCAAATTGCTCAACGAACCGTGATTTCTTATTAGAGAAGGTGAATGCGAATTTTCCCTTTGCGAATTTTTCCGCACCGTGAATAATTTAGAAATCGTCGCGAATTTCCGCCGCGGATTTTTTCGCGCCGGTGTGAGGATCACATTACATGTATATCGGGAGCGACCTACTCCCTGCTACAGTACAACTGCTATTATTGTATGATTTCAAATATTTCTTAATATATAGTTTGAAGCTATTTGCAAGGATATAATTAAAAAAAAAAAACACTTTTTTGCACGACTTCCTTTAATTCTCAAAGCACGGGAACATGCATACCAGTCTCTCTTCTCAGCACGCAATCGATGTAGCGCATGCGACCTAAGCCAAGCGCCAACAATTCACTCAACACTATTATTAATATTATTATTGCCCCCTCATTTTGTTGTTGTAAATTAAGAAGTGTTCATTTCCGAAACAGACTTACGCGATCTGCCTTGGATCCGTTCTGGAATTCAGTCAAAACAAAATCTTACAACACAGCCAACACTAACGACACTCTCAAGAACTGCATTCAAATTCACGTGGAGCAAACTGTACACATGTTTACACATCACCGACTTTCTCTAGACTGTATTCGCAGACATCCACCACCAAGTCGAAAGATAAAAAGTTATCAACTTTTTTATGTAGACGCAAAAAAAGAAGAGATTCAGTCATTCCTACCTGCAGCAACATGAGAACCGGTAATTTTGAAGGTGTTGTTCTCTTGTAACCTTGAAATTGGAAACAATTTCCTTTGGTTCAAAGTCAATGAAGAATTTTGTGACATCGATATCGGCTAACTATAGGTACACAATCGCTTGCCATAGGCTTCAAGTACAACACGTATCTGAGGATGTTAGATTGCGCACAAAGAACGCAAGAATGCCTTGTGGTTCTCACAACATTTGAATTCTAAAAATGTGCAAATGTATCAAAAGTATAGAGTAGAGGCATGTAACCATAGCCAAATGAATTGCATGTTGCAGCGTGTTTTTCAGGAAATTTTTTTTTTTTCAGATTTTTGATTCATTTCTCTTATAGTCATAACCATGGTCTGATTGGGTTATACCACGCTCAATGGTACGTTTTTTCTTCAGTACTTCGGCTTCTGGTGAGAAACGACAACGTTGGGATCGGGAATGATTTATGTACTGTAGCAAACGATACGCACATAATATGTAACCCAATAAGTTTCAATGGACAACCTTTGGACCATCGGGGAGCGTTCTGCAATTTTCAAATGAACCTGTATGCTAAACAGGTTGTAACTACTTGGGTAAGAGGTGCTTGGGAACTTCTTCGTCTGAAATAGTCAATCAAGATACCTTGGCAACAAAATGAAATTCGTCATTGGATCATAATAGGCATCAAACAAAAAAATTAAAAAAAAAGAAAGCATTGCCAAATAATGTCTTGTGGAGGCTCTTGAACTTTGAATGTTGAACAGACACTAGAATGGAATTCAGATCGTTCGTAGTGTGGAACAACTTTGTATCAATGGGATTCAAGCACTCTGAAAAGATACAACATTTTCAAAATGACGATAAATATTGAAAAAATAACCAATGAAAAAACACAATATGATACCTGCTTGATGAGCGAATGTGTGCGAATTCTATAAGTATAGAGGTCGCCACACATGATCGCACAGAAACACGACTGAACTTCCATCGAACCAAAAAATATAATAGAACGGTGAAAATGAGATTTCTTTTTATACCTTAGACTTATAGGGTATACTATTTTTGTCACGACGAAAATATGTAATGCCTTAAAGGAGGCGGCTCCGGAGATATAGCAATGTCTGTCTGTCTGTCCGTCTGTGTCTGTCTGTCTGTCTGTCCGTTCGCACGATAACTTTCGATAGAATGAAGCTAGAGCCTTGACATTTTAATCAAATGTTGGCAGTATGATCTAGTTGGTTGGTATTGAAAATGGACATGATCAGGCCAAGAGAACGCCTACCTCCCCTACATATGTAAAATAATTAAATGTATCTAGAATTTTCGTTTAAATAACCCTGAAAAGGTCTAGCTACCATTGCTTGTGAGGGTAATTTTATACTCTCCTGGAAAAATAAAATCCATCAATTGAAAACTAACGGTAATTTTCTTACAAAGAGCCCCGTACTACCCTACTTTTCACGTTTTTTGTCTATAACTCTTGAACCAATTGACGTAGACACCTGATTTTTGGCATGTAACCCTGAGGTGAGAAGCTGCTTGATTTTAGTAAGTTGAGCATAATCAGATCAAAGGAACACCTACCTCCCCTACAAATTTCAAAAAATTAAATTTTTTATTAATTACGATAACTTTCGATAGAATGACACTAGCGAGTTGAAAATTTGGTAGAATGTTGTTAGTAAGATCTTGTTGGTTGATATTGAAAATGGGCAATATCCGACCCAAGGAACCCCTGCCTCCGCTACAAATGAAACTTCAAATAAGCGATAACTTTCGATAGAATGAAGCTAAAGACTTGGAATTTTGGTTAAATGCTTGTACTGGGATCTAGTTGATCGTTGTTAAACATGCGCAAGATTCGACAAAAAAAAACATCTACCTCCCCTACAAATTAAACTTCAAATAAGCAATAACTTTTGATAGAATGAAGCTAACGACTTGAAAAATGTGACAAATATTTGTGGAATGGATTAGTTAATTGATTTTCAGAACGGTCAAGATCTTCCTGAATTAGTGCCCACCTCCCCTATAAACTGGCCATATAGGAAACTCACTTTTAATGCATATGGTCGTTGCCAATTGGTACTTTTGGTATCACCACTAGCTCTGTACAAGTCTAGGGTATATACGCTTCGGACCCCCCGGTCTGGTTTCTATTGAGTTTGACGTGGTTCGATGCATGCCCGCGATCAAAATGGTTGTCGTGTATGTCGAGCTTAAAGGTCGACATACACGGGGCCAAATTTGGGGAATACGGTGGATGGGACAGCAGTTCGTAGCCCAATTCGACCAATTTGGCCGTGGCGACGGCGGAGGTGTGAAGAGCACTTTTTTCTTCGCCAAATGGGGCCGTTTTTTCTGGAATTCGGCGTCGAATCGGCCCAATAATTCGACATAGTAGAGCCCTGTGACCGTTCTGCGCTTCTCCAGGTAATCGATGCAGATCACACATTGTGAATCCCAGACGGTGGCCATCACCTTTCCGGCCGATAGGACAGTCTTCGCCTTCTTCGGAGCACGTTCGCTGGGTGAAGTCCACTGTTTCGACTGTTCCTTGGTCTCTGGTGTGTAGTGTACCAGTGGATCCATGTTTCGTCGACGGTCACGAAACGACGCAGAAACTCCTTCGGATTGCGCTTAAACAGCGTCAAACACTGCTCTGAAGTGGTCTCACGGTTGCGCTTGTTGTCCGGAGTGAGCAAACGCGGCACCCATCGCGCCGACAGCTTTCTCATGCCCAAAATTTCATGCAGGATATGACCCATGCGGTCTTTTGAGATGCCTACTGTCACAGCTATCTCGCGCACCTTCAATCGGCGGTCTGCCAATACGATGTCGTGACGATGACCGCATTGCTAATTAAATGCAAGACACATCGATGGAGCAAGGCTGCGAGGAAGACCGAGAGCCTGTTGGAAACGGCTCAGTAGATAAGGACGCCGAACAACCTCTGGGCATCCGAAACTGGAAGGCGCGGTCATTTGACCGGGATAATTGGAGAACGATGATCCGACATCGGGCTGTTGCGCCACTATGATGATGAATACTACCTAAAGTGGAAATCCTCTTAAAGCCGAAATATACTCCAGGAAATCCCAGACAGAATTTCCGCTTTAGGCAATACCAAAATTTGGGGCAATCTTTTATCTTCTATAAAATAAGGATTTGGGGGGTCCGAATCAAAATATGGGGTACGAAGTGTTGTAGAGCACTTGATTTCTAAGACCATTTTTACCGGAAGGTGACATGGTCAGTTACATATGTACGTACATCACCCTCGTGCCGCCTTTGCTTATTTTTTTTATCAAATCAATGTACTAATCCACAATAACAGCTGAGTAGACTGGAGGCTGGTGAGAAAAGCAACTGTTTGGTAAATCGACGGTTTGTTGCAACCAAATATGAATCAGTTCGAGAGTCTCAAGCATTATAAGCCCGTCGACTCCTAGGGCAGTCAATTGTTCACGTTACAACGATCCGACCAACCGTTTCAGACTTTGGTCGTATGCGACGAATTCGTTGGGTTGGGCATAGTAAGTCCGTTGAAAAAGTGATCGAGGGTTACTAAACACCTCCCAAGTGGATCGACAGGTGGTTGGGCATTTGCAATGTGAATGACTTGTTATAATTAATAATGCACTAATTATTAATTTTAATAAAAATGTAAAAACGCATAAATATAAAACCCAGAAGGAAAGAAAAAAAAACTAAAATCAGCGGACAGACAAAATACGAAAACATCACTTACAGAGTTTCCAATAAGTGTGTACCAACGAAAAACACTTCATAAAGTTTTAAAGTTTCTAAGTACCCATTTCGAAAACAAAAGAACGATCCCACTCGTTGCAAAGAACAATCGGAGATTCCCATTTTCCCGTCGCTCAAACTGCGTTATAGATTACCAAAAACGTACTAAATCAAAACCATCTACATCTATTCTTTAGAAGGCTTTGTACTAAACGCTTCATCAATTCACAATCACTTCACTGCCATATCATGCCCATCCGCACAACATCCAACTTCTCGGGTTCACTGTCATTTCATCCATGTTTGTTTGCATGTGTGTAAGTTTACATGTGAAAACGCATTTTTCTGCTACCGAGGTCTTTTTTTGTGTAGATGGAAAGTTCAATGAAACTGCCCTTAAAACAGCGAAACTAATTCGCGGGATCCCCTAGCAGTTGATCATAAAGCCTACAAACATTGCAAACAAAATCAAACTCGGCGCGAGTTTCGGTTGCTGATAATACAAAAAAAACGACGTCGTCGTGTTGGTCGTCGCCGTTGTCGAAAGTTTGACATCTTTCAAGCAGCTGTCAAATTTGGAAAATGTTAAATTTGTGAACGGGACGTGTTCTTTTTTCCCGAAGCTCTGGCAACAAAACGTTTTCACATTTGAAAATTCTCGTACGGATCAAGAGTCCAAACGTCTGTTGGACGGCGACGACAAGGATATTGCGCGTTGTAATTGTCCATTTTTAAGTTGTCTCGATCGCTTGGCGTTAAAAGAAAGCCAAATCAGTGGGTGAACGAGTTTTGTGTCGTGTGCGGAGGAGATCTTTTCAGAAATTGCAACCGAAGCCCGAAGCTAAAACAAAGGCGTCGAGGACATGGCGAATATGGCAGTGTCTCGCATCAAGCGAGAGTTCAAGGAAGTCATCAAAAGCGAGGAGGTAATTAGATTTGCATTTGAAACTGGTTTCGGGACGACATTTCCTGATAGCCGTCGACTCGGGGTCGCCACTCTCGGTGGACTGACGGTTCTTTGATAAGACGGTGCGAGTGTACAGTGCGTGCATGGTCAATGGCCGTGCGAACACGATGACTCGCGAGCCCGCCAAGAAGTTGCATAACATTGACCGTCACACGGCCGCTCTTCGTTTGCACGGCTAAACACAATGCAAAACGGCCGAGAAGCCATGCAACAGTGAACTCCACCGGGTGGTAACAATTCCTTCTTATCATAGTCGGTCGGTACTCCTCTACGTAATGAATCGAATGGCCGTCATCAGTGGGCAGTTCTTCAAACGTTTCCACGTTAATCGCTTTCAAATCAATTCCGATGAATTTGCAATTATCATGCTATCGTGCACCGTGGACTGACCCCGCGGCCACGATCGCCGACTGACGCCGAAAGCTGAGTAAATATTTTTGTTTACATCGCTCGGTTGGGTAGCCCAGAGTGGGGGAGGGGAAATGCAGCGCATTATGCACATGCACACGTTTGCCATAACTTTGTGGCCGCATTGTATCTAAAGTGGCAATTTTTAGTTTCGCAGTCATTAGTGGCGCATTTGATCGGTTAAATTTTTTTCCTTTGCAGATCGTACAGTGTTCCATTAAAATAGAGTTGATAAACGATAGCTGGACTGAATTACGCGGTGAAATCGCCGGACCACCTGACACACCATACGAAGGAGGCAAATTCCTGCTTGAGATCAAAGTGCCAGAAACTTATCCGTTCAATCCACCAAAGGTAAGGTTGTCCTTAAAATATACAAATTTAAAAAAGAAAGTTTGTTGGGACGATACTAGTTCAACGTACTAAATCCCAGTCCCAGGTTTGGTACCACTAGCTCCATTCGAATCTATTTGGCTCGTATCCACTTAGCCGCGACGTTGGCGACAAACGCTACAATTGCTCACCATTCATTTCGGAGCATCTACATGACGAATCGCCCTCGGTGGCCGTGGTCGTTCGGTCATCGCTTTACGAAACTAATCTAGAGCTCGGAGTTAAAATCTCGGCGCGATCAAAAACTGCCTGTGGGTATAATAAAAACTACTCTACTAAGTGGGGATAAAACGCCGCCTTGCGGAGTGCCCCGAATTACTCGTCTATGTTCCGATGATGAGCCCAGGCTAGTGTGAACAACCCTCGATGTCAATAAAAGGTTGACAAGTTCGCAGAGTGACTTGCTCACATGCAACCCAGAAAGCGCGTTGATGATAGCTACGGGTTTGACGTAGTTACATGCGACCTCAATGTCCAGGAACACGACCATGGTATATTCCTTGTAGTTAAGAGATTTCTCGATGTAGCCTACTAAAGAGTGCAAAGCTGAATCCACCGATCTGCCTTTGCAGTAGGCATTTTGGGATGTAGATAAGAGCCGCGATGGAATACTACTCCGTAGATAAAAATCAATCAGCCTCCCAAACATCTTCAGCAAATTAGATGACAGGCTGATAGGTCTAAAGTCATTGGGGCGTGCGTGCGAGCTTTTACCCGTTTTCGGGATAAAAGTCACGTTCACTTTAGTCCATAAACGTGGGATATAGACCAGCTCCAAACATGCCCTGAAAATAGCTTCGATCCACGGAGATGTAATATCAGATGTGTGTTGCAAATCGGCCGGAATAATGCCATCACGTCCAGGCGACTTGAACGCATCAAAGCTTCGAATAGCCCATAAAATTTTTTCACTGGAAATAATAGAGGCACAATCACAAGGAGTAGTCACTTCTGAAGTAGTGCCAGTGAATGGAAAATTAGCTGAGCTATCTGGGATGTGGGTATCCAATAAAAGACGAATAGTCTCCGAACTAGTGGTGGTCCATGAACCATCATGCTTCAATAAATAGCTAGGGGCAGCAGGATTAGAAGCGAGGATCTTACGCAGTCTGGAGGCTTCTCCCACCTTATCGATCTGTTCACAAAAAAGTCTCCAAGAGCTACGCTTAGCCTTTCGCAGTTCTTTCTTAAACGCGCTAAGTTCCTTCTAATATATTGTAGAACCCAATCCGACTCCAGCCTAGTAGATTTCGCCTTATTGAAGGATCTTCTGCATAGATTTTTTTTTTTTTTTTTATGTTTATACCAAAGCTTAGGAGGTAACCCTTTGATGCGAGAGCACAGCGTTGGCGGTAAGGGATTAAGGTAGTGGGGGGATGGGTTGAGTTTGAATAAGGTGACGGTGTACATTCCGTTTAAATTTTTGTAGGTCATAGTTGCGGGGGAAAACAAAAGATGGTAGATCGTTCCACATTCGTGTTGTCCTAGATACAAACGAGTCATGGAATTTGGCGGTGCGACTATTGCTGAGTTCTAGAAGATGAGGATGGGCACGACTGGCTAGTCGGGTGTTACGTAAAGGAAAAGTACGCTCAGGAATGAGGTTGGCTATTTCATCAGAGCAACGGCGGTTGTAGTAGCGATAGAAGAGTGAGAGACAGCCGACACTTCGCCGGTGTTCAAGCGGTTCGATTTTAGATGTTATGGGTTCCTCGCCAATAAGCTTGAAGGCTTTCCGTTGAACTTTGTCTAACGCGGATAATGCGGTTCCACCTGCGCCTGCCCATATGTGGGAATCAAATTCAAGTCTCGGTCTTATATGAGCCTTGTAAATTTGAGCCAGATCAGATGGTGGAAAGTATCTTTTACAGCGATTCAGAAAGCCCAGACACTTCATTGCGTTTTTTGCAACGCAAAAAATGTGGTCGGACCAATTTAGTTTACTGGAGATGTTAATACCTAGTATGTTCAGTATGGGCGAATCAGGAATGCTGACCCCATCGAAAAGAATGGGTTGGGCGGTAGGTGGAGCACATCGCTTATTGGAAAGTAGACAACATTGAGCTTTTGAGGCGTTAAACTCTACTCGATTCGCTTTCCCCCATGCAATAATTTTTGAAATGTCTTCATTTAGTGAGTCAAACTTGCGATCTCTGTTGATAGATGTTGAATTTCGGCGAGAGTCAGCTACAGAGTTGAAAGAGTAAGTGTAGTCAAGGGTGCTATCGTCTGCAAAGCTATGGATTGAGTTGGAAGTCACGCTGAGAAGATCGTTGATGAAGAGAAGGAAGAGTGTTGGTGAAAGGACAGTACCTTGGGGGACCCCTGCGTTGGTGGTATGGCAATTTGATTTAACTCCATCAAGGACGACCTGAAGCGAACGGTCGTGAAGGAAACTTTCGATTCATTTAACTAATTTTGGGTCCAAACCAAAAGCCTGGAGCTTAGCTAGAAGAGCCGGATGCCAGACTCTATCAAAAGCTTTCGAAATGTCGAGGGCAATGATTTTAGCTTCGCCAAATTGGTGGATACAGCGATTCCATCTTTCGGTGAGGTATGTCATTAGGTCGCCGGTGGAGAGCGAAGACCGGAAACCATATTGCCGATCATTGATGAGATGATGTGAGTCAAGGTAGCATTAGTTGGTTGTTAACCAGGGTTTCGAAGACTTTTGATAGGGTCGAAGTTAGTGCTATTGGTCGGTAGTTAGATGGATCACATGCTTCTCCTTTCTTGGGGATTGGTTGGACATGAGCTAGTTTCCACGATGATGGGAACACTCCTGTTGCGTAGGACAGGTAAAAGAGTTTTCGGAGAGGTTTGGCTAGCGAGGAAGCGCAGTGTCTGAGAACTAAGGGGGAGATGCCATCAGGTCCAGCCGATTTTGATACATCGAGTTTTGAGAGTACTTTAAATACTTCCCTAGTGCGGAAATGCAAAGGTCTCTGGTGTGAATCACATAAGGGTATGGCTGGTGGACTCTGAGTAGTGGGTAGTAGGCAAGAGTTTGCAACAAAAGTTTCGGCCAACAGGTTGGCCTTGTCTTGCGGTTCACTGTATATTTTGCCATCATATACCAGTGGTGGAATAGAAGAGGAGGTGAAGTTATTCTTCACAGATTTGACGAGTGACCAGAAACCTTTGCTACCTTTCCGTTGAACGAACACTTTCTGCCTAATTTTGCTGTCAAACTGGAATTTAGCCTTATTTATGACTGATTTGCAGATGTTACGCGTAGAATTGTAAACTTCTCTCAGTTCGACAGAGGGGCATTGTTTGTATGCACGGTATGCCGCTTCTTTTCTCTTTATAGCCTCTTTGCAATCTCTGTTAAACCAAGAGTTGGTGGTTGGTTTGGTATTCTTAGAACTGTGTGGGATAAAGCAGTGCATTCCATACCAAATGATGTTACTAATTGACTCGCTTATATAATCGACGTTCTGCGTAGAGAAGCAGTCAGACCAGTTCAGTTCACTGATGAATTGATTAAATGCGACCCAGTCCGCCTTATCATAATGCCACAATAGTCTCTTGTTGGAAGATAGATTATTGACATTTAGTGACCTAGTTGTGAATTTGATCGATATCAATTTATGATCGGAGTTTCCCAAAGGAGATGAAACAGATACTGAATATTTGTCGGGGTGTGAGGTTATAAACAGGTCCAATAAGTTGGCGTTTTGACCTTCTATATCAGGTATTCTGGTTGGGGAATCTACTAATAGATGTCTAAGTTCTGAGATACGCGCATTCCACCATGCGGGTTTCTTTTTGCCCTTAATTTTACTGATTGGGCATGATTTGGAAGCAGCTTTATTAAGTGCACTCGTCAGAGTTTGTACCATGTCATCCAGCTCTGACTTGTTTGACGGCTGGTGAGGTAGAATGGGTAGTACCTCCAGTAGAACCTCCCTATATCTGACCCAGTTTGTCCTTTTCCGATTGAGAACGATAGGCTTGGGCTCGGTAAGCTCATCAATGCTGAATTGGAGATGATCAAAGAACGAGTGATCCGTTGACACTCTCCAATCTTTCACCAAGTGATGAATAGACTCCGAGACAAGCGATATGTCTAGGACTTCCTGTCTATTTTTGGTGACGAACGTAGGTTCACAACAGAAGGTTACACAACAGAAGGTTTGTACCAATGATAAAATCGAAGAGTAGCTCTCCCCGATCATTAGTATTAGAACTACCCCAGATGGCATGATGGGCATTTGAGTCGCAGCCCAAAACAAGATCAATTTTCGACGTATTAGCATTGGCTATCGCTTCTCTTAGATTTTCCTGAGGGAAGGACCAATGTGGTCATAAGGCATATATGCCGATATAATCCAATAGCGCTTGGTCCTAAGTTCCAAACTAACTGCCACAGAGTCCCTGTCACTGAACTCTGGAATAAGAAATGCTTTTAGAGCTTTTCTCACAAGAATGCAGGACCGGGGTCTGCCCTGGTCGACAACACAAAAAATGGTATAATTTGGAGACTCGAGGCCACACACAGAAACGCGAGCGACCCAGGGCTCCTGTACTAATGCAATATCTTCGCCAGTTCTCGTCAGGCGAAGAAGAAGAGCAGCCGAGGCTGCCTTAGATGGTATAGATTAATCTGAACAAAACTTACCATATATTTTATTATTGTTGCGTCGTTACATCTATCGCCGTGGTGTCAGTCTCCTCCTCCAAGTCAGATTCAAAGGAGTCATATAAGGCGGACGGCACAATGCTCCCATCGAACGACGCAAGGTCAGATGCTAGCGAGGTGTCGTCACCATCCTTATTCCGGCCTTCAGATGCTGGGGAAGGTTGGTCAATAGACACTTCCATAAAAGAAGCCACATCAGTTGAGAGTGGCGGCTCGGAGATCGACTTAGCGCCCCTCTTCGCATCACTCTTGTACACCTTGAGAGTGACCGGAGTGAAGCCGTAGTCAATCACACCGTTTGTTGTTTCGAGGAGAGCCAGAGTAGCGGTGTTGATGACAAGAATAGCGCAACACATGTCGTCCACGGGCTCTTCAACCTTCACCACCCTCCAATCGTGAGTAGGGATATCCTCATTACACATCTGGATAAAGCGGAAGTTTAGAAGGCAACCAGACCCGAGCTCTTGGTCGGGAGGGTATCCTGTCCTTAGCAATTACCTCAAGCATTGCCCCTCGCCACAATTCCCCGATGGTGCGTATGGCTGTTTTAAATAAGTCGGCCGAACGCTGGTTAGCAAACTGCATGTGTTTGATTCGCCCTTGATACCAGCCGGCATCCTTACACTTGGGGGCGGGTCCTGGAAATTCTTCCATTATTCGAGGGAAGTTAGAGGCCAGTTCGCCTGCCACCTTCTTCCATTTTGCGATTGAGATGCCCCCATCCGGATCGTTATGGTCAATGACCGCCAGATCAATCCACTCCTTTACTACATCCGCATATGAAGGACGTGAGCCAGTGTCATCGACAGTCTTTTGTTTTTTTAAATCTTTAGGAGACTCGCCATCCGACCGATTTCGTTTGGAGGTGGTTGGCTCAAATTGATCTCCAGATAACACGCAGATAGTCCATTCTAGAGACGCCTTTTGCTGTGCTGTCCTCCGCTCCTCAGGAATTTTCTCCAAGGAGTCACGGGTCCGAACAGCACTTCGGCGCAGCCTGAAACGGGCCTTAGAAGGAGGGAGACTCCTGTTTTTGCAATCCCCCCCTACCAGTATTGCCCGCACACTCCAGATTGGCCTTTTTTACACCACTAGGGCCAGGCGTAGCCAAAGTCGAGGCAGCGTGTAGTTTTCCCAGAGAGGATCCTCGCAGTGAGGCATCTCTTACGATTCCACTCGGTCCAGGCTTTGCCAGATTTAGAGAGGCACATGAAGTGCCGAGGTTGGATCCTTGTACCAAGGCATCCCGACGCCGTGTAACTAGGGGGACAGCATGATCGCGACTGGCCTTCATCGCTCCACTCGGACCAGGCCCTACCAGAGTCGAAGCATCCTGTGCCCTCCGCGGAGAGGATCCTCGTAGCGAGGCATCCTTCGCAGCACCACTCGGACCAGGTCTCACCATATCCGCAGTTAAGCGTGAAGTGCCGGGATTGGATCCTTGTATCAAGGCATCCTGACGACCACTCCCAGCCACACTCGCAGAGGATCCTCCTATCGAGGCATCCTTGTAACAGCTTTTATTTGGCGTAGCCGCGATGCACTTAAATAAAAGAAAAAAAAATTTAACCAATAATAAAACCGGACGTGCGGCGAAACACCGCACCCCAGCTAACCTGTTGTCGCAGTCCGCAACTGGAATCCAGGTGTTTCGAGGTTAAGCCCACTTCGGTCAGAACGGTCGACAAAATTTCGCAAAATTCCGCACACATAAGCACTTTTTCGGAAAAAACCAAAACACACAGAGAAATGGCGCGAACCTATCAGAGACCACTGCACACATCCCTGCGTCTTGGGACTGGGTTGACAAAGATCGGGGTACTCTAAACACGGCGACCCCAAGAGCAAAAACAAAGTCGCGCCGAGCAACAACAGATAGTCTGTTACACACGGTCAAATTTAATTTTAAATTCACATAAAATATCCCACGGCTGCGGTTAAATTAATTTTTAAAAATTCCTTCCAATTTAGGTACGGTTTATCACTAAAATCTGGCATCCAAATATATCATCAGTAACTGGAGCAATTTGTCTCGACATTTTAAAAGATAATTGGTAAGCCTTACATTGACCCGTTACGAGACGTAATTCCACTATTCACTTCCTCTACTTAGGGCTGCTGCGATGACATTACGAACAGTGCTTCTATCATTACAAGCATTATTGGCTGCCGCCGAACCAGATGATCCACAGGATGCAGTCGTAGCTTCACAATACAAGCACAATTACTCGTTATTTTTAATGACTGCCAGGCACTGGACAAATGCATATGCAGGCGGTAAGTACAGGAAGCCTATTTAACAATAAAATCGATTATCAAAGCAATGGAACGTAACTGCACTGATATATTTCTCTCTCCAAGGCCCCAGTAGATTTGCAGACTGTGATCAAAAAATTCAGCGCCTAAAAGACATGGGTATAGACGAGCATAAAGCGAGAGCTGTGCTCTCAATGGAGAATTGGGATCTAGAAAAGGCAACAGAAAGTCTATTTAGTTAGCTTTATTGAATCGGCCCTTTTTTATCATGAAAACAGAAAAAAAAAACATAACAAAAACGAGTAAGAAAGGATTGAAAATGGATGTAAAGAAGAGAAACTTGAAAAGCATACACTTTCTTACCTTTATCTTTATCATTTTCCCCACATCTGACATCGTTTAAGCTGATCAATGTCTCGATTTGTGCGGTTTGTGAAGGAATTTAATATTTTAGTTTTGTATAGGAGAAGGAAAACGAATGAATTTAGTTTTTGAATAGATTTACATAATTTTAAACGCATTACGTCGCTATTTTTTAAAACTCAATGATCAAGGGAACTATTGCATTTTTCTTCTCGTGTTATTGAAATGACTAGCATTCCTGTTTCAGGTGCATTGTACTAGATGCGTTTGAACCGATTAGCGTGTACACGTACTAATCAATTACATTCGCCAATTACACATGTAACAACTCGAAGAAATAATGCAAAATGTTTGTAAGTTTTATTTTATAATGGAAAAGAATGATAAAAAGTCAACCCAAATATTATAACGTTCACTCGCAATATAAAGAGATGAACCAGTCGAGCGTGTTTGATATGATTAGAAAAGAAAATAATAATATTCATCCTTTTCTTTTAGTTTTTGACTCAATGTTCTATATATTATATATAATATGTTATAATGTATTTCTTGTGGTATTTTTATATATTGAAAACAGAACTTTAATTATACACATATTTGTGACAAAAACAAGACGGACGCATGTACACTTTACATGAATTTGGCGCATTTACAATCAGATGCACGGTCGAGGAATGGTTAATGGTTGAAATTTTGTTTTAATTTTTGCGACGGAACTATAGAGAATATTTTATAAAGAAAAAACAAAACGTATTACTTCCGTAAAAGTTGAGAGAAGGAAGGATAAATTAAAGTGTAAATTGAGCGTATTTTTCTTGTTTCTGAAGATTTGATTTAGTGCATATTTGATCTACGATCATTAATTCAATTTTATATTGCTGGAACTTGTAGTTATCGATGTATTCGTATTTGTTATACAATAAACAATTAAAAGTGTATGGATTGTGGAATATGATGATTTAATTTGTGTTGATTATTGGTGGCGTGGTGGTTTATTTTGTATAAGATCCTGACGAGATGTGACCTACTCACTCATTTGCTCTAACTAATACAGTCAAATTAAACATGAAGAAGAGGTGAATGATGCATCAAATGCATAAATCCAAATTTCCGATCTTGACGACCGCATCATTGTCAAAAATCAAGAAAACCTCGAAATTTTCGATCTTTTTTTTTTCAGTTTTTGGCGATTTTGACAACCATTGCAACAATTTGAGACCAGGAGCCCGATTCCGCAAGAGTGAGTTTTTTCGGTGCGCACCGAAAAAACTCACTGAAAAATTCACCGAAAATATCAGTGCGCACTGATGCAATTCAGCAAAAGCTAGTGAGTTTTTCAGTGCTGAATGAATTTTTCAAACAAACGTCAAACGTGTGTAATTTTTCTGATTGCTGAAAACATCATAAAAATGGGTGACGTTCATGCTTCATATGAAATTATAGAATCGATCAATAGCATTTATTCTCTTTCAGGAGGAAAAGTCTTGTGTTTACGAGTATATTAAACTCCCAACCACGGACCATTTCACATCTAGCGTTAAATATTATCATTTAGGGGATTCACACTCCTTTTCGTATATGTCCTAATCGTGGTAAACTTCTGTCATCTCCATAGTAAAATGACAGAAGTTTATAACTTTACGACAAATACGATGTTTACGACGACGACGATGAATTGTTACTTTTCTTGTTTGACTTCAATGACGACCAAAGTCACTGCATCAAACGAAACATAAACACGCTCCTTGCCGTAAATATCGTAAACGTTGTATTCGTCGTAAACTTCTGTCATCCCCATAGACTAATGACAGAAGTTTACAATTTTAGGACAAATACGACGTTTACGACGTGAGCATGAATCCCCTTATGATCTTCTTTCAGAAATGGTCGGTCCTAGTGACCGAATGAAAACGGGATAACAATAATAATAATAGGGGGACTCATGCCCACGTTGTAAACGTCGTATTTGTCGTAACGTTGTAAACTTCTGTCATTTTACTATGGCAGAAGTTTTCGACGAATACGACGTTTACGACATTTACGACACTGAGCGTGAATCCCCCTAATATTAATTGCTAAAGAAGGCACCGGATACGGAAACAAAAACTTCTCATCTTCACTATGAATTTTTATATTTTTGTCCTTAAATTCAACACGAAGCTCCGCCCTTCATCCATTTCTGCTTTGAAAAGTGATACTCCACCTTCGTATGCAGAAATCAACAATTTAATACATAATTTATAAAAAAATATATTTTGCACTTACCAAATAGCCAGTGCAAAATATATTCGCACGGTGCGCACCGGCACTGTCAAAAAAAACTCATCGCATCGTTGCGGAATCGCATTTTTGCAATTCAGCACGGTGCGCACCGAAAAAATTCATCTCACTCTTGCGGAATCGCATTTCTTCGGTGCGCACTGATTTCGGTGCGCACTGAAAAAATTCACTCTTGCGGAATCGGGCCCCAGAGCTGTTATTGTAGAATCAGTAGTTTAGGAGATACAGTCAAACCCCGTCCCCAACTTACGTAGGTATTTCGTTCCAAGAAAATTTGCGTAAGTCGAGATTTGACGTAAGTCGAGGTTCATCCTAATATGCATAGCAATATCCAGATTTAAATAGGATTCATTAACATAAGTGGCTTCATCAAAATAAATTAAATAAAAATTAATCAGTACTAAACACAAAGTGATCAGCTAATATGCATATTTGGTTTGATATCGTAACAAAAACTTAACTAATAGCTGGAAGACGTATCTCACAACGAACCGACTGGCGTAAATATGCTGAGGTGCTACTGGAAAACTCTCTTAGCACAAGTCGACTTCCGAGGTCCTCAATCTCGAAAGACTGACCATGGATATCACCTCAGCTCTTACGAAGAAAATTGTCCCCTTAGGTTAGGTTAGGTGGCAGCCTCACGACCCCGCATAGACCACTTGGGTCCGTAGCGATGCCACAAAGAAACAACAGAGATCGTTTAGTGTTGGTATCAGTCGTAATCAACAAGTTCTTGTTGAGCTCGAAGGTTTTCGTCGCGCTTGCGAATCTTAAAAGATTCATTATATTAAGGTTTGCAAATGCTTTAAGGTTGCGGGGGAAGTAGACTCCACGACATATATGTCTTGTCCTTGCGAGTGCCGGGCATTCGCACAAGAGGTGCTCCAAAGTTTCCTTGGTATTTGGCAGCTTACAATTTCTGCAGCCGCTGTGTGCCTGTTCTCCTATTAGGCAGTGACCCGTTAATAAGCCAACTAGCAGTGTACATTTACCCTTAGAGAGCCCTAAGAGTACATCGGTTTTCTTAGTGATGTATGAGTTCCAGAGTTCTCTCGTTATTCTGGAGTTGATGGTTCTGTTCCAATTTTTGTTGGCCGGTTGCATCATCATCCCCTGAATGGGGTTAAGCGATGTGCTGACAACTCGTCCTTGTAAAAACCACTCCAAGTCAAGAAACCTGGAACAAAAGCCTCGGATTGGACGGATCAACAACGACGACCACGCAAACGACTAAAGGATTATTCTTTCGGATCCTGGAATATACGCTCCCTGAAAAAACCGGAAGCCGAGAAGGCCCTCCTTCAACAGGTCGAAAAGTACAAACTGAGCATTACTGCAGTTCAGGAAACAAATTGGCTTGGCAGCGAGATCAATGACGAGAAATCGCACACAATTTTTACAAGTGGCAAACCATCGGGCCGCAAACAGTTTGGAGTAGCATTTATAGTGAACAATCGGCTCAAACCGCATATTACTTCAAAACCACAAATGAACGGCTGTGTGCGATTCACATTAAGACTCGTTTCTTCCATCTCTGGCTCATCAATGCGCACGCCCCCACTGAAATTAAAGAAGACGCAGTAAAAGACGACTTCTACGCTCGAATTGAGACTCTCTTCGACTCACTTCCAACAAACGACGTCGAATTGCTGCTGGGAGACTAAAACGTGAAAGTCGGAAATTAAAGTTGGCACCAGGGGGCCACTGGAGGCCACAGTCTCAATGAAGAATATAACGACAATGGCCAGTGACTTCGCCTGCAGTAGGAATCTAGTAAGCTCTACGTGTTTCCCGCATCGACACATTCACAAGCAGACCTGGAAATCTCCAGACGCACATACCGTCCTCCAAATTGATCACCTCCTCATTTGCAGGAATGGGCGTCTAGTGTGATGGATGTCCGCTCTTATCGAGGAGCGAGGAGCAAACTGCGACTCAAATCATCACTTGGTGAAGACGACCTACAGATGTAGAATTTCCTCAGTGCACCAATCGAGAATCAGCCCTCCCAAAATCTTTGCGGTTGATAAGCTTCTGAGCGATGCCACGGCGATGGCGTATACTACATGCCCATGAGAAAAGACTATCGCTTATGCTACACAACATCAGCAACACAGGCGTCCATGTGTTCTGGGAAGAACTCAAGGGTACCATCAGGGATGTCGACACATTTGAACGTAAGGTTCTGCGGCGAATTTTTGGGGCTGTTTGCGATCGAGATGAATGGCGCATCCAGTACAACTATGAGTTGTATGAACTGTACGATGAGCTGGAAGTTTTGAAAATCGTCAAACTACAAGGACTTCAATGGGCAGGGCATGTTCAACGAATGGACGATGATCGCATGCCAAAGAGAGTGATGAATACAAAATGAGTTGACGGAGCGAGACTGCCTAGACGACCGAGATCTCGTTGGGAGAGCTCAGTATAAGTGGACGCCAACCAGCTACTGGGCTTCCAAGATTGAAGGACGCGGTCACGTGATAATTGGAGGACAACAATCCAGGCGAACAAGCAATGCAATGCTGGCACATCATCAGGAAATTAAATATCTAAGGAATTTCTCTTTTCTAACAATAACTTATACAACAGTGCATTGAACTTTTGTTGCTAATATCATAAACTAGGCCCTGTGAACTATCGCTCCGTATAGCGCTCCGTCGTATATATCTCTTGATAATCGATAATAACAATCTCAAATTCAACCCTGTAATTCTACGTCATGGTAGCAAAAATCAACCTGAAAATAACGGTTGCTAAGATACACACAAGTTTTTTTTTACATTAAAAACACCGAAAACGTTGACCGCGTTTTTCTTGTGCATACTATACTTTGAATTACTGAATTTTTGATATCGTTCTGAGTGTGTGAATAAATCGGTTTGTTTTAAAGTTATCCTGAAGTATGGGATCACCAAATTCAAGCTCCAATGATATACCCATGAATAGCTTTCTCGACTTTCTAAAGATTACGTGTCAAGTGAACGATTCCATTCTCAATAAACATTCTAAATCGTGCACAGAAATTGATTATAACAAATTGGCCAATAATGAGATTGTTAACAGCCTCCTGTTTGCAAATAAAACGTCAACAAATAAGCTGAATAGTTCAAAGGATTCGATAGATGACCAGTTGAAAAGCCTAGATACCCGAACTCCTGAGAAGAATAGTGAATCGACCGCATCTCGTCTACGGCAAAGCTATAACAAATCACAACCAGAGACTTGTACTAATGGTTCACCACCAATTCATCCGGCTCTGAGTAGCAAACTCCAGGAGGTTATCAATGAGGGAATCTTGGATTCCGTACTCCCCTTCATCTGTCCCCCGAACTCGGCGATATTGCCGAATCAAGCCAATAATAAAGCTAATAAGTATCCTACGAGGGCTGGAGAGCAGACCGCAAGTGTATGCCCGAAAATCGCCATGCAACAACAACAACCGGAAACACTAGAAAAGAAGGATGATACTCAAGCAAAGGAGAATACAACGAATGGTCCGCGAAGTCCACGGCTAGCCTTCAATGGAGGAGCAAAAGTGAAAGAAACCAGAATTTTGTCGTCCAGGCGAAAGTCAGTATGCCAACCGCGATCAATGGCTGAAGAGAATCGTAGCGAGTGAGTACAAATCCGAAAACTACCTTCCACATTCCCATTAATTTTGCCCCCCATGTAAAATCTGCCCAGAGGGTGATAATTCACAAAATTCTACAAATTTATATGATTAATAACCCCAAGGGCATATACAATGGCTGCGTTCCTATTTTGGACCGTGTTGGAAGCGCGTCGACACGGTTTCATAGATCCTTTGCGAGAACGGTACGATTTCAGACACCGATACTATAATTTTTGAGAAGGGGAGATGTATCGCGAATTTTTTCCGATCAAATTACCCCTTCAACGATTCCTAGTGTTTTGACAGTTCGCTCTTGACAAGTTCTGTCACTCCATTTGTAAATAACTGTTTGTTGGCCTCAAAGTGCGTATAGTGACCGGAAAGTCTGCCCTCGCTCGTAATTTTATTTGTGAAAGTGGAAATATCCCTTATTAACTGGTGTATGTTTGTGTGAAATATATTCATGGCGGCAAGGGAATCGTGTCGTTCACCGGAGAAATCATGTATCGGTGAAGGGACAATGGATAAGTAGCGGTTTTACGATACTTTTAGGAACGCACCCAATGGGCGAGGTCCCAAAACACCAAGAGCAGGAACGTGGTCCAGTTCCAATCTACCCCCGGGTCCGTGGAACATATGTTGTCTCAGAAACGGCTATGGGCTATGATCCATCAGCTGTCAGTTTTTATGTTTCTGCCGCATGAAAAATTACCGCACGATAAAAGGAATTCAGCACAAAAAGTATCTTTTCACAATTTACAACATACAATACAAGAGAAAATTGCGACCGCATTACTGAAGAACTGCACAACAAGTGAAAAACGCGTCCACATGTATCAGCTGTGAGCTGTCAGAAGTTTGGGTAAAATGGACCGGTGCAATGGACCGGAAAAAAAGTATGATCCGAAAAATGGCGTAACCTGGAACATGTTCCATTGTACCGGACCGCGTTTCTGAGAAAATCAGAAAAAAGATCCGCGGATCAGAAAACTGATCCGTTTTGAAAACTCGCCCAATGTATAACAACAAATTTCTAAAACGGAAATTCACTCTGGGTTTTCACTTACATATGTACGTCGCCCTGTAAAAAACAGATTCCATTGGAACCAAAAAAAAATCTACTTCGATGAAATTCATTTAAGCTCATGTATTCCAAAATGTGATAATTTATTAACAAGTTAATTCCAGGTAGTGCTAAAGTCCCTTGTCATAAGTTGCTTTAGTATCCCCCAGACAACAAGTAGTTGGTACATGGGATAATACAGCTTCTAAGTCCTGTTTCGTTACACTTCCATTATCGTTGATCAGTTGGACGTATCAATTTAAGGATTTAAATGTTAAAAGGTAACCTTGAATATGAGTTTTCAGCATTGATTTAAATTGATTGTGTGGTCTTAACCTGCTCTGCTCTGTATGGAACATGGATGTTGAAAAAACGCGCCGTAAATTATTATACAATACAATTTTATTAGGATTATTTTTTTTAAATACGTAGGTAATTGATAATTATATTGTAGTTTAAAGATAAAAATCTCCTATCGTTTTTTAGCATTGAAGTTATCATTCACGTTTGTGATGAAGTAAAAAACACCTCCAGGGACTTCTCCTGTCCACAGCATCTTTTAGTCAGCAAAATGGGCTATTTTGCGGATGTAACGGCTGGACAGAAGCTCGAAGATATGGACATTTCCGTACATTGCGATATCCAAATCTTCGACTGGCTAATGAAGTGGGTGAAGAAGGAACAACAATCGTCAGCAGAAATTGTGCCTCAGCTAGATGCAAGTAATGTTGTACCGATTTTAGTGTCGGCCAGCTTTCTTCAGGTGAGTAAAATTATTGTGAAGTACAGGGTGTCTGTTAAGATACAATAGAACCACTCTTAACCGGACTCTTATCAACCGGTCAAGACCGAGGAAAAAGTTTTATTTGCTGGCTGTATTCGTCGCTTGATTTCGTCGGTTTCGTTGGCGTCCTTTGACAGGTTGCTACCCAGGTATGTGAAGTCGTTTACCAATTCGATGTTGCGGTCCCCTACGTTGATGCCTTAGAACATAGAGGCATGGAATGAGCTTGTCCTGTATGTCTCCCTCTCCATGGAAACAGTGGCTCCAAAACCTGGGTAATAAGTCAACACGTGGTCGACGGTCAGCTAACTCAGTAGACCGTTTAGTAATTATGGAATTTAAATATTGACAAGAATTGACGTTTGTTTATGCACAATTCGACAGTGCGATCAACATTATGTCAATACCGAAACGCCAACTGAGTAGGCTGACTGTCGATTCTTACAAGAATTGACCTTTATTCATGCACAATTCGACAGAACAGTCAACATATGTCAATATCAAACAACAACCGAGTAGACTGGCTGTCGACTTATTCGCCAAATGTTGGAGCCAGAGACATACAGGACAAGCTCATTCCATACCTCTATGTTTTAAGGTTGATGCTCAATTGTCCTGGCATCCTGGTTCTTGATTGCATCATCAACATTTTGGTATTGTCCTCGTTAATTCGTAGTCCAACTTCTTTTGCAGCGGTGTCAAGAGTATGCAGAAGTTTTTCTGCGTCGGTTAGTTTTCGAGACATGATGTTGATGTCGTCTGCGTACGCTATCAATTGTGTCGACTTGTTGAGTAGCGTTCCGCTGGTGTCCATATCTATTACCCGAATAGCGTATACAACTGGTAGGTTGAAGAGCGTCAGCGCCAGTCCATCGCCCTGCTTCAAACCAGCACGTGTTTCAGAAGGATCAGTCAACCTGTTCTGGATCCTTACCAGTGAAATGGCGTAGGTCATCGTCATCTTTGTTAGTCGTACCAGTTTTGCTGGTACACCAAATTGCAGCATGATGCTGTACAGTACACCACGATCGATACTGCTTAAAGTCGACAAAAAAATTATTACACCTCACCGTTGTATTCCCAGAACTTTGGCAGGATTAGCTTAACCGTAAAAAGCTGATCGTTTTTCCTCAAGGGCGACTGTATATGCAATGCTTGCGATTATTGTTGTGCTCTGATCTGGACTATTGAAAAAAAAAACAGCTATTGCCTCTATATTTGTGGATACATATTAAGGTGGATTATGTTAACGTTTTTAATAATCTATAAATCTTTTGCTTGCAGATGGAACCACTTCTATTGGACTGCTTATCATTTTGTCATGCCAGGCTCAATGAGGTCGTTCGGGCATCCACAAATCTCTCCTGCCTCAATGATTCCATTGTAACGCGATTAGCTGCTATGTTCACCAATTTGGAGTTGGAAATGGTCAAGGATAAAAAGGAGAGAGTGACGCCTCGCCTGTGGACCAAGATGATTCAAAGTTTATTCGAACCGGAACCGCAAGCACTACGAGGCCACTATTTCAGTTTGGCCGGATTATTCCGATGTAGTCGGTAAGTTATAGTTCTTTTTATAGGGTTCTGATCAGTTAGAAACAAAAATAAAATCAAAATCGTGAGGGAGTGGTCTACCAATGAAAGACTGCGTCACTGGGATTATCTTCCAGGACTGCGGCAGTCCAAAGATCTTATAAAATCTTACGGTCTCAAAGAAACCAGCCGCCTGGCTAGAGCGGACCTAAGACTAATCGTGGGTTACCTCACGGGGCACCACTGGGTGAGATATCACCTCAACAAAATGAGTCTATCCACTCATACGGAGTGCAGGCTTTGCCTGGAGGTCACAGGGTCCACTAAGCATCTTCTCTGCGAATGTTCGGCAGTAGCCCATTCCAGGTTCTTGTTTCTTGGAGACTCCATCGTGAGCTCAGCGGTCGTAAGGAGCACCCCTGCAAAAGATCTTCTAGCCTTCATTAGGCTGGTTGAGGGTCTTTTGGATTAATTAAGGCTATGGCACAATAGACCTCATGGTCGCAGTGCCCACCCTTGGGTATCTTAGCCTGTCCTTGTTATTATTATTATTGTCATTCACATTTCTACCATGGACACTGCATGGCTATTTTCGTTTTTTTTTCTATTTACGCCATTCATGCCGCTCAAACACGTTTCCAGTGGAGGGCCATACTTAATGCTGTCATATTATTTTGCGTTAAGCAATAAAAGTTTAGTTCAAATTTTCCGTTTTTTTTTATTGGATAACCGTTATTTGTAATCGTTGCGTCATTTTTTCCAATCTCTAGTAATCGACTAAAGGAGGATTCATGCTCACGTTGTATACGTCTTATTTGTCGTAAAGTTGTAAACTTCTGTTTTACTGTGGAAGTTTACGGCGAATACGACGTTCACGATATTTACGACAGGAAGAGTGAGTCCCCCTTAATTTTAAAAGGGTGGAAGGAAAATATTTTTTTATACCCTAAACTTTTAGTATAGGGTATATTGTTTTTGTCACGACGGAAATATGTAACACCTTAAAGGAGGCTCCGGAGGTATGACAATGTATATATATAAATGATCAGGGTCACCTCCTGATTCGATTTAGCCATGTCTGTCTGTCTGTCTGTCTGTCCGTCTGTCTGTCCGTTCGCACGATAACTTCCGATAGAAAGAAGCTAGAGCCTTGAAATTTTGGTCAAATATTGGAAGTATGATCTAGTTGGTTGGTATTGAAAATGGGCGTGATCAGGCCAAGAGAACGCCTACTTCCCCTACATATGTAAAATAATTAAATGTATCTATAACTCCCGATTAAATAAATATGAAAAGCTCTAGCTTAGGTAGATTGCTCGTGAGGATGATCTTCTACTCTCCTGGAAAAATAAAATCGATCAGTTGAAAACTAACGGTAATTTTCTTACAAAGATCCCCGTACTACCCTATTTTTCGGGTTTTTTGTCTATAACTTTTGAGCCAATTGATGTAGACACTTGATTTTTGGCGTGTAACCCTGGGGTGAGAAGCTGCTTGAGTTCTAGTAAGTTGGACATAATCAGATCAAATGAACGCCTACCTCCCCTACAAATTTCAAAAAATTAAATATTCATTTAATTACGATAACTTTCGATAGAATGACACTAGCGAGTTGAAAATTTGTTAGAATGTTGCTAGTAAGATTTACTAGGTTGGTATTGAAAATGGACAAGATCCGACTCAAGCAACCCCTACCTCCCATACAAATGCAACTTCAAATAAGCGATAACTTTTGATAGAATCAAGCCAGCGACTTGAAGTTTTGGTGAAATGTTTGAAGTGAGATTGGGTTAGTTGGTATTCAAGATGGGTTAGATCCGACCTAAGAAACCCCTACCTCCCCTAGAAATGAAACTTAAAATAAGCGATAAATTACGACAAAATAATGCTAGCGACTTAAAATTTTGGTCAAATTTTTGCAATAGGATCCTGTTGGCTAATATTGAAAATACGTGAAATCCGACTAACAAAACCCCTACTTCCCCTACAAATGAAACTTCCAATAAGCGATAACTTTCGATAGAGTGAAGCAAGAGACTTGAAATTTTGTTTAAATGTTTGTAGCATGATCTTATTTGTTGATGGCAATGATGAGCAAGGTCCGACCCAAGGAACCCCTACCTCCCCTACAAGTGAAACTTCAAATAAGCAATAACTTTTGATAGAATGAAGCTAGCGACTTGAAAAATTCGACAAATATTTGTAGAATGGGTTAGTTCATTGATTTTTAGAATGGCCAAGATCCTCCTGAATGATTTGCCAACCTCTTCTATAAACTGGTCATATAGGAAATTCACTTTTAATGCATATGGTCGTTACCAATTGGTACTTTTAGTATCATCACTAGGTCTGCACAAGTCTAGGGTATATACGCTTCGGACTCCGGGCCGAAGCTTTGCTTCGGCCTGGTTTTTTTTTGTCAAGAGGTTGTCAAGGACATTTTATTTCATGCTAATTTCCTGTTTTTGACTGTTAAATCTAGAAATACATATGAAAAATGTGAAACTTTATACTTGTCTCTGCATTTATTGAGGTTGGCATCTGCGGTTGTGCATGGGTTTTTGAAAAATCGCTTTTTAATTAATCCATGCTCGGACTTTCGGTTGCAATTCCTTAATCAAACTTTTTTTTTCAAAACCCGCGTTTTTTTTCAGATGCGGAAAATACATCACCCAATCTGTGAGCTCCTATGCAGCCTGCATTCCGTCCAACACCCGTTTGAATCGATGGGGTCAACTGATCAGTCAGCATACAAGAGACAACACTTGGCAAGTAACCAACTACGTTGCGAGTCTTTTCAAAGAGTTGAAATCCTGGCGTAAAGTTTACTGGAAATTGTGGGGTCATTGCCATTTTTTGTACTGTTGTATTTGCGAATCCCATTTTCCTGCCTATCAGGTAAATGTATTATCAATCAATCAACTCGCTTTTGCATCCTTATTTACGTAGAATTTTTTTATTATAATTAATTTTATTAAAATAGATGATGTGGTGCCATTACCATCCAGAACAGCCACAATTTCTGGGACCTATTACTGAAGGTCGTATTGCGGGGCCGGCTGGAAGATATCCATGCTGTGGTCAACAAGCGTTTCGATATGAGACCCTACCCGGGCCCAATGTAACACGGTTTCGTACTTCTTTTAGATTTGTTTAATCAATTTAATTAATTTAAATTCTAGGGATGCCAATTTCGAGAGCACAGCGTTATTATTGAATCGGACCGCGATCGCGCCATTTTCAGTTTAGCTCAAGTTGCATCCGAAGGCAATTGCTTGTCTGAAATGCCTCCAACGAAATCTCAAAACCAGGGTTATTCGGATCCTCGTTGGGTGGGCATATCCCTGATGCCAGTGAAATGTAGACAGGGATTGCTTCCGCCTCTGCACACCGAAGGTGGGCGTCGTCTTTCTTCATCTATCTTTCTTTATTTTAAATAACGGCCGCGGGTTACATATTCCAGAATTCCATGGCAAACTACCGCGTCGCTATCGACAATCTTCCAGAATGGCTGACTCAAGTAGCGAAAGTGAATCCAGCGAGGGTAATGAAAATCGATATCTTCGAAAACAGTTCTCGACTAGTAGCGATGGTTGCGAGTCGGAAGTAAGCAGTCCACGGCAATACACTATGAGGTCTCGAAGAAGGTATGAACTATTTTTTATTGAAATACTGTTGTTACCATATAGTGGGTTTTCGTAGGCATGGAAAAACAACGAGTGGTCGTTTTTGGTCCGGCGAAATGTCGGCCCGCAGTAATCAGGATAATCAACGCGAATTCGAAGAGAAAATTATGAAACAAATAGCGGCAATGGTTAGTAAAAAGACCGGAAGCGAAGCGAATATTCAGTACAGCAATTATCAAAGTGGCGGCGTGTATGTGAAATTGGAGGCCGATTGGCGTGAACAAGTTCGGCAGAAAAATTTCAATAAGCTGAAATTGAAGTAGATGCAGATTTGAGTCGTAGAGAAAATGGAAACATTCCTAGTTGATCGGGCGACGCATAGTGGTTCCCATCTTTGACCAATAGGGGGTTTTAAATTGAGATGATTTCGCTCTCCCCTTGCGTGGGCTCCGCTCGCAACGCGAGCTCCGCGGCTTAAGGGGTTGCAACCCTCAGTATACCAATCTAAAACGCTCGCTTTGTACGCTACAGCGGTAAAGGCACTGTTAGCCAAGGTGCAAACCACGATGCGTCGTCCGGTTAAGTAGGAATATACCGAAAAATTGAGCCGATTATTGAAATGTATTTTCATGTTATATTTAAACCGTAGTGAGTTACTTCCTGCAATTATTTGGCTTTAGTGTAATATTTTTTATTCAGCGGTTTAGCATTCTATTTTATACTTGTCCTCCCGTAGGGGACTATGGGCAAAGTTTAATAAAGAAACAAGAGGCTTCATATTTTATCGAAAATTACCTTTTATTGAAAATAGCAAGAGACTATCATATTATAAAGGTTCATACTTTTAAGGTAGATTGTAAACTTTGTTGTGTGTAATAACACCACCAGAATAATTTCTCTATCCTCCACTGTTATGGAGTTAACTTGTTAATTACCTTGACCTCTCCAGGGGCATGGCCGCGTCAACATCTCTAATAGCCCCCATATACGATGCAATCCGTCGTCAGATCGATCTGACGATATTTGTGATCGTCAGATCGATCGCACAGTGTATGTGACTATCGTTGACGATTTTTTTTGACAGTTCCATATAATTTCGATCGTCAGATATTTTGTGGTGATCCATCGTCAGATCGATCTGACGATGGATTGCATTGGCTGCATTCATGTGAAAAATTTTCGCTACGGAACGCCACATCCCCTCCACTACACATTTGAGGAGACGCTACCTGTTAACATTTCTTTCGTGATTGAACCGCTACATATGAAATGTCTGACAAACAGGTGACACCGCAAATATTTGACAATTGCCAATTTTCCATCGCAAAACATTTCTTTGGCACATCACGAAACAAGGAAATATCAAATCAAAGACGAGAAGACAGTGAATTTACATAGACGGGGATTCTATTTGCGCTTTTGATGTACACAAACGTCACAACGCACATACCAGCTGCGAATTGTCAAATGTAGCGCTACATGCCCAGAGAGCGTAAAAAATTTCTGCTACCAAGGGGAAGTAACCGCTCCGGAGCGGATGGAAGGAGCGGTTGCAATCACCACCGGGAGGGGCTGTAGCGCTACGGAGCGCTCCGTAGCGATCCGGATAAAACGAGCGTCGTGAATGCACTCATTGTTGAGCTTTGGCAAAGTATACTTTAACGTGTCAACCGGCCTTTAAACCAAATGTTCTTCCATTGTGAATTGCCCATTGACGATGTCGTGTAGACCCAGCACTCTACTACACTCCGCCCATGGCTGTCATCTTCCGCCATCTACTCCACATTCAGCGCAGATTTTGACAGGTCGTTCTTTTCCGGTTCAAACTTTCAAAGATGGTAGGTGTTTACTGTCAATTTTCTACGTAAATCGCGAAATATATAGTTCATCGGTCTATTGTATGCAATACTTGCATTCAAATTTCTCAACTAACCTATCGCGTTATTATTTTCACCTCGAATTATGTACCCACCATTGTTATTTTGTGAATTATTGAAGATTGTCCGAGAGACTCATCCTTGTTTTGTATTTTTTAGGGTCGTGTACGTACGAAGACTATCAAGAAGGCCGCTAAGGTCATCATTGAAAAATACTACACCCGCCTCACGTTGGATTTCCACACCAACAAAAGGATCTGCGAAGAAGTCGCTATTATTCCAACAAAGCCGCTCCGCAACAAGATTGCCGGGTAAGTGCGCGTAGAATGAGGGGTTGCCAAGGGAGTGTTTACAGTGCTCTGCTGACAGCAATTGGGGTCCTATTGATTTTTCATCTTTTGTTGTTGCAGTTATGTTACACATTTGATGGGACGTCTCCGACACTCGCAAGTGCGCGGTATTTCAATCAAACTGCAAGAAGAGGAGCGTGAACGTCGTGACAACTACGTGCCAGCCGTGTCCGCTCTCGAGCAAGACATCATCGAGGTTGATCCAGACACCAAGGAGATGTTGAAAATGTTGGACTTCAACAACCTCCGTGGTCTTCAGCTCACCCAGCCGGCCACAAGCAACTTCAACCGACGCAACTAGATGTAGTTGGCATATTGCCCTTCATTTTTAAAAATAAAAACTTCATAAAAATGAACGTTGTTGTGTGAATTATTTGCTCATTGGTACGGTGACTCTGGCAGGACAAACCTCTGGTTAAGTTGTGGGTATTGTGTATGGAGATTTGTGGTGGAGTTCATTCGTGTCATATATTACTGTTGCATTCATCTTGGTGTCTATCGAACTTCGTGTTAAGAGACCGAGTCGCGAAATCGACAGTTCTATGGAAACGCATTTGTGAAAGTTGTGTACAATGTGTTCCGGGGCGACTTGAATATCTGAGGCGTCAAATTTAAATGATGGGATTCGATCAAGTTTGGTCTGAACTGAAATGAACGAATCTGAAGTTCTTTTCCGCGAACTCATAACCATTTCGGAGATATCTACCTTTAAAGTTGGATCTAGATCCAGAATTGTATATAGAATAAATAACCGCTTTAGGTAGTTACGCACCTACGGTGATACATCACCATTTAATTTTTTTATATTTTCGGGTCACTCGTATTTTATATTTAGCGTGAATGAGCCGCTGATAAGATTTGGCGCCTCAGATATCGAAGTCGTGCCCAATGTACGCACAAAAAAGTCCGAAATGGAGAGTTGGGGCGATATTCTACTTGAAATCTATTGATTAACTACTTTAGCCTATTAGCAGCTGTGAAATATTAATTCTATTTAAGACCCGCCATAGACGGTGCGATCCATCGTCAGATCGATCTGACAATGGGTGGTATGCATAAAGTGAGTCGAGTGGAGTAAAGCTGAGTTGACAGAATTCCACTCAATTTTCACTATGGAGCGGAGAGTAGTTTTATGCATACAACTTTTTCATTCGATTCACCGAACATAGCAGACTCAGGAATGTCCTCAATAGACTTCACTCTTGAGTATATCCTCATTATTATGCATACCACCCAATGGATCGCCACAAAATATCTGACTATCGAAATTGTATGGAACTGTCATAAGAATCGTCAACGATAGTCACATACACTGCGATCAATCTGACGATCACAATATCGTCAGATCGATCTGACGATATTGTGATCGTCGTATTGAAATCCAATAATGAAATCGAATCATGTGCACAGAATACTAAGCTCCGCATAAACAAAACCATCATACGACCCGCGCTTTGCTATGGCTGCGAAACCTGGATCCTTACTCAAGCCCCCGAAAACATGATAAAACACATTTGAACGAAAGGTCCTTCGACGAATTATCGGTTTGCGACCGAAGTGGAGGGCGCATCCGGTACAACCATGAGCTGTACGAATTGTATGTTGAGCTGGAAGTTTTGGGAATCGTCACACTACAATGTATACAATGGGCATGGCATATACAACGAATGGACGATGACTGCAAAAACATGCTATACACACACCGATCGATCGGCCGATTGATCGTCCTGTGAATGCGCTTATCGTTGACGATTTTTTTGACAGTTCCATGACCGGATTTTTACTCAAATCCCAACGATTTATAAACCAAATACCAAAAGGTTTTTTTTTTGTGTAACGTCGAAGAAGCAGTACTGACTCGTTAAGACCCCTCACACACTACCGATAGCTGAGCTAGCTATATCCAGCTCTCGTAAACCTCGGCATTGACTTTTTTTTTTATGTTTATACCAAAGCTTAGGGGGTAACCCTTTGATGCGGGAGCACAGCATTGGCGGTAAGGGATTAAGGTAGTGGGGAGATGGGTTGAGTTTGAATAAGGTGACGGTGTACATTCCGTTTAAATTTTTGTAGGTCATAGTTGCGGGGGAAAACAAAAGATGGTTGATCGTTCCACATTCGTGTTGTCCTAGATACAAACGAGTCATGGAATTTGGCGGTGCGACTATTGCTGAGTTCTAGAAGATGAGGATGGACACGACTGGCTAGTCGGGTGTTACGTAAAGGAAAAGTACGCTCAGGAATGAGCTTGGCTATTTCATCAGAGCAACGGCGGTTGTAGTAGCGATAGAAGAGTGAGAGACAGCTGACACTTCGCCGGTGTTCAAGCGGTCCGATTTTAGATGTTATGGGTTCCTCGCCAATAAGCTTGAAGGCTTTCCGTTGAACTTTGTCTAACGCGGATAATGCGGTTCTACCTGCGCCTGCCCATATGTGGGAATTAAATTCAAGTCTCGGTCTTATATGAGCCTTGTAAATTTGAGCCAGATCAGATGGTGAAAAGTATCTTTTACAGCGATTGAGAAAGCCCAGACACTTCATTGCATTTTTTGCAACGCAAAAAATGTGGTCGGACCAATTTAGTTTACTGGAGATGTTAATACCTAGTATGTTCAGTATGGGCGAATCAGGAATGCTGACCCCATCGACAAGAATGGGTTGGGCGGTAGGTGGAGCACATCGCTTATTGGAAAGTAGACAACATTGAGTTTTTGAGGCGTTAAACTCTACTCGATTCGCTTTCCCCCATGCAATGATTTTTGAAATGTCTTCATTTAGTGAGTCAAACATGCGATCTCTGTTGATAGATGTTGAATTTCGGCGAGAGTCAGCTACAGAGTTGAAAGAGTAAGTGTAGTCAAGGGTGCTATCGTCTGCAAAGCTATGGATTGAGTTGGAAGTCACGCTGAGAAGATCGTTGATGAAGAGAAGGAAGAGTGTTGGTGAAAGGACAGTACCTTGGGGGACCCCTGCGTTGGTGGTATGGCAATTTGATATAACTCCATCAAGGACGACCTGAAGCGAACGGTCGTGAAGGAAACTTTCGATCCATTTAACTAATTTTGGGTCCAAACCAAAAACCTGGAGCTTAGCTAGAAGAGCCGGATGCCAGACTCTATCAAAAGCTTTCGAAATGTCGAGGGCAATGATTTTAGCTTCGCCAAATTGGTGGATACAGTGATTCCATCTTTCGGTGAGGTGAGGACTGAGGAGGTTTTGATACAATATAGGTGCCTCTTTTTGTACAACGCGTATATTTTTATACCCTAGACCTTATAAGGTATGTTTTTTCCGTTTCTTGTAGTGTTAATAAATGAAAGTCAGTAGCTCTCCTAATTACAATATATTTTATTTCTGTAAATACGCGTATTTCGGGAGCGACTCACTCCCTTCATCAGTACAATTGTTACCTATTGTACTGATGAAGGGAGTGAGTCGCTCCCGAAATACGCGTATTTACAGAAATAAAATATATTGTAGTTAGGAGAGCTACTGACTTTCATTTCTTATAAGGTATATTGCCAAAAATGTCCCTTTTCCTTGCCGAAGGACTCAAAATGCAATCAGCAGTAGTCTAGTGCATTCGCCTCAACCCCTCTGATACCCATCTTGCCTATATATCACTTCATTGCCATGAAGGCCCTTTTTTTTAACCATGTCAAGAAATTCCTTTTATCCTGACGCACACTTGCAGCAGGACCTAAACATCACCGTGTGCTAATAATAACCCAAGGAAGCTACATGTCAAATTTCGTTGAAATCGGATCACGGGAAAAGCCTGAAGAAGTGATTTTTTGGAAAGACTTAGGCGAGTAACTCTGGTTTGAGCAATGCTGAATATACTGTTAATCCTGTCGATGACCAAATTTGCCACCACCGTGCCGAGGTGGTCACTGATGGAATCTACATACCGAATTTGGTTAAGATCGGACCATGGGAAGTGTCCGGACAAACGCACAGCATGTATCACTGCATATGCTAACATGTGAACATTTGGGTCGGGCCAAAAAGTGTGTTTATACCGCTACAATCAAAAGATGAAACGAATGCAGAGTTTCAGGAAAGGATGAGGTATTTATAAAACATTTAAAATATAATTATCACCAACTACACAATTAGCCAAGACAGCAACACCATCTAATCCCAATTTTTCAGTCCAGTTCTGTAATATAAGTGGAGCTAAAAGTTAGTACCAAAACTAAACTAAACTGATATGTTTATATCGTCGTAAGATCGATTTAGTTAAACCTCGAAGAGAGTCCGCGATACAAACGCAGTGATTGTCATGGTGCAGGAACCATGAGTTGACTCGCCATAATTGGTTTCCTGCGAATTCTTCGTGCGGCATTCCTTTCAAAACGCCTTCGTTTTACTTACAGTTAAATTTTTTACCACGCTTGTATTCGCTCGTTCTAATTACTCATTTCCATTTCGTATTCAAACAAACAGAAAACACTTCCGGATCCCAACTGCCCCTAACTCCTGTACAAGTCGTACTTACGGCCAACTTCACATTACATTTCAAATGTCAATAATTCCCGCAGTTGGTAATCGCTTTTCTTTGCTTTTCTTCCCTTCTTTGAGTTTGAGTTGAGCAGTTCTATGCGAATTGTTAGTCGAGGAAGAGGTGTGATTGTGCTGTGCGCATTCGGTCTGCTGTATTCTTAATTTGGTGTTCACATCTTCCGCACAAAACTAAGTTCAGAATTGATTTCGGACCAACTATCACATTTATTTTAAGCTCACACTAAGTGGAATCAGATGATAATTCCAAAACGATACGGTGCCAGTGTCGGATAAGATAACAAGAAAAAAAAACCCGTTGCCATCTGAGTGGAGTGAATCGATAGAAAAGATCTCGGCTTTATGTGCGCTGATTTCATCCCAGTGTAGTTGGTGTGTGTTGCAGTCTGAGGTGAGATATTGGATGCTGCATCGATTAGACGAGTCTGGAACGAGAGTGCGCCTCCATCAGAAAGTACAATAGCAACGCACGGGAACATTTAATTTAGTCCTCCCCCACAGAGAAAAGTGAGTCGGGACGTTTTTAATCTATTTTGATAGCATTAGATTACGAGAAATATGGAAATTTACGTTTCAATAGTGCATAAATGCATTTATGTATTTAGAAATCCATTTCATTGGCGCTGTGATTGTGACGCAATACATTGTCTAATCCGAAGCATTTTGCAGATGAATCAGCTCGTCAGAGACTACACATATTGTATGGTAGTTTCTCAGGTTAATATTACAGTAAAATCCCAATCATTGGAATTTCGATAATATGAAAACTCCGTTAATTCGAAGAGGAATACCGGTTTCTTTAGAAAATCGAGATCTATTTCCGATACAGTAAAATAAATAACTGGTGCAACAGCCCAATTTCGGACCAAGGCCTCGAGATGAGTTAGCATCCGGGGCCCAGTGCATAGCAGGTATAATGAACCATATTTTGGTCTCGTCGTGCTGCTTCCACCGGCAGATTGAAGGCAGCACCTGATGAGTAGTGATTTGTCGGTGGTACGAAACCAGCGGCCGAGGGTTCCATTATACCCGAACTCCGAAGCGAGCGCGAGACCATCGGATCCGTTCGCCAACCATTCCATCCTTATCGCCTCATTTATTTTTTATTCCCAATTTTTGCCCTGTTGATGTCGTCTAACCCAGGCCTAGAAATTTTGGTTAATGCGTAAAGGACAGAGGCAACGAGCGGCGAAAGCTCCGCCCACGTCTCTTGAACTCAGCTTCAGCAAGCATAGGCCGCTACTTAGCTCGTTGAGGGGCCTTTTTCTTCGCCAGATGCCACGGCCCGACCTTCACGGTCATTATGCTATCTTAGGTTCCGTCCCCACGGGCATCTTCGGATGTCCACCAAACCGTCTATTACAAAGGCGAACGAAAGAAGATAATGTCATGTAACGGTTTGGCGTTAAACATGAATATTAAAAAAAATATTTGCATCTCTCTCTCTCAATCGCCCTAATCCCTTGTGGGCATAGCGCCTCAATTGTACCATAGTGGCCCACCCAGTTGACGTTTCGACGGCATAAACAGGTTTCGGAGAATGCAGTTGCCAGCATTCAGCTCCTGCACATCTATGGCCACGAACGTCGTCGTGAACGGGATTCGAACCCAAAAACGCCGGTAGTCAAACACGAGACTGATGCCTCAACACACTGCGCTACCTGTCGCCCCAATTGACGTAATCAGAATTTGAACGTTTACAGGCATCCTTCCTGACACGATTGACGCAATGCCAGCCAAGCACAAGTCCCAATGGGCGACAAACCATTTTTAGGTGCGTTCTTTCGCGTATCTATCGAGTGTAGGGTCGGGTAACGAAAACGCCTTACACAATTAACAAGTCGCTGGTTGTTTGTGTAATGCGTGTTTGTTACCCTACACTAGACTCGATGGATTCGCAAAAGAACCCGCCTTTTAAGGGAGCTTTTCCTCGATGGGTGTTTCACGGACTCATTAGTCGCACTAGTAAATTTTGAGCGATGATTTCAGTCCCTCTAGTCCCTATCTAGTTTATGCCAACGAAACGTCAGCTAAGCCACATGGAATAGTTGACGTGTTGTGTCCCATTAGGGGTTAGGGCAATTGAGTATATGTACATGACACACCTCAGCTAGATACTACTACAATAGATCCTACTAGGTCCAATGCACGTGTTAAAGTGCAATCGGCATCACACTCCAAACAAATTGGACGAAAAAATTCATTTTTCATGATAAGATGACAAGATGATAAATACTGTGCTTTCGTTTATTTTTGAATTAAAAGCTATATACATGTGCAATCATCTTGAACTTTTCCTTACGCCGGTCATATAAAAGCTGCTTTCACTCGGTGAGTCGGTGAATCGATGAGTCGGACTCACGGGCAGATCGTGTGAAAGCTTCCATTCAAGGCCATGTCAGATCCATGAGTCGATGAGCCGGTGAGTCCATGTGAGCGATTCACGGACTCATTCGTGTGAAAACTCGGATTTAACTCTGGACTTTTGGTGGATCCTATGCTAAAAGCATTGTGGGCTCATCGACTCATCGATTTCGTGTGAAAGGTGCCTAATTGGTTTTTTAAGTTAAATTATTTTTTTCAGTCGGTTGACACTGAAATCATCCGTCGAATTTACTATCACGAATGAAGAAATTGGCGGGAAAGATTTCATTTTTTTTCGTTAGTCAACACATCGATCGATGACTTTCCTGGTCTCAAATCGAAAAATTACAGAACTTAGGACCAAAGAAGATTTTATTATTTTGTCATCACATATCGATTCGCCGGCTCACGGGGTTTGTACGCAGTGAGTTGGGAGTCCGACTCACGGGTGCGGTGTGAAACCCTCCATTGAAGCCCATGCTACTAAAAGTCAATCAGTCGATGAGTTGGTGAGGCGACGAGTTGATGAGTCCGTGAGTTTCCGATCGAGTGAAAAGGCTCAAAGTGCCAATGTAATGGTCGCCACACATGATCGCGCACAAACACAACTGAACTTCCATCGAACCATCAATTTCGGTAGAAATTAGGAGGATTTTTTCCCGTACGTTCTATGAAATTTATGGTTCGATGGAAGTTCGGTCGTAGTTGTGCGTGGCGACCTTAAGAGATGCTCATTTAAAATTATGAGCCACAGGGTATTTTTAATGCAGCTTATTTTTCAAATACCTTCCCTGACTTGCAACAAATATACTGTTCCTAGTTTCGTTGGCATAAACTAGTTTGGAGAATGTAGTTGTCAGCATACAGCTCCTGCTCCCCCATTTAGCCGCCTACATGCGATAAGTCGGAACGGGAGATGCTGCGGCTTATTATTACGCCCCGCACCACAGGCGAAAAACAACACAAACATCCGTGGCCACGAACGTCGTCGTGGACGGGATTCGAACCCGAAACGCCGGTAGTCAGACATGAGTGCGTAGAGGCACTGAGCTACCGGTCGCCCCAAGCCTAAAATATTTCGAAAATCGGCAAAGGATGAAGAATCCTATAAAAATGGAAACTCGTCGCCGATGACTTATGTGTGGATCATACAAAAAAGTTCGATAAATGGAAAAAAAAATCTTCGCCTTTTGAAATTCTTTATTGGGGTTTTACTGTACTTTACAGCATTAGAGCCACGGAGTCGTATACACATCATCTGCTCGTATGAGATCATGTCGCGAGCCTCCGCTATTCTCGATGGGCATGGAATTATTGTCTTACGCAAGTCATTTGCAAGCATAAATTTATTTTTTACGTTTGCGGCCGAAGGCCTGTTCCTACTCCGATTCTTTGTTACTCGGTTTTGATTCGTTTATGTACCATTTGCAGACATGGAAAAGATCTCCACGTAGATACGTGGGAATTTCCATTCTTTACACTTTTTTCGCTATTCACGACTAAACATTGGCATCCGCAGTTGTCTTTTACATTCTGTTGCCGTGCTTCGCCTTGAATAAGACGCCAATGGAGCACGATACGTGGGCTGATAGTCTGATCTTTGGTGGCCATATCGGGCAAGTTGTTTGTCCCCAACGTCCTAGTCGAAGTTGGTTGACGACTCGGCGATACAATGACACAGCCTGAGAACCTCCAGTCGACCCGAGAACAATTGGCAACAAACTACTAATTAGTCAGCGATTATTTGCATAGCATAAAAGCGCTTCTGAATAATGACTGTGTCATCGCCCACTCTCGTTTGTGTACAAACATTACAAACGTGGAAAACTGGTTCTGTGACTTCCCATTAAGGTACGTACATACGTACTCCAAAAGCATGTTTGTGTAGACGAGTACGACTTACTACCATTGGTCGATTGAACACTTGCGGTTACTACGATCAAGGTGTCTCAGGTAATTCTCTTGAAGTGAAGTCTTTTAACTACTAAATTCTTCGGTGATTTAATTCAGCAATCGATTAGAATTCAATTGATTTTATACGTATTCAATATAGATGGACAACAGAAAAATGTGGAGTATGGTGCCATGTGGAATATATGTAATATATACTAACGCCGAATCGGCGCCAGACTGTTAATTTTATTAAATCAGGAACATTAAACGTACTATATATTAGATCCGTTCCAATTTAATGATTACTCCATTTATGATATTAAATTTTTCAATTCTCGTAATTTTCAGTCGGATTCTAGTTACATCTGTGTACAAATATAACCCGAAATTTTCAATTTAAACTGCGTGGGCATTTCCGTTGGGCACAAATCTGTTTATTTTTAAGTTGGTAGGACTGTTACTGCCATCTGTGTCAAGTTTTAGATTAATATCTTGATTAGTTGAAGAGTGACGCTCGTTTTCGTATACAACCAAAATTAACTTTTTCGATTTTTACCATGTCAGAAAATATTCAACAAAGAAGTTCGATTAAATTTTGTGTTGGAAATGATATTTCTGCTGCGGAAACGCTCAGAATGTTACAAAAAGCCTTCGGTGAACAGGTTGGAAAAACACCGTCGCATTGATGTGTGTTAAACAATGCTTTCCGACTATCAGGACTAGATAAAACACATTATTACGGGCGATGAAACTTGGATTTATGCTTACTTAATTACCCTAACCCCTTGTGGGGCATAGCGCGTCAACTGTTCCATGTGGCCCAGTTGGCGTTTCGTTAGCATAAACTCGTTGCCAGCATGCACCTCCTGCACATCCATGGCCACGTACGTCGTCGTGGACGGGATTCGAACCCGAAACGCCGGTAGTTAAACATGAGACGGATGCCTCAACACACTGCCCTACCGGTCGCCCCCGAAACGAAACAACCGATCAATCAAGTGAATATCGTGCCAAAGCTGAGCCAAGACCGAACAAATCGCGCCAAAGTATCTGAAAAATGAAAGTCATGTTGACGGTTTTCTTCGATTATCGTGGTGTTGTGTATTACGAATTCCTTCCACTGGACCAAACTGTCAACAAGGAATATTATTTTGAGTCTTATGTATCGTTTGCGTCAAGCAATTCGCCTCAAATAGCCGGATTTGTGGAAAGAAAACTCTTGGTTTTTGCACCATGACAACGCAACATCTCACACTGCACTTGTTATTCGTGACCATTTCGCCAAAAATTCCACCCATATTGTACCGCAACCGTCGTATTCGCCTGATTTAGCTCCATGTGACTCCTGGCTATTCAGCAAAATGATAATACCGCTCCGGGGACACCGAGAGATTCAAGCCGAATCAAAGAAGGTGCTGAAGGCCATACCGAAACAAGACTTTTCAAAGTGTTTTGATGAGTGGAAAATTCGCTGGCATAAGTGCATTGCAGCCGAGGGGGATTACTTCCAAGGCGATGAAATAGATTTTAAGAATAAATAAGGATTTCAAAAATTATAACAAAATTCCGGGTTATGTACACAATAGTATATAGGTACATAGTATGCATGCCGAGTTGCTCAAGGCTTTCTCACTTTTTTCTAGCGCGATACTGAAGTGTATGAAGAAAAACGAAGAATGTCTTCAAGATTAATAAGAACAGAAGACTGAAGGAAAGTTACGCGATTTACATCCAAAAAGTATTGAAACAAGTCTAGCCTGTCAGTTCAAATGCATCAAAAGCCATTCGTATTATGGATGAGCTGTATTTTATAATAGGCGTGTTTTTTGTACTGCGGTGAAGGTTAATTGGGGGCTATCCGGGTTAACCACATATTACACAAACATCATTCCCTTTGTTTGTGTAATGTGTGTAAGTTAACCCGGATAGCCCCCAATTAACCTACACCGCAGTACAAAAAACACGCCTAATGGTATTTTGAATGTCTTGCCTTCCACTATTCATATTTCTGTGCACATTCTTCAATTTTATTATCGGGAGAACCGAGAGAAATGTATTATATGCTAGCTTGATTTCGTCCGTCTCGTTTGAGTTTTTTGCATATGAGATGTCGATAGTGAACATAATAAATCATGGGATTAAGTAGTATATTTGAACTCTATATTCTGATAATTACCTACGAATGTCCTTCGTATGTTCTCCTTTGGCAAAATATGTACATACCTATTTCATATTTTATGAAGCAGTCGATAATAGGACTAACAACATTAATACCAAAAGCCAACCAAATGTCTTCCTGTGTATGCTTCAGCCGGGATCATAATAAACCAATAACTACCACAGTTAGCCAAACTTCTTGTCCACCACGATTCTATATCGGAACATTCATGAGAGAAACAAAAACAATATGTATGAATTTTATTGATTTTGTTTTTACTAACTAATATCTAATACATTCTTGTGCTGGATTTACATTATAGATTATTCATTCATACGTGAAAAGACCTACGGAATACAATACCGAAACTCGTAGAAGTGCCTTCCTCCGACGTTTTCCGTTCGCCGATAACGAATACTAAGAACTTTCATTCAGGAAAACACTCGATATTACTTTCGTTTTCACGCTATCATTAATACATTTCCTTATGTGGCTAAGGTGATTTAACACGTTTCATTGTACATTTTCATTAAGTTTAGTTACAACTTAATTTGACAGTCGTGTTTCGAAATAGCGTTGGGATTTATAACAACTGTATGGACAATTTTGTATCTTGTCTTGAATTTTAGCTTTAGTAAAATGACTACGTTACGTACATACTCGTATCTCTTACTATGGTTGTTACCTGCATGCTGTCATGCCATTGAGTGGCTGTTTCAATATCACATTGTGATTCCCAGGCGTTATTGAATTAATCACGTGCTTCACATAGTCAATTTGTACTGCATCGTCAGATAGCACTACCTGTTGCTTGAAACCTTGGCAACTGAAGCCATTGACTATGATGATGGTTGAAGCTTTATATTCGACTGTCCCAAAGAACCAATGACTAATCAATTAATCATTAAATCTTTTGTAGGTACAGTGTACGCTAGAAGTAAGAATTAACAATATTTTAATAATTTATGCTTAACACATGCAACGATACGTAGTATGAAATTTGAAATCTAAATTATAGGTTTGCTCCTATTATCACGATTACGAAATTACAATATTATGTTAGTATGAGAAGCGTGCGAATTTTCTTTCATATTTATAAGTAACTAGACAAGCTGTCCTTTTCCCGTGGTGTGGGGCCTAAAGGTGCGTTTAGATTTAGCGAAACCACTCGCGAAACTGTTGCGCGAGAAAACTCACCCAAAATTCACTCGTGGCCAGTTTGACAGTTTCGGGTGAGGAACCTGTTCACACTACGCGCAATTTTGCCTCACGCATCAGTTTCGCGAGTGGTTTCGCTAAATCTAAATGCACCCTATCAATAAACAACAATCTTTCCCGCATCGTCCGAAACACAGTTTACGCTGACGAAACATCACCTAAGCCACATGGGAATGGTTGACGCACTATGGCCCACTAGGGGTTAAGGCAAATAGTAGACAAGCTACAAAGCGCATGAACATCTCTTAAGTGCTCATGGGGGTATTAGCGAAACGCGGAATTTTTTACACTATCCATACAATTTTTACTTTTTGAACTTCGCTGAACAGGTAGTGATTCATCAATGCATGTAGCAAAGTCGCCTTAACCTTCGCTCATTACATTGACAAACTTTTTGGCGCATTCAAATACAGTCTGAAAATCTTCGACTCGTACATTTTTTATTTGTTCAAGCATCAAATTTATTTGATGCCAAGCCTGGACGTACTCTAAATCAGTCGTCTGCAAGTATTTTGAAACTGTAGTAGATGTATACAAAATCGTAGAAAAAATCATGGATGTCAATATAGTTTCGAATTTCATAAGTTGACTCTATAAACGAGCAGCTTCATACTTTATTTTGACATGGATATGTCTTATAGCTGGGGGTCATCCTAAAAATCTGTCCGTCACACGAAATGTCTGTTTTTCTACTCGGGGGTCAGAAGAGGAAACAAGCCCATTGAAAATTTTCCCGAGTTCTATGAATGTACTGGCCGATCCTCAGTCAATCCGAGTCAGTCATCAAAGGGAACTCACGAAAATCGAAAAACTTCGCATCATGAACTGACTAAACAACCAGGCACCCATAAAACAAGTCAACATCATTCAACTGCCATCCCCTCGTGATTCAAGTCTGCTCACAACACCAGCCACATCCAGACAACCTGTCTCCCTCACTCGTGCACAGCGCTCTGGCTCCTCCTTCACAGCAATCTTTTTGTTTTCATCAATTAGTCACTAACCTGACTCAGTAAGAAAATCGTTGGGGTAGGTCGGGAAATAGCTTCAACTTCACACACACACACACATACACACACACTCGTATGCAGGCAATGGAGAGACGGTTGAGTCGAAGAAGTTCAATGGATGGGCGTTGCTTCGTCATCGGCGACAGTGCGAAAGAGATGCTTGCTCCACGGACCTTGGACTACACTTCCGCGGCGGATCCACCCCTTTCTTGTGATGGCCAATCCCATCCAGCCGACTGAAATCAGTGTCACCAAGGTCACCAACGTGTTTTTCCCGTGGATGTAAGGAACTTACGACCGTACTTGTATCGCGCATACCGCGTACTATCACGATCGATGATATATCAACTAACAGTGCACAATTCTGATTTAGTGAGGAGAATAGTGCAGATGATGCAGTTTGTGCAGCGCGGATAACGTAAACGTTAATGCAATAAAATTGTGTTGTCGCGCTTACCGTCTTTAGACTTAGACGAGTACTATCTAAGTATCTAATAGCAAGTGTGTTTAGCTAAACCGCGGCTTGACGCGATCGATCGCGGATTTACGTACTAACGAAGCACAGGCGCATATACAATATGTAGAGTGTATGATCGCTTGATCCACACACAGGGCAACGGTTGGGTTAATTTGTATTCTTCTGTATACTATGTGGGACGGTATGTCTTGAAAATAATTCAAAGTATCTACACTGCATGCAGATACATCGGTACATCTTATGCCTACCGAAAGCGTGGGACGTGTTTTGTCGAATGAATTCATCCAGTATAACTATACTGGGATCTTTATAAAACTTACGTCGATATCTTCAACACAACAGGTTCCACGCAGTCGGTAGCCAAAGACATATCCATGTTCCGATGTATCTGCATGCAGTGTAGATACTTTGTATAATTTTCCTTCAAACGTTTTGTCTTCTGAAATGAATTTTAAACCATCAACTACGTGTAGAAAAAAACTTTAGTCTGAAAATCGCCAATTATCGACGAAGAGTTTGTACAATACTTCTCCATGTTTCAAAATTCCCAAATATTTTTTCTAATGCATCACTTCTGGAATTCCAACGTTTATTACCAATCAAACTAAGCTTTAACTTGGGACTTGTTCTTTCATATTCGAGTATTCGCTTGTAAGAGCCTTTGAAAAACACTGCTTATAATTGCAGCATAACGAACAATGAAGTAGCTGACACTGTAGAATTGACAGTATCGCAAACCAAGTTAGAGCCCGCCCACACGGCAAACTTTTTAGTTCGCACAAAAACTAAATAGTTTAGTCAGAAAAATAGAACACATGGCGGTTTATGAGACCACGCACATAGCAGACTAAACTATTTAGTTATCGCTGTGTGCGTGGTCTTATAAACCACTGTGTGTTCTATTTTTCTGACTAGACTATTTAGTTTTTCTGCGAAGTAAAGTTTGCCGTGTGCACGGGCTCTTATAGTCATGGTATGATACGCTAATTTAGCGGATCGTATCGGACCTGATCTGGTACAACACATGATCTAGGTTCGAAAACACGTGAACCGTATGCCTACAATTTAGAATCGAGCGAAGTAGTCAAGCAAGGGATTTAATATACCGCCGCTGCTCGAGTGTAAATTGCATGCATATGGTTCGCGTGTCAATGGTTGATGCCCGACCAATCCGAGCGAATGGTATGTCGTATATATTCACTGCTAGATCAATATGATGTAAACCACCGCTTCTCGCTCGCCACACTCCAATGCTCCTGAGCGAGTCAGTAGATCCATTGTTGCAGCAATCCGGATCTAGACCCAGACAAGTGATGCTGTTTTTACACGCTAAACCGTCCAGCCGTTAGACCGTCCATTAGACCGCATATTAGACCGTCTATGAGACCGCAAATTAGACCGTCTATTAGACTACACATTAGAACGTCTATTAGACTGCGTATTAGACCGCCCGTTAGACCATGTATCAGAGCAGCTATTTGACTATAATGATTTTAGTGTCACCATACACTGTCGAACTCGAACACGAACCTAGTACAAGTGGACCGGTTTTCTTCACACCTACATATGTGAAATGTCCTCTGACACACACAAACTCGTGTGTCAGAGGACATTTGTACCAGGTTCGAGTTCGAGTTCGACAGTGTATGGTGACACTTAGATCTTTGGGAGATTAACTTTACTAAACCAAAAAACGGATACATAATCGCAACTATTTCAAATGCTAGGAGCGCAATCGACAATCTAATTGGTACAGTTTTATCAATTGAATTTATATCGATTCAAATTCTGTTGGATTGTTTTCGTAATAGGCTTATACATACATAAGTACGTACGTTTTATTAACCCATTAAACAACTGCTATAAAAGACAGTTGAGGCACGATTGCTATTTTAAGGTTATTGTGCATATAGTACTGAACAGTGAAATCCTGAATTGAGTAAAATGAATGACTCGATTCGAAAATATACTCGTACACAAATTACAAGTTAGTTGGGTTGGGTACATATTTAACGCCACTCCTTTCAATTGAACGTAACGAAGAACCGATTAACCTTAGCCGAGGTCGAACACCGGAGTGCGCTTGGTTTGACTATTAGCCAATTGTTTGCACGTGATAATCACATTAAAGCATAATCAGACTAAAACTTCGGCTACTGTTTTTTTTTCGCGGAGTATGAAATGAACTATTGCCATTGCGAACTTATGAATCAATTTCTGATCAGATGATTCTCAGGTGCGATAAGAAGTGGTTTTGTACCTGTGAATTCGTTGGTTTTTCGAAATTTATTTGATTTGATTTTTGATTTCCATCTAATAGGAACAGAGTATTGAATATTGATCAAACTGGAGTAATTAAGGCTTCAATAATTAAAGGATTTTTGTTGTTATTCAACTTATGAAATATTCTAGGTCTTGACGCGCGCTCGGTGGCCGTGTTCGTTCGGCCACCACTCTACAATCTAGAGAATAGAGGTTCGATCCTCGGCGCGAAAAAAAACTGCCTGTGGGTACTGTTGTAATAAAACTCCCACTACGCTCCGAGCTTGTCAGTATGAAGACGGCGCATGTGGGAGGTGCATGCTAGCAACTGCACGTCCGAAAAGTAGATACGCTATCGAAACGTCAAGAAGACATAGAAATACATTAGATGTTGACAAGCTCATGCCCTGGAGCCTGGAGGGGTCAGGCGATTTCATCCGATTTAGATACTCATATCTGTCAATGATTTTCAGGTTTAACATACTCGAAGCTAAAGTGATCTTTATTCCCAGTGAAGAAGGGTATTACAAACTTATCAAAACTAATCCCCGATTAATGATAAGCACACAGTGTTGGTATTCGGTAACTTAGATTTTATATTGACAAACAAATCACGGTAACAAGTAGGTATAACCGAAAAAGAACAGACATTCAGGTGTGGATTTCTTGATAAGATAACGATGTATTCATGTTTTTTTGCTATGGTACAATAAGACATGATATAACATCTCCGGGGAGTTTTATGATAGCTTCCGAAAAGAAGAGAGTGTCAGAAAGGGAATCACAATCACAATCATCCGTGAACTATATCGACAAAATCTCTCAAATACTTGTTCGTGTTGTATAGAAAGGAATTTTTTTTTATTCTTATACTTTAGTATTGAGCCCGGGACTGTTGTCCCCGGGCCAGGATCTACTCTCGGCGGCCCTGGGTGACGATGTTTGCATCCTTGTCCTATTTATCGTTACAGAGGCTAGTCCTGGGTTGATAGCCAACCTTAATCGTGTTTCGTCTGTAAGCTTTTCAGGTGTTTCTATTATCTAGGCTATCATTAATGTTCAGCAACTGCTTGTCAAAGAATTTTCGTTTCTTACATCTAATTATTCTATTTGATATTCGCCGTAGCTCGTCATATTTTTCTCTCTTAGCTCTAGTTTGACGTTGGATACATTGTCTTTAAGCTTCGTTCTTTGCGTCAAGTGATTTTTGGCATTCTTCGTCGAACCAGTCGTTTCGCATTCGCCATTCCTTGAAGCCCATCTCTTGCATATGTGGACGTGGTGAATTTTGTTGATGGTGCGTGTATCCGGAGATTTCAAGGTTTCTTTATGAATATGTCGGTGCGAAAACCGTGTTGAGCTTACGACAAGGATCCTACTGCATGCGAAGTCGATTAGTCATTAACCGTTGTCATTGCATTCCTTGTGGAGGCTGTGTCTTCCTGTGGTTCTCCGATGCCAACTCCCGTTCCCAACTTTCGCATTGAAATCTCCCAGCAGTATTTAGACGTCATTTGTTGGAAGTGAGTCGAACAATGTCTCCAGGCGGTCGTAAAATTCGTCATTCACTGCCTCTTCCTTCACTTCAGTGAGGGCGTGCATGTTGATGAGCCAGAGGTTGAAAAATCGAATCTCAGTGTGAATCGCGCACAGCCTTTCATTGATGGATTTGAAGTCATTAACGTGCGGTTTGAGGTGATTGCTCACGATGAACGTAACTCCCGACTCCTTGAGTTCAGATGGTTTACCGCTTTTGAAAATTGTGTGCGATTTCTTGCCGTTGATCTCGCTGACATGCCAATTTGTTTCCTGGACTGCAGTGGTGCTCAGTTTGTATTTCTTGACCTGTTATAGAAGAGCCTTTTCGGCGCCTGGATTGTTCGTGGAGCGTACATTTCAGGATACGGAAGAAAAATCCATTAAACGTTTGTGTGGTCGTCGTTGTTGGTCCGTTCAAGGCTTTTTTTTTCAGGTTTGTTGACATGAAGTAGTTTACAAGAATGGGCTGTCGGTCCATCGCTAAATCCTATTCAGGGGTGACCTCGGTGATAGCTGCTTCAGGTAGTTCATAACTATGTTGCAGGTCTGACTACGTGATTCAGAATGACCTGAGACGCTTAGGTGTAACTCAGTTAGTCAGACTATAGCTATGATTCCCTCCTCCTTTCACAAGCATGACTTGGGACAGGCTTCGGCGTAGTGCTCGACATCATCAGGTATATATGTAAGCTAGTCCAAAATACTATTGCTAATGTGTATCACACTATGTACATCATTACGTACGAGGGCGGTCCGATAAGTACTTAGCCTCACCGCCCGATGGCGCCACTATCGCAAGAGAAATTTACTATCGTGTAGTACATTCTTGTAGACGGCTACTGTAAAAATTTCAGCTGAATCGGACTCGTAGTTTTGTTTTGATCGCGTGTGGAAGCGGGCGTGTCTGCGGATTTTAGAAAAGTGGAAAAAGAGCAATATCGGTCGGTGATTCGATTTTTGTTTTTCGGAGGGAAATCGTGCAGCGAAATCAAAGAGCGCTTGGATGCTGTGTACGGTGACTCATCTCCTTCGATGGCGACCGTCAAAAATTGGTTTAACGAGTTTCAACGTAGTCACACGTCGGTTTTTGATGAACCACGCCCAGGTGCCCGCTCCGAAAACGGCTACCACGGAGGATAACGTGACAAAAATCCACGATCTCGTATTGGCAGACCGCCGATTGAAGGTGCGCGAGATAGTTGAGACAGTAGGCATCTTAAAAGATGGCGTGGGTCATATCCTGCATGAAATTTTGGGCATGAGAAAGCTGTCGGCACGATGGGTGCCGCATTTGCTCACTCCGGACAACAAGCGCAACCGCGAGACCACTTCAGAGCAGTGTTTGACGCTGTTTAAGCGCAATCCGAAGGAGTTTCTGCGTCGTTTCGTGACCGTGGACGAAACATGGATCCACTGGTACACACCAGAGACCAAGGAACAGTCAAAACAGTGGATTTCACCCAGCGAAGGTGCTCCGAAGAAGGCGAGACCGTCCGTCCTATCGGCCGGAAAAGTGGTGGACACCGTTTTCTGGGATTCACAAGGTGTAGGGGCAAAACGGTCACTGGACTCTACTATGCCGAATTATTGGGCCGATTCGACGCCAAATTGCAGAAAAAACGGCCCCATTTGGCGAAGAAAAAAGTGCTCTTCCACCATGACAACAACGCACCGGCACACATTTCCGCCGTCGCCACGGCCAAATTGGTCGAATTGGGCTATGAACTGCTGCCCCATCCACCGTATTCTCCAGATTTGGCTCCGTGCGACTTCTTTTTGTTTCCAAACTTGCAAAAGTCACTCGCCGGGCAGACATTTGAGTCGAAAGAGGAGGTCATGGCCAAGAACACAGTACGCAGTACCAACCGGGGAGTTTCTACAAACTACTCGTGACTCGGTACTCGGGCGAGAATGTGAACGCGCACCTCGCCCAGGTTGCTTGCCTCGTATGTGAGGGTATGCTTAGGGTTTAATGCTAGCCCAATTATCTATCCTATCTGAGAGTTTGCTCTAGACATGAATTTTCTGGAAAGAACAACTGACATCGAATGTGAGGATATGTTTAGGGTTTAATGCTAGTTCAATCAATCTTTTTCCTTTAAAACGTTGCTTTTAATAAGGTGTGGCTTTCGCTTTCGGGAAGTGTATTTTAAATTTTGTAATTTCGTCGACCTTAATATGGTACATGCCGGAAATTGACTTGTAACTAAAATCAACTCCAAACATTGCTCTATTAAACTGATTAATGAATCCTCGCCCCACCCGACTTCAAAAAAAGAACACAAGTTGGGAGGCGCCACAAACATATCGATCAATCAATCAACTTCCCATTAAGAGTGCCAGGTCATGAGGTTTTGTGTTTTGTATTCATCGGTGAATAAACACATGCCCCATATGTACTTTCAAGAAGGAATCGAGTTCAAGTCACCTCGATTATCAACTCTTTTTCCGTACTTCATTTTCTTTGTACATTGTCGAGATGGCGTCAAGTCACACAATATCAAACATGACCTACTCTAACAGAATAATTCTAGTGCAGAGTGGATTGTATGCTTACCTAAGTGAACTGGTTGCCCCCTACCCACTTGACAGTCACTTGCACTATATAAGTGGCCGATTAAATCGCTGGTTCTTGAAAGAGATTTGTGCAAAGTGTGATACTTGTATAATGCACTTTTTGAACTATAATTCCTACTAGAGAGTATTATCAGGCTCGGTTGCACAAAGAACTTGAATATTCTACTAAAATCAGCAAGCCAGACAAAGAAACTTGGTTCATTTGGGTACTTTTTAACTGTAACAATTCTGGCCTTATTCGACTCCAATTTAATGAGACAGAGCCAACAGTGCGGAAACAATCTGAATCCACTCTTGTGTGGTGAAAAGCATTGATTGCATTTTTTCATTGAAATCATTCTACAAACTGATGCTAGACAACATTTAATTCGAATTTCATGAAAATTAACAAGATCGGTGTTTGTATGTTTAGTATTTTTCGTACTGTACTCGTATACTGAGTACTCACCGTATGTTAGTTAAATTTGCTCATAGTCCGATTGTTGAACGCATAAGAAAAGAAAGTAGAAATAGAGCTCACGGGCCGTAGATGATGATGCCAGAACACGATACATTATACCATCTGAATCTGAAATCTTTTCTTTCGGTCTTAGAATTATTAGATATTATTGTAATATAGTGGGATCGGTTTTTTTTACCTGAACAGATAAAAGATTGGAGGTGAAGAATGCTGAAGAACACACACACTTAATATCGATTTAACCGTTATATCCAAAACCAAATTTGACGATCTTTTCTGAAATCAGATGATAGCATGGAAAATGGGGTGAAAAGTCTTCGACCGAAAAGTAATTTCATCGATAATGTTTACTTGGAATAAATGAGAATCGATGACAATGAATAACAACCCACAACCCACTTGGTGCCATTTTAATTGAAGTACGTTGACAAAAGTGTTATTTTTTATACAGGAAAGTCGTTTACCTTCGAAATGGAAACAGCACATCAAGTGGCACAATAACCTCTTCAGAATTATAATAATTTGTAAAGTTGGTGCATACTCGTATGTGGAAAAGTTTGTTCACTGAGTTTTCATACGGGTCAGAATTATGAGATCTTCGATTTTATTCGCAAGTACTTATCTAAGTATAAAATAAATAAATAACTGGCGCAACAGTCCAATTTGAACCACGGCCTCGAGATGAGTTAGCATCATCTCATTTTCTAGATCGTGACGGTTTTTTTTTGTGCAGAGGTATGTGATCAGCAACACGCTCAACCGAGTTATTTACCCCATAATGGGTACTCATTTAACAGCTGAGTGGGCTCATAGTCCGACACGTAAATCCCCGGAATCGAACCGGGGCCCAGTGCGTTGAAGGCGAACGTGCTAACCGTTGCGCCATCCGGACTACTAAGTACTAAGTATTAATTAGTATAAAAATACGCAAATGGTGTATTTATAAAGAAAGAAGCCATCATCGATTTTTACATCTACAGTGACAAATGGGATATACGAGTACTATATAGTTAGTTATCAAATCTGGAAATTTTTTAGGTTTATCGGAGCAGATAAGCGGAATATCGACATAACATAGTGAGTGTAAATAGAGAAGAGTCATGCTTTTATATGTATGTACAAATATTTGATCGAAGGAATGCAATAAATTCTGTAGTGCGTTGGATTTTACTTTCAAGTGCATACTACTTTGATTGTTGTTGATTGCACTTAATAAAACTTGAACACGACATTCAAGAAACGCGTTAAAACGGCTGGCGCTACGGATTAAGCACGATTCACATTCAATAGTGACGGCACGACGTAACCGGCCCATGATTCCGCCGACAGTGAACTTACAGTGATTTATATTAACACTTGAAGTCGATTCACGTAAGCCTGTTCCTAAAACCGGTCCACCGGTTTAAAACCGGCTTTCTGTTAGTACCGGTCCCGAGATTCCCAAGTACCGGTTTCGAAAAAACCGAATCATTCAAAAAAACCGGCTTATGGTCATAAAAACCGAATTATGACCGGTAACAAAACCGGCTCATTAAAAAAGCGATTCATCAAAAAACCGACCGAGCACTCGAGTACTCGAAAACCGACTTGTTAAAAACCGACCGGCTCATGGTTAAAAAAACGGGTTAAAAACCGACTCATTAAAGGACCGATTCACCATAAAACCGACCGGCTCCGACGAGTTAAAAACCGACTCATTAAAAACCGATTCAGCAAAAAGCCGACCGAGTACTCGAGTACTAAAAAACCGACTCGTTATAAATAGACCGGCCCAGTGTTAAGAAACCCAAGTTAAAAACCGACTCATTAATTAAAAACTGTTGAGAAAATGGAGTATTTTTTGTGTGTACAGTACAGGACGGAATTATTCCAGAAAAGGTTTTAGCTTTTGATTTGAGTGTAATTTGGTATGTGGTACGTATGATGTCCACACATTTGGTCGTCAAGAGACATGCTTTCAAAGTTAAATAGATGTGAACAACATACCCATTAAAAGATTGAATTGAATTGAAATGAAAAAATGTCGAAACTGATGATTATGAGTAATAAAAGATGAAAGTGTACATGGTTATCAGTGGACCAGTTAGAAAAATTGGTGCATCTCTTTTGACGATCGAAAGTGTGGACATACTACATCACATACCAAATCACTCATATCAAATGCTAAAATCTTTTCTTGAATAATTCCATGCTGTACCGTACCAAAAATACTCGAGGATTTTCTTACCGGTTTTTGATGTATCGGTCTTTTAATAAGTCGGTTTGTAACCCGTTTTTTTAACCATGAGCCGGTCGGTTTTTAATAAGTCGGTTTTCGACTAATCGAGTACTCGGTCGGTTTTTTGGTGAATCAGTATTTTAATGAGTCGGGTTTTAACCCGGTTTTTTTTTAACACATGAGTCGGTCATTTTTTAACAAGTCGGTCGGTTTTTTGGTGAATCGCTTTTTAATGAGTTGATTTTAACTCGAAACCGGTCGGTTTTTAACAAGTCGGTTTTCGAGTACTCGGTCAGTTTTTTGGCGAATCGGATTTTTAATGAGTCGGTTTTTAACTTGTCGGAGCCAGTCGGTTTTTGTCAAGTCGGTTCTGAGTACTCGGTCGGTTTTTTCGGTGAATCAGTCTTTTAATGAGTCGGTTTTTAACCCGGTTTTTTTCAACCATGAGCCGGTTTTTTTAAACGATCCGGTTGACCGCCAGCAAAACCGGTTTTCATAAAAACCTAAAAGTGGTCTTGAAATCTTAGGACCGAACAGGTTTAGATTCACACACAACAGTGATGGCACAGTGCCGTGACCCATGATTCCGCCAACGACGTCGAAAATATTCTTCTACGGATTTCGGCCTTCACATCTGCCCGGCACGTGACCGTGATAATGCAAACAATGCACTCACCGTAACCATACCGTAATTTTTAGATTTCTGTTGGACAATATTTTTAGATTTTCACGTTCGCATTTTCAGACCGTGTCGTTTTTAGGGTTTTGTAGTAAAACAAAACCCTTATGAAATCGGTCAAATGTCTGTCTGTCCGTCTGTCCATGGAATATTTCACGAACGGCTGAAGCTACATACATGAAATTTTGTAGGAATGTGTAGAATTACTATAATTCGCCGGAGAAAGCGAATCGTCGTAATAGGTCAACTTTAAGGGGAGGTCCCCATAGAGGGGAAATGAAGGTCGAAATTTTTTTTTCGTTTAGTACAGGCAAGTGGGGTATCATAAGAAAGGTACCGTCGAGTACATTCCATTTTTGATTTTTTTTTTTTAAATTTGAAGAAATGGGAAAAGAGGGAGAGGGGAAAATATGTCATCCGAGTTTGTCCCCCCCCCCCTTGCATTTCGAGACCGTTATACTTAGAAATATGAAAATTTACAGAAAAGCGCCATTTTACTAGTGTAGAAAACCTAGATTTCTAGAATTTTGAAATTTCATCAGAAAAGGTTAATAATAGTACATTTCTATAGTTTCAGTTAGCATAACCCTGCACCCCTTACACGTACCCGAGGTCAAAAATATTGATGGCCAATGATAACCAACATCATAGGCAATAATATCTCTAAGTTTCATTATAATCACATAATATTTAATAATAGTACATTCGTTTAAAGTTCGGAATTTTGACACTATCCACACAAAAAATACACCTACCGGCCTCATAGGTGTGAGTACTACTTTCATGTTGTTTTTCGTAGTGCGAATTGCAGTTATTTAATTAATCATTTTTGGAAGGGTAAAGATTTGTTGGGGGCGCTGTGTCTTAATTGGCCAACTTTACCGGATGGAAGGGGGGGGGGGGGGTCCACATAGAGGCGAAATTAAGGTCAAATTTTTTTATCGACTGGTATAAGCAAATGAGGTGTCGTGAGAAAGGTAATGATGTACATTCCATTTTTTCGCATTTTCTCGAAATTTATATTTTAGAAAGGGGAACTGTGGGGGAGGAGAAAATATTAGTTCGTAATTTGACCCCCCGTTGCCTGCATTTTGAGACCGTTATACTTAGAATTATGAAAACTTACAGGAAGTGGTTTTCGAAAAATATATAAAATGGAAAATAGTGGAATTTGAATATCTTCTCAGAATAGGTCAATAATAGTTTATTTGTATAGTTACAGTTAGCCCACCCTTGCACGCCTTAAACACGTTCGAGGTCAAAAGTACTGATGGCCAACCATAACCAACACCTTAAGCAATAATATGTTCTAAGTTTCGTTACAATCACGTAATATGAATTAGCATGTAAAATGTAAGTGGGTAAGACATTTTAATTACGTTTTTTCTATCCATCTGAGTGATATCAAGAAGAGCAAGGAGCCGATATTTATATACCAAAATAAGCGCTTGCTACAAAACCCTCGGATTGCGGGCGTAGCCCTCTATATTCCGGTTTCATTCAATGATGAATGACGAAAAGCTTATTGAGTTGGTGCGCGCGAGGAGAGGGAGACCAGGACATTGAGGTGGAAGTAATGAACAGAGATTCCACAGATGCTAAAGAAAGTGATTAAGTATCAGCCGAAAATGAAGAAATTATTCAAGATTGTACAACAGATGTTAATCATCCCGTGACTCTGGAATCAGAACGTCAAAATTCGTCCAAATCAAAACGATCAAGCACTATACCACGAAAAAAACGTAATGTGGCAGTATCAAACGATATTCCCCTCAAAACAGCCACTGTTACAGTTATGGCTTAAGTTTTTTTTTAAATCAGGAATAGGAATATCTTTGGGAAATCTACCTCCGGGAGAGTGGCATTACGCCAAAGCCGAAATATTTGTCCAAAAGTATGAATTTAACATGGTTATGAACCAACAGCCGTTTACTGACCCAAGTGCCGCCTCAGTGTGTTCTACTCCAATGTACCAGTATTTACAACCTATCAGTCTATTTACTTCGAGGGATGTCCACCAATCAAAATCATCTACTGGTCAAAATAAAGAATACAGCACCCAACAGCACAAAGCAAGATTACAAAAATTTGTCCTCATAATGATCAAGAATATACAAACTCTCTAAACTCGAACTCTAATTTTGCCTTTACCCCTCCAGGGGCATGGGCGCGTCAACATCTCTAGCATTTCTATGCGTTGTTGACGTTTCAATGGCATATCTACTTTTCGGAAGTGCATTTGCTAGCATGCACCTCCCATACGCGCCTTTGTACTGACAACCTCGGAGCACTGTGAGAGTTATATTAGTACTCACAGGCAGTTTTTGATCGCGCCGAGATTCGATCTCCGAGCTCTAGATTAGTATCGTAGAGCGGTGACCGAACGATCACGGCCACCGAGCGCGACAATACGGATCAAACACTGAATGGAAATCATTGTGAGTTCACGGAACGGTCACTGCACTGTGCCGTCGTCACTGTTGAGTCTACGATAACTGAACTAGAATTCGACAATCGTTTTTTCAAAGCTCTCTGATTCCGGTGCTTAGCTCGTTATCCTACGTGACGTCTGAAGGTCTTACCTTGGAGTCTGAACTGATGATAAATGTCGTACTGCGACAAGTCATTATTCTACTATATCATATTTAATTTCCCAAATTCAAATCTTATTTTCATATCGCATCTGACAATTACATCAACTCCTCCCTATTGGATTTTGCCGGCGGCCTAAAATATTCAACCGTTTTCCAAAAATTTGATTGTGATACACCAATAAAATGCCATAAATTTTATGCCTTTTGGCTTCCATTCTCTCTTCTATACTAAGCCGTTTGTATGCAAAGCCGCAGTCTATGTTCTCAAGTTTTGGCTTGAATTCAATGGAAATCTAGAGAAACAGGCACATATGTACATACGTGAAGTGGAAGGAAGGATGTATAACATATAGTAGATGGAAAAAAGCAAGAGCCTCTTTATTCATATTGCAAAATCAATGCACCGTGGAAAATATTTTTTGAAGCGAAAAACAGTATACGGGAGTAAGGTGCGAATGAAAACGGGGCCTAGAAAGAGCACATCATTTTACTATAAATGTAGACATAAAAGATGCCGAAAAGTCAAGGTTTTTTTCACAACTCATAAGTTCATTTTCCATTCTCAGAGACACTCGTTTCCTGGCCCCGAGCAGCAGTAAATTACTTTATTTCCTGTATGCTGCTGGAACCTTTCCATTCCCTTTTGGTGCCCTGCATTTCTTAAATGGAAATAAACGAGCGTGCAAAAAGTTACGCTAGACATAAGAAATGACTGAAAAGCCCAGACTTTTTTTGTAAACTTTTTAGAGAATATGAAGAGTTTCACAATCTTGTATGAAAATGCACGTTTGCATACATTCCGCTTTTATCACCAGTGCTTTTAGGTGGCGTTGGAAGCGAATCGTTTAATGGCAACGAGACTCTAAATTGTCCTTCGAAGGTGTGGCTTTCACTAGAATGAATATGCTATACGAGAAATTATTAATCTAGCAAGCACTACCAATGAATGAATATAGTACAGTGGTGTGACATATTGGTAGCTCATATCTGGCGAAGACTTTAAAGTCGACACTAATAATTTCACAGAACCATGACCGGACTTCCATCGAAATATCAAATATCATAGAACGATTGAAATCAGGAGATTTTTTTCTTTTGAGTTTGACGTGATCCGATGCATGCTCGCGACGAAAATGGTTGTCGTGTGTGGCGACCTTTAGGCCCAATGTCCCTTGATAACCGCCGCGTGATTTGGTCATAAGCTCCCAATGTTCTCCTTCTGTCATAGAAGGCCCAATATTTCTTGATACGGCGCAGGTGTGCAGATTCCGCCATTTGGAATCAATAACCTTGAGGAGTAATTGAATATATTGCACTTAGCAGCCAACAGCTCCACTTGAGATCTGTCTAAGTCGGCGCTCCTTCTGGCCAGGTCATCGGCCCTCTATGTTCCTGTGACCAGGAACGCAGAGTAGGGTAATATTGTATTTAGCCGTCTGCCAAGGCAAGCTAACTTCACTCCACATCGCTCGACAAGCTTGGTAGATGTACTTACCGAGTTCAGTGCCTTGATAGCGGCCTGGCTGTCCGAGCAAAGTGGTGATGCTGTGGCTATCTTGTATGTCTCTGAGAGTGTGACAAGCTTTCATGATTGCGAGCATTTCCACCTGAAAAATGCTGGGATGATCTGGGAGGTGCAGGTGGTAACACTCCGAAATATTCAGTTTATCAGAAAAGATCCCTGCACTGACGCCGCAGTCAATTTTGGACCAATCGGTAAAAATCGTGATGTCAAAATCCTTCACCACCTCGCCCCTCCCATCATTCAGGTCTGGTAGGGAATTTGCAGGGAAGTTACTCCACGGGGCACGGTAAAGTCGGTTTTCACCTTGGATCATATCTTTTGGCACGGTTTGACAGTTCAGCCTCCTGACTCTTCGAGCCTGACTGCACTGCCCGCCGCCAGTTGTTTGATAAAAAGGTCGATAGGTGGAAGATGCAGGATCACGTTTAGCGCTTTTTCTCGGGCATGTTCGCATGGCTGTGGTACCAAGACATGCCGTTCTTTGCACCCTGCCAAGTTTTGTGACATTATATTTTTTAGCAAGTGTTGGCCACCAGACCTACGACGATGTAAGAATCGAACGGACAACTGCTGTGTACATCCAAAGGGCCATATTTCGCTTAAGGCCCCACCTTCTTCCGAAGGCTTTATTACAGGCGCAGAAAGCTATGAAGGTCTTCTTTACCCGTTCTTCAACTGTGTGTGTTTGTTTAACTTCCAATTGAGCTTCGTGTGATGACACCTAAGTACTTTGCGCTGGGCGATAATTGGAGTGGCTGTCCGATTAGTTTTGCAGGTTTCCTTGCATCCAGGAAAGTATATGTTCAAAAGGAGCTCCAGGGATTCGGTAGTGGATTCTGTCCAAGTGCCATCCGTTTTCTTCACTAAGGGCGAATTAGAATGCTTTTTGGACAGGATCTTGCTAATCCTTGCTGTGTCCCTGATATTATCTAAAGATTGACAGAAGTCCTCCCACACTTGGACTTTCGCCGCCCTAATAGTCTTTTTGTATAACCTTTGCTTATTGCTTGCAGATATTGAAGATCTCCCTAGTCAGTTTTCTTCGCATAGAGAGATCTTCGTTTTTCACCGGACACGAAGCTTTGAAGGCCACTTGCATGGCTTTCTCGAAAAATTCAATTTCCTTGTCCAGCTCTTTCACGGAGTTTACTGAGGGGTTAAGTATACCCGAGAGTTTCACTCTGAAGATCTGTCTGAACTTCTTCTAGTCCAGTACCGAAGTTAATTTATTAATTATTTAAATTAATTGCGTTGTTTTTATTTCCTGTAAGACCCACACTCTTCTCTAGAATCTACGTTACCAAATAAAAAAAATACTTTTCATGTCCTATTCTGAAAATATTCCCAGAATATTCTAAAGATTCATTTAACCATGAAAATGGTAAAATGTTGAAGCCGTGTGTATTACACAATTTCAATGTCATCGAAAATAGTAAACCGAACCAGCCATGCCCAAAATAAGACAATCAGCAATCAGATCGAATGATAGTGGACTGCATTATGCATTAGGTAACGCAACTTGTTTTCTCGTGTAACTGAAGATACTTGGATGCAAGTTAATTAGCTTCATACCCAGAATGGCTAGGAATAATTACGGCAAAGACGTAAGCTACGTAGTATGTCCAACGTACGCGAACTTTCTACAATCTGATTCATACTCGGTTCGCTGATTGTGTAGGCTGTTCGCATGGTTGATTTTCCTGAATTGGCAATCAGTTTAAAAGCTACCAGCTGCGGCCCTCTATATTCTTTAGGAGACATCTTGTTTTTTCACGGTCTTGTTCACAAGATCATTGCTTCATCTGAGTGTGGCTTATGGAAGTTTTCTACAAATTTGGAGAAGATCAACGTTTGCTTTTTTTGAATCTCTAGGTCTTTGACATTGTTTGGCGGTCAATGACGTTTGAAGAAAGGAATAATATTGGTCTAGGTTCTTCGCCGGGAATTTTTGGAATAAATAACGCCGCGTGGTTCCGGTGAATATGATCCGAACCGAAACTAATGAATTTTTCCCAAGAGCTACCTTTTCTTTACATGAAGGCACCTTTTTATTATATATTTTTTTCGATTTAATTAGTATTTGTCATAAAACTAATTTTTAATAATCATATTTTTCATCTATTTTACAGAGTGGGAAGTACGTCACCAAATATACCAAAAATTACAAACGCATTTGTACTTACGATAAAGAGGTGCTCACTAATTATACACTCACATAATAATTCAAAATGGAGTTTCGATTCGATCTTCATCCGATATTCAACAATCAGCCTATGATACGAGTAAATTCAAATCTGTTACCAATTGGATTTCGAGGCGATAGACGAATGGCATTGTAAGTATTGCATTACTTCAACAAAAATATTGCAAATTTGCCCAATATCAAATGATTTCTATTTATTTATCTATTTTTCAGAGATACAGCCACCAAAATGGCGGAAATTATCAATGAAATGGGAGAGGCATCGGCAAGAGCTCAAGGATTAAGTAATCCGGTCACGACTGCTCAAAAGTTACGAATGACCGATCAAACATTATACTTGTTGGCTGACTTTAATCAAGGAAAATAGTGAGTGGAGCATTTTTTTTAAAAAGAATTTTTATTGTTTAAATTAAAAATTCTCCACAACGAAACGCGACTGTTAAAAAAAAAAGAATCTTTATAAATTTCCCGTTACACGGTTGGTCTGTGTACAACATACACAACCACCTGCTATATACATATTCCGACGAATTCCGACTTCGTTATGGCTGGTGCTCACATCTGAATTCATGCCTGACCCGTATCGACAGTAACATTCAGGCTGTGGTCTCACTCACGCTTAACTTCCATTGCGCTATGGGACAATCCCATCGAGGCAGGTGCTTTTATCACAACACGGATATCCAAACTATGTGACACATACATCTGTCGGATGTCGAACGCGTCGCTACTACTACAACAACAAGCTACCGTTTCTTTGCTGCTTATTCTGTTCTGGTTACCCAGTAAGGCGGACGCGGCTATGATGATGTATTGTTTATAATGTCAAAATTATCTTAAAATTTCCTAGACTTTCAAAAAATAAATTGATTTCTTTCTAATGTGCATGCCGCACCCAAAAATCCATTAACTACGCCCAATATCTAGATTCCCAGGTCATAAACCTCGCCCTGCTTTTTAGGGTTTTGTAGTAAAACAAAACCCTTATGAAATCGGTCAAATGTCTGTCTGTCCGTCTGTCCGTCTGTCCATGGAATATCTCAGGAACGGCTGAAGCTACATACATGAAATTTTGTAGGAATGTGTAGAATTACTATAATTCGCCGGAGAAAGCGAATCGTCGTAATAGGTCAACTTTAAGGGTAGGTCCCCATAGAGGGGAAATGAAGGTCGAAATTTTTTTTTCGTTTGGTACAGGCAAGTGGGGTATCATAAGAAAGGTACCGTCAAGTACATTCCATTTTTGAAATTTTTTTCAAATTTGAAGAAACGGGAAAAGAGGGAGAGGGGAAAATATGTCATCCGAGTTTGTCCCCCCCCCTTGCATTTCGAGACCGTTATACTTAGAAATATGAAAATTTACAGAAAAGCGCCATTTTACTAGTGTAGAAAACCTAGATTTCTAGAATTTTGAAATTTCATCAGAAAAGGTTAATAATAGTACATTTCTATAGTTTCAGTTAGCACAACCCTGCACCCCTTACGCGTAGCCGAGGTCAAAAATATTGATGGCCAATGATAACCAACATCATAGGCAATAATATCTCTAAGTTTCATTATAATCACATAATATTTAATAATAGTACATTCGTTTAAAGTTCGGAATTTTGACACTATCCACACAAAAAATACACCTACCGGCCTCATAGGTGTGAGTACTACTTTCATGTTGTTTTTCGTAGTGCGAATTGCAGTTATTTAATTAATCATTTTTGGAAGGGTAAAGATTTGTTGGGGGCGCTGTGTCTTAATTGGCCAACTTTACCGGATGGAAGGGGGGGGGGGGGGGGTCCACATAGAGGCGAAATTAAGGTCAAATTTTTTTATCGACTGGTATAAGCAAATGAGGTGTCGTGAGAAAGGTAATGATGTACATTCCATTTTTTCGCATTTTCTCGAAATTTATATTTTAGAAAGGGGAACTGTGGGGGAGGAGAAAATATTAGTTCGTAATTTGACCCCCCCTTGCCTGCATTTTGAGACCGTTATACTTAGAATTATGAAAACTTACAGGAAGTGGGTTTCGAAAAATATATAAAATGGAAAATAGTGGAATTTGAATATCTTCTCAGAATAGGTCAATAATAGTTTATTTGTATAGTTACAGTTAGCCCACCCTTGCACGCCTTAAACACGTTCGAGGTCAAAAGTACTGATGGCCAACCATAACCAACACCTTAAGCAATAATATGTTCTAAGTTGCGTTACAATCACGTAATATGAATTAGCATGTAAAATGTAAGTGGGTAAGACATTTTAATTACGTTTTTTCTATCCATCTGAGTGATATCAAGAAGAGCAAGGAGCCGATATTTATATACCAAAATAAGCGCTTGCTACAAAACCCTCGGATTGCGGGCGTAGCCCTCTATATTCCGGTTTCATTTTCCTTTTAAGATGAGAAGATAATAATTATTTTTGAGATCCATCACAGGGTCATCAATTAACTTTCTTGGAGAATGTTAACCTTAACTGACATAACTTAAGAACTCGTGCCATTGCCTCCTTTGCCCAATATAAACTCATGCATTATTGAAGTTTATCGATTTGAAAAGTACTCACACTTTTTATTTTCAACGCATGACTATGATCAAAAATAATGGGCTCTCTTCGCTTGGATAATAAACGAATATATGTAGTAATGTAGCAGTGCTGACGCTAAGGGTCACTATACTCGCACGTTATTGCGTTGCGACATAAAAGCCTCTATACAAGGTGTCCCGCAAATACTGGTAAATACTTTTATGGTAAATAGAACCGTTGATTTGTGGAAAATTGACAGCGAAATGGATACTCTGACTTGTATTTTAGCCGTTACGTTATAGCGTTTTTATACCCTAGACTTTTATTTTAGTATAGGGTATATTGTTTTTGTCACGACGGAAATATGTAACACCTTAAAGGAGGCTCCGGCGGTATAGCAATGTATATATATAAATGATCAGGGTCACCTCCTGATTCGATTTAGCCATGTCTGTCTGTCTGTCCGTTCGCACGATAACTTTCGATAGAATGAAGCTAGAGCCTTGAAATTTTGGTCAGATGATGGAAGTATGATCTAGTTGGTTGGTATTGAAAACGGGCATGATCAGACCAAGAGAACGCCTACCTCCCCTATATATGTAAAATACTTAAATGTATCCATAACTCCCGATTAAATAAACATGAAAAGCTCTAGCTTTGGTAGATTGCTCGTGAGGGTAATCTTATACTCTCTTGGAAAAATAAAATCGATCAGTTGAAAACTAACGGCAATTTTCTTACAAAGAGCCCCGTACTACCCTACTTTTCAGGTTTTTTGTCCGTAACTCTTGAACAAATTGACGTAGACATCTGATTATTGGTATGTAACCCTGAGGTGAGAAGCTGCTTGGGTTTTAGTAAGTTGGGCATAATCAGATCAAAGGAACGCCTACCTCTCCTACAAAATTTAAAAAATTAAATATTTCTTTAATTACGATAACTTTCGATAGAATGACACTAGCGAGTTGAAAATTTGGCAGAACATTGGTAATAACATCCTGTTAGTTGGTATTGAAAATGGGCAAGATCCGACCTAAGGAACCCCTACCTTCCCTACAAATGAAACTTCAAATAAGCGATAACTTTTGATAGAATGAAGCCAGTGACTTGAAATTTTGGCCGAATGTTTGAAGTGAGATCGGGTTAGTTGGCATTAAGGATGGGTTAGATCCGACCTAAGCAACCCCTACCTCCCCTAGAATTGAAATTTTAAATAAGCGATAACTTACGACAAAATAAAGCTAGCGACTTGAAATTTTGGTCAAATATTTGTAGTAGGATCCAGTTGGCTAATACTGAAAATACGTAAATTCCGACCAATGAAACCCTTGCTTCCCCTACAAATGAAACTTCAAATAAGCGATAACTTCCGATAGAGTAAAGCTAGACACCTGACATCTTTTTTTTATGTTTGTAGGGTGATCTAATTGGTTGGTGGCTATGATGGGCAAGATCCGATCCAAGGAACTTCTACCACCCCTACAAGTGAAACTTCAAATAAGCAATAACTTTCGATAGAATGCAGCTAGCGACTTGAAAAATTCGACAAATATTTGTAGAATGGGTTAATTAATTGATTTTTAGAATGGCCAAGATCCTCATGAATGTATGCCAACCTCCCCTATAAACTGGCCATATAGGAAACTCACTTTTAATGCATATGGTCGTTGCCAATTTGTACTTTTGGTATCACCACCAGGTCTGTACAAGTCTAGGGTATATACGCTTCGGACACCGGGCCGAAGCGTACCATTTTATGGTCTAATGTATGGTATATAATTTTGAAGGAAATTTTATTTTCTTCAATTCACCTTGAGAAGTTTTCTTTTTTTTATAGAGTATAGTTTTTCAAATATTCAAGGAAAACTAGAAAAAAGACGTTTGACCCCCTCTCCTCTACACTTTTAGATCCCCTATTAACGGCGACTTTGCATATATTCAGAGAACTGCTTTTATTTTGCAAAATTTCAAAACTACACGATTTTTTTCCTGTTATATTGATGTCTACACTAAAAAATGTAATGAGCGGTTTGGTGGGCATCCGAAAATGTCCATGGGGACGGAGCCTATGGAAGCATAATGACCGTGAAAGTCGGGCTGTGCCATCTGGCTAAGAAAAAGGCCCATCCACAAGCTAAGGAGCGGCCTATGCTTGTTGTAGCTCAGTTCGGGAGACGTGGGTGGGGGTTTCGCCGATCGTTGCCCCTGTCCTTAATGTATTAACAAAATATTCATAGACATGGGGAAGACAACACAAACATCGGAGGCAAAAATGGGGAATAATAAAAAATGGGGCGATAAGGATGGAATGGTTGACGGACGGCTCCGAAGCCCTCGCGCTTTCGTCGGGTTTCGGGTGTAGGGTATAGGCAGATCATTACTCATCCGAAGATGCCCATGGGGACGGAGCCTAAGGTAGCCGTGCAATCTGGCGAAGAAAAAGACCCCTTAATGAGCTAAGCAGCGGCCTATGCTTGCTGTAGCGCAGTTCGGGAGACGTAGAGAAGACAACACAAACATGGGAGGCAATAATGGGAAATAATTAAAAAAATGAGAATCAAGTTATCCACAAATTTATTTTTAATAAGTTTCTTCGTAGAATGAGTCCCTCTCGGAAAGATATATTAACGTAACGAAGACTTTTGACTTTTTAACAAATTTTGGAGAACTGTTTCTTGGAAAATTCTGGACGTACTAAGCTAAATTTGGTATCAAATTAGCAAATTTAGTATATATACTTTAAAAAATACGTTATGGACTTTTCTATAGGATCAAAAGCCAAAAAAGGACGTTATTTTGGTTAATATCTTAATTTCCCGGGTGAATTTTTGTTAGCAAACCTCAGATTCGTGTTCAGCAACCCAAAATACATGTAGGTACACTGAAATCAAAACATTCCACATCAAAACGACAGGATCCTGAAGTAATATGCAATTTTAGAAAGTGAGGTCAAATCTCGGATAAATGATTGCGAGAGTGGCAAATTTTGATTTTGTTGGACAAATCAAGCTTTTTGGCACAATTTACAAAAAGCTATAACTCTGTAACGATTAAAGACAGCGTGTAATTTTGTTGTAAATTTTCCGCAAATGAACAGTTCTATCTACCATTTAAGTATTTACCATCTGAAGCGGGACACCCTGTATTTTTGTATTAGGCTGGACGGTTTCAAAAAAGATCAATTTAATCCTTAGTGCAATGGAGTGTTGCTGGTGTCCACACACCAATAGACGTCTGCGAATCATAAATAATTATACCATTCGTGTTTCAAGAAAACTATACTACACTCTCTATTATGCACAAAACTACACAATGTCGGCGTCTCGATTTAAATCTTTATTATGGTGTAGGGTGGTCACTTGGTTTTGGTAACGTTTTCTTAGACCGCTGTACGCTAGCTTTGCTGAAAAGTCTCCGATATTATCCTTTTAAATACTTGCTTGCGAAACGTCTCATGTTTGACATAGTCACCGGCACCGTTGCGTGACTTCATGCCATGCTAATATAATTCATGTGGGGGGAGCTATGCCAAATGTAAATGTACTCTGTGTCCTGTGTGGCATAGTGTACATGCTAAGAAGGGTTTTGTTGTTCTTCTCTTTGGTTTACAGTGCTGGCGGTGGTACTGATAGACTACATACGAGTATATGTGTTAAATTTGCTGGAATTTGAAAATTTCGTAAGACCTGGTATTGAAAATATTTTCTTTTTGAAAATATACGAGTACGTATACTTCGGACTATTTTATTGAACAATTCCTCATATATTACTACTGTTGGCGTTCGTTTATTAAATTTGTTTTTTTTTTTTTTTTTTTTATGGAGGCCATGAATATATGATCTTATTTAGGTACATATATCATATCAATATGGATCCCATATTCGTGGAGATGGTTGGCTATTACCCTTGAATTGAATTTTGTGTGGTCACTTCGTATGATATCAAATTAAATTACGGTTCTTCGAGTGTATTGAGCAATATGCTGATGCCGCCTGTGGTAATTGCCGTCGGGAGCATTATTCTATCTGTATGTGCCTAGCCCACCACACCAATAGTGAATTTTCCTTCATAATATCACAGGCACGACTCTCGAAGTGTACACATAATTTTTAATCACGTGACGTCCGCATTTAATAAACTTTTCATCATCATCACCAATGTCTACCAATGGCCAGGTTCCCAGAAACGACTGATTCCGATCCCGATCCAGTGAGTGATAGAGATGTCCTGCATCAGTTTCTAGGTCAATGATACCAACTGTAAGGTCGCGTTCAGAGTAAAAGCGTGTAGCTGAACCGAGCTGGAAGATGGTAAGGAAGCTCCGCTCATGGATTTTCACACAAAATGCTCGTACATGCCACAGTAAAACCGAGCTGATCGATTTTGTGAACGAAGCTTTCTCGCTTTAACTTACTCCCAACGCGGCAAAAGATGACGCGATATCTTTAATTACTTATCAATACTTGAATTACAATTTCTTATGTAAAATTCCAAATTAAATCATGAACTTAACTTAAAAGAGAAGAGTTTTGATTAAATGGCTTTCTTTTTTCTCATTGCAGTGGTGCTGTTGTTGGTCTCTTAAAAGTAGGCAACAAATCTCTCTACGTATTCGACGAAAACGGTCAAACACAAAACGTGAATTGTCCGTGCGTATTAGATTTCTATGTTCACGAATCACGACAAAGAGCCGGACTCGGAAAAGATCTATTCGAAACAATGCTTCATCAGGAGAATTTCAAACCTGAAAAAATGGCTGTCGATCGTCCATCAGATAAATTGATCGGATTTCTACGAAAACACTACGGCTTGCAAAAGACCATACCACAAATGAATAATTTCGTTGTTTACGATGGATTCTTTGAAAGATCAGGATCACAGAGCAATGTTACCAGTCATGATAGTCGCATGCATATTACGGCAAGGTAAGAGTTGTAGTTGGCTCGAAAATGGGAATGTTTAGTTTTGTTGGATGTGGAATGGGTTAAATGTTTAAGGCTTGCTCAGTGTTATTTTCTTTTCTGTTTTGCTTTTCTTATTGCCTTTCAGCCTACATCCATTCAGTATTGACATGAATGCTGTAAATATGTCTACGTATTGAGCTGTAACTGCCCCCAAAAAAAGGATCTGAATACAGATTTTCGATAAAACTTGTTTCGGGGAGTCATAACATTGTAACGGAATTGTTTATGAAAATCAATGTAATGAACATTTCGCTGCCAGCCAATATTGGGGGCCAATGACGGACATTTAAATTATTTTTTTGTTGTTGTGAGGTTATTGTGATTATGTATACAAGTACACTGTATGCTTATACCACCTAAAACGGAAATCCACTCTACGAGGTCCACATACCTCGACGTCTCCTTTAATAGGACAACCCACCTGCCTAAACCCGATGGAAAAAACGGAGCTCCATTTTTGAATCCTTCTCCAAATATTTTTCGTTTGTTTTCTGACTACCACTGATTCTCCACCACTACCGTCTACCATCATTTGAAAAAAAAAAGAACCGAGTTGGACATGTAGTACAAATACACACTTCCTTCTTGCATCGAAGAGGGTAGAAGCACTCATCAGGGATTGCATCTTTGCAGCTATCCGTGTACAAAACGACCACGAAAGTGTGAGAATTCTGTTGATGATGATGAGTGCTTCTATCCGTACGAAACCACTAAACTTGGAGAAACAGAGGGAATTTGAAATCCCGTTGCGGGGCTTGAACTGCAAACGACCGAGTTTCGAGTAGCAAAATATGCCCGGTGCGTTACCGAGCTAAGCTACAGACGCATACTAAGTTGGTTTGCAGAATGAAACCAAGTGTCACAAAATTTCACTGAAATAATTCCCACTTGCACATTGCCAGAACATTGAATATGTAACATATAAAAGGAATACTTACAACGATACCGCCTACAAATCTGCCATCGCATTACTCCATTACATGGAGGAATTATACAATGGAGTCACCACGGCATCTTCTGAATATGAAGAGCAGTGAAGTCGGCAATACATTCACATTACTTTCATATTCATACACAAAATTGAGAAAGCTTCGCCCACTTTCTCATTTTTACAAAAAACGTGGTTGACCACAGCATTTTCCAATATCGATAAACTTTGAAATATTTCCATCACCAATATATTTTGAGCAATTTCTTACGTTTTCCCCATTTCAGTACGTACAAACTACTTAATTCATTCTAGTAAACATTTCCCCCAAGTTCTATTTGCTTTCATTCCACTCAACTCAGCAAAATTTTCCACAACGTAGAAATAATTTCTTCACAACAATTCTTTTCCACACCCCTGCACATACATTCCATCTGGTGTTCGGAGATTGATTCTCTCAAGCAACACATGATATCCGCCATTTTAAATTTCGTTCAATTTTCAATCGGAACAAAAGTGTAATCGATAATTTTCAATAAAAATATGTCTATTTTGATCTCGGGATACAATAGATATGTTAAATGAAGTTCATTTTAACTGCCGGTATTTTGAAAAGTGTAAATATTGCCAACATGGTGTTGTATAAAGCGAATGAAATGGCCGTGATTGAACAAAATCGTCGAAAATGTAATTTCAAAAGCATAGTTTACAAGATGACGTGAGTTCTGTGATTTCCGATGAATTGTAGTTAATTACCAATTGTGTGATAATTTAAGTGGAGTGATTTGTTTTTTTAAAGAGTGGCCGGTATTTTCGTAATTTGCGTAGTGTTTCCATTAGTCTACCTGGGAACCAATGTAGGGGCTCCTTAATTCTGCCGTGAAATAACTATATTAGTGAAAGTGTTTGACAAGATATTGCTTTAAGTGTAAAGTGCATCTTTTCAAATGCTAGCTAACATGATTTGGTTAAAAGATTATGCATTTTCTAATTAAAGAAATTACGATTTTACGCGCGTTTGGTGATGCGAGAAAACCTAGTTTTGCTTTTTGTGGCGATTGACCGCAGATTCCGTGATGGGCGTAAGTTGAAACTAGTTAATGGCGCTATTTTCCAACTACTCCAAAAAAAATTTTATCAAAAGAGATCCATTTTTATACATAAATTCATAAAATCTTGTTAAAACCGCGTCAATTGACATAACCTTGACCATCGATATCAGTGGTGGCACGAAAATGTACTTCTTCCGGTTGGGGGTTCCAATATGAATTTCATAATTGAATTGATAGTGGAATTATGTGATATACATTCGTATTTTTTATTTAACTTATATTATTTTTACACAGATTACTTAATCTAATATAACGTCTACATTATGGCCAGATTACTTCACACTCTGGGTGTGGTGAGTTTAAAATTGTATGTATTTGACAATTTCAGATTATATCATCTGGCACAGAAGAAGGTATCTGGTTGTAGTTTCAACGTAATATTAGCCAGATGTTTTAATTTGAAACTGTCAAATACATACAATTTTAAACTCACCACATCCAAATTACGCACACTCAATGCTTATATTACGTTTACACTATCCCCAGATTACTTCATCTGCAGCGTAATCTGGGTGTGGTGAGTTTATAATTGTATGTATATGACAGTTGCAGATGAAGTCAGCCGGCGCAGATTTAGTAATCTGAGGATAGTGTAAACGTAATATTAGGCTGCGCGCATGTTGGCTCACGTTTGCGTGTCGCGTTCACGCGTTTGCTGTCAAACGGTTTGGGTCTATGGTTTGCAATCAAAGATGCGAATCTGTCAATATGACAAATGCTCGACTATTGTCGTATCAACAAATTGGGTTCATTATTGTGCTTTAAAACGGATAATTAGGTAAGAATTGAGTGGCAAAACAAACGACTGGAGAGTAGTAGGATGTACATAAGCACATATTTCATACTAAATTATTGGCGTTAACACACAATAATGAATCCAATTTGGTGATACGACAACAGCCGAGCATTTGCCAAATTGACAGATTTGCATCTTTGGTTGCAAACCATAGACTCAAACCGTTTGACATAAAACACGTGAACGTGTACTAACTTGCGCGCAGCTTAATTTCATTTAAAACGAAGGTGAGTATGTACATGGCTATTTTCGATTTTCTTCGCATACCTTATTTCGGTTTGAAATTGTGCATAGCCAGAAAAAAAAAATGTTGGATGCAGATATGCTAGCACGAAACGGCTAGGTACATGTACAAAGAGTGAAACGGGCAACCTAGGTCTACATGCGGGGGTTCGCAACGCCCTAGGAGGGGAGCTAGCCCAGCTCGTTCCAAACCGAAATTATCCATGCACACTTGTGCGATACTGCGGGTTGTGAATTAACAGTCGCTTGTGTGGGCTTCGCTCGTTACGCTCGCCCCGCGCTTAAGGGATCACAACCCTCAGTATCGCACAAACATGAACGCTCGCTTCGCTCGCTTTGGGCACTGCATGGCTATTTTCGTTTATATCGCATGCGTTATTTCGATTTGGAACCGATATTATCCATGCATAGCTTATTTCGTTTATTTTCCGATGAATACTTTCCAAACGAAAGTATCTATATGGATTATTTCGTATGCCTTATTTCGCTATGGCTTATTTCGGTGCCCCCATAAATATGCAGTTTCACTATTAGGCGAAATCGGAGACTGAGTCTCATGAAGTTGCGCACGAGGAACTCACAGCAAGCCGCCGGATATGTCAAACCTGCTGATTCCGAATTTGAAGTCAAACATTAAAACGACCTCGTAGTTTTCATTCTAATTCACACTTTTACTACAAGTAAACTATGAATTCCGTTAATAGAATATACCGATTACACAATCGATACCTATTGCATGTATGAGTCCCCACAAAACCTACCAAAATCTAATACGTACAAACCATCCTCTCTATTATCGTCTCCGCGGCTTCACCGAAATTGGATGGTGATGACTCCATAGTATATTTCCTCCATGCTCCATTAGCAAGAGGTGCATTCATCAATTACGGGATTAAAGCCAAATACAGTACTTTTGACGCAACCACCAGCTATATCACCTGAAGAGAAGAGGCTTCCTAGAGCCACAGGACGACACTTGTCCAACTTCGATCAGGCTGGTGTTTACGCCTAAACTCATATCCCGTATTAATGAAAACGCTCAAAACATATGTCCAGCCTGCAACGGAACACCTCGCGGCGTAGACCACGTTTTCACATGCCCAGCTCCACTCACAGCTTACCCCGAGGTTGTTGTGGGCAAAAACTCTATCGAGGCAGCTACATTCCTTTGCCTTGACACTGAGGAGCTCGAAACGGAATTAAACATATAACACACACACACACTGCAACTCTGACCACCGCTACAACAACAATAACCGTGATTTAAAACGCATTACAACAAAAACTGCCTAAACAGTTAGGTATGATGCCGCGTATAAATGCATGAATACAAACAAAAGTCAGGTGCGGTGACGAGGAAGGAGGAGTGTACTTTTCATCTTCTGTGCACGTGTCCAGCTTTGGCAAGAAGAAGAAGGATATTACTTGGATCTTACTTTTTTACTAAATTGGATGACTTAGCTGGTATTGATGTTGGCAAGCTCCATCGCTTCATTTCTAGTTCGGGCTGGTTCAGTGGTTGGTTGGTTGGTTGGTTGGGTGATGAGTCCCGGTCGTAGCACAACGCACCATGCGGTCCATGTGCCCTTAAACCAATACTAAGGGCGCAAAAAAAAATTTACCAATTTTTCCTGACAATACTTTTTGTGATGATTTTTGTGAAACTTTAGAAATTAAAAATTAGGAAAGCCATTCTGGGAGATCCAAAAATCGTCAATCATTTGAATAAGGAATGATAGTGCCTTTAAGCATCATTTCGATGTTATAATCTCATGAAAACTGGCAATTTATATATTATCTATTGGAGCAACTTAAGGCTGAGCCCACGTTGATCGCGAAGTCTAATGGTACTGTCTCAGATCCTTGGTTATCATTCCTTATCCCTAAAACGCAAGTACGTAAAAAGGAGTAGTCAGTCATGCACTACATCGTTTATAAATCATAAACAGGGAACATTTATAATCACAAGTAATGCATTCTTATTGTTATTCTATTTTTTTTTTATTTGCTTTATCTTTTAACATGCTAACAATTGTTTATAACTGCTTATCAATCTACCTATATGTGACTTGACTAATCTAATCTATACCTAATTTCTTTAATTTCTCCATGTTCAGTCCTAACACAGCGTTATTTGGTCCGCAATATTTAACAGACGAACAAAAAAGGAGGGCTAAAGCTCAACAGATTGCATCCAATACTAGCATACCACTAATACAAAATTCGCCAGTTGGACGATACGCTGCTCCTCGACCGATGTGCAGTATGGCTGAGGTATATAACATGATTAATATTATTGTTTATGTATGGTCACCAGTTAAATGTTTAATATTAAATTTGATTGATGTGTTTAAATAATAAGTCTGCTCGAAAATTTAAAATTAATGGACGAGCTGGAAAGCATCGACAATCAAAACTTTGGCCCTTCTCAAAGATTTACTTCAGAAAGACTTAAGCTATTAATTCACAGATTTGAACAATATTTCCATTAGTTAAGTTGATAACGTAAAAGGCTGCCATCCAGTGGTGCTTAGGGTCTCTCAAGGAAGTTTTGTACCAAATTCCGCTTAGAACGGACCAGGAGAAGTGTCGGACAAACGAACAAAAACACTACATGCCCGTTTGTTAAAAAAGAGACGGCCATACTTCAATTTATATTAATAAGGAACTAAGTTGGATACATTTTTAAAATTTTATGTAAATTAATGGCGCGCCAAGATGTCGTCAATATGCGAGAGAGATACAAGGTTTCGTAATGTTCCATGGACAACGTCACTATCTGTTTCTGCTATGTAGATAGATAGATATAAGATTCGAGCTACTTTCCCAGCAGGAAGGCACTGCGACCATAAAGATATATTGTGCCGTAGCTCATTAATCCAAAAGACCGTCCACCCTTCTAATAAAGGGCAGTAAGTCTTTAGCAGGAATCAACCTGAATTCTGCAGTGCTGATAGTAGCCTGCCCGAGGAGTGACATCCTAAAACGCGCGATGGCGGGACATTCGCACAAAATGTGCTTGGTCGTTTCCACGTCCTCCAGACAAAGACGGCATTCAGTCTCGCTTGACAGACCCATCTTGTGACCAAGTGATGGCCAGATAAGTACCCCACTAGGAGTCTTAGGTGGGTTCTAGTCATTTGAGTACTACCCTTGTGACTGAAGGGCATTATCAGCTCCTTTGATTGACGAAGCCCTGGAAGGTTATTCCAGTACTGTTGACGCAATCGTGCAAACCAATCTGTGATCCGCAGTTTGGTCGAGGCCAGTCCAAAGCCACAGTAAGGCTCAGGTCCATGAAAACGACTGGATGATCCTTGTCTGCTATGTAATCCACTCCAAAATATTTTTCTATTAGTTTTTTCTGAAAACGATGAACTTTAGCGGTAAAATGAAACATCCTGAGATATTTCTTATCTTAAATCGATTTCGAAATAACCTCACTGAAAAAATGGTATACTTTCAGGAGATTTCGTTTTGTAATTTTTTCACTATCGACCCTACGGCCGTAAGGGGCCAGTTAAAAAAGTTCACTAATCTTCTTGCTGAAAATAATAAGAAAGCCAAGACTACCGTTTTTGATAGAAGTTTAGGGAGAGTAAAAAAAATGAAACATTTTTAAAAATTAGTTTTTTAATATAGCGGTGTATTTCATACAAATTTTACAAACTCTTCAAAAAAAAACCAATATCCATCCAATTTTTATAATTTTATATTTTGTTTTATTCTACTTCATTCGCTGCTTAGTAACGCGTATTGCCACCATGAGCTCGAATAACACCCTGAATTCACTTAGGCATGCTTCTTATGAGGCGCCCGATATCCGCCTGAGAGGAAGGGACTTGTTCCAGCTCTTGTAAGGTCTGAGGAGGGTTGGAACTGGTCCCTATGTGTTGCTCCAGCTAGTCCTATAAATATTCTATGGGATTTAAATTTGGGCTGCACTCTCTCTCTCAATTGCCCTAACCGTTTGTGGGTTATAGCGCGTCAACTGTTCCATGTGGCCCAGTTCGTTGGCTCTTGGACTAGTGCTTTCATGTTAATTTCGGTACTTTTACTGGACATCTGGAAAGCAGGCCACTTTCCCTCAATCGATAACGTACGGTTTGTTTGGAAATAACTGTTCCTGTGGCGTATCTGAGGTCCTTTAGTATGGAAGGTGCTGAGATTGGGCGATTTTTAAGGGAATTTAAGCATACAAATCGGTCCTCGCTGCAAGATGTTGCTATCGGTCGGCCCTGTCCTCGTCTTCTTATGAATTGTCCTGGAACCTTTCTCAAACTGTTTGGATGACAGAGCTGACAGATGACATTTCAAGCCAATGGCTCACTTCCCGGAATCCATGGCCTTCCTCTAGTAATGTTACAGCGCTACGCACTTCCAATTCATTAAGATATCTTCCAACACCTTCTGGAGGATCCATCACTTGCTAAAAAATAGCAAACTTGAAAGAAAACTGCACAATGGACCGGTAAAGACTGACAAAGTTATCGGAAATAACGACAAAGACAACTGATTCTTTCAAGTTTAGTTATATGTAGCCAAATTTACTGTTATGTTGAAAACTATTTTAACATTTTAAAATGTGTGTTACGTCTCGCTCTTTCTGCACTCATAACATCAGCTACAGTCTCGGCTTCTTCATTTGTATAAACCTTTCATTTTTATCACGAGGAAAAAAGAATAAATGAAACCGGAATATAGAGGGCTACGCCCGCAATTCGAGGTTTTTGTGGCACGCGCTTATTTTGGTATCTAAATATTGGCTCCCTGCTCTTCTTGGTACCACTCAGCTGAATAAAAACACCATAATTAAATGTCTTACCCATGATATAGTATCTTACATGCCAATTCACAAAAAGACTGCATCTATCACCTCTCAAAGTATAGTTTTAATACGAGAAGCTGTAGATAGATATGTATGTATACGAGATAAACCGTCCTACTCTTCGAGATGCTTAACCATTCATGTTAAGACGACATTGCAAATTGCAAACTTGTGTAACGGCTTCGAAATTCAGGGCGGCTGGGACAAATTACGGTCTAATATTTTTTCCTCCTCCACTGTTCCCCTTGCTACAAATCTCAAGAAAATGCCAAAAATTGAATCTACTCAACATTACCTTTCTCACGACACCCCACTTGGTTATACCAGTGGATTTCGCCTCTGTGTGGACCCCCCCCCCCTCTCTTAAAGTTGGCCAATTACAACACAACGCTTTCTCCAACAAATTATAGCATTTCTACACATTCCCGCCGAATTATGTGTGCAGCTTCAGCCGTTCGTAAGATATTCTATGAACAGACGGACAGACAGGTATTTGACCGATTTTGTAAGATTTAAGACACAAAACCCTAAAAAAATTTATTGTGTGAATAGTCATTGCTAGGATCACCAATCACCAATCTTCACCCTTCCAAAGTTGGTTCATTAAATAACTGCAATTCGCACTACGAAAAACAACATGCAAGTAGTACACGCATATCTATGCGTGAGGCTGGTAGGTGTATTTTTTGTATGGATAGTGTCAAAATGCATAACTTTAAGTCAATGTACTATTATTAAATATCATGTCATTGTAATGAAACTTAGAGATATTATTGCCTATGATGTTGGTTATCATTAGCCATCAATATTTTTGACCTCAGGTGTGCTTGAGGGGTGCAGGGGTGTGCTAACTGCAACTATAGAAATGTACTATTATTAACCTTTTTGGATGAGATTTAAAAATTCTATTGTTTTTAGTTTTCTACGCTAGTAAAATGCCGCTTTTCTGTAAATTTTCATATGTCTAGCTATAATGGTCTCGAAATGCAAGGGGGGGGGGACAAACTCGGACCACATATTTTCCCCTCTCCCTCTTTTCTCCTTTCTTCAAATTAGAAAAAAAAAAAATCAAAAATGGAATGTTCTCGACGGTACCTTTCTTACGATACCCCACTTGCCTATACCAAACGAAAAAAAAATTTCGACCTTCATTTCCCCTCTATGGGGACCCCCCCTTAAAGTTGACCTATTACGACGCATCGCCTTCTCCAGAGAATTATAGTATTTCTACATATTTAAACCAAATTTCATGCATTTAGCTTCAGCGGTTCGTGAGATATTTCATGGACAGACGGACAGACAGACGGACGCATGAGCGATTTCATAAGGGTTTTGTTTTTATATAAAACCCTAAAAAGTAGTTTTTTCGTGATGCTGAAAGCTCACTTCGTATTTTTTAGGACTTTGGTATAAAGTTCCAAGAACATAACTTAAAAAGTAGAAAAATTAAAAGTTTAGGAGTAAAAAATAGAAAAATAAAAAGTTTAGGAGTAACTTCAAGTAGATACTCTATTCTAATTATGTGTTACATTACGTATGATATTATTCCAAGTTGTACAATTCACCAGGTCTTTTTCGTCAACTTATAAAGAATGTTAAATTACACCTTCCTGGCTTCCACTTCATATTTCAAAACACCCAAAATGCTATATTAATTGAGTCAGCCTACTACCACTGCTGGTGAAACTTTTTCCAGTTATTTCATCAAGGAACTGCTGAACAGGTAACATTTCCGAATCAAAAAATCCTAAAACATGGCGAAAATAAAATGCCTGTTTGTAGCCCCGTCATCGATTATTTTCACAGACTTAATTAACTTTGAATAGTATTAGTTTTGATATCTTAAGGTCGTCCAATTGAATGACGTCTGCGAGTATGAAGAATTGTGTCCACATTGTCCAACGACGTTTTTTTCCGACACGCACTTTTGTAATGCGTGTAGCCTAATACCGGATCATGGTACCAAGTCAAGTTAATGTTGTGAATAATGAAGAAGTAATTGATGCGGCAAACAAAGTTATGAGCATTTCACGTTGTTAGAAACAACAAGGTCTTGTTTTTTGGTCGGTAACTTTTTTCCGGACGCAATCATTAATGAAATTATGTACTTAAAAAGCAAAAAAAAAGTATTTTTATGCTATTACTCATAGAAGAGCGTTTCCATCAAACCCACTGGAGCAGATGCACCCGCACAATTCAGTTACCATTAGTGCAACCTAAAATATCGAAATGAACAATATTATGTATTTCATGAAATAAGTTCGGCCACGCTATCATGATTATGCCCACAAATGTACTTGCAACAAGGAGGAGATTCGTTTAGGCGTCCATTAAAAGACAATGACAGTTGTTGTACGTGTTCATAAGTACATACCTAACATGTTGAGTGCGTAACCGTAGTGAAGCATGTTATTGGCATTAAACGCACGCAACATTGTTCACATTGATCTATATAATCATCCACAAATCAAAGGGCTTAATAATATATCATTGAAATTGTTTGGTGAGCACTAAGATTCGGTGAATTTTGACTTACTGTTCCTTTGATTCGGGTCCTGATTCGTGGAACAGTTTTTACATACGGTCTATGTCGCCGTCTTGTCAAGTAAGATACGTCAAGTACTCAAAATATATCAAAATTTATACATTTTGATAAATTTACTGCCCCCTACCTTCCAATCACAAAATCTTTTCACAAATTGTCGGTTTTAATATACTCAGCGTTGTTTTAGCTCTGCTTTAGTTTAAAATTCGAACGATGACCGCGCCAGTGTCATTTGTGGACTGACAAAATCGCTTTGAAATCCTGATTCTACAAATTTTCCGGAAAAATATTCAGATCCAAAAATTGACAGTTAAAGGCGCATTTTTAACGGGTTCAGAAATGGAAGGTAGAGCCTTTGGCAGAGATATCGGAAAAATCAGAATCATGATGCTGGATGGTGCTCGCCAAAATGTGCCCATTGAGGTAGGGTAAAGGGATGATGATGATTTTTGATGTAGTCAGGACAGATTCGAGTGATCGAATTGCAGCCTGACTATCCGTAACAACTCTCGCAGCCACGATATGATTTCCCAGCCAGGTCAGAACTTTCGAAATAGCCGAAACCTGCGCCTGCAGAACACTACAGAAGTCGGGAAGACGAAGTGAATAGATACCAACCTCAACTCCGCCATCGGTCCTAGAGCCATTCGTGTAGACAACCATGGAGGCAGTGGTCAGAAGCGTGTTATCAGCCCATAGACTGCTCAACGCAATAAGGCTGGTGTGGTTCCGGTCAAAAACGTATTTTGTAGAAGTATAATCAGTCTCCACGGAGAGACTCAATTTGTCCAGTATAGTCGGGTGCCCATGCCCACAGCATGCGCCATTGGCCAGTTTATTGAAGGCGTAAAGCCGTGTTTGCTACCAATTGTTCGCTGCAAATATCCAACGAGAACAAGCCGAGCACCATTAAAGCAACTTTTGTAGAAAACAAAAAACATAAGGCGAGAAAAATAAACAAAATTAAAAACTAAAATACTAGACTAGAGTGTATTTGAGACAAAGGACAAGTGACAAAGGACGAAGAACGGTGCAAATGACGAATGTATAAAAGAGCAAAAAGACATTAGGACCAAAGGGGTGAAAAATTAAAATACTCAACTGAAGTGTACAAGATACGTTATAGGCCAAATTATTCAATCTGGTCAGATTATATGCAAGCTATCCGATACATGCAAATATGACGTTTCTGATTAAGTTATTGGGGTATAGAGGAAAACGGTGTAAAACATTTTCATGTTCCGATGTTTTACGTTTCGCTTAAAACTTTAGGTGCGTTTTTCGTACAGAGTATAGCAAGATAAGCGGCAAAAAAACGATCGAGAGCAGATTAGAGTAGCGAACACGAAAACGGGGCATGTCTTTGCTGGGAGTGTGTTTTGGCTTAGTTAGCATTCAAACGTCAACTTAAATTCCAAGGGGAAACTTAAATCCTTGATACAGATGCAATCGGACAAATTTCCTTTAGACAGCAGAATCATTTTGTATGTTTACTATTCCATATAATTACGCAAAGTGAACATTTTATTGACAGGACAGAAATTTTATGTGCTTCCCAAACTGTAAACTGCCCGAAAGCTTGTACACCTGCGCTGCCTGCACCGCCTTCAATTCAATACTAAGGGAGCAGCATTCTTGCAATAAGCTTTTATCCAGAGCAGCTCAGATCAAATTGTTAGTGTAATTGTGCGCTGCTAACCTGCTCTGCTCATGGCTGTTAAAAAAACGCGCCTTTGATGTAAATTTTTCCATGAAACATTGACTTTGACATTTTTTTTTAAGTTGAACCAGTTATATCTTAGAATTTACCGCAAATTTTGTAACCATTTAATTTTGTTTCGTGTCATTTTATATGAGTTTTTATGTAGTTTCAGAGAATGGGTCAAATCTCGGATTAAATACTTCAGAGAGTGGCAAATTTTGATTTTTGTAGAAAAGTAAAGGTTGTTTTATGGCGATAACAAAAAAGCGGTAATTTTGTTGAGGTTGTAGATAGAGTAGGTTATTCTGGTAGGATTTTTCCACAAACGAAGTATACGATCCATCCTAAAAATATGGACTTTTTAAAGCGGGACACCTGTATATACATATGTATGTACAATATATCTAAATATAACCCTGCACTGAAATTCACACATGCAAGATAGATGGACGGAGCATTTTTTTTTGTCAAAATCAATGCCCCCGATAGGCATTGAATAACGAAAGTACCATTTACCTTCTCTGCAGTTGACCAAGTGACCAGCTAGCATTGTCTTTATGTCCGCCTATATTATGGCTTCCGAAACTTTTCCTTTCATCCATCCGACCACGTGGTGGTCGTGCTAGACTGCTGCTAGTTAATATGACAGACATATCTATAGCACGACGAGTGAAGGATATGTATGCAGATACAATGGAGACTACAAACTTTCACTATAGCTATTTCATTTAGCTCAGGAAATGCACGGAAAGTGAAAATTCCTGTCGTGTCAGACCGCGATTATTTCACTGAACCAGGTTTCATGTTGGGGCCAAATGGATAAAATTACGAGTATGTACATTTACGCTGTATGTGAGGTTCCTTTTCGTTTTGATGTTGATGCCTTTTTTTGGCGGATAAAGTTGCGATAATTTCCATTTTAATTTATGAAATATTATGACTTTGAGGCGGTGAAAAAAGTTATGAATAATGGGCTAATTAGCATGTAGACATGCTCATGAATTTGGATAGAAAATGGGTTTTTAAAGAGGTGTAAATTTTTCCAGCTTAATGTTCGTTTTATGAAGAATTTTGCACGTGCACTTCGGTGTAAATATTGTGCAGGTAATTAAAAATATGAAACAATTAGGGTTAATTGCATGAGGCATTGTAATTTCCTGTTAATACTGCATTGTTAATGTGTGATTGTGTTAAAATTAATGCATTAAATTTGTTTATGTTTATAATTAGTTGAAGCGGAAGCCAGTCTAATGCTTCGGTCCCGAGACTTGTACAGACCTAGTGGTGACACAAAAATCTCAAATAGGCAACATCCATATGCATTAAAAGTGTGTTTCCTATATATAACAGAAATAGAGACCAAATAAGAGGGGTTAGCGTGCCAAAGGTGCGGAAGTTCTAAATTTTTGATATGTAGTAGGTGGGGTTGTACAAAATCCAAGTTTGTGTCACTCCCCTCCTCCTGTGCTCCCCGCCATCTTTGAAAAACTGGCAGTTTTATCAGTTCTTCGCCTATAACTCCGTTCCAGTCCATTTTAACGCAAAATATGTAAAGTCAATTTTTGTAGAGCACAAAATTTCCTGCAAATGAAATTTGTAGGAAATTTTTTCTCACAAGTTTTTTTTTTCTACAACCAATAGCAACTAGCTCCGTTGCAATCTAATTTGAAAAACACTTTTTGTCAATTGCTCCTTTGTTCCCACAAAAAATAATCGTTTTTATGTATTTCATAAAATAACGGGTTAAATATTAGTCCCACGAGGAAAATGATTTGAATCGATTTTTTTAAACTAAATACGCTTTAATTTGAGATAAGTCAGATGCCTATAGGTATGAATGTTACCTAGAAAAAGGGGAAAAACATATATAACATTTGCATAGAAGGTAAGCCTTCCTCTGGTCCGATCATGCCTATTTTAATACCTACCAACTGGATCCTTTTACAAACATTTGACCGAAATTTCAAATCGCTACCTTCTTTCTATCGAAAGTTATTGCATATTTAAAGTAGCATTTGTAAGGGGCGGTAGGGGTTGGATCTTGCCCATTTTCAATACCAACTAACTAGATCTTACTGCCAACATCCGACCTTATTCTCAAACCGCTAGCTTCATTTGTCGAAAGTTATCGTAGTTAAGGGTATATTTCATTTTTTTGGCATTTGGAGAGGAGGTAGGCGTTGCTTTGGTCTGATTATTTCCATCTTACTAAAACTGAGGCAGCCTCTCATCTGAAGTATACACGCCAACAATCGGCTCTCTACGTCAATTGGTTCAAGGTTTATAGAAAAAAACGCGAAAAGTGGGGCAATGCGGGGCTCTTTGTAAGAAAAGTACCGTTGTTTTCCAATTGATCGATTTCATTGTCACAAGAGAGTATAAAATGACTTTCTCGAATCATCTGCCAAAGTTAGAGGTTTTTATGTTTATTCAACAGTATGTAGACGCTCCCTGAGTCGGATCACGCCCATTTTCAATACCAACTAACTAGATCACACTACGAATATTTAACCTAAATTTCAAGCTTCATTCTTCTTCTTCCTTGCCTTTTCATACCACTCTACGGCTTCGCGTTGCTCTGCCTGTGGTGTTGGCACTTCGCCCATTCTGGCGGTATAATCTCAGCTTCCTTCTACAGGCAGCACGGTCTTGGATCGTATCATCGCCAAGATTAACGCGTTGTTGTTGCTTTTTCATCTGATCGATCCATGTTTGTTTCCGTCTGCCTCGGCGTTTGGGTCAAGCAAATGGAACATTCGTTGATAGTGCCTTCATGGCAGCGTTCTCAGGCGGACGCCTTAGAACGTGGCAATACCAATCCATACGACGATCTTCGAGCTTTTCAGTGATCGGTTGCTCAACGAACAAGCTGCCTCGGATGTAGGTACTTTTGATATGATCCTTTTTGGTCACACCGGCTGACATCCGTAGTATTTTCATCTCGGTTGCAGTCATTTTGCTTTCATATGTCTTGTACATAGTCCAGCATTCAGACGCATACATGAGTGCGGGACGTACGACCGTTTTGCACAACTTGCCCTTAAGCTTTCGTGGCATTTTCTTGTCGCAGAAAACTCCAAAGTTTTCTCGCCACTTCATCCAACCGACACTGATGCGATGTTTGATGTCGTCATAGCAGGTACATAGCTTCTTTGTTGACCATCGAGCCCAGGTATTTGAACCTTGAAGCTTCATTCTATCGAAAGTTATCGTACGAATCAAGCCAGGAGCTGACCCTGATCATTTATATATGTATATACATTGCTATATCTACGGAAGGAGATGCATGCTAGCAATTGCACTTCCGAAAAGTAGATATGCTATCGAAACGTCAACAAAGGCATAGAAATGCTAGAGATGTTGACGCGTCCATGCTCCTGGAGGGGTCAAGGCAATTAACACTAGCTACGGAAGCTCCTTTAAGGTGTTACATATTTTCGTCGTGACAAAAACAATATACCCTATACTTCATAAAGTGTAGGGGATAAATATTCATAAACTTGAATAGTATTTTCACTCATTATTAAATTTTTCATTTATTTTATTTTCAGATAATTCACAACACTGCAACACCAGCTACTGGAGAACCTAACAGGTAAATATACATAAATCACATCGCCTTTTATCATATTAAAATTATATTTAAATATTTAAAAAAAACTGCAAAATCATATTTCCAATTTCATTTAATTAGTACCATTGAGTTGCCTTTCTTCTATTGTTTATTTTTAATCATTGTCTTTATTTCATATTTTTCCAGAGAACTATAACGGAATGCACAGAATTGCCCTTTTAACTTGTGTTATATTTGAATAAAATATTACCTTAGACTTATTTTAACATTTAACAACAAATCGAATCCTTTTTGGATAATTTCTTTTATGTTTATTATTACCAGACATTTTTTGTTGATTATTGCTACTTAGTTCAATTCAATTGAAACACCCTATGTTTTGTCTTGTGCTGCTAATTGATGATATTACTATTTTTTAAGCGATCAAAAAGAATGGATATTTTCAAAATGATATTTATTTTTATTTTGTGTATTTTAATTTATACTTGTAATTAAATTATTTCTACTGAAAACATTTTATTTATTTACAACTTTAACTTAGCTTATTTTTTTTTTGTACAAAAACACACAAAATGAATGTATTGAAAATAAAAGACGTTTTATTATATTTAACCGCCATCTTTGTTTAATTTTTTTCATAGTAAATACACAATACTATCGTAGTCTGTAGTGCATAACTTCATGATATCATAAATTATAAATTACAGTTGAAAGTATCGTAAAGAAAACTTGATTAGAACTTGGAAATAATAATAATATAAACAAATCAAAATTAATTGACAATTGATTAGACATTGAATTGCAACGTGTGGTAGTATTTTGGGCTCCGCTTTAATAAATAAAGTATTGAGGCTTTATTTAGGTATTGCTTATTTCTATTCTGATAACAAAAGGTCTGCTTGCTTCTGCGATAATGTAAAATAAAAAGGTCCGCAGTATTATACAGAAAAAAAATTTATTTTTTATATATATAATTTGATGCCCTTATATTAAATGTTTAACAAATGAAAGAATATTGTATTAAATATGTATGTATTGGACCGGAAAATATCACTCTAAGTTGAAACTCACCAAAATGTGATAGGCACAGTCATTCATTCGTTGCCGTGTAACCTCTTAAGGTCGCCACCCATTGACGAGCACAATCACGACCAAATTTCCATCGAACCATCAAATATCATAGGACGTGTGGAAAAAAAGTCCCCCTATTTCCATCGTTCTATGATATTTGATGGTTCGATGGAAGTTTGGTCGTGGTTGTGCTCGTCAATGGGTGGCGACCTTAACGCTTTCCTTGTTTAAAAATTAACGAAAATCAGTAATCCCGAAAAAAAGCTTCAAGTTTGCCTAATTAGAAGTGAAATTAGCTAGTTAGGAAAATTTAGTACATAATTTAGAGAAAAAAAATGAGCACATAACTTCGTACGATCTAATTCCAAATGTAATGTACGAGTATTACAGAGCAACGAACTAGGATCTAGACTGTGCATTGCCAGATTATTGTACATTCTTGTAAATATATTACCGTATAATTGTGGATTACGAAATTAGTTCAGAACTCACCCACTTATGTTTATTATTGCCAAAGCAATAATATGCATAAATTTAGCTTATTTATTTGGCAGCTTCAACCATCACAGTGCAATTGGAGCAATGTACATGATTCGAAAAAATTACACTCTATTATTATACTAATTTTTTTCCTGGGGAGTTTATCGCTCTAGACTTGACCTAATACATATTAATATTAAGTGAGTGAGTCAGAGACATTTTGCTATATGGCTCCTTTTTAGTAAAAAGTTTTTACTATAGTTCATTATACCGGAGAACTTAGTCAAGGCAGTGTTGATTTGGTACACATTTAGTGCCGGTGCACATGGACGTCCAAATGACGCCTGACGCTGCGTCACTTTCAATCGGATAGGAAGAAATACATTACGGGCAATGAAGCGATGCACATGGCCGCAGATAGCTATCCGATAGCTATCGGCGGCATTTTGCCGCCGCGACAGCTACCTGAGATGACGTTGGTTTCTGCTCCTATTTGCGCCACTTCACGCGTCCGCATCCGCACATCAATTTTTAATAAGCCGGCCCACATACATTCGAACCCGGAACACGGACACGGTCACAATGTCTGATTTGTATGATGTTTCTTAAACCATTCGCTTGAGGATCACTTTTAAGTGCCAATTAATTAATTGTTAATCGTGACTACTACAATTGACAATTAATTTTGAAATCAAAAAAAAATAGTGGAGATGGATGCTCCTCAGCCTGGTTGGGGGGGTTGTAAGGGGGGTGAAAATGGTGTAAAAAATGCGAAATTCCTTATATTTTAGAAGTTATGGCCATAAAATAGTTTATTTAAAACTAAAAATAACATAAATTGTTGTAAATTCAGGTTTGCTATTATGTGGCCCGTCTTATATAATGCAGTGTGACGCTGCGTCCTATCGCATCATGTGAATTGAAATGCAGGTATCAAAGAGGGAGGAGCTTAAGTGACGCGGCGGTCCAGTAAGTAATTCGCTCCATATGAAACGCCGGTATTTTATTTTCATGCTGGCCATATGTGGCTGAGATCACAGCGGAAAAACATCAAAAATTCAAATGTCGCCTCGCATATTATTTTTAATTGTTTTTGATCCTTGACTAGTTAAAGAATTAAGATTCCAGTCGCTTTAAGTTTATGGGGCGACCGGTAGCGCAGGCATCAGTCTCATGTTTGACTACCGGCATTTCGGGTTCGAATCGAATTGCAGGAGGTGCATGCTGGCAACTGCATTCTCCGAAACCTGTTTATGCCGACGAAACGTCAACTGGGCCACGTGGAACAGTTGACGCAATATGCCTCACAAGGGGTTAGGGCAATTGAGACAGAGAGAGAGATAACTACAATCAGTGCCGTATCAAGCTCTCCTGGCGCCCGAGGTGAATTTGAAAATTTACTCCACTCTACATAAAAAAAATTATGTGATTAAATTATGCATTTAGGTATTACAGATACAAAATACTGTTGTTGCGGATTCCAAATTGCGGAATCTACCCACCTGCGCCGTATCAAGGAAGATATGACCCTCCTATAACAGAAAACATCTGAGCTATTAACCAAGTCACGTAGAGATGTCGCCAGACACACGGCGGTCATCACAGGACATTAGCCTATCGGAGAACATGCAATACATGGTAAGGTCTTTCCGATTAACCTAGGGGATGTGTCGGGGGTGAAGATCGGGGAGCTGCTATACTTCCTGAACTCCTCCGGTTGAATCTAGGCATCCTTTCATCCCCTGTTAGTCGAACCATCATCTTATAAACGAATTTGTCGAGATTTGTTGTTACAAAAAGGCGCATTCGCGCTAATTGGGCTCTGACAAGTTGTGCTTCAGCCACCACTTATACCACCAAGGACTCTTAATCTTTCTCTAGGCCGCTATCTTCAAAAAAGTAACCGCATAGACTGTGTTATATGCCTCTCGCTAAAAAGTAAAATTCAATCGATGCATCGGTAAGGTTGGTTTCCGATCTTTGCTCGATTTTTTAAGACTGATATTGCTTAAAAGTCAACCTCCTTTCTTTTTTTTTGCAGACTAATTGTCCCGTTGGAATGTATCTTCCGTCAATCATAACCTCCACTCGTCTCAGTTGGTTTGACTATCAGTTTGCTGAACAAGTAATTATTAGTTCTACTGTTAACATCAACATATCATTCTCATCTCTCAGATTAGATTTTCCGACCTAGACAATTTCGGAGATTCGAATCTAGCTAACACCTGAATTAATTTCTGTACAATTACTCTCTCTTCCGGTCATTTCAATAATTATGTTAAATAATTAATACTACCCATGGTTTTCCTATAAAAAAATGATCAAGTTTTCTTCAACATACTTCACTCACAACATCATTTACATTTAACTGTTAATCACTACTTCGTCCTCTCGTCATTCTAACATTCTAGCCTATCCGAATATCCATCGGTCATTGAACCATATCATTCGACAATCATTAATGAAAGCGCTAAGCTAGATACAGTCCGTTTTAATATTGAAAATCTGCAATTAAGTGAACATGAGGACTATGGCGAACCGGAACTGGCCATAGAACAGGAAACCGAAACACAACCACAAATGGAAAGTCCTAAAAATATGACCAATGGTCATCATGGTCATAGAGCACAACATAAAGAAGTTAAAATCGATCAACGTTTTATCGACGAGGAAGTGGTCGAACCAACTATTGAGCCCGTTCACATTCAAAAGCCCACGTCGTTTCAGCTCAACAAGCAACATACTGGCTTGAAAAATATCTCGTACAATGTCGGTTTGGCTGTTTCACCGACTAGTAAGATGGATTTCATCCCGAAAGATTCAAACGACGAGAAACAAAGCCACCCGCCAGTAGATAAGCCTGCCGGTTTGCCGTCACATGATACGAATGATCCTGCAACGGAATCATCGTCGCCAGGAGCTGGTGGAGCTGGCTATACCGATCATGGCTATTTCGATTTGAAATTCTATCATAATAGATTGTGGTAGATTTAGTGATTTTGAATAAAAAATGTCGTTTGTATTTTGTTATGTAGGCAGTATGTATGTATGTTGAAAAAGAAAGGATCAATACAAAATTGTAAGGCCAAAAAGAACTATTATGGGATATAAAGAGTTATTTCAAGTTTGTTAAAATACATTGGAAACTTGCTGTCCCCACAGTCCAGTATTTTAGATTCGTTGTTCATTGATTGAAGGCATTCGTAATTGAATAGGTGACTGTAATTTACTTAATACATATGGCGTAGACTAAGACCAGGCAGAAAGTACTACCAAAGAGGATTGATATTCTACAATAGTGATCACTCCATAGAACTTTCCCCTCTGCCAGTAGATTAGTATGTATTGACAAATAGTATAGACTACACAATATAGATACACAAGATACACACATACAAATCTACCGGCGGAGGCTAAAGTTGTATGGGGTGATCACTCTTGTAGAATATCAATCCTCTTTGGTACTACTATGGGTAACATATAGATATAAGTAGATCCAAGGTTGCGTCTCCTCAATTTTAGTAACATCATAGAAAATAATTATGTTAAAGACTAAACAGACGTCTTCGTCGCCATTTCGTAGCATGAAGAAATCGAAAAAAATTTAATGGGCGCGTATCTCAAGAATTGCTTACTCGAATTTGGTTCTTCGATTCGATGGCTATCCACCCTCAAAATGTATGCCATCAAAACAGCAAATAGAAATCGACACGACACTCATAATGCAAATCGGAATGTCTAAAAATTAATATAGGGATTTTATCGTAATTTTGTATTATTATCATATACTATATTAAGATTAATGTGTCTTATTCGTTATAACTGTCAAAAATATTTGTGTAGATATTCATCCTTTTTCAGTCACCTATTCATCTACGACGTATCAATAAGAGTACGCCTTATGTAAATACAGAAGCAATTTTTTGCTCTATATTTATATAAACATAATATTGGCAGCACTTTTTATACCCTAGTTTTTTTAATGCTTTCAATTTTTTTGTGTGCACCGTGATACTAACTGGAAGTTTTCAATAAAATTAAATTTTATAACCGAAGGGGGAAATGCATCACAAAAGATTCATTATAAATTTAATTTTCATTTGTTATTTTGCTTGATGATTGATTGATGACCGCAGCTCCTTTTCAGGGTTTTCTAGTAAAAACAAAACCCTTGTAAAATCGGTCAAATCTCCGTCCGTCTGTCCATAGAATATCTAATCGGCTGAAGCTACGTAGATGAGATTTGCATAGCATGGAACTACAGCAGACTCGCGAAAACATGAACTATTGAAAACTAGGACCGTTCTCTTTAACGGAGGTTCATATTATGCGATCATTAAAATATTGATAATATTCATTTCTGAGTCGTTTTTTTTTTTAATGTTGTGATATAATAATTCCTAAACCCAACTAAATTATTCCGTAATTCGTTTCTGTTTTCTGTTGTTTGCTTCTATCCATACGAAACCACTAAGCTTGGAGAAATTAAAAACAGAGGGAATTTCAGAACAAAAAACGACCGTGTTTCGAGTAGCAAAAAAATGCCCGGTGCGTTACCGAGCTAAGCTACAGACGCATACCAAGTTGGTGTGCAGAATGAAACCAAGTATCTCGAAAATTTCAGTTACTTTGCTCTTTATTTCGGTTGAAAACCGGTATTTTGAGTAGTAGTGAAAATCACGTATCTTGTAGAGCGCGCCGCGGTAATGTGCTGTGTGTCATTTTTTCGCGGGAGAGATAAGTGCAACATTTTCGCACGAAGAGTATCAGCCTTATGCCTAGTAGTAGCCTTTTCTTCTCGTGCGAAATTTCATACAAATATTGTCAAAAGTTTCGTTCTGTTGATAGTATTTGTATGGAATTTCGTATGAAAAGAAAAGGTTAGTGCTAGACATTAAAAAGTAATTTGCTCTGGAAATTTTGTGGGAATGTGTATAAATGTTATAATTCGCTGGAGAGAGCGATTCATCGTAATAATCCGATAGGGGGTCCCATAGAGGGGGAAATCAAGGTCAAATTTTTTTTTTCGTCTGGTGTAGGCAATGTCCAAGGTGACACCGACTACATTCTATTTTCGGCATTTACTTTAAATTTGAAGAACGGGACAAATATGGAGAGGGAAAATATGAGATCATAATTTGTTTCCCCTGCCCCCGATCGCTACACTTACAAATATGAAAACTTGCAGGAAAGTGGCATTTCACTAGTATCATCATCATCGTGGCGCGACAGCCCGACGTCGGGCCTTGGCCGCCTTTCACTAGTATAGAAAATGGAAAATGATCGAATTTTTATATCTTCTTAACACAGGTTAATAATAGTATATTGCTATAGTTGCAGTTAGCACACCCCTTAAATACATCTGAGGTCAAAAATAATGATGACTGTTGATAATCAACACCATAGGCAATAATCTCATCAAGTTTTGTAAGAATTACATATTTAATAATAATACGTTCATTTAAAGTTTGGAATTTGTGAGGCATAGCGCGTCAACTGTTCCATGTGGCCCAGTTGACGTTTCGTTGGCATAAACTGGTTTCGGAGAATGCACTTGCCAGCATGCACATCCATGGCCACGAACATCGTAGTGGACGGGATTCGAACCCGAAACGCCGGTAGTCAAACATAACACTGATGCCTCAACACACTGCGCTACCGGTCGCCCCAATGTTTTCAAATGCTCAGTCTTAGTGTACTCCTTAAAAGCTTTTCCTATTTCGTCCTCCTACCTTATAAATTCCAACCAAATTCAACTGGTATACATGGTCAATGACCTTGGTGTTTGTTTCGTTCCAAGCGCACCTGAAAGTAAAGCGGCTGCAAATGCCTACAATTACGTATGTCACTCGTGACATTCCGAATCGGTGTTGCCGGATCTGCTAGGATGCCTGGTGCTGCCTAGTCTGCTAGGATGCCTTTCAACAGTGTTGATTTTGGCTCCAAGCTGAGATTCACTGATCACTATTCGTACATAATTAACAAAGCTTCTATGCCAGCGGATTTGGTTTTGCGCTGCTGTCATGACTTTTGTTCGATCCTTACTGCTATGAGCCTATTTGTGTCTATAGATCATAGTGACTTGGAATACGCTTCGGTTGTATGGTCCCCATCCACTTCGGTGTCATTCCTGGCCAGTGAAGGTGTTCAACGTAAATTTACGCGGGCCTTAATATTCAAATACCATCAGCTCAGTTGGGGAGATGTGAGCGGGGTTTTCACCGCTCGTCGCCCCTGTCCTTTGCGTATTAACAAAAATTCATTGGCCCGGGGAAAACAACACAAACAGGGAAAGCAAAAATAGGGAATAAAAAAATGAGGAGGGAATGGTTGGCGGACGGCTCCAATGCCCACGTGATTGCTTCGAGGTCCGGGTGTAATGGGACCTTCGGCGTCTGGTTTTGTACCACCAATATATTAGTTCGTTAGATCTGCCGGTGGAAGCAGCACTATCAGACCATAATATGGCTCATTACAGAATCATGAGGAACTATGACAGACTGGAGCTTGGTCCTTTGCTCTCATCTTTTTTCGCTTTTAAACGAACGCTACTGCTGAAAGTCTCAGCAACTGCTTTTTTTTGTTGTCATTCTCTTTTTGCGTCTTATTATTTCTTATAACCTTATAGATAGATATAAAAATTCGAGCTACTTTCCTAGCAGGAAGGCACTGCGACCATAAAGATCTATTGTGCCGTAGCTCATTAATCCAAAAGACCGTCCACTCTTCTAATAAAGGGCAGTAAGTCTTTAGCAGGAATCAACCTGAATTCTGCAGTGCTGATAGTAGCCTGCCCGAGGAGTGACATCCTAAAACGCGCGATGGCGGGACATTCGCACAAGATGTGCTTGGTCGTTTCCACGTCTTCCAGACAAAGATGGCATTCAGTCTCGCTTGACAGACCCATCTTGTTCAGGTGATATCTGACCAGGTGATGGCCAGATAAGTACCCCACTAGGAGTCTTAGGTGGGTTCTACTCATATGAGTAGTACCCTTGTGACTGAAGGGCATTATCAGCTCCTTTGATTGACGAAGCCCTGGAAGGTTATCCCAGTACTGTTGACGCAATCGTGCAAACCAATCTGTGATCCGCAGTTTGGCCGAGGCCAGTCCAAAGCCACAGTAAGGCTCAGGTCCATGAAAACGACTGGATGATCTTTGTCTAGCAAGTTCATCCGCAGCCTCGTTCCCCTCAATGCCCTGGTGGCCTGGCACCCAACACAAGAAGACTCGGTTTTTGGTTGCCAACAGTTGAAGGAGATTGTAACACTCCTTCACTAGTTTTGAAGAGACCTTAAATGAGGAGAGCGCTTTTATAGCTGCTTGGCTGTCTGAGTAGATAGCAATGTGAGCGCCGCGAAGTCCAGTTTCCAAGATTACCCTGGCGCAGACCTCAATGGCGTGGATCTCAGCTTGAAAAACGCTGGGCGAGACTCCCATTGCGATCGAAATCCTGGTGTTGGGTCCAAAGACACCTGCACCAACACCCTGTTCTGTTTTAGACCCATCGGTGAACCACTTGATACATCTAGGGTCTGGACAGGGTGTGCCATTTACCCATTCAGAGCGGTTAGGGATGAGGGCTGAATATTTTCTGCCGAAGCAAACCTCCGTGATCATGTAATCTGATCTCAAGCAGATCTGCACGTCAGGAATTTGATTCAGAATGCTCATGTGACCGCTTTCTTCACTACGCACATCGGAAGTTAAACGAAGTCTGAGAGCATTTAGAGCTGCTGATTCTTGAATGAATATATGCAACGGAGTAAGTCCAATAATCGCCTCCAGGGCTGGCGTAGGACAAGCGCGCATAGCTCCAGTGATGCCTAGGCAGGCAAGGCGTTGAAGCTTATTGCACTTCAGTAAGACAGAAGATTGCTGAGTTTTCGGCCACCACACAAGCGCTGCGTAGGTCACCATAGGCCGCACCAGCATGGTGTATAACCACTCAATTATCTTTGGGGTGAGCCCCCATGTCCGTCCAAAGAAACTTCTGCAAGCCCACATTGTGCGTGTGGCTTTGCCAAGTACATTATCTATGTGTGTATTCCAGGTGAGTTTCGAGTCTAGAGTTACCCCGAGACATTTAACTTCAGTGGAATAATCTAAGGTCGTGCCGCCTAACGAAATTGGATCCAATGTTAAGTTTCGTTTTCGTGTGAACGGCACAACGACAGTTTTCTGTGGGTTTACATATAAGCCCACATCCACACACCAGTGTAGAACTATGTCAAGGGCCGACCTCATCACCTCAGTGATGGTAGATTCGAATTTGCCCTTGACTATGATAGTTAAATCATCCGCGTTTCCGATAGTAAGATAACCGCGCTCATTAAGCATGGAAATCAGCTCGTCCACGACAAGGGACCACAAAAGGGGTGACAGAACGCCACCTTGTGGACAACCCTTTACGGCGTTCACGCAAATGGATGTACTGCCTAGAGTTGAGTGAATATCCCGTCCCCGGAGCATGGCATCTATCCATGCAATGGTAGCGGGCGGGATGTCCCTGAGTTCCAGTGCTCTGGAAATGCACTCGTAGCCGGTATTATCGAAAGCCCCCTCAATGTCAAGAAACGCGCACAGCGCGATTTCCTTTTCACTGAGGGACTTTTCGATTGTACTGACAAGGCTATGCAAGGCGGTTACTGTTGACTTACCCTTCGTGTACAGGAATTGCATACGATGTAGAGGGCTCGACAGTTCCATATTGTGCCTGATATGCAAATCAAGCAACTTTTCCATGGTTTTAAGGAAGAAGGAAGTAAGGCTAATCGGTCTATAGGATTTGGGCATATGTTCCGGCTTATTGCCCGCTTTGGGTATGAAGACCACGTTAACTTTCCTCCAAGGTTGTGGTATGTACCCTAGGGTGTAACTTGCCCTAAAAAGTTCGACTAGCGGAGTTATTATGATCTCCAAGCTGTTTTGTAACAGAGCGGGGAAGATGCCGTCTACTCCGGGAGCTTTAAATGGCTCAAAGGATTCTATCGCCCATTTTACTTTGTCCATATCAAAGATGACCCCCGATAAACTGCGAGCCCGGCTTACGGGAACCCGTTGGGGCCTTGCAGTTGGGCAGGGGAAGTTAAAATTTCATTGAGCTTCTCAGCTGCAATCTCAATTTCCCCTGTAGTGCTTATGGGGCTGACCAGTAGTTCCGCTTTGGAGCTAACTAGTTCACGGAATTTAATCCAGTTAGTTTTCCTTGGACAAAAAGTATCCGAGCGAATGTCAGATTGTCCTAGGATGTCAAATCTGATGTGTCTATGATCTGAAAGAGACACTTCGTCCGACACGTGCCAGTTCGCAATGAACCTGGAGAAGAAACCGCTAGCAAGGGTAATGTCGAGTACCTCTGCCCTTACCGCAGTGACAAAGGTAGGTTTGCACCCCCTGTTCAAGACATTCACATGTTTACACATAAGATAGTCAAGAAGGCGCCTACCTCTGTCGTTGATGTCGCTGCTACCCCACACCGTGTGGTGTGCGTTTGCATCGCAACCGATCACATAATGCCGGTTTGTACGTCGACAGAAGTCAACGAGCTGCTGGACCTCGAGTGGTGGAATCTCAACATTGTCAGATGGGAAGTAGGCAGACGCAACTACCACTTTCTGACGACCGTTGAGCGTGGATACCTCCACCAATGCTGCAGCTAGATCTCTAGAAATAAAATTGGTTAGTGGCAAACAGTTGACGCATTTGTCGATCAGAAGCGCCGCACGCGGACAACCCGCTAACCTGTCATATATCAACTTACCAGTTGTTGTGTTTAGACCGCAAATACGGCCACGGGCCACCCATGGCTCTTGAATAAGCGCAATGGTGGCCTGTTTATCGGCGAATAACCTGCACACAGTGGCCGATGCTCCTATTGCGTGGTGCAGGTTCGCTTGAAGCACCTTAATGGCGCTCATGGTCCTGCGAGGATAGCGAGCGTTGGACTAGGCACTTTTGCTTGCCCTGTCGGGAACTGTTGCCTCCGTCCCCCTTACGTTGACGCTCCTTCCGGTGAGAGCCGCTGAGGTTCCTCGGGCTAAAGAAGTCCAAGGACGACTCAGAGGGACTGTATCGCTTAACGGACAGTCCATCGACAGTCTCAACAACGGGCCTGGAGGCTCCGTCGAGCAGTGAGCTAGTAGGCAGCTCAGAGGAAACTGTTTTTGATGCATTTGGAGTTGCATCACACTCTGGTTTGCTTTGTTTTTCTTTTTTATTATTCATAGAATCCCATGAATATCCGGGAAAAACAGTCACCGACGACATCACCCGGTCTGCCGTCAGAAGTGTGGTTTAAAACTGGAGGTCGACAGGTATCCAGAGTTCGCATACTAGCGGCCAAGCAACCTCTTGACCATGCATCCCTCGGCGTATGCTGTTCCACCTTGGATTTAGGGTATGTTTATAAGGGAGATACCGCTCCCCGCCCGACCAAGTTTAGTCAGCGCTGATGGCAAAGATAAGATTTTGCCAACAGCCTGCTTCCACCCGTCACCACGCGGAGGTAAAGGTCGCACTTCCTAGGGCATGACAGTTACGGCAAATGTACCATGGTGGTCCAAATGTTAGTCCCCCTGTCACACCTTCGGTTGACGGGCAGGAGGGAATGGTTGGCGGACGGCTCCAATGCCCTCGTGATTGCTTCGAGGTCCGGGTGTAATGGGACCTTCGGCGTCTGGTTTTGTACCACCAATATATTAGTTCGTTAGATCTGCCGGTGGAAGCAGCACTATCAGACGATAATATGGCTCATTACAGAATCATGAGGAATTATGACAGACTGGAGCTTGGTCCTTTGCTCTCATCTTTTTTTCGCTTTTGAACGAACGCTTCTGCTGAAAGTCTCAGCTGTGGACATGCAACTGCTTTTTTTTGTTGTCGTTCTCTTTTTGCGTCTTATTATTTCTTATAACCTTATACTTTAATACTTTTGAATTCTTATTTTGATTTTCATAATTACTATATATTATTTCCTTTCATAATTTTCTTTCTTATTTCTTTTAATATATTTGTACTTTCTTATTTTTTTCACTATATTTTATTCTTGAACTCATTAAGTCACTGTTCAGTGGTTTTCTTAAATAAATAATAAATAAATAAAGATAAGGACAAGTGTACCAATACAAAAATTTGACGGTTGGACATGCTTGGAAATTTAAAAGAAAATCTCTTATTTTTTGTTTAGCTTACTATGAATTTATTTTACTTATAATTGCTTTATTTGCCATTGGGCTCTTTTAACTACCAAACGGGAGACTAAAAATTATTGTGACATAAGTAAGAAACTATTTTTTTTAATATATTGGCAAAAAGTGTTTTCTTTTTTTTTTAGAAAAGCTTATTTTCTGACTTGCGCTACTATGATCCTCAGTTTCCTAAATTATACTTACTAGAACTCCTTTATGTCTTTTATGTTGTTAATGTTAATAATAATTTTATTACAATATGTATTTTGTTTGCCCGTTGTTGCTATCAAGCCTAAAATACGAAACACAGTTCAAATTTTGCAGCCTACAAAATTCACAAGGAAAAAATCATAAATTTAATACCTATACCCACACACCGTAAATTAAACCAAAAGTACAAAACACGGTTATTTACACAGGACACTTCAATATTATTCCTCGTTTATAAAATTCTCATTTTACTCGCTATTGTTAATTCAACATAACATTTTGTTATTAATTTTTCAGTGAATAGGAAAACACACACATTGTTATCGTGTCGTGACACGAACACTAACGACACGATTTTGACTATATCGCCAGCATAATATTTATATTCATATAACTATACATTACACCAATATTGTATTCATTAAATCTAAGATGTCTGAAAGGTGAAGGGAGTCTTAAAAATGAATATACTTTGGAAGTTGGCTATTGATTCTTTTTTGCTGAGCTTTGAATTAAATTATGAGCATTCATTTTAAATGGTAACAATAAACAATTTTTCAAAATTAACATTCTACTTGAAAACAAAGAATAGAGAAAAATCTTAATGGAGAAAAAAAGAAAGTATACGTACATACATATTTTGATTTACAAATACAGTAGAGCGTCGATAATCCGGACCCCATCTGGATTATCGAATTGTCCGGATTTACTATAAAAGGGTTGGTAGACATGCGTCTTCAAAGTAAAAAATCTTCCTAAAATCGTCCTAACTTAATCAGGACAGGACTAGAGCGGATGAATAAAATCATTCATGTATTTATTACGTATAGAATTAAAGAAAAAATATTGCTGATTGTGCAATATTGTGTGTGTCTTATTTTATGTATGTACTTTTTTGCCAGATTCGAATCCGTATTATCGACGGTCCGGATTTTTGACTTCCGAACTATCGACGTTCTACTGTAGTCATTAAAATCACTACAAAATATTTAACAAAAAAAAATTATAATAATTACAGTAGTCATGGCGATTTTTTGTACAATTTTTTAGAAATCATACTATATAGAAGGTAGCTTTTACAAAATATTAACTTACACATATGAATAGACGACACATAAATTCAGCAATGTATCTTAATAAATTTAAAATAAATATTATATTATACAATGGCAGTTCAATTAAACACATATTAAAAGCATATTACGTTATAAATAAACGCACAAAGTGTTGACAGGTCTATAGAACTAAACCATAGTCAATTTTTCAGTTACCTCAAATTGTTAGTTAGAGAAAACAGCATTAACCTCAAATCGGTTGTTTAAATTATTATTTACAAAAAGTACAGTATTTACGATGTTATTCTCTTTTCAGGGCACCAGTTTACGACTATTTGCAAGAGTATAGATTGTAAAGAACGAAACAAATAATAAATTAACCGAGAAACTAAAAAAAAAGAAACATACAGGCGAATATTTACTGTGCTCATATGAAAATCTTTCTATGGTTTGCTAAGTAGATATGATTTGTGCAATATTCTTTACTTAAAAAGTATGTACTGGGCGTATTATGGTTGAGGATATTTATAATAAATTATGCTCTTATACTTTTAGTAAACTATTAGCTTTGTTCTAAATACTCTACATTTATGAACGTACAATTATAATAATAAATATAATAATAAACTCCATGATATAAACACTTGTCTTTCAAATAGGAGAATCCCATGTTTAACGGTAAGCATTAGGAAGTAAGAACAAACAAGAGGGGTATAATACCTTCAATATTCTGTGTTGCTATAGTTTAATTGGTAAATGCTGAATCGGTCACCCATTCTGCATTTAACCATCATCATCGTGGCGCGACAACCCGACGTCGGGCTTTGGCCGCCTGGATCGTTTTCCTCCAATTATCTCGGTCACGTGACCTCGTTCTCCAATCTTGGAAGCCCAATAGTTGCGCGGCGCCCGCATATACTGAGCTTTCCCAACGAGCTCGCGGTCGTCCTTGCAGTCTCGCTTCGTCGACTCGTCGTCCGTTCATTACTCTCTTTGGAATGCGATCATCGTCCATTCCTTGTGCATGTCCATTGAAGTCGTTGTAGTTTGACGATTTTCGAAACTTCCAGCTCATGGTGGTACCGGATGTGCCATTTCGATAGCAAACAGCCCCGAAAATTCGCTGCAGAACCTTGCGTTCGAATGTGTCTCGCATTTTTCCGGAAGCTTGAGTTAGCATCCATGTTTCACAGCCGTAGCATAGCACTAGTCGTATGATGGTTTTGCACACGCGGAGCTTCGTGTTTCTGTGCACATGCTTCGATTTCATTATGGGAAGAACCGAGAAAAAAGTCTTATTAGCTAAGTGTATCCGTCGCCTGATTTCGTCAATTTCGTTGGCGTCCCTTGACAAGTTGCAACACAGGTATATGAAGTCGTTAACGAACTCGATGTTGAGCTCCCCAATATGGAAGCTCGATTGCGCAGGTGTCCTTGTCGCCGACTACATCATTATTTCAGTTTTACCCTCGTTGATACGTAGTCCAACCTCTTTTGCAGCGGTATCGAGCGTATCCAGAAGTTCTTCTGTGTCGACCAATCTTGCGGACATGATGTTGATGTCGTCGGCGTACGCTGCTAATTGTGTCAATATGATGAGTAGCGTATTGCTGTTGTCCATATTCATATCTCGAATAGCGTATTCCAGTGCTAGGTTGAAGAGTGTCGGTGCCAGTCCATCACCCTGTTTCAGACCAGTGCGTGTTTCAAATAGATCAGTAAGACTATTATGGATCCTGACTTGTGAGACGGAGTTGGTCATCGTCATCTTTGTCAGTCGCACTAATTTGGCCGGTATACCAAATTGATGTTGATGCATAATGTTGTACAGTACACCACAATCGATACTGTCGTATGCCTGCTTAAAGTCCACCAAGATTTGGTATACGTCTAAAGGTCTAGACACACAGTGCCCGTACCAGGGCAGCGCCGTAGTCGCCCGTATATCGGGCACATGACCGTACATTGCAAGCGAAACCACACAGTACCCGTACCGAGACCAATCGTGTGTTTCCCATGTGTCCCCGATTCCCGCGATTCTTCCTAGCGACTTTAATTGGATGCGATGCAAACGTGTGTCTATCTATTCAACATTGTACATTTCCTTCGCCGTATTGAGAGAGACTGTTTTATATGGTACAATTCGCTTACCGTAGATCGCCAGTATACGGGCGACTACGGCGCTGCCCTGGTACGGACACTGTGTGTCTAGACCTTAAGTTGTACTCCCAGCACTTCTGGAGTATCAGTTTGACCGTAAAGAGCTGATCGGTTGCGGAGCGACCAGGTCTGAAGCCGCCTTGATTTTCGCCAATGATTCGTTCTGCGTACGGTTTTATTATATTTTCCAGAATTTTCGTCAATATTTAATAGGACGTACAAACTAGTGATATGCCCCTGTAATTCTCACACCGCAGTTTATCTCACTTTTTGTGAATTCGACAGATGATGCTTCTGCGCCAATCGTCTGGGATCTCCTCGTCCTCCCATACTCGCAGGAGTAATTGATGTATGGCATTAGCTAGACTCGTTCCACCGAATTTTAGCAGTTCAGCTGGAATCTCGTCAGCGCCCGGCGCTTTATTTCGTTTTAGTGAACGCAACGCGAGATCAACTTCCTCTACTGTCGGAGGTTGCATGTGTGGGCCTAGATCAACAATATCGTCGAGATCTTCTTGTGTGAGGATGTTAGATGTGTAGTGATGGAGACCGGAGGACGAGGGTGAGGATTGGTCGTGAAGACCAATCACCACAAGGTTCAGAAGCTCTTCAAAATAAGAGGCCCATCGTTTATTAATGCCATCGGTGTCGCTGATGATGTTTCCATCCTCGTCCTTACAAAGGCTAGTCCTGGGTTTGTAGCCGTTCTTAATTGTATTTACAAGTTTGTACGCTTGTCTGGTGTTCCTATTAGCTAAGTTTTCGTTTATATTCAGCAACTGCTCGTCAAAGTATTTACGTTTCTTACGTCTAATTATTATATTCGATATTCCCCGTAGCTCGTCATATTTTTCTCTTTTGGCTCTGGTTGCTCGTTGAATCCATTGTCTGTAGGCCTCGTTGTTCGCGTCAAGTGAATTTTTGCATTCTTCGTCAAACCAATCATTTCGCGCCAGCCGGGCTTTATATCCCACGACCTTCTCTGCGACATCCTTGATGGTACCCTTGAGTTCTTCCCAGAACCCATGGACGCCTGTGTTGCTGATGTTGTGTAGTATAGGCGATAGTCTTTCCTCAAGGGCGGCAGTATACGCCACAGCCGTAGCATCGCTCAGAAGTTTATCAACCGCAAAGATTTTGGGAGGGCTGCTTCTCGATTGGTGCACTGAGGAAATTCTACATCTGCAGGTCGTCTTCACCAAGTGATGATCTGAGTCGCAGTTTGCTCCTCGATAGGAGCGGACATCCATCACACTAGGCGCCCATTTTCTGCAAATGAGGACGCGTTCAATTTGGTTGACGGTATGTGCGTCTGGAGATTTCCAAGTCTGCTTGTGAATGCGTCGATGCGGGAAACACGTAGAGCTTACGACTAGATTCCTACTGCAGGCGAAGTCGATAAGTCGCTGGCCGTTGTCGTTACATTCTTCATGGAGACTGTGGCCTCCAGTGGTCCCTCGGTGCCAACTTTCATTTCCGACTTTCGCGTTAAAGTCTCCCAGCGGCAGTTTGACGTCGTTTGTTGGTGAGTCGAAGAGTCAAGGCGGGCGTAGAACTCATGTTTTACTGCGTATTCTTTAACTTCAGTGGGGGCGTCCACATTGATGAGCCAGTGATTGAAGAATCAAATCTTAATGCGAATCGCACACAGCCGTTCATTTATGGGTTTGAAGTCAGTAATGTGCGGCTTGAGGTGAATGTTCACTATAAATGCTACTCCAAACTCCTTGAGGCCCGATTGTTTGCCACTTGTAAATATTGTGTGCGATTTCTCATTGTTGTTGTTGTGGTAGCGATGCTTCAAATGCTGCAGTTCTTCTTGCATCGAGGGGGTTCGGCAGCTCTTGGCCGTTGAAAAACGGGTCGTTCCGGTACGAAGAACCGGCTGCCGCCGGAACGTGTGATTTCTCGTCATTGATCTCGCTGCCAAGCCAATTTATTTCCTGGACTGCAGTTATGCTGTTTGTACTTTTTGACCTGTAGAAGGAGGGCGTGGAGTGGTTTTACAACCAATATGATATAATTAAATATACATATATCTATATAGGTTCTTATTAAATAGATGTCGGAGTGTCTAATTCGGATGGATTAATGCCTAGGGCAATATTACACTCTCCTCCAAAAAATGGAATCGATCGGCTGAAAATTAAGTTTACTTCCCTCACAATTTACAATGAAATTCAAACTTATTGTGTGTCACTTTGGTCAAGAAAAATCAGGGCTAACTCCTATACAAATTGGGTATATAGCAGTGACGTGCAGTGGAAATTTCCGATAGTCAAGCAGTTGAGTTAAATATAAATGGACTGTATGGTGAATCACATACATTTGTCCAATACAAAGAAAATCGATAAATATACCCATCAAATTTGCACAAAAAATAGAATATCAGAAAAAATAGAATATGTACTATATAACATAAATGCAACAAATACAAATAACATATAGGTGCCGGCGACGTTCTTTGCCTAAAAACCCTTTAACTACATTTTCCAAATCATTTTCTTTTCGCATTTTTGTAAAAATATCCTTTAAACCAGCAATTGAAGGAAGCCTCAAATATAGTTTGGGGATTATCAATTTCTTGGAAAATTTTGTTTCGTTTGAAAATTGAAAACGATCTTTCCTCAGTTGGTACTATAATAATTGGAATTATTTATGAAAATCTCACAGTTTGGACAGTCATTAGCATTGACAAACGAAAATTAACAGTTAAAAAGATTATAATTTTTCGAAACCGCATGTAGACTGCGACCTTCCTGAAGTGTGCAGCATTTAATTAAGATTGAAATATAACCGTAGATTTGAATAAGTAATAATCTATCAAATATTTACATTCAATAACTTACTTTTTGTTGACTAAAAAATAGTTGAAATCACTGGTTTTAAGCAAGAAAATAAATCAGACCTAATGACCTAATGCGAAGAGAAAACTTAGCAGGATAACTAATTTTCTGCGGAAAAAAACAACAGACTAAATTTCATACTTTCTATTAGTTACACCAAAACCCCATTATGGCGTTATGTACAACACTTGATCCCGCATCCAAACTGCTATTAAAACAAAATCGTGCACCTACAAACACGTATACATTTCCATAAACAAACTTCTCCTATCGTATTCATTCCATCAACATGAACGGCACGGCAACATACCCAAAAGCAAGCGGTGAAGTGCTTGACTTGCTTCATATAAATTTGCACACAAAACAAACAAAAAATCATAGTTCATTGTATGGCCGAATTCCAGGATACATATTTTTTGGAATCAACATGTTTCTAATAGCATCTAGACACATTTTCCTTTTACGAATGCGAGTGAAATGGCAACAGATACATTGCTAGAAAAATGCGATATGGGTTTGTGTTTAGGGGTTGTCTAAGCTACATAAACGCGGATCAGAATAGAACATTGCATGTGAAAAGTATTCGTACGATACTATGGCTTGAGTTTAGGGAGGAAATAATGTATGTATGTACTTATATGTATAGGTAAATGCGAAGAAAATGGAGAAATGTCTTATTTGGCAAGTCAAGCAGTCTGGAATTGCTTACTATGAATGCACGTCACTGGTATATAGGAGGGTACCCACGCTTTGATCAGGCCATGTTGTATTTTCATTATGTTATTCAGGCATATGCGCAACACACCAGTGGACAGTTGGGTAATTGGCCTAGTGCTGACAAATTTTTAGTGGATGTGGATAGCCGAACTAAGTCATCATGGCTTGGCTTGGCAATAATCCACTCCAATTGAATTATTCTTAACATGTTGTATTTTTTTTCTGCGAAACATGAAAAAAAAAACACTTTATAATTTTTACAAAATATATATTTTGCCATTGCCATATAACTGAGCAACTAATAACTAACATAAATCTTCACAATAATAGCCAAAGTCATGTATGTATCTATATAAAATATTTTTTATTTTGTTCACTAGCATTGCTTAATCTAGGAAAAAATATAATGTTATGCAAACAAAAATCCTAATCGATTGATATTTTTTTTGTAAATAGTATCCATAATTAGTTGTACTAATTTTAGCAGATTGAAGTTTCACCATACTCTATTATCATATTTCTTATTAAAATTTTATTTTCAATATTTTTAAGGCATTCTTATACTTGGAAAGTTTCAAAGATATCAAATTGTTCAGTTATAATTGCACTTAAACAGTTCTATGATTTAATATTTTATAGAAAAAAAAGGAAATATTGCCAAACTTCGAATATAAAATGGAATTGTTTTTAGTTATTTTAAATGCACAATCATCATCTTTTAGCATCATTTCCGATAATGATCTCATAGTAATACTGAATTAAAGTTAGCACAATCATCAAGTAGTTATGTTTGCTCAAATTTGTGCGTGAGAGACATCTTCAACTTTCGTTACGTTTAAATCTACGTTTCTATAAAAATATACTCTTAAGTATGCATAAAATACGAAGAGCGTGTTCTTATCGTATTATCTCCTTTTTAAAGCATGTTCGCGTGAATAGTACATAGACATACTGCTCGTCACCAGAATAGGTTCAGGAATTTTCATTTACGTTTTCTCCCATATCTCGAAAAGTATAACATGTACATTATATCTTCGTTGGATGTTTTAAACTTTCTTTTGTTTAGACTTGATACTACAAAAATGAGGACATTTCTGTGACTGTACCTATGTTAAATCTTGCTTCGATTGTTTTGTTTACTCAAAACACTACATTTTTTTGGGTCATCAGAATAGGATCAACGGTAATTCATTTAGTTTGCGATGTGCAGTTGCTATCAAACAGTGTGAAATATTTTATTTTTAACAATTCCGGTTAAAAATAAAATATATTTTAGTGCAAAATCGGTCGCGGTAAACAACTGGTAAGGGTAAAAGGGTCAAATAAAAGGTTACCTCGAATGTGGCCTAAATCAGCGAGAAATTGCCAGAAAAATTGGTCGAAGTCAAAATGTAGTGAGCAATTTTATCCGAAAAGGTGCAAATTACGGAAAAAATATGAGAGGATGTCTTTATTCAGAAACAACAGCAACAGACAGAAGACATATTGTCCGAGCTGCGTCAAATTCTCGCCATTCTGCATCGAAGATCAGGGAAAAAAGCGGTGTTAAAGCGAGCCTATCAACTGTAACACGTGTAATACGCAACACTTGCAACTTAAAAAGGCTAAAACTAAAAACAAAACCGCTTAATGGTGCTCGTAAGGCTACACGTCTTCGTTTTGCTCGAGAACATATAACCTGGAATAAGGAGTGGCACACCATCGTCTTTTCCGACGAAAAAAAGTTCAACCTCGACGGACCTGATGAATATAACTTTTATTTCCACGATATAAGAACGCCTGGAAGCTATTTAAGTCGTCATCATAGCTGTGGAGGCGGTGTAATGGTATGGGGAGCCATTTCATATTATGGGACTTGTGAACTACAATTTTTACTCCCAAAATGAATGCGAACGCCCACAAATCGGTATTGGAAAAGGCATTTCCACACTTCTCGAATATTTTTGGACCAATTACATGGACGTTACAACATGATAATGCCCCCATTCATACTGCGAGAGAGGTAAAATCGTGGATCAAGGGTCAAAATGTCAAATTGTTTGAATGGCCACCATACTCTCCTGATCTTAATATTATTGAAAATATGTGGGGACTTTTATCACAGAGGGTGTATGAAGGGGGGAGACAGTATGAAGATACTGAGACCCTAAAGCAAGCCATTAAAAGGGCGTGGGTTAAAATCTCCCTTCGAGACATTGGAAATTATTATGCTTCACTGCCAGACCGGATTTACGAAGTCATTTTGAGCCGAGGAGGTAGTACGCACTATTAAAATATTTTAAAACTAATCACTTTTATGTTACAACCAATGCAAGCTTGAATTTTTCCTTTAGATATGAATTTTTATACTGTTTTGTGTTTGAACCTATTTTGGTGACGAAAAAAAAAATAAGCTTTTTGTTGTTTTTTAGAAAAAAAATTATAAATAAATTATAATGTGTGCTTTAAATCCCAAACTATTTTACTTCATTAACAACATCTTGGGCTATCGATAAAAATTTATTTCATTGAAATCGTTCGGTTGGTTACAGAGGTAGAGCAATTTTACTTTTGCACAAACGTTGAACCTATTCTGGTGACGAGCAGTGTACATACGTTCGTATGATTTGTAGCCAACCTATATTCTATGCGTTAAAACACTTTTATTAAACTTATTCTTTATTTATAAAAGATTTATATAATTCTCTGGGATATTTATAATTGAAAAGTTTCCCTTTTTACTAGTAAATGTCGTACTGTCAACAAAATGCAGTCAGATGCAGAATCGTAGCACGAAACAAAAAACTAAACTTTAAAAATTAGTAGCGACTTATTTTATAGTTCCATCATTTTTAAATGCACTTGCATTTGGATTGTTTGTTTCAAATTTCATCTAATTTTACGCTTTAAACTACATATGATGAATGTTCAATTGAAGGTTGAATGAAATATGAATTTGAATTTGACTATAAAATACAAAATATACAATTCCTGTGCGAAGCCGATTGAACTCTTGTCCAACTAAATACATGTACTCTAATTCTATCCTTATATTGTCCTTACGATGTCCCCTGTACAAAGTAATCCATTCGACAAAATTCACAGTTCTATGCCACCTTGAAATCATTAACATGTTTCATAAAATAATTAAAAATCATGGGATTCACCTTAGCTAAATTTGACCTAATCTTTCATGCGACTCTTTTCCGCGTCCTCCTTGACCCGTTTAAATGCCTCCGTTTTTAAGAAATCCACACACTTGTATTCCACACTGCTTGCAATAGGAGCGCGCGTTGGTAAGTCCAGACTAAGACTAGGCTCGCCCAACATCATACTCGTGCTGCTCGCATTTTTCAAACGTGGCTGTGGCGGATTTGACACGTCCAATTCCAAGTATTGTAGCGCCGGCGAATTGGGCGATTTCGCTGGATTCTGCAGATACATGGTGCTATTTCTTAGATTCGTATTGGACGACATATTATAGCGATTTGTCGAAATGTTTCGTGGTAGTGTGCGAGTTTCCAAGTCTTTGTGATTAATTGAAAAGTCCGTGTCGCATGACATGACCAATGATTTAGGATTTGTAGCACGTCGTAGAGACGTTGAATTGATTAATAGTAGGGGATCCTGTAAATTTGAAAGATTAGCAATGGGATCTAGATAGTATTTTCAACAATATGATTTATTTTTATAATTTGAAATTATTATTGATATATATTGATTTACCTTGAATACCGGCGGCTTTAGTTTTCGATCGATTGAAGGCGGCCGCAAGGGTGACGATTTGTCTTCGCTAGGCACTTTTTCGTCTAGGCCGATTTTCGGTTTTAGGCTTCGATTTACAACTGGCGCATCCGACTGAAAGATAGACCAGACATTTCACCAAAAAAACTCTCGAGTCGGGATTCGAAATCTATAACATATACTCGCACATACCTGTTCAACGAAATCATATCGAAAAACGTTGCCTTCCGTTTTAGTCGGCGCCGCATTTGTGTAGAAATGTGGTCGTGGAAGAGTTTTGCTACTAATCGGTGAAAATATTGAATCCGTATCGGAATTTAGATTTGGCGTCGATGAACGAATGAAGTCCTTACAACTTGATGGCGATGACTGATTGAGTGGATTTAAATTATAATAGGCCATATGGTGTGATCGAGGAATATCATAGCTTTCTTCAACAGACTATAAATAGAATATACAGAAGGAGATAGAGTTGAAAACCAATGAATCTCGCAAGGGAGTGTATTCTTTTAAGACGACTGATACTTACAGAACTTACATCCTTCGGTCCAATAGCCGGAGATGTATTTTCGGTATCTGAAAATTGTATCATTTCGCGATTTCTGAAAGGGTAAAAACACATAGTTCAGATTAGGGGTCGGCAAACTTTTTCTGGAAAGGGCCATTTTTCCTAAATTTTAAACTCAACGGGTCGGATAACAAATTTGAAATGTAACTGCTGACCGGTGTTGTCAACCTATTGACCAATCAATTGAAGGTCTGACGAATGTTGTAAGCAAGTCAGTGTGTTGATCTCTAGTCAAAATCGATGAAATTGAATATGAGTAAGCCTACAAGCAGGCAGGAATAAAGTTGACCGCCAACACAACTGAATCGATGAAACATGACAAATTGAGGTAATTGTTTCTTGCACACTAACCATCTTCACGGGAGATAAGGTTATGTGGGCTATTGGATCTTTTGATCCCTTTAAGTCAGCAAGTACTGATGGAATCTTCCCTGCCCTTCTTCAGAAAGGAAAAGAGGCACTGACCCCATACATCTTGAATATATTTAGAGGCAGCTTCGCACTGGGATTTATTCCTCACATATGGAGATCCGCGAGGGTAGTCTTCATTCCGAAAATGGGAAATCGCCCAAAAGATGATCCTAAATCATACAGACCCATCAGTCTCACCTCCTTCATGTTAAAAGCGATGTAGAAAATCTTAGATGAACATATTCGACAAACTCTCCTGAAGAGAAAACCCCTACACGAAAGACAGTTTGCCTATCAAGCAGGAAAATTTACAGAGTCTGCTCTCCACTGCCTGGTGAGGGAAATCGAGGCGACAATGGAGGCTAAAGAAACTGCTCTTTCAGCTTTCCTTGATATAGAAGGGGCTTTCGACAACACGTCATTCATAGCCATCGACAAAGCACTGAAGGAAAAGAATGCTGACACCACTACAACAAAATGAATAGGACAAATGCTTTCCTCCAGAAGGATCATCACCAATATTGAAGGCGTCATCCTCCTTGCTAATGTCACCCGTGGCTGCCCACAGGGAGGATTCTTGTCTCCTCTCCTATGGTGCATAGTGGTTGATGGCCTGCTGAGGAAACTCACAACGTATGGCTACTCAGTCCAGGGCTACGCCAATGACTTGGTGATATTGACTAAAGGAAAGTTCGAGGAGATTCTACCAGACATCCTTGAAGCAGCTCTTTATATTGTGCAAGAATGGTGTAATGACAATGACAACAACTTCGAGTCAACTTAACCAAGGCAGTTGTCATTCCATTCTCTAGAAGAAGAAATCTCAGGCATATCAGATGCCCCCAAATGTACAACTCTCCTCTAACCATGGGAAATTACACCAAATACCTGGTCGTCACCCTCGACAGTAAACTTCTCTGGCAGGAACACGTCCAGGTGGTGGCAGACAGGGCCACTAAAGCCTTGTGGATATGTAGGCAATACGTAGACAAAACGTGGGTAATCAAGCCCTCCATAGCCCTCTGGATTTACAAGGCTATTGTCAGACCAATATTAGAGTACGGTGCAGTAGTCTGGTGGAAAAGAGCATTTACTGCTGCTGGCAGACCATTTTAGGACAATTCCAGAGACTTGCATGCCTAATGGTGACAGGGGCTATTCGCTCTTGTCCATCTAGCACTCTCGATGTACTGCTCGACCTACAGCCGATACATATTCATATAAAGGCAGAAGCCAAAATGGCAATTGCGAGATTAGTTACATACAATGCTAATGTAGAGCTAAATCCAGTACAACTCAGTTGGCTTAATGACAGTATAGTCACAAGAATGCCATCAGACCATCTTGTGAAGGAATATCATGCAACCAACGGTTCACGGCCGTAATATGGAACAAAGAGCATTGGCAGGAAAAATTTGTCAACCTTCCCACTCACACCAGTGGTTCACGAATGGCTCGAAAACCAATGAAGGAACCGGGGCAGGCGTTGTGGGTCCTAATCATTAGGTTTTCATACCCATGGGCAAGTTTGCAACTGTCTTTCAGGCGGAAATGCATACCATCGAGGCATGTGCTGAGTTATGCCTGAAGACCACAACAAAAGTTTGGCAATATTCGCGGACAGCCAGGCGGCCATCAAAGCTCTGTTAAAAAGGACGACATCATCTAAGATCGTACGTACTTGCCAAAAGGCACTGCATAGATTAGGCGCTTTAAATAGAGTAACACTACACTGGGTAACTTGGATCTCCCTGTGGAGACTGACTATACTTGTGCGAAATATATTTTCGGTCGGAACCACACCAGCTTGATTCCGTCAAGGGATCTATGGTGTGTTAACACCCTCATGACCACCGACTCCATTGTCATCTACACGGATGGCTCTAGGACCGACGGAGGAGTCGGTGCTGGCATCTATTCGGAAGGATTGGGAATTAACTTGTCAATCCGTCTTCCCGACTTCTGCAGCGTCCTACAGGCGAAGGTTTCTGCAATCCTGGAAGCTCTGCACTGGCTGGGAAATCATGTTGTGACCACGAGGGACGTCACTATTTACACGGATAGCCAGGCTACAATTCGATCACTTGAATCCGTCCTGACTACATCGAAAACCATCGCGAACTGTCATTTAACCCTCAGAGTGATGGGTGGTTATTTCAACATAACGCTCTGTTGGATACCGAGCCATTGTGGCCTCGCAGGTAACTGCGTGGCGGATGAGCTGGCTCGGGTGGGGACAACCGGAGCTATTGACGGGGAGCGCGCTAACCTCAAAATGCCAGCCTCATCGTGCAAACTTGCTATCAAAGCCACTGCGGTTGACAGGGCGAACATAAGATGGTCAAACGGCGTTACGTGCCAAACAACGAAGTCGATTTGGCCGAAACTCGACCCTAGTCGCTCCGTCACACTGCTTTCACTGAACAGAAATCACATTGGCAGAGTTGTGGGGGTTATTACGGGGCACTGTCCTATAGGAGAGCTTGCCTGGAGGCTTCGCATTCCTCACAATGACTACTGCAGAAGCTGCGATGACGTGGATGAGGAGGAGAGCGTTCTCCATCTCCTCTGTCACTGTCCGGCCCTGGCTGAGAGGCGGAAGAGGTTCCTGGGTTCCCGCTTTTTTTGGGAACTGGAGGACCTTAAGGAAACGAGTGCAATACAGCTCAATCGTTACATTGCCAGCATAGGCTGGTTTTAATGCCTAGGTTTTTAATTAGGTGTATCTAGTGGTATCACAACGGACCCAGTGGCGGTCAATGTGTGCTGTGCGTTAGCATGACAGCCCCTTTACCTAACCTAACCTAACACTGGGTCCCTGGCGAACAGGCGGACGAGCTGGCCAGAACAGCTACCCCCTTTTGCGGAATTTCAACCTGCATAATAAAGAAACTCATCAAAGACTGGGAATGCAACGAAGCTGCTGCCCATTGAGACAACCAGCCAGGACTGAGGCAGGCTAAGCTTTTCATCTCAGGCTATTCACAAAGCAGATCGATAGAACTAAAAGTTAAATAGCTAAAGTTAAACCGATACAAGGTTAGAACCATCTGTGGTCTCCTAACTGGACACTCATGCCTGAGAGATCACTTAAAAATCATGGGAATTGTTTCGGACTCGAGCTGTCGTTTCTGCGGTGAGGACGACGAGACATCCACCCATATCTTATGCGATTGCGACCCCTTGGCCCGGCGACGCAGACTGCTTTGGCCTTTTTAGGCCTGATAACAGACTCTGCGCTATAGCAGAAACAGGGCGATGGACTGGCACCGACGCTCTTCAACCTAGCACTGGAATACGCTATTCGAGCTATGAATATGGACAACAGCAACACGCTACTCATCAAGTCGACACAATTAGCAGTGTACGTCGACAACATCAACATCATGTCCGGAAGATTGGCCGACGCAGAAGAACTTCAGCTTACGCTCGATACTGCTGCAAAAGTTGGACTACGTATCAACGAGGATAAAACTAAAATAATGATGAAATCGACAACACGGACACCTGCACAACTGAGCATCAATGTGGAGGACCTCAACATCGAGTTCGTGAACGACTTCATATACCTGGGTTGCAACTTGTCAAGGGACGCCAACGAAACTGACGAAATCAAGCGACGGATACATTTAGCTAATAAGACTTTTTTCTCGGTTCTCCCCATAATGAAATCGAAGCACGTGCACAGAAACATGAAGCTCCGCGTGTACAAAACCATTATACGACCAGTGCTGTTATGGCTTCGAAGCATGGACCCTAACTCAAACCTCCGGAACCATGCTAGACACATGTGAACGTAAGGTTTTGCGGCAAGTTTTCGGGGCTGTTTGCGATGTTGTTGTTGTTGTGGTAGCGATGCTTCGAATACTGCAGTTCTTCTTGCAGCGAGGGGGTTTGGCAGCTCTTGGCCGTTGAAAAACCGGTCGTTCCGGTACGAAGAACCGGATGCCGCAGGAACGGGGCTGTTTGCGATCGAGATGGATGGCGCATCCGGTACAACCATGAGTTGTATGAACTGTACGATGGGCTGGAAGTTTCGAAAATCATCAAACTACAACGGCTTCAATGGGCTGGGCATGTACAACGAATGGACGATGATCGCATGCCAAAGAGAGTAATGAACGCAGAACGAGTCGACGGAGCGAGACTGCCTAGACGACCGAGATCTCGTTGGGAGAGCTCAGTATATGGACGCTGAGCAGCTACTGGGATTCCAAGATTGGAGGACGCGGTCACGTGACCGACATAATTGGAGGACAACGATCCAGGCGGCCAAGGCCCGACGTCGGGCTGTCGCGCAACGATGATGATGATGAAGCTGGAAAAATAATCGGGACGCTACGTCCTTTTCAATCCTATCTTTTTGATACCTGTCGGCGTTTCAGTGCGCATGAGGTGATGGAACTGAGCATCAGTCTGGGAAATTTTCCATGTGGGGACGGTTTTGGCATATTCTCAACTGCGTACTAGTGATGCAGATAGGGGTAGGAACAAGCGGCAGGCTATCGAGATCTTCGGCCTACCCGATAGCTATCATCCCTCCCTTGTACATTTTCCCAATACTCACAATGTATTTCTTCCTATCCGATTGAAAAGGATGTAGTATCACGAAAAATTAAAATCATGCACACTATATGTAGTGTAGATATTGCACGCAGGGACGTATTCCGATTTAGGTCGAAATACAACCTGGTCTGGTCGAGCTGCTTTCCCGATGGATTAAGGCAGCTCCTGAAGAGTACAATCCATCGTGTAGACGAAACCAGAGGACGAATGAAAAATTGGCTTTATGCTGATTAATTTTTCTTGGTAGTGGATAGCCAAACCAAGTTATTGTTGACTCGGAATACCAATGACCTTCTCTACTCTATTCTTGAAGTTACAAAGATTCAAACAGTGTATGCATTTTTTTGGGACACCTGGTATACATTTGTATACATATGTTGGTACTATATGTACACAATTTACCCAAATACAGTTCATTTCCCTTGAAAAACAAATCGATCGTCAGCCGTTCAAGTGGAAAAATAACATTACAGAGCATTAATTTTTCAGAAACAAAAAAAAATTGCACCCATCCGCACAGTTGAACGAAATTCCAGAAACCAGAGCTTGGAGTACTCTATTTCCAATTTTCCTGAAAAATTTATGCGCTTCATTGCATCTAACGAGTGATATGCTTTACGTCAATTGGCAAACATTCGCTGACTCACATTCCGTTCTAAGAAAAAAAAACAGTGAATCAGCACATTCGGATGCTGAGAATAGTACGATAATGATCAGTTACATTATAAGTGTATTAAATAGCATTTTTGAATTGAATTTCTCTTCCAAACATTGTGTCTTCTAATTAAAGCATGAATAATACTAATAATAATATAAGGCTTACACAATCAGCAAATCACTTGAGAGAAATGAGTTTACACAAAAGATGAAAACAACACATAAAATTGGATGCGTATTTTGTTCCCCAGTGTATTGCAGTTTAAATCGCTGTGTAAACAAACGCTCCGCGGTAACCACATATCTATTCGGTGTATGTTTATTGTTGTTTTGAGTTCTCCAGGTGATTTCAGGTTAACACATTATTGTAATTGCGTGTTTTTAACCGGAAATAACCCACTTGGAGATGCAAAAAAACACCCCCATTGTACTATTTTAATATTTTACTTACTTTTCCTCCTCGGTAGTTGAAATTGGACCCAACTTTTTAGGCCTGCCCAATCTGAAGACACTTTCACGATTCTCCGCGATAGGCTTGGAATTAGTTGTACCACCGTTAGCAGTTCTATCATCCGGCATTTTAGAAAATCGTTGCTGATACGTGTATGCAATTGCTTCATTCTCTACAGAACTATCCGAAGGTCGAGCACTACGGTCTGGAGTACAGAGATAAAATGCCGCTATCATGAAAAAAAGACTGTGCCTGTGTAAAGGAAAATAACAAAAGGAACTTACCCATACTACTTCGTAGGGACACGGAACCGGCCCAATCTTCATCATCGGTAAAAACACTCTCGGAATCAGTAGGACTAGAACGGCCACTGCGCTGTTGACGAACTTGTTGCTAAATTGAAGATACAAGAGTAAAAAAAAGTTAGCTTCAAGTCTTTCTTAATTCTAGATTAGATTTTATATGAACTTTTGCTACCTTGATTCCCGACAGGCCAAAAAGGACCATAAATAAAGTTTAACATCTTATTTAGTAAAAAAAAAACTAAAAATTGTGTATGATAATAAAAGAGGATAATCATCGTGACTTTAACTTTTTTCAATGAGAATTTTAAGATATTGCCAGGTAAACAAGCACAAAATACCTGACTTTCGACATGACCTTGCCAGGAATGGCACAACGTTTTTTACTCACCGGACAGTTATAAATTTTCGGCGAATAAGAATGACTAACAGTTAAATTAAGACCAATTTGCTTATCTGATCGCGGGGTCCCGATGAATTTTGGATCTAAATTATTTAAAGGTGTCGTAGGATAATCATCGGACTGAAAACATTGCAATTAGACAATAATGAAATTCATAAAAATATAGGACTTTGTACTTACCATATATTTAGTGCCAGAATAGCACTCGCTTATTGGTATGTACGGTCCCGAGCACGTACTTAAAGCTGGCGATGGTTCCATGCACCCTTCAATTGTTGTATCACTAAGAACTAGATTTTCGGGAATTTTCTTTATAACACCCGTTGAACTTGTTATGGTTTTTGGCGATGAGGATGACGATGACAATGCAGCCGTCGCTGATGAGCTGATTGATTGTTCGATAAGTGATTGTGATCGATTGTGATGATGATTCATAGCGATGGCGATGTCGTTTTTCAAGTCATTTGACGATGAATGAATCGGTTTCGTGTGTAAACTTTGGGTACGCTCAACAGTTGCATTGCGAACTAACTCACTTTGCAACATTTTACTATGGACTGTTGGTGGTGTTTTCGTTGTTTCACCAAATGGCAACGATGTATTAACATAATGCATGTCGTTATTTTGATATGTTCCAATTGTCGCGTTTTCAGTTTGTCGTATAAGGTCTGGTATGTTGGACTGCTGTTGAATAATTTCATGTTTGCTTTTCTGTGGCACTTCTGTCTCAACTAAACTACTGTCGTTATATGTTGTCGTTGTTATTGTACTGTGCGACGAATCGTAGGTATCGTCGCAAAGATTGTAATCTGAAAGTATAATTTGTGTCGGAACATTATGAGTACTAGTGAATCTGAACATAGTATTAGAGTAGTAGGTGCTATGTGTATGCCAAAGAACAATAGAATGATGATATCACCTATGGAAACATTCGAATTCAAGAAATTATAAGAGGAGTTTTCAGACAGTTCTAGGTACTATTTTTGATGGAGGTGATATTTGGCAGTAGAAAGCGAAAAACGTGTATGTAATAGGAAATTTCTCTAAAGATTCACGATTCATTCCGAACTTAAAATAATTCAATATGGTGATGAAGCAGGACAATGGGATCTTTGGAACGAGAACGAAAACTTGCCACATCTTGACTTCCGGCATATACTCGTATCACACCTTGAATACACTGCGTTGGAAGAATGAGTGCTAAATGTTGGAACTTTCACCATGAACATTAAAATCTTATATCTAATACTAATATGCTCGAATTTTGGGACTACGCATCCTCGAGCATGTCCTTGTGTTGATTTTACAACCTTGATGACCTTTTGTCCTTGTTAACCCTTATAACCTTTGTGTCCTTTATGACTTATACGACCTTTATATCCTTTATGTCAGCTGTGTTCATTGTTCCTTTTCTACTGTATCTTATCCTTTGTTCACTTCAGTTCAATATTTTAGTTTCTGGTTTCCCCCGGCTGTGTTTTTTACGTTGTTTGTATTCTTTGTGACGCGCTCGGTGGCCATGGCCATATTCGTTCGATCACCGCTCTACGATACAGAGTTCTAGAGAATGGAGATTCGATCCTCGGTGCGAACAAAAACTGCCTGTGGGTACTAACAGAACTCCCACTGCACCCCGAGCATGTTGGTATAAAGCCGGGGCGGATGGGAGATGCATGCTAGTAACTGTACGTCTCGTCCTCGAGCGAGAAAACCATCATGTGTCTACTTGACACACATTTCCCTGGAAGTTCGGTTGCAGTCCCGCTGGGGGACCCCTCCACTTGACGCATAGTGCCATGTGATAGTGCATCCATTTTTTTTCGGGAGAAGATTGTGTGGGAAATCTCTAGCTTTGAATCTTGTAAGTCGGCTGGACCCGATGGTATCATTCCTGCGGACTTGCAGCATTGTATGGATATCGTATATCCTTGGATAGAGTGTATTCTAATGGCCTACCTGGAGTTGGTGTACGTTCCTCGCATTTGGAGGGAAGTGCGGGTGATTTTTATCCCGAAAACGGGTAGAAGTTCACATGCGCGCCCAAACGATCTCCGACCAATTAGTCTCTCTTCAACTATGCTGAAACTATTAGAGAGACTGGTTTACATCCATTTGCGGGATACTATCCCACCACTGCTTTTATATGTCGCAACATGTCTATTGGAAAGGTAAGTCGGTGGACACGGTTCTGCACTCTTTAGTCTGTCATATTGGAATACACGATGGTTGCATTCCTGGATATCGAGGGTGCTTTAAATAATATTAGACCTAGTGCGATTATTGAGGCACTTTTGGGCCTCCAGGTTGATGAGTCGCTTTGCAAACTCGTTAACATACTACTAACATCTCGGCGCATACACACTACCCTAGGTACAACGTCAGTTTGTAGGGAAGTCTGTAGAGAAACCCCGCAAGGGGGAATACTGTCTCCACTTCTTTGGAGTGTAGGGATCAACAGACTGCTCTGAGTAAGGTACAAAGGCTAGCGGCGCTGGCTATAATGGGGGCTTTTAGAACAATTCCGTCAGCCGGATTAGACATGGTGCTCGGCTTGCTACCTCTGGATATTTGCGGCGAACTGCTGGCGGCTAACACGGCCTTACGCCTTCGCGAAACTGTCTAGTGGCGCACGTTGAATTGTGGACACTCGACTATACTGGGCAACTTGGATCTCCCTGCGGAGACTGATTATACTTGTGCAAAATACGTTTTTGGCCGGAACCACACCAGCTTGATTCCGTCGAGGGATCTATGGGGTGTTAACACGCTCATGACCACCGGCTCCATGGTCATCTACACGGATGGCTGTAGGACCGACCGCGGAGTTGGGGCTGGTATCTATTCGGAATGATTGGGAATTAACTTGTCATTCCGTCTTCCCGACTTCTGTTGTGTTCTGCAGGCGGAGGTTTCGGCTATCCAGGAATCTCTGACCTGGCTGGGAAATCATGTTGTGACCACGAGGGACGTTACTATTTATACGGACAGTCAGGCTGCAATTCGATCACTTGAATCCGTCCTGACTACATTGAAAACCATCGCGACCTGTCGTTTAGCTCTCAGGGTGATGGGTGGTTTTTTCAACATTACGCTCTGTTGGATGCCGAGCCATTGTGGCTTCGTAGGCAACCGCCAGGCCGATGAGCTTGCTCGAGAGGGGACAGCCGGAGTTATTGACAGTGTAAACATCAAACCTCATCGTGCAAACTATGAAGGCCACTGCGGTTGACAGGGCGAACATGAGATGGTTAAACGGCGATACGTGTCAAACAACGAAGTCGATTTGGCCGAAACTTAACCCTAGTCGCTTCGCCACACTGCTTTCACTGAACAGGGAACACATTGGCAGAGTTGTGGGAGTTATTACGGGCACTGTCTTATAGGAGAGCTTGCCTGGAGGCTTCGTATTCCTCACAATGACTTTTGCAGAAGCTGCGATGACGTGGATGAGAAGGAGAGCGTTCTCCATCTTCTTTGCCACTGTCCGGCCCTGGCTGAGAGGCGGAGGAAATTTCTGGGTTCTTGTTATTTCCGGGAACTGGAGGACCTTAAGGATACGAGTGTAATACAGCTCAATCGCTTTATTGTTAGCACAGGCTGGTTTGTTGCCTAGGTTTAATTAGGTGACGTTGGTCGTATCACAACGAACCCAGAGGTGGTATATGTGTGCTGTGCGGTAGCATGGCGGCCCCTTTACCTAATCTAACCTAACTGTACGTCTGAACAGTAGATATGCTATCGAAACGTTAACAAGGTATAGACATGCTAGAGATGTTGACGCGCCCATGCCCCCCGGGGTCAAGGCAATTAGCAATATATTCTTTGTGTCCGTTACGTAATTTGTCCACTGTTCCTTGCCTTCTGTTCACTCCAGTAGAGCAATTTTTGTTTGTTGTAGTCTACTCCGTTTTCGTTTTCTCTTCCACCGAGTCATCGAGTGGATACCACGAGTATTTGCTCGGAACTCGCATATCTGCAACAAGGTGCTCACCGAATGCCGAGTAGTATGGTTGGATCACTCGGTACTTGGCGAGTAGCCGTTGTGTGAGGGTATAACGCGGGGGCACCGAAATTAGCCATGACGAAAATAGCCATCCGAAATAATCCATAAAGATGCATACGTTTTAGACCGAAAGTGTCCTTTGGAAAATAAACGAAATAAGCCATTGGTTTCAAATCGAAATAAGGCATGCGGAAAAAAAGGAAAATAGCCATGGAGTGTCCATGGTAGAAGTGCCAGATTGACAATAGTTGGTTGTCGTACTTGCACCCAGAGCGAGCAAAGCGAGCGTTTATGTTTATGCGATACTGAGGGTTGTTATCCCTTAAGCGCGTAGCGAGCAGAGCCCACAAAAGAGATTTTGCATCCAGAGCGAGCGATCATGTTTGTGCGATACTGAGGGTTGTGATCACTTAAGCGCGGAGCAAGCGTAGCGAGCGGAGCCCACGTTTTTAAACGCAATTGAACATTGAGTTCGAATGGCTAATTTCATGGTGTCTATGACGAGCGTTTTTTCAGCGAATGTATACGTTTCATTCTGGAGCTTGAGCTTTATTTTCATTTACATTAGGAAATTTAGATCTGGGCTAAGAAGCTCGACATTTGGCGAGTGCTTGGCATTGGCGAACTACTGCTCGTGCCTCGCCCAGCCAAAAGTTCTGTGATATCGGCATTTTGCTCAACCTTTTACCTTGACTTTAAGCAGTGGACACTCGATAACTTTAAACAATCGGGATATCCCTACAATGACGGATTATTTTTGCCAAAATATATGAAGCACTGCATAAGCTTTACACTATCACGGATCCATGATACAAGGAAGACAAGATATCGCCTTGCTCAAGTCGGCTCCCTGAATATCTACGTCACAGGCTCATACAATTGTATGAATACTTAGTTTTTGGCTTTTATCTCTGTAACCATTAATCCTAGCAAAAAACTTTCTGGGGCGAAATTGAAGATCACGAAAGTTCAGACAACGAAAGAAAAAAAAGAACGAAAATTCGCACATTTATGAAATTTAGCACATACATTCAGAGGAGTGTCCTCAAAAATTATGCCAACTTTCAAAACTACACGATTTTTTTCCTAATTATCAATTTGCTGCGTTCGTTGCCCAGACTATTCATCCATTATTTATCAAACCAATGTACTTATTCGCAGCATTAGTTAGAATATGCTCTCGGCTGAAATCGAACCAGTAACCTCTCGCTACGGCTTAATTTACATCGACCGCATGAACCAGATGAACCGCATGCTCTCGTGCCACAACCATCTACTTTGTTGTTGGTTGCCAATGTGGTTTCCTCATGCGACTCATCCGGTTCACGCGGCAATGTAAATTGACCCTACCGCGGCCACACAATATTTCACGGTTGCAGAAGATATTTAATGCCTTGAAATTTTTTAGAAACCCTGATCCACGCTTCGGAATTGAACTAACAAGGAGGGCTCTATACTGTGTAAGATCTGCGAGTCGCCCATAGGATTCAGTTGTAGGAAGTGAACAATATATGTATACACAACAACACATCAAATTTAAATTCCGCTCGAGATGCGATCAAAGACGTATCCGTGACAGTTGTTTATTTATTCATAAATTCAGTGATCGGCGAAATGATTATCCATGCGAGCATCGTAGATGCATCAAAAATAGTGTGAGTGCACGACGAACATTCGACATGCCCGTATAATAATATTGCAAATAAATTTATATACTCACATTGTCGCTCTCCCGGCTGTTTTGTAAAATCATGTAAATTACAAACTTGGCATATACAATTGACCCAATCGCGCATATCATTCTCCGTCTCGGCCGCCAAATAATAAATACGATTGGGCGTCTTTATATCGAACATATACTGGAATTTCTGTTTTCGATGTTCTAAATGTAGTCCCGAATCGACTTGTTCGCACTGATCTAAATCAATGACACCTTTCAATTTACGACAATTGCGATCCGTGTAGTATTCAAGACAAAACTGACCGGGAATTTCGCCCTGCTTCAATGTGAACCATCGTTTACGCCAACGCTGCAATGAGAACAGGGGAAACTGCAATTGAATTAAAAAAGAACGAAAAAGGTGTTTAATAATAAAAAAAAAATTTTGTTGTTTTGCTTTTATATTATATTTTGCATTTATTGTGACACCATGAAATTAGCCATTAATAGAAAATTTCAGCTGAAACCGAAAGTGGCTATGTATTGGCACTTTCGTTTTTGCATTCAATGTTCAATTTCGTTTAAAAACGAAAGTATATGGCTATTTTCTCTTTCCTTCGCATATGTTATTTCAATTTGAAACCGATATTGCCCATGCATGGATAGATTGGTTCGGGTTGCCGCCATTGCACCATTAATGTCTGGGCGATGGGGCATATGCACACTTTCGCTTTGAAGCGAAATTATGCGTAGACAAAAAAAAAAATGGTGGATGCAGGCAGATATGCCAGGACGACAAGGATGCTGTTATATATAGAGCGAATTAAGCGAGCGACCTACGGCCATATACTGGGGATCTCAACCTCTTAAGTGCGGAGCGAGCGCAGCTTGTTCCAAACCGAAATTATCCATGAAGCAAAAGCGAAATAATCCATGCATGCACACTTTGTGCGGTACTGAGCGTTGTAACTCAACAGTCTCTTGTGTAGGGTCCGTTCGAAACGCTCGCTCCGCGCTTAGTGTATCACAACCTTAAGTATCGCAGAAACATGAATGCTCGCTTCGCCCGCCCCGTGCAACAGTCTCTTGTGTGGGGCCCCGCTCGTTACGCTCTCTCCGCGCTTAAGGGATCACAACCCTCAATATCGCACAAACATGGACGCTTGCTTCGCTCGCTTTGGGTGCAAGGGCAAGGGTGTAAACCAAATAATTGTCAATTTAGCATTTTTAACATGGACACTGCATGCTTATTTTCGTTTTTGTTCGCATGCCTTATTTCGGTTTAAAGCCGACCGGGGCTCAGTGCGTAGAGGCGTCACTCTTGCGTCTGACTATGGTCGATACGGGTTCAAATCCCGTCCACGACGTTCGTGGATGGTTGCGTTGTCTTCCCCCCGTGGTGCGTGGCGTAATAATTAGCGACAACATGTCGGGACATGTTGTCGCAGGAAGGCGGCTAAATGGAAGCAGGATTTGTGCATGCTGGGAACGTGCATAGTTAAAATGTTAAGTATCTATTTAGATTGTTTCAAATGGCCATACTCCCCATGACTAATTTCGGTGCACCATTTATTGTCCTATTGAGTTTAAGTTAAGTCACTTTTCCCCAGGCGACCTTTGTTGAAAGGCAAAAATTTCTCTCTCTCTAATTGCCTGGACCCCTCCAGGGGCATGGGCGCGTCAACATCTCTAGCATTTCTATGCCTTGTTGACGCTACAATAGCATATCTAATTTTCGGAAGAGCAGTTGCTAGCATGCACCTCATCTACTATCCGCGCCGTCTTTATACTGACAGGCTCGGAGCACATCGACTAAGCTAAGCTACTCAATGGAATTCGTTTAATAATGTTTTATTGCAAAGCAAACACATCGGTAGATAATCATTTCTACAAAATAAAAAGAAATCACACTTTTATTTCACTCGCAAAAATAGCAACCAATTTTTTGAAAGGCTATCTATTTTAAATTTAATAATAATGAAAAATAATGTAAATGGTCCACAATTATTTTATTTCAAATCATTCGCGAACCCCCTAACGTTGTCCAGGGACCCCCGAATTGCTTGTAATCTTTTACGGACCCATTAGCCGCCTCGCGGCCCCCGGGGGTCCGTATTGACCACTTTGGGAGCCTATGGTCTAGCGCAGGGGTCGGCAAACTGCGGCCCGCGGGCCAAATCCGGCCCGCCACTAGTTTTTATCCGGCCCGCGAGTTAATATTGTTTATCAAAACAGTTCAGGGATCATTAGTGGCGTTACAGTCCAATTAATTAACCGAGGCCTTGAGATAGCATCATCTAATTTTCATGATCATGAAGGTGTACTTCTTACAGGTGTGTAATTATAAACACACTTAACCGAGTTATTTACTTCGAATGGGTACTCATTTTAACAGCTGAGTAGGACATATTCTGACACGTAAATCTCCTTTTATCGAAAAGACTACCGCCTTCAGTAGAATTCGAACCAGGGACATGGTGATCGGAAGGCGAACGTGCTAACCGTTGCGGCATCCGAACTACTACTGCTTTGATCATTGGCTTGATCTAAATCGCTAAGGTCCTCTGGTCTCGCGTATTTTAAGCATATATCCAAGCGATTGAGTCCTGCATCAGAGAGATTCTAATTCAGAGGCTTCGTTGCACTAGCATTTCCATCTGTGCAGACGTCCGTTTTACAAACTCTTATTGAAGTTAGTGAAAAGGTGTTTCAAGACCCTTCAATGTCCAGGGAACACCAACCAGGTCTTTCTGATTTGACTGGCGGGTGATCATTCTGATGTCGGTCAGCTTTAAATGCAAAAGCTACACGAAAAAGTTCTCAATGTGCCTAACAATACAAGGAGTCGCTCTAAGGCCGCGTTTATCTTATCTACGGGATCCGCTGCGGTTTACAAATTTACGTTGAATTTAAACGCAATCTCGCCGCTCAATAAACCATTGCGGCTCCCGCAGTTTCATATTGTTGAGACCTATTTAAATACACAAAGTTTCAAATTTTAACGAAAACGCTATTCTCAAAATTTAAATTTCACTGCGGAAACAGTTACGTATTTCAAAATCCGCTTGACAGAAAAATGTATAATCTTCCGTCAGACCTTCAACTGGAATTAGGTTGACCATACCGGTAAGCAGTTGCATATCGAATTTGCTATCCAGCCCGCTGACCCTAAAATCTAAAAAATCAGGCCCTTTTCAGAAAAAGTTTGCCGGCCCCTGGTCTAGCGCATTAATTCGAGCGCACTAACACTAAGCGTTATTCAGCGGTGGACCCCGATCGTGACGGATTCCACAATCCACAAATACGCCATTGTCACCGAAAATAAAATGTTAGAAAAACATATCGGTTGAAGAATCTGAAGAAATAGAAAACACAAAAAAAGTCGTTGCATATGTCGATGGAATGTCCATAATAAAAGTCCAGTTTTAATGTGTTGCTTTATATTCAGCGTGAATTGTCTGAACTGAACAGAGTTTCGCAAAATCTTGATCCATAGCCAATTAGTTGATGTTTATTTAATGAACAGAAATATTAAGTGACAAACCAGACAAACAGAATGACATGCTCAAGAATTTTAACTGCCACATAATTTTTATTGAATAATAAACAAGGAAGGTGTGGAATAGCGGGATATTAACTCGATAGCGGAAATTACGTAAGTGAACAAATATAAAAGATTAAGTAAAACAGCGACCGCTGATTTATTATCATTTGGGGGGAAAGTCGAGCGTCATTATGGTGACTCGGTACAGTATTGACAATTTATTGCGTGAGTGAACTTCACACAAGGGGAATAAGCCATGAGGCATGCTTGCGTTCAAAAGCCAAATTGGTCCCGGTCCGAGCCAAGATTCGTAGTGTGTGGGGTTCACCTTGATGGCTCCGCGATCTATCGTGACCCAGTTTGAACATTCGATTCGCCCAAAATTCACGATCCATATCCCGACTGCCACGATATTTGCGCGCGAAATCCTAACTGAACTGTTAAACAATGGGCGAGTTTCTACGACGGATCAGTTTTCTGAATCTTGGATCTTTTTTTTTTCTGATTTTCTTAGAAACGCTTTCCGGTGGTTGGTCCGGTTCCAATCCAGTGGAACATGTTCCAGGTAAAGTTACCCAAACTATACTAACAGCTCACAGCTGATACCTATGGTTGTGTTTCCAGGTGTTGTGGTATCCTTTATGCCTGCTACAGATAATGGCCCATCGCGATGGTGACTTTGATGGCCGCCATCGCACACCAAATGTCAGTTCAAATATTTTCAAATACCGTCCGTCCACACAATGGTCTGCGATGGGCCATCAGGAAATTGCGTATCCATGGCCCACTATTGAAATTGAAAGCTGTCGCTCTGTGCATCACAGCAGCTATAATCAAACGGATCGCGTATGACAGAAGGTCGGTGGTAGTAGCACTGTGATAATTGTGTAGTGGCCTGTCAACTTAAATCAGCTGTTCAAAGTTGTGGACACGATGGGCCATCGCGTGGAGGAAAATGGCTCTCGAACATTTGTGGCCATCCGGTGGCCCATCGCTGTTGACAGAAATGACGGTTACGCGGCATTGGCCACTGAACGCCATCCGCCCGTCCACACAGTGGCGATGGCCCCGAATGGCCGGTGCTGGGCCATTGTCTGTAGCAGGCATTAAATATGCGACCATTTTTCAATCGTTGTCGCGTGTAAATTGTGGTAGATATTTTTTTTTTTTTTTGTGAATTTGTGGCAGTCGCAGCCTTTGCAGAGAACAAATTCAATTCGAATATCTGACAGCTGATGGATCTGGATGGATCATAACCGTTTCTCAGACAACTTATGATCCACGGACCTGGGTCTACGATACTCTGCGACTGATCCACGGGGCTGCGGCTTCGACCAAATTGCTGCAAGTGCCCAGAAAGTGTGTTTTTAGAGGACTAAAATGCCGTCTGACGCAATTCCAATTGTAAACATATGTCGTGCCGGGGACATCGTCGTGTGCAGTCACTGCCTTGGCGAAAGAATTAATGACGTACACGATCAGCTGAGCGCAGGCCTGTATTTCTAGATGGCAATGCCAAAGGTCGTTTTCTATTCCCGTAATTGTCAATGTGTTAAATTTCATTGTCCGTACATAATCGCTTTGCGAGAGGATTGTCATGCTACGATTACACGATTGACGATTTGCGTCAATAATTACGCTTTTTTGATGTTCAATCGATATCAATCGTGTAAAGGCACAATTTTTTACGTCAATCTACGCCAATTTGGTTGACCCCTAGATTGTCCTCAATTTACGTCAACCAAAATTTACGTCAACCAAAATTTACACGTTTACATCAATCATGTAAACGAACCTTTTTGAAACACAAGTGTCTATCGACAGATCAATTGCATCAATCAGTGGTTGACGTCTCGAGCATCAACCACAGACGTCAATATTGGATCAATTTCGCTGGAAAATTTACAGTTTTACGTGTTTCTTCGTTTCACGTCCGTCGTCGTCGAAATTTTGTCTGATTGGGGAGAGTGAACCATGGGGAATGGCGCAAATAATGGCGCAAATGAATATAAGCGTCAACTAATGATCAATTCGATTGACATAGAAAGAGTCAATCGCGTAAACGGTTCGATTGTACCGTTGGCGGTTTACCCATTTGACATTTTGGTTGACGCTGTTAAAATTGACGTGTTTAAGTCAATCGTATAACTCGGGGGAACAATCTACGGATATTTACGCTTCTCTCTAAAAATACGTCAATCGAGCGTAAAACTATTGACGCTAGATTTACGCTTTTTCGTCAATCGTGTAATCGTAGCATCAGGCTACCAATACATTTAAAAACGTGGGAAGCTTGTCATTTGAGCAACTGATTATGAAATGTTGCTGTCCTTATCTACCCAATGCATTTTCCCGTTTAGATTCCTGTCAAAAATGGGTAAACATGTGTGTGGCTGACTATTTGCATCCTGCTTCACAAAAATTAATGTATTGAGTGCCCCTTATATGTCTCCATGTTCGTTGCATAGCCCACGAGTGGGTCCCTTGTGACCCTGCACCACCTATCGCCAACTTAGACAAGCTCTCACTAGAGCAACCCCAAAATACTTTTTCGTTTTTTGACTTCAGATTCGGAATCAGCGATCCAAAATTACCTAGTAGTTCGAACCAGTCCGATCTGGTACTGAGTACCGGTACTCAAATCCATGGATCCCGGTACTCAGTACCGGTACTCAAACCCCGGGATCCCGGTACTCAGCACTGGTACTGAAGAAACCGGCTCATGGTTGAAAATACCGGTACACAAATCCCGGGATCCCGGTACTCAATACCGTTGCTAAAATAATCAGAACACCGGTACTCTTAGTTTTTGGTACCGGTACTGAAAAAAAACCGTACTAAACAGGGATCCCGGTATTAGGAACAGGCCTATGTCTCAGTGTGTAAACGGGTACCAAAAATCTTGGCTTATTTCCGTTCTTTATATAATCTTCATATTCTCAGTTGCTGAGTGTCTGGCTAAAACTGGGAAATTTGATATGTTGGAGCATTTTTTTTTCTTCGTGATAATGTTATGCTACTCAGTATCATAAAGCTACCACTTATACTGAATTCCTGAAAATGGCAGGACAATTTCCGTACCTTTTGAATTAGTCTCGGCAAAATCTAAGCCTGATGGGCATGGAACTATTGAATTTCGCAAGTTTGAAACATTTCCAGTTATGGTTATGGACAGTGACTGGCATCGAAACGAGAATAATATCCACCTGCCTGTTGATGTACGCTAATAGAAGGCCTGCTAAATCTTACGAAAGCCTCCTTACACCAGATCTCTATTTGAACAATATTGCGACAGAATGTAGTTGTTGAGCACAACATTTTCTGTTTAGCTTCGTTCACATTCTGACCTTGGATTTTGTCTCCGGCCACGGATTTTTTTATTCTTGGGAATTTATTCACTTAATCGCACTTGCATGCAAACTGGATTTCCCAAGACTCAGCGCGGACCTACATATTGTTATCGCATCGTGTGGACCCAACTCTAGCGACTAGAGTGCACTGGAACTGCTGCCCAGTGGGGCATCTGTTGTTCTAGTCTCCAACGTCATCGTGGATAGTGTTTGCAATGTACGAGTATGACTAGCACTAGCATAAGCAATTCATCTCTTGGGCAATCTTTCATCCGTCGATTTCACAGCACTTAAGCAACAATTTCTATCTGGATGGTTGCCGTTCCATGTGTTCTAAAAGAAGTTTGACCGACTACTTATCATCTAACGGTTTTTGGGTTTTCTTGCAAGTATAACTATGGATAGTAGTAGTTTACTACAATACATGGTACAGTACACAATCGTACTTTGTACGTACATAGATAGAGTTCTGGACGACGAGTAAAGATGGTCGCCAGAAAAAAAGACAACCGCGATTGTTCATTCGCTTACAGTTCAATTTAATATGCGGACGTGAATGCTTTATACGGTGAACTTTTGTTGAGGAAATGAAAACCTATTTATATGAAGAGCAAGAAAGAACGAGTGTGGCGGATATAGTATAGAAATTCAGATATGAGAGCCGAGACTGGATAAATCCATTCAAGATGAATCGATTTCGATTTGTACAGACAACAAAACCGTCGTCATGATCCATTACGTTTTTTTTATAGATTTTCGTCAGTCTTAATTTTAAAGTAAAATTGTGGCGATCGATTTCCGAAAGGCAAACGAAATTCTGCTACATATTTTATTTATCAGCGGAAACATTCAGAAATTCAGTTTCGTGATTTTTCTACATTAGGGGCTTTTTACACGTAATTCTGTTTTTACGCGTTAGACCGTCCATTAGACCGTCTATTAGACCGCTCATTAGACCGTCTATTAGATTACGCATTAAACCGTCTAATGGCGGTCTGCATTAGACCGCCCGTTGGACCAGGTATCAGAGCAGCTATTTGATTTTTACATACATATAATGATACCCTCGATCTTATTAAGATAGAGGATATGGTAAGTTATGTGGCCGTAGTCGTTCGGTCACCGCTCTACGATACTAATCTAGAGGTCGGAGTTCAAATCTCGGCACGACCAAAAATTGTCTGTGAGTACTAGTGATGGGCATGACTCTTTTCACTGTGCTGGCACATAAGCTCTGACTCTTTCCAATGAGTCGTTCAAAAAGAGTCATCCAAAGTGTCAGAACTTGGTTTATAACTATTTGTATTCTGCGCCTAACAATGAAAAAAACAGTAATTTATTTTCGGAAACGGCTTTATTGTTTTTCAAAATATTCCCAATGCAGATCAAAACACTTTTGGATGCACTTGAACCAATTTTCGAAACACTTTTTCCACTCGAATTGAGGTACATAGCTCCAAAACTTGCGTTTTGAGCCCATCGTCTGCTTCTTTGGGGGTCGAAAAACGCTGACCAGGCAGTTTATTTTTAATGTGCGGGAACAAGAAGAAATCATTGGGCGCTAAATCAGGACTGTACGGCAGATGGCGCTCAAAAACTCTGTTGTGCGAGTCAATGTGTGAGACCTCGCATTATCGTCATGAAGAATAATTCGCCTTCGGCGGTCAACTTTCCTCATTTCATTAAAAACTTATGGCAAACAAATGGTTGTATACCATTCAGAAGTGACCGTCCTACGTTGCTCAAGTGGTACGGTGGCGACAAGACCGGTTTTTGTGAAGAAACAGACGACCATTTGCTTCGAAGTGCTTCGTTCGCGAACAACTTTCGTTGGATTTGGCTCGTCTTGAAAGACCCATACCGTCGATTTCTGTTTAGTTTCGGGCTCATACGCATATGCATAAATCCAAGATTCGTCGCCTGTCACGATCTTATATCAAAAGACGTTTTTGAAGCACCGCGGTTGTATTTCTTCAACATTTCTTTGCATCAATCGACACGGGTCTTCCTTTGAGCGATCGTCAAATTATGCGGTATCCAACGCGAACCAACTTTGTAACGGCCAAACGTTCATGCAATGTACGCTGGTGGAACTAATGCCCAGGGACGCCTCAATCTCTCAATATGTCACATGACGATCTTCCTTTATTATTTCGCACACGGCGTCGATGTTTTCTGCGATTACGTCCGATTTTGGATGACCTTCGCCGATGAACAATAGGCGGCCGCCATTGAATTCTGCAAACCAGCGTTTTGCCGTAGCAAAATGCTTTGTCACCAAAAGTCGAAAGAGTTGATCGTTGCACTCTTGTCGAGATAGTCCATGTCGACTCTCGTAAAAAATTATGGCACGAAAATGTTCTCGGTTTAATTCCTTTTTTGCCCGAGACAAAATTTGCAAGCCACTGGAAAACAAAACAAATAGCGCTCGTACGTCAAAACGTTGTGAGTACGTTCGTACGTTCATGCTAAACTTTCCAATGGAAGTGTCAGATTACATCTGGCACCATTAGTATTGCCAAGGCGCAAAATATAAGTACATAGTGACATCCGTAACATATTCAATAAAAGCCGGAGTTTTTTGAAAATTCAGTTTTTCCCCTATATTTTCTTACCCCCGATTCGAAGTCGGTGATCCCCAATGCCCTTTAGTTCGAGCCAGCCAGATCGGACCACTATTTCCCATGAAAACGGGGCTGCCAGTCTGAGGTAGGCGACCCCAATATTTTTTTTCCCTTTTTTGACCCCAGATTCTGAGTCAGCGACCCCTCCAATGCCCTTTGTATCGTTCTTTTTGAACGATTCGATTTTGTTTCGTTCTTTTTGAACGAATCTTTTTGAACGATTCGATTTTGTATCGTTCTTCTATAATGTTAAATTGTATGTATTACAGCAGCTGGAAATTTGAGTTTGCTTACACTGTAGCTGTAGTGGAAGTGGAAGCTATGGGTTTTTGTTTAGTTTCATCTAAAGTTGACCTTGAGATGATACGTAAGACGAATAATTTTGTTATAGAATGTTGGGATTGTTTTCTGTATTTAGCGAGACTTGAATGTGCGGTGCGACGTAAGTAAATGATTTTTGATTTGCTTGCAGTCAGTATGGGTTGTTGTGTATATGTATGGGATTATACACAATGCGAGCATAGCATACTGCATAGAGATGATTATGAATGGATTTAGATGGGATTGCTTTGGTAAATAGATAATGGTGATTTTAGTTTTAGATAGATAATGGGATGGGATGTGAGTGAAGGAATATAGTAATGAGAAATGAGCGTGGATTGGTTATGCGTTGGGTAGTATTTATGCGGGGGCTAGTTTGGGAATTAATTTTACAGTGTGTCATTCTTAAATTGAACGACTCGGAGGCTATGCCGTTGTGCCGAATCTTTCGCTCATTCTCTTGAGTCGTTCAAAATGAACGACTCGTTACTGTGCTACAACATCACTAGCGAGTACTAATAGAACTCTCACAGTGCTCTGGGCTTGTCAGTATAATGACGGTGCGGATAGGAGGTGCATGCTAGCAACTGCACTTCCGAAAGTAGATATGCTATCGAAACGTCAACAAGGCATAGAAATGCTAGAGATGTTGACGCGCCCATGCCCCTGGAGGGGTCAAGGCAATTAACAAGGTATGATACACAACTCTTGTTTGTGACAAATAAAATAAAATATGTACATGTGTATATTTTATTTTATATCATATATATGTTAGCACGATAAAAATATCTAATAAGACGCTCGAGCTAGAAAAAAAGTGCTAGCCTAGCCATACTGCGTCTACCTATAATAGTCCAGGCTACGAACAAAAAATAGGGGGGAAAATATAAATAAAATAATTAAGGAAAGCTGGGAAAAATTTACTTTTGGGCCCCTTCCCATTACACTTGCGGACCCTCTATCATCGGGGACTGTTGACCAGATATTCAGGGGACTGTCCCCAACAATTATGCCAAATTTCAAAACAACATGAATTTTTTTTTAACCGAATCTTAATAAGGTCTAGGGTATCGTTCATGCGGCCGCCGGTTCTTCGTATCAGAACGACCCGTTTTGCAACGGTCAAGAGCTGCCAAACCCCCTCGATGCAACTGCAGTATTCGAAGCATCGCTACTACAACAAGGTCTAGGGTCGAATCGAATGCACCTATTATAGAAATGAAACAGCTGCTCGAATACGTGGTCTAATGGACGGTATAATGAATGGTAATAGACGGTTTAATGTGCAGTCTAATGGACGGTCTAATGCGCGGTCTAATAGACGGCATAATGCGTGGTCCAATGGATGGTCTAATACGCGGTCTAATGGACGGTTTAATGCGTAGTCTAACGCGGGTAGTTGGTCTAGCGTGTAAAAACAGCCTAAGACAAACCAGTCGTTAGACCACCTATCGGTCATTATACCACGCATTAGACCACAATCAAAGCAGGTTAGGTTAAAGGGCTGCCACAAGTAACTACAGCACACATCTGGATTCGTTGTGATACCCAACGGGATGTGTTGTCCCGATCCACTTTAAGCCTAGAGCCAGCCTGAGCTCATAATAAAACATCCAAGCTGGCAAACATCAATGTCCTGCAAGTCCCCTAGCTCGGCAAAGTAGTAGGCTCCAAGAATTGAGCTCCTCATACTTTGCAGGCCCGGACATTCACAGAGAAATTGGAATGTACTCTCCTCCTCTTCTTCATCCCCACAACTTCTACAGGTTTCGTTATACGGAAGCCGGAGAATCCTGGCGTGCTCCCCAATTGGCAAATGTCCTTGCAACAATAGTTTGGCAGAACGGCTCATGTCCAGCCTTGGCCATATCAGCTTTGTTCTACTAGGTGTACAACTTTGCTTCCGCCGTTTTCCGACAGACGGCTGCATCGATGAGGGCTGGTCAAAATACGTAGTTCAAAAGTGTCACAGAGTGAGTTTGGACGTCTGTGAACGTATCGACATCCCCGCATTAGTCAAAGTTAAAAAGATTCGCGATTCAAAATGTCTGTTTTCGGGCCAAGTTCTCGTCATTTTCAAGTTTCGATCTTCTGCTTCCATTTGAGAAAAAAAACTGCAGCTGAGGCTCATCGAATGCTCTCAGATACTTACGGTGAGGTTGTTCTGAGCGACAGAACATGTCGTGAGTGGTTTCAACGTTTCAAAAGTGGCGATTTCAATGTCGAGGACAAACATGGTGGTGGGAGAAAAAAAAATTTCAAAAAACGACGAATTGGAACCACTGCTCGATGAAGATTCGTGCCAAACGCAAGAAGAATTAGCTGAATCACTGGGAGTGACTCAGCAAGCCATCTCGAAACGCCTCAAGGCCATGGGCATGATTCAGAAATAAGGGAATTGGGTTCCGTACGAGTTAAAACCGAGAGATATTGAACGGCGATTATTTGCATGCGAACAACTGCTTCAAAGGCAGAATCGGAAGGGATTTCTACAAGGCATCGTAACCGGCGACGAAAAATGGGTCTGTTACGATAATGGATAATCCCAAGCGCAGAAAGTCATGGGGAATGCCCGGACATGCCTCAACGTCGACGGCAAAACCGAATAGTCACGGCGCCAAGGTTATGCTTTGCATTTGGTGAGATCAGCTCGGTGTGATATACTACGAGCTACTGAAACCGAATGAAACTATCACAGGAGATCGGTACCGAACGCAATCGATGCGTTTAAGTCGATCATTAAAGGAAAAACGATCATAGTACCAAGAGAGACACGACAAAGTCATTGTCCAGCATGACAATGCTCGGCCACACGTCGCAAAAGTGGTCAAGACATACTTGGGAACCCTGAAATGGGAAATCTTGCCCCACCCGCGGTACTCCCCAGACATCGCTCCTTCCGACTACCATCTGTTTCGTTCCATGGCGCACGGCCTGGCTGATCAAAATTTTCGTTCGTACGAGCAAGTCGAAAAATGGATCCAATCATGGATCGCGTTGAAAGACGCCTCCTTTTTCCGAGATGGAATCCGAAAATTGCCGGAGAGATGGGCGAAAGTTGTCGCTAGCGATGGACAGTACTTTGAATAATACATCTGTAAGTACTTTTTGACAATTAAGCTTTTAATTCCAGGAAAAAACGGCGGAAGCAAAGTTCTACACCTAATAATCCGGTCGTCCAAATTCCTTATCGCAGCTTATAGCGATTTTATAATATGAAACATTTAGTGCAGCAACCTCTGCTGCACTCTTCACCACCTCCATGTCAGGTGTCAATTCAAAGGTTTTGATGTCCTCTTTCTAAAAAAAGACCATTCCTGCCTCGCGAAAGCTCGCCCGAAGTGTCCAGAGTTACCACTTCAGGTACATACTACCGGAATCCGGTCAAATAAATTTGGAATACTACAGTTGTCTAATTTAGTTAGAATACCCTTCTTTGCCCCTCCTGTGGAAACGGTTGGAGCTGCAAGGATGACCCACTTTCGTTGCGAATGCTCAGTTCGAGGCAAGGGTGAAGCAAAGTGTGTGGGGAAATCTATTTCGGAAAACGGAAGAGTTATCAATTTAAATATATATGCCAAGCACCAGCCATTCAGAACAACTTTGTTATCTCCCTGGGGCAGACAAACCGACCACGCACATTGTGCGCTGCTATCAGCTCCCGAAGCGATAAGCCTGCAACTTGTTCCCAGCAAAACGACTTTCTACTTCAAAATCCATAGCCTCTAGGCCGTCGCTTATCAATCAGCAACAACCCCCGGCCTAGATGCTCGTAAATAGCGCAATCCGATCCTTGAAAACATCCGAAAACCAGATGACCACCAAAGTCATCAGCCCGCACTGCACATTTTGTAAACACTCTTCGGCGCACGGTGTGCAGCACTCACTCATTAGAAAGCCGCCCACCAAAGGCCAACAACATCCGAGCCAACACTCGCGGCTATTCACACACACCTCCAGCAGCAGCTCCAAAACGGGACTTGGGCGCATAGAGTCCGCGGTTTCGCGGGCCACCTTCTTTGCCCCGGAGGAGAGTGGTACCTCGCCGAACGGCAAAAACAACAACCCACCGGGGCACCAAATGTGTCTGTGCCAACAACTTTCTCATCGGTATCTACCAGTGGGTGTTCCGCTCGTTCGTTTGTCTGTTTTCGGGGCGCTTGAGTGTTGTTCTTTCTTTTTATCTAGACATTTCCCGTGACCCGTGGGGCTGGAAAATGAACGGAACCGCGACCACAGAGATAAGCGAAGGTCACCTCGCGTGGTGACGAAGTCGTGAAATCTTTATGAATGTTCGGAAAGCATGAAAAACCTGCAGGCTCTGGGGCCCGGTAACGGGAAGTGGGAAATGACTCACAGCTCGTAAAATCCGCTTAGACGGCGGCGACTTGATAAGCCATCCTTCATGGTGGATTTCCTTGTTCATGGCACGTTTACACCTCTTCCACGGCACCACTTTCACAGCAAAGCACTTGCACTCATCCAAGGCAATAACAGCGGGCACTTTTATGTCGCATGGAATTTTCGAATGGACAAATGGGAATTTTCTTATTTCGCGGGCGCAATCCTAGAGCAAAGAACGTAGCACAACAAAACATTCACACACGACGGACAAGGAGAAACACACGAAAACCCGACAACACCAGCGAATGAACTGGCTGACTGCTGTCGATGAGAGTCGTGGACGAAATCTCAATTGGGTGTTTTATGGTTTCGTGTCAACGTGTGGATTGTGGGATTGGATTGAACGTCTTGTTATAATTTTGAACTTCAAGTTGTTTAAATTCAAAAAAAAAAAATATATTTATTAACAGCAGCTGTAAATGAACAGACGGGTCAACTTCGATATCTGGGGCGCTACGAATGGGGCGACTTAGATATCTGAAGCGCTAAATTTTAATGATGGGTTTCAATCAAATGTAGTCAGAAATGAAAAATCTGAAGTCCTTTTAATACCCCACATACATACACGGAGCCCGATCGGATAGATCGCCACAAAATATCAGCCATCGTATCCACAATCCAATGGTCGGCGACTGATGGCGGCGAGTCCCCGGTATTTGTGCGTTTCGTGTTTAGTTTTTGTTTTCCGCGTTCAGTGTATATTTGTTAGGCCCTAACCAGATTGAACGCAGCAGCAGCGGCTGCTGCTGCTGCGTTCAATCTGGTTAGGGCCTTAGTAAAATTTCATCTAGTGATCCGGGAAAACAAACACGTGTAATGAACCACCTGTAACGAACCATATTATGGTCTGGTAGTGCTGCTCCCACCAGCAGATCGAAGCAGCACCTGATGAGTAGTGATCTGTTGGTGGTACGAAACCAGAGGCCGCGGATCCTATTACACCCGGACCCAGGTGCGACCGTGTGGGCGTCTGATTCGTCCGTCAACCATTCCATCCTTATCGACTATTTTTTTATTCCCCATTTTTACCTCCCCTGTTTGTGTCGTCTTCCCTAGGCCTATAAATTTTTATTAATACGTAAAGGACAGGGGCAACGAGCAGCGACAACCCCGCCCACATCTCCCGAACTGAGCTACAGCAAGCATAGGCCGTTGCTTAGCTCATTGAGGGGCCTTTTTCTTCACCAGATGACACGGCCCGACCATTTGAATATATAACTAAGGCGGCTATTACACTATAAAAGTTCTTTTACAAATATCTTTTATAAAAGACATTTTCAAAGGACTTTTATAGTGTAATAGCCGCCTGAGAAAAGATTTGCGACACGAACGTTGCTTGTTTCAAGTAATTTTCTTACAAGCTTGCACTCCTTCCCCCTTAGGCGGCTAATATCATTCATAAAAGTTCTTTTAAAATATCGTGCTTCAATGATATTTGTAAAAGAACTTTTATAGTGTAATAGCCGCCTAACAAAGGAATGGGTATATGCCTGTCAAACCATACAAATTGACAGCTTGAAAATGGGACGATCTTCTTCTTGAAAAAGTCGAGAGCTGGGAGAGTAAAGTTAACGGTTTTAAGATCACGTTGTGCATATGGCTGTCAAACGCTTTGTGCAAAAAGTGGCAAAAAGTAAATACGGTTGAATTCGCGAAAGTTTGGAGCCGGTTTTTGAGTGTAAAGACCCGCGATTATGTAGAGAAGACACTAGTGAAATTTCCGGTAGGACAAATTGGTGCGGTAGTGAGTTGTGGTAAATTGAAATGCCTCGTCGGTGACTGCAAAAACAACCAGCGTATTCCTAAGACGGGGGTGTCTGTTTATAGGTAAAACATTAAATATTTAGATGTGATGTGCGCGTTACTGGTTTTTGTGAGTTTTCTGTCAGAAAACCGATATTAAAATGTTTGTTTTCGTTTCTGACTCCCCGCTGTATATATAGCTGTCAAATATCCGCGCCCTATTGGTGGTTGGCATTAATAGTCCCGTTCTTTCTCTCTCCCATGAAAAATTAAACGCGCTCTTCTCTCGTCCCATAAATTGAGCCTATGGGCCACTCCAGAAGTTCCTCTGAGGCCCGACCTTCACGGTAATATGCTACCTTAGGCTCCGTCCCCACGGGTATCTTCGGATGCCCATCAAACCGTCCGTAAGGCCGGCCGCATCTTGGACGTAGGCAGGGCAGCACAGCGCAGCGCGCACATGGCATTGTTGTTGTAACAATTGTCAAAATCTGATTTTACAACAACAATGTCATGTGCGCGCTGTGCTGCGCTGCCCTGCCTACGTTCAAGATGAGGCCGGCCTAACACACGTGCACGATGAAAGTGTGTGGTGCAGTCAAAAGATGTATTTTGTCAAGTGTGAACTGTTCCACGATGCTCTGCGACTGATCCCCGGGGCTGCGGTTTCGACCAAATTGCTGCAAGTGTCCAGAATATATTATATATTTTAGAGGACTAAAATTTCGGCTGGCGCAATTCCAATTGTAAGCATATGTCGCGTCGGGGACATCGCCGTGTGCAGTCACTGCCTTGGCAAAGGAACTAATGACGTACACGAACAGCTGAGCGGAGGCCTGTCTATTAAGATGGCAATGTTTTGGCATTAATATACAGGCCTCCGCGCAGCTGATTGCGACGAATGTCTGCCTTCGTTGGTGACGTCAAAATTACGTCATTCATGCTTTGCCACTGGCTTGGCAAGGAACCACCAACATCTCATTATTTCCCGCTCCAACAACTTTTTTCTGTGAAGTCGCCGATTTAACCGGCTTCTATCACTGCCATCTTTACTCTCAGGCCGGAGTGTCAGCTGATTGTCAAAGCACTAACGACATGACAAGCAGTCAACGAAGTGTGAACGCGTGCGGTCGCCCGGTGAAATATCGCGATAATTGTGTGTAAAAGTGAGTTTAGTGCCGGAATTCTAAGTGTAACTAAAAGAAGTGGCTATCAGTGCCGTGTGAAAGTGAAAAAAAACGTGAAGTGCCGGGAAATATCGAGTAAAATGGTGTATTGAAAAGTGCGAGGTTAGGAAAGTGCGACACGGGAAATTTCGCATTTTTCGTTTATTTTCCGGCAATTCGGCAAGTGTGAATGGTACAGCACTACCCTGGGACGAATCCTCGGGCCGGTGAGTTTAGCGAAAACTCCCGGAAGTGCCCCAAAAAGTGAATTCAAAGTGGTTGTCAAATGACAACATTACATGTGATTTCCGGCCTTTTCATCGGAATTCATAGGGTAAGTATGCGTTTTTTGTTGTGGTAGAATTTAAGTGGATTGATGCGCCCCAAAGTGTGGATTTTGACCACGAAGTTGACGAACCGGACGAAAGTTTCACTGCTAGGCATCTAGTCCTGTCAGCTGCAGAGAAACTATCGTCTGGCTCGTCAACAACGTGTTTAAGACTCGTATTTTGGGGCGCATCAATTCACTAAAATTTTTGCACAACAAAAAACGTATAATTACCCTATGAATTCCGATTAAAAGGCCGGAAATGACCTGTAATGTTGTCATTTGACAACCACTTTGAATTCACTTTTTGGGGCACTTCCCGGAGTTTCCGCCAAATTACCGGAAAATTAACGAAAAATGCGAAATTTTTCGTGTCGCACTTTCATAACCACACTCATGTCTCGCGCAATTTCGAGCAGTTCATTTTGATCGGAAGTTCGCGACACCTTGCGTTTTTTTTTCACTTCCAAATATCAGTGACAATCACTACTTTCAACTGCACTTAAAATCACTACACTAAAATCATTTTTACGCACGAAAATCGCCAAATTTCAAGAGATCGTCTGCACGCGTTCTTCACTTTGTTTACATATGGTTCACTGCTTGTCATGACGTCATTGCTTTGACACTCCGGCCTGAGAGTTAAGATGGCGGTGCACGGCCCGACCTTCACGGTGATATGCTACCTTAGGCTCCGTCCCCACGGGCATCTTCGGATGCCCACCAAACCATCCGTAAAGGTCGCCACCCATTGACGAGCACAACCACGATCAAACTTCCATCGAACCATCAAATAACATAGAACGGGGGAATTAGGGGAATTTTTTTTCCACACGTCCTATGATATTTGATGGTTCGATGGAAGTTTGGTCGTGGTTGTGCTCGTCAATGGGTGGCGACCTTTACACACGTGCGCGATGAAAGTGTGTCGTGCAGTCAAAAGATGTATTTTGTCAAGTGTGAACTGTTCCACGATGCTCTGCGACTGATCCCCGGGGCTGCGGCTTCGACCAAGTTGCTGCAAGTGTCCAGAAAGTGTGTTTTTAGAGGACTAAAATGCCGGCTGGCGCAATTCCAATTGTAAGCATATGTCGCGCCGGGGACATCGCCGTGTGCGGCACCTGCCTTGGCAAAGGAATTAATGACGTACACGAACAGCTGAGCGGAGGCCTGTCTATTAAGATGGCAATGTTTTGGCATTAATATACAGGCCTCCGCGCAGCTGATCGCGACGAATGTTTGCCTTCGTTGGTGACGTCAAAATTACGTCATTCATGCTTCGCCACTGGCTTGGCAAGGAACCACCAACATCTCATTATTTCCCGCTCCAACAACTTTTTTCTGTGAAGTCACCGATTTAACCGGCTTCTATGCAAAAATTCTCAATGACGTCATGATGACGTTGTCGACGTAGGCAGAATTTCCATGTGTTTTCTATCGTTCGGCCTGTATATTAAGTTCGCAGTTACTGACGTGTACTTTTGGCTATTCGCCGTTTCGCTCTACTTTTCATCACCCTGTACCCGTTTCGAGTTGTCATTGCGCAAACAAAAAGTTTTTCAAGTTGGTAGATGCACTGACAGACACAAAAGAGAATCGAACGAGAAAACTTGTAAATCGAGTAGTCTTTTATCATTTTCGTATATCGGTCGTGTGCATACGAATCGGTGATTAGAGTATCGTGAACTGTGATCGCGAGACAAATTAGAACACGGTGAAAATTAGCTGAAAACCAAGCGACCTGTAAAGATACAAGTTGGCGACATAGTCGCAGTAAAAATATAAAACTTTTGACAATTTAACTCTTTTTGTACGAGAAGTGACTCAAGTGTGGTGTGATCTGGACGATTAGAAAAATTTCAACCCAACAAATTTCCGTTTTCATCGATAGAATATTCCAGTGCCAGTAGGATGACGTCGAGTGCGCCGAGGTTCACGCAATTCGTGAACAATTTGAACAACAAATTGTAAGTAGAATTCGCATAATTGTTTTGCAAATGTCTCGGGGAGATTCCATCTTAGTTTTGCAAATGCATAAAAACGTTCTCCAAGTTTCCATTCCACTCCAAAAGCGTTCCGCGATGACTCGCACCGTGACATAAACAGCAAAACAGAAAAATGTCATTAGAGCGATTGGATTTGGTGGTTCGAGTACGGGCGCCGCACTTTATTAATTAGCGGCTGTGCCACCACTTTTTCATGCCACGGGGAGTTCTTGTGAAGGGTCAGGTTCCAAGGTTCAATACCACGGCTAATATTAAACCCAAACAAAAATCGAATTTCATCATTTTCTGACGTGGCCTTTCACACGCACGTTTGTCATGTGTTGTCCTTTTGAATTGTTAATGGATTTGTTGCGTCCGCTGGGCAGTGTTGGTGCTGGAGGGTTCATTATTTCGATTAGAGAAGAAGGATTTACTGCGGGAAGGGGGTGATAAGATGGCATTTCTATTTTCATCGTGGCACTTAATTATCGCGTTCGGGCTAATCTTCAAGATAAGACGGAGAGATGACGCGAGATCGTACCATGTTTAATAATTGCTCTGAGATGTGGCGAATGAAATTGGGTGTTGTAGCAGCCTTCACTGAGCGGACAAATTAACCCTCGTTCAGCGGCACGAGTACAGGGCTACGTTTTGCGTTTTTAAATTTCGGTAACTTTTTTTTCTGGAAGTCTTAAGCTGGGCATTCATGGCGACGCCACGGAGGATCTAAATGACCGGTCGAAACCAAAATTTACCGTGTGTGGGGTCAACTGATGGCTCTGCCATCTAAGTGACGTTTGCGGAAGCCAAGTTGAATATTCATCTCGCCCAATACCCCGAATCCAAAGCCACCAAAACACTCGAATATACCGTAGTGATGGGCACTACCGAATAACTATAGACGATAGTCCCTATAGTCATTCGATAGTTTTTACTATCGATAGTTATACGAATAACTATCGGGACTATCGGTCGATAGTTGTAGTCCGGATGGCGCAACGGTTAGCACGTTCGCCTTCAATGCACTGGGCCCCGGTTCGATTCCGGGGATTTACGTGTCGGACTATGAGCCCACTCAGCTGTTAAATGAGTACCCATTATGGGGTAAATAACTCGGTTGAGCGTGTTGCTGATCACATACCTCTGCACAAAAACCGTCACGATCTAGAAAATGAGATGATGCTAACTCATCTCGAGGCCGTGGTTCAAATTGGACTGTTGCGCCAGTTATTTATTTTATTTTATCGGTCGATAGTTATTCGAATAACTATCGGGACTATCGATCGATAGCTATTCGAATAACTATCGGGACTATCGGTGGATATTTTCGATAGCCCGATAGTATGCTTTGAATGAAAAGTTTATTCGACAGCCCGATAGTTTGCTATGTAGGAAAAGTTTAGTCGAATGAATGTCGTCGGCCTAATACGCAAAACGGCTAACTCCACTTTTTGGCGAAAATGAGGTTTTATATGATTCTGTAAGAAAATTTGAAGACGCATCGAACAAAAAAACCATTGTCTAAAAAAACCGTTAAAAACCCGTTAAAAATGATTCGGAAAAATCGGCTAACTCCATCCATATACTCATCCATATGCAAAAGTGCTAACTCCATAATGACACAAGTCGCTTCGTTTAGTCTACGTTTGTCTTTCGTGGTGTTTATGCATAAATTAAGTGTCCCAGAGTGGTGAATTTTCAGAAAATTAATCGCAACAAGGAAGAAAATAATTTCACGCAAAGGTAAACTTTTTTTTTGCATTTGGACGACATTTTCAGATGGATTTGGAAGGCATTTGGCTTAATTAGGGCCATCTTATTCCTTCTAGGAAAACATGACTTCACGAGCTCAAAGAATGATTGAACTTGCTTTAAGTAAGAACAAAAGTAAGCTTCCAAGGATTCTGAGCGCAAACGACTTAGAGGACATACCCATATTATTTGAGGATAGTCCTGAAATCGAACTGTATTTACTACTATGTTCCGCAGACGATAGTAATAATTGTCTTTTTAATCTGCAAGTATCTGCTAACAGAAATGCACAAGAAACGATCGAGAAAACTGCAAATATCACAAATGTGCAATTGGTGCCCTATTCCGACAGTTCGGACTCAGATGACGAAAGTTTGGAAAATAATTCAAATAGCAAAATAATCGACGAAACTACAGAGTCCATTGAGCCGGAAATTGCACAGACCGAAATCGAAGAGCCCAGATTCGAAGGCGGAAGAAACGATGAAGCTCCATTTGCTATAACATCAGACGATGACGACGAAATTGAAATTAATACGCCCAAAAGGCAAAAGCGGTGCAACGTCGATAAAACTACTTGGAATTATCCAAAAAATGCTTCGAACCGCGAAAAAGGAAAGTCATATTTAGGAAGGAAGAAGCAAGGAGAGCAATGGCAACAGATTCCAAGAAAGGAACGATTTATAAAAGCAAGGTGTAAATGCATGGAATCCAAAACTATTAAATGCCAACAAATACCCGATGCAACCAGGAAAGAACTTTTTGAAGCATTTTGGCTTATGAAATGGGGTGAAAAAAGAATATATATTGACAGCCTAGTTTCTGTGCTGCCCATAAAACGACCTCGTGGCAGACAGGATGTTTCTAGATCACGAAGACAATTTTCCTTTAATTATCACCTCAAGGTGGATAACGTGCTTCTGAGGGTATGTAAAACCATGTTTCTAAATACCTTCGATATCGGAAAATCATCTATATTAGGTTGGAAAAATGCCACAAAAGAAAACTTCGCAATTAATAGGGAAACCAAACACTCTGTAGACCTTTCGGAATCAACAAAACGTAAAAATAGTTTCGACGATGCAAAACAGGCTTTACTTGAATTTTTACGATCTCTTCCAAAAATGCCTTCACACTATTGTTGCCAGACTACCTCAAAAGAGTATCTCCTCCCAGAATGGGAGTCAAAGGCAGCGCTTTATAGATTTTATGTATCCGATTGGTGCTCGTCGCATACTTTAACACCACTTTCTATGGCGACTTTCGAGAACATTATAAGCAGGGAGAACATTGCCTTATTCCGACCGAAAAAGGATCAGTGCAATCAATGTCAATCGCATAAACTAGGATTCATGGACGACACCACCTTTGAAGCCCATATACAAAGGAAAGATGAAGCCCGTAAAGAAAAAGCGAAAGATAAATTGGACGATAATTATGTTTTCGCCGTCGATTTGCAAGCAGTTTTAAATGCTCCGAAATCTAACGTTTCTAGCATGTACTACAAAACGAAATTATGTGTACACAACTATTGTGTGTACAATCTAAAAACGCATGAAGGATATTGTTTCCTTTGGAGCGAAGTTGAAGGAGGCGTAAACGCAGAGGAGTTTGCTAGCATTTTAGTGAACTTCTTGTCTACCAAAGTCATCCCTTTTTCTGAGAATAAAAAGGTTATTATTTACAGCGATGGTTGCACGGCTCAAAATAGGAACACGACATTGGCGAATGCTTTGCTCAATATTTCTATGACTCAAAACATAGTAATTGAGCAAAAATATTTGGAAGTTGGGCACACACAAATGGAAGCTGACTCCATGCATTCTACGATCGAGAAAAAAGTTAAAGCAAGGGACATAAATGTTCCAGCAGATTATGCCATCATCTGCAAAAATGCACGAAGGAGTCAGCCTTACGATGTGTCCTACTTAACGCACACTTTCTTTAAGAGTTTCAAGGAAGTTGAATTCGTCAAGTCGATACGACCTGGTCGAAAAAAAGGCGACCCCAAAATTTCCTTTTACAACTTTTTCTTCGTTACAAAATGCATAGTTTATACTACAGGTAACAGACGTGCGGGGATTCCAGTATAACCCGGATGGCACAATTTATTATAAGCTGCGATTCTCTGATAGCTGGGAACCACTTCCACAAAGGAAATTAAACACAAAACCTAAGAAGTTTTCTGCATTGAAGCCACTTTACAACGCAAGATTGCCAATTACTTCCCGAAAGTTTAACGATTTGCAAGACTTGAAGGCTACTGTTCCCCGAGACTACCATCTTTACTATGATGATTTGCCACATAATATGTAATTTTGTTTTGATAATCTGTAATAAAAATAATATCAATCGATATGGTAAAATTGAGCTAACTCCATTGTTTGAAATTGAAATCGACAGAATGCAAAGCAGCTATCTCCTTTTTTTGCATGTATTTTCCCCACCATAGAAAAAAATAGAACAACCTATTAAAAAAAGTAACAATAATGTTCTTCACAAAACACAACACAATGGTTTATTACAGACATTATCTGTAAATTTTTTTATTCAGTTTTTTTGTGTCTCCTGAACATTTTGGCAAAACGGAGTTAGCCGTTTTGCGTATTAGGCCGACGATGTGTACTTTGGCATGTTGGCAGGCTCAGTATCATGTGCATGTGATTTTAGATTTATAAGTCAATACAGATTATGTGTATGATTGGTTACAAACTTGAACTAGAATTTAGATCTTTTCCTGAACGGAACTCCTTTTTTTTCCAAAAACATGGCCTATATTGCTGGAAAAAGCTGGAACGGGTTTTTTTTTGGGTCGCTGATTGTGAATCTGAAGTCCAAATGGAGGATCCAGAATGGCAACACTTTTTTTTTATAAACACGGCCAATCTTGCTGGAAAAATCTGATAGGAGGTCGATTCTGTCGCTGATTTCGAATCTGAAGTCAGAATTGTAAATAATCAAAAAAATAAAAGTTTCTGAGCGGTGGCCGTGATCGTTCGGTCATCGCTCTACAATATCTAGAGCTCGGAGATCAAATCTCGGCGCGATCAAAAACTGCCTGTGAGTACAATAGAACTCTCACAGTGCTCCGGGCTTGTCAGTATAAGGACGGCACGGATAGGAGGTGCATGCTAGCAACTGCACTTCCGAAAAGTAGATATGCTATTGAAACGTCAACAAGGCATAGAAATGCTACAGATGTTGACGCGCCCATGCCCCTGGAGGGGTCAAGGCAATTAGAGAACCCTTTTTTCCCCAAAAAACATGGCCAATTTTGCTGGAAAAAGCGAGTAAGGGGTTTTTGGGTCGCTGATTGCGAATCTGAAGTCAGAATTTCCAAAATTCAAAAAATGAAGAAGTTTCTGAGCGGCAACCCTTTTTTCCCCAAAAAGCCAATCTTGCTTGAAAAAAACTTGCAGGGGGTTGTTTGTGTCGGACTCAATGCCATCAACAGTCTAGTACATACGGCTCATTACTCCTACCAGTCCTTATGATACCCATCTGGCCTCACTTCATCGCCAAGAGCGTCATTATACCCTAGTTTTTTTCTTAACATCGCATCTACCTACACAATGTATATGCAATCATATTCATTCATTCATGCAAGAAATGTATTCATCGTCAGCCGAAATTTCCTTGAATTCATTCGAAAAAGTGATTCGATAGCAAACTATCGGGCTATCGAAACTATCGGCCTATCGGAATTTTCGTCAGATAGTTATTCGATAGTTTTATACTAGTGACTAGTTTTTAAAGCTATCGATAGTTCTTACTAGTTACTATTTTTTCAGACTATCGATAGTTTTTACTAGTTACTATTTTTCAAAACTATCCGTAGTTTTTTACTAGTCACTAGTTTTTGAAACTATCGAATAACTATCGATAGTAAAAACTATCGATAGTGCCCATCACTAATATACCGTTGCCTGGTGGGCGACACTCAAATTAAACTGGGACAAAATTTGGTTATGTTTTGGTTTCGTGACGTTACTACTCATGCAAATTGAAAGAAAAAAGTGTCCGGACAAAATAGCAATTATGCTACAAACGAATAATAACCAAAACATCATCATCATCATCAACTGACAAATGTAATTTTGTCAAGCACGGGATGACGGCAGTTAACTGACAGATTGTTGTCCCCATGAATGTCCAGCTTTATGCTGGACATTCACGGACGGTTCAAATCTCAATTTTCATTGGTCAAGGTCAAAATTTCCCCGGTCGATGTGTGGATTTGACAGGGAAGTTTTGGTCTCGACCAGGGAAAGTTTGGCTTGGGACCGTCCGTGAAAACGGACTGCACAAGTCCAAGTTTTCCCTGATCGAGGCCAAAATTTCCTTGATCGAAGCCAAAATTTCCCTGATCTAAGCCAAAATTTCCCCGGTTGATGTGTGGATTTGACAGGGAAATTTTGGATTCGACCAGAGAAAATTTTAACCTTCCGTGAATGTCCAGCATTAAGGTCTACCGAGCTGCAGCTACTCACAAAACCACTATGGCTCGGGACCCTACAGAGGCTTGAAGAAGCCACTCATCTCTGCGAGGGCTGAGCAGCAGTTCTCAATGATTTTAGATGTCGTCAAATCGAATTCGAGTGAGCGAATTGCCGAATGACTGTCCGTATAAATAGCCAAAACAGAACTTTCATCGCCGAAATCTCTGCCCGTAGGATACTGCAAAAATCGGGAAGACGGAATTAAAGGTAAATCCCCAGTCCTTCTCTAACCCTTCGTCAGTCCTAGAGCGATCCGTATAGATGGCCAAGGGCATATACCCCGTCCATAGACCCCTCTACGGAGTCAGACTAGTGCAGTTTCTGCCAAAAAGTTATTTGGAGGAATGTAGTCCGTTTCCCTGTGGAGATACAGCGTTTTCAGTATAGCAGAGTATCCGCGGCTGGCCCACCTCGCGAAGGCGCAAAGTCGTATTTGCCGCCAGTTGTTCGCCACGGATATATAACGGGAGCATCATCATCATCGTGGCGCGACAGCCCGACGTCGGGCCTTGGCCGCCTGGATCATTGTCCTCCAATTATCTCGGTCACGTGACCGCGTCCTCCAATTTTGGGAGCCCAGCAGCTGCGCGGCGTCCACACCTACTGAGCTCTCCCAACGAGATCTCGGTCGTCCTCGCAGTCTCGCTCCGTCGACTCGTTCTGCATTCATTACTCTCTTAGGCATGCGATCATCGTCCATTCTTTGTACATGCCCTGCCCATTGAAGTCGTTGTAGTTTGACGATTTTCGAGACTTGCAGCTCATCGTACATTTCATACAACTCATGGTTGTACCGGATGCGCCATCCATCTCGATCGCAAACAGCCCCGAAAATTCGCCGTAGAACCTTACGTTCGAAAGTGTCTAGCATGTTTTCGGAGGCTTGAGCTAGGGTCCATGCTTCGCAGCCATAGCATAGCACTGGTCGTATAATGGTTTTGTACACGCGGAGCTTCGAGTTTCTGTGCACATGTTTCGATTTCATTATGGGGAGAACCGAGAAAAAAGTCTTATTAGCTAACTGTATCCGTCGCTTGATTTCGTCAGTTTCGTTGGCGTCCCTTGACAGGTTGCAACCCAGGTAGATGAAGTTGTTCACGAACTCGATGTTGAGGTCCCCCACGTTGATGCTCGGTTGTGCAGGTGTCCTTGTCACCGATTGCATCATTATTTTAGTTTTACCCTCGTTAATACGTAATCCAACTTCCTTTGCAGCGGTATCGAGCGTATGCAGAAGTTCTTCTGCGTCAGCCAATCTTCGGGACATGATGTTGATGTCGTCGGCGTACGCTGCTAATTGTGTCGACTTGATGAGCAGCGTCTTGCTGTTGTCCATATTCATGGCCCGAATAACGTATTCCAGTGCTAGGTTGAAGAGCGTCGGTGCCAGTCCATCGCCCTGTTTCAAACCAGTGCGTGTTTCAAATAGATCAGTAAGTCTATTCTGGATCCTGACTTGTGAGACGGAGTTGGTCATCGTCATCTTTGTCAGTCGCACTAATTTTGCTGGTATACCAAATTGCAGCATGATGTTGTACAGTACTCCACGATCGATACTGTCGTATGCCTGCTTGAAGTCGACAAAGATTTGGTATACGTTTACGTTGTATTCCCAGCACCTCTGGAGTATCAGTTTGACTGAGAAGAGCTGATCGGTTGTGGAGCGACCAGGTCTGAAACCGCTTTGATATTCGCCAATGACTCGTTCTGCGTACGGTTTTATTCTATTTTCCAGAATTTTCGTCAAAATTTTATAGGACGTACAAACTAGTGAGATGCCCCTGTAATTCTCACACCGCAATTTATCTCCCTTTTTATGGATTGGACAGATGATGCTTCTGCGCCAATCGTCTGGGATCTCCTCGTTCTCCCATACTCGCAGGAGTAATTGATGTATGGCATCAACTAGACTCGTTCCACCGAATCTTAGCAGTTCAGCTGGAATCTCGTCAGCGCCCGGCGCATTATTTCGTTATAGTGACCGCAACGCGAGATCAACTTCCTCTACTGTCGGGGGTTGAATGGGTGGGCCTAGATCAACAATATCGTCGAGAGCTTCCTGTGTGGGGATGTTAGATGGTCGGTTTAGAAGCTCTTCAAAATAAGAGGCCCATCGTTTGTTAATACCATCGGTGTCGCTGATGATGTTTCCATCCTTGTCCTTACAAAGGCTAGTCCTGGGTTGGTAGCCGTTCTTAATTGTATTTACTAGTTTGTACGCTTGTCTGGTGTTCCTATTAGCTAAGTTTTCGTTTATGTTCAGCAACTGCTCGTCAAAGTATTTACGTTTCTTACGTCTAATTATTCTATTCGATATTCGCCGTAGCTCGTCATATTTTTCTCTTCTGGCTCTGGTTCCTCGTTGAATCCATTGTCTGTAGGCCTCGTTTTTCGCGTCAAGTGAATTTTTGCATTCTTCGTCGAACCAGTCATTTCGCGCTCGCCGGGCTTTATATCCCACGACCTTCTCTGCGACATCCTTGATGGTACCCTTGAGTTCTTCCCAGAACCCATGGACGCCTGTGTTGCTGATGTTGTGTAGCATAGGTGATAGTTTTTCCTCAAGGGCGGTAGTATACGCCACCGCTGTAGCATCACTCAAGAGCTTATCAACCGCAAAGATTTTGGGAGGGCTGATTCTTGACTGGTGCACTGAGGAAATTCTACATCTGTAGGTCGTCTTCACCAAGTGATGATCTGAGTCGCAGTTTGCTCCTCGATAGGAGCGGACATCCATGGTCAATTTGGTTGACGGTATGTGCGTCTGGAGACTTCCAGGTCTGCTTGTGAATGCGTCGATGCAGGAAACACGTAGAGCTTACGACTAGATTCCTGCTGCAGGCGAAGTCGATAAGTCGCTGGCCGTTATCGTTACATTTTTCAGGGAGGCTGTGGCCTCCAGAGGTCCCCCGATGCCAACTTTCATTCCCGACTTTCGCGTTAAAGTCTCCCAGCAGCAATTTGACGTCGTTTGTTGGAAGTGAGTCGAAGAGAGTTTCAAGGCGGGCGTAGAACTCGTCTTTTACTGCGTCTTCTTTAACTTCAGTGGGGCATGCACATTGATGAGCCAGAGATTGAAGAATCGAGTCTTGATGCGAATCGAACACAGCCGTTCATTTATGGGTTTGAAGTCAGTAATATGCGGTTTGAGGTGATTGTCCACTATAAATGCTACTCCAAACTCCTTGCGGCGGTTTGCCACTTGTAAAAATTGTGTGCGATTTCTTGTCATTAATCTCGCTGCCAAGCCAATTTGTTTCCTGGACTGCAGTAATGCTCAGTTTGTACTTTTCGACCTGTTGAAGGAGGGCCTTCTCGGCCCCCGGTTTGTTCAGGGAGCGTACATTCCAGGATCCGAAAGAATAATCCTTTATTCGTTTGCGTGGTCGTCGTTGTTGATCCGTCCAATCCGAGGCTTTTGTTCCAGGTTTCTTGACATGGAGTGGTTTTTACAAGGACGAGTTGTCAGCACGTCGCTTAACCCCATTCGGGGGATGGCCTCGGAGATAGCTGCTTCAGATGGTTTAATAAACGTGCTGGAGCCCACACAACTATGTAGCAGGTCCAACTACGCAAGTCATTCCATCCTACTAGACCTGAGACGCTTAGGTGTTTGTCAGCCATTCAGGCTACAGCTATCTGCCTTTTCCAAACTGTCTTATCGCTAAGACATTGGCCGTCAGCGAATTGATACACTGCCGTTACCAGGGGGCGCCCACGCGGAGGACTATGGAAAAGGTCTTTGCCCCCCCAATATAACGGGAGTAAGCCGGACTAAATATGAGTCCGGCTGACGGAGTGGTTTTAAAAGCCCCCGTTGCGACCGACGCAGCTACCTTCCCCAGCCGACCACAGTGGGCTGCTACTCTGAGTGCTGTCGACGACACACGGACGTACAACAGCTGTTTATAACCAATATACCTCTTTCAGCTACAAGCCCCTGTTTTTACCTACCGCCTTCCTGCACGAGTAAAGTGCAATAGTATCCTATCTTACCCGTTCTTGAGTATTAAGATTCAGCTGCCGCCTTAGCTTCCTGTCAAAGGTAAGACCGAGAAATTTAGTTTTATCAATGAAAACCAGTTTGGTGCCCTCCGGGAGAGGGGGTTCGATTGGAAGGATGGTGTGCCTTCTAGTGAAAAGCTCAAGCTCCGTCTTATCCCCGTTAGCCTTAACACCGCACCGATTTGCCTACTCCATTAAAAGGGAAGAGCCGCACGGCTCTCGCTCTCGAGCTCTTGATAAAGCGTGGCAAAAACTGCTTCATCCTGCTTTTTGTTAATAGGATGAACCCAATACGCCCTGGAACGTTGACGTTTTTGTCATCGAAGACAGCGTCGACCGTAAAGAATCTAAGTGGCAACTGCGCGTGTAGAATCCATTGCATGTAACGCGTACTTTGCGACTGAATGCAGAAAGAGCCATTGTCGCTCTTCCCGTGTAAAGGCCAGCACTCCTCGCTTTGCGTTTATATCAAGAGCCGCGACGCACGGCTCGAGATGCACGAGCTGTACCGGCTTTCACTCGCGCAATGTAAAGGCTCGTGCTCCCCGTGTGAAAGCTGAAGTGTAATCTTTGCATTTCAGTCTTACGCGCCTCGCTCTCACTCGCGAGCGAGGGCCGTGCGGCACTTCGATTGAAAGTGCACTAAGGCTATCACAAAACCTGCCCGTGATGGCGATGTCGTCTGCGTAAGCAATGATTTTACACCTAGTCTTCTCCAGATTCAGTCTGTTGACCGCCAGAGCGCCAAAGCGACTCATCAACCTGCAGGCTCAGTCAGGAGTGCTTCGATGATCGGTTTAATGTGAATTGAAAGCGCTCTCGTGTAATCCTTTTGCTCAAGAGATTTGTCGATAAAACCAACCAAAGAGTGCAGTGCCGCATCTCTCCAAGTCGCGATTTCGCATACACCAGAACTAGGACCAGGTACAGAATAGCGACAGGAACAGAATTATGTCACAAATGTACTGAATTCTGTTCCTAATTCTAGTGTATGCGAAATCGCTGCTTTACTTGAATAAATAACTGGCGCAACAGTCCAATTTGGCCTAAGACTTCGAGATATGTTCTCATGTTTCACTACGGTCATTACGGGTTCAATCCCCATCCACGGCATTCGTGGCCATGGATGTTTGTGTTGTCTTCCCCCGGGGCGGGGCTTAATAATAAGCCACAACATCCCCCGATTTGTCGCAGGTAGGTGGCTAAATGGGAGCAGGAGGTGCATGCTGGCAACATGCGTCGTTCGAAACTGGTTTATGCCAACGAAACGTCAGCTAAGTTATATGGAATAGTTGACGCGCTATGTCCACTAGGGGTTAGGGCGAGACTCATTTGCCCTAACCTAATCTAATCTCGTTGACTAGATCGTGATGGTGTTTTGTGCAAAGGTGTGTGATCACCAACACGCTTAACCGAGTTATTTACCCCAAATGGGTACTGATTTAATAACTCAGTGGGATCATAGTCTGACGCGTGCATCCACTTTTTAATCGAATAATTAATTCGGTAGGAATCGATCCGGTGTCCAGTACATAGAAGACGAACCTGCTAACTCTCTTACTCTCTTGGTTAAAAAGTGTTTTGGATCATTCATTGTCTTGCTAGCACCAATCAGATTACTACTCTTTATTGGGTTTCGGGCATTGTTGGTAACGAAGCTGCGGATGGATTTTCAGGGAGAGGCTCATCCAAGTAATTCTGCGGAACCGGATCTAGGTATAGGTTGGAGACTCTGGTCAATCTAAAGAATTAATAAATCCCTCCAGTCGTAACCACGCCAGCTATTACCTCTCGTAGCACCGGGTGAGATATAACATAACCTCAACAATATTGGTCTGTCTAATGAGGCAGAGTGTCGGCTATGCGTGGAGGAAAACGAGTCGACTACACCACACCAGTAACCAACTAAAGTTGGTTAGTGGAAGGCGTTTTGTTTGCAAAAGGCCATGGCACAAAAGATCGCGTAGGGTCGCATTGCTCATCACCGTAAGGGTAACTTGGCTAAGCATCTAATAATCGGATATGGACAGCACGAGTAAGATATAAATAGCAGAAATGGAATGTTCTCGTCGTCACCTTTGATAGAGCCAATTTTGTCTTTTAAATTTCTTCAGAAAGACTATAAATAATATGTCTATTCCCTTTTTCTCCAGCGAACCACATGTTCGTCAGCATTTGGCCCGTGTTTATTCATGCCTGGCCGCGACTACAGTATGTGCCACAATTGGAGCTATTCTTCACATTACAAACATCCTTGAATGTGGTTTGATTACGGCATTGGGTTCACTTGGTCTGATCCTTGGCCTTCATTTTGTACGCGACAATGGCAAGAATTTCTACACAAGACTGGGTATGCTGTTAGCATTTGGATTCTGCTCGGGTAAGTTGAATCGGTAAACCATAAGAAAAGAAAATGCATTTTATTATTTTGTTCTCTCTACGCAGGTCAAACACTGGGACCGCTTCTTCAAATTGTCATTACCATAAATCCGCAGATTGTGGTCAATGCTCTGATTGGTACATGCGTCGTTTTCGTATCGTTCTCGTTGTCAGCCCTCTTGGCTGAACGTGGACGTTATTTGTTCTTGGGCGGCATCCTTGTCAGCATATTGAGCTCAATGGCTTTGGTCAGTTTGTTCAACATGTTTATGCAATCGCATGCTTTGAATCAGGTAAGATTTGACATTTTCTTGTTGTCGTGATAATTGATCATGCGTGATGAATGAAAATTTTTCTTTTGATATTTTTTTAGGTTCAATTGTACGTTGGACTCGGTGTCATGTCCGCCTTCATTCTCTACGATACACAATCCATCATCGAAAAACGCCGAATGGGAAATACAGATTGCATTCAACACTCGCTTGATCTCTTCTTTGACATGGTCAGCGTGTTCCGTCGTTTGTTGATCATTCTTACACAGAAGGTGAGTTATTAAGCGACTATATCGACGACGATCCGAACCGAAGTAGTATTAACGTCAATCATATGCCCTTAATCACAGACGAAAGAATTATATGAAATAATACGTGGCATTTAAGAGAAGGTAATAGATAGATACACAGAAGCTGGGCAAAAAAAGGAAGATTTTTTGTTTTTTAAATTCCGAAAGATGACACAAACTTCAAAGCTGTGTTCAGTTTGTCTATTTCTCTAAAACACACACAACATAATTTTCTCCCATTCATCTTATTGATGTAAACTTTCTTTCTTAGGAGGAACGTGACAACAGGCGCAAGAAGAATTAAGTATGTTTAAAAAAACGTGTTCGTGTGTAAGGAGAGCGGAGCAAGTAAGGAAGATCAAGCAGGATTCGGGAGCATATTAAGTTATTCTATTTTCCTTATTTCTAATGGAAATTGACTTCATTTTGGATATCAAATTATCATTCAAATAAAACATGTAACCTATTAATCATAAGTGTTGAATATTTTTTTTTTTTTGGAAAATAAAATATAGAACGTATTTTTCATAAATACGAGAAAAATTTAGCAATGGACTTTTTTTTAATATCTATGTATAATACGGATCTTTAGATGCTGTTGTTGTGTTCGCGGCGACCTAAAGTCACACACAGCCTGTCGTTACTGCCTATATCACCAAAAATGCATGTATGGAACTTACGAAGCCTTAACAAAACAATGGTTTTAAAGAAAAATTCCCTGTGGTTCCACTCCACCACCTGCATTAGCGATCGGTAAGGTGCGATTGTTGTTGCAATTGCGAATAAAAATAGATCCAAATTATCGGCAGGCGCTCATATGATTGCTCGATTGGTTTGCAGTGCCGCCATAACTTTACGTTCTTCATGCATCTTGGGTTCTTTGACCTGCCAATCACTAAAAGTTTTCGTTTTTCCGTTTCGGTCGAGTGGACAGCCAGTAAGGTGGTTAATCTTTCCTTGCTTTGTTTTCCGCCATAACAAGGATCGTTTTTAAAAGTCACGAGTCTTGTTTGACATGCATCGATAAAACAATCCGGTTTCATTCGCATTATATATTTCTTCGGGTAAGTAATCTCTAATCAAATCAACAAGTTGATGATTCCAATCATCACAGACTTTGAAATTAACACTGGAATTCTCACCACAAGCGGCCCTGAACACTATAGAATGCCTTTTCTTAAAGTCAATTAACCATTCATTACTTACCCTGAATTCTGGGTGATTCAAACTTGTTGCCAGTTGAAGAACTTTTTCTATTTTTATATGTACGGAGTACGTCTTTCTTATGACACAGACTGTACTAAGCTCCATCTCGAGCCATCGATGACAAGCACTAGCGAATTTTCGAACCACCTTCTGTAATCTTCGTTGATTAGTGGAAACCCGAGTCTAGAAACATCTCGAAACAGAAGTCCAGTATAAAAAGTAGATGCTACCAGCAACAGCAAGTAGTTCTCATCGAAAGCTCATTCGTGACAGTATCCGCTCGGAAGCGGAAAGGAGGATAATCGTTATCCACCGTTAACGAATAGTTAGAGCTAGTTTGACGTTGGTTAGTTACGCGCGTGTGAAGTTCATTTTGTAAATAAAGGGTGTGTGTGTTTTTCAATCGAAGTGTTTTCATTATTCAGCATAAGGCCCTAACCAGATTGAACGCAGAATGCAGCAGCAGCGGCAGAAGCAACAACACCAACAGGTAGACCTGTCATCGACGCTGTGTTATCGCGACAGATATACGCGTGGTTGTTGTTCCTTCTGCCGCTGCTGCTGCATTCTGCGTTCAATCTGGTTTGGGCCTAAGAATATCTAACGAATCTGGCTTCGGTCAGAGGAAACATTATACTATTAACAACGGTCCACTTATGTTAATGTTACTTTTTTGGTACTGTTCAAACCATTTAACTAAACACTCATCATCATCGTGGCGCGACAGCCCGACGTCGGGCCTTGGCCGCCTGGATCATTGTCCTCCAATTATCTCGGTCACGTGACCGCGTCCTCCAATTTTGGGAGCCCAGCAGCTGCGCGGCGTCCACACCTACTGAGCTCTCCCAACGAGATCTCGGTCGTCCTCGCAGTCTCGCTCCGTCGACTCGTTCTGCATTCATTACTCTCTTAGGCATGCGATCATCGTCCATTCTTTGTACATGCCCTGCCCATTGAAGTCGTTGTAGTTTGACGATTTTCGAGACTTGCAGCTCATCGTACATTTCATACAACTCATGGTTGTACCGGATGCGCCATCCATCTCGATCGCAAACAGCCCCGAAAATTCGCCGTAGAACCTTACGTTCGAAAGTGTCTAGCATGTTTTCGGAGGCTTGAGCTAGGGCCCATGCTTCGCAGCCATAGCATAGCACTGGTCGTATAATGGTTTTGTACACGCGGAGCTTCGTGTTTCTGTGCACATGTTTCGATTTCATTATGGGGAGAACCGAGAAAAAAGTCTTATTAGCTAACTGTATCAGTCGCTTGATTTCGTCAGTTTCGTTGGCGTCCCTTGACAGGTTGCAACCCAGGTAAATGAAGTTGTTCACGAACTCGATGTTGAGGTCCCCCACATTGATGTTTGGTTGTGCAGGTGTCCTTGTCACCGATTGCATCATTATTTTAGTTTTACCCTCGTTAATACGTAATCCAACTTCCTTTGCAGCGGTATCGAGCGTATGCAGAAGTTCTTCTGCGTCAGCCAATCTTCGGGACATGATGTTGATGTCGTCGGCGTACGCTGCTAATTGTGTCGACTTGATGAGTAGCGTCTTGCTGTTGTCCATATTCATGGCCCGAATAACGTATTCCAGTGCTAGGTTGAAGAGCGTCGGAGCCAGTCCATCGCCCTGTTTCAAACCAGTGCGTGTTTCAAATAGATCAGTAAGTCTATTCTGGATCCTGACTTGTGAGACGGAGTTGGTCATCGTCATCTTTGTCAGTCGCACTAATTTTGCTGGTATACCAAATTGCAGCATGATGTTGTACAGTACTCCACGATCGATACTGTCGTATGCCTGCTTGAAGTCGACAAAGATTTGGTATACGTTTACGTTGTATTCCCAGCACCTCTGGAGTATCAGTTTGACTGAGAAGAGCTGATCGGTTGTGGAGCGACCAGGTCTGAAACCGCTTTGATATTCGCCAATGACTCGTTCTGCGTACGGTTTTATTCTATTTTCCAGAATTTTCGTCAAAATTTTATAGGACGTACAAACTAGTGAGATGCCCCTGTAATTCTCACACCGCAATTTATCTCCCTTTTTATGGATTGGACAGATGATGCTTCTGCGCCAATCGTCTGGGATCTCCTCGTTCTCCCATACTCGCAGGAGTAATTGATGTATGGCATCAACTAGACTCGTTCCACCGAATCTTAGCAGTTCAGCTGGAATCTCGTCAGCGCCCGGCGCTTTATTTCGTTATAGTGACCGCAACGCGAGATCAACTTCCTCTACTGTCGGGGGTTGAATGGGTGGGCCTAGATCAACAATATCGTCGAGAGCTTCCTGTGTGGGGATGTTAGATGGTCGGTTTAGAAGCTCTTCAAAATAAGAGGCCCATCGTTTGTTAATACCATCGGTGTCGCTGATGATGTTTCCATCCTTGTCCTTACAAAGGCTAGTCCTGGGTTGGTAGCCGTTCTTAATTGTATTTACTAGTTTGTACGCTTGTCTGGTGTTCCTATTAGCTAAGTTTTCGTTTATGTTCAGCAACTGCTCGTCAAAGTATTTACGTTTCTTACGTCTAATTATTCTATTCGATATTCGCCGTAGCTCGTCATATTTTTCTCTTCTGGCTCTGGTTCCTCGTTGAATCCATTGTCTGTAGGCCTCGTTTTTCGCGTCAAGTGAATTTTTGCATTCTTCGTCGAACCAGTCATTTCGCGCTCGCCGGGCTTTATATCCCACGACCTTCTCTGCGGCATCCTTGATGGTACCCTTGAGTTCTTCCCAGAACCCATGGACGCCTGTGTTGCTGATGTTGTGTAGCATAGGTGATAGTTTTCCTCAAGGGCGGTAGTATACGCCACCGCTGTAGCATCACTCAAGAGCTTATCAACCGCAAAGATTTTGGGAGGGCTGATTCTTGACTGGTGCACTGAGGAAATTCTACATCTGTAGGTCGTCTTCACCAAGTGATGATCTGAGTCGCAGTTTGTTCCTCGATAGGAGCGGACATCCATGACACTAGACGCCCATCTCCTGCAAATGAGGACGTGGTCAATTTGGTTGACGGTATGTGCGTCTGGAGACTTCCAGGTCTGCTTGTGAATGCGTCGATGCGGGAAACACGTAGAGCTTACGACTAGATTCCTGCTGCAGGCGAAGTCGATAAGTCGCTGGCCGTTATCGTTACATTCTTCATGGAGGCTGTGGCCTCCAGTGGTCCCCCGATGCCAGCTTTCATTCCCGACTTTCGCGTTAAAGTCTCCCAGCAACAATTTGACGTCGTTTGTTGGAAGTGAGTCGAAGAGAGTTTCAAGGCGGGCGTAGAACTCGTCTTTTACTGCGTCTTCTTTAACTTCAGTGGGGGCATGCACATTGATGAGCCAGAGATTGAAGAATCGAGTCTTGATGCGAATCGCACACAGCCGTTCATTTATGGGTTTGAAGTCAGTAATATGCGGTTTGAGGTGATTGTTCACTATAAATGCTACTCCAAACTCCTTGAGGCCCGATGGTTTGCCACTTGTAAAAATTATGTGCGATTTCTTGTCATTAATCTCGCTGCCAAGCCAATTTGTTTCCTGGACTGCAGTAATGCTCAGTTTGTACTTTTCGACCTGTTGAAGGAGGGCCTTCTCGGCCCCCGGTTTGTTCAGGGAGCGTACATTCCAGGAGCCGAAAGAATAATCCTTTATTCGTTTGCGTGGTCGTCGTTGTTGATCCGTCCAAACCGAGGCTTTTGTTCCAGGTTTCTTGACATGGAGTGGTTTTTACAAGGACGAGTTGTCAGCATGTCGCTTAACCCCATTCGGGGGATGGCCTCGGAGATAGCTGCTTCAGGTGGTTTAATAAACGTGCTGGAGCCCACACAACTATGTAGCAGGTCCAACTACGCAAGTCAATCCATCCTACTAGACCTGAGACGCTTAGGTGTTCGTCAGCCATTCAGGCTACAGCTATCTGCCTTTTCCAAACTGTCTTATCGCTAAGACATTGGCCGTCAGCGATTTGATACACTGCCGTTACCAGGGGGCGCCCACGCGGAGGACTATGGAAAAGGTCTTTGCCCCCCAACGAACTAAACACTGGCTGTCCGGAAATTCTGGCTTTTTTGATTGGAAGGAGTCTTTTCGAACTGTCGAGTTCGCCGCAGCCCTCTGAAGAATCTTGTCTTTATTTTTCATATTCGTTGATAGAGTATTCGCCGGTATTTTAAGCTCTGCAGCAATTTAGCTGTTGAGGCTTCGCTTCGTACTCACTTTGATCATTATTTGAAGTTATTATTCGAGTTATAGACGCATTTAAACCAATTTCTCCGAGCTACTGAGGTTTTTTTGGCCTTATTCATCCCAGTTTCTATTCGAGTTATGTATGTGTAGATTAGTTCTACTTATCGAGTTTAAAATGTGAGGAAATACATAGGAATGTCGCGGGACTGGAAGGTTTCTTCGAGTTATTGAGTTTCGAGTTATCGACGTCCGACTGTTACATTGTCAGCAGTACCAATCACCAATCGCGCAATGTTAAATTTTTCCGAAAAACAAACTCTTGTTTTCATTCACTCCATAGAGTATTGTAACGTGAAAAGTTCATGTTTCCCCTGAAATTGCGGATGAAAATATGTATTTCTTTAGAAGAAACACAAATGAACATATTTGCGGGTCAACTGAATCAACAAGAGGAACGAAGCTTCGGTCGGGTCAAACCTGTTTGCAAGAAAAGAAAAACTGTTTCTTGGCGATTTTTTGCAAAAGTCTCTAACTAAAATGTTATCCCAGAAATTTCCACCAAGACTGTACCACACTCGCTGCTCAAAGTTATCCTGCACATCAACCCATCTGTCGAACCGGCGCGGTTGCAAACAGCGCAACTTCACATCAAATCAAACGTCAAACAAACTGTCACCTGGCAAAAGTTGTTCGGAGTGCGGAGAGTGTTTCTGGCCGAGCGAGCTGGAAGCGGACGAAAATTTTTGTGCAGAGATTCCGGCTACGTCCGACGCGAAACAGATCGCCTGTTTGCCTGTTTGTTGCGGAAATTGTAAATTAAGTGGCCGGGTGCGAATCAAATGAACCGATCGGCGCGATCATGTGGGACTCGTCGATGTTTCTGAGCACACTCACGCCAAAATTTTACGTTGCACTGACCGGCACCTCAAGCCTCATCTCGGGACTTATCCTGATTTTTGAATGGTGGTACTTTCGGAAATATGGGACGTCGTTTATTGGTAAGTTGGGCGAGATGTGTGGCCCGGAGGCGCGCTGTTGCTTGTAACGTATGTTGTTGTGTCCTTTCGTTGTAGAACAAGTCTCAATCAACCATATCAGTCCCTGGATCAATGGCAGCGACAGTTCGAGCGAGTCGAACGGAAGCAACGGCGGCCAGCAGATCCCCGAGTGTAAAGTTTGGCGGAATCCTTTGAATTTGTTCCGTGGCGCCGAATATCAGCGGTTCTACTGGGCGACAAACAAGGAACCGTTGACGTACTATGACATGAACTTGAGTGCACAGGATCATCAGACGTTCTTCACTTGTGAGGGTGAGTATGACCGTGAAATGGCGATTGCTGGGATACTAGCGTGCACCTGTCCGTTTATGTTGTATTCTCAGGCTAGTTCTACAGTGAAATTTGCCATTCTGGCACTTTAATTTTGTTCAAATCCGTTACAAACAAAACATTAAAGTCGTGAGTACAAACGCACTTTAGGACGCCCTAAAATTGGCTTGCGTTAGCATGTCTCGTTCGCGTGTTGTCTGTCAACGTATTGAATTTTTCTACTTCTATTATCGAACGTTTCGAAACAAACGGACCAGTCGTTCCTAGCCGTGAATTGAGTCTGCATAGGTCCGAATATAAGAATTGATACGAACGGATCGGATAGTACGGTCCACAACAATAGGGACATCCGTTTCAGGTCTTCGTGAAATTGGCCACTGAGTACTGGACACACATCTATTCCGGGTAATCTGCAAACACTGACTACACCTCTTTTAAAAACGTTTTTGACAGCAACTTACCTGGCGGAACATCCTATTTGGTTAGAGGTCCGATATCGAAGAAAGCACCTCTTCTCTGTACAGTGTTGACATAGCTGCATTGCTGGCGTTATCAAAGGGAACCCTTTTGAATCTCAGGACTTCCCTTTCGCGAGGGGCCACGTCTTACGTGACGTGGTGGTGGGGTCTTGTCCATAATATTGTGGTTTGGATGGTCAATGGTCAGTGTTGTGGTTTCTTAAGGGCAACGTTCTGGTTTCCAGGTGCAGATGATCAAGTTAGATGCAGTTACAGGTAAGTTTTCGAGCGTTCTTAGTGAGGTGCTGCAGAATGCTATATCGACTGTGGTCAGTTGGGCTAGTCGGAGTAGTGTCAGGGTCAATCCTGATAAAACGGAACTTGTACTCTTTACAAGGAGACACAACCTACCCTCGGGTATCGAACCTCCGGCACTGGAGGGTGTAAGACCGGCGTTTCTTGACAAGGCTAAGTTCCTTGGTCTCATTCTAGACAGGAAGCTGGGATGGATGCCAAATGTTCAGGAACGCGTTGACAAAGCCACCATGGCACTCTACGTCTGCAGGAAGGCGATAGGCCAGAACTGAGGATTACAGCCGAAGGTGCTTTTGTGGCTGTACACATCAGTTCTTCGGCCCATTCTTTTGCATGGCATTCTTGTCTGGTGGACGGCGCTTAGAATGGGCTCCCACAGGACTCTTTTGTGGAATGTGCAAAGATTGGCGACGATTGCTGCAACCGGGGCTATCAGATCCACTCCATCAGCTGGCCTGGATGTGCTTCTAAATCTTTTACCGCTCGATATTTTTGCTGAACAGCAAGCAGCGATTATAGCATTGCGGCTTCGCGAGACCGGTCAGTGACGTGCGCTAAGCTCCGGCCACTCAGCTATTTTGAATAATCTTGACTTCCCTGCATATACGGATTATATCGCTCCTAAGTATATGTTTGACAAGAATTTTGTGAGTCAGATTCCCTCAAGGGACATGTGGGAAACTGGGGCAATCACTCACCCAGACTCCATCGTTTTATATACTGACGGAGCCAAAACGGATGCTGGAGTGGGAGCCGGTATCTTTTCGGAGACGTTGAAGATTAGTTAATCTTTCCGCATACACGATCATTGCAGCGTGCTGCAGGTAGATATTTTGACGATTTCAGAAGCTCTCGCCTGGCTGGGATATAATGTCACAATTGGTAGGAAACTCACTATTTACACTGACAGTCAGGCTGCAATTCGATCGCTTGAATCGGCTCTGTCTGTTACGAACTGTCGATCGCTTCTTGATGAGATGGGACGTTACTTTGAAATCACACTGTGCTGGATTCCAAGTTACAGTGCTTATGCTGGTAATTGTGTGGCTGACGAACTTGCTTGGGCTGGAACGACTGGGGCAATTGAGGATGTTTGTTGGGACATCGGAGTGCCTTTCACAATCTGCAAGCAAATTATTAGTTCTAACGCGAAAAATAAAGCGAGCGCTAGATGGATTGAGGACGGTGCGTGTCAAACCATGAAGAGGTTATGGCCCACAGCGGACCCCGGCCGTTCTGCTGCAATATTAGCACTGAATAGGAAGCACATTGGTGTGGTGGTGAGTGTTATCACTGGGCACTGTCCCATTGGGGAGCACGCAAGAAGACTTCGCTTACCCTACAAGGACTTCTGTAGAAGCTTCCAGGATGCTGACGAGGTGGAGAGTACCCTCCATTTTCTATGCACCTGTCCTGCCTTGGCTGCGAGGAGGCGGGTCTTTCTGGGGGACTCTTTCTTCCTTCATTTGGAAGAGCTAAGGGACATGAGCCCGCTCAGGCTTTATCGGTTCATTGCCAGCTCTGGCTGGTTCAATGGATAGCAATTTCCATGGGATAGGTTTTTATCCTGGTAGGTATCACAACGGGCCCTTTGGTAGCCTATGTGTGCTGCGTCGTCCGCGGCAGCCTTTTAACCTAACATAATCTAGTCACAGCAAAATGAAGCGATTTTATTACCGATTGACTATTACTGTACATTCCTGAACGGAATTTCATTACGAGCCAGCCATGAAATGGCTTCATGAAAAGTAGTCACCTCCGCATGGAAGACACTACAGTAGTCAGGGGAAACGGACGGACAGACTGATATTCAGCGTCTTCGAGTAGGCACCCGTCCCGACCCCATCAACGTTCTTGGAACCGTTCGTAAAAATGCCTACAACGTTAGTACCTAAAGCAATGCCATCCGCCCACTACTCACGAGAAGAGATTAGGCAACAGAAGTTTTTGTCAAACTCTAGTTTGGGGTATAGTCCGTGGTTTCGGTATAGTCCGTAGTTTCAGGAACATCTAAACTATTCATTCGTCCATTGACCCGTTTCACGAAGACGAATAGCCACATTGGCAGCAAGCTGCTCGGCAAGGATGTTCAGCAAGTCAGGTTAAGCGTGGCTTCAAGGGCTGCAGTAGGCGTAGAGCTTAGATCACCCGTAATGGCGACACACGCCAACCTTTGAACTTTCTCCAACAGGCTTCTGTAGAATGCGATCTAAGTACCCTCCACCACGCCACTATCCCATACATACGAATGGGGCGCAAGACCAACACATGCAGCCAGTAAACCACGGTTGCAGGCCCCATTGCCTACCTATAGCACTAATACACCAGGCCATACCCTCTTTCGGGATGAAGACGACCCCGACCTTGCTCCATAAACAGGGTATATGAACAAGCTCCAGTCAACCCCTGAAAATATGCTGAAGGTCCTTGGGAATAATACCGTCAAGTTCAGCAGACTTAAAAGGGTCGAATTAGTTAACGGCCCAATATATTTTCTCCTTCGAGAGAATTGACGCAAGATCACATGGAGTAACTACAGGGGAGACGCTCTTATAGAGAGGAGTAAAGGCAGAGGTGTCAGGAAAATGTGTGTCGAGCAGCAAGTCAATCGTCTCCTGACTGGATGAGGTCCAAGTCCCATCATGTTTCATCAAATAAGTGGGCATTGCAGGGACCGAAGACGGTTTTATGGAGTCTTGATGTTTCGCTAGATCGCTCAGTGCGTGCACCGAATAGTTTGCACGAGCTGCGCTTGGATCTCCTGAGTTCCTTCTTGTACTGTTTTTTTATAGAGCAACCAATCAAAGTTCAGTCCCAACGATTTAGCCTTATCGAAACACCTTCGGCAGGTGGTTCTGAGCTCATGTATTTGAGCACTCCATCACATGGGTTTAACTTTTCCCTTTGGTTTTGTGGACGGACATGCTAGCGCTTCGGTAAGAATTCCTACCATTGTATCCAACTCCAACTCGTTACCTGGATGACACGGGAGAGAGGGTAGTGAATCTGCTAGACATTTCCTGTAGATTTCCCAGTTTGTTCGTCTTCGATTTACAATAATCGGGTTCGGTCCGGGCCTCGCGTCCATACTGAATTGCAGATATCTGTGTTCTGAGAATGAATGGTCTGGTGGTATCATTGCCGGTTGCCAGGGTCGAACAGTTGTAGTTGTCGCAGTAGTTGTTGGTGTTGGGAGTCCTGACATGTATAAGTTAAACAGGGTGGGGGATAGGACTCCCCCTTGGGGGACACGTATTTGATTTTTCTTAGTTTGGATTTCCCAGTTCTAAACTCTGTGTAGGATTGTCAGCCGTCAAGATAGTTGGCGATCTACTCAATAAAATGTGACGGAGTCGATGTACCACGGATGTGGCTGACAGTGTCAAACGCCTTTGACAGAAAGAAATTTTGAATGAGCGTGGATTGTCGATGCGTTGCGTAGTATTTATGCGGGGGGGGGGGGGGGGGGGCTAGTTTAGATATTCATTTTACAGTGTGTCATTCTGAAATTGAACGACTAGGAGGCTATGTCGTTGTGCTGAATCTTTCGCTCATTCTCTTGAGTCGTTCAAAAAAAAAACGACTCGTTACTGTGCTACACATCACTACTACTCACTACCAAACATTTTGGAGGGGACCATGGCCCCCCTCTGGATCCGCCATTGATCCCGTATTGAATATTTGCTTACTTTCTGGAACACAAGTGTACAACAAGTACTTGTTTGCTACCAATAAATTATTGTTGTATGATATATTTTACCTTTTCCATTACAGGCGATGCCGGCAAGGCGGAATATGAAATCATGCAAACAGCTTGGCGCGAACGTAATCCGGTGGTGCGAATAAAAGCGGCCCATAACGCTTTAGAAATCAGCGTCGATTGTGCTCCAGCCTACATTCTGCTAGCCGAAGAGGAGGCCACAACTATTCTCGAAGCTGAAAAAATACTAAAAACCGCCCTCAAAGTGGCCGAAACGAATTACAGAAAATCACAAAGTACACAACATCAAGGCTCGATCGCCGAAGGTATTCATCGACGAGACACAAATGTTCTGATCTACATTAAACGTCGTCTGGCCATGTGTGCCCGGAAATTGGGTAAACTGAAGGAGGCGGCTAAAATGTTTCGCGATCTGACGAAAGAGATACCGTCAATCATGAATGTTCTAAACATTCATGAAAATCTCATTGAAACATTGCTGGAGATGCAAGCGTATGCGGATTGTCAAGCGGTGCTGGCCAAATACGATGATATATCACTTCCAAAATCGGCAACGATTTGCTATACGGCAGCATTGCTAAAAGCACGTGCGGTGGCGGACAAATTTTCACCGGATATTGCGTCGAAGCGTGGCCTAAGTCCGGCGGAAATGAGTGCCGTGGAAGCGATTCATCGAGCGGTCGAATTCAATCCGCACGTTCCAAAATATCTGCTTGAAACGAAGCCGCTCATCTTGCCGCCCGAACATATTCTGAAAAGAGGCGATTCGGAGGCGTTAGCCTATGCCTTTTTCCATTTGGCCCACTGGAAAAATGTTGAGGGTGCACTTAATCTTTTGCACTGTACGTGGGAGGGTACGTTTCGTATGTTGCCGTATCCATTGGAGCGCGGTCATCTATTCTATCCGTATCCAACATGTACAGAGTGTGCGGATCGTGAATTGTTGCCGTCATTTCATGAAGTGTCCGTCTATCCGAAGAAGGAGTTGCCGTTCTTTATACTATTCACGGCCGGTTTGTGTTCATTCACGGCCCTGTTGGCGCTACTGACACACCAATATCCGGAACCGATGGGAAATATTGCACAAACTGTACTTAATTGGATCTCATTCCCGTTTCAGTTAGTTAAGGAGCGCATTGAAGCGATTTGGCCATGTAATTTATTGCAACAATTATCGCGAATTTGAATTTGGAATGCCGCCGCCGGGTTGACTGCGGTCGCCGGTGCTGCTGATGCTCTACATTTACAATATATTTACTATACATTTAGATACACATTTGTAATTGAGATCAGTTTAATGTGATGATTTTTTTAGAGGTTATGATTGTGGTTTTTCATTTCGACATACCTTTTTTTTTGTATTCTTTATCTCTCTTTGTCGTAATTTTAAGTTTTTGCATCTCTGTAAGATTATGCTATTTTGAATTTGTCTTTTGAAAGAACGAATCAAGTATATACACATGTTTTTTATAAGATATTTTGTTTCTTTTTGTTTGTCTATAACCATACACTGTCGAACTTCAACTCGAACATGAAGCTGGTACAAATGTCCTCTGAATAGCTCAAGACACACATACACGCTTCACATAAACTTGAAGAAAACCGGTCCACTTGTACCATGTTCGATTTGGAGTTCGACAGTGTATGGTAATTAATTTTTGTTTACTATTTTCAATAGTTATTGGCCGGGTTCACGAGGGAACACTGATTCCGAATCAGTGTAACATAGATGTAAAATGTGGAACATTCGTGGATGAGAGAGTGGGTCACGATATCTGACCAGTGATTGACATGATTCAATGGGGGAAATAGACCGAAAAGAATTTATGATTCGTTTCCCCAGATCATGATCTAAACGGTTCGACATGATTCGGGGTCAGATATCTCCCTATCAGCTGTCCTTTTCATTACAGGTGTCTCACCTTCAGTAAGTGTATTAATTTGCCTTTGCCTAACGTGCATGTCTAGCTAATTACTCCTACAATATTTTGCCCGCTATGTCATCTATCGATTGGGAATCCATCGCAAACATGACATAGAGACTCTCTCCTTCTCGGAACTCTCTCATTTTCTACCTATTTAAGTTATGCGCTGGAGTTCCCAGGGATCTCCTTTTCATACACTTGCCGTTCAGATGTGTTCGGTCTCGGAATCACATTTGATAGACACTTACTTAATGCATGCCGCCAGGCCTTGGAGAGCCTTGGGTAGATTGCCCTTTTTTTATTTGATGTGATTTTTTCTTTTAATATATAAAATATAATATATATTTTTAAAGAAATAATCAGTTTATGCGTATTTAAATTTTTCTGAAATTGTTTGTTAAAAATTTGATACTTATTTATTTTTATAATAATCACATTAGCTACGGTAATTTTATAAAGATCTTAGTCACTAAGTGTAATTTGATGAAAAAGTACAATTAAAAAAAAAAACACTTCTATGTAACAACTTTGCGTATTACACAACAATGGACTATTTTTTTGCGCATTCTCTCCTACGACTACAGCTAATGTATCTTTCCTTTAATTAGGTGCGATTATTACTTTTTTCGCCGCGCAGCTAACTTTCTCCAGGAAGATACAAACTGTAAGACAACATGGCGCTCATTTAAATCATAAGATTGAGAGAAGAAAATGAAAGACTTTAACATGAAATTGTGGTAATATCTTTATTTAGGGATTTTAGTTATTGTATTGTGTGTACAAAAAATGTTAAGATGAAGAAGATTTGTATGCAATAAAAATATTGTATATTGCATTCTTCCCAAATTCTGAAAATATAATTGTTTTTTAATGGTAGCTCTAGTGAATGGAATTTATGATAGCTGGAGCCTAGCGTTGCTGAACTGACTTAAGAAGGTCCGGCAGCCGAATGCTCTTTCAACGAGCTGAGCCGGGTCTCGTGCTTATTGTAGTTCAGTTCGTGAGTTGTGGGTAGAGATGCTGCCACACTTTACCCGTATTGTTACTATATTAAAAAAAAAGTTGCTGAGAACGTGAACCTCGACCTTTTAAACCCAACAAAACCATACCTTGAACTCCACATCATCATTGTGGTGCGACGCGACGATTCGTCGTTGGACTTTAACCCCTAGTGGGGCATAGCGCGTCAACCACTCCTGCGCGCCATCGTACTCTGTTCTGGAAAATGGGGCGCAACTCCCAAACGACTTACCCAGTGCCTTACACTCTTTCGCCACAGATCGACGCCATGTGATTTTAGGACCCCCTCGGACGGACAGATCCATGATTTTGTGGGAGTGTAGGCATATGTTGTCAGCGTAGTCAAGATGTAGATAAGAAGTTAAAGTCCATTGAATTCCTCTGTCTAGTTTGGAGGGCAAAAGCCTCTTCAAGAGTCCTCCCCGTGGGCGCTCTCTGGAACGGCTAACCAAGCCAACCACATTCTACACTGCAAAACATTTGGTAGAGGCACATAACGATGAACATTCTGAATGGCCAATAATACCAGTGCGTCTCAGGAAGAAGGCGAACGGTGGAGCTGCAATATAATTGTGATAACACTAACACGTCACGCCCAGCTGAAAGATCATCAGAGAACGCGCGATCAAAAACACCATTAGAGACCTACCTCTGCGCCATATAAAAAATAGCTCCCGGCGTCTCTTAGGACAACTAAGGGAGCAGCCCTCCCCTAAGATTGGGTATGTGGGCTTGTAACCTGCGTACCTGAAATCAATTTACACTCGAAACATTAAACGAGCCTCGGATACCACGAACTGATTCACCGGCAACGACTTTTGGCTACAAACAACGGACCACGATCGGTTTTCGGAACGTTCGAACGATGTGGGGCGAGTGCAATAGTGCGAGGCTCACTGAAGTCGAACGGGAAATGGCCGCATACAACATCGACCTACTAGGACTGAACGAAACAAGATGGCCTGGATCGGGAACGACTTTAACACCAAGCTCCCAAACAGTACTGCTCTACTCTGGAAATGAGGACGATACGTTACCTTGAATGGCAGGCTTCGGAATTATGTTGACTAGGGAGGCACGCCTATCTCTAATTGACTGGAAGTCCATCTCCGACCGCGTTATCACAGCCGGATTCATATCCAAGGTTAGAAACATCACAATAATTCAGTGCTACGCCCCGACCGAACGAGCGGATCAATCAGCTAAGTACGCCTTTTACCAACGGCTTGGCGACACCTTCGACAAGGCTCCCAAAGGTGACATAAAAATTGTCAAGGGGGATCTCAACGCCAAAGTTAGGTCTGACAATGTAGGCTTAGAACACCTAATTACATCTCATGTTCATCGATTTCGAGAAGGAATTTGACAGCATTGACCAGGAATACATCTGGAGGGCTTTACGTAGGAGAGGCATAACAGTTAAAATAATTTCCATCATAAAGGAGTCCCACCAGGGAGCCCAATGTCACGTCTTACACAAGGGTAAGCTATCAGATCCTTTCGAGGTGCATAGCGGAGTGAGACAAGGCTGCATTTTGTCACCTATACTGTTTTTAATCGCCATTAATGATGTACTAAGCGGCGCGCTTCAATACGTAACACCATAACAAAGGTATAAGATGGAAGTTGTTCAAATAATTTCAACACCTAGACTATGCTCGGATCAAGTAGCTCAGACGTCTGATGCTCTGCATTGCGAAAGCCGTAATGCGGGGCTGAAAATCAACGCTGCCAAGTCTTAGTACTTGAGCTTGGATCAAGGAAGTCAAAGCGGAATTTGTGTTTCGGGGCAGGCAGTCAAGAAAGTTGACAGTTTCTGCTACCTCAGAAGCGTAGTTACAGCAGATGTTGGAGCGGATGCTGATGTACAGTCTCGCATCAAAAAGGCTCGAGCAGATTTTTTCAGTTTGATTCCTTCCTGGCAAAACAACAACATTTCCAGACGCACTAAAATGCGGATCTTCGAAACCAACGTAAAATCGGTGCTTCTATATGGCTGTTCAACTTGGAAGGTGACCAGACTAGATTGCAAACTTTTGTGAACCAGTGTCTACGGCGCATGTGGAAAGTAGGCGCGGTTAATGCCCTATGTTCCACAAGGGATTAACAGGAACCAGAGAGAGAGAGATAATGAGACGATCAGCAAAATCGTTTATAATAGTCGCATACCTATACGATCCATCGGAAGATCAGCTGATCGTTCGGCTGATATGGTCTTTAAGCAATGCAGGAAACCTCTCCTTTTAACGTTTTAAATAAGGAAAATAAATTAAAGAAAAGGAAATAGTAGCAGCCGCCACTAAATCCCCCACGCAAAACATAAGCTTTATATGTAACCAGTATCAATACTACTCGTAGAATCAGTCTATTTGTCGATATGACCTTTGACCACATCCTAATATATTTCAGGCATTAGCACTAATCATTTTGTGCCATCAACAGGACTTGTATACGTGTCGATATTGTATTTCGTATTGTGACCACGAAACAGTAATGCAGATGACTGGAGCATTTTCCGGTTGGTGAGCAAATTAAGGCGCATTAACACATTCAATCGCGCTGACCGTGTCACTAGCCATAGGTCTATCCTGTCTAATGTCTCCGATGCCAGCCAACATTGCCGGGATACTGGTAATCCTTTTGGGACCCTCTCGATACGATTTAAATCACACGCGTAACTCGGCTATAGTACTCGTATATGGTCTCTATAGGCAAACGCGTTAATTGGAATTTTCGGTACATAGAGAGCGGACACAGTCGCAATATACTCGTATGCTCGAAATAAGGAGCGAGGATTGGGGACGTAAATCCGGCAGGTTGCAATATGGAGCGATTTGTTCATTACACCGATAAATTGTTTTACAGCAGTGAAGTTGAACAATGGCATTATAATGGATGGTCCTTGTATCTGTTTATCAACGGAAAGTTTCAGATGCGAAAATAAAGTGGCGACCAGCTATTAAGTGTTATTAGTATCGGTCTTATGGCATGCTAAATGAGCAGCACTTTAAATGTCAAATTAGCAATCAAAGTTTATGTAGAGTGGATAGTATCGAGCCATTAAGCTAACCGCTATGGAGGATATGGATAATTGATTTTCCCTAATCGTTTTATTTCTTTGGTATTGGAATGGTGGTACAAGAGAAGCTATGCTAAACTTGATAGGATTTTGCTAAAATTACCTCTAGCTGGGACTTATAGTGAAGACCAAAAGTTGTTCGTTGTGGCAGGGCCGAAGGTTGGCAGCTTTAGCATACTTCTCATTGCCCCTGTCATTACATTATCACGATTACTACTCGTCTAAGGCCGGCCATTGACGTTCCGGTGTACCGGAGAGGTATACCTGCACAAGTCAACCGTACAGGTATTCCAGAGCGTGTGTGTTGTCAGGTTATATCGTCATACCAAAACGTGAATGGCCGGCCTTAAGGCTAAGCTTTTCGTGCGAAAATGTTGTACTTATCTCTTCCACGAAAAAGTGACCCTGGGAACTTCCACGCAGCACGACACCTGAATTTCTCTTTCTCGCTCAAAAGAGAGCGATCACCATTGCAATGACCGGTTTCCATACTGTTGCAGTGACGGCGGCTCGACAGAGCCGTGGTTCGCAACATATGGAAAATTTTATATTGATCAGGATATTTAAATTTTATATTGATCAGGATTTTTTTGGCACGGTGGCACAGGTCCCGTGGTTCGCAACAATACGAAATAAAATACAAAGTAATTGTTGGAAATTGTCCACAACGGTGTGGAAACTTTTGTCTGTGCATGGGATTTCCGTGCGAAGAACTAAGTACCGAGAAAGGCGAAAATATTCGTGCGAACCGGTTTCTTTTACAGTTTTTGTATGAATGAGATTTCGCACGAAAAACGGAGGTTAATGCCTTCCTTTAGTACGAAAACAAACACAAAATAAGGAAGGAACGGGGAAACCTTATTTACACTTAAAAAATCATTTAGCCTCGAGGTCCTCTTGATCCAACGAAGTATTTCAGGGACCTCCTTTGGTAAAAATAAAAACTAAAACTCTATTGATACACTTGGGTTATAATGCAGAATCTTTTGATAGAAAAACGCAATTATCTACATTAATCAGCTCTGATTCATATTCAATTCAGAGCAATAAATGTTGTATTCTCGAACACTGCAATTTAGTGTATTTCCAGCCAGATCCTTTCACTCTATGTCTATATCGTATTACAGCAATCGAATGAGTATACGTAATAAAAGTTCCAACTGAAATTCATTATATAGGAGATCTGTTTCACATTAAATGGAACTTCATTAAATTTACAATGCATCGAATAATACTTCATTGCATGCGTTCAAATTATTCATTCGACAAACAAAAAGAGTCGTCCTTTATGGCTGGACTCTTTATTCGCAGAATATATTCAATAAAATCTGAGATGGATAGCAATCAACACGGGTATTTTTGTATACTTTCCACTCGTCATGTCCATTATTTTCAGTCGCTCGTTAAAAATTCACAGTAATTTGAGTTTAACTGTTTCAACGTTTCAATTATTATTTAAAATCCAAAAAGCGAGTTGTTGAACATTTAATGGACTTTTTGGCCGCGTGAATGGCAGTTTCAGTTAAAATTCTGTACGCTGTTTTTTCAATAGTGGAACGGAAGGGGTAATGGAGAGCTGCCGATCCCAATTTTATTAGCCGCGTAAAAAGAACAGCAAAGTATAGGCAGTAGAGAAACAATATGGAAAATAGTTGGGACGGTAAGCGAAATAAAGACCTTTTCCATAGTCCTCCACGTGGGCGCCTCCTAGTAACGGCATTGTTTAAAACCCCTGACGGCCAAGCCTTAGCGATAAGATAGTTTGGAGAAAGGCAGATAGCTGTAGCCTGAATGGGTCATCTCTCCAATTCACAAAAAGGGAGATAAACTGCAGTGTGAGAATTACAGGGGCATATCACTAGTTTGTACGTCGTATAGAATGGAAATGTTTTGAAAAACCAAGAAACGAACTACTTGCCACCTAACCAAAATATAGGGGGCTATTGCCTTCAACAGGATTCGAACCAGGGGTCCAGTGCACAGAGGGCGAATGTGGTAACCGTTGTGCCATCCGTACTACTTCAACTCAAAATAATAAATATGTAAAATAAAAGAAAAAAATTACTTTAAATTCAGCTGCTTTTCATTGAAACCCAAATTGTTTATGACAATTTACATAAAAATCGAATAAAATTACTTGCACATATGACATCTGGCTTCATTCTTCACTCAATAACCTTTCCGCTGGAATTTAAGTAACATGCAACTTTTATGTTTTCGCCACAAACCCGACCTTTTGCTACATATCCTTTAATATTCGAGTCGATTCCGGTTTCGAAATCAATTCCTGTTCTACACCATACTGCATTTTTAAGTAACTTAAATTGCACTTTCGATATTAATATTGCATGCATTCCTGGATCAGGATGAAACCACCGTAAAGTGTATGACGTTATACGACAAATAAATCAATACTACGAAGTACTCATAAAAATTGTGTAAAAAAAAACAACAACAATGACAAGGACAAATGGGAAAAATTTCCGCAAAAGTGGATTGGATTTGACGGTAACAAGAACCAGAAAGGAACGAGATACGAGGCTGAGGACCACATTTTTTACGGGTTATCGCCATTTTGTTGCAATTCATAAAAAAATATTTGGGAATTATGTATACTCGTACATGCAATTCGCTTTCTTTTAATTGATGTTCGGATTTTATATACATATTATGGATCGAAGATGTCGGTTTTATAGTGACAAAAGAAAATTTACAGATACTTAATGGGAAATTGAAGTTTGTTGAGAACATTTGTCAACGATTGCCAATAATAGGATTGCTACAATTTTATGTTTTTACACCCTTTGAAGGGAGGAGGCATCGCTGACCGTAAAAAGTACATGTGTATATTCATGGCTAGAATGATGAGGTGGATGTACGAGTAGTCATGTCCGTCCGTCTGTGTTTTCACAAACTACTATCCCCATTTAAAGTTATGTAATGACTCACCTGTAATGAACCATGTTATGGTCTGGTAGTGCTGCTCTCACTAGCAGATGGAAGCAGCACCTAATGAGTAGTGATCTGTTGGTGGTACGAAACCAGAGGCCGAGGGTCCCATTACACCCGGACCCAGGTGCGACCGCGTGGGCGTCTGATCTGTCCGCCAACCATTCCATCCTTATCGCTTCATTTTTTTTTATCCCACATTTTTACCTCCATTGTTTGTGTTGTCTCTGCCAGTCCTATGAATTTTTGCTAATACGTAAAGGACAGGGGCAACGAGCGGCGAAAACCCCGCCCATATCTCCCGAACTGAGCTACAGCAAGCATAGGCCACTGCTTAGCTCGCTGAGGGGCCTCTTTCTTCCCCAGATGGCACGGCCCGACCTTCACGGTCAATTATGCTACCTTAGGCTCCGTCCCCACGGACATCTTCGGATGCCCACCTAACCGTCCGTTACAGTTATCGAGCGGAAACTTCGTACAAATCCTTCTTTCTATTGCACGTGGGCTACTACAAAGGCTGCCATATATGATCCGAACTTCCTCTCCGGAAAAACTGGTCTGGCCTGGCCTTGAAGAGTTTCGGATCGGGTAAGTCGAAATTAGCCGGTTCAGACGTCCTGCAGGCGGCCGGATGCACAATTGAAAGTCGATCCGGAAAAACTGACTGGACTGAATTTCTGCAGGAGTTTATTTCAATGTACCTATGTATGCATCAATCTGAAGTACCTATTGCAAGTAAAAGAGTTAAAATTATTTGAAAGCCTCTTAGGCCAGTAAACTTCAGATTGTAATAGGAACTAAATGGGAAGATCTCGATGTAATATTAATACCTTCCATAGATCTTAAATACACAAAAAATGCCAAGCCAATTTGTTTCCTGGACTGCTGTAATGCTCGGTTTGACCTGTTGAAGGGGGGCCTTCTGGGCCCCCGGTTTGTTCAGGGAGAGTACATTCCAGGATCCGAAAGAATAATCCGTTGGTCGTTTGCGTGGTCGTCGTTGTTGATCCGTCCAATCCGAGGCGTTTGTTCCAGGTTTCTTGACGTGGAGTGTTTTTTACAAGGAGGAGTTGTCAGCAAATCATTTAAAGCCATTCAGGGGATGGCCTCGGAGATAGCTGCTTCAGGTGGTTTAATAAACGTGCTGGAGTTCACACAACTATGTTCCAGGTCCAATTACACAAATCATTCCATCCTAGAGGGAAAACATTTCCAAGTAATTTCCAAAAAACAGGTGATTTTATATTTTCCCTAATATTCCTTCAAGATAAAGGTAAGGTTTTCTTAAAAAAAATCCATCTACTAGATTAAAGTTAGGAGGTTACGTATCCGCAAACACTATCAATTAATTTTCTTGCTTGTCGAGTCTTTGTATGACATGCAAATATCCGCAAAGAAACAAAATTACGAAAGTCGTCTTTATTTTATACGGAGTGTTTTAGACTTTGTCACAGGCAAATTGGAGCATATTCGAGAGCATTGCACAGCGATGGAGAGGGGCAGTGTATGATGGAACGTTGGGGCAACATGACACGAACTTTAACCCCTTTCCAAAGGACGATAACAACAACGAAGAAGACGATGCACGCTCATTTGTCACAATGAGCACGTTCTACAAAGCAAACTTCTTAAACACTTTGATAAATACTTGAACCCGATTTCCGTCTTATTTCTGATTCTTCCTTCTTCTCAAACGTATGATTCTCTGCTTTCTGCTTAGCCTTTGTCATCCCCTTTTTGCACCTTAAATAAGGAAGAGAAACATCGAGTCGTTTGCTTTTTATTAGGTTGCACTCGTACATGTACGTACGAGTAGTATGCAAACTTCGTTATATATCCTGAGGATAAATGTTGCTAGTGGAAAGTTGAGACTTTATCATCAACTCGTACATACTCGTATGTTGTGTACGTACAAACCTGAACCCGTTTTTAAACTATCGGGCTAATATGACTTTTTTTCCGGGGATCACTTAACGTTCAGCATTTGCCTTTGAGTTAGTTGATAAGATGTTCTTTTGAATCCATAATCAAATGTTAGATATTAACCTAATTTCCTGAACTATTAAACAATGTAGTACATAGTACTTCTGCTAAGCGGTAGTTCTCAATGTTTTCTGTTGTCGTCAAGACGGATTCGAGTGACCGAATCGTCGCTTGACTGTAAATGTAAACGATAATTTCCCTCATAGTAATGACATGATTGCCCAGCCAAGACAGGGCTTTCGAGATCACCGAAATCTCCGCATATAGAATACTGCAATAGTCGGGAAGACGGAGTCAAAGATCAATCCCAGAACCTCCGAGCGAATGCTAATCCCGACGCCTTCATCGGTCCCAGAGCCATCTGCATATATGACTATGGATTCGGTGTTTAAGGGCATTGCCTTCCACCGTCCATAGACTCTTCGACGGAATTAGATTGGTGAAGTTTCTGCCAAAAACATATTTTGGAGAAATGTACACCGTCTCTCTAGGGAGATCCAGGTGGTTCAGTATAGTAGAGTGTCCCGCACTCAGTTCTGTTGTTGTGAGTTGTCCGCATGTGTATCGTATCTAGTCCGGCTGACCGAGTGGTTCTAAAGATCCCCGTTGCAACCAACGCAGCTAGCCTTTGTACCTTCCCCAGCAGACCACAGTAGGCCGCTACTCTGAGTGCTGTCCACCATACCCTGATACCGTACAATAATATAGGATGTTCAACAGCTATGTACAATACATCCATTATACCGTCTTCGGCTGCATACCAGTAGCTTTTCTTACGCAGTTTTGAATATTAAGCTTCCACCTTAACTTCCTATCGAAGATAAGGCCGAGAAATTTAGCTTTATCAGTCAAAACCAATTTAGTGCCCTCCAGTGTGTGCCTTCTAGTGAAAAGCACAAGCTCCGCCTTATCCGGGTTTACCTTAAGGCCGCACCGATACGCCCACTCTGTTATCCAAACGAACAGAACATTGTGGAGCTCGCTGCTTAGGTTATCGGGAAACCTGCCTGCCCGTGACTCCGATGTCGTCTGCCTAAGCCATGACTGTACACACAATCTTCTCCAGATCCAGAAGCAGTCTATTGACCGCCAAATTCCAGAGAAGGGCAGACAACATACCTCCCTGGGGATTCCCCTACAAACACGCTGGACAAGTCTAGATCTTAACAGCGTGTTAACAAGTGTGCAAAGCGACTCGTCAACCTCCAGGCTCAAGAGTGCTAATAAAAAAAATAAATAATCGTACTAAGTTTAATGTCATTGAAAGCGCGCTCGATATCAAGAAAACAACCATTGTGCGATCCTTTAGCTCAAGAGATTTTTCAATAAAAGTAACTGAAGTGTGCAGTGCCCTATCTACCGATCGACCCTTCCAATACGCATACTCTGGCGCAGATAAAATGCGAAGCGGTATGGTATTTCGCAAATGAACATCAATTAGTCTCTCTTGCAGTTTCAGTGTTGAAGATAGACGAATCGGTCTGAGGTCGTTCGGGCCCATATGCGAACTACTATCCGCTTTCAGGATAGAAACCACTCAAACCTCCAACCAGATGCGAGAAACATCGTTTCCAGCAGAAGCTTGATAGTGCTCGAAGACGTCCAGGATCCGTCTTGCTTTTGTAGGAAGCTTGGCGCAGATGGATTAGACGGTTGGATTTTACCCTTCAATCCGCTCACAAAGCTTCTCTATGAGTTGCATTTAGCTTCTCGTAATTTTTTCTCGAAACATCTCAGATGCTCCTTATAGGAATGCCAGTCTGACTCTAGCCTGGAAGCATTAGCTATTGAAGCTCTTCCTAAACGCAGTTCTGAAGGTAGCCCCTCAACGAATGCATTCCGATACTAAGACCAATTAACCCTTCTACGATTAAAAATAAGCAAATAAATACACTGTGTTTGTGTTTAAACAAACGAATGAAATGGACATAAGAAGTCAACAGTTGTTGAATATTTGTTATAAATCCTTTTCGTGTACTTTAATTGGATATACTTTTACGATCATCAGGTATAAGTATATCCAATTAAAGTACACAAAAAGGATTCATAACAAATATCCAACAACTGTTGACGTCTTATGTCTGTTTCATTCATTTCTCTAATTTACAACTCAAAACACTTTCACTTTCTAAGCTCCTTTCAAACAATTTTTCAACACACCATCTAGGAATCTTCTTGTTCGCATTATGGAATTTTTATGCCAAACCTATCAGCCCTTAAGAGTTAATACAGGGGACATTACAAGGACTTTTCCGCTTTGCCTAAGATAATCTCATGAATTTATTTTCATTATTCATTTTACTCGAATAATTTTCTCTCTTTCTTCTGCAGAAGTTTCATTTCATCCCGTAATATCCTTACAGTCAGTTGTTGGCTTTTTTCGGGCCAGAAACTTCTGTTTCGCGGAATACTACGCCGCGACGCGCCACAATTTTCTATTTTTTTTCCGCTTCCATAGAGTGCGAGAGCTGACACATTTCATTCCAATTTTTTTCCAGAATTTATGGCCTGTTTCGCTGCTCATTTTGCACAAGGATGAGACTCACAAAAAATTATTTAAATGGCATAAGACAAGGCTAGGGCGGTATGACAAAAAATAGTCGTTTACTTTCTCTGTATACCGTCATATCGTTCCTCTTCGCGTTTTTTCCCTGAGAAACCTTCGTCGCGGAACGGGATTTGGTCTTCTTTTTTTCCCATTGACTTCCTTAAGGAGATATTTTTGTATTTTTTTCCAGTTTAATGGACGCATAGATATAGAAATTTGCGTCCTTACGTTCTTTTTTATGCGTTTATTCTCTTGTCATTCTTTACGGGATGTTTAAAAGCTGAAAATTCAATTTTTGTATCCTTGTCATTCTTGCGTGAATCCATGTAACGGGTGGGTTTCAGTACACTTCTATAACGTCCTGGATACAAAGTGCCTACTGTGCAGGACTGTGCGAGGTGGGCAGGAATACCGAGGAGAAAAACAACACTAATCGGAACTGCTTAGGGAAATTACAAGAATGGAACATATTTTAAAGGATCCTTGCTCGTTCGGAGAGGACAGCGTAAAGAAATGTGGCAAATTGGAGTCGAAAGAAAAAATCTGTTATCTAAATATAATTTTTGTCTTGGTCTTGAGGTTGATATGGCGATTGATGTGTTTCGGGATTTTTTCTTCTTGCAGGCTGCTCATCGAGAGATATGAGAAAAACAGATGCTTCGCTGATTAAATGTTGAGGGGGATTTAAAAGCAATCTTATGTCGGTTGGCCTAAAACATTTTTAAAAATGAAGTTTTTTTTAAAGTACATATTGCATAAGTGGGTTTATTTAATAAATGAGTTTTGTACAAAACATCGTAGATTCGCGCGAAAAAAGCGATTAGGTTAGGTACATAAAGTGGCAGCCTAACGGTTCTGCATAGACCGCTGGGGTCCATAACAATACCACATATTTCAGGTACTCATCCCGTGTCGTTGCTAGCCCTTACCAGAAAATCGTTGTTGAGCTTGAAGTAACCTGACTCATTGGCAAAGCTGAAGAGGCTTCTCCAACTGAATCCTGCAACTCCTTCAAGGTCGTTGAAGAAGTAAGCTCCTAGGCACTTTAATCTTTTTCTAGCGAGTGCAGAACATTCGCATGGAAGTTGCTTTAGAGTTTCTTCTGTGTTTGGTATCTGGTAATTTCTGCAGTCATCGCTAGTTATTAGCTTTAGTCGGTATGCGTGTCCCCCTATCAGGCAGTGGCCCGATGGTATGCCCACTAATAGTATACACTGACTTCCGGGGTTTGGTTTTCCTTTTGTCATAAGAGCTCCAAAATATTTTCGTTATTTCGGAGTCGTTTGTGTTAAGCCGATTAGAGTTGGCTTTTTCGTGCATTCTGTCGTGCAATATCTTTTTACATGTTTGTATTGGCGTCGGCCGCCCTTGGGCTGTCTCTCGTTAGAGGCTAACCCACTGTTTCGCTTGCCCGTCCGTTATTTCATTACTTAGAATCCGCTATGGCCCAGAACTTACCGGAGTTCCATGGTCCTAGCTGATCCCAGTGCTTGTAGAGCTGTTGGGCAGTTATGCACTGTCTTCGCCTTTATAGTAACGGACTTTAGCGCCTTTAGTGCTGCTTGACTGTCCGAATGTATAACAATTCTACCCTTGATATCATGATATCCCTTTAGTATGGCAACAACCCAAGAAGTTATTGTGTACATGGTTTTGCAGCATTGTCCGTATGATTCCGTCAAGGCCTGCTGATTTATACGCGTCAAACGATCTAATAGTCCATTTTATGCGTCAGCTCGTGAATATTGCCGTGATGTTGCTTCTTCTCGCGCCACCATTTCCTGTTTCCGGTCGTGTTACGAGGGTCTGATTTGTCCTTACAGCCAGGGAAGTATGCGTTTAGAAGTACACCTAGGGATTCTGCGCTTGGATTGCACCCTCCTCCTTTTGCGGCCAAGACACCGAAGACCTCCGAATCTGGTTTCGTACAACGGCAGATCACTCGTCAGGTTCTGCCTTTGATCTGCCGGTGTAAGCAGCACGACTAGATGTTAAACCGCCAAGTAACTTACTTATCTTGATGTAGCCTCCTCTCTCTGACTCTTTCACAATGAATGGGCTTACGTAAGCATTGACGAAAATAACACCATTTTTTTCGTTTTGAAGAAATCACCTAACTGCAGGATGATAGTCAACGTTTGAAGGTATTGTCGGCGACTCTAAATAAGTTAGATATTACTTGTAACAGTGTCCAGGTCTGGGGTTTTAATTTTTTCGTCTACCAGCATTAACCAATAAAATCCATCAATGAACATTTTTTAGTTTTTCAACAAATATTTTAATCATAAAAAATTACACAATTTTATGTATTTAATTGGGACTCATAAAACTTAACCAAACTCTCATCAATCTTGACGGGAGTTGGTTTTTTATCTTCTTTTGAAAGAGAGGTTGAACACCTCACACAGCTCACCCCATCTTAAAAAATCTCTAAACGCTCCCACTAGACTACTTTCTCATCAGATTAACTTTTGTGTCTTCGTTTTTTATGTTTACAGAAATTCGTTGAAGGTATGCAAATTACACGGTATCTTATTAAATTTTATGAAATGGCGAGACAGAACATAAAGTTGGGAAATAGTCCTGCTGTATTTTTTTTAGTATGTACTCAGTTCTGCAAGAATATGTCCCTCGAATGGTGGGTTATTTCCAAGCAATTGCCTCAATGAAAGAGTATCGACCCTATAAAAAGTATGTTTAAGGAAATACTCTTGTATTAGGATGAAAATTCCAGGATGTATGTCCTTATAAAAACGAAACGACCATTGTGATAAGTGTAATGAAACCCTGCTGTAAAAGTTTAAAGATACAATAACATCTTAATATCTATTTTTTGTTTGCTGTACGTTTATTGTCGCGCAAACAATTCAATTTGGCTTTAGCTTCCTTGTAATTGTGTCATAGAACTCTGGTAGGGAGGTGTTTTTTAAATTTATTATTTTGTTCCTGCATGTAGCATGCTCATGAAAATAGTAAACTTTGTAGTAAACTACTCCCACGCGCCATCGTCTCTATCTGCTCCTATGATTTACCCATTAACGCACTCACTGATTGACGCCATGAGACTTTAAGATGCCCCTTAGGTCGGCCTCATAGAGAATCTATGGAGGAGCAATCCGCATATACTCAACACTAAACTAGTTGAAGCAATTCCAGTCCTAAAAAGTAAGCAGAGAGACACACGCACTCCACTGCGCAACACCCGGGCAGTCTATATAAAAGCACAGGAAGCACATGAGATTTCATCCCTTCTCGCCCTCTCCTAGTTCTCCTATTGGAACAATAACATTCCAGTCTGTTTCTCTGCCGCGGGACACCCGCCCGGTCCATATAGAAGCACAAGAGATGTCAAATTTCCATCCCCCTTCCTACTTCCTCACTTGTGCCGAACTACTTCGTTTCTCTCGCTCTTTTTCATTTCCTCTGATTCTCTCTCTTCAAAGGTCGGCCTAAATTTGAAGAGGGGTTCTAATTTATAGGACGTTTCGCAATGTACTTACAATGCTTCCGTAATGTGTGACCTGCCACTTTCACCTGTGTATCTATTCGTCGATTGCCACCTGACGCTGGCTCAGATTTTTATTTGATACTTTGAAGAGAGAGAATCAGAGGAAATGAAAAAGAGCGAGAGAAAGTGTTAGTGTAATTGTGTGTTAACCTGATCTGCTCTGCATGGTTGTTAAAAAGACTTGCCTTTGCACCAACAATTTGATCTGAGCTACTCTGGATAGAAGATTAATGTAAGTATCGTGCTCTGTTAGCATATTCCCGTTTTGAAATGTAGGCGGCGCAGGTGTCGAAGTTTTCGGACAGTTTACAGTTTGAGGAGCAATAAAAATTCAATTCCTGTCAAATAAATGTTTGTTTTGTGTATTTATTTGTATACAAAATGATTCTGCTGCCTAAGGGAAATTTGTCCGATTGTATCTGTACTAAGGATTTAAGTTTCATCTTGAAACTTCAGCTGACGTTTGAATGTTAACTAAACCAAGACACACTCCCAGCAAAGACATGCCTCGTTTTCGTGTTAGCTATTTTAATCTGCTTTCGTTTTTTTTGCCGCTTATTCTACTCTGCTCCGCTCTGTAGTGCCAGACAAGTTGATTCCTCTTCTCACGACAGGTAGGCCCATATAAGTAGGATGGGATCGATGACTTCTTCTTGTACTTGTTACTGCTTTCCACGAGTAAATTCGATGGCTTGAACTTGACAAGTTCAAATATTATTTGATCTGCTGAACTGAGACCTAATCCACAAGAACTATCTCCAGGGCTTTTTTCACGGGAAGTAAAGTCATAGTACTCTTAAATCTTTGGCTCGAGAATTATAGTCAACTCAATCGAGACAGATTATGCTGACAAATAAAGTTGAATTCGTGTATTTCATATGGCGCTGAGTATACTCAACACGACGAAGACGTTGCTCTGACGGCAAAAGTTGATATGAGTTAGACTTTTTCAAAAATTATGATGGTGCGAACTGTCAATTTTAATATGCTTGTTAGCATTGTGATCTTGACTGGATCGATATTTTTGTGCTATTTTCAATTCAATGAAGTATTGTATTACAAGCTGGCAAGGAAATTCAAATTGATTCGAACGAGAATTTTGCATATAATCGGCTAGCAGCTGTTTTTCGATAGCTGCATCTATGAGCGCCGTTGAGCGCGTCAATAATAATTTCAGCATAAAACTCATCCATTGAACCAGTTTCTCACATGATGAAGCAAATTCTTTCCAAAACTTCATTCTATAGATGCTAATGTCAATATTTAATGTATTTTTTTAGACAAATTATAATAAATCACAGTTAATTAACAATTATTTAACTAAAATTCAAGAATAAATAGTATTAGACAGTTAAACATTTTTATTTATTCTGTAGAATGAATAGATCATAAACAGCTTTGTTGTTTGTTTAAACAAAAAAAAAAAATACAAAAAGAAAAACTAAAGAAAATGAACTCAAAAGAAAAAATAGTACTTTTATGACTTAGACTAACTGGTAACATAAACAATGATCGCACACGACTAATTTTAATATTTGTTTCTTGATACATATATCTTTGGGATCTTATCATTATTTGATTGATTCTCTCACCGGGTCCCGGCTTTCAAAGGAGGCCCGTAATTTTCGAAAATAAATGCTTTCTTTTTCATTATGCTGTTTTGAACCATACTCCTCAAAACAAAATAAGGGCCACTAATAATTTTCCGTTTTTTTTTGTGGTTCTCCATACTCTCATACGTCGATTGTCATTAGAAAAAAACTTCACTTTACACTCATCCGTGAAAAGCACCTCACGCCATTCCTCCCTGCCCCATTCACTGTTATCGTTAACAAAACACTTGAAAAATAACGGCATTCATAAAAATTAGTTATCGAAGCAAAAATATTCGGGTGGCCCTTATTTTGTTTTGAGTAGTATAGAATACATTACAAGTTCTGTAGGGTTTTAAGGCCCTAGACTGCAATAGATTTCAAGCTTTAGCGCTAGTGTCGGGGCCCTAAGCTACAATACAATACATTACACACGTTACACACTCGGCTTGGCGCTCCTAATGTTTTTTAGATTGTTGTTGATTCATCATGTGTATGTATGAAATCCCAGATATACCTATATATACATATTCTATTCTTTTATTTTAATACTCTAGTACTGGGGCCCCGAATTGTTGTCCCCCGGCCCAGGATTTCCTCTCGGTGGCCATGCTCCTAGCGTCGATTTAGTTTTTCATCATTTTTGATCGTGTTCGCCAATAACCGGAAAAATATTTACGATATGTTTACTAATTAACTTGATATCAAAAATTAAATAAAACTACGAAAATTTCAGACTGTATGACAGACGAAGTAATGACATCATTCATCACTCAAAATCAGTTGATTGGAGGCCTGTATTTTAAGATGTCAATGGTCAGATACAATGGTTTTTTTTTTGTGCAATGAGTTCGCCTAAACTACATTCGACCTGGATAATTGCGAAAGAACGCGCCTAATGTTGTAATTGCGTGCTGTTGGCCAGAAAAATAATTGTCAAATACCGCAACAGTTTTTTTTTCTCATAATTGGGATCCTGGTTAGAAACGTACTCCATTAATTAATTTTTAACAAATTAATGCCTGCATTTACAGCTGAAAGCTGAAAAACTGTTTAAGTGTTAATCGTAACGCCGCACTGCGTCGCACACTTTATGATACCTATCGGTGTTTCAGTGCACATGAGGTGGTAAAACACAGCGTCATTCTGTATTTTATTAGCTCTTCCACACACTATCGAATACGATCATGGTCACAGTGGACAATTTTCTTCAGATTTGTGTGAAGTGTCTTGAGGCATTCTGTGGAAATCTTAACGCGTCGCTTAAGGAAAAACGATCCTTCAGCGAATGGCCTAATAAACTATGTACTCGTACTATAGTCAAAAGTTCGAAATAGACAATAGGCGTGTTTTTTCAACAGTCCAGATCAAGAGCAGAACAACAATCGCACGCATTACAATTTTTGTTCTGCTCTGCTTGAACTTGAATTGTTGAAAAAAAACACACCTAATGACACAGATAGGGGCAGGAACCAGCGGCTGCCCCGATGGATACCTATCGAGATAGGCTGAGGGTATCCCATAGCTGTCGGCGTCCATTGTGCATCGCCTAAATATTCTCAATGTATTTATCCCTATCCGATTGAAAGGGACACGGTGCAGCGTCTCAAATACTTTTGCAGCTCATGTGCACCGGCACTAAACATATTTGTTGCAGAAGTCGCAAATTGATATTCAACGTTTACCATGATCCTCACGCTGTTGGACTGTATCGCTAGATTTAATTAATAATTTTATGTTCAGATTTAGCCTAATGCTAAATTGGAGCCACTGAACAATGGGTATGACAGTTAAACGTGCCCTTCGCTAAGAATAAATTCTTGCCACGCATCTGAACCACTGCGCTGTCAAGATCAGACTGCTATTCCGCAGATCCGAGAATCTGAGAAAGTAAAAGCTGTCCATTGTCCATAGTCAAAGACCGTATAAAATGAGATATGCTTCGTTGATGCTAAGAACAACACAGTGTTTCGTAAATAATATTTTTTTTATAGTATTTTTTTTTCTCAACTTTCCATGTTATTAATGTTGATGTTGCTCTTCTTTCAGGCGATTACCAGCTATTTATTTTATATGACTTCCGCCGTAATTAGACTTTACTGATGTTTTTTAGATTTTTTTACTCCTGTCTCTGGCAATTCAACATTACACCAAGCGCGTAATTTATTGTGTATATATTGTATTACTCCAAAGTCAACAAGGTGACGTCGTATGAGTACCATCATAAGGCTCTGATGAAACCAGTAGTTTGTAATGGAACTTACCTTTTTTTCTCAATATTTAGTTTGGATGATGATAATAATTAAAATAAATTCATGTAAACTTGGAACTCCCAAGAAAAGGTACACGTAAGTAAAGTTATCGCGATAAGGAAGAATTTTCAGAGATTTGGTTTTCATAAAGATAGAAAATTATTTGAACATTTAAGTCCTATTTGAACTGATTTTTGCATAAATGCTCGTATTCTTGAGAAGACGCTATCAACATCATAAGCTTCGTATACATATGAGCATTCCTGTGCGTATGAACTCTGTGCGCGCACGAATGCTCACATGTGTACGCTAGGAGCATGCGTGTGCGCACAATTTTATCCGCACGAACACGATCGCTAGTGCGTCTCCGTGCAAGCACAACTTTGTGCGTGCAATTTGGTCTGGACGAGACTCTGTTCGCGCACAGCGTTCGTTCGTGTAAATATCACGTACACATATGATCATTCGTGTGCACACAGCATTCATGCGCGCATGAATGCCCATATGTATATGAAACTTTAAGCGTAAAATTAAATGGTCCCAGCCAAAGAGTCTATTAGCATAACTCCATTCCCGAAAATGTGAAGTAGTCGGGAAAAAACTTAAGTAACCGCAAAAATGTTCAAAGCAATTTGAAAATTTTTGTATTTGCAAAGTTAGCGGTTTGGTTTGCTAACGCAAATTTTTTATAACAGTAAAGCTCTTATATTTTAGTACAAAAATTTGTCTAGTGTGAGGGGCCTATTAGCACTTCTCGATGTATTCTGTGTACTCACCTGATTAGATCTATGGCCTTCGTAGCTGTGGGACTGCCGCAGCTCCGCTGGAAAGAATCTTTTAAATCTTCAGGATATGCAGTAATCAGCTACTCACAACGCTGGAAATGTAAATATTTCTTCTTTTCTGATAAACCAGAAGTGGACAGAAGTGGAACGTCATTGAAAGCTACAAAGACACATTAGAAATTTCTTTGTATACGAGTATTTCTCGACTTCTTTATATCTCAGCTTGAAGTTTGTCAATAATCGGGTAGGACGTGTCACGCGAAATTTGTCTCTGGCGTTGTGGGTAGATGCAGTTCTGCAACATCCTTATCATTGGACATTTTCTCTCTCGTGTATTTTCGAGTTGGAGTTATCCTATAATCCACTACTGGCAGCATTTCTTTAGCCGCGGCTTCATATTTTTAAACTTGTTTCATGCAGTGCAAAGTCGATCAGCCAAAGATCTTTACAAACCTGTGCTCTGCAAAATGTCGTTAACATGTCGTTAACATAAATGTAAACTCCAAAGTTTGCATTTCATTGGCGATTTTGTGATTGGTCGCTAGGGAGTATACGGCGAAATACAGACTCCCCGCCTGAAGTTGGTGTGGGCATACTGTGTTAAGAGAGAGAATTACACCCTGTTACTGTTTCTAGGGTAGCCAGCAAGCATCGATTGAGATTACTCTCGCGTAATCTGTCAGTCCCCCATGATTGTTGCGGCATGCATCCCCGAAAAAATCTTCAGCAAATTTATTTTGATACTTATGCCACAATTCCGCTGCATCCGAAAGACCACAAAATACCAGTAATATGTCAAACAAATCGACGCAAGGGATGTGAACTATCGCTGACGCATGCGTCATCCAAATGCTGATCACACCATCTAGCAAGTGACGTGCCCGGCAAGCAGCCTGATAAATATCGTATTAAAATCATCAGCCTTTCGCAAATCAGCAAAAGTAGTAGGACCCCGTACTGTATGAAGTAGTAACCGTAAGTGATAGCATTCGAAGTTTTTCTGTGTAAACTCTTCCAGGACGTGTTCTTTGAGAATGCCAGGTACGCCATCTACAGCTAATCCACGTTTTCTACAATTGAAAATTCCTTGCTGTTTATTGTACGCATAGTACAATATGATGGAGCTTCTTCGTATAACAGTGTTTTTGTGAAATCGTCAATTTGATAAATTCGAAAGAATGCCAGCAAAATAGTTTGTCGCGGGCTTTCAATTTGCTCTGTCACATTTTCAGAGTTAAAGTACACCCGCTGCCCATCAAGATGCATAACTGGCCGAAATCTTTCATGAATTGGAAACCTCAAAACGCTTCAAACCGCCTCAGAAAAACTTACATATATAGCGGCCAGATTGGAACCTACTAGCTTCGTCGTATTATTCATTATTTCTTTACTCAAATGTTGCTTGATCACCACCTTTGTTGACGTATTTTTTTGTGAGACGGAAGTCCAGGTGTGCTTAGGGAATTTAAAAATTCAACCAGATAAATCTTTCGGACACGCACCGTCACCAATTTTCAGTACAGATCTGAAAACCCTTGAGCGTTTGGATTACCCTCAGTTCGCTGGTTAAATGTACGCTCAACAATTTGTATTCGTTAAATTGAAATAATGAATACTGAAATGTCAAATATATATACACTGAACGAAATAAGATCTAAAATACACATTTTCATGAATATCTCGACTCCAGCGCCACCTACCAGGTCCAAATTTTGTCAACAACGGTGGACGGGATTCGACCCCGTAGTTGACGGGCAGTATGAGACATCAGACTGATGCCTCAACGCTCTGGGCTATCGGTGCCCCACAACAAATTTTAGCGAGTTCTAAAATTTAAACTTATACTGTATCATTTAAGTCCCCCAACTTTGCCACCATTCGTCTAGTGCTAGTGCAATAGAATCATTTCAACAAACAATTTCATTGATTCTCATAAATTTCAATGAGCCAAAGATCCTCCATTACAATGTGTACACGTAATAATATCAAGTTACCAATATTTCACGCCAGATAATAGCATAAACATTCACAAACAATCCATAAATCAGACCGAAGCCACCATCAACCCGACACGGAGACTGTGTGAGGATTGCTCGCCAAATTCCGTAACTAAGCACACAGGACAAATCACCACCACCACCACCATCCTAAAATGACCCCATCCACTAGCACCCGGATACTCATCTCACCTGTAAACTTAATAAAGATAAATATCCGATTGTTGTGCCGAATAAATTTCTTCGTCTGGAACTCCGCAGAAACTCTTGCTGGTCCTTAGACATTAATGTTGCAAAAGACAAAACAAAATACGCATACACACTAAAGCACAGATTTTAATCAGTTGAAACTTTATAAAGTCCTAGAGGAATTTTCGGGCAAAAGGGTTCCAGACGGGGTGACCGTACAGACAGGGTTGCGTACTGTGAATTAAAGCCGTTGAGAATACATTGAACCATAAGTTTAAATGATTAATTATTGAACAAGATGCAAAGTATTTATAGCAAGTCGGTTTCGGTGGTTAGTGGGGTTAGTCACTAGTTAAGCAGTCCAACCAAAACGTGATTTGCTTCAACCATCCCGTCATGCTGCCGTCCCCGATTGAATGATTTTATATCCTGGAACAATATTAAATTGCAATCAAAGTTAATGGGAACACAAGTTTCCACATAGTAAGGTGGTTTTTGTGCTGCTCTTCGAATGGACTGACGGAGCGAGGTTATTTTATGACTCCATCAAAGGGTAAATGACTTAATTAAATGATTTATGTCGATACAATTAATGTGTCATATTTCATGGTTGATGATTTAGGGGACAGAATAAGGATAGTATGATTTAGAACTTATCAATCAGACAGCAAATTTATGGAGATAGAATTTAGGTTAAAGACGAATACTGACTCCACTATATCGGCAATTTGGAGATACAGTCAGAGCAGATATTTGAAAAAGGACTGCCGGTTCGTCCATTTGGGGACTGTACTAATCATATATATGGTAGAAACAGTTAAATTGGAATTTTTTGTGACACTTGGTTTCATTCTGCACACCAACTTAGTATGCGTCTGTAGCTTAGCTCGGTAACGCACCGGTCATTTTTTGCTACTCGAAACACGGTCGTCTGCGGTTCAAGTTCTGCAACGGGAACCAATACTTTTATATAAAGTATTTGGTAATTCTCCCCGAAAACCGTTTACGCGCGTTTCGGTTAAGCGAAACCACTTACGTAACCCCCTACCAGCTTTTTTCAGACTGATTGGCCGTTTCTTGGAAAAAAGGATTGCCGTTCAGAATCTCCTTATTTTTTTTTTTCTTTGCTATTTTGACCTAAGATTCGCAGTCAGCGACCCAATCAACCTCCTACCAGTTTTTCCCCAGTAAAATCGGCCGTGTTTATGAAAAAAGGGTTGCCATTTTAGATCTCGTATTTGTTTTTTTGCCAAATGGACACCAGATTTCCAATCAGAGAGCCAAAAAACCCTATCAGCTTTTTCCAGCAAGATTGGCCGTGTTTATAAAAAAAAAGATGTTGCCATTCTGAATCACCCCATTTGTTTTCTTTGCCAGTTGGACTTAAGATTCGCAATCAGCTACCCAAAAAACCCAATAATCCATCATCGGCCACAACTTAAAGGAACCATATGATCTGGATTCGTTTTCATGCTGTGATACTGATCATTTTTCGACCTGATCATTTTTTGATTGCGGAGTAGGTCGACCTAGTCCGGTGTACGGAATAGGTTAACAAGAGTTCGTGAATTGGCAACCATGACTACGTGGAATGGATTTGCTGTTTGCACAGAGACTCTTTTTTTTTCGTACCTGTGCAACCTTTCTACGAGCGGTGCCTGCTAACATGGAAAGTTGCTAATGACAAAAGCTACTAAATTGGCTAGTTGTTGACATACAATGCATTACAGTGAATTCACCAAAATGCAAATATGAGTAGTGGTCAATTTGTTTAATGGCTCATATATTTAACAGATAATTGGAAACACTGCTAAGCTCTTAACCTAAAACACAACGGAGTGTTGAAAGCGCATTTATTCCTGTTAATTTGGTAAAATGATTATTTGGTAAACGGCTAATTCGATTAAAAGGTGATTTTGGAAGTTGCTATGCTGGGAAGTTGCTAAATTGGGAATTACCTCATATTCAAGAAAACATCAGATTGTTGATTTCTCTGCTACACACGTTACCTACCAAAATGCTTATGTTAATGCTAATTTGGTTTGACAGCTATAAAACGGATAATTTGATTAACAGCTGATTTTAAAAGTTGCTATTCTGGAAAGTTGCTAAATTGGAAATTATTTCATACACAAACGAAACATCAGATGGTTGATTTCTCTGCTACATCTCTTCCTTTTCTAAAATGCTTATTTTAAAGCTAACTTGGTTAACAGCCTTGAAAAGGTGCTAAACTGTTTACCTGAAAATGATAATTCGGTTAACAGCTAAATTAATTATTAGTTAATTTGGAAAGTTGCAAAGCTTACAAGCCGTTAATAAACAGAATTGTGTCGAGAATATTGTTTCCACTACTAATTTGCATCAGATATTTCATGACGTTAGCGGCATGAACTGTTGAATAACCAACCGACATGCGCCGTCTTTCATAAGGGTATTTATAAAAATAATCTTTGCATATGGTTGAATACCGTTACAAAACAGGTTCAAAGAGCTTAATTCGAATTTGTTTGTATTCCATTCTCACGAGTAAGATATTGCGATAGAAGTTTTCAAATCATTAACAACCTATTGAAAAACCTCGTTTATTCAAGAGTGAAATATGGGTTATTTATTCTATTTTTTTTTATTTGTATAATAACATATTGTTTGTTCTGTAGTCACCCGACAATCTATAAGTACTATATGTATGTATATTTATCCTAGAATGTTTATTATTACACATTCTCGTGTATTAAAGTGGCTGATATTATTAAAGTGTTATTATTTTTTCAGATAATGTTGACACATTATAAATTTAGATATGCATTTTTTCGTAAAACAATAGTCCTCATTACTGCGGCTCGAAGAGAAAAGATTTGATGACGGGCATAACTCAACTGTTGGAATGATATTTGAAGATCCAACCGATTTCAAGGCATACCGCGATTCTCCGTGCTAGAGAATCTGCGTTTCTTTTTCGAGAGGCTCTGCGAAGCAATTTTTACGGTTAGCATTTATTATATAGGCATATATAATTTTTTCCTGCAATTTTGAAGGCTCTGATTTGTTTGTTGTAGATTCAGCGAACTGGTTGGGTGATTTATTGTAAAAAGTAGTTCGATTGGTTGCATTTTTGATAGTGAATAGCGAATAAAATATTCGATTTCTTAGTGAACCAAAAAGGATGTTGTAATATTACAGTGTATCTATTCAGGCAAGTATCCGTACAGTGTCTCCTGGGCTAATCATGCATTATGAGGAAAAAATCGTGTCTAATCGTTAACTTTAAAGGTTCAGTTATTCAGTGAATTTTTAAATTTGTCATTTTTTAATTGTGTGTTTTTTATCGCATTTAAAAGCATTTGAAATTGTTACTTTATTGTACTATATCTCTTAATTCAAAGTACATTAACAAAAAAATGCACTGGACTGTTAAATTTAGTTTGTTTCGAGATGGAAGTCATTTGTCTTCATCAAAATATGCAAGAGCGTAGCGCAGTGGGCGTAGGTGTCCAGTTGAACTTACCAATTTATTCTGATTGCAATGGAAGCACTACTCGCGTCCCTTGATTTGTGAATCAGCGAAAGACATGGGTGTTTTGTTTGCAACGATATTCGAGTAGTTTTCAGGGTTTTGTAGAGAAAGAAAAACCCTATATGAAATCTGTTAAAAGTTTGTCCATTCGTCGGTCCAAATGGACTATAATACGTCTGCTTTAAGATCCCCTTAAAGTAGTTCCCTAGTGCGGGAGTCAGGACAAACATTCGTTTCATCGGGTACAAGAATGTGGGATGATTTCTCAAATATTTTACTGAAAATATTCGGAAAGTTGATATTTAATGGATATGAAAGTTTCTTAAACAGGAACTTGATATATCCTTAAAACTGTTAATGTTTCATCCAAAAAAAATATAAAAAAAAAGAAAATGTTTGATGCACACTACAAAACCCTCGTAATTTAGCGAATCGCTGTTAATTCCAATTTGTTTATTTTTTCAAACGACATTTGATCTTGTTTGTTAGCCTGTGGGACCCCGGTTAGTTCCCTTTTGGATGCGCTCCAGTGTTGAGTACGATAGTAATCGATTTATTAATGGACAGGGCAGGTCGATTGTCCATTGATCACTGTCATTATCTATTAGGGAAATTTAAAATTATTTGCCTTCGGATGGCAACTCCACAGGATATTTCTGCATTTTAGAAGTTCTACTGTATATATTATGTTCTTAAAGATCAAAACCCCCCATAAATGACTAAATCAGCTGCTGCTACTGCTGACCAGATACTTTTTTAGAGAACATAAAAGATTCTCATCTTACACTCAATTGTAGCATCTTCGTTAAATGCTTGGCCTCAAATTGGAGCTACCGGGGGGCCGACACTTGGTCATACTTGTAGTTTGCGTCTGGACTGGAGGGCCTCATTTTTGAAACGCCACCGAGGCTAGTGAATTATTGTATGTTATTAACAATAATTTGTGCAATAGTATCCATGTGAATGACAAAGTGAAGGTGATGCTAATTAAGAGGTGTAAAACGCACAATCTGTGAGACGCGAGTTTTGAATCATTTGAACCGTGGAGTGGTATTCTGGGTGTTATCTGATTTCGGTCTAGTAAACGACTCTGTGCTTACCAACCGCACAAGCTGTTGTAGTGAAAACAGCCGAAGCAGTAGCTTCAAACGGATGCTGGACGCGAAATAGTTTAGAGTAATAGTGCGAATAAGTGTGTAATCTACTCGTATTATTGGGCTCCGCTTCACGTTTTTCCGCAAAATAAAAAAGAAAATTGCCAAAGAGAAGTGCGACGAGTTTTAATACCAATTAGTGTCACTAGTGCTTCAAATGCGCTTTCCAGCAGATGTGTGAAAATTGATTGAATAAACACATAAGTTGAAAGTGTTCGTCGGCAAATTAGTGTTCAATTGTGCTCCGCTAAGAGGTGGTGGGGTTAATGTGGAGGTGGGGTTTTTGGGTCAATTTATCGTGATATTTATTAAGGGATGATTTCTAAGTTGGATATAATTTATTTAATGATTACATGGACTACACACATGAACTTGTATGTTTCTATTTTCTGATAAAATTGTTTTAACTGCAAAGTTTACATCCCCTTCTCCTCTTTCGCATAGTCATGATTCAGTTAATGTGTTAATATACAATATTCTTTTTCTCACTTTGATAGCCCTCGATGAAACCATACATGACCACCTACGAATCCACACATGAGTAGCACTGACGAATTCGTTCAAGCCGGCTTGATGAATTCGTTAGTGATACTCATGTATGGATTCGTAGGTGGTCATGTGTGGTTTCATCGAGGGCTATCAAAGCGAGAAAAAGAATATTTGTTCGTGGCAAGCTCAAGTACTTAGTTTGGGCAGCAGTGATTTAAACCCCGCATTGCGACTTTCGCAATGCCTAACTATCACTATTCTCTTTATTTGTGTGAAAGTAACCAAAATAATAACCGGTACAGATCGTATTTGGCGACCAGTGTGGGATAATTGTAATTTTAGTAGACCTTCAGACCATCTTAAGGCAGTCTCAGAGTTTTCCTAACGCTATCCTAAGTTGCATTAAGATTACCTTACGACTTTTTTGTGTCCTACGTCAGTGAAAATAGAAGAAATTAGTCAAACAAATTTAAAAAAAAACAACCGACATCCGGTAGACAAAACTGAAATGGGCAATCGAATACTGTTAGCCAGAAAACGCGTAAGCCTAAACATTTTTAGATCTCAACTGAAGGTTACCTTATGACTTTTTGTGATACATATCGATGAAAATTTACAGTAGAAAGTAGTCGAAAAATGGTGGAAAATGTCCGAAGCTATTCAGCGTCCAGTGTGGGATCGGTGAGATTTTATAGGCAATTAAAGCCAAATAGGCAATGGAATTGTCATCTTAAGGCAGTTTTAGGGCATCTTTAAGGTTTTCTTAGGGTATCTTAAACTACCTTATGGTTTTTTTCAGTCATAGGTATTTGAAAACTGAAGAAATTAGTCAAAAGTGTCGAAAAACCCTGAAAATATTTGGGGGTCAATGTGGGACGTGATTTTATCTTGACGAGAAAAAAAACAAGCAAAGAAAACGAAACCTTTTTAGGTTCTTAACCTTCAGGCTACACTAAGGTTTTTTAAATTTTATATCAATAAAAATTAACAGTACAAGATAGTCGAAAATCGAAAGTCCGAAGATATGGGGCGCCCAATGTGGGGTCAGTAGGATTTTAGCCAGTCTTTAAAACCGAAATGGCAATTAAATAAGCGCATAGTTCAGTTAGTTACACATGGCACAAAACTGAAACCTTTTTAAATTTAACCTTAAGGCTACCGTGTGATAGCCAAAATGTAATATTTTGTTTCATAAGGTAGGAGACCTTTCGCCGCTACATAATGACACCCCGCTCAAATGCTCAGTCTGCACATATGGTAGAACCGGGCCTGGTTAGTGACATTCAATAACCAAATGAGTATGAGATGGCGTAATAAGAAAGTGTTGCTATTTCAAGTTATCACTGGTTCGCAACCAGAAAGTTTGAAACTTTCCAACGTCACTTTTATGTTTTTGCTCCTCAAATACATCCAGTGGGTGTCAACCCTTGGATCAAGTTGTGATTACAAATTTCAAATGCCACCACAGGTCCAGTTTTGATTATTTTATTCTTTAAAAAAATTGGGAGGTTGTTGAAAAAAAATTTTGGCATTCTTTCAAGCGAACAGTGCCCATAACGCGACCCGATAGTGTTCGGTTATGAGAGCGTACACTGTATCGTTTTTGTAAAAACGAAGATATGTAACATTACAAAGGAGGCTCCATAGGTTATCTCCTGAGTGAATTTAGCCATGTCTGCTTATCTGTCAGTAGGTCTATCCGTTCGCACGATAACTTTCGATAGAATGAAACTAGCGACTTAAAATTTTGGTCAAATAGTCTAAGTATCACGTGCTCACAAAGTTCAAATAAAGAAAAGTTTTGGTAGATTTTTAGTGCCCTTATGTTTTTTTTTGTGATTTTTTTTGCGAAAAAATTCGTAACAAATCTATTTGTAACGAACTTATTTGGTCGCTTAAACCTTGTTTATTCCTTAAAGAAAAAACTATGCAAACTGAGCTGTTCCCATGGCTTTTACTTATTTCACCCCATACTCCGCAGTATGTAGTTACCTCGAATCAGAAATAATACCAGAAATGTGTTGTACTCGAACTTGATGTCCTTTTTCCTATGACACCCCATCACCATCTTATTAACTTCCGCTTAATATGGCCCTCTGGCCACTACATATTAACTCCATCTAAGACTCAGCTTTATGGGAATTATTGGCATTTAAATCCCTGTGGGCTATAGGCTAAGATTATTCCGTTGCATGTGCTCTTTTGGGTTAACTTTTTTGATGTTACGGGCTGGGCTATTGCTTCCAAAGTATTAAATTCGGATTATGGTAATACATTGATGGATGAGACAATGAAGTACATATGTAATTTTTGTTTATTTATAATTTCGAAGTAGATTCTCATCTGTGCAGAACGAGGTCATGAACTATTTCAGTTGATTTTAGAAACACCAACAAGAATGTGTCACTTGCTCATATTACGTCTGTCGCAGCTAAGCATATGCAATAACGCGCGTAATGATTATTAACCAAAAATATTTTTATTCTTTCAAAATGAAATAAAGTAAAAGAAATTGATAAGACGAACATTAAGTATGCCAACAATTTCAGTAGAACATGTGTAAAGCAGATATAGTTTCGGGTTTTGTAGAAAAGCTGTTTGCGTAATCAATAAATAAAAATGGGAAACCTTTCTAAAAAAATAATAGAATGTCAACAACAGTTAAAACGTTAGAAATTGAGAAAATTGTCAATCATATTTATACTTTAGACTTATAGTATAGGGTATATTGTTTTTGTCACGACGAAAATATGTAACACCTTGAAGGAGGCTCCGGAGGTATAGCAAAAATAATCAGGGGATTCGATTTAGCCATGTCTGTCTGTCTGTCCGTTCGCACGATAACTTTCGATGGAATGCAGCTAGAGCCTTGTCATTTTGGTCAAATGTTGGAAGTATGATCTATTTGGTTGGTTTTGAAAATTCGCATCATCAGGCCAAGAGAACGCCTGCCTCCCCCACATATGTAAAATAAATAAATGTATCTATAACTCCCGATTTAATAAACATGAAAAGCTCAAGCTTTAGTAAATTTCTCGTGAGGGTGATCTTATATTCTCCTGGAAAAATCAAAGATGTCAGCTGAAAACTAACGGTAATTTTCTTACAAAGAGTCCCGTACAACCCTACTTTTTTGTCTATAACTCTTGAACGAATTGACTTAGACACCTGATTTTTGGCATGTAACCCTGAAGTGATAAGCTGCTTGAGTTTTAGTAAGTTGGGCATAATCAGATTAAAGGAACGCCTACCTCCCCTACAAATTTCAAAAAATTAAATATTCCTTTAATTACGATAACTTTCGATAGATTGCCGGTAGCAAGTTGAAATTTTGGTGGAATGTTAACAATAGGATTTAATTAGTTGGTATTGAAAATGGGCAAGATCCGACACAAGAAACCCCTACCTCCCGTACAAAGAAAATTTCAAATAAGCGATAACTTTTGATAGAATGAAGCCAGCGAGTTGAAATTTTGGACAAATTTTTGAAGTAGGACTCTGGCTGGTTGATATTGAAAATACATAAAATTCGACCAACGAAACCCCTACTTCCTCTAAAAATGAAACTTCCAATAAGCCATAACTTTCGATAAAATGAAGCTAGAGGCTTGAAATTTGGGACATATATTTGTACTGGGATCTAGTTGGTTGTTATTAAAAATGCGCAAGACTCGACAATGGAAACCTCTACCTCCCCTACAAGTGAAACTTCAAATAAGCAATAACTTTCGATAAAATGAACCTGGCGAAAAATTCGACAAATATTTGTAGAATGGGTTAGTTAATTGATTTGGAGAATGGTCAAAATCCTCCTGAATGAGTACCAGCCTCCCCTATAAACTGGCCATATAGAGGGGTCACTTTTAATGCGTATGGTTGTTGCCAATTGGTACTTTTGGTATCACCACCAGGTCTGTACAAGTCTAGGGTATATACGCTTCGGACTCTGCGAATTTATTTACAATTTTATTCCGATCTTGATGAAATTTTGTAAATGATACCTTTTAGGCAAGGGGAAGGTGACTGTCCGCATCGAATTTCAGAAAACCACCCCATCTCCCTTTCCGCCCCTAAAAAAAAATGTGTCTACACTTTTATTCCAATCTTGATGAAACTCTGTATATTACACCTTAAAGACTAGGGGAAAGTTTTTGTCTACATAGGATTTCGGAAAACCACCCCAACTCCTTCTCACACCTAAAAGGAAATGTACAAATTTATCAACAGTTTTTTTTTCGACTTTTCCGTATAATGTGCCCGCTTTTAAGAAAAATTGAAACTGTGACGTCATGAGTTTTCTCAGTCGTGGCAATTTTTTTTAAAAAATGAACAACGACAAAATTGATTTATCCACAATTAATTAGCGATAAATTAGCGACAAATTTTTGACTTACTCTTATTTTATATGGTAGCTCTTTTCACCGTTTCTTTCGCTAACTTCATATAAACTTAACGAAACATCATTTTTTTTATGAACAACGACAAAATTGATTTTTCCACAACTAATTAGCGAGAAATTAGCGGCCAATTATTGACTTACTCTTATTTTATATGGTAAATATTTTCACCGTTTGTTTCGCTAACTTTATATAAACTTAGCGAAACTACCATTTTTTTTTTAATAAACAGCGACAAAATTGATTTTTGCAAAACTAATTAGCGGCAAATTATTGCTCATTTTCTGACTCAATCTGCGGAAGTCTTTTCGCTAACTTTATATACATGTATTTTTCCCGGTTTTTGGCAAAATATGTCAGAAAAATGAAGATTTCTTTAGTGGGAACAATAAAGTAGAAGCATCGAAAATAGTATTTTTCTAGTAAGAATATCTGTAAAACTATTGAATATATGGAAAAAGTGGCGCTAATCCTTTTCACTAAACTGCTCAATATCTTTCATTTTGTCTCAGAATTTTTTTTTGCCGTAACTCAAATTTCCCAAAAAGAAAATGGGCAAACCTCAAGTTCGTAATCACCACCCCAAAAACTTAAAAAAAAATGTAATGCGACTGAATTATACACAGGGTTTTTAAAAGTGAAGGTAGGTTTTGCCTAATCCACTTGAAACTTCTCCGGATGACTAGCCGGGCATTGGATGCGGACTACTAGACAAACAAAAGTAGTGTGCTTAGCTTGAGCACTAGTATCATTCCGGGGGTTTACATTGACTGATACCGCCTTAATATTGGAGAATTTATTAACTATCGTACTCCGCAATTTATCATCTGCTTATCAAAGATTTAGTATAATTAGTAAAATAACGAAGGGTCACTCAAGTTAGGCGTATAATATTTTTATCACAAAACGTGCGCTTGTTTAGATGTTGATTTACCAACAGGGGATTTCCATTTAAATTTAATGAAGAACTCATGATCATAATCCCGGTTGATTTCTTATCTCTATGTGCCAGTAAGTAAGTACAACATACATAATTTATTTTGGTTTCCTTTTCCATGTTTTTATCGTACATCGGCCAATAATCTCGACTCGATTATTATCTTACTTCATTGCGTAGCTACAATCGCTACTCCTTATTTGAATGCATTCCAGCAAACATAATTTCTACGTTTGATTCATTCAACTCTAAAAATGCAAATAGTAATAGTGGCCTACATTTTTAGCGCCAACCAAAACATTCTTAACGGAAGTAAAACTTTTGCATTTACAAATATGATTAACAATAAGATCAAATAGAATACTGTCAACAGTATACCGTATCGCATCTTATCCACCGACATAGTATCTACGAACGTGAAACCCCATGCTACCTGATATTAAGATACTCCTCAAAACATGGCATCATGAACACATCCCCAGATACTACCTAGTAAACACATCTGGTAGAATGCCGAACTGAAGACGGAAGAATCCAACGGCTTTGCTTGCAAAATATTCAAGCTTCACAAAAGACGTTGAATTAACTTGTTGGAGCCTTCAATCAACAACACCTGAGTTAGCAAGCTGTCGGCAAGCAGAACGTGAGTCAAAGCCGTCACAATCACAGAGGTCTCTTCGTCTTTCACACACACATTTGTAGAATTGGCAAACAAATCGGCGAGTAATTAAATTCATTGCTGCAAGCAATTGAACGCGTCACGTGAAAACGGATACGGGAAAATTTAGTCTGGCGCAGAAGGATCCAAAATGGAGCATTGGAGTAATTCAAAATGTAATTAAGTCAACGGGATAATTGGAGGTGAAGATGATAAAGTCGACGATGACGTCGTCGTAATGGAATTGTAATTTGGTTGGAAAAATACACAAGGATGCAAAGGATTCGAACAAGCCGATATGAGATGCGAAAATGGAGCATTCAGGAACCCTGTTTCCCCCTGTGGTGTGAGGCGTAGGAATTTTCATTGAAGGTGGTTCAGCAAATAAATATCTTTTTTGGACATAGTTTCGGGTAATTTGCACGGCTATTGCATTTAAATAAAAATAAATAACTGGCTTAACAGTCCAATTTGTACAATACCATGGCCTCGAGATAAGGTAGCATCATCCCGTTTTCTAGATCGTGACGGTATGTCTTGTGCAGAGGTGTCTGATTAGCAACACACTCAACCGAGTTATTTACCCCATAATTGGGTACTCATTTAACAGCTGAGTGGGCTCTGACACGTAAATTCCCTTTTTTTGTATCGAAAACTACCACATTCAGTAGGAATCGAACCGGAGCCCAGTGCGTAAAAGGCGAACGTGATAACCGTTGCGCCAAACGGACTACTATGCTCCAATCCTGATATTTTCTTTACATCTTTGTGATTTTACTTCTGTTTCATGCAGTGAAGACAAACCAAATTATTCGATCGGAAGTACCATATAACAGACGTACGATCAGCGTATATGCGTACCGGTACCGCAGTGTGTTGAGGCATCAGTCTCATGTTTGACTACCGGCGATTCGGATTCAAATCCCGCCCACGACGACGTTCGTGGCAATGGAAGTGCAGGAGGTGCATGCTGGCAACTGCATTCTACGAAACCAGTTAATGCCGACGAAACGTCAACTGGGTCACATGGAACAGTTGTCGCGCTATGCCCCACAAGGGGTTAGGGCAATTGAGAGAGAGAGAGAGAGAGGGAGAGAGAGAGATAATGGGGAAACGTTTTAAAATATTACTTATCTACTAAAAGTAGATAAGTAATATTTCAAAACACTTATCTTAACTCATAACTAGTGTGTCGTCAACTGCACTCTAAAGAAATATATATTTCCAAAAATGTGACTCATAAATCAATCGTATACGATTAGATTCGCAGGTTCGCAATCTCGAATTTACACCTTAATTAATAAAAGTAAGCATTTCTTTGAATCCTTTGTCTGATTTTTTTCTAAAAATGGTTCGAACAAAGTTCGAGTATGTTTATACTCTTACATAGACATAAGTATGTATCTATTGCTGTTCAGAAATCCCATCGAGGAGTCATTTGATGACGTGAAATGCTAAAAAATTGCGCAGAGTTCAGCGGAATATCTTTATCTTTTTTTATTCAGAGCCAGGAAAGGTGTCAACAATCAAATTTACAACAAAGTACGAGTATGTACTGATCGTATTCGGATTTTCCGGGAAAAAGACATCCGAATTAATTAGTTTTTTATCGGTAATTGTTGTTTTCAAAAAGAAACGAAAACAAGTTATAATAGGCGCGTTTGATTCACTCGGATTTCGGTCAATTTCCATACAAAACAACTGGCCGGTCTTTAATTCAAGCAGATCCGAATCTGATCTATGAACTCTTCAGATCAAGAGGATTCTTATGTCTTTGCTAAATGTATACATACTTTGGTTTTTGGGCGACCGGTAGCGCAGTGTCTCGAGGCATCAGTCTCATGTTTGACTACCGGCGTTTCGGGTTCGAATCCCGTCCACGACGACGTTCGTGGCCATGGATGTGCAGGAGGTGCATGCTGGCAACTGCATTCTCCGAAACCAGTTTATGGTGTTCAATCAGATCAGAATCATGAGTGACATGATTCTGATCTGATTGAATCGAACGCACCTATTATTGACTATTCCAATATTCATTATATATATTTCATATTATGATTTGGGGGTTAATCATTATCTCAGTGTAGAATACGAAAGCAGTGATTGTTTTAAATTGGTGCGGCTTAACTTCGTTGTGATATATTTATTATAGTCGATTAAATAGCTTCTTAAGATAGTAAGTCAAAGTTTAGATTTATTTTAGGATATATTAAAGAGTATGTTTCTTATTTTGTTGAATAATTTAAAAGGGTACACACGTCTGTCTATAAAAATAACATTTCGCGAAGTGTTATAATCTACAGTTCTTTTAAAGTGAAATTTATTTAATCAAAAAACAACACAAAGCATTTAATGCTTTGTGTTGTTGTGTAAAGTTGGTACTAATTTTTTTTCCATGAAATGCATGGTAATGGTTTTTGTTTAATTTTTGTAAATAACCAAAGAAGTTACGTGAAAGCGGCTTACGCCAAGCCGGCTCAACGTTTTAAAGTGAAAAAACTGAGTGCCATTTATAAATTGGTTAATTTGATCCCACCCAGTAAGAGCTAGCGAAGAGCAGTTTTTAGGAACCGTAGTGGAGTGGTAATAGGGTTTTTTTTAATTTCTGGATGAGTTACACCAAAGCGTCTCAGGTCATTAAGGTGGCATGAATCAAATGGTCAGACCTGCAACATAGTTGTGTGAATTCCCTCTCTCTCAATTACCCTAACATTTTGTGGGTCATAGCGCGTCAATTGTTCCATGTGGCCCAGTTGACGTTTCCACGGCATAAACTGGTTTCGGAGAATGCAGTTGCCAGTATTCACCTCCAGCACATCTATGGCCACGTCTTCGTGGACGGGATTCAAACCCGAAACGCCGTCAGTCAAACATGAGACTGATGCCTCAACACACTGCGTTACCGGTCGCCCCTAATAGCCTGTGTGAATTCTGGCACGTTATGAACCACCTGAAGCAGCTATCAGCGAGGCTACCCGTGAATATGGTTTATCTATGCGCCGACAACTCATCCTTGTAAAACTTACTTCATGCCAAGAAACTTCGAATTGGACGGATCAACAACGACGACCACGCGGGCAACTGGTAGCTGAGTGCGTAAGTCTCATGTCTGGCTATGGTCGATACGTCAAGTCCCATCCCCCGGCGATCGTGCTCAGGATGTTTGTGTTGTTTTCACCTGTGGCGAGGGGGGGGGGGTAATAGTAACCCACAATTTCTCCCGATTTGTCGCAGGTACGCGGATAAATGGGAACCGGGGGTGCATGCTGGCAGCGTGCATCGTCCAAAACTGGTTTATGCCAACGAAACGTCTGCTAAGCGCCGTCGTGGACAGGATTCGGACCCGAAACGCCGGCAGTCAAACATAAGCACAGTTGACAACATATTGCCTGGAACCATCACTGACGCTCTCTCGAGCCTGTTTGTGGGTGATTAGTTGTGTGAACTAATTAACCTGTTATTAACATCCAAGGTTATACAGGCCAATTTAGGAGAATCTACCATGCGTAGGTTCGGCTGTAGAGGCCAAATATTCAGCACTTTATTCGTGCAGGAGGGCGATAGGGACCGCAACCGAGGGTGGTTTTGTGTCTATACAAATGAGTTCTCCGGCCCATTCTTTTAAATGGCATCCTTGTTTGGTGGACGGCACTTAGAATTGCTACCAACAGGATTCATTTGGGGAAAGTAAAGATTGGCGACTATTGCTGCAACCGGGGCTATCAGATCTACTACGTTGGCAGGCCTGGATATGCTTCTAAACCTTTTACCGCTCGATATCTTTGGTGAACTACAAGCAGTGATTACGGCTTTGCGTCTTCGCAAAACCGGTCAGTGGCGTGCGTTAAGCTCCGGCTACTCAGCTATTTTGAATAATCTTGATCTTTCTGCATGTATGGATTATGTCTCCCTTAAGTACGTTTAGTCAGAATTTCGTGAGCCTGATTCGCTCAAGCAACAGTATGGGACACTGGTGCGCTCTCTCTACCAGACTCCATCAATAGGGGGATTCGCACTCAGTGTCGTAAATGTCATAAACGTCGAATTCGTTGAAAACTTCTGTCATCTCCATAGTAAAATAACAGAAGTTTACAGCTTTACGACAAATATGGCGTTAACAACGTGAGCATGAATCCCCCTAATATTCTCACATATACTGACGGCTCTTAAACGGATACTAGGGTAGGATCTGATATTTTTCGGAGTCGCCGAAGATTAGTTTATCTTTTCGTCTACACGATCATTGCAGTGTATTGCAGGCGGAGTTTCTAGCGATCTCGGAAGCTCTCACCTGGCTGGGTTGCCATGCCATAACTGATTGAAAAACCACCATTTACACTGACAGTCAGGCTACAATTCGATCTCTCGAAATTGCTTTGTCGACATTGCGGGCGGCTGTGAACTGTCGATCGCTTTTTGATGAGATTGGGCGTTACTTCAAAATTACCTTTTGTTGTCAGGCTGATGAGCTTGCTCGGGTTGGAACTACTGGGGCAATTGTCGATGCGGCATCGTGTATTTTGCAACCTAATCAGTAAGTCTAATGCGACAAATAAAGCTAGCGCTTGATGCACTGAGGACGGTACTTGTCAGACATGAAGATGATATGGCCCATAGCGGACCCTTGTCGCTTTGTCGCAATATGAACAGGAAGCACATTGATGTGGTTGTTGACATGATCACTGGGCACTGTACTATTGAAGGGCATGCTAGAGGGCTTCGCCTGCTCTACAACGATTTCTGATGGCGTGGAGGAGAATACTTTTCATTTTCTATGCACCTGTCCTGCTTGGGCCGCGAGGAGGAGGGTTTTTCTGGGGGACTCTTTCTTCTTTCAGTTAGAAGACCTAAGGGACATGAGCTCGTTAAGGCTCTGTCGGCTTATTTCCAGCTCGGGCTAGTTAAAAAAAAAGGATTTGTCATTAATTATAAATAATACTAAATTTGATTGTAACCCTCATATGAATCACATGTAGTCCGTGTGTAATTAAAATTTATGAACTAATTAACTTCGAGGCACATGTACTATATATAGGATTAGGCGAAATTTGAGATCTCAACTATTACATAAACTCGATTTATCTAATCACTAGCTCATAAATACGACTATTAATAATTTAATCATTTCTTTCTCTTTATCTTTCTCAGATAAGATTTCTTCTAAGTAAACAGCAAAAATGTCGAAACTTTTGCAAATTCTCCCAGTCAATCGTTGGGCCTGGGCCTTTGTCTACCTCACACTAGCCCTGTATGCAAATTGTGCGGTAATAAGTCCGAATAATCGAAACGACATTTATGTGGTATACGCTACGGGAACCGGTGAAAACAAAATGGGAACGGAAATTTATCCCGATCGTCCGTCCATCGATCAGTACAAAAAGGATCGTAGTCAATTCTTCCAGGATGAACATTCGCGAGCGATAGGTTCGCGAATCACATTGAACGATCGCGAATTATTGGCCAACGATATATTTCATATTGTGAAAAAACGTGACATGGAAAATGGCTTTTTGGATCCTCGAAAATTCCCCCCGGCCGAACATATTTTCCGAGCATTGGACGAAATCGGCAAATCGGAGATGTTCCAATTACTGCGGGCGATGCCAAAGGGTGGTGTCCTGCATGCTCACGATACGGCTCTGGCCAGTACGGATTACGTGATGACGTTAACCTATTGGCCCGATCTTTGGCAGTGGACCAAAAACGATGGTAATGATACGGCCTTTATATTTTCGCGCGAGGAACCCGAAGAAATGGAGGGTATTGAATGGGAAAGAGTTTCGGAGTTGCGCGAACGAGAAGGAGCCGAAAAGTATGATGCGCGTTTGAGGCAGTATTTCACATTGTACACTAGCAATCCTGAAAGTAGATATCGAGATATTAACGAAGTGTGGGATAACTTTATTGGAATTTTCATTAAGATCACGCCGCTACTTACTTACCTTCCAGTGTGGAAGGCGTATTACAAGCAAGCACTGAAGGAGTTCTACGAGGACGGTGTGCAGTATTTGGAATTCAGAGGAACGTTACCAGATGTAAGTATGCTTATCTTCGAAAAAAAAAAAATTTTTTTTTACATAAATACACTGATAACTAAAATTAAAATAAGTTAATATCTGCCAACCACTTTGGGCAAGCTTTCGCGAGGCAGTTTTGGTTTTTCGGAAAGAGGACTTCATGCCCTTTGATTCAATACCTAATATTACGTTTACACTATACCCAGATTACTTCATCTGCGGGCGAATCATTTAATATGATCCAAATTAAACAGCAGATTACTTCATGTGGCATAGCTTCATCTGTAGCAGATTATGTACACAAATTATCTCGATCTAAACTCATTACATATGTGGTGAATATAAATTACAATTTCGGATGAAAATATTAGTCTGATTTTATCGTTTATTTAATGCGACGGCGAACGTTTATAAACTCTTTAGAGTTTAAAGTTCTTTATCAGTGACAGTGATAAGTGTAACTTTATATTATCATTTAAATGGGTCCCGGGTTCGATCTCCAGCATAATTTTTCTTTCTTTTTCTTTTTTATATTGATGTTTTTACTAATCCTATTGAAAATATATTATTTAATAATAAGCATGTTCTTATCAGAGTAGGAAAAATATGTTCATGGCGAAAAGAAGATACGTCAAATTTTAGATTAAGTCGGGATAGTGTAAACACCTAAACTCACCACAATTTAATGATGATGAAGTAATCTGGGTATAGTGTTAACGTAATACATATAATTCAGCGCAAACATGAGGGTTGTTCGTCGGCTTCGAACATCACTTTTGCGCGCTCCTGCCACCCATTTCCGACAAGCTTTGTTAATTTCCTTGACCCCTCCAGGGGCATGGGCGCGTCAACATCTCTAGCATTTCTATGCCTTGTTGACGTTTCGATAGCATTTCTACTTTTCGGAAGTGCAGTTGCTAGCATGCACCTCCTATCCGCGCCGTCTTTATACTGACAAGCTCGGAGCACTGTGAGAGTTCTATTAGTACCCACAGGCAGTTTTTGGTCGCGTCGAGATTTGAACTCCGAGCTCTAGATTAGTATCGTAGAGCGGTGACCGAACGACCACGGCCACCGAGCGCGACAAGCTTTCGTCAGGCAGGATTCTCCACTTCTCACCCTCTCTCCACCCCTCTAGTGAGTTAATATAAGTGCTTCACACCATCTAGACCTCCACGGTCGAGTTTTCAAGTAAAATCACGCCTTCACGGCCTATACAAACAGAATTCTCACACTTTCGTGGTCGTCTTGCACATGGATAGCTGCAAAGATGCAAGACCTGATGAGTGCTACTATCCATACGAAACCACTAAGCTCGGAGAAATTAATTCAGAGGGAATTTGAGAATAAAAAATATAGTTGGTCCCGTTGCGGGGCGCGAACCGCAGAGACCGTGTTTCGAATAGCAAAAAATGCCCGGTGCGTTACCGAGCTAAGCTACAGACGCACACTAAGTTGGTGTGCAGAATGAAACCAAGTGTCACAAACAATTCCAGGCAGGATTGTTTTTACCGAAAGAGAACATCAAAATCCTTGGGGTACCACTTTACTAAGCCGAAAACGCGATGAGGGTAGTTGGTATCCTGTCAGTGTTTTGCGGCAAGTTTTGACGAGTCACGGTCGGATATTCGGATGTCCTCCCTAGGCCTCTTCACTTTTATGCATATTTTATTACAAACCTACAACATTGCACATATTTTTAATCGATTACTCTTCTTCTTTCTTAGCTGTACGACTTGGATGGCAGGATATATAAAAACGCTGAGGTTGTACAAGTATACGTCGATGCATTGGAGGAGTTCAAAGCCGAAAATCCAGGATTTATTGGATCGAAATTCATCTATGCCCCGACTCGTAGTGTCGACGATGCCACTTTTGTTGAATACATGAAGACAATCGTGGAACTGAAGGTAATCAAGGATTTACGTGGTTTTTGTTAACGAACTGAATTTCAACTCTTTACCACTTTTCTACATATCCTTTCTGTTTCACAGTCAAAATTCCCGAACTTTGTCATTGGATTCGATATTGTCTCACAAGAGGATGCCGGACGACCGCTTATCGATTTCGCCGAACCTCTGCTCAACTTGCCCAACGACATTCGATTTATCTTCCATGCTGGCGAGACAAATTGGAATGGAATGAGCACGGACGAGAATCTTATCGATGCCGTACTGTTGGGTACGAAACGTATTGGTCACGCCTATGCCATCCTGAAACATCCAAAAGTCATGGAGGAAGTGAAACGTCGAGGAATCGCCATTGAATTGAATCCGATTTCGAATCAGGTGTTGAAACTGGGCGAGGACAATCGTAATCACCCGGGCACTCATTTATTCGCCGCCGACTATCCGGTAGTCGTATCATCCGATGATCCATCGTTTTGGGAAGCCACACCGCTGACCCATGACTTTTATATTGCCTTCCTGGGTATCGCTTCGGCACATGCCGATTTGCGAACGTTGAAACAGTTGGCGTTGAATTCGTTGAATTACAGCTCAATGGATGCGAACGAGCTGAAGGTGGCCAAGAAAAAATGGGAGACAAAGTGGAATCTGTACATTGAATGGGTGATATCGCAAAGGGCCAAATATACGTAATCTGTGAAAGTGGAATGAAAGGTTGTTTGTATTTGGTGTGTTGGGTCATTTGGATTGTTTTTTTTTTTGTCGCGATTTTATCGTTTTTAGCTTGGGGTGTTGACTTTATTGGTTCCCGAGGTCAGTTCCTTTGTCGAAAGGCAAAGGAATTGATAGCCAGCTCATTTTGTCCGATTCCTTTCATCACAGTTCTATCGCCCGGAGTCATCAATTTATGGGATTTTTTTTGCCAGATTTCGATGGTTATAATTCAGGATGATAAGTACGTATCGATTTATTAAAGCCTTCTATTAAATTTGTTCAACAGGTATACATACAATCGAGTATGTACTTATCAATTCGTTCCAACCATGTTTGATGGCATTTCGTAATGCTTTAACCGAACCTTATTAATCTTCATATATTGAGTCATCAGGTTGTCGTCTCCTTTCATTCATATGCCCGTAACTGGTACTTCGATAAGATTGATAGCATCATAAATTATTGGAATCATCCACTCGGTAGCTGGTAGAGCTGCACTATTAAATAATAAATTGATAGCCTGTAGCCGGGTACACGGTCTCATTGCATCAACACAGACACACTGAGTGCCCTTAATGGCACAGGATCGTTGCAGCACTACCATCGCCACCATGCTATGTCCCGAGTGAGTATCACAGTAGATTCCCTTATCCCATTCACACACTTTGCTGTTGTCTTTTGTCCCTGGTGGACTAACTCAAGGGAAAGCTCGAAGGTATGCCATACGACTTTGACACTGATGACATCTAAGGTGAATTATTGATGCCACGTATGCCTTCAGGATGTGTATGTTGTTGAGTTATGGTTGCCCTTAATGTTGGATGTCTTTTCAGATTAAGGATTTCCCAGGGACTATCATATTCAAAAGAAGACCAGTATTGCGTTTCAAGGAGTTGTATTTATGAATGAACTTGTGGTGCATTTTGTGTGTTCTCATTGTTATTCAGTAGGATGATATGTTGGGTATTGGCTAAAGTTCAGAGATGAGACTACTCCGAGAACTAAAGTCATTTGACAACCGGTCTTTGAGCGAAGCCGGACCTTTATTACATCATCAAAAATTGTGCGCACTGAATGGTATAGCAGAAATAGGCAGATCGGTAAAACAGGCTACCCTGACTCGCACAGCACACATAGACCAAAAGACTGATTCATTGCGATACCCTGGGGAATACAACACCCAAAACCATACTAATTCGCAAACCAGCGTGATCTAGTAATAAAGCACGGATGCGTGGAATAAGGTAACTCTGTTTTGTGTGCTTTTGACAAAGGGGCGGAGCCCCTCCTACTATACGTCATATCGCACCTTGGGTGCGCCTGGTCTGGGCGGTGTGTATTCTAGCCCTGTGTTGGGGACTAGTCGACAGGAAGACTCATGATGGATTTCCTCACCTAGAGCCGGTCCGGTGAGGCATGTCCAATACCGGGAACTAGTCGCTCAGGTAGTTCCGTCTAGGGTTAGTGTCATGAATAAGACTGGCCCTGGTACATCAGGAACTAGCCCCCAATTCGATAGCTCGACGAAAGTTTCAGGCGCTTTGACTGTACCTTAGATATGCTCGACGGCCCGAAACGGCAGAGGACTGCTGGGCCTAATAATCCGGCCCCCTCCTACGCGGAGGCGGCAAAGGGATGGATCGAGCTGGCAGCGGTCGACCGGAATTTCGCCGACGGGTATATTTCGGTGGACAACTGGAAGGACGATTGTGATAAAACGACACGGTTGGAAGACAGCACCCGAAAAAGTGTACAGCAAAGAAGGTTGGGTAGAATTGAGTTGAGTTATAATTATCGGAACCTAGTCGTATATTACTTCTAAATAAAGCGTTTTCTTAAACAGCTGCGCACAAATAAAAAAGTTTCGTTGGTATTTTGAAGAAAAAAAAAATTTTTTTTTCGAATCAAACAAAAGCAAATCAAAAAATTAATTAATTGCTTAACTCATAAAACGCCGATGTCTGTCAGTTGTCTATTTAAGTTGTTCTGTATATATATAGTCAGTCTAAGTGAAATTGAAAATCTACCTAAGTGTTCGTCCTAGTTTTCCTGGTTTTGTCGTCGTCAGGATAAACTGACGGCAAGACAAGCACAGCATGGCTGGCGGAGGATTTCGCATGACACCGAGAATTAATTTCCGAAAATACTTCTATATTTACCACACATTTACGGTGGCAGGATACTACGAAATTCAATCAGGTAAGCAACGAAGTGATTCGCATCATCCTAAGTTGCTAGGGCACGCATGATATATGAAACATTAGCAATGTCAACAAAAAAACTTGGAGGAAAATTAAATATTCCATTAGTGTCCCTCCAAGTTGATTGATTCTTACAGAGAACATTATGATGATGGTATCGTTAATAGAGCCGAGAATATACTGGTGAACTTTTTCATGCTACAGATTTTGGTAATTGGTGAAGCGCTTAGTTAAGATTATTGATGTCTTGATGTTTGTAGAACGTTATACTAAAAGTCTAAAAAAAAATCGAACTAAGATTTAGGAAAATTTTGACTAAAAATGAACTTTTTTGTGAATTTTTGTGAAAATATTTTTAAAATGGTAAAAATAAGTAAAGTCTAGGCATTCTCGCTCCAGCGACTCGTTTTGAATTCATCACTCTCTTTGGCTTGCGATCATCGTCCATTCGTTGTACATGCCCTGCCCATTGAAGTCGTTGTAGTTTGACAATTTTCGAAACTTCCAGCTCATCGTACAGTTCATACAACTCATAGTTGCATCGAATGCGCCATCCATCTCGATCAAAAACAGCCCCGAAAATTCGCCGTTGAACCTTGCGTTCAAATGTGTCTAGCATGTTTCCGGAGGCTTGAGTTAGGGTCCAAGCTTCGCAGCCATAGCATAGCACTGGTCGTATAATGGTTTTGTACACGCGGAGCTACGTATTTCTGTGCACATGCTTCGATTTCATTAGGAGGAGAACCGAGAAAATAGTCTTATTAGCTAACTGTATCCGTCGCTTGATTTCGTCAGTTTCGTTGGCGTCTCTTGACAAGTTGCAACCTAGGTATATGAAGTTGCTCACGAGCTCGATGTTGAGGTCCTCCGCATAGATGCTCGGTTGTGTAGATGTCCTTGCAGATTGCATCATTATTTTAGTTTTACCCTTGTTGATACGTAGTCCCACTTCTTTTGCTGCGGTATCGAGCGTATGCAGAAGTTCTTCTGCGTCGGCCAATCTTCGGGACATGATGTTGATGTCGTCGGCGTACGCTGCAAATTGTGTCGACTTGATGAGTAGCGTATTGCTGTTGTCTATATTCATAGCCCGAATAGCGTATTCCAGTGCCAGGTTGAAGATCATCGGTGCCAATCCATCGCTCTGTTTTAGACCAGTGCGAGTTTCAAATAGATCAGTAAGTCCACCATATGGCTTACAACTATTGCGGCGAAAAGGATCTGTCGTGATTCGGACAAAACATTTCTTATTTTGATATTATTTTCGCCATGAAGGGCCTCATATCCCGTTTAGTTTTGACCTTAACGGGGTTTTACTTTGTCTGGTAACACTCTCGAATTGCGAATCATCTAATTTCCTTTCCCGGCTTCCCAAATGCCCAACTACTAGGCGAGGCTTAGATCCTTCTAGCAGTTTGCTTGTACATTATGCCTGCATTCATAAATGGTAGCGCTACCGGAGTGCTCCCATTTTTGTTGTTGCAATGCGGGACAGAAATGAGAGCGCTGTGGTAGCGTTATGAATGCGGCCTATGTAACGATCTCTCTGTTGAGACTGTATATTTGGAAAAAGACAAGAGATAACATTATTCGGTTCGTTTGTGTAGGAACTTTAATTTGACTGGGCTATCTTTTTCTCCTGGGAGAAAAAGTGCTTTCATGAGGCTGATTCGAAGGCTGATAAGATCACATAATTCATGAAGGATGCGAAGCGCTCCTTGCATGATGTTGGGTGAAACTTCTTGATATTTATCTCTGACTAGGTAAACTATCTACGATTAAGCAGTTTACTTCCCATTGGGAGCAAATAGGACCCTTTACATCACTTTTAGCATAAAATTTATCTGCGTCTAATTGACCGCTAAAAGTTTTGTTCATATTGACCTGTTTCTAATTTCAGGAATAAAGACCCTCACTGATCTCCTGAAGTTAGGAATACAGGCTAGTACAAAGCTCTAAAGGTATGCAAGAAGTGTGGATCTAGTGCAGTCTATTCTGTCAGTTGTGTTTGACTTGCGGAGAGGAGATGTTAGCAAAATAGCAAATGTATAATAGGTTCAAGTAATGAATTAATTGTAGTTCTGATTGGAATGTCCCAAATGAAGAAAATGGGAGATTCGTAATAAGATAATCAGAAATGTTTGTTTCGAAGTCAATATTTCAAATCAAACACATGCTTGAATAACCATCCATCTAATTAGGAAATTAATTAGACGAAAGTTTTGTTAATAACTGCGGCCAAAAACCCAAAATGAAATGAATAAATAAAAAGGTCTCTTTATCTGCACATATGCTTCATCAATGAATTTCCCCAAAATAGTCGCCCGAGCATAAGCCCAGACCCACATCCTTACAAAAAGTCAAATCAATTTGTTACTGTTAATTATGCGTGTCGAATATATTTCCTGCCAATTGTTGTATATCGATCCCTAGAAACCCTAATCACAGCAAGACGGATAAGTGAAAGGAAACCAGTCGAAAAGAAACAACCTTCATACCATTATGTTCCCGAATTCCACTTCACTCAAGTGTGTCAATCAATTTGAATGGAATCCTTTCACACTCTGATTTAACATGACTTTTGAATAAAAGAAGACGAAAAAACTGGCGCCTTATCCTGAAGTTGGGAGAAGAAAGGCTGGAGATTCGACACGAATGTTCCTCATTCGTATTTCACGTTCCATTTCAATGATTCCAGAATTCAATGATAATAATTTCACCTTTGCAGGATTTCGAATCGAGGGCTTCTATTTGGGACGACTATGACTTGAAATTGTAAGCAGATAACCGTCACACAGTTTAAGGTATATATGTCTCTTCAACCAAGAGATTAGCACCGGGTTGTTTAAGTAAGGCAAGTCGTATGATTTGTCGGAGGCTGATGGAGGCAGGCTCTTTTAGTTGTAAATTTCTACCAAGCCTTTATCTGTAGATGTGAACCGTGTAAATAACAATCGTGATTTTACGTGTTTATTTATTTATCGTAGGAATACTTACAGATAAAAAGGTGGGGATAAATGTTGAATGACATCAGATGAATGTTCTTTTTCTTAAGTTAATAAAACTTCACATTTGTTTTGGCGTTTTCTGGCCCTATTAATAATCGCCCTAGGAGTAATCGGTTTAGGGGCGACCGGTAGCGCAATCAGTCTCATGTTTGACTACCGGGGTTTCGGGCTCGAGGCCCGTTCACGACGACGTTCGTGGCCATGGATGTGCAGGAGGTGCATGCTAGCAATTGCATTCTTCGAAACCAGTTTATGCCAACGAAACGTCAACTGGGCCACTTGGAACAGTTGGAACGCACTTATGCGTTAGGGCAATTCAGTAAGTTGTTTCCAATTTTTGCACCAAACGTCCAATAGTCCGTCTTGTTGGACGGTTTCGTCGACCGAAAATTGGCGTAAACACGAGCAACGTAGTCGCAATCGAACGTGAACTTTGATAAAAAAGTTAAATAATTGCAAACGTGGTTGAAGTGTGTATCTGTCCATGATTAAATGGCATAGACTGACGTTTCAAAATGTGAAAGAATTGCGACGCCAAAATCACTTCTATTCGCGAAATGTCAAAAACAAAATGCATCGTCCCAATTGGAAAACCCTATATTTAGAGCAGTATCAAATATTTCGAAATCGAAACGGTAAAGTTCAATTTGCGATAATTTTGTGACAACAAAAACTAAAGTAAGAAGAAACTTTAGCCCTCAACTCCTGAAATGAGGTGCACAACAAAAAAATCAATCGCCCGATGAGAGACGGAATTGGCTTGTTTACACCAAACTTTTAAATTAAAGAATTCAACTTTATCGAAATAAATCCTAGTATATCTTGGAGTCCATAGTCTCGACTCCTCCAAACAAGCTTCCTTATTAGACATTCGGAACAGTAGGTGAATATCCACTGGACCTCCAACGTATTGCTGTCGAACAAATTTTAATACAAACACTTACCAACTGGTCCACCTGCAGTCCACCGTCCAACAATTTTCAGAGGATTCATTCTATGGTTTCTCTCTGATTCGTGGAAATCTTTTCTCTAATATTTTCAACTGCAGCCAAATAGAGTTCTTTCCAATGCAATGAACAATTTGATATCAGAAATCGGGTGCTGAAATGGCTCTGCAACAATCGAAATCAACGTTTGTTTCCCATTTTGTTGGTAACTGGGAAATGTTAGAAAGAACATTTCAGATAAGTCGTTCAGTCAATCCGGATTGAATCTGATTTTCTGAATTGTAACTTTCTCCGACCCTTGGCAGCCGGATGAGAAATGGTGGCTATTTTGTGAAAGGACGAGTATCCCTCGGGGAGGGTACATATTCGTAAATTTTAGAGGATATTGTATTTAGGGAATTGAATATTGTATAAAAGAAGTCCAGGCGAAATGGTTGGAGTCCAGGTAATGACTTGCTATGTATCGATGTGGCTGCAGATAAGTTATTAGAAAAAGATATTAAGCCGGTGTAATTAGCGATCCCCGATTGCATACTGTTAGTTTCAATATTTCGATATGTTTTATAGACTGGTCCCCCAATGTAAAATCCAAGTTTTTGACTTTGGTGCCCTTGTCCACGTCCGTTGAAGTTCGGCACTTTCATCAGTTTTTTGCTCATAACTTTGTTCTAGAGTACCTTCTCGAAAAATAAGTAAGGAACAAACTTGTTGAGGCCAAAATTTCCTACAGCTTATGTCGGTAAGATATTCTAACCGAAATACAAAGGCGCAAAAATGCGATTAGTCTTCAAAAATAATAAAAATGCACAGCTACACCCGACCGTCGTGTCGGGAGATCGCCGGTTTCACCGGAGCTTTCAATGCGGAAGTATGTTGGTATATCGACCTTGTCCTTATCACAGCTCTCTCCCCTGATAACACATATTATCATAAGGTTGGTAATATATTGTGGGGGGCAAAAGACCTTTTCCATAGTCCTTCTCGTGGGCGGCCGCTGGTGAGGGCACTATGTCGAACCGCTGACGGCTAAGTCTTAGCAATAAGACAGTTTGGAAAAAGGCAGATAGCTGTAGCCTGAATGGCTGGCCAACACCTAAGCGTCTCAGGTTTAGTAGGATGGAATAATTTGTGTAATTGGCAACTGCAACATAGTTGTGTGAACTCCAGCACGTTTATCAAACAATCTGTAGCAGCTATCTCCGAGGCCATCCCCTGACTGGGGTTAAGCGATGTGTTGACAACTTGTCAACCACGTCAAGAAACCTGGAACAAAAGCCTCGGATTGGACGGATCAACAACGACGACCTCGCAAACGACTAACGGACTATTCTTTCGGATCCTGGAATGTTCGCTCCCTGAACAAACCGGGAGCCGAGAAGGCCCTCCTTCAACAGGTCGTAAAGTATAAACTGAGCATTACAGCAGTCCAGGAAACAAATTGACTTGACAGCGAGATCAATGACAAGAAATTGCACACAATTTTTACAAGTGGCAAACCATCGGGCCCCAAGGAGGTTGGAAAAGCATTTATAGCGAACAATCACCTCAAGCCGCACATTACTGACTTCAAACCCATTAATGAACGGCTGTGTGCGATTCGCATTATTATTCAATTCAATTATTCAATCTCTGGCTCATCAATGTGCACGCCCCCATTGAAGTTAAAGAAGATGCAGTAAAAGACGAGTTCTACGCCCGGCTTGAGACTCTCTTCCACTCATTTTCAACAAACGACGTCAAACTGCTGTTAGGAAACTTTAAAAAGTCCTGAATGAATGTTGGCATCGGGGGACCACTGGAGGCCACAGTCTATATGAAAAATGTTACGATAACGGCCAGCGACTTATCGACCTCGCCTGTGGTAGGGATCTAATCGTAAGCTCTACGTGTTTCCCGCATCGACGCATTCACAAGCAGACCTGGAAATCTGCAGACGCACATACCAAAGAGGATTGATAATTCTAAAAGAGTTATCACTCCATATTTGCCCTCTGCCAGGAGATTTGTATGTATTGACAAATTGTATAGACTTCACAAGAAAGCTGACTCCGCCTCCGGCGGTAGATTTGTATGTATTGATTCTCTTGTGTATCTATACTGTGTAGTTTAAACTATGTTTATACAATTTGTCAATACATGCAAATCTCCTGGCAGAGGCGAAACTTCTATGGAGTGATAACTCTTGTGGAATCCATACTATTTGCACATACCGTCAACCAAATTGATCACGTCCTCATTTGCATGAGATGGGCGTCTAGTGTAATAGATGTCCGCTCCCATCAAGGAGTAAGCCGCGACTCAGATCATCACTTGGTAGACGACGACGACGACCTACCATACATACTTACAAATTTTGAATTTTTTCAGTGCATCAATCGAGAATCAGCCCGCCCAAAGTCTTTGCGGTTGATAAACTTTGAGCGATACTACGGCTATGGCTGCGAAGCATGGACCCTAACTCAAGCCTCGGAAACATGGTAGGCACATTTGAACGTAAGGTAAGGTTCTGCGGCGAGTTTTCGGGGCTGTTTGCGATCGAGATGGATGGCGCATCCGGTACAACCATACTCAATTGCCCTAACCCCTTGTGGGGCATAGCGCGTCAACTGTTCCATGTGGCCCAGTTGACGTTTCGTTGGCATAAATTGGTTTCAGAGAATGCAGTTGCCAGCATGCACCTCCTGCACATCCATGGCCACGAACGTCGTCGTGGACGGGATTCGAACCCGAAACGCTGGTAGTCAAACATGAGACTGATGCCTCAACACACTGCGCTACCGGTCGGTATGAACTGTACGATGAGCTGGAAGTTTTGAAAATCGTCAGACTCAACGAATGGACGATGATCGCATGCTAAAGAGAGTAATGAACGGAGAAGGAGTCGACATAGCGAGACTGCGAAGACGACAGAGAGCTCGTTGGGAGAGCTCAGTATATGTGGACGCCGAGCAGCTACTGGGCTTCCGAAATTGGAGGACGCGGTCAAGTTATCGGGATAATTGGAGGACAACGATCCAGGTGGCTAAGGCCCGACGTCGGGCTGTCGCGTCACGATGATGATGATGGTGAATGTTTTGCTTAATGCCCGTATCACATTATGCGGGACTCACCGAGTCACGAGCCAAGTGGATAACACGTTGTGTACCTGCGATTGAAAGAATTTCATCCAATGCAACGAATGCCGAGCAAGCACTCGTGGAGCATTTTGTTCATCCGATGAATCGCTGGACGGGGAAGACACACGGCGCTTGGGCGTGTACAACGTGTTTTCCACTTGGCTCGGGATTCGGCGAGTCACGCATAATGTGGTGCCGGCATAAGGTTAATCACATACTTCCGAATATGTGTTTTTCAATAAGTACTGCGTGTATCTGATGTCAAAAAAAAAATGTTCTTATGAATAATTTTTATTATCATCATTTTATTCCCATTTTATACAATCGTTTTCTAAGAATACCTTAATCCACAAATTCACACTTTTCCCATTATCTCAATATAATATTTTCTAATTATCTTTTAACTGTATTAATATCAATATTACAGTACAGTTCAATTTGGTTAATATCTAGAATAATGTATCTTCGGTTTTCTTCTGTTTTTCGTTTTATTTTATTTTAACATTTCCTTCCTGTCCATTTCAATTCAATATGTATTGTAATTTCTTGTGTGGTTTTCAAAGTTTTCTTGACATTTTCTTTTCTTGTTCTATTTTAACCTATCTTGAAATGGTATTTGATATACGTATATTTTTATTTGAAAGATTTTTAGGGTGCTACAGATGTGTGTTTGTTTCGTGTTTGTCTATTTACTAAACTTATAACAAGTGTTAAATATGTGAATGATATTTCGTTCATTTCAAAGTTTGTTTTGAATGTATTTTAAGTTGAAGAGATATGTATCTTGTGCCCTTATATGTTTCTTCTTTTAAACGAAATTTATGTAACTGCTGTGACTGTCAAGATGAGAATATGATTTCTGACGGTCGTTGAATGAATGCCGACAATGCAAACACCCAAGTTTCTCTTCAAAGGATATGTGGATAATTTTACTTTATGTTTTAAATTGGTTGTCTATTATAAATGTTACAAAACTCCTATGTTCAAGTGCGAAGACTGTCAAGACTCTAATTGAGTTTCACAGCTTCCGGAATTTTCGCTTCCAATATATCCCGCCAGTGTCTTCCATTCAACTCCTTCCGTCTTCAATTTCCTGTCATAATAAATGTTTTACAGCACTTAATAATTTAAAAATACAACTTCCACCACTTTCATTCTATTCGGTCGTCCTGGACGAGAGACTTGTGCCCTGCAGGACTACTGCAATCCCGATCGCTCGTTACAATGTTTCAACGCTGCTCGCTTGTCCAAAAGTTATGAAGGCGGTTGATTATCTCCGGGCATTAATCAAATCCGTATCGTTATTTCTTGTGGATGATGGCGTTAAACACATTAGCGAAATTGTTATGTACAATACAATGGGCTCGAGAATGGAGCGCTTAATGACGCGGAAGTCGCTTGTAGCGGGTTCATTTTGACTTGGCTCGCAAGTGTTGAATGGCGGACAAATTAAAACCGGATTAAAGGCAACTCTGCGGAAGTATCCACATAGCGTTTGTAAAGCGTATGCCCAAATGAAAAGAACTCCAGAACTCTCATTAAAACTTCTACGGATGGTTTTTACACCGTTTGCCATCCGTTTATCGTCACCCGCATAAGGGGGAGTCGGGGGATGGTTGTCGTTTGTTGGGGTGTTGACAGTGCGCTGAGTTAATGATGCGATTTTGTTAATCCTCGCTGTCAAAGGACACCCTCTTTTCAACAGTGTGTCGGAATGATTGAGTGCTGCATTCAAGTTGGATTTTCGTAGCACGGAGCAGGCAAGGTCCTTTTGATATGATGTTGTGTGAATGGAAAAGCACATTGTTCGTGAGATATTTGTCAGTTGTTATCTTGCTGAGACAGAGAATAGTTCTGTTGATTAGTTCTGCAACATTTTAATTTCCCGTTATGACTGGTGTCTCGCTCTGTAGCCGGATAGTCGGTACTGGTGCCAATTGCTTTCGGATGATGTGCTATTTGTTCGTCTGCATTGTTCGTTCTATAAAGAGAATAAGGAAATACGGTTGGAAGTTAGAAGGCAAATTTATAATTTTAATTGAAACGTTGAATACGTTAGATGAAGATTGAAAGGGATCAGTTAAATGGCAGCAGGCATGGTGAAAGCCCTAGTACCAGATTTTGTCCGTGCATATAATTCCACAGATTTCTTGAAATTCCCTTGAACCAATTCCGATCAATTAAATTTTGCCCATTATTCCGACGGATTACCAACTTAAATCCTTCAATCCCGACCGGACCCTCGTCACTAATATCTATCGACATGCCAAAGCTAGTTCCCACTCAATCGCTCCAATCAACTCCTTCAGAATTGATCTATGCCCTAGGACCCATGCCATGTATGTGTCGTCACAACTGCAAAATGGATGTTGTTAGTGGCGAGACCATTGCCTTATTTGTCCGTTGTCAATGTCAGTTTGTCACTAAATTGGCATCCTTTCCTTCGATCGACCCGAGACGAACGAACGAAAAATCCAAGGGTTCGCTTCGAAGGATACACACGTATAGTATACGAAAGTACAACGATGGCAATGGTGAGTAATCGGTTGAAAGGAACAATACCAATTCGGGGGCTTTTGTCCCTCGGACAGTTTATGAGGCTTTTTGTCGGTTACGGAACGAAGCTCCAGTGGAGAGATTTCTCTCTCGTACACAGAATTCATTGTCCCTTTTGGTTCATATTATTGTTCGAAGGAATTTCGAGGGATTTACATATGTTAGAGTACTTTCCAAGTCATTCGTAAGATGATTATCCTCGTGCATTATGTAAATGTAGGATGCTTGGTATTGTGATGATGATGATGACGATGTTGTTGGTCTATTGTTGTCGAAACTGAGTTATTGGGTTGTGGGTTATAAGCGACGTGGATAGATGTAGTGGATTGGCAGCGAAATGGTTTAGGGGATTTTAAAAGATGGCTAAATTATTTTAATTATTATAACACGTTAATGGGTAGTTAATGAGATTCGTTGTTATTTATTTATTATCTAGTGCTCGCTTCGCTCACGTTGTTGCCTTTGTGAAGAATAAAAATGGGTTTTATTTGTCAACAAGAGGCGAGATGTATGATTGTATCAATTAATACTTAGACTATGAGCCAGATAAATTGGTATTTTATATGGAGCAATTTTTTATTGTTATCCTTTAACACCGGAAACTTGGTCCTTGCGGTCCATTTGTACTCCTTGATCACATGAAACTCATGGACTTAGTCAATAGCGCATGCCATTTTTTTTTTGTTATCCTTGACCACATGAAACTTGCTTCTGACGATCCTAACCACATAAACCTGGGTCATGGCGATCGATTTGTTTTGTACGCTTGTGCATGCAGCACATAATTATCAACGTGCACCACCACCCACCTGCTTACCAGCACATGTGTAATCACACGAAACATTTTCGAGACGATGCCTTGCACTCTTGCACACCCAGATGAATGGGACATTGCAATACTGCGCAAGTGCGAAAGGGAGCAATTCGACGTTTTATATGAAGGGGCCATTTGAATTTCATACGGAGCATGCTGAACGGGTGTCGTCACACCAAGAAAATTTGCAGCCCGATGCCTTGCACTCACACATGAATGGAACGAAAAATTGCAATATTGTGCGAGAGGGAGCAATTTGGCGTTTTATATGAGGAGCCCATTTAGAGTAAGCAAATATTGGCGGCAAGTGAAATGTCTAGAAATTGTACATATGTCATATGGAGATTTCATATGAAGCATTTTATATTTTAAGAAGAAGAAGAAGAAAATATGGTGGACGTGGTGGACAATAGGCAACAGGTCCCTTTTTTAAAGCAGGTTGTCCCTTTTAGGAAATTTGAGGTGGATTAGGATGCACATTTAGCGTGAAGAAGCGGAAGGAAAATGAAAGAAAAATGTGAGACAAATCGAAGGAACGACCGTTTTCATTTCAGGCAAGAGGTTGTCCTTTTTATGAGAGACCAGTGAAAACAACAACAAAAAAATTGCATTGAGGAAATGTATAAAATACACATGCAACTATTGGATGTATTTGCACGAAGGACATCAGGTCGTCCTTTATCCCAACAGGTCATCCTTTTTTGGGAATTTGGGCTCAGTAAGAATGCACTTTGAGCGGAAAGGAGCACAGCTGAAAAAATTTGAAGCATATCGGATGCATAATAGGATAATTGAAGTGGAAGGTAAAACATTTCATCGTACAAAGTCGTCCTTTTTTGACCAGGTCGTCCTTTTTTGGAGTTTGGGCTGGGTATGGATTTAAGTTGAGCGTAAAGAAACAGGACAAAAAGAATTTCAGGCAAATCGGACACACGTCAATTTTATTTTAAGGCAAGAGGTCGTCCTTTTTAGGAGAGACCAGAGAGAAAAAAAATTCATTGCATTGAGAACATGTGTAAATTACATGCAACGTACTGGATATATTTCCTCGAAGGACAACAGAATGTCCTTTATTGTCAGCAGGTCGTCCTTTTTTCGGACTTTGGGCTCGGTGAACATGTAAGTTGAGCTAGAAGGATCAAAAGGGAACAAATTTGAAGCAAATCGTATATGTAGGGTTAGGGAGATAGAACGGAAAATATGTCTCCAAAAAAAATGTATGGGAAAATGGATTTTCCCGAATTTCCCAATTTCCCGTGAAAATTTCCAATTTTTAATGACGTAAAGTTTTAAGTGAAACGTAAAGAAACCGAATGCAAAATATTTGAAGCAAATCGGATAAAGGATAACGACGCCAACCCTGTACATACGAAGACAACTATTATTTTATATATTGTAGAAGATAAGATATTGCACTATACATATAGGGATGCATTTTTCATTCCTTTTGCAGTTCTCCAGACCAAGATTAGGTTTGGACTTTCAAGGTTGAGATTCAGCAGTTTGCGACTGGTTCAAGATTGTCTGTTAGAAATATCGATGGTGTGAGAAAAAAGTCCTCAGAGGACATTTGTACCAGATTCGTGTTGAAGTTCGTGTTCGATAGTCTGTGGCTGGGCTTATGTTTCAGAATATGGACGTTCTTTTGTGAATCTTAACCTACTATATACACGTTAGAGAAATAACATGTTCTGCAAAAACAACGTAAACCTATATGGGTTAACGTTCTGCCTGGTAATTTATCAGTGGTGCCAAATAAATAATAATAAATAATAATAATAAAAAGTGAAAATCGTACCAAATCCTTCCAAAAAATCGTAAAAATATTGTAGTACTTCCCCTGTTTATTGACTTTTAGCTGAGAGAGCTCGATTCGCTCTCAATTTTTTGTTTATTTTTGACGTTTTATCCATGCCTACTCTCCCCCGAGGGAGGGGTGGTATCTCAGTGACCTCGAAAACTATTGGTTTGACACTAATCATAGTAATTTTTTATATTTTTTCACGGTTCTCAACCTCAATTCTACGCATACTCACCCATATGTGGGGGATAATTTGAGTACTGCAGCCTAATCGAAAATTAGAACTCTAGGAACTATTCTGGATCCCAACGGATTTTGGATTTTGTGCTACTCCACCGACCTATTCAACATAAAATATAAAAAATTCAGAACTACCGAACCTTTTGTAGGGTAACAACTCTCTGTTTATTGGAGTATAGGTCGATAAAAGTGATCTCCTGCTTGAAGTGGTTATAGTTACGGGAAAAGGCGGTCCTTCCGTTTAAGCAGAGGCTTTTTTACTGTCTATAGAAACGGACGAAATGTTTTACTAGTTATTGATTGGCCTCTGCATCAAATTCGGAAAATGTCCATGTACATATATCCTTAATGGCCCATAATATGACAAAGCGTTAAACTTACGACTCCAAATAGCCTGTGTCGCGTCCAAGAACACAGAAAAGCCCCTAGTGCCATAATTCCAACCTCTATTTGAAAACATATTCTTGTGCCAAAGGCCATCCAGTACCACTATCCTAGTGAACTTGATACTACTCCCTTTTGAGTGTTTGTCGGAATTCGTGCGAGTATTAATAGCAGTTCGAAACTTCTTCAGCCAATAATTGCGGAAGTGAACATTTGAACGGCATGCATGCAATCCGCACGATATTTGGCTTGTTGAGTTGTGCGAGCCTGCTATACTACACACTAAATAACTCTAGATACTTATAGTTGTATGTTGATGAAGTGACATTTCCAAATGATTTCTCACACGCCATGGTATGCCACAACATAACTGTAGAATGCCTAAAGACTAAATACCGAATCGAAATGGAAATGTCGCAAGTCGTATCCTTGCACTGATGCAGCATTTGCGCCCTTACTTGACCAAACCGCACCAGCAGCAACGGCATTGTTGAGTCACATCCTTCGAGTATAGGAGTCACTGTCAGTTGAATATTTTGTGCTTGCACACTTCAAGGTAATGTTCGGAATAGTAACAGTGTGTGCTGCTGGGAAAAACTGTTTAGAAATTTTGTATATGTATACAGCAAATTTGACTCTGCTTGGCGCATAGTGCCGAAGATCATTGTTTAGGAGCTCAGAGTCTTGAAGAACCTCTTACGCATACGAACAAGGCCATAAGCCGATCGGGAAAACTCACAGGTCCCCAGCAGTGAGCATAGGTTCGGTTATGTTAGGTAAGAGGGTTAGGCCTCCGATTTGGGCTCATTTGGCACCCTCCGCTGTTAATTAGAGCTGCCTGGTTACCACTCTGCTAAATTGAATCGGCTTAAGGTTCTGGTTACTTTACTATCCGTTCTATTTGTCCAGTCCATATGGTCAATTTATTTCGATTGTGATGTCCGCAAGTGACCGTGGTGTAGGTGCCGGTGGTTCTCGGCTCCCAAACCTCTCGAGGTGGCTGGCTGTCCGAAAATTGCTCTATGGAGGATCTACTTTTTGGACAGAGAGTCCCTGGTCATATGCGCATGGGATGTGGTGTGCAAGAGTGCATCAAGGCTTCATCGTAGGTCTAATTTGTATGAAACTACATGATGAATGACCTTTTGGTAAAACTGTCACAAATGTGTAAATGCTGTCCCTATGCTGACGATCTTCTCCTCGTTGTTGAGGGGAACTCTTGCAGCGAGATAGAAACCAAGGGCTCCCACCTTATGCTCGTCGTTCATGAGTGGGGAGTCCAGGTGTGGTGGAGGCAGCTAAGACAGTGAAAATGTTGCTCAAGAGCAAATTGTCACCAAGTCGACCACCGGTTGTCCGTATGGGTGATGTCAGCATCAAGTGTGTGACGCGAGTCAACCTCTTGGGGCTGACTATCCGTACGAAACCACTAAGCTTGGAGAAATTAATCATAAACGTTAAACGTTTCATTCCTGTTTTCAGTACGTATTTAGCATCTTTTTAGCTGATTTCAGTAAAAGTTATGCGCCTCTCTATCTATCTAAATATAAAAAAATGGATGTGAATCCGCTGTATGCCCTAAATGGACGCCTAAACTACTGGAACGATTTATATGAGCGTTTCATAAATGGTTCTTATTAGATCCGAGATTGTTTAGAAATAAACAAATTCAGCTGGTAATTTTCTATATACTTGATTTCCATTTAACTTGTTCGGGTCTGAAGACGACAGGATAGTCAAAATGTCAGTCCTTGTCTTTGTGTCATGTGAATAGCATTGGATCAGGTTACAGTAGAGAATTCGACAACATACTTGAACCATTAGCAGATCCAACATTCATTATCAAAGCCAGACCATGATATTTAATCCGCCTAAACTAACAGCTAAACAATGGAATTGACTTATCTCCGCGTCAGCTGGGTCTCCCAGATCAGATAAAACGAGATGGCCTCCTTCTACTTGTGCTGGGTAGATGCAAAGCAGAGAAAAAGCTTAAAGCTGAAGGGGCCTTTTCGTGAAACCCTATTTGTCATTTCAAAGACTCATGTCGGTAGGCTGGACGCATACAAGATTCTTATCCGGGATACGTTTCATGTCCATTTTTCTCCTCATTTCTTTTAAGACAAACTGTACCACATAGTGCACCCTGCAAACTATTTTATATCTGATACCATTATTCCGTATAGAACGGAACTTGTGTACACATGAATCCGTATGTAATCAAGGTTATTTCCCAAGTCCTTTCTGCGTCGACTCTCGACGGTGTGTGTGTGTGTGTATATATAGATATATGTATATCTCCCCGACAATGGCTACGTCGAGGAAAAGCTCCGGCCCCGCTCCTGCTATGATGATTTGCTGCTGCTTCCTACCTCGAACGAATCCTTCTCGTCAGCCAGTATAAGAACGGAGCCGCCGGTCTGACTATTGTTCGGTCGACAACAGAGACGACACTCTACACGCCACGTTCGTCCTGTCTTGTGCTCAAAATCAATAGTTCGGACCGTTCTGCGAGAAATCCACACAACGACAGAGATTTTTGCAGTTTGTGCCAACCATATTATATATTCCCCCGCAGTCTGTGAAGATTTGCCTGAGATTTTAATCCCTCGTCTAGTGCACAGGGCGACCGAAAAAAGGATTTCATTTTGGTGGCATCGCGAGAACAGCTAGCTAGCAGAGCATTTTTCCTGACTCGAATCCGTTTCGTTCGTCTGACTATTGAATTTCTGGGAACAGGCCGTTGGAGGTGAATTTGGAGGCAATTTAACATCTCCGGTGGAATTTTAAATCCAAGCCTCCAGTGTCCTCCGCAAGGCCTAACCCGAAAAGTGGATAAAAATTTGTGCTGTGAAGAAAAAATTGAGAAAAGAAGAGAAAATATCTTCAATCCATTGGATGAATCCAAAGTGAATCTTAAGTTAGTGATATCGAAGGAAGAAGAAGCGTCAAGTGATCTGTGATTATTCGTGTGAGCGGTTCAGCTCTGTCCTTTTTTTCTGGTATTGTGTGTAGAACGTGCAAATTTTTATAAAGTGAGTATCCTTTTTTGCGGGTCTCCGCGCCAGCAGTGTGAAGACGAGGCAGAGGGGTGGATGTGTCTCAAATTTGAAGGTTATGAAATGTACTGTACACATTCGTTGAAATGAATATTTGTCTGCAGTCAATTGTTTCAATATTTCGACCAAACCATATTTGCAGAATATGTGGACAAGTGTGTAGGCTATAAAATGGTTTCCAAGCAATTTTCTTGCTATTTTGGGAAAAGTTAGCTCACACCAAGCCTTCGTTCCGTGCCGGGGAGCAATAAAAGGGCGTGAGGCGCCGTGATAGTAGTTGCATGTATAAACGTGTATCTACCTGGTGAAAAGGACAGTGCACGCTTAAATTTGTGCTGCATTAGTATGTCTATTCATTTGTTCAAAAGAAATTCGCTGGAATAATGAGCGTAGAAGTTTCAAGAGCTAATATCGGGGCTTTCGCCAGACTTGTGTCTGGCAAGCGCACCCACGTGGTTTCGTGTCTTACTGCGCATAACAGGATTATTGACGTATGGTTGATTTTTCCGGCTGACTTCTGCATTAAAACGAAGCTTTATTTTATGGAAACGTGCTCATAAACGTCCTTTTTTGATAGTCATCTCATTTCAATGCCGCCTACACAGTACACCCACACTACTGCCGAATTCAAACTGCCTCCAAAATGTATCTATCTGATATTATATTGATTTCACTAAATTGCATGTCTGCATTCTCTACAGCAATGGAAGTTTTAGCTGAAGGCAAATATTTTCGATTGGTTGAATCTGAAGAGGAGCTAAAAGAGATAATGGACTATCTCGAACAATATCTACCCGAGTCCATTAAGGTAATTGCCAATTGTCCTCCGCAATTTAGATTTTACCATTATCAAGGACTATTTTTTTTGTCTATCGCAGTTTCACCAAACTATCAGAACGTACCTGAATGATCGTATATGGGATTTCCACTTTTATGTAGCGAAAAATTGGCCGGAAACGCCAGTTTGCTTGCACTTCCCTGGATGTACAATGCCCGTAACTAGGATTCAGATTGTTAACAGTGACGATACTATCGATACTAAAGAATCTGTATACTTGCAGCCTAACAACAACATCTACGAAAGTGTTGGAGTCTTTTGTCCTGAGAAGAATATCGAAGCACTGGACATGCTGAAGGACGAAGACATCTTGTTCGATTGGACCAAGCCCGTGTGTCTGAATTTCACCCATATAGCCATAATGAATCAATTAGAACCCTTCAACACGGGCATCAGCTCGTGGGAAGGGATAGAAGGTGACATATACGTTTACAATAAATTGTCCGAGGACTTGCAACTAGAGGAGTACTTAATGAGCGCAGTGTGCACATTGGTTGCTAAATTTCAATGGATATTTTCTATTTCCAGGTTGTCGTCAGATGACGTGGAAATGCGCGAATTGACGGCGGACAATGTGAAAACCATTCACGATCTGTATCCTGCGAACGATATTGAATGTTTCGATCTATTTAAAATATTGATTGAAAAGCTGCCCGGTGTTGGTATATTCAAGAAGGACACCAATGAAATTCTGGCGTGGATGGTCCATTCGTACTACGGAGCGATGTTCTCGATGCAAACGAAACCCGAATATCGACGAAAAGGGTGAGTTCAGCTCTGACAAAATTAATCTGTCTGCAATCTCATGACCTCCCACTTCGCAGGTACGGCATCCATTTGGCACGAAGCCTAACGCGAAAGCTCATCGAACGCGGTTATCGTCCATTCGTTGTAATTCGTCCAAAAAATGAAGCGTCCAGGAGTTTGTATACGAAATTAGGTTTTGAGAAAGCATTCGAAACGAAACGCACAGGATTCCAGCAAAAGCCTAGTGATAGTTCTATTGACAATGTACAAAGTGGTGTAGCCGGAATCAACTTAGACGAAGCAAAGGATTCAAATGCAACCTCAGCCGATTCCTAAAGGAAGGAGATCCGTTTATTCTGATAATCGTCCACAAAAATGGAATTGTTTTAATTCGAAATAAAAATAATGCAGAAAAACCGAAAAGAAATATTAAAAAAACAAATCCAAGTCAAATTGCGTCGTGATTAAGCCTTTCAGCATATTAAGGATTAAAGTTAAAACAATATTAATAGCAAAACAAAAAAAATAACAATTACAAAGAACTTCCAAATAAATTTCCACACTTGCAAAGGCACCCACACACCACTTTTTAAGGCCAGCATGCGCTAGTTGACACACACTCAATTAAAAAATTTGTTTTTTTTTTCTGTTACTGTTACGAATTTTATCAGATTTCCTCTTCTAAAACTGGAAATTTTCAAAGCCATGCAATCAATTGATAAAAAAAAAACTAGAAAAAAAAAAGACTTTCCACGCTCAAAAAAAAAAAAAACGTAAGCAATCCAAAGGATATAAAGCATACAAGGAAATAAAAATTAAATTTAAAAAATGAAAACTGCCTTAACTTTCTGAATTCATTATCAAAAAAAAAAAATGGACAAAAAGATCCATAAAAAAATATGAAAATTTTTTCTTCCATCAAATTTTTCGAACGTTTAATAATATTACAAAAATAGTAAATAAAAAATAAATAAAAAAAAATATTTTATTTTTCTAGTTACGAATAAAAACAGCAGAAAGAAATGAAAATTATTCTTAGATAGGCATTTTAATGAAATGAAAAAAAAAAAGATAATTACAAGGAAAATATAAAAAAAATTATACTTATAATGCATTGTATTTGATAGGTGCGTAAAAGGTTTCGTTACGAATTTTTTTTTGAATGAAGCCTTGTGATCTTAGTTTATGCGAAACCAAAATGCGGATACACAATTATTATTAATTATTGTATTTTATAAAAACCAAAAATGAAACCAAGTGAATGATATGAAATCTTGTAGACATTGCTATTTAAAAAATTATGACAAAATGAAAACTAAGAAATCAAATAAAGCGCAACAAAATATTTAGAAAGTACCTAACATGTATCTTTAAAAATATCCATAAGGCGGCTTTCACACGGAACGAACGATACACGAGATCCTAGCAAAAAGCATCAGTGCGACGGCTAATTTAAAATTGCATTCGTACAGAAAGCTCGCTCGGCATTAGTGCTTGCTGCAAGAATCTCGTATATCGTGCGTCCCGTGTGAAATCCACCTAAGAATTTTTATTAACAGGTTTCATGCTGATGTCATGGTGAACGACCCAGAGCATTGTTCTTGCAATTGTGAATTCTGCGGACATTGCATTTATTTTAAATCGAATTTTCTTTATAGGTGCGTTTGATTAACCTCGACCTTGATTGAAAAGAACATCATGGATTTGAAGTTTTAGATATGAACATTCGAATCGGAAAGTGGTGTGAATACCAAGAGTTTTGACTAATTTAGAAAAGATACCAACTCATTTGCTGCGAAGAGATTCCATATCAGATTTGGATCTGCCTGCATCAAAGACCGGCCAGTGATTTTGCTTGAAAATTAATTAACCCCCCCCCCTGTATTTTGGTTTAGACAGGGCCGGTCAAAGGGGAACTTAAGGCACAGGCAAGGATATTTTGGCGCTCCCCTCCCCTTCTTATTATTTTTTAAAAGCAGTTTTCCATATTAACTAGTATCATGCTTCGCTTTAAATATTCTTTATTACTACTCAACTGCCCTAACCCCTTGTGGGGCATAGTGCGTCAACTGTTCCATGTGGCCCAGTTGACGTTTCGTTGGCATAAACTGGTTTCGGCGAATGCAGTTGCCAGCATGCACCTCCTTCAAATATTGTTTGCAAGCATTTTCCATGTAATTGAAACCACGGTTGTTATATACTATATGCTGTTATTTTTTTTAAGCTCCACTTTTGTCTTTCTTGTTTTTCGCTTCATAATTAACGTCGTCGGAGCCTTCAGGATAGCTCCCCAATGTAGCAGTGCCCGTTGATGACTCCCTCCACCCTGGCGATGTGTAATATACTTAATGACACCAGTGCAGCCGTGTGGCTAGGATTGAGTCTAGACCAGATCGCCTTCGTCTTTTGGTATGAACTGTAATCGAGCCGCATCTTGTGTTAGCTCTATCGACCGGACTTAATTACAATTTTACTTGCTGCAAAAGGCATTTGCTTTCACGGTTCTCAGCTACAGTGCCGATTATTTCCCCACGAGCAAGTTCAGTCGCTCTGCAGTTGCTGAGCGAAAATCCGCAGTTGTTTTGGATATAGTAAGAACCGATTCATGTGAAAGTATTGCAGCCTGACTGTCCGTGAAAATAGTCAAGTCTTTAGCAGTAACCATGTGACTTCCCAACCTAGGACGCAACACAACAGTATATATCCAATGTACCACCTTCACCAGGCCCCAGTCTTTACTAATGGCGTTTATACAAGTGTGGCCTTTCACCCACTCCTGAATATTGGGTTTCCAGCTTAGTTTGCTATTTAGAATGAGACCAAGGAATTTAGCCTTGTCAAATGAAACAAGACATATATGATGGAGCAACTACGAAAGCTGGATGCACAGCTGGTGAGTCTGAAGACTTTCTGGTTAAAGTCGGAGTTCACCAAGTCAGTGTATTGAGTCCCTTGCTCTTCAACATAATTATGCTCTATTTATTAACACTCATCTCTGACGACCTGGAAATATCCCTTCTCTTCGCCGATGACGTTGTCCTGGGTAGCAAAGACATCGTTGCATTGCAGGCTGCACTGGCAAAGTGGTGTAAATACTACTTTGCCTTAACCCCTAGCGGGGCATAGCGCGTCAACTACTCCTGCGCGCCATCGTACTCTGTTCTGGGCAATGGGGCGCAACTCCCCAAAAGACTTACCCAGTACCTGACACTCCTTTGCCACAGATCGACGCCATGTGATTCGAGGACCCCCTCTTGGTCGGCCTTGGTTGGAAATGGGGTTCCATTTCATGGCATGCATAGCAATGCAGTTATCACTCTTCCGCAATGTGTGACCTATCCACTGCCATTTTCGCCTGCGTATCAATTCGTCGATTGGCATCTGACCCGTACGCCGACTTAGCTCTTCATTTGATATTGTTTCGGGCCAGAAAATTCTTAAAATTCGACGGAGACATGAGTTGACGAAAACTTGCAGCTTTCTGGTAACTCCTACGGAAACTTTCCATGTACTGCTCCCATACAAAAGCACTGATAGTACCAGGGAGCGAAACAGGCCCAACTTGGTCTTGATGCTGAGATAACTGCTCTGCCAGATTTTGGACAGCATGCCGTATGCGCGTTTAGCCTGGTTGATACGACGAGCGATGTCCTCCTCCGTACCACCATTTTCGGCAACAATGCTACCCAGGTAGACGAAGTTGTCCACCTTCTCCACAGGCTGCCCATTAATATTGATGGCAATAGGTGTCGGATTTCTTTTTCGCAACGGCGGGCTAAGAACCTTGGTCTTGTTGGTATTAATCTTTAGCCCAACCTTGCTTGCCTCCCTCTCGAGATCTAACGCCATTGCAGACAGATCCATGATTTTGTGGGAGAGTAGGCATATGTCGTCAGCGTAGTCAAGATGTTGTAGATAAGATGTCAAAGTCCATTGAATTCCTCTGTCTAGTCCGGATAGGGCTGTATGCAACACATCGCCGATCACTATGAGGAATAGGATCGGTGAGAGGATGCACCCCTGCCGAACTCCACTGCGAATCTCAAAGTCCCCCGACACCTTACCTTTATGCAGAACGCGACATTTCGCGCCGTCATAGGTTGCCTTAATAATAGCCACAAGCTTCTCAGGGATGCCTCTCCTGCGCAAGGCCGCCCATATAGAATCCCGGTTCACACTATCGAAAGCCTTTTCGAAATCGATGAAAAGCAAGTGAAGCGGAGAATCGTATTCAGCGCATTGCTCGATGATGATTCGCAAGGTGTTAATGTGATCGACACCGGAGAATCCGGATCGAAAGCCAGCCTGCTCTTCATCAATTGTGCTTTCTAAGTGGGCCTTTAGTCTTTCCAGGACGATTTTAGCTATTATCTTGGCAACGGCAGGAAGCACACAAATGCCTCTCCAATTATTACAATCTGCGAGGCTACCCTTCTTTGGAAGTTTGATGATCAAACCTTCCTTCCACTCAGTGGGAAAGGTCTCTGTATTCCACGCTTTATCAACAAGTGGGTGCAGCAAATCGGCAGTTACGCTTGGCGCTGCTTGATAAAGTTCGGCAGGGATACCGTCGAGTCCGGCGGCCTTTCCTCGTTTTAGTGCAATAATTGCAGTGACTATTTCCTCTTTAGTCGGGGCAGTGGACCGTATACGCACATTTTGATGGTTCGCTAAATTATCTAAAATAGTATATGAGGGGGGACTTCACCAGAGGTTACACGGTTCAAGACCGCGGCGAAGTGTTCTTTCCACCGCCTCATTTGATCTTCTTCCAAGATAAGTAGCTTTCCATCAATATCTTTCACCGAATGTTGGCAGGAGTTACGACCACCTGTAAACTCCTTAATGACACCGTATACGGCGTTTAAGTTGTTACTTCTAGCGGCTTCTTCTGCTGACGCTAAAAGAGAATTGGCATAAACTCTTTTATCGCGTCGCACACTACGCTGAACTTCTCGAGCTTTCTGACGGTAAAGGAGTTCGATGCTGCTTCGATTGTCGTCTGATGCTGCAGCCAAACGAATTTTCAGCTCCTTTCTTTCAACAATCCGCTGCCATGAAGCGTCGGACATCCAGGGCTTATTCCGGCAATCCGGGTTTGGGCCAAGGATGGTATTTGCGCTATCAATGTACGCATTTTTTATGGCACCCCAGTTTTCGTTTATGTCACTATCTGGGTGACTAGTTATCTCAGCCGCTTTTTGCGCAAGATGGTCATTATATTGTTGTAAGACAGCTGGATTTTTTAGTCGAGCGGTGTTGAATTTGCGGCGCCTGGATCTTTCGTCTCTGGGGCGGTGCACGGCTGCAATACGCAATCGAACATTAGCGGTCATAAGATAATGGTCTCTTCCCATCCCAATATCGGCACCCTTCTTGTTTCGCACGTCCAGGAGGCAACTCTTGAATCTTTTACTAATGGCAAAATGGTCGATCTGATTTTGTGTTCTGCGCCGATCAACAGAGGACCAACTGATTTTGTGGTGGTCCTTATGCTCAAACATAGTACCACCGAAGAAGAGACTGCGAAAATTGCAGAACTCTACAAATCTTTCACCGTTGTCATTACGATCACCAAGACCGTGTCTCCCCATCACATGTCTGAGCCCATAGTTATCAGCGACAACTTTCGCATTCAAATCACCCATTAGGGGCGACCGGTAGCGCAGTGTGTTGAGGCATCAGTCTCATGTTTGACTACCGGCGTTTCGGGTTCGAATCCCGTCCACGACGACGTTCGTGGCCATGGATGTGCAGGAGGTGCATGCTGGCAACTGCATTCTCTGAAACCAATTTAAAATATGCCAACGAAACGTCAACTGGGCCAGATGGAACAGTTGACGCGCTATGCCCCACAAGGGGTTAGGGCAATTGAGTAGTAGTAGTAGTAGTAAATCACCCATAACCATTACAATGTCACCTTTAGGTGTTCTGCTCTGAACGGCGTTTAGTTCTTCGTAGAAGGAGTCTTTGGCCAAGACATTGTCGGGTTCAGTAGGGGCATAACATTGTATTATTGAGATGTTCCTCATTTTGGTCCGGAACCTGGCGGTCAAGACCCTGTCAGAGACCGGTTCCCAGGATAAGAGACAGTTTCGCGCGGCTCTGGTTAAAAGGAGCCCCACACCTGACTCACGGCGACTACCGGTAGCTTTACCGGAGTACAACATTACAGTGCTGTCCGTTGGAGAGATGAATTCTCCGCTGTTCCACCATCTTATCTCACTAACTCCTAAGATATTTAATTTGTACCTCAGAAATTCACTCTCTAATTGAAGAAATCGTGCGTTCTGGGGACCTTCTGATCCATTGTCCAGGAGAGTACGCACATTCCAGAATCCAATCTTTGTCATTGTACGATAGCTAAAAGTCGTAACCGTTGAGTCAGTCCTTATCCGAGGCATAGTTGACGTTTCGTTAGCATATAAAGATTTCGGATAGTGCAAGTTGCTGGCATACACATCCTGTCCTTTGATTGTCGGTTTTAACGACAGGCCTTCAAAGGGAAAGGCCGTGGAATTTTTTTTCACACCCCACACCACAGGGGTACCTCAACCAAATCATCGCACCGCCATCACTGGCGGCTTGACGTTGGTTGGCAATGGTCAGTGACCACTGCCGTTCCAGGGGGCGCCCACGCGGAGGACTATGGAAGAGGAATTTTTGCCCCCCCCCCCCCCCTGCAAAGTTCCTGCACTCTGAATTAAAGATTTAAGTAACTTCATTAGTACGACTTGGGGCGACCGGTAGCGCAGTGTGTTGAGGCATCAGTCTCATGTTTGACTACCGGCGTTTCGGGTTCGAATCCCGTCCACGACGACGTTCGTGGCCATGGATGTGCAGGAGGTGCATGCTGGCAACTACATTCTCCGAAACTAGTTTATGCCGAGAAACGTCAACTGGGCCACATGGAACAGTTGATGCGCTACGCCCCACAAGGGGTTAGGGCAATTGAGAGTGAGAGAGAATTGAGATGAAACCATTCTTAGTGTTTTGACTCGTTTTGGATTATCTTAGGAGCTAACAGTTCACGATTGTTACTGATAACATAAAAGGAAAGCGTATGTACACAATTTAAAAATTGTATCCTACAGGGGTTTGCTCCATTTTTTTAAAGGTTTGACAAATTGCTAAAAAAAGGTTTGAAAAATTGCCACGCAATATAAATATGTTGAGTGAAAATACGATCATAATTTCCAGGAAAATTGAGCAAATTTATAAAAATTTGTGTATTTCCATTAGTTTCAATTACGATTTTCCGGGCGATTTTTGAGACTTGTCAAAAAAATTGACAGAAATTGAATTACTTCTTTTTGCAGAAAACTCCCGATTTTATATTTTGCTTCATTTCTCTTTACATGATGGCAAAGTCCTTTTAAACTATTATTTAAGCTTAATTAACTGCCACTCTTAGTATAATTATTACAACTCAACTCCAATTACGAATGAAAAATTATGGGTGACCTGAAAATATATCATTCAATTAAGATCACTTAAATAGCCATAAAAGCATAAATTACCCATGAAATTTCCCCGAGAAAATTAACAACATTTTCGCTTTTTCCAACAACGGAACAAATGAAAGTGCCCGATACCGAGTGTGGCTTTAATGCAAATCTAAATTGAAACATTTTTACAATTTCATTTTTAAAAGTCCATTAGGAAGAAATTAATCATAAACGTCCATCCGTTTGAAGGATAACTGCCATTGCTCGCAGCATTTCTCGGCCAAGATGTGAAAATCGTCCGGACGACGACGACACTGAACTTTTCATCTTTTCTCCTGAAATGTAATTATTTTCCTAATGAGTTTTGAATTGACATCTGCCAGGCTTCGAGTGGCTGATTTCGCATCCACATCATGGAAAAACGGAAAAGCGAAAGAGATTCGATTGGAAGGAAAATAAATTTTCCAACATCACGGTGACCGTTTCAAGTGCAGAAGACGTGTACACGAGTCCAACGTAGGGACGCCTCTTATGCTGCAATTTAGTATGCAATTCGAGTAGTCCTTGCTTTGCAGCCTTTTCCTTTCCCAACTGCGACGTAGGAGACGTAAATTAATTGTACAGCAACAAATCGTCGTTTGTCTGGAAGAAATGGTCCGAAAGGGCAAAACGGTAACTTTTCTCGGACTGTTTTATTCAGGCAACGTTCACTGGCCAAGAGCTGTTACGTTTTCGTCGTTATCGAGGAATTTATTTCGACCAGCACAAATAGTGGGTCCACCCACCCAAACCCTTTAATGGAGCATTATAAGGACCGATTGAGAGACAGAAATGCCTTATTCCGTGTGTTCTGGATAGTGGTAGTCAAAATATCGAGAATATTTTCCTAAAATAGAAATTCCATCAGAAAATCAATTGAACCATTGAATCCCTAAAATTCTTATAAAGTCAATCTCTAACTTATATACAAAGCATCCGTAGAAGGGTTAATTGATTTTTCACAGTCACTACATGTATTTGTTTCCTCCCGGTATGGTCCCTAACGTAGAGGATGATCAAAGGACTCAGGGAGCTACCGCTATACATTCTACACAGTGCTGAAGCTTGGACCAAAATGAATGTCTTACCTTCGAACTGCACTCGCATTTTAAAATCCATTGGACCGCAATAAATTTATTTTCGATTTGTATTTGGCGCGATTGCAGCAATTCCTGATCGATGGGATCCAGGGAGTTATGATTCCACAAGTCTGCACCATTTTCGACGTTTTTTATGGGATCGCCGGAATTGAGCGGACACAACAATTCAACCTGCAATTGAAAATGAAATTTATTCAATTAATCGGGTAGAGTGAAATAGGATTATGGTACAGAGGGAAGAAAAGGTTTTTGTTTGGGCACTGAATTGAGATATTAGTTTTCGGCTTTGAGATTTCAGTAAGTAGATATTTGGAGTGGTGAAACAGTTTATATATGTTGTTTTCCGTAATTTTGTCAGCTATTGTGGCTCAAAAATCCATGGTACGTCTTCTTTGTTCGCACGTTGGGTGCGTCAAATTTACGATACTCGTGGTGTCTATATTGCACAGAGGGTACAGTGGTGGTACACCTCTCCGGTAAACCTGTACAGTTGTACCGGAATGACCAGATGCACTAGAGATAATGGCTGCGTTTTGGGAAACTTGATAGGATCAGACAATTTTACATTGAGTAACAGACATCTGAAGTATTGTATATCCGTAAGTTGAAGAGAGAGTGTCGCTTATCTAACAGTATCTTTAGGTTCGCTTCCTTAGCACATGATTTCTGAACAAATACATCTACCGGCCTCTCTGTCACTTTGGGTCTAGTACAATTACTAATAAACAGGCTTAACAAAAATTGTTTAGTTATCATTCCGGAGTAGTCTGGATGGCGCAACGGTTAGCACGTTCGCCTTCTACACACTGGGCCCCGGTTCGATTCCTACTGAATGCGGTAGTTTTCGATGAAAAAGGGGATTTACGTGTCGGACTATGAGCTGAGTCTTAAAAGAGTAAATAACTCGGTTGAGCGTGTTGCTGATCACACACCTCTGCACAAGACATACCGTCACGATCTAGAAAATGAGATGATGCTAACTCATCTCGAGGCCATGGTTCAAAATTGGACTGTTGCGCCAGTTATTTTACAAGGAAAACCCGATCAGACGAGCATTTCCCCATGAAAACAGGGTGGTCGTTCTGGGGTGGGCAGCTCCAATTTTTTTTTTTCCTTTTTTGACTTCGGAAACAGCGACCAAAAATTACCTTGTAGTTCGAACCAGCCCGATTGGACGAGTGTTTCCCCAAAAAAAACCGGGTGGCCAACCCCAAATTTTTTTTCTCTATTTTGACTTCAGACTCAGACTGAGTCTCATGAAGTTGCGTATGAAGAACTCACAGCAAGCCACCGGGCACGTCAAACCCGCTGATTCGGAATTTGAAGTAGAAAAAAAAAACCTTTGGGGTTTTCCACCCCTGAATGACCACCCTGTTTTCATGGGAAATACTAGTCCGATCGGGCAGGTTAGAACCACAAGGTAATTTTGGGTCGCTGATTCCGAATCTGAAGTCAAAACAGAAAAAAAAGTTTTGAGTTTTCCACCCCAGAATGACCACCCTGCTTTGATATGGAATCACTCGTCTGATCGGGCTTTCCTTGCAAAGCATGTCTTTTTTCGTTATCAAAGGACTCAAAATGCCTTCAGCGGCAGTCTACGGTATTCGTTCGAGATCGAACTCTCAGATTAGTGGAAGCCTTAAGGTGTTCAGTAATATGGTGAGTGGATAGGAAGTTTGAGTTGAGTCTAAAGCCTTCTTAAACTGCACAGTATCTAACAGTTCTCAGTTCAATCATAAAGTCAATCTATAGGCCGTAGTATTTAGTAAAAATTACGAAAAATATATCACGCAGAAAAATATATTAAAGAGTAAGTCGTACTTTTAACCATTAATTTCTTTAACCATTTTGATTTTTTTTATACTCAGTGGTGTAGGTATCAGTGGCGTTCACTCGTAGTAAGCAATTCCAAACTGCTTGACTTACCGAAATAAGCAATTCAATAATAAACTTTGCTTACACCAATACACATATCATCATTTCAGTCAATGTTTTTCTTTAAGCTGAAGAATACATATTATCATTCAAATATTCCTTTACACATTCAAATTCTGATCCGCGCCTTCTTTTGGTTAAAAAACATTCGTTCAATTACTTTAGATAATATTCAAACCTCCCACATTTTGCACACCATAGACACCAAACTTAGAATAGGAAAATGTGCCTAGATCTTTAGATGCATGTACCATGTGTGCATCCAAATACTAGAGACATGTTGATTCCAGAAAATGGGAATCTTGGATTTCGGTAGTACATTGGGCAACGATTTTTTTTTGTTTTGTTCGCAAATTTATATGAGACAAGTCAAGCACTGGCGCGACTGCTTTTGTGTGTGGGATAAAGCCCAATGATGCTTGCTAATGAAATGTTGCCAATGCAGGGAATGTTTATGAGAATTTGATTTTTCCAGTAGAGCTTTTGTTTTTGTTATGTAATGGATTTTCCGTTGCAATTTAAAAGAGGAAATCAGTGCAATCGGGTGATTTTGATTAAATTGTGATTTGAAGTTTTTTGACCGTTTGTAGTGATTTAATTGATTTGATTTGTGATAAAAGTGGTAAGTTTTCTTTTCGCATTATGTCGGAGTATTGCTGCGCGACGGATTTTGTACTAAAAGCGGGATTTTCAACTCTTTCCTTTCCGATAATTGAGTCCCACATAGATTCTATAAAAGCAAATGCAGCGTTTTCGGGTTTGTCTAATAGAATCCAAAACGATCTTGTTTCCGCTATAGCTAATGTGGTTCGAAATAAAATCAATTTGGAAATAAAGGAGGCTCCATTTGTAGCTGTAATGGTCGACGAAACGCCAGATGTTAGCGGTCGGGAACAATTAACCATGATTTTTAGATATACAATATCAAATGAGATTGAAGAAAGATTTATCGGATTTTTGGATGTAAGTGCTAATCGTACAGCTACAGCAATAAGCTCTCACATTTTAAAACAATTGCAAAATTTTAATATCGATAAGAAATTAATTGCACAATGTTACGATGGCGCAGCAGTAATGAGTTCTCAAATTCGTGGAGTTCAGACTTTAATTCGGGAAAAACATAAATCGGCAATTTTCGTTCCATGTTACGCTCATTCACTAAATCTAGTATTGTCTAAAGCAGTTGAGTTTATTCCGGAAATTAAATTATTTTTCGCGCACATCAATAAAATCGCATCATTTTTTAATACATCCACTAAAAGGTCGGACCTTTTTGCAAATATAGTAAATCGTCGTTTACCATCGGTTTCCAAAACGCGTTGGCATTATCATTCGCGTATTATTAACGTTATATTTGAACATAAGCATGAAATTTGTACAGTTTTTGAGACAATTTCGAATGGTTCTCAACACTGGGATGGCGATTCCTTGACTTTTTCCGATATATACTTACAAAAATTCGCAGAGTCAGATTTTCAATTATATCTGTTAATTTTTTCTGAAATTTTTTCGAAAACTGATATATTATTTATTTTAATATTATTCAGAGCAAAGTGGTAAACATTTCATATGCAAGCCAAAAAATTATTGAATTTGAAAATTGGCTCGAAAATGATTTTTCTAAAAAGTTTGATAATTTCTATTCGACAGTTACAGCAGAATATCAGCCACCACGTAAGAAATGTAGAAATGCGATAGATCCTTTACAAAATTTACGGCGGATATTTCGGGAGATTATAGATGTTATTCTCGGGCAAATTCGAGATCGATTCCATTCGTTTAAAGATCTTTCATTTTTAGAGTTGCTTGAACCGAATTATTTTTCTAAATTCAAGTCAAATTTTCCCGATAAAAATTTTGACTCACTTATTGAATATCACGGTCAATTTTTCGACAGAATAAAGTTGAAAAATGAGCTAAAAGTTATTTATTCTTCAGATGAGTTTAAAAACGCGAATCCTAGTAAAATTCTCGATTATTTTCAAAAACGGCCTTATGTCGCAAACGGTTTTAAGCAAGTTCATATTTTAGCAAAATTATTAACGTCAATTCCAGTCACAGTGGCAACTGCGGAAAGGTCATTTTCAACACTAAAGCGCGTTCACACATTTTTGAGAAATCGCCAATCCCAAGAACGACTTTCGGATCTTGCTTTAATTGCGGTTGAAAAGGATCTTCTTATACAAATGCGAAGAGAAAACGATTTTTTTGATAATGTGATTAAAGAGTTTTTACTTAAAGAACGGAGCATAGATTTGGAATACAAATAAATGGCAATGGCGAAAGAATATTTATTTATTTCAAATACCCCTGAATTTTTCTTAGTCTTAATTAACATAATATTTATTTATCATTTTTATACCCTAGACTTTTAGTATAGGGTATATTGTTTTTGTCACGACGGAAATATGTAACACCTTAAAGGAGGCTCCGGAGGTATAGCAATGTATATATATAAATGATCAGGGTCACCTCCTGATTCGATTAAGCCGTGTCTGTCTGTCTGTCTGTCTGTCTGTCTGTCTGTCTATCTGTCTGTCTGTCTGTCTGTCTGTCCGTTCGCACGATAACTTTCGATAGAATGAAGCTAGAGCCTTGAAATTTTGGTCAAATATTGGTAGTGTAATCTAGTTGGATGGTATTGAAAATGAGCATGATCAGGCCAAGAGAACGCCTACCTCCCCTACATATGTAAAATACTTAAATGTATCTGTAACTCCCGACTAAATATATATGAAAAGCTCTAGCTTTGGTAGATTACTCGTGAGGGTAATCTTATAAACTCCTGGAAAAATTAAATCGATCAGTTGAAAACTAACGGTAATTTTCTTACAAAGAGCCCCGTACTACCCTACTTTTCGGGTTTTTTATCTATAACTCTTGAACCAATTGACGTAGACGCCTGATTTTTGGCATGTAACCCTGGGGTGAGAAGATGCTTGAGTTCTAGTAAGTTGGGCATAATCGGATCAAAGAAACGCCTACCTCCCCTACAAATTTAAAAAAATTCAATATTCCTTTAATTACGATAACTTTCGACAGAATGACACAAGCGAGTTGAAAATTTGACAAAATGTTGTTAGTAGGATCTACTTGGTTGGTATTGAAAATGGGTAAGATCCGACTCAAGCAACCCCTACCTCCCCTACAAATGAAACTTCAAATAAGCGATAACTTTTGATAGAATGACACTACCGAATTAAAAATTTGGTGGAATGTTGCTAGTAAGACCTACGTAGTTGGTGTTGAATATGGGCAAGATCCAACCCAAGGAACCCCCACCTCCCCTACATATGAAACTTCAAATAAGCGATAACTTTTGATGGAATGAAGCCAGTGACTTGAAATTTTGGTCAAATGTTCGAAGTGAGATTGAGTTAGTTGGCATTAAAGCTGGGTAACATCCGACCAACGAAACCCCTACTTCCCCTACAAACGAAACTTTAAATAAGCGATAGCTTTCGATAGAGTGAAGTTAGAGACTTGAAATTTTGTTTAAATGGTTGTAGGGTGATCTAATTGGCTTGTGGCAATGATTAGCAAGATCCGACCTAAGGAACCCTTACCTCCTCTACAAGTGAAACTTCAAATAAGCAATACCTTCCGATAGAATGAAGCTAGCGACTTGAAAAATTCGACAAATATTGTAGAATGGGTTAGTTAGTTAATTGATTTTGAGAATGGTCAAGATCCTAATGAATGAGTGCTAACCTCTCCTATGAACTGGCCATATAGGAGACCCATTCTTAATGCATATGGCCGTTGCCAATTGGTACTTTTGGTATCTCCACTAGGTCTGTAGAAGTCTAGGGTATATACGCTTCGGACTTCGCTTCGGCCTGGTTTTTATTAGTAATATTTTATTTATTTATTTTTTTTTTGTATTCCCAATATATGTGCCAATATTTTATTTATATCTTTCCTGATTTCTTCTTTAAGGCTTAAAGCCGCTTGGTATAAATGTTTTTGTGACTGTCCATATTCTATTATACAGTCCATTTTTGTTTATGCTAAATTGGCTTTAGGGCGCCCAACTGCTTGACTATGAAAAATTTCCACTGCACGTCACTGGTAGGTATGGGTTTTGAAAAATTATGTCGGTCCACCTATTGTCGTAAACCATTTTACAATTGTGTACGAAATGGCTCTACGATTTTTTTCCGTAACGATTTAACAAAAGCTGCTACTGATATCATGGAGCACGTTAATTTATTTTGAGCTTTATTCTTTAAAAATACAACTAGGAGTGGCACTTTTGTTGACAAATAAAAAAGTTTAAAAAGGAGTATTTTAAAAGTCATTACTTATTTTAACGTCGACAAAGTTTCAGCTTCCTTTTTCAATTTTAAATTGAAGTCAGTAAATGTAAATAAAACTCGGGTCCTCAAACATTCCAAGAGAAAATTCTTAGTAAAGATCTTGTTCATATATCATAAAATCCTCCCCCTGATATTTCCCTGAAAGCTGTGTGTCTGGCCTTCTTGAAAATCGGGAAAGTCTGACTCCTGAAACTCTGACATACGAACATTATTATCTTTCATCCGCCCCCGATTCAATATGGCGAACAAATTGCTGCTACGTCACATATCATTCACATTTTCATTTTGAAATTACGTTTTTTTTATTCAAATTTCTCTTGTGACATAATTCTATCAATACGATGGTTATTACACAGGATATTACACAACTCCTGTCTACATACACACATGTTTCGGCAACTCTTGAAAGGGAGCATTCCCGCTAGCATGGCATGACGTGGAGGCGGTTGGGAGTGCTGACAAAATATATAGATCAGATTCTCGTTACGAAGAACAAAACATTGATGTTTGATACGAACAGAGAAGATACAAATAAATAACATATGTGGTGTGTGCCATTTCGGGGGAGATCCGATACAGGATACAGCGCCAGAGGAGGAAATAACTCCCCGAGCACTGTGAATCGCAATTGTGATACGAAACGCCTGACAATTTCATTGGGACATACATATCAGCGTAATTGGTTTCCAGAGGACGAGGCTGACATGTCACAGCTCGCAGGCCAGGCTTCATTGTTTCCTTTCTAATCCATTACGTAAATAGTCATACACATATACACATGGACAAACATTAATTACCAAAGTAGTTTGGTTTATTTTTCTGATAATGTTGGATGAGCTCCCGGGGGTCATGTAACGCAACTCGATTGCGAGCATTTTGTAATAGAATTCAGTTGGATAGGTCACGAGGTACCAATTTATCGCTATTGATTGCAGATACATTTGTTGTCCAGTGAGATATGTACCTGGCTCGGGGCAATTAATATGCGATTGATTATGATCCAGCTTAAATGGAATGCGTGTTTTTGACAACGACTCTTTATAGGGGAGCAAATGTTGACATTTCATTGACGTCAATTTGAAATTGTATTTAAATAGAGTTAGTCATATATAAATGCAAATATTGAAAATGTTTCAATAGCGACAAATATTTCGTTCAATACCAACTTAATTACATTTCGAAAAGATCGTCAGAGAAATTATTTGTTTAGCTGAGTGTTAAGATATTTTTTTTATTTGGTCTAGAGGAAATTGTTATTCAAAGAAATTATTAAATTATTGTTATGTTTTCATATTGGAGTTTACCCTAACCCTGAAGTGGGGCATAGCGCGTCAATCACTCCATGTGGCTTAGCTGACGTTTTGTTGGCATAAATCAGTTTCGGACGATGAACGTTTCCTGCATGCACCTCCTGCGACAAGTCGGTGTTGTGGCTTATTATTACTCTTCGCACCACTGGGGGAAGACAACAAACGCATCCATGGCCACGAACGCCGTGGAAGGGGGGGGGGGGGGGGGGCAAAAACTCCTCTTCCATAGTCCTCCGCGTGGGCGTCCTCTGGAACGGCAGTGGTCACTGACCATTGCCAACCAACGTCAAGCCGCCAGTGATGGGGGTGTGATGATTTGGTTGAGGTACTCCTGTGGTGTGGGGTGTAAAAAAAATACCACGGCCTTTCCCTTTGAGGGCCTGTCGTTAAAACCGACAATCAAAGGACAGGATGTGTATGCCAGCAACTTGCACTATCCGAAATCTTTATATGCGAACGAAACGTCAACTATGCCTCGGATAAGGACTGACTCAACGGTTACGACTTTTGGCTATCTTACAATGACAAAGATTGGATTCTGGAATGTGCGTACTCTCCTGGACAATGGATCAGAAGGTCCCCAGAACGCACCAATTAGAGAGTGAATTTCTGCGGAATAAATTAAACATCTTAGGAGTTAGTGAGACAAGGTGGTGGAACAAGGGAGAATTTATCTCTCCAACAGGTAGCACCGTAATGTTGTTCTCCGGTAGAGCTACTGGTAGTGGTCGTGAGTCAGGTGTGGGGCTCCTTTTAACCAGAGCCGCGCGAAACTGTCTCTTATCCTGGGAGCCGGTCTCTGACAGAGTCTTGACCGCCAGGTTCCGGACCAAAATGAGGAACATCTCAATAATACAATGTTATACCCCTACTGAACCCGACAATGTCTAGGCAAAAGACTCCTTCTACGAAGAACTAAACGCCGTTCAGAGCAGAACACCTAAAGGTGACATTATAATGGTTATGGGTGATTTGAATGCGAAAGTTGGCGCTGATAACTATGGGCTCAGACATGTGATGGGGAGACACGGTCTTGTTGATCGTAATGACAACGGTGAAAGATTTGTAGAGTTCTGCTACTTTCACAGTCTCTTCATCGGTGGTACTATGTTTGAGCATAAGGACCACCACAAAATCAGTTGGTCCTCTGTTGATCGGCGCAGAACACAAAATCAGATCGACCATTTTGCCATTAGTAAAAGATTCAAGAGTTGCCTCCTGGACGTGCGAAACAAGAAGGGTGCCGATGTTGGGATGGGAAGAGACCATTATCTTATGATCGCTAATGTTCGATTGCGTATTGCAGCCGTGCGCCGCCCCAGCGACAAAAGATCCAGGCGCCGCAAATTCAACACCGCCCGATTAAAAAATCCAGCTGTCTTACAAAAATATAATGACCATCTTGCGCAAAAAGCAGCTGAGATAACTAGTCACCCAGATAGTGACATAAACGAAAACTGGGATGACATAAAAAATGCGTACATTGATAGCGCAAATACCATCCTTGGCCCAAACCCGGATTGCCGGAATAAGCCCTGGATGTCCGACGCTTCATGGCAGCGGATTGCTGAAAGAAAGGACTTGAAAGTTCGTTTGGCTGCAGCATCAGACGACAATCGAAGCAGCCCCCTATCTATGACGAATTCTAAAAATTTTCTGGACCGAAACAATATCAAATGAAGAGCTGCGTCGGCGTACGTGTCAGATGTCAATCGACGAATTGATACGCAGACGAAAAGGGTAGTGGGCAAATAATGCAGAAGGATGATAACTGCATTGCTTTACATGCCATGAGATAGAACCCCATTTGCAACAAAGGCCGACCAAGAGGGGGTCCTAAAATCATATGGCGTCCATAAATGGCAAAAGAGTGTGAAGCGCTGGGTAAGTCGTTTGGGTAATTGTGCCCATTGCCCAAACCAAATTACGATGGCGCGCAGAAGTGATTGAAGCACTACGCCCCACTGGGGGTTAGGCAAAATACGAGTAGTTTAGGCCGCTGTTTAGCCCGTTGAGGAGCCCAATTCTTCGCCAGATGGCACTGCCCGACCTTCACGGTCATTATGGCAACCTTAGGCTTCACTCCACGGGCATCTTCTGATGCCCACCAAACCGTCCATTATAGAAACGTTACGAAGAAAAACACTTGAACGTCCTTTTTGATCGATTATTATTAAAGAGGACTGAATTTAACTTTTTACAGACATTTTTAATCTGATGACCTCTCTTAATTTCTATAGCCATAACTACATTGTGGCCAAGTTTATTTTTCAAGTTTACAATCATTAGAAATATTTCCAAGCGCCCCCATTTTTTTACAACAATAACAATGAAACACAATTTAGTTCCTGCACCAAGACTTAATTTTAGAACCATAAATGGCATACCGCATACAATATGTACTCATTTTTGCGGACAATAATTTCACTACCACAGTAAGATTGCTGGGATTACAACTACGGCGCGCCGCGCCGCGCTGGCCGAAAGTCGAGGGTAATACAAAGCAATTTATGTCGAATCAACATACAAATTAATTAATTTCTAGTTTCACCAGAAACTTACTTGAATAGTTGTAGATACTGAAGGCACACAACATTTGTCTGGATTCTGGCATCGACCGCAAACTTTTGGTCGATACAATTTTCTGGAAACACAGGAGCCAAGGCGTATCCGCGTCGTTCCAAGCCTCTGGATGCTTCGACACTCGTGTCCTTTCTGAAAATGACGAAGAACGGATTAGCGAAAAGTGTACAAACAAAAGGGACTTGTGGCTGGTGGGAGTATAATGGGATCCTTGGAAACTAATTCGTATGAAAATTGGAATTAGAGATATTAAGATAGTGGCAGTCATTCATGATGGGAATTAAGGAAATTATAAAAGGATAACAGTTCAGAATAGAAAAAAAAACATAATAAATGAAAATACAGTAAATGTCTTTATAGACATGAAGTATAAAAGTATAATGTATTGTGTCCTTTGAATGTATAAAACTTAAATTAACATTGTTTTGTTCTTTTTCATGATTCGTACTAAATACTCAAAAACGGAACTGTAGTTCGCTGAACATGCATTTAAAGCGTGAAAAAGAAAAGTCGTAAACGCAAGGATAGTACTTAAAAGTGCGAGATCGTAAAACGCTTTTACCCGGGGAATGCTTATCAAACTCGTGTTAAACCTACCCGTATCCTGTGCTCCTGTAATGCAAAGTTGCTATTCACTAAGTTGCTATTAAAGTTATTGTCGTCACATTTTCGGCTCTGGCAGAGCCTGATGTTACTCAGCTGGTGGCATCCGGCCGTGGCGTTGGTGATCCTCGTTGACATACCAATGCCGCAATAGGCTGAACAAGGCGTCCAAGGACTTGATGACGTATTGTGGCATGTTGCGTTCACTGTATGGTCGCAGCAGCAGAAGTTTCCCGCAAAAAGGATGACGGCAAAGAAAAAAATAGAAAAGGAATGTATCAGTGAAGAGGTAGCTCATTAAGGCGCCCATTCTTATCGAAACACAGCACGAGATATCAACTCACTGTCGTTAATGCATGTACGCTTATCATTCACTCAGGACTATAACATACACACGCGACGTTGCCTTTGCTCCTTCACTTAGACTCGTGAAGGAGCAACAGCAACGTCGCTCACAAAAAGGATATCCCCAGGGGGGATTGGTTGACTTTTTGATTATTCATAAAGGCGCTTTGCATACGGTTATGACGATTGGATTTTGTCGGGAATTGGCGGCGGCGGTTGGGAATATCATTAAAATAAATACATAAGGATTATACACAGTGAGTCGGGCATCAAGTCGAGTCGTCAAAAGAGCGAGCTATGGAATTTTGCAGAAAGGCGTGCAGGTTAATTTAACTTTGGTAGGCAGTTTACCATCGACCGAAAAGCACAAACACGGGTATTAATTGTTAATTATTGTCGCATGAAGTCTCGTCATTTGAATTTCAAAGAAAGAATAAGCCCTGAAACCAATTAGTGAATCATGTTTGGTTTGAAGCTACACAGGCGAATATGTAGAGCGCTCTTTGCAGATTATTTTGCACAAGTGGCTTCATTGTTATGAGGGCATAATCAGTATACTCTTGGTTGTTTTAAGTTAAGTATCCGCCACTGGTAATCGTTGTGAATATGATCCTTTTCAGAGAAGGTCGATGATTGCGGAAAAGATAATTTGATATCTTTGTAATGATCGTCTGTCAAGAATTCTGCGTAGATCGGGGGTATGCTTCTTTTTATTTACGTTTTCATAAGACTAGGATAGGTTGGTAACTATCAAAATTTGCGGAAAACGGGAGATTGGTTTTGTTCAGGCGAATTCAAATCCGAACTAGCACGATCGGAAAGGCTTTTTTATAAGGATTCCAAGAAAAAAAAAAAAACGTGGCCACAAGATGAAGGTGCTACAAAGGGGGCTGCGTCTGCGGACAACTAGTTTTCGTCAACATTAGGATCTATGGCAGTCAGAGTGAGTGGCGACACCAGGCGAAGTGAAAATAGCTGGTTGGTACACTACCGAACCACTTTCCGACGATTTATACAAAGTTTTGATATCCAATCTACTTCCTGCGTTTGAGAAAAAGGCCATCCACTGCTTCCACGCTTCCGAATATTATACGAATTTACAAGATTCCAGCGATAAAAAAAAATGTCAAGGTAACTTTAAGGTCTTAAACGCCGTCGGGCACCATTGGACTAATGATACCGAGCGCCTAATCGGCTGTACGTTTCAACTTTACTAACAAAATAAAGTTACAGCCATCCCACATTGTGCGCCAAATATTTTGGGGATTTTCCGAACATCTTTTCGACTATTTTTTTGCTGTAACGTGTCAATGACATGAAAGAAAACCTTAACTTCGTGTTAAAGAAGCTTATAGTGCACCGCCCTAGAACGCTCGCTTTATAAGCTACAGTAGTAAATAACTATTAACCAAGACAATAACCACGATGCGTCATGTCGTCCGGTGAAATAGAAATATATCGATTCGATATATAGATTATTATCAATTAGACAGAATTTTATTTTTCAGTAAATCATAATAGGGGGATTCATGCTCACATCGTGAACGTCGTATTTGTCGTAAAGTTGTAAGCTTCTGTCATTTTACTACGGGGATGACAGAAGTGTATGACGAATACGACGTTTACGACATTTAGGATACTGAGCGTGAATCCCCCTAATAAATTCAAACACAATATCCAAAACACGAAAGTCCTTCACTTTCAATCCATTTTATAAGAGTCCTTCAAGCAACAGTGCTATAAACACTTTACCTTTACAATCTGTTACGTGTTTGAATCCTATCATTTTTATGTTTTGTTCCGTCTTCCCAAAACGACTATTCATTAGCAAAAGCTGTTGGCTGTCGGGGAGGTCGTCGGTCGCCGGAGAGGCGACATATGTTGCATTGAATGAAATTTTGGGCCACTTTTCGGCTGTGCGCCCAGAGCGAGCGCCTCGCTCGCCCCGCCCTACGGCCGGCACTTCTCAAAAATAAATAATTATATTTCAACTTACCATCGGCTGTTGGTGTCTCGCAAAGCCACACTTTACAACAATGACCAGGCACTTCGACGAGCCGCGGAGATCGGCACGATACTGTATTTTCAGGAGCTGGCAGTTGCTCCTTCGGGCACAATGACGAGCACGCATGTCGACCGTTCTGAAACGGATTTAACAAGGATAATATGTTAAGCGTAAATAAGCGCATATCTAATCTACGAATCAAATCTCTATGAAAATAATTAAATTTGTTATTTCCATTTTGTCGGACTTACCTCGCATACGCACTGTGTTCTACAATCTAATTTGAAGGTCTCTCCGTGGAGGTAAGTGGTGTTGCCTACAGTGCAATTAGCTGAAATTAGAAATCGATTAATTGTCATCAATTTGGAAATTATCGTTATCAAAACGAAACGAGAAATTATCTACCCTCAAATTCGTATAACATGGGAAAGCTGTGATTAATTCTATAGGTCCTTAGGCGTAAGTTTATACATGTAGGAAATGATATCAACCGATAACAGTTTGATTGATTTCTCTCTCTCTCTCTCTCTCTTTATGATTCCTTGGTGTCACCCCGACGCGACGCTTGTTGATTTTATTCTATTGATTCAAGTTAATTTCTTTAAATCAAAATGGGTGTATGCGCAACATTTCATCTAATGTCGATACACGTTAAAGATGGGTATGAGCGAGTTTGCTGCCCTCGGAGGAAGATTGATAAAGGTCCCGTTATGCCGTCACACCAAATATGTTATTTAGTCATCTTTATATTCACGACCATCATCCATAATCCAATTTCCCTTCATCCTTCCTCGATTTTTTTGCCAACTTGTTTCCATCTTTGCCGTTCAATTTTGTTTGCCCTTTTAATCCGTAAAGTATCTAACACAAAAAAAGGACTGAATTTATCATTACCCGTCGTCGATTGCATAGGAACGGTCCTGTCCATGCCGTTATCATAAAACACCACCTCAAAGCCATCCGTTTGAAAATGACTGCACGCTACATATACGCTCCAAAAGTGAAACTATTTCTACCAGCTGCCATTCGTTCGCGCTCCTTAAACCTAAAAGGAATGAATCTGTCCTAAGTTGTGTTCCTTCGGATATTCCCCATTTGAACGTCCCCGAAGGAATCGAATTCGCCACTCTTGTTGTAATCGAAGCGAATAAAGAGTTTCCCTTCGAGGATGATGAGACCAGAGGACTGGCCACACTTTCTAGAGTGGCATTTAAAAAGCTGGTTGCCTTGTCCGTGAGTCCCAAGACGACAACGGACAAAGAAGATCAACATTTTTGCATTACAAATGTTTATGGTGCCATTCTTTTGTCCTTTTACAGAGGACCCAACATGATCCCATACCGTGTATCCGTCTTCTTTTTTTACGGGATACAAATAGACTGCCATTTGTATTCAGGACATGCACAACAAATGTATTTACTTCAATCGACGACGTACTCAAAAACCATAAAGGCTCGATTGCTTGGGGCCAGGGGTCTCTTGAGCTGATGTCCGGAAAGAGCATTTGGAAGTGAAGTGTGTGTGTGGATGTGTGTGTTGTCGTTGTCACAGACAATGCATTGCTTGATTGAAGGATACTTGATATGCAAATTGAACAGCATATAACATGGATTTGACGTGGAAGAGATGCTGTGTGTAATTTGGGGAATAGAATCCGTGTAATTTGATGTAATTTCAACGCGGATTGTCTTATAGAGGTTTTCCCAGTTATTTACTAAGGTCAAATGAATCTGTAAATCCATAAAGATCTCATAAATATTTCAAGGGCGCGTGCGAAGCTCCAGTGGCGTAGATAGCTTTAAGCAGAGGAAGGGGAGGGAGAAACTCTAAGGGACTCGTCCGGAATACATGCGGTAGCATATGCAGGCGATGCCGTGATACTTATATCAAGCAAACACACGGGCATACTGTCAGAACTTGCACCTATGGCTCTCAGTAACTTAATAAGGTGTGCGGATAGAAGAGGTCTAAGTGAAAATCTTCATAAGACTAAACTAGTCCTCTTCACAAGGCGAGCCAGAATTCAGAAATTTATCCAGCTAAAGATGGGTGACACCTAGCTAGCTTTGTCAACCCATGCAAAATACTTGGGGATGATCCCGGATACTAGACTTAACTGGGGTCGTTACTCCGAGGAACGAAACAGGAAGGCCAACATTGCTTTTTACACCTGCAAAAGCTTGCTTGGTAAAGAGTGGGTCAAAACTGAGAATAACTCACTGGATATTCACTGCTGTTATAAGACTGATACTAACGTACGGAGCTGTGGTCTCTTGGACAGCACTCAAGCAACATACAGAGTATGGAGAAGGTATAGAGACTTGCTTGGTGCCTTAAGAACAGTATCTTCGCGCTCTCTGAACACCCTTCTAAACCTCCCTCCGATTGGCATACATCTGAGGAGTGAGGCTTCTAAATGCGCCGTAAGGCTGCGGGAGGCAGGTCATTTCAAAGAAAGGCCATACGGCCACCAGCTAATAATACTGGCTATATGAAACTACAAGTAGGTTTTAATACAAACTTGGGAGTCAATATACTCGACAGGGAACAGATACCGGTTGTTGGGCACAGGAAGGCGCAGAAACTCAACACGGATGGCTTCAAGATGGAAGCCGGAGTTGATGCAGCTGTCTACTCCTCGCAACTTCTATGCAATCTATCCTACAGACGGCCGAATGGGTGAAGCATTTCCCAGGCGGAGGTGCTTGCAATCCAAAAGCCGAGGTGATGACATCATCCCGGAAAAAGGGGAGAATCGTTATATAATACACTCGGACAGTCAAGCAGCACTAAAGGTGCTACAATTCTTTAACCAAATTTTGATAAAGCGCAGGACAAAGAGACTTTCCCAATGTGGATTCATTATTAAGCTTCCAAAAAAGGGCAACCTGACAATCTGTAATAATTGGAGAAGCATTTGCTTGCTTCTTCCGTTGCCAAAATAATAGCTAGAATTGTCCTGGAAAGACTAAAATATTACTTAGAATTGATGAAAGATGGGATGCTTTTGATATGGATTCCCCTGTGTCGGTCACATTAACACATTACGAAACATTATCGAGCAGTGTGTTAGGTTCGATTCTCCGCTTCATTTGATTTTTGTTGATTTCGAGAAGGCTTTCCACACAGGGTTTAGAGATTTTGCGTAGGAGAGGCATCCCTGGGAAAATCGTGGCTATTGTCGAGACAGCCTCTACGATGGCACGAAATGCCGCGTTCAACATGAAAGTAAGGTGTTGGGTGACTTTGAGATTAGAAGGGGAGTTTGGCAGAGGTGCATCCGATCCTATTGCTTACACTCATTTACATTGGACAACCGGTAGCACAGTCCGTAGTGCCGTCAGTCTCATGATGGACTACGGTCGTTATGGGTGTAAGTCCCGTCCACGGCGTTCGTGGCCATGGATTTTTGTGTTTTCTTCCCCTTGTGGTGCGGGGTCTTGTCGCAAGTAGGCGGCTTACTGGAAGCAGATGCAAGCTGGCAATGATCGTCCCAAACTGGTTTATGCCAATGAAAGGTCAGCTAAGGCACATGGGTATCCTCTCACCGATAATATTCCGTACAGTGATTGGCAATGTGTTGCATGCAGCCCTATCCGGATCACACAGAGGAATTCGATGGACCTTAACATCTTATCTGCAACATCTTGACTACGCTTACGACATATGTATGTCTACTCTCCCACAAAATCATGAATCTTAGCGGAATGGCTTTAGATCTTGAGAGGGAGGTGAGCGTGGTTGGACTAAAAATTAAAACCAAACACCAAGGTTCTTAGCCCGCCGTTGAGAAAAAGAAATCCAACTCGTGTAATTGTCATCAGTACGAGTATCAACGCACAGCTTGTAGTGAAAGTGGACACACTCGTCTAACTGGGTAGCATTGTTCCGGAAAATGGTGCTACGGAGCAGAAAATCGCTCTATGTGGCCCAGTTGACGTTTCATCGGCATAAACTGGTTTCGGAGAATTCAGTTGCCAGCATGCACCTCCTGCACGACCGTCGTCGCGGACGGGATTCGAACCCGAAACGCCGGTAGTCAAACATGAGACTGATGCCTCAACACACTACGCTACCGGTCGCCCCATAAAATCTAATAGCTTACCTATTATTGATTGTTTTCCGTCAATTAAGTGGAACCTTTTATGCTTTCTCCTGCAACCCACAGCTGTGCATGTAGTTCACCATCGGCAAAGAATTCGGCAACTCTTGAAATCTCCAGCAAGCATGAATATGGCCAAATTATACCACGGCACAACTAGGAAACAGCCATTGCACCCTGTACTAAGTGCTCTCCTGAGTGATGCTAAGAATTTGTAAGGGGTTGCAGACCGTCAACATAGCTCACTGTACCGAGCAGCGATAATCAGACACAAAGCAGCACCGCAACAAAGCGCCCCTTCAAAATTCTGCTCCATTATGTCCTCGACGTATACGTCAAGTGGCGGTGGTCGTGGTGCCTGGTGGCAAGCTCTCGAAAAATCCCACGAAAACTCACTGAGACGTGTAACGTCTTAAGCCATGCGTTGAGGGTTGATTTATGACTTTCTTTGCTCGTCGTAATTCATTCAAAAATTCTTTTCAGTCTTCTTGAGTCATTTCAGTTTTTCGCCGGCTTATGCACGACTGAAATGCGAAAGAGGATAACGCCAAACTGAACAATGAGCAGCTGCCATCGCACAAGGACACTGACGTAGTGCCTATAAAAGGGGGTGGCAGGCAATTGAGGACAATAGTAGTGACTACAAATTAGCAGGACGCATAATTAGTAATTCGAAAAGCACGCTAAGGAAGACCCAAGGAAAAAAAGTGTCCTCCGGATCACTGCAGTGCACCCCGTACAGAACACGAAAGGACCGAGTAATAAAGAAAAAAAAAAGCAAGACATCGTGACGAAGGACGAATCCGAGGATAGAGTTTTTAAAAAGTTTTTTTCCTTTTATTTCCGACAAAAAATACTTATCGCTAGGGCGAGCGGATGATTGACCGGTTGGTTGGTTAAATTCGAGCCTCCGTTTTATTGTTGTTTTACTCGGAACCTTGACGACTTGTGACGATATAATTAATTAGACAATTGACGGGGCAGTTTCCATGATTAAATTTCAAGACGGGTAACTTAATTTTGCCTGGAGTGGGTGTACCATCTAAGCCCGAAGTTGTCCAAAAGTACAGAAGAAATCGAAATGAAGTATGAAGAATTGGCTAATTTGATTATTTATGTTCTTCAAATTATTTAAATTAGCTTTGCATTTATTAAGGATTCAGACAAAAGTTTCGGTTAAGTCGATGAAATCTTTTGAATGTCTTGAATGGTTTGAAATATGGAAAATGTTTGTATTGCACGAATTTTGAAATTTTTGAGTGACTGAGTGTATGCAACCAGTCGTGCGGAAAAGGTGTCATTAGCCACGTTTCTTTGCTCCAGAGCAGAATATAGCAGGTCAGAGAAGCAACACAGCGATACAGAACATATCAAGGAGAACTCGCGTAGAAAAAGGAGTATTTCCTTGGTTCGGAGTGTGTCTTGAACTAGTTGCTTTCAAACCTCAACTCAAATATCAAGGGAAAACCTAAACTACAAAATATCCTCAGCAGCAGAATCATTTTGCTTGTTTGCTATTCCATCTAATACTAGAACTGCATCTCCGAAAAGTAGATATGCTATCGAAACGTCCTGGTTAGCATCTTTAGAAGCAGCTTCGCGCTGGGTCACATTCCCAATGAGGGTGGTTTTCGAAATCATATCAACCCATCAGCCTGATACCGTTCGTGCTGAAGAGCATGGAAAAGATCCTCGACGCTCACATCAGGACATCACTCCTTGTGAGAAACCTACTTTACTCTAGACAGTTTGTCTATCAGCCCAGCAAATCAACTGAAACGTCTCTCCATAACCTCGTTGTGGAAATTAAAGGAAAAGGAAACTAAGGACACTCTGGTGTCCGCTCATATACAACTCTCCTATAAAAGTGATGTCAAACTTCCAATATTTGGGTATTATCCTTGGCGCTAAGTTATCCTGGACAGAACACCTAGAAGTGACTTCCGATAAGGCAATCAAAGCACTGTGGATCTGCAGACAATATGTCCACAAGACATGGGGGACTAAGCCCCACATAGTTTTGTGGATCTACAAAGCGATCGTCAGACCTAGAGTAGATTAGGGTGCGGTGGTCTGGTGGAAAAGCCACTACTTCAGCCGGCAAAACGGCTTTGAATAAAATTCAGAGACTTGCCTGCAATGCCATCACTGGGGCGACACACTCTTAACCAACAGCTGTTTAGAACTTCTAATCGACCTCCCGCGGATGACATTGAAGCGGAAACTAGGATGGCAAACGTCAGAATCAAGGCCCGCCACATGGGGATCAAGCTGAGCCAAACCAACTAAACTGGTTGAAAAGCTACACAGTACTTAGCATGCCAACTGATTAACTTGTGATTACTGGCTCCAAAATGGAAGAGGGTTTCGGCGCAGGCTTTGTCGGTCTTTAGCACAGAGCCTTCATTCTAATGGATAAAACGCCGTCCGTGTTCAAAGCCACCAAAGCTTGTGCTAGACTGTGCCAAACCGCTGGTTATTTAAACAGGGACATAGCAATATTCATCGACAGTCAGGCAACTATCAAAGCGCTAGCTAATTTCACTATCAGTTCTAAGTACGATCTTCTCTGACTAGTTTATTTTTCTCATTTAAATGTGCAAAGGTAAACAGTTCTAGCTGTCAGAATCTCAGCAGACCATGTCAGCTGTTTCGAATTATCTTCCCATAAATGTTGAACCGGATAGGTGATGTTTATCGCTTATCGATAGGATAAACTTTAGCACTTTAGCTAGTATAAGTGAACTGCATTGCTGGCAGCGAGTTCAGAATATTTCTACCCTTACTGGAATATTTGGAATTCGTCTTAAGAACTGATTTCGAGCACCAGCTGTTCATCCAGCACAATTCACAGCAATATTGTCAGTGTAACATGTACAGTTGATTCAGAACATTGACCAAAAACGAGGCTATTATCTTTAAATGGCTGATGGACCGAAGCTGTGTCTGAATATCGATCCCGGTGTACGTTAAATATTTGGGCGTGGCGTGGGCTTTAATCTTTAATTTCTTTAAAATCAATCACTGTTTATATTATTTATTCGGACAGGCATGCTTCAACTAGTAAAAAATACTACAGCAGTAGTATTATGTTCCCCGAAAGGGTACGTTCGACGTCTGCCTAAGAACTCATGAAATCTCGCATTCACTTCCAACGTGACACTCTCCCTTAAAATGTGATTACTACTAGCTTCATCCTCTTATCCATATTCGGCGATGTGTGTGATTGCAATCAGGTCATTTCGTACACTTCCTACAATTTATTTTATTGGATGGTCAAACACTTCAAGGGAAAGCCGCCCAAATCTTCTTGCTGTCATGAGCTTCCACTCGATGATTGCCATTAGGTTTGTGGTTTATTTCGGTTCAAAGGACGAAGACGAAAACTAAGATAGAAGGAGACTAGTCTGTCTTAATTAAGTATCAGGCATCGGAGACAGTGGTGATGACAGTGGAAGTGTTAGTTTAGGAATGAGAATCGAGTCTTTTATACTTTGGCCTCTGTGTTCCAGAACAGAGTGCTGTGAGAGTGAGACAGTCCAACGCTTGATGGAGAATTTCTAATGCTTCGGGGTGGTTTAGTCGTATGAAGAAATGTGTGTTGTGTTCTTTTTTGCTGTGTTTTGTATTACTTGGGGATTTTCTATTCGTAAAGAGCATTACGTTGTAGAGACTAGGCCTAGTTGTAATTTCATGGCAATTATGGATTTTTAACATGAATATGCTTTGGCGTAATTTTACCAGGCAACCAAGGCCCGTAGTCGGCCTGTTACTCAATTGCCCTAACCCCTTGCGGGGCATAGGGTGTTAACTGTTCCATATGGCCCAGTTAACGTTTCGTTTGCATAAACTAGTTTCGGAGAATACAGTTGCCAGCATGCCCCTCCAAGTCCTTGCGCAGGGGAGGGATTCCTGAGAAACTGGTGACTATTATTAAGGTAACCTATGACGGCGCGAAATATCGCGTTTTGAATCATGGTAGGTGTCGGCGGACTTAGCGGCTCGCAGTGGAGTTCGGCAAGGGTGCATCCTCTCACCGATTCTATTCCTCATAGTGATCGGTGATGTATTCCATGCAGCCCAATCCGGACTGGATAGAGGAGTTCAATGGACTTTAACATTTAATCTACAACATCCTGACTACACTGACGACATACGGATATGTCTACGCTCCCACAAAATTATTAGGATTAGCCTTTGTAGCAAGGATGGAAACATTATCAGCGACACCGATGGCATTAACAAACGATGGGCCTCTTATTTTGAACCTACCATCTAACATCCCCACACAAGAAGCTCTCGACGATATTGTTGATTTAGGCCCACCCATACAGCCCCCGACAGTAGAGGAAGTTGATCTTGCGTTGCGGTCACTAGAACGAAATAAAGCGCCGGGCCCTGACGAGATTCCAGCTGAACTGCTAAAATTCGATGAACGGATCTAGTTAATCCTATATATCAATTATTCCTGCGAGTATGGGAGGACGAGGTGATCCCAGACGATTGACGCAGAAGCATTATCTGTCCAATTTACAAAAAGGGAGATAAACTGCGGTGTGACAATTACAGGGGCATATCACTAGTTTGTAAGTCCTATTAAATTTTGACGAAAATTCTGGAAAATAGAATAAAACCGTACGCAGAACGAATCATTGGCGAATATCAAAGCGGTTTCAGACCTGGTCGCTCCACAACCGACCAGCTCTTTACGGTCAAACGCAGTATCAATCGTGGTGGGCTTTTTAATAATAATTAGGGAAAGATGTGGAAATAATTTTAATCTCTTCTATAGATACTGAATACATGGAAACTGAAGTCGTAGAAAGTGATCTAGGCGGCCAAGGCCCGACGTCGGGCTGTCGCACCATGATGATTATGAATTGTGACTAAACCGCAAAGCCAAAATTAATGTTCAAGCAGTTTCTTAGAAGTGAAATTGTATACTCTTTAATTTTGTTATGGATACATTTTATAAAGCATGTGTTGTGTTTGAGTCATAAGCGAAAAGAAAAGTGCCAAAATTACGCGGTTTTTCGGCTCTCACAGTTGACGCACAATTCATGTTCTAAGTGTATTAAAATCATTTCCAGCTTTGGATTATTTTTTCGTCAACACAGCCTTTTTTTGGTTTAATTTGCCTGTGCTAGTACTAGTATTTGTGCATGCATGTTTCCTCTGATATCGATCCCAAACATTACCACTAATTCCCAAGATACATAAATTTTGTATCTATCTAAAGCATCGTGCACTCGTAAATGTTGATTACACAGCAAGAAACCAAATCCTTGACACGATGACAAAATCTCGTTTCGTGTCAATTTCATTAACAAATTTACACTACTACGGTCGAAATGGCAACAAATTTGTACTCACCTAAGTAAAACTCCTTGGTAATCTGCAATATATAGACACATAGACCAAAAAGGACATGAGTTAGATCCTTACGTGATTAGCATACAAGAAATCAAATCAGAAGCAAAGAAAAAGAAAACAAGCACGCACAGGCAGGACGACAGGAAGCAAGCATTTACCTTGAACTCGACATCTAAGAGGTTTGTCCCACTTTCCAGAAAGTAGCTAAAGAGTATACCCACTAAAGGCAGCAACATAAGCATCTTCTGAAAAGATCGAAAGCAAACAAGAAGAAAAAAATACAAAAGTTAGAAAAAAAGCAGTTTCACTTAGATTTGTAGATTTTTTTTTCCTGAAAAGTTTGTTGTTGCTATTCTTTTTTTCTTTTTGGGCCTGCTTTGAATGTGTATACATCTACATTATATGAGTTTCAGGAAAAGGTTTGTGAAACGTTGAATGACAAATATTCCCTCAGGATAAAGTTAGTTTTATACGCTGTTTTCCTTTTTTTTTGCCCCATACCCGAGTATGTGTTTTTTATGTTCATCCTGTTTGTATAGTGAATAGACGAAAGCGTCGGCGAAGGATCAGATAAAAGCATAAAGACTAAAAGGATAGCGAATAAAACGAACCGCCGGGATAGCTTTCGCCTTTTCCGGCGAAACGCTCCGGCACTTTCAACAATGGCAACTTGATTGCTCGGACAAAGGTGTTTTATATAAAGTGAATAATTAACTAAACGTAACGGGTAAGTTTTTCCTTCTCGACAAAGCCCGAAATGGGTCTGAAACTTGTTGGATGTTTGTGACTAATTTTTTCGTCTTTGCACTTTTCTTAATGACTTAAAAAACTACACGCTCATTCGCTATTCCGTCTATCTTTCTTGCAGTCTGGAGAAAGAAATTTTTCGTAAAACAAGGAAATTTATGCAGAACAAATTTGTGGAGAAGAAACGATGTCTAATTAGTTTTGCCAAAGGCAAGAAGGGCGGCGCGGCGTGAAACAAATTCCTCGGTAATCCACTTTTCGCTCAGAGGGTGGCAATTGGTTGAGCAGTGTTAAGATGAAGATGACTGTTGTTATGACAAAGTCGTTTCGAATCTTTCCCGCGACTTATTGTAGTGGAGCATCTGAAAGATGGCATGTTGCCAAATGAATATATGTATATGTACATACCTATATATGTATTTCTTCAAATGTGTGGAATTTATGATAACAAGGAATGAATATTTACGAGTTGTCTTAAGATTTATTCTGTCATAAAGTTTGCCATTTTTATGAAATACAGATGTGTATTGTATATTCCATGGGGGGTTTCATTAGGCTAACTTCGAGGATTGTAACGATTTCTTATTCCTTTTGAAATCTTCTTATCGAAAGTGAAGATTTGAGTTTGAGTTGATGAGTCCTACTCATCGGTTGAGGGTCTGAAACTATCTATTTGAGCCAATGTTAAAATCCCCGAGTTAATGAGTCGGTGAATCGATGAACTGATGAGTCCGAGAGTCGCCAATCGTCTCAAATCAGACTTAGTGCTCAGTTCTAGTACAATTGCCCCCCCTCCATTTACACGGTATTTTTTTTTTACACGATTTCGCTTTTACACCATTCTGGCAATCATCTTATGATTTTGACAATGATCCTATCCCCCTGATTTAAAAGGTGCTTTAAAAATAAAATTCGCATTTGCACGGTTTTTTTAACGGAATTCAATATTGATTTGCAAAAAGGACTATGCCTTATTCTACAGAGACATGAGTGGGGCGTAAATACCTTCCAGTAGTCGGAAGCCATAAGTATTTTCACTGACGGCCGAAAAACAAGAGGTCATTGGCGCTGGTGCCTATTCGGAGAGGCTGGGTATAAGCCTCTCAATCCATATTGAGGATTTTCGTAGCGTCTTCCAGGCGGAGAATACGGCGATTCCTGAAGCTTGGTAAGGGACATCACAATACACCGATGGTCAATCGGTAATTAAATATCTCGAAGCCGCACTTTTCACTTCGAAAACCGTGGTGGTGTGTCACACAGCTCTTAAGGCGGATTTTTCAATAACACCTTATGCTGGCTTGATGACCTCAGTGATATTAGTGGTAAGTTTTGCGTGGACACCTCAACGACCAGCAAGATCATCGGTTCTTTTCGCACTATCAGGAGGTTTCTATCAGAATGCCAGAAGCTAGTGAGGATAAATGCGGTCAGCCGAGCTAACATAGGGTGGCTAACTGACGGTACCTGTTTTGTTGTGAAATTTTTTTTTACCAGTTTTTAATTCTAACTGCTCCGTACAACGGCTGTTGTTGGAGAAAAGACATCTCAGGACAGGAATGGTAGCGGGACACAACTGGAACTGTTCGTAAAGGGATGTAGATAACCAAAAATAAATTCTAAGCCATCCAGCTCAGTAGAGTAGAAAACCCCAGTGTCCTTCCGTCTACCGGCCAGAGAGGGACGGGAGCACATGAAGTGATGGATGGTTTCATACTTCTCCGGGCCCCCACAGCTTCTACAATAGTCATTGTATGGCTGTCGTGGATACCTAAGGTGATCACCGATCGGGTTCGAGTCCCGTCCACGACGACGTTCGTGGCCATGGATGTGCAGGAGGTGCATGCTGGCAACTGCATTTTCCGAAACCAAGAAACGTTAACTGGGCCACATGGAATAGTTGACAATAGAATTGTTTTGTCTCCGAGTGCCGTGTTGACCGTTGTATACGTGTTGGAGAGATGCTACTACTCTGGTGGTCGGGGTAAGGCTGGCCGCATGGTTAGCGACGGGGTTCGCTGGTGATGTTGGCGGCGAATCACTGATGCCGCCATAAGCTTATATCTCTTTAACTATAAAGGATACAAAAAAATATGTATGGCACTCTTTTAGGGAACTGAGTGTTTTTAAATTTTTCCATTCAAATTTTTCTCTGGTTACGGCGAACGGTTTTCGAGATAAATGCAAAAAACTTAAAAAAGAAACCTTCCTTGTCTCCCCTCGCTTTTCCACACCTTGTAGGTCCGGGAACTTTTAGTTGTTTACATTCTAAAATAACTAATCCAAACCAAACCCCATAGTTAATTTTGGTGGTACCGCCATTTTTACCTAGAAAGCCTCTTTTCCTAGGCTAAATTGATATACATATTACAAATGATTACCTATCGTGAATCTATAAAAATAATATTAAAGGTCCCTGGGGGCCTTGTACGTCATCGACTGTTGGAAAAGCTGTCAGTTATCGGAGTGTTAAATTTAAATCTATGGCTATTTGTTTCCCATAAGACATTCTCGTTAACTATGCCAATTCCGACATGCTCCAAAAATACATCATAAAATAATATCCACTCCTTACTACCGTACGTAAGTACGTACTACGAAGTAACCTCGTAAAATTCCATTTAGACACTTCACCAAGCAGCACCTTCAATGATTTATTACATTATAGGTCAATGATGTGGCGTCTGTGAATTATTTAGGACTTATGAAATGAACAGGAAACGAATAAACCTGCACGACGAAACGCTCCCTTTTTACGGACCACAGAAGGAACAAAAACTTCCGCTGGCCCGGCATATCGGAAGTGCGGAAAAACTGAAGACCAACTGAGAAAACTTTATGAAATATACTTAAAACGAGTTTCTCTTCTTCTTTACACTTTTTCTTCGACGTATGAATTGTTTTGTAGCTTTCCACTTTGGTGGCTGTCGTTTTTCTATTTGAATTGTTGTTGATTCATGAATACATTATCTCGTACTCTGACTCTGGCTGAGTGTCGTACCTCGTATTGTATTGGAATTGTCAGAACTTCTGCAGAGTCAGAACACGCAGAGCAACAAGAAAACAATACATCAAAATGAAAGAAAAGGATTTTCACCTGTGCTGAAGTTTATGGTTACTTTTTGTTGTTGTTGACTGCCTCGTCGTTGCCGCAATGCTGCAGGCATGAATAGCAGAAGCCAAGATTGGTTCTATTCTCGGGACGTAATTAAGTCGGCGAAGGCGTGAAAGGGTTTTTTTTTGTTATCCTCTTCGACCAGCACTTAATGGAAGGAAACATTTGCGACGAGGACGAAACATTGAAAAAGATTCAGAACGCAGTTGTTGTGTTGTTATTTCTTCTAAGTGTAGCAAAGCAAGTAAATCCCTCTGATATGATTTTGCACTTTTCCCGTTTAAAGCCATCCAATATTCTAGGCAGGCATATTTCAGTAAATATATGGATCCCATTTCGAAAACCTAACAGCAAGTGTAGCGTGAGATCGGAGGGATACTAGGGAAACGTGTTGTTTTTTCCGCGTCTTCAGCATTCACTAACCCTTCGCGCAAATGCTGAAATCCATTTTGCTATATTTCTTATATTCGCCCTGATATACTCCCGTTATCCCATTATATGCGTACGTACGAATATAGATTTCCACACATAACTCTACCCTGATCCATCTCCATCCAACAATCCACTTATTATCTCGGCGTATGAAAAACGATTTCACCGAAAGCAAAACATTTTTCCCTGAAATTCTTTCCACAAATTGATTTTTGTCAATCTCGTTACCGAAAGTGAGCTGGAAGTCCTCAGCGGCGATGATACCACGACATGACACGCTTGAATCGTCTACCACGTCCTGACACCTATCATTCGCCATCAGACCAAGCATGTGTGTATCCTTGGTGCTGGTATCTGTATCCCTAACCAGTGTTGGGCTTTCTCTAAGTCATCGTGGGATATGGTGTGTCGTGTACGAAATAGCTGAGCTATTCTCGAGGACATCATTCAGAGGTTACATGTGTATAGCTGTCGGGATGAATACTCGTGTGTATAGCAAGGACTACAGCAGACAATCGCTGGAAGACTTGACGGATTCCCTGGGAGTTTTGCACATTCCCGTCCCTATGAAAAAATGAACGAAACAGCTCTGACAGCATTCAGCTGAAATGTTACTCGCGTGGCGAAATGTTGTTTTCCCGGTTGTTGACGGTAACGTGGAGAGGGGATGTGTATATTTGCCATTTATTATACCTGAAATGAGGAGCTTCATAATCATACGTCACGTACGTGGCGTGATCTAATGAAGAAAATTTGGTGCATTACCGAGGCAGATATACGTTCAGACGATGAATGGGTTGTTTACAGGTCCTAGCGTCGACTATAGCCAGGAGGAAAATGAATTTTTAAAATTTCATGGATACTTGCCCATTGCGGGCGTGTTCAAGAATGTGCCGGAATCAGTGAGTTCTTCGACTGTAAGTGTCATCCTTCCCATCGTCTGGGGATTTTTGTGTAGCGGAGGATTTATTGTTTCCGGAAAAGCATACTGTGAATTTCTCGATAGACGAAAGGAAGTGAAAAATGGAAGAGAAAATAAAAGCGTCTTTTTCATTATTTCCGAATTGTGGGTGACCTTAAAAAAACACAACTTCCGTAACTCGTAAAATAAATTACGTATTTTATTAAAAAAAACATGCTCATGGAATATTAAATATTATTACTTCCTAAGTTAGAAAACAATTGACCCCCCGGAATTTAGCACCCCAAGCCCAAGTTTGGAAAATTTGTAATTTTTTAAGAGTTCCCTGCTTATTAGCAATAGTTCTACAGTTCTGGAGGGGGTGCAGCGATAGTTCTAGGGTTTTAATGGCTTTTTTAATAATTAAATTTTCGTGTGCCAACTTCACGCAAGAGCAGTTGAGGTCCCCGAAGCATATGTTAAGATGATACAAGACATGTATAGTATGATGAAGCAACTAAAGTTAGATGCACAGCTGGCGAGTTAGAAGAGTTTCCGGTTAAAGCCGGAGTTCACCACGGCAGTGCATTGAGTCCCTTGCTCTTCAACATCATCATGCTCTATTTATTAACACTGTTCTCGGACGAACTGGAAATATCCCTTCTCTTCGCCGATGATGTTGTCCTGGGTAGCAAAGAGATCGTTGCTTTGCAGGCTTCAGCGACCAAGTGTAAGATACTGGAGGACTGAGGATAAGCATACCAAAGACTGAGTCCTTTCTCAGATCCAGAGAGACTGATACCAGATATACATTAAAGGAGAGCAAAGGAGATGAAGAAGCAAGAACAACGCATTAATCTCGACGATGATACAATCCAAGACCGAGCTGCCTGCAGAAGAAAGCTTAGATTATACCGCCAAAATGGGCGAAGTGCCAAAACCACAGGCAGAGCAACGCGAAGCCCCAGAGTGGTATGAAAGGGCAAGGAAGAACTTCACGCAAAAAATGTCATCGTGCAAAAATAGTTCCAATGCTTAAAACTGATGGATAATAAAGAGTTCAAGAGTTCCTAGCTAATTTTCGAAAAAAATTCTGCAGAAATAAACATTTTATAAAAAAATAATATTTAGGGGTTGCAACCTGACGATATGAACTTGACAAACTTGAACTAACAAATGCAGGTTAGTTCCCATTAAGCAAATCAAGTTTCAATCCGTTTTCTAAATGGAAAAACCTCCTGCGAGTCAAGAATTTTTAGGTTATGGTAACCTATACACCCCCAGTCACCCCTTGGATGACTTAATAGGGATGAAAATCTTTAAAAATAACATGTACCCATCGTACGAGGTATACATACCTGGTACCTTTATTCTTCAAATAAAATACGAATTTCATGAGCGAGAACTCATCTTTGAATACGATGTAATATTATGGTCCGCCGAGCGATTCATCGAGCGGCCCGCATACATCCGTGTGTGCTTTTGACTTCTCCTATCGTGATTCGAAGCTGAGCCGATGCTGTTTGCCATATGCACATCCATCGCAATCAAACCCCTTATCAATAAATTCAACTTTTCGATTGTGTGGAAAATTTCGTACGTATGTGACATTTTGGTGTCCAAAATGTTCATGCAATATTTGAAGAGTGAGTGTTTTCATCGCTACATTTGCTATCAATTCAATGTCTTCAATCACCTTTATTGCCATTTGGAATAGACCGCCTCATCTATATGTAATGGCAATTGTTTCCCCTTGAGGCACGAAATTCTTATTTATTCCCACAAGTAGTCCTTCAACAATATGCCACAAAGAATTGGGAAGGGAGAGGATTACACTTAGTCTCCTTGACAACATTAAAAGATGTTAAAACCTATTCAATTCTCGTACATGAAAAATGAGTTTAAATCGTTTTTGTTCTTGGTATTCGGATAAATTGGTTTGTAACCAAAAGACAGTCCTTCTCTGCTATCATGAAAGCCGAAATAAGCCTTCAACGATAGCGCGAAATCTTAACTATTTCAAATAAATCGACAGTTCAGATATTGTCCCATTGCAAATGTAATGGAAATCCCAATATGGTTTCAGCTTCTATCTTTCAACAATTTTTAAAATTATCTACAAGGATGTCATCGGAAACGAAAAACGATAGCCCTTCAAAGAATCCGATTTCTATGAAATATGCTTAGTTGGCTCCTTGCACTGCACACAGACCTGCTCACCCACTAGGGAAGCTGACCGGTCGAACATGATATATATCCACTTCAATTAATTCACTTGACTGGACATTGCTCATATCAGTGTCGAGAGGTCAGCAGATAGTTGGAGTGGAGCACCGGAGTCGGCATCAACTGCTTCACAGCTAGCGGCTGGATCGACCCGTAAACAGCTTCGGGCCTACGAAATCGATTCATTGATAATAAGGTCGGCCACATTGTCTTTGAAATTACTTTGTCTCCTTGTGTGTTCGTGATTCTGTCCTATCTTCACTCCACTCGTTTCCTATCTGCCAGTCTGCCCCGCGTTAGTCCTGGCATAGGTACTGGGAACATGCATAGCATATAGCTGGAAACTAGTTCTTTGATTTATTTCATCAGATACGTTGGGCCAACAGTTTGTGGTACTTGGGGTAGACGGTTGGAAGCACGAAATGAATGGTCGGAAAAGAAGAACTCGAGGGAAAACAATGTGATTTGTGCAACAATGAATAATGGCTTCGATAGTACGTACAACAGGCCCAGAAGCAACAACAGCAGCATCAGCCACAGCTATTGGAAGGACGACGACGACTGGGCACGTATTTCAAAACGAGATAATGTTCAGGCTTCTGCTACTCTGCTGTTGTCTCTCATGTTACGAAACCTTAATTTAGCGTATGGACTTGCATAGGTCAATGGTTCCTTCTTTCCTCTGTATGCCAAGCTATGGAGCAATCGTGTATAGGTGGTAACTGCAGCATCAGACAGATGTATGTATATTGATCCCACGTGACTTAAGAGTATGTATAATGACTGAAGGCCGTTCTCAAACCGTCACTTGGATTGGACAGTATTGTGCCTTTCAAGTAGCAAATTTACTGTGAATTCTTTGAATGATCGATTAATTTTGTCCTTCTACAGACTTCAGGATGGATTTTCTTGTCTTGCTCTTTTTGTCGCTCGTTCTACTATATGCCCAGTTAATAACTCCCACATATACACGAGTATACTTTTCCATTGACAGAACACAGAAGTTTGGAAAAGCTGTCAGGGATCGATTCTAGGGCATACTAGTTTTGATACTTAGCAAGTGGTACAGTGCTCGATCGTGTGTTGGCCCTACTAACCGCAGCAGCTTTACTGTCTTTATACATTGGTTAGGTTAGGTGGCGGCCTTACGGCCCGCATAGACAGCTTGGATCCATAGCAGTGTCACATATCTACGGTGCCTATTATGTATTGGTGTTGTTCTTTAGTGCCGGGTTTTTATTGAGTTCAAAATTCATCGTTGCATCTGCGAATATTAGAAGACTTTTCATGTTAAGGTCGGCAACTGCTTTCAGATTTCGAAAGAAGTAGGCCCCTAGACATTTTTGTCTTTGTCCTGCGAGTGCTGTGTGTTTCCTTAGTATTGGGTAGCTTACAATTGCTGCAGTCTTTAGTTGTGATTAAACCCAATCTAGACTAGCTTAGATTGTGAAATGGGCGATACTACTTTGCCTTAACCCCTAGCGGGGCATAGCGCGTCAACTACTCCTGCGCGCCATCGTACTCTGTTCTGGGCAATGGGGCGCAACTCCCCAAAAGATTTACCCAGTACCTGACACTCCTTTGCCACAGATCGACGCCATGTGATTCGAGGACCCCCTCTTGGTCGGCCTTGGTTGGAAATGGGGTTCCATTTCATGGCATGCAAAGTAATGCAGTTATCACTCTTCCGCAATGTATGACCTATCCACTGCCATTTTCGCCTGCGTATCAATTCGTCGATTGGCATCTGACCCGTACGCCGACTTAGCTCTTCATTTGATATTGTTTCGGGCCAGAAAATTCTTAAAATTCGACGAAGACATGAGTTGACGAAAACTTGCAGCTTTCTGGTAACTCCTACGGAAACTTTCCATGTACTGCTCCCATACAAAAGCACTGATAGTACCAGGGAGCGAAACAGGCCCAGCTTGGTCTTAATGCTGAGATAACTGCCCTGCCAGATTTTGGACAGCATGCCGTATGCGCGTTTAGCCTGGTTGATACGACGAGCGATGTCCTGCTCCGTACCACCATTTTCGGCAACAATGCTACCCAGGTAGACGAAGTTGTCCACCTTCTCCACAGGCTGCCCATTAATATTGATGGCAATAGGTGTCGGATTTCTTTTTCGCAACGGCGGGCTAAGAACCTTGGTCTTGTTGGTATTAATCTTTAGCCCAACCTTGCTTGCCTCCCTCTCGCCGATCTAACGCCATTGCGGACAGATCCATGATTTTGTGGGAGAGTAGGCATATGTCGTCAGCGTAGTCAAGATGTTGTAGATAAGATGTCAAAGTCCATTGAATTCCTCTGTCGAGTCCGGATAGGGCTGCATGCAACACATCGCCGATCACAATGAGGAATAGGATCGGTGAGAGGATGCACCCCTGCCGAACTCCACTGCGAATCTCAAAGTCCCCCGACACCTTACCTTTATGCAGAACGCGACATTTCGCGCCGTCATAGGTTGCCTTAATAATAGCCACAAGCTTCTCAGGGATGCCTCTCCTGCGCAAGGCCGCCCATATAGAATCCCGGTTCACACTATCGAAAGCCTTTTCGAAATCGATGAAAAGCAAGTGAAGCGGAGAATCGTATTCAGCGCATTGCTCGATGATGATTCGCAAGGTGTTAATGTGATCGACACAGGAGAATCCGGATCGAAAGCCAGCCTGCTCTTCATCAATTGTGCTTTCTAAGTGGGCCTTTAGTCTTTCCAGGACGATTTTAGCTATTATCTTGGCAACGGCAGGAAGCACACAAATGCCTCTCCAATTATTGCAGTCTGTGAGGCTACCCTTCTTTGGAAGTTTGATGATCAAACCTTCCTTCCACTCAGTGGGAAAGGTCTCTGTATTCCACGCTTTATCAACAAGTGGGTGCAGCAAATCGGCAGTTACGCTTGGCGCTGCTTGATAAAGTTCGGCAGGGATACCGTCGAGTCCGGCGGCCTTTCCTCGTTTTAGTGCAATAATTGCAGTGACTATTTCCTCTTTAGTCGGGGCAGTGGACCATATACGCACATTTTGATGGTTAGCTAAATTATCTATATGAGGGGGAACTTCACCAGAGGTTACACGGTTCAAGACCGCGGCGAAGTGTTCTTTCCACCGCCTCATTTGATCTTCTTCCAAGATAAGTAGCTTTCCATCACTATCTTTCACCGGATGTTGGCAGGAGTTACGACCACCTGTAAACTCCTTGATGACACCGTATACGGCGTTTAAGTTGTTACTTCTAGCGGCTTCTTCTGCTGACGCTAAAAGAGAATTGTCATAAACTCTTTTATCGCGTCGCACAATACGCTGAACTTCTCGAGCTTTCTGACGGTAAAGGAGTTCGATGCTGCTTCGATTGTCGTCTGATGCTGCAGCCAAACGAACTTTCAGCTCCTTTCTTTCAACAATCCGCTGCCATGAAGCGTCGGACATCCAGGGCTTATTCCGGCAATCCGGGTTTGGGCCAAGGATGGTATTTGCGCTATCAATGTACGCATTTTTTATGGCATCCCAGTTTTCGTTTATGTCACTATCTGGGTGACTAGTTATCTCAGCCGCTTTTTGCGCAAGATGGTCATTATATTGTTGTAAGACAGCTGGATTTTTTAGTCGAGCGGTGTTGAATTTGCGGGGCCTGGATCTTTCGTCGCTGGGGCGGCGCACGGCTGCAATACGCAATCGAACATTAGCGATCATAAGATAATGGTCTCTTCCCATCCCAATATCGGCACCCTTCTTGTTTCGCACGTCCAGGAGGCAACTCTTGAATCTTTTACTAATGGCAAAATGGTCGATCTGATTTTGTGTTCTGCGCCGATCAACAGAGGACCAACTGATTTTGTGGTGGTCCTTATGCTCAAACATAGTACCACCGATGAAGAGACTGTGAAAGTTGCAGAACTCTACAAATCTCTCACCGTTGTCATTACGATCACCAAGACCGTGTCTCCCCATCACATGTCTGAGCCCATAGTTATCAGCGCCAACTTTCGCATTCAAATCACCCATAACCATTATAATGTCACATTTAGGTGTTCTGCTCTGAACGGCGTTTAGTTCTTCGTAGAAGGAGTCTTTTGCCAAGACATTGTCGGGTTCAGTAGGGGCATAACATTGTATTATTGAGATGTTCCTCATTTTGGTCCGGAACCTGGCGGTCAAGACCCTGTCAGAGACCGGTTCCCAGGATAAGAGACAGTTTCGCGCGGCTCTGGTTAAAAGGAGCCCCACACCTGACTCACGGCGACTACCGGTAGCTTTACCGGAGTACAACATTACAGTGCTGCCCGTTGGAGAGATGAATTCTCCGCTGTTCCACCATCTTATCTCACTAACTCCTAAGATATTTAATTTGTACCTCAGAAATTCACTCTCTAATTGAAGAAATCGTGCGTTCTGGGGACCTTCTGATCCATTGTCCAGGAGACTACGCACATTCCAGAATCCAATCTTTGTCATTGTACGATAGCTAAAAGTCGTAACCGTTGAGTCAGTCCTTATCCGAGGCATAGTTGACGTTTCGTTAGCATATAAAGATTTCGGATAGTGCAAGTTGCTGGCATACACATCCTGTCCTTTGATTGTCGGTTTTAACGACAGGCCCTCAAAGGGAAAGGCCGTGGTATTTTTTTTTTCACACCCCACACCACAGGGGTACCTCAACCAAATCATCGCACCGCCATCACTGGCGGCTTGACGTTGGTTGGCAATGGTCAGTGGCCACTGCCGTTCCAGGGGGCGCCCGCGCGGAGGACTATGGAAGAGGAGTTTTGCCCCCCAAGAGTCTGTTATCAGGGCTAAACCTGTTGATCGAGTTCGATCGAGGTAATAAATTTGGTCAGGCGGTGCGGTGACACTGAAGCTATATTATCAGCTTAGGGGTATGTGACTTCCAAGCAGTCTCTGCGTCGCCGGGCCAAGGCGTCACAATCCCATAAGATATGAGTCTATGTCTCGTCGCCCTTACCGCAGAAACGACTCCGAAACAATCCCCATGATTTTTAAGTGATCTCTCAGGCATGAGTGTCCAGTTAGGAACGCACAGATGGTTCTAAATTTGTACCGGTTTAATTTTAGCAGTTCTATCGATCGGCTTTGTGAATAACCTGTGATGAAAAACGTAGCCTGCCTCAGCTGGTTGTCCCAATTGGCACCTGGAACGGCTAACCAAGCCAACCAAGTTTTGCAAAGCAAAATATTCGGTTGAGGTAATTACATAGCTGTAGTCTGATTGGCTGACCTAAGCGTCTCAGGTCATTAGGGTAGAATGAATTATGTAGTCAGACCTGCAACATAATTGTGTGAACTCTGGCACGTTATGAACCACCTAAAGCAGCTATCGCCGATGCCATCCCGGGATAGGGTTTGGCGATGGGCCGACAACACATCCTGTTAAAAAATACTCCATGTCAAGATACCTGGAACAAAAGTCACGGATTGGACGGATCAATAACAACGACCAGTCGACCACGCAAACGTTTAACGGATTATTCTTTCAGATCCTGGAATGTGCGCTCCCTAAACAAACCGGGGGCCGTGAAGGTCCTCCTTCAACAGGTTGAGAATTACAAACTGACAGTCGAGGAAACAAATTGGTGGTAGCGAGATCAGTGAAAAAAATTCCAACACAATTTTCAAAAGTGGCAACTGCAACCCATCGGGTGACAAGGAGTTTGGAGTTGCATTCAAAGTAAGCAAGCAGCTCAAGGCACACGTTATTGTCTTCAGACCTATTACTAAAAGTTTATTGTGTGCGATTCGCATTAAGATTCGTTTTTTCAACCTCAGGCTCGTCAATGTGCACGCCCCGACTGAAGTTAAGGAAGATGCAGTAAAAGATGAATTTTATGCCCGCCTGGAGACACTGTTCGACTCACTTCCAACAAACGACGTCAAAATACTGTTGGGAGATTTTAATGCGAATGTTGGGAACGAAAGTTGGCACCGGGGGACCACTGGAGGATATAGCCTCCGTGAGAAATGCAATGATAACGGTCAGCGATTCATCGACTTCGTCTGCAGTAGGAGCCTTATTGTAAGCTTCACATGCTCGAAGGGTTGACAAACAGATCTGGAAATTTCCATCCATACCCAACAACTTGATGAACCCATCCGTCACGGGTAGAACGCCGGCCATTTTGGCCGAGACTAGGCCAAATCGGCGAAAATGAGCATTAAGTTTTTTTTTTATACATATTTAACCTGCACACACCCTGCTCTAAAATTAACTCTAAGTAAACACTTAATTTCAGAAGGATTCAGTAGACCGAGCAAAATAAAAGGATTCCCATTATTGCACTTTTTATGAACTAAAATTTCACTCGTCTATTGAAATCCGACAAACATTCTGAAGACTCGCTTTACCATATGATCCCTTTCCCACAGGATTGCTATTCTGCAATCGATATACGTATGGGTGAGTTAGAAAAACAGTGTCTGTGGAAATGTGTAAATGTTCATTTCGAACAAGAAGAGAAAATAGCGTTTGGCTTTTTGATTGAATGCATGCCTCATGCTCCATGGTACGTGATGGTAGGTTTAATTTTTTGCCCTTACACACACATTGGCCATACCCCGGGGAGATTCTATCGTCGTCGTGTGTTGTGCTGCGGCTTCACGTCCACATTCCTTCCAAATAAAATCTCTACAACTGTGTCGGGTTTTTTTGTTTGCAGGACCCCACTCGGAACGTTTCGTGGGTTGTTTGGTTGAATGGAAAAATAATGTTCAATTATCTTAAGTAAACAATGAAACGAGACGAATTTTTTTATTGGTCTTTCTTTTTACGTCATTTCATCAAATATAATTATCACACAGCAGAGACGCCCCCAACTACTGTGCGATAAGGACAAGGAATCAAATTGCCTTTCTTGTTTTTTCTGGTCAGGAGATGAGTGAACTGGATATTACAATATATTTGGACTTAGTACCGAAATGGATTTTCCTAATTGGAAATTTCAAAGTTTCTGAATGTGTTAGGGTATATAGTAAAATATTAACTTTGCCATGAAGTTTGCAACGCACAGAAGGAAGCGTCTCCTACCATAGAAACTAATACATATATTCTTGGTCAGTATGATGAGATTAAGTTTTGTCCGTTTGTCCGTCTGCTGTCTGATTCTATGCAAACTAGTCTCTCAGTTTTGAAGCTATCAAGCTGAAATTTTGTACAAGGCCTTCTTCTGCTTTCTTGCACGCTGTATACCTATATATGTCGGAATCAACGGTATCGCACCACTACGTCATATAGCTGCCATAGAAACGACCGGTCCGAAAATTCGTCTTTTTTTAACTTTTTTATTTCTAAAGAAATCTTTACCAAATTTCATATTATTTAATCGTATCTACTGCCAAATCATATTCCTAAATTTGGCTGAAATCGGCCCACTATTTCATATACCTCTCATAGGCACAGTGAAATCGGAACAAGTTTTACAACTAATTTCAAAGTGGCGAATGTACCGTTAGTCGCAAGTCAGATTTTGCTATATCTTACTACGAGGCGACTGGTAGCGCAGTGTGTTGAAGCATCAGTCTTATGTTTGACTACCCCGCGATGTATAGTTTTAATGTCTCAGACCAGGAATAAGCTCCCACAACCTGGTGGCTCTATCGTTTCCAAACCCGGACACGATTCCTAATACGGCAGAAGGGTAGTCCACAGAAAGGTTCTCGTTAAATAAAAGCGGTTGCGGAGGCCTGCCTAGCAAGTTCGACTGATTATTTTTTGCCCTTGATGTAAAATTCGTCATCCCGGAACCAGTGAGTGTAACACTTTGTAGTCTTCTCCGATGTCACCCTATGAAGTTCGGTTCAGAGTAGTTTATTGTCAAATGTAACACCCAGGTATTTGACCTGTTCTGCAAAATAAACAGGGGAGCACTTGGCACCCTGAGCCGCCTCTTTTTAGTGAATGGGACAGTGATGGCTTTCGTCGAGTTATCGGCAAGAGCTGATCTGAAGCTACTTGTTGGCTACCTTTTGGGCCATCACTCGGTTAGATATCTAAGTAAGATGTGTTTATCTGGAGGAATAATAATAATAAATAAGGACAGGCTAAGGTACCCAAAGGTGGGCACTGCGACCATGAGATCTATTGTGCCTTATAGCCTTAAACTAATCCAAAAGACTCTCAATGAGCCTGATGAAGGCCAGTAGGTCCTTTGTAGGAGCGCTCTTAACGACCGCGGAGCTCACGATGGAATCTCCAAGAAACAAGAACCTCGAACGAGCAACCGCCGGGCATTCGCAGAGAAGGTGTTTGGTTGACTCAGTGTCCTCCAGGCAAAGTCTGCATTCCGTTTCAGTAACCAGACCCATTTTGTTGAGGTGATATCTTACCCAGTGGTGTCCCGTGAGGTAACCAACGATTAACCTCAGGTCCGCTCTGCCCAGGCGGCTAGTTTCTTTGATACCGTATGGGTTTATAAGATCTTTCGACTGACGAAGACCAGCGAGATCATTCCAGTGACGCAACCTTTCATTTGCGGACCATTGCTTAACCAGCTGTCTGGTTGTAGCCCAGCTCAGACCACAGTACGGATCCGGCCCGATAAATTTCACAGATGAGCTCTGCCTAGCGAGTTCATCCGCAGCTTCGTTACCTTGAATGCCCTGATGGCCTGGTACCCAACATAGAGTTACCCGATTGGTGTTTGTGAGACACTGAAGGGTATCAAAACACTCTTTCACTAATTTTGAAGAAAATTTGTATGAAGAAAGAGCCTTAATAGCTGCCTGGCTGTCCGTGCAGATAGCAATGTTTGCGCCATTAAGTTTCTTGTGCAGAATTTCTCTGGCGCAGGTCTCAATGGCATGGATCTCTGCTTGAAATATGCTGGGCCAGACGCCCATGGCGATTGAAATCCTGGTGCTCGGTCCAAAGACCCCAGCACCAACTCCCTGATCAGTCTTTGACCCATCCGTAAACCACATGGTACAGCTAGGGTCAGGACAGAGGTTGGCACTATCCCATTCCGAGCGGCATGGAATTGAGACCGAGAATTTCCTATCGAAGCAAAATTCCGTAGTCATGTAATTTGATCTCGAACAGATCTGCAAACCCGGAATCCGCTCCAGGATGCTCATGTGGCCCTGATTGTACACATGAGCATCATAAGTTAAACGCACTCGAAGAGCGCTAAGAGCTGCAGATTCCTGTATAAAAATATGCAGCGGAGTAAGACCAACAATCGCCTCAATCTGGAGGAAAGGAATGTCGTCTCCGTTTGGAGGACAGTGAGACCCCATACCACAGTTTATGTGAATGTCCAGCGATTGTACGGGCAAGGTTTACGGAATACTCCTGCAAAAGATATATTAGCCTTCGTAAGCATGGTGGAGGGTTTCTCGCTATAATTTTTTAAGGACTGGACACAGTAGACCTCCTATGGTCGCAGCGCCCACCATAAGGGCCGCACTTCTTCAATCATTCATTCATTTAACGCAAGCCAGTTGAGGTCACACCACTCTTGGAAAACGCAAAGCTCTCTCTGAACAACGTCAGGGAGAATGTCTTCTTCCTACGCTTGCCCTTTTAATCACCATGCCGTCCACATATCCTTGTAATATTTCATCCGTAGTTCCATAGCAACAGATAAAGAAAAAGAACAAATACATATTTCCAATATTTCCGAAAATAAGAGCAGAAATCAATAAATCAGCATGATTCTGAATGAGGTAAAATCGAACGAAATCTAATTCGGACTGAAGCTGATAAGGGTTACTCAACCAAAATATTCACGTCAGCTGAGTACAACCCAAACTGTCAACGACGATATCTCCATATAACCTCAAATAAAAAAACCAAAAATAAACGAAACTCAGTAATTCGGAAAGGAGCTTTAATTTTGAAAATTCTGACAATAATTGTTCAATAGGCTCGTCGTTCCCGCCCTGAAAACAAGACATGTCGTCATTTTCACGAAAATTACTTCAAATTAAGTTACACAATTTCATATCGTTCCGGACAATAAAAGCAATTTCAAACTAAGATGACTTCTAATGGACGTATCTGGAATCAAGGCTTTTGCCCCCATTCCCCCAAAAAGAGAACATTCAGGCCATTCTGCTATTACAAGTAGCCCGCCATTGTCAGAATTCACCATGGACTGACTATGGTGAGTGCGAAAGAGGGTCCTTTTGTGAATGTAGACAAAAGACAAAAGCTACAGTCGAAGCAAGGCGGTTGCGGGACTGAAGACAGAGGATTGTTTCTACCAAGGGACGACGTGATGGGGTCTGGCGAGACTAGCAATGAATTATGAGCATTAATTCTTTAATTACTGTTCGACAATCAACACCCACCGCTCGACAGTTTTTTCGGGGCCTTTGACAGCAATAGAAAGTGGTTTCAATTATGTACCCTTAATTAGTCACGTTATAGGGTCGAAGATGAGCTTGCAGAAAAATGTGTATAGTTTTTATGCATTGGAGCATTCTATTGTATATTGTGATACTGACACATGGCTGTTCTACCAAAACAGGGTTCTGGGAAATTGAAGAATTCATTGAAGGACTTTTCTTCCAAGATATATTAATTCAGTCTCCCCCCAATCAAATATATACAATCCGAGTCCACTCACTCGGAGGATAAGTGTATGAAGAATCGATTTTCACTTGTGACATTACCAAATCGACAAGAATATTGAACCACTTGAGCAAACCTAAGGACACAACGGAATTAGATCATTCTTAAAGTTGTTGGAAACCTTAACGCATTCCTCATAATATTCCATCTTCAGAACGAAAAAGTATCTTAACATAAACTGTATAGGTACGTTCTACTTCAAGAGTCGACATACCATCCCAAGTAAAATTATTCCGATTAGTTGAGTTCTCAAATATAATTTGCGTTCTGGCATCGTGTCGGGATGTTGGTTTCGTATTTGCCGAGTGGGCATGATATTTCAACACACACATGTCAATATACACTTTAAGTTATATCGGGGAGGTCCTGACTTGTCTCATATTTTCAAGAGGAAATGGAATCCATAATTGATGTTTACTGAATACTAGCTAAAGGGTTCGTTATCCTTACGTTGTTCTCTTTACTGACAAGATTGCCACTAATTTCGGCCATTTTGGAAATTTTTTCACTGTCACTCAAGGGGGAAGAGCAGGGCCGGTCAAGGGCTAAGGTGAAACAGGTCTAGGGCGCCGACTTTGAAAGGGCGCCAAAAAGAAAGCCAAGTTGGAGGGTTGACTTTGTCAATTTGGAACTGAATTTAATATAATTCCATCTAGTAATAAATATATCGCGATTGAATATGATATGATGCTAATTGTTGAAATTTTTGCGCGTACTATTCAATTTTGATTCTTGGGCTTCATTTTCCAGTGATAGTGATTTTTCCACCACCACCACCACCGGGCCGGACAAAACCTAAGAAGTACTAAGCGAAACCGCTTGGACAAAGTGGGGCTTGAAAAGTCACTCTCATAACCACCCTTACCTAAGAGACCCTGTAAAATCTTGTAAGCTTAAGTGAGGGTGGAGGCTGTAGGTTTGGTCATTCGGACCATCTCGGACACCTAATTGTCGAAACTTCATCAGCGAGTGACAGATTGGACGCGCGCTGGATCCTGGGTAGGTAGCTCAGCTATCGCCAGCGTAGGGCAGGGTAAATAAAGGCGTTACTCTCTGTATTACTCGTTGTTACAAAAAAAGAAGATAATCGCGCTTCTGCCCGATTGTGGAATGGAAACTGGGGTAAGTCCCTAATCGCCTCGACGTGAAAAAAATTAGCCGGCGACTAACTGCAACTAACACGGGTGTGGATAGTGGTATGGCACAGCGCATTCAATCCTTGACAGATGGCGCCCAACATGGCACCCTAAAGTATACCGTTAGGGCTGATTTCGGTCAGCCTAGGACCTCGTTTCTCATCGGGGTCTCACTGTCGGAGTATGATAACTTTTTAGGATGTTCCTGACTTTAGTGCTTCACGCACACAGAGCCATCAAGGCTCCGATGATCTTTATTTGTTATTGCTTTTTTTTCTATCAATCTTTTCCTATCCATATAGAGAACTCACCCATGTTGAGTAGGTTTTCCTATCTTCACCTATTCTCCAAAAGGCAGTGTCTACGTTGTATCGTCAAAGGATGCTTTTGCATCGAGGGTAAGACGATTCGACCAAAGAGACCTTTCAGAATTACCGGAATCGGGGGGTCTACTCCCGATCTTCAATCCGAGTCCCTCGAACATCTTCCCACCTTGGTGCGTAAGCACTGACTTTCTGTAGCTCTTCTTCGTAACAAGTCGGATTTCCGAATTCAAAAATTCAAAATTGAGAAGAAAAACTTCTTCTCACGCCAATACTGGACTAAAGGTTCGTCTTGTCAGGCACACGATGGTCGGACATTGTTCGTGATTAGTGATCAAGCCATAGAGCACGGAACATTTTTTGTGTGTACGTTTATGATCATCCCCTGCGGTTGACACAGAATAGTGTCTATCAAGACGAAGCTTAAAATTGCGTTTTGCTAGACACACGATTGCGTGTATTGTTCGCGATTAGCTATCAACCTACAGAGCACAATTTGTATGTATCTTTTTGATTGTCGCCTGCGATCGACGCAGAGTGGTGCCTAGCAAAACGCGCTTAAACAATTCTATTGTTCATCAGTCAAAAGAAAAAAAACAATAGGAAATCTATAAACCAGATTGTCTAGTTATAATTGAAAGACATTTCCCATTCAAACAAAAGTATGAAATTGTACCAAGTGTAAATATTTAATCCCAACGAAGGGCTACGTATTCTAAAGAAACAATTTACCTTAAATGTATCTTCTATGTTTCCAATATAAACAATAGATTATGTTATTATGAGAAGTAAAAGATGTCTTTAGAAGCTCTTGTATCATTGTCATCTTTCTAAACATTATTGCTGCCTTATTGTAGTCAACTACTTCTAATTGTGAACTAATATCATTCAAAAACTTACTAAATAATAAGAACAAAGGCAATCCATGAAAACAGCAGTTACTTGAAGAAGTTTACCCATATAGCCTATTGGCAGCACTAGAATCTCACAATTCTTACGTTTCAGGGTTAACTAGACGACCCTCTAGCCATTCATTGTAACCTACCCACAAGCTACGGAATGGTAAAACAAAACCCAAGTAAGAAAAATCTCATTTGCATATATTATACAAAACGGTGGGTAGAGGAGGGGGGCACAGAAGCAAGATCCAAAGCCAACAGCTACACCCCAGGTTGCGTCGTGTTGCTTACAAAAGGGCTCACAGCGAACTACGGTAATAAATCCTGAGTGCTTAACGGATTTACATCCTTGTAATTCACGTACGCCACACGAGTATGTATAATGATATTCAGGTATTAGTTGCTCCCATTCCTTGATGAATATGTACAGAGCAGTCGAACCCTTTTCAGTTGTACCCCACAAACCATCCGCCATCACCGCGCTGCGTTTCGTCGCGTCATGCCGTTCAGTTCAGACCCATTCAACTCTGACGTTCGACTGAATAAAGAATGATATTTGATTGAAAAAAAAAACTGCACGCGGTTGACGGATAAAAGTATCCGTGGCATTTCATCGTCGTAGAATTGTCGAATTGTCGGGCTCACGGTGGATATAAAGAAAATTAATGAAAGCACGTATCCTTCAGGATCTCTGACAGCTGTCCTCCACTAGGATGAATTGAAGAATAAATTACTCGGTTACTCTCATTTTCCAATGCAGAATTCAATTCATTTTCATTGAGTGATTGGCTGATGGTATAGACGAGGTGATATTGGCACTAGCAATAAATTTGATATTTTGTAGAATGCAAATCGGTCGAAGAGAAATATTCTACTGAGTACTGGAGGCAGCGATTTCGTTCGATCATCCGGAGACGGATTTGTCTAGCATGGTGAAATGTAAGGACTTTGGCCAAGCTCGACATTTGAAAATTTTAGAAAGCCTTAACTAATTTGCCTGTCATAGTATACAACCTGCAAGGTTTTTACACGGATGATTCGTGTTGAATATACACAATACCCTGAGGAGGTGACAATTACATAAGAACCAAAGGCGAATTTATTTTTTGAGTTTCAGCTGTGATTGCGTCGGTAAAAAAGCATTTGAACTGTTCCTATTATGAATGAATGAATCAGAAGGTACCTTTGGGCTTCACTTCATAGCCAAGAAGGTCCTTTTGTCCTGACCAAAGGACTCAAAATGCCTTCAACAGTACTCCGGTGCATTTGCCTCATAACTACGAATCAGGAAATACCCATATTGGCTGGGTTTCACTTCATGCCAAAGACGGTCTCTTTGTCCGACCTAAGGCGATTCAAAATCCCTTCAACAGTATATCATATAAACCAGGTTTGGTTTCTGTTCCATTCCATGATCAAGAGAGTCCTTTTGTCCTGACGCACACCGGCCAGTATTGGCGAAAAAGCATCAATATGCTTAGCTTCTATCCCCAACGACTTAGTCCAAATTTTCATCCCCTATCAATCAAACTCAAACAAAATATAAACTTCAAACTTATTACAAATTTTCCGGTCAATTCCGCTCAACTCGAAAAAAGCCTTCGGAGAATGGCATCACCGTAAATATTTGTCCAACAATTTTTCAGCTCAGTGAATGAGTGTCGTGCGATTTCTCCACTGTTAAGCCATACCCATCCCACATTTCCATAGGTCGACACAAAAGCCAAACCTAACCTATTCAACTTAGTCTAACTTCCACAGCGGTCGAACAGCAACAACAAACTGTTGAAAAAAAATGTGAAATCTAATGAAGCCAAATCCTTGTCAAAAGTTCCTTTCAACTTGAAATTATCTTCGACTTGGATCCAAATATCTGAATAAACCACACAACTACAAACCACTTAAGCATTCCAAGTATTCTGAATCGCAATCTTCTTTGGGTCAAATCCCATAATCCTACTCCTCGTCTCAAGTTTTCAGTTTTCTCGGGGATTTCAAACGGATGGCGTGTTTAGAGTAGCACTTTATTCCCGTAACGGTCGACGAAAATTGAGAAGTATGAATACGGGAGAAATACATTCTCAATCAATTAGATTTCCTGACACGGACATTCGTGTTCAGGTGGGTCGGCCGACAACAATGGGCAATGCTAACAATAATTCCATATTTCGCAGATTTCATCTCGTCGCGGTCCTTTTTAATTACGAAACTTTCTTAATTATGACCGATGGCTATCGGCCAGGCCAGAGTCCAAAGAAGCCGAAACGGATTCGGTTTTGATTTCCTGGAATAAGTTCTTTGCCACATTCTTCGTGAAATGGTGTAAAAAAGCAGGGAAAAACGACACGAAACAGATGAAATGTATAGCTGGCTAAAGTTTTAATGAAGATATTTTGCGTCTGAATACGTGACATAATAAAAAGCCCTAATCCTCGTCTAATCCTGGCCCGGAGGTCAGGCGACGAAGCTACACGAGTATAATACACGTGGCCGTATAAAATCAAAGTTCTAATGCCCGTAATGGTATTACTGACGTCATTTGCGGCTCTGTTATGCTGATGTTTTCTCTGGGATTATGGCGTTAAAACAATAGAAAGGCAACAGGGTTGTGGCGGCTTTTTTGAGGGCTTTTAAGGTTGCCCGATTTTGTCTTGAACATTTGACTGATTTTAATTCTATTACACTTCAGCTCGGTGTGATGGATTACCACACCTTCAGGAGTTTTATGGTTGTTACTTAAGGTAGTAGATGGATCCATTAACGAATAATATGAATAACAAATGACTTAATGGATATTGTGGAAAAAGGGGCGAATTTACTATTTTTTACTTTAGTCATGGTTTCGCCGGTATTTGCGACTATTTATTTCGAAGCTTCTAGAATTTAAAGTGCGATAAGGTTACATTTTCTTCGCATCCGATCATGGTTATCCATTAACATGAATGCGGTGATTCATAGCCAATAAAACTAAGGAAGTATTGTAGTTTATGGTTTAAGAGAAATGATACGCAAATTCTGTATTATTATTTTTATGTCAGAAATAAAACTGGTTAAAATATGGTTAATATTAATCCACGATTTTTCTATCTAAATGTAAAGTAATGTTAACGTATTTCTCTTTGGACTTTTAATTTAATTTATTATTTTTTATTTGTATTTAAGTCTTCTGATGGTTGGCTTTGTTTTTAAAACCAAAACTACTATTGAAAATTTCTAGTCGTGTTGCTGAAGATGGGCGGGAAGCTGCCCGAAATGCAGACAAACATTTTTTGCAAATTTAAAATTCGGTGTTTTAACCAGTCTTATTTCTGACAAAAAATAATAAGGAAGTAGATGATAGCAATCAATCCTAGCACGCAGATGACAACTCGAGGGGAGAGGTCAGAAGTTTTAAATCACAATACCCCAATCTTCAAAGAAAATGAACATTTGTACGGAAGGTAGGAATTACTTTGGTCGGATCTTACTCAACACCAACATAATTGTTACTAGCAAAATTTCGGCTTCGATCTACAATATCTAATCGACATTTAATTATTGTACATATGTAGGGGAGGTAGGGGTTCCATTGGTTGGATCTTGCCAATTTTCAACATCAACCAACTAGATCTGACTGCAAACATTAGAAATTTAAATTAATTTTAAATTAAAATTTTTTTCTTTCACGACAAATCTACGACAAATTCACGACAATTAATTCACTATACGTGAAGATGATCTCGCCTTGCCAAACCAAATAAAGCGCCGCGCCGAGTGCAGACGAGACTCCAGCTGAACTGCTAAAATCTGGTGGAACGGGTCTATTAAACGCAACACATCAACTACTACTCCGAATTTAGGAGGATGAGGTGATGGTGCAGGAGCATCATCTCTCCCATCCACAGAAAGGGAGATAAATTTGCGATGTGAGAATTGCAGAGGCATCACACTAGTCTGTACGTCCTACAAAATAGTAACGAAAATTCTGGAAAATGGAATAAAGCCGTACCCTGAACGTATCATTGGCGAATATCAAGGCAGTTTCAGACGTGCCCGATCTACAACCGATATGCTTTTCACGGTTACGCAAACTCTGAAAAAGTGCTGGGAATGCAACTTTGACGTGTACCAAATCTTTGTTGATTTTAAGCAAGCATACGACAGTATCGATTCTGGTGTACTGTATAAGATCATGCTGCAATTTGGTGCACCTGTAAAATTAGTACGATTGACGAAGATGACGATGACCAACTTCATCTGACAGGCCAGGTTGACTGATCTCTTTGAAACACGAACTGGACTGAAACGATGCCATGGACTGGTTCAAACGCTCTTCAACGACGCACTTGAACACACCATTCGAGTGATGAATACGGACCACTGCGGCACACTGCTCTTCAAGTCGACGTAATTGATAGCGTACTCAGACGACATTAACTTCATGTCCCAAAATCTGCCCGCCACAGAAGAAGTTTTAAATAATCTTGACATGGCTGCAAGAGAGGTTGAGCTACGCATTAGCCAGGATAAAACAAAAGTCATGATGCAATCAAGAATAAAGACTTCAGAACAGACAAACATCAATGTCGGGGACTTCAGCATCGAATTCGTAGATGACTTCATATACCTGGGTACTAACCTATCGAAGGATGTCACTGAAACTGACGAAATCAAACGGCGGATATATCTAGCAAATAAGATTTCTCGGTCCTCCCAATAATAAAATCGAAGCATGTGCAGAGAAATACTAAACTTCGCGACTTGTACTATTATGCTATGGCTGTGAAACTTGAACCCTTACTCACGCCTCCGAAAACATGATAAAACATTACGAACGAAAGGCTCTTGTTTGAATTTTCGGAGCAGATTGTGACCGAAATGGGTGTCTTATCCGGTACAACCATGAGCTGTATGAACTGTCCGATGAGCTGGAAGTTTCGAGAATCGTCAAACTACAACGTGTACAATGGGTTGGTCATATACAACGAATGGACGATGAACACACGCTTAAGAAAATATTCAATGCATAACGCGTCGATGGGGCAAGGCTGTGAAAGAGACCGAGAACTCGTTGGAAAGACTCAGTAGTCACTTGACCGAGATTATTATAGGACGATGATCCAGGCGGATGTGTGTAACTGGTTAAGAAATATCATTTCTAGTGACATTTATGGCGGGGAGAAAATGCATTATTTAAATTTTTTAATTAAAATAATGATAACGTTAACGTTAAGTTTTTCCCACACTAGAAAATGGTCTAAATTACTTTTTTAAAATAGCGACTACACTTTTTTTTCTACGGACCGCGAAATGAAAATCACTTCTCTTGAAAATCATGTTTTTAGTTGATAATTTAAAGGAGAAACAAAGGTTCCTTACTACAAAATGTATTTATTCTCGCAAATACGCATTTCGGGAGTTGCTTACTTCTTTCCCCAGTGCTTCGTGTTTCTAAAAATTAGCTTTGATGGCTAACAATCGGTTTTATATACTTATTATTTTTAATAATTACACAAGGATGTTCAACTTTTATACACTAATTACAATGATACCTGAGTTACATTCCAATTTGTTATGTAATTATTACGGGTTTTACCTAATATTTTTATTGGGGTCAATGGGCAATTCCCTCCATCTTCCTTTAGGCGTCTGAGAAGTGGTTCTGGAGTTATGGTATTTCAAACAGAACACACAAATAAATTTTCGTGTTTTTCACGATTTTCAGATTTTTCCTCCGAATTTTTCCGAAATTTTCTTTTCTATAAACCTGACGCAGGTAATTTCCAGCACACTTGCGAAAGGAATCATGCAAATTCGAGAAGCACTTCTCGAGTTAAGGCATTTCGAACAGAACACACAACTCGTTTTTATATATAGAGATGGGAAGTTTGGTCCACTTGGTTTCATTCTCTCTCTCCCCTCAATTGCCCTTACCCCTTGTGGGGCATAGCGCGTCAACTGTTCCATGTGGCCCAGTTGACGTTTCGGCGGCATAAATTGGTTTCGGAGAATGCAGTTGCTAGCATGCACATCCATGGCCGCCAACGTCGTCGTGGACGGGATTCGAAGCCGAAACGCCGGTAGTCAAACATGAGACTAATGCCTCAACACACTGCGCTACCGGTCGCCCCAAATTTCCAGCATCTTGATTGGTGTTTACCAGATGTACAAGGACCTCGAAGCACTCTTTCACTATCCTTAATAAAGTCTCGAGATACGAATGTACGAGTACGTATGCTAATAGACAATAATAATAATAAATAAGGACAGGCTAAGGTACCCAAAGGTGGGCACTGCGACCATGAGATCTATTGTGCCTTATAGCCTTAAACTAATCCAAAAGACTCTCAATCAGCCTGATGAAGGCCAGTAGGTCCTTTGTAGAAGCGCTCTTAACGACCGCGGAGCTCACGATGGAATCTCCAAGAAACAAGAACCTCGAACGAGCAACCGCCGGGCATACGCAGAGAAGGTGTTTGGTTGACTCAGTGTCCTCCAGGCAAAGTCTGCATTCCGTTTCAGTAGCCAGACCCATTTTGTTGAGGTGATTTCTTACCCAGTGGTGTCCCGTGAGGTAACCAACGATTAACCTCAGGTCCGCTCTGCCCAGGCGGCTAGTTTCTTTGATACCGTATGGGTTTATAAGATCTTTCGACTGACGAAGACCAGCGAGATCATTCCAGTGACGCAACCTTTCATTTGCGGACCATTGCTTAACCAGCTGTCTGGTTGTAGCGCAGCTCAGACCACAGTACGGATCAGGCCCGATAAATTCCACAGATGAGCTCTGCCTAGCGAGTTCATCCGCAGCTTCGTTACCTTGAATGCCCTGATGGCCTGGTACCCAACATAGAGTTACCCGATTGGTGTTTGTGAGACACTGAAGGGTATCAAAACACTCTTTCACTAATTTTGAAGAAAATTTGTATGAAGAAAGAGCCTTAATAGCTGCCTGGCTGTCCGTGCAGATAGCAATGTTTGCGCCATTAAGTTTCTTGTGCAGAATTTCTCTGGCGCAGGTCTCAATGGCATGGATCTCTGCTTGAAATATGCTGGGCCAGACGCCCATGGCGATTGAAATCCTGGTGCTCGGTCCAAAGACCCCAGCACCAACTCCCTGATCAGTCTTTGACCCATCCGTAAACCACATGGTACAGCTAGGGTCAGGACAGAGGTTGGCACTATCCCATTCCGAGCGGCATGGAATTGACACCGAGAATTTTCTATCGAAGCAAAATTCCGTAGTCATGTAATCTGATCTCGAACAGATCTGCAAACCCGGAATCCGCTCCAGGATGCTCATGTGGCGCTGATTGTACACATGAGCATCATAAGTTAAACGCACTCGAAGAGCGCTAAGAGCCGCAGATTCCTGTATAAAAATATGCAGCGGAGTAAGACCAACAATCGCCTCAATGGCCGATGTCGGACATGTACGGATGGATCCTGCCATACCAAGGCATGCAAGACGTTGTAGTTTGGTACACAACTGTATGGTGCAACGCTGCTGCGTTTTGGGTCACCATACTAGCGCAGCATATGTCACGACTGGTCGTACCAGCATCAAATATAGCCACTTAGTCATTTTAGGGGTGAGGCCCCAGGTTTTACCAAAGAGCGATCTGCAAGCCCACATGATTGCTAATAGATACTCATATGCACATATGCCACGAAGTCCCTGAATTTAAGTTTACCTCTCGCGGGCCTCAATGGCATGAATATAGGATTAATATTTGATGGACCATGGTACCATGGCAATTCATTTTCCCGTGCTTAGTTCAATGACCCCATCGCAGACTTTTTGTTCGGTTTTTACGAATGAGACACTTAAGATCTGGGCAGGGATTGCCATTTTCCTAATCCGCGTTGCATGATTAATTCAATTTAGTCTTCAATGAAGCGAATAAATTAATTAAGATTTTATTCAAATAAACCACATTGTAATAAAAAAAAAGCTTATTTTTTAAATTCATAGCTGTAAAAATTTATTTTGTTCGTGGAAAACACTATATAAGAAAATAACCAATGTAATAATATTAATCATTAACTTGCGGGCCGGATAAAAACCAGAGGCGGGCTGGGGTTTGCTGACCCCTGATCGAGAGAGCACCATTCTCCATCTTCAATCTTCGGCGAGAACAAAAACTGCTATTAGGTACTAATAGAACTCCCACTGCGCTCCGAGATTGTCAGTATAAAGACGGCGCGGATAGGAGGTGCATACTAGCAACTGCACGTCCGAAACGTAGATAATGCTATCGAAACATGAACAAGCCATAGAAATGCAAGAGATCTTGACGCGCCAGAGGTGAAGACATTTAACATCTATGTGAAGCTAGATTTTCAACGCTGGTCAACATTAAAACCAAAAAACCCGAGAGCCTTGGAAATTTCGAAAAGGATGTGACTTTATCCCTGTTGTTTCACTGGATTTCGGTCTCAGATCGACCGCGAGTGAAAATAATGCCACGAAACTGCGGCGAGCTGACTTAAACAGCCACCATACATATACTTCGCCGCCTGGGTGCGAATTGCGGACTCAGTATACATTTAGATTAGGGCGAAACAAGTTGACTTTCAACTACGTCACTTTCAATTCCGGCTCGAGGAGAAACTTGAATCAGAACCGGTCGGTCGTTTTGTGAGGAAGTTGATCGAAATCCGGTGAAACGAACGCAGCTATTACCCAAATTTGCAAGGATCACTAAACTCATGTTTCGCATTAAATTGCAGTTATAATTTTGGTAATATTTAAATAAAAATTCTAACAGTCGTTGTAAATTTTATTCTTCTTGGCCTTGAATTTCTTCTAGTTTTTTTTTTCTTATAATAAATAAACAATAATAAATAAAAGTATTTACGAAAATCAATATTGATACTCCATTCAAAAATACAACCTTTTGTGTTTTCATAGCGGTGCTGACTACTATAAGTTTTAAAGTCAATGCTTTAAGGTCTTCCGAGGTGAAAATATCAAAGTTAAGTGTTCCGCGACTTCAAAAAGATTGAGAACCACGGATCTAATACCTGGACACAATAAACAAGAAAAAAAACTACGACAAAGGTAAGCCAATTTACAGAATCATCCGGAAGTTTCATTAAGCCAATATAAACCGACAAGGCTTCACCTTATTCAGTACAGGAGGATAATTGCATTTCAAAAACTCTCCATGACTTTAATTATTCATTTGACTCTTTATCCCGATGAATGAATAATTCGTCTGAAATTCCATGCCCTGGTATACCAGTAAATACTCAACACAGTTGACTTACACTCCAGAGTTATTGTACGTATCCTTTTGAATATTCACAGCGTTAGATTTTCACATTTCGTGAAAAACGATCCCGGTAAATTCTGCTATTGCTCCCGACGACGTCCTTGTGTAGCCGCTACTTCGTTCGGTTGAATGAAGAAGCCCAGTACTCTCGCTGCTGTCTCAAATAGGACACAATGTGAATATAACACTCGGTGGTAGTTAATTATTCAATGTTTGCATTTCCATTAACCGAATTTAGCGTCTCCCAAGTGAGAGAGACCCGACCATTTTAATTAGGCAAACATTCAAGGGGGATTTTAGATCGCGTGTATTCACGCCACCAATAGCGAAGCAGCCACCTTACTATCGCAGAAACCTATTTGCACTTGAAACACACTGCGTACACCTTCGAAGGGCACCACTCTTCTGTGCATATGCAGGGATCACAGACCACACACCAACACTCAATTTTCCACCATAGGTATGTGATTCTTAAACGCGGATTTGAAATAACCGTCGATCAGACAGTCGTTTCGAAGCCGAGTACACTGACACCAATTACGATTAGTGTCTAGTTCGAAAGCTGAACTACTGATAACAAGCCAGGATACACACGTACGTATTGTTAAATCCTGCAAGACGTAACTCCCGCCCAAGTTGACATTGGCTAGGTGCGATAGGGACCGTCTTTAGTTTGGTTACGCCGACTGTTCAGGACTGACGAACATAAGGTCTCAGTGTTATATGAATGAGTTTCACCGCCGATTAAATGAAGTCACCAAAGCGCATAATCCTGGAAAGCTTCACCATGAGAGAGCTTCCTTATCGCAAAGAGGATTCTCTTGGATGGTCTCTTAATTTCTGGACTTGAAATATTGTACAATATAGTGTACAGAAGTAGTACAGAACAAAAAAGGTTCCCTTGCCTATGGGCAATAGGAATAGTTCCAATTGTTGGCGGAAGTAGCAATGAATTATTCAGTGCAATTAATTAGACTTTTCTGTTATCTGACAAGGATGTTGGACAGTTGAGAAGATAATAGAAAGCAGGTGAAGGAGTTTTTCTGTTCCTTTGACACTGATACTTTCAGTTTGCATGAGCAATCCTTTCATTGATTCAGAAAATATGTTCAAGTACGTGACAGAACTGCTGTTTGCTGGTTTTTGCTGCCTCATCCCCTACTATGGTATAGCGCGTCAACTCTTCCATGTGGCTTAGCTGACGTTTCGTTGGCATGAACTAGTTTTGAAAGATGCACGTTGCCAGCATGCACCTTAGCTTAAAGAAAGTATATGCAGCGCCAATGGCCAAAGTAGCCTTGAAGCATAATAAAATGAGAATTTTTTTTTCAAAAAGTAAATTCTAAACGCCCTAGGCTGGCACTGGCGATACTTAATTCTTTTCATACTGAAATATATTATTGAACCAAGAACAAAGAGGAAATTTCGGACAGAATAGAGCGAGTCAATAGCAAGCAATTACACTAGCATTTGATCTGAGCTGCTCTGGTTAGAAGGTTAGTGCAGGAATTCTACTCCGGTTTGCAGTTCCGCGTTCTGAAATACAGGCGGCGCAGGAGTTGAAGTTTTCGAGTGTTGCTACCAACTTCATTATGATTGTGATATGGTATACGTATAACCCCCCAACCGACTTTGTTGGCGGTTTTTTCGAAAACAAAAATATATTCTTATGGGTCGCTATTGGTGCGCTTCAATGAAATCCTGAAAGATTTGTGTGTTTAAAAAAAAAAGGGAAAACAGGGGGGGGGGGGCGATAATGAGCGCCATTATCGCCCCCCTTTTTCAGGTTATTCAAGACACGAACCGATCATTGGCCCCTGGAAGGGTCAAAGCAATTAGAGAGAGATGTATCCAATTCCGAAAATTACTGTCCGTTATTTTTTTCCAGAAAATAGTGCCGGTGAGATAGTTGCTATTCATTTGGTACATGAGTTTCTGTTTGTGTTAGAGGTCTTCCAACTACTAAACTGCTAGACGGAAACTCTGCATTTGCTTTTAATTGGTTAGCGATCATGGGCGGATCTATTGATATTCTCCATAACAAAGACTCGGAATGAAAAAGATAGTCGGTCGTTCCGAAAATAAAATGAAAGACTGATAATTGAATTAAAAATGACAGGCCAAAACGCCTACTGGGCATACTTCGATCAGACCAAATTTGACAGGTTGCTCCGTTGGCATGCAGAGGTTTAATAGCAGATACATCAGAATTTTTCAGTAGTCCGGATGGCGCAACAGTTAGCACGTTCGCCTTCAACGCACTGGGCCCCGGTTCGATTCCGGGGATTTACGTGTCGGACTATGAGCCCACTCAGCTGTTAAATGAGTACCCATTATGGGGTAAATAACTCGGTTGAGCGTGTTGCTGATCACATACCTCTGCACAAAAAACCGTCACGATCTAGAAAATGAGATGATGCTAACTCATCTCGAGGCCGTGGTTCAAATTGGACTGTTGCGCCAGTTATTTATTTATCAGAATTTTCACATTTAATTCGTCCAGAATGGTTGCAGTTGCTTTTAGCTATTAGGCCATTCTGTTCGAGGAGCCATCGCCAGTCAATTTTTTTAGTGCAAGAGATACGTTAATTGATATTTCATTCAAGAATGGATCCGTCCCTAAGTGGGGCATAGTGCGTCGACTATTCCATGTAGCTTGGTTGACGTTTCGTTAGCATAAACTGGTTTTGGGCGATGCATATACAATAGTTAGCATGTACCTCATGCGCAGTTAGCCGCATATTTGCGACAAGTCGGGAATGTTTGTGACTTTTGTTAAGCCCCACACCACAGGTGGAAGACAATACATTCATGTCCACGACGTCGACAGGACTCGAACCCTTAATTGACCGGTAGCGCCTGGCGCCTCAATACGCTGAGCTACCGGCCACCTCAATTTACAAAAAGTTCACACAACAAGTCAATCCGACAGTCAATCAAAAACATATGAAAAGTTTTTGTGCTCCTCCTATAATGTTTTATAACAGTCGGCGCGGCGCCTCCTGACAATGTCGAATCCAGTCAGGAGGATTTAGAGGTAAACTACCCCAGAAGCTCCCAACTAAATATACACCGTCCCCTAACTAACTACCCATCTTAACTTATCCTACCTTAATCTAATCCTTAAGCTACAACTCCTCTGATATTTAACCAAAAAGAAGAAATGGTTTAGTGCCGCTATCCTTGGGCGGCATGGAAAGCGGCACTTACTTATTGTAGATTTTAAGATCTACGGTTGAATCCTCAAAGGCTTTTTTAACACATACCGTTCGTTCTCTTCGCGACATTTCTGATTCCTATATCCCATACTGTGAGAGAATGAACAACAAAAGCTTCTCTTCTTGTGTTTAATCAAAAATGTACACGCATCGAGAGCAGTAAACATGCTACTTTCAAGCCTTAACTTACAGGCGCTGCTGGTAGACTGCGGTTTGAATGAATCTAACTACGACGAGTATGGTAAATCCCCGAAATTTACATAATATTCTAGAGGTTGATTTCGCATGTGGTTACAAAGTGAACCCTATAAAACATACACACATCCTTTTCATATGCATACGTACGAGTATTTATGTCTACATTCAGCCATACATATATTCTTCAGTTTATAGTCAGTGCATCAGCTCACTTAAAGCTAGTAAAAGCCTGTTTCTCGTTCCAAAGGGATTCGAATAGTATCATATTTCGGGTTATACTCGTACTTATGAGTATAAGTAGGTATTCGAGTAAAAATACATGTTTCCTATGTTTCCTCCGGTGGATTGGACCTAGTTTTCTTTATTTTTTTTCAACGAGGTGGAGTTAGCTTACAAAAAAACTGGTAGAAATTTTCAGGGAAAAGATTCAATTTAAAATCGATAGCACCCCAAGGAATATGTGAGGAGCGAAGGTATTCTGTAGTATTTATAAATTGAAGTCCTTCATAAGCAGTTTCCTCTTTTGAAGGATCTTTGAGAAGGGATGGCAATATGTCCTTTTTGAATTTTCTAAATCATATGATTTTTTTTTGCTGTGAGGACAAAATTTCTACTTTAAATTTATACTTAATTGAATGAATGAAATTACTTACGATGAACAACTCGTCAGCCAGCTTGGACACGCTGATAAACTTGCTCCCGCTTGACATATCTGGCGAACAACTGGTGGGGAACACGGCCCTGCACTGGCGTGCGTCGAGTACTGGCCACTCGGCTACCCTGGGCAACCTGGATCTCCCTCTGGAGATTGATTACACGTCTCCAAAACACGTTTTTGGTAGGAATTACACCAGCCTGATTCCGTCGAGAAGCCTATGGGCTGAAAATGTACCCTTTACCTCCAATTCCTTGGTTATCTACACGGATGGCTCTTAGGCCGATGACGGAGTTGGGATTGGTATATACTCGGAGGGACTGGGAATCAACTTATCCTACCGTCTTCCCGACTTTTGTAGTGTCCTGCAGGCTGAGTTTTCGGCGATCTCGGAAGCTCTGACCTGGTTAAGGAATAATGTCGTGACTGCAAGAGACATTACTATCTATACGGACAGTCAGGCTGCGATTCGCTCGCTTGACTCTGTTCTCACTACATTGAAAACTATTCAGAAGTGCCCAGCGCCGTCGAAAGAAAATCCGGGCCCGGTACTCAACTTTTGTAGGGGCCCCATATATGTACCTCAATGAACAAAAAAAAAGGCGACCGGTAGCTCAGTGCGTCAGAGTGGTATGAAAGGGCAAGGAGCAAAAAAAAGCTCAGTGCGTAGATACGTTTTTTTTTTCTTTTTTTCCCTTTTTTTTCAATTTTTCAAATTTTTGGGCCCCCGAGAAAAACACGGCTCCGGGGTGTTTCGCCCCTTCCCCCCCCTTTCTCGACGGCCCTGGAAGTGCCACTCGGCCATCATGGAGATGGATTACTTTCAATATTACCCTCTGCTGGATACCGAGTCACAGTGGCTTTGCAGGCAATTGCAGGGCGGACGATCTTGCTCATAAGGGGACAACTGGTGTCGTCGATGGGGACCGCATTGACATTAGAATGCCAATTGCATCACGCAAAGTGGCAATTAAGTCGGTGGCAGTGGATAGGACCAATATCAGATGGCTCAACAGCAGTATTTACCAAACGACGAGAATGATTTGGCAGAAATTCGATTCTAGCCGCTCTGCCTCTTTGCTGTCATTCAATAGAAAGCACATTGGCAGGGTGGTGGGGACTATCACAGGGCGCTGCCCCATCGGCGCGCCAGCATGGAGGCTCCGTCTTCTTCATCATGACAACTGCAGGAGTTGTGAGGATATAGATGAGGAAGAGAGTGTTTTGCACCTTTTATATCGCTGTTCGGCACTGGGCATCAGGAGGAAGAAATTCCTGGGCTCCTGGTTTTACTATGACCTGGAGGTCTTCAAGGATATGAGTGTGTTACAGTTCAATCGCTACATTGCCAGCACAGGCTGGTTCGAAACCTAGGTTTCTTCAGCGAGGTGAATTGTTATTACTATTGGTTGTATCAAAATGGACCGATGAGAGGTCTAAGTGTGCTGTGTTGTATCATGGCAGCCCCTAACCTAAATTAAAAAGATTTTCGTTGACGGGATCTTAGTGATTTATTTTGTAGTAATATGGGCTATGCAAATATGAAACTGCTCATTAGTAATATACTTCGGTCCCGAGTCCGAAGCCTGTACCCTAGACCTGTGCAGGTCTAGTGGTGACACCAAAACTAAAAATAAAAATTACATTAAAATAATCTAATTATGCCAATCGATTCCCAGAGTTATGAAACGTAAAGAAAACTAACTCCGAGGTCGAAACTTGCTATCGAGGGAGAGTCGAATAAACGATTTTTTTTTTTAAATCGGTTAAAAATTGGGTTCTATGGAATATTTTGTAAGAAGAGTACCCTTGGTTTGCAACCGATCGATCTGATTTTTAGAGAAGAGCTCATCTTGGCACTTTACAGTCTATCTACCAAATTTAGAGCTTTTCAGGTTTAACCTATCGGGTATTATAGATACATTTAATTATTTTAGATAAGTAGGGGAGGTAGGCGTTCCATTGGTCGGATCATGCCGTTTTCAATACCAACCAATTAGATCCTACAAACATTTTGCGAAAATCTTAAGCCACTAGCTTCATTCTATCGAAAGTTACCGTGCGAATGGACAGACATGGCTAAATCAAATCATGAGGTGTCCCTGATCATTTATGTTTTACTTCGCCATACCAACAATGCCTCCTTTAAGGTGTTACATATTTTCGTTCTGACAAAAACAGTACACCCTATACCTTCTAGAGTCTAGGGTTTAAAAATTAGTGGCTTTACTATAATCTGAAGGAAACAATCGGCGGTTGATAATTATTCAGTGATTGCATTTCTATAAGGCAAATTTGCATTTTCCTAGCTGAGTGAGACCCGACAATTTTAATTAAATTCAAAGGGGAAGGAAATCAAATTCTTTTTGTTTTATCAGCATCAATGGAAATGAGGTTCTCCTAGCTTGGATATATTTCCAACCGCATTTAGAATTCCTAAGTTCAGTTGTCATTTAGATTTTAGTCAGATTTCCGGTCCTATCAGTTCGAAATTTATTTTACAAATTGCTAAATCGGAGTGCCTCATTTAGGACGATGTCAATTTGCTAGACGTTTCAACATTCGCCCTGATGAATTTTCCACAATGAGCAAGTGCTGATTTTCCAATAAGTTAACAAGCGTGTTGTAAAAAGTGACATGTGTCTATTCACTCGAAAATTCTTCCAACATTTGAAGACTGTGAGTTTATTCTGGGATATTTGAGGTTCGCATGAAACAAAAGTTATACGTTTTGAAATTTGCACGATCCTCGAATCTCTTCTATCTCATGTCATTTATTTACAAGTGTAGCAAACGTCAACATCGAAATTCAATTGATCAAGCCTTCATATCTATAGCGGATACAACTAATTTAATTTTATTGGCGTTCTTTGATTGTAGGAGCTCAGAAGCTCTGGTGGATTTTTAATTTTTGTTAGTTTGAGTATTTAAGAAATCTTCTTATTTATTCTAGTACATACATATTTATTAATAATATCATCTGCTTCCTAGCCACGTAAATCTATAGCATGTAGTAGTATATAAGACGCATTCTTCAAGAGAACAGACCTGTGTATGCCCCGGACACAGTACACCTGCCCGCTTTCTTCATCAATAAATAAAAAAAAACTGTTCAAATATACAAAATGCTCACAAAGGTCACGTCAGGACAATAAACATTTATCGACATAATGACAATGCTCCTTCGCTTACACAAAAGAAAAGACAAACCTCACAGTGATATCAACAAGGTCGATATTATCGAAAATTCAATTCATACTCGAGGATATACTCCTACGTCCAACAACCACCGAACGACATAACACTCAAGAAGTTTACCGTGTTACGCAATCGACTGTAAACGCTCCAACTATTCCGGCAGAAAATTCCTGGTTTCCTCTTTTTATGGGAAAATCAATAGCAGACAGAATTATCACGAAGTGGAGTTCGTGATGATAATAAAAATTATACTTAGTCGTACGTATATACGAGTACAAACGTCTCCTGCAGACAGAATGGTATGTTTGGCCACATGTATCTGATGAAAAGTACAACTTTTATAACCCGACTTGTGTATAGAGAGATATCCTTTTAGTATGATATAGGTAGAGATGTCGTCGTAGTTGCACAATATACACAATTTCACGTGGTGAATGAAACAGCTAAGTATGAAAAAAGAGATAGAGGGCGAGTAGTAATAAAATGTTGTAGCAAAAGAACCATGAAATGAGCGCCCGTTAAAATATCAAAAGCGAAAAAAATGAGCTCAAAGTTTGAGCAATTTCAAACAATGTCTGGGATTAAACTTGTAAAATGGCGTAAGACGAGCTAATGTTCAGGTGAATTAATTAATGCATTTTAGCAATCTTACGTCGTATCCAGTGGTGTATTTACAGGGCAACAGGAGGCACGTGTCCCCTTTGAGCTCTTAGTCTTTGTCTGGAAACTTTTACATATTGACTTTTTAACTCCTGGACTCAGGTACTAATGATCTTGTATGTATATGTAATTGAAACGTTAAAAGTTTCTTCTGCAAGATTTCATACTGGAGTAGTTAAAAACCCTGTAATGAACCATTTCTTGGTAGTGCTGCTTCCACCGGCAGATCGAAGGCAGCACCTGATGAGTAGTGATCTGTTGGAGTTGTTACATCGTTGCCAACGGTTGCCGATGGAACGCCACAGAATATCAGCTGATCAAAAATTATATGGAAATGTCAAATCGTCAACAATAAGCGCATACACAGGCCGATCCATCGGCCGATATCGATATCGGGCGACAGACAGACCGATCGATCGGTGTGTATATGGCCCGTTTTAAATCAAAATCAATCAAAACTAACAATTTGGCATTGGTAAGAATGCGATATTTTCCACGACATAAAGTCGTCTAACCATGCATCCATTTGGACGCAGACCAGAATGTATTAAGTCATGGACTTTTGTTAAACTCCATAAAAAAATACTAGTCAATGTAGCCACTATGAAAACACTCCAAATATACAAGGGGGATTCACGCTCCCTGTCGTATATCTTGTAAACGTCGTATTCGTTGTAAACTTCTGTCGTCTCCATAGTAAAATGACAGAAGTTTACAACTTTACGGCAAATACGACGTTTGCGACATAATCATGAGTCCCCCTACAATAAATATATCTTTGTCGCAGCAATGATTAATGGTTGTTATACGAGAAAGTAATTATATTCACACAATTATACAATACATCTGCGATTATCTTAACCTTGCGTATTTTGGATAGACAAATTTTAAATAATAATAATTTAATTCAAATTTACGCGCCAAATCCATGCCCCCAATACAGAAAAGTCGCCTACGCCATTCTGATCTTTGTTGGTGTGTAACATCTTTCATAGTATGTGTGAACGTCACTGAAAATGTATTCAAAAATTTTGTCGAACAGCCGGCCTTTGTATTCAAGAAATTGTATTTGTAAAGTGAAAAATGTTTATAAAATTTTATAACAAAATTTTTCATTTTATATATCCCCTTTGTGACCTCAAGTTTTCGGTCATCATCAATATCATTGATGATTTAATAATATTTAAGGCTAAGAAAAAATGGTTGAAAAAATCCAAAAATGGCGCCCAATGTGGGCTCAGTGTAATTTTATTTAGTCACTGAAATTGAAGTGGACAATCGAATCGACAGCTAGTGCCGTTAATCAATACAAAAACCGAAATTTGTTTGGACCTAAGACGACCTGAAATTATCTTAATATACATAGATTAAGTCGTCACGTTCTAAATTAAATTTCAAAATGAGCAAACAAATACGCGCAAATAGGCTACCTAAAGTACCTTAAAGCTACATTAGGCTCTTAAATGGAAAAGTGAACAAAAAGGTCTTTAAAGTCTCCTGAAACAAAGGAAAATATCGAGGACTCAAGTTTTAGTCGTCATCAATAATCAGATGTTTGAAGCTCATAAAGAAAAATCCCACAGGAAAATCGAAGAGACAATCTTAGGTTTCTGGCTGAACCTACAGTAAATGGCCAAATATTGATTCCTGACAACATCAACTCCTTCAATCTTTACAATTCTAGAATCAACAACGAAAACCCTTGTTAGATCCTAAGGTATCCTGCTGCATCATTAAATGGAATTATCGCTTCGTTGAGTGCAAAAATAAATACCTTGCCCAATATCCGGCTAGGTTGAGGCTTACTTAATCCTACGTCAGGGGAAATTTAAGGTAGAAAAAGCCAAAAAGGAGCCAAAATCTTTGGAAAGCCAATATGGGATCATTGTCATTTTATCCAGACAATTAAGCAGAAATAAATAATCGAATAGGTGTGCGGTAGCGTTAGTGACATAACATAAAAACCAAAACCATTATAAATACCTTATATTGTAGTTTTGAAAATGTAATAATTTGTTCGATTAGGCAGGCGCCCCAAGATAATGCTTAAGTTCGTAATGCACAGTGGAATTACAATATGTTGTGGCAACAGTGTTGAAGCAGCTTTGCAGCAACTTGTTGTGCTCTGAACTGCACTCTCATCTAGTCATCCGTCAATTGTCAAATTTCTAGTTCAAAACTAACTACTGACGAAAAATCGTATGAATACGACAGCGCGAAAGTCATTTGTCATCATATGCTGGCCCTAGCCAGCGGAGAAATGTTTGTGATGGAGAAGACGACATTTTTCACAGCATGTTGTGACCATGAAGAACTCAGTAGAGAGAACTCATAAAACAAATTTACAACAGTATGCTAACCGTTGTGTGTTATGAACTTAACCAATGACACCCTGTTCAAATGCACAAGCTGCTCATATAGTAGAGCCGGGCCTGGTGGTACATACTGGAATCAAGGCGTGGTTGTAAAATGCGTTGCGCTGCATTTAAGTGTATACGTATAGTATGTATGTATGTATGTATTTTATATTCTCTAAATCTCGAACCTAAAACACTTCCGTCTCCACCATTAGATTTTAGTATGGTTAGTAGCGATTAGAGCTGTGACATCGAAAGGAAAGTATCGATATTCAACGATATCGATGTTTAAAATTGTTTCTATCGATACCGATAAAATATCGGCTGAAAAGCATCGATAAATCGATATATCGTTCTTGTCACAAAGAAAAATGTGACCCCTTGAAATGGGAATGAACAGGGAAGGGTCACCCCCTGGGTCGATTTAACGATGTCTGTCTGTCCCCAAAGCAAAATCCCCAAAAACGAAATCCCCAAAAATAAAATACAAAATCCCCAAATACATATTTCCCAAATTGAAGAAAGTTTCTCATTTCATTATCGCAGTTTTTAGTTTCACCTGCACAATCGAGCTCAAGGTGGGGGACCTTAACATCGAGTTCGTGAACAACTTCATACCTGGGTTGCAACTTGACAAGGGAAGGACCACGACGAAACACACGAAATCAAGCGACGGATACAGCTAATAGACTTTTTTCTCGGTTCTCCCCATAATGAAATCGATGCATGTGCACAGAAACACGAAGCTCCGCGTGTACAAAACCATCATACGATCGTACTATGCTATGGCTGCAAAACATAGACTCTAACTCAACCCTCCGGAAACACGCTAAACACAATTGAACGTAAGGTCCTGCAGCGAATTTTTGGGGCTGTTTGCGATCGCATCGGTACAACCATGAGTTGTATGAACTGTACGATGGATGAGCTGGATGTTTCGAAATCATCAAACTACATGAAAATGTATTTACAAGTACGGTAATTAAGAATAGTTGCGACAGGACTTCGCTAGGCAACCCAATTTTACTTTATTACGTTCTTAATTATCTTTTATTTGAGATATATCTCATCAAAAACAGATAGGTGCAGATTTTTACAGTGGGATCTTGTACTAATAGTATAGAGAGAACTTTATAATTTTTATTAGTTTTCTCCAATAATCTCCAAATCCAAATAAATGATAAATCAAGGGCCCATAATCTTTCGTCGACACTGTGCAAGAAGAGGAACTTATCGATTTTTTTCTCCTGAGAGACAACTCCTTTTTTTGGTAATTATGTTCCCGGTAGTCGAAAAAAAGTCTCTCGGAGGGCACGGAAGTTGCCATTACAGTTATTTACTTTATCGCTAGTTTGAGTAAAGGGCAAGTTTTACTGTAACCAGCACTCCAAGCGACGAAGGGTGATTTGTTGAGCCGGATGATTGGCTTTTTAAATATAGTGAAAGTTGCGGCGGTATTGTGTTGTCACTTCCATCCAACAGCCCATTAATTACCTTCGATCGCTTCCTCGACTTCCATGTTTCTTCTACCATTTTGTGGTGATGATCCCACAAGCTAAACGATTCGGAATCTTGCTCCTCATTTAGCTGAGCCAAATCTGAATCGGATGAAGAATCTTCTCTCGAAAAGTCCTGATTCAATTCTTTTGAAAGCGGGCGGATTGCATTAGCCAGCGCAATTAGATCCGTAAAATGCAAATTTTTGAATCTGGGATCAAGAAGCGTTGCTGACGAGAATAGAATAGAATGTTGCATATTCTTAAATCTTTTGTCCCATTCCATTAATATAACTGTTTTCAGGAGCCTAGCCAAATCTGTGGTAATATCCATTTCAATAATTTTTTTTTCGAATTAGTCCAACGACTGGTTTCACGATACGGGGGGTTACGAACTTTTCTCCACTCAAATCTTTTGTAGCTGATTCGATTCTCAAAAATAATACCAATTCTTTTAAAAATTCTATATCCGTAGCAGCTACCATTTTTGGCGCGGTTAAGTTAAACGTTACTATATTGTTGATAATTTCGCGGAGATAGAGAAATCGATCCACCATATAAAAAGTGGAGTTCCACCTAGTAGGGACAGATTGTATTAATGTTCTTGTTCTTGTGTTGAGTCTTTTTCCTTAATTCATCGTGGATATTACATCGTATTTGCTGTCCAACAGTGAAGTAATTGTTTTGCGACAAGGTACCTTATACAAAAGAGCCGTCAATTTTAGGAGGTGAGGGAATCCCTTATCCTCCACAATGGATATGGGCTACATATCCTTAAAAATCATGTACAGGATACCGTGGCTTATCCTATTAAATTTGTCACCCCCATCTTTAAATGATTGCATCACAGTATAACTTTTTGGTAAATTTTGCTGTTTTGACGACGATGCTGCCTGTAGCGTCTCTGGTAGCGAGGTTTGAACAGAGAAACTCGAGGACAGTTCACATATTTCAGGATCAGCCAAAGAAACTTCTGAAGTGCTGGTTGCAACTTGCACAGAAACCGAACACAAGAGAAAGAGACAGGCAGATGTCGTCAGATGGTGGTTACGTAACCAACGCAAATTCAAGTATAACTGAATTGCAAATGAAATTGAACGGACGGAGACCGACACGATAAATATCGAACGAAAGACATCGATATGTGGAAAATATCGGATCCATGACATCGATGAAAAAAACATCGATATTTAGCAAAAAAATATCGATTTTTCGATAACATCGATGTCACAGCACTAGTAGCGATCCAAAACGATGCGCATTTGCAATTGTCTCAACTTTCAAGCTCCATCGTCCACCTACGATGTCTACATATCCTTCCAATATTCCTGAAATATAGTACTCTACATAAATACTCCTGCATTACTCCTGGATTTAAGTGATACGAAACACTCCATCGTATATTACGCAAACTGAACTCTCCGACAATATTATGAAAGGATAACGCCCCACTAAGAACGCGATGAAGCACGGTAAGTTATTTGCTGTCAGGACAACAGCTTGACTATTGTTCCTGCTGATGTTGTTGTTGTTTTCGTTTGTGGTTGCAAAACAGATGGAAGGCTTCATGCAATTTTGTTTTCTCAAGTGCATTGTTTATGACGGATTCAGCGACGAGACGAGTGTATTGTGACAAAACGCTCACCACATTCATTGTGATGTAGAATGTGACGACAGTATTGGATGGCCGTGTGGAACATTGAGCACTAGCGAGGCTTCGATTCCGACCATTAGATTTCAATCGACATAAGAGTCGAGGAGTGTAATGAAGTCGAATGAATGGTTTCTTTATTTCTTAGGTATCAAGTAAACAATTTCGCCACCAAAAAAGGAACCTGAATCTTGTATCCATATATAGTAAAGGGGTTTTTAGATGTCATAACAGTTAGACCTGTCATAAAACCTAGCTATGCTATAAGACTCGCCATCAATCCCGCTATCAGCCCAGCTATCAGATCTCCTAGGAAGTCAGGGTCTGTAGTTCTCCTAGGAAGTTAGGGTCTGTAGTATTCTACCAAAAACTTCCCTAAAATATGGGGAAAACAGTTATTTAGAAATTTTGCCTTATAAGCAAAAACTTGACCCGTCCGTACTCGACTGGAAGTATCCTATATTTCTGAAGAGAACCAAATGTAAGATTAATGCTTAGCGCAAAAAAAAAAAATTCGCCCTTGTTCAGTATCTTTTGTATTTGCTGTCATTTTTATAAATCATTTTCGATTATTTCCAGGAATAATTGGAGGACCAAATTCTATATACCAAACATATGGGAGGGGCACCAGTCCCCAAGGCACCCCTCTGGATGTTTAGAAAACGGATGGTAGGTTTAATGACAGTTCTGATAACTGCACACATAACCGTGGCAGGTTTTAAAGCAGATTTGATAGATGAACTGAAAGCTGAATTGTTGTGAGGTCTAAAAACCCTAAAAGGTTTATTACCCTCTTTGGAGACTAATCCTTTGGTTGCTGTCGTACAGTTCTGTGATGGGAATATGTTTTCTGTGATCATCTGTTAATTTAATCAATTATTCAGTCGAGTCTATTTAATGAGCTCACCACCATTTAGCAACTCCAAAACCCCTTCCCTCTTCAAACTGCTCAATGACTGAATTATCAACAAACAACAGAAATTACAAACTGCACCCATTATAAAATAAGTCCATTACGAAATTTCCTTTCTCATTTCACCGCAAACAATGAACCATGCACCTACCACTTTAGCAGCATGTCCTCGTAAAAGTCAAGTGGTTCTTAGCTTCATTACACTGTCAAACACTAAACGACAAGATACTAGCTATTGGGAAGTTATTAAAATACCACTTTTAGTTACAAAGTTCTTCCGAATGGGGACTTTGAAAACTTGCGGAAAACAATTTTCATCTTAAAGTCCATCCCTTGGCAAGAAGTCATGCCCTTTTACCACACTTACACACAGTCCCTAACAATCCTCTCAGTGTCACTTCGCCACTACCAGAAAAGTTTAAATTGTAGACTTGTTGGATTTGTAATGTTCGCCCTCATCAGTACACCTTTCCGTTTAGAGGCACTTAAGATGGTGCAGGACAACACGCCACGACAATCCTGACTAACTGGATGGTGCATGAATATAAATAGCTCTAATGATCCATGTAGAAGGAACTAGGAAGGGGCAGTAAGCTACAGTCGTTTTGATACTTGTCTGAGCGCTGAAAATGAGTATCCATAAAATTATGATATCCTGCGAAAGTCAAAAGTTGAAATGTCTGTTTCACTACTTCAGAATGAGCACAAAGCGTGACAGTATCCTAATGACAAGATGCCGTCAACGAAGCCAAATTGGACAGTCTTTTAATAGAGACTGTGTCTTTGGCCCACATACTTTATCTGCTTTAATAATAATCTGCTCGGCAGTTGAAGGCCCTTTATCAGTGTATGTGTGTTTTCAGGACCCCTCATGTCATTCTGTCGGTCGCATTTCTACTCCACCACTTATAAAGACAATTTCTTAAATACGTCGTTATTCTGAGTGTTGATATTATTCCCTGTGTCCTATTTTATTTCACTTGGACTAAAGAGCCATTCCGTTGTCGTCTGTTGAATTTAAGTTGTCTATAGCAGAGTATCTCAACAGAATGTACGCGGTTTTTGCAGATGGGCAAATGAGTTTCGGCAGACCTTGCAGCGAGATAACGTGGGTTTCCTCTTATGCGTGATGGAGCTGCTTCCTATAAATTTAAAATATTCTTAAAAATACTTTGGAATTAACCGCCGTGATTGAGACATTTATTGTCGAAGGAAATATTTGTTGACACTAAAATGTTAATATGTACATATGTGCCTTCAACAAATCCCTGGGCTCCTATACATAGGTCGGCTCAACATCGATTGGGTTCGGCTCGACAGTGACTACGATATTCTTTTCTCCACACAGTGGTTTACTCGGTATCGGTGCAACGACTAGGCCTGTTCGGTACTGAGATTTCAGTACCGGTACTTGATATTTTCAAGTACCGGTACCACAAGCGGTATCCCGGTACTCACAGGTATTCGTTCAGTACCGGTACTAGTACCGGTTTTTTTCAGTACCGGTATTTTAAACCATGAGCCGGTTTTTTTCAGTACCGGTACTGAGTACCTGTTCTTTTCAGTATCGAGTCTTTTCAGTACCGGGATCCCGGTACTCAGTACCGAGTCTTTTCAGTACCGGGATCCCGGTACTCAGTACCGAGTCTTTTCAGTACCTGTTCTTTTCAGTACCGAGTCTTTTCAGTACCGAGTCTTTTCAGTACCGAGTCTTTTCAGTACCTGTTCTTTTCAGTACCGAGTCTTTTCAGTACCGAGTCTTTTCAGTACCGAGTCTTTTCGGTACCTGTTCTTTTCAGTACCGGGATCCCGGGATTCGAGTACCTGTTCTTTTCCATAAAAAAGACTCGTTCATTGCTGGACCAATTCTTCAGGTTTTTGGAAATTGTTATTAGAAATGTTCATTCGTGTCGTGCATTGAAAGATTTTTCAGATACACATCGTAGTATAGTATGTTAGTTAGTACGCACATAGATATACGAGTATGTACATTGTACATACATAATTGATTTTGAGTTTTGTTAGGATTGAGACTGAGATGAGAGTATTTATTGTATTGGGAATAGGATATGTAATTGGGTATGATATAAATATGAAATACATATGAACGAATATGTATATGTACGTATGTACATAATATAATAATATAATGCGTTGCATTGGTCAATGACATAATTGCTTGGAGTTGGAGGTTTTTCGGGTGTTTTGATTTTAGTTATTGGTCATTGATGTAAATGTAATTGCTGTGTGCGCGGTTTATGCATTGGCTTGCAGAGGTTTTTGAAGTAGGAGGATTCACGCTCCCTGTCGTAAATATCGTAAACGTAACTTCGTTTATCCCCATAGAAAAATGACAAAAGTTTACAACTTTGCGACAAATACGATGTTTACGATGTGAGCATGAATGCCCCTTATATTTATATTATATTCGTTCATATGTATTTCATATTTATATCATACCCAATTACATATCCTATTCCCAATACAATAAATACTCTCATCTCAGTCTCAATCCTAACAATATTCATATGCATAATCATATTCACATTATACCCAATCATCCTACTCCCAATACAATAAATACTCTGAGCTCAGTCTCAATCCTAACAAAACCTATTCATTCATATAAATCAATTATGTATGTACAATGTACGTACTAACTACTACGATGTGTATCTGAAAAATCTTACAATGCACGACTCTATGAACATTTTCAATGTTAAAACCTGAAGACTCGGTTTGGCAATGAACGAGTCTTCTTTTATGAAATCCCGGGTATTTGAATATCAGGTTCTGAAAAGAACAGGTACTTAGATCCCGGGATCCCGGTACTGAAAAGACTCGGTACTGAAAAGACTCGGTACTGAAAAGACTCGGTACTACTGAAAAGACTCGGTACTGAAAAGACTCGGTACTGAGTACCGGGATCCCGGGATCCCGAATAAAACCGGCTCATGGTTGAAAAGACTCGGTACTGAAAAGACTCGGTACTCAAAAGACTCGGTACTGAAAAGACTCGGTAGATCCCGGGATCCCGAATAAAACCGGCGCATGGTTGAAAAAACCGGTACTCAAATCCCGGGATCCCGGTACTCAATACCGGTACTAAAAAAACCGGGATACCGGTACTCTTAGTTTTTGGTACCGGTACTGAAAAAAAAACCGGTACCAAACCGGGATCCCGGTATTAGGAACAGGCCTAGCAACGACCACTCGAAATCGAACATGATTTTAAAATATTTTTCGAAAGTCTTTCGACTCACTTATTATTTCTTTTGCATGTGTCAAGCAGCGTCCTAATCGCAATTGAGTCGTAGTCGAACAAACTTGTCTGTGGAATCCCGCAGGATTCAAATGGGTAAAGCCGTTTTCATGAACCCGAAATGGAGTGATGGGCTTAGAATCTATGCTGAAGAGATTTGTCCTCACAAAACAAAAAAAAACCAAAAAAAAAACAAGATCGTTTAACATGGTAATGCAGAAGCGGGTATGTATTGTGTTGAGGCATTAGTCTGATGTCGGAGCGGCGGGTAGTTGCTTTTAAACCCATTTTCTGGCAGCCACAATCGTTTACATAGAGGCGAAATAAGTTTACGTTCAGCCAATTGACTTTCAACTTTGATTCGATAAGATCCCTTAAAGGATCTGGATTAAAACCTGTCTATCGTTTTGTATGAAAGTGGTTTGAGATCCAGTGAATCGAAAGCGGTGACAAACATGTCTATAGAAACGTTTGGCTATTAAAAATCACTGAAGTTTATTCATATCTGTCCATTCAAACTCACTTGTATATACTTATGTAGAACTTTGTCGAGAAACTGTTGACAGTCCCTGACCCAACCACAGACAATTTGGTAATGAGCCATTCTTGTGCAGATCCCAATTTTCTTTCAGTTTTTTCCTTTCAGCTTTTTTCTTTCCCTCATTCAACATCCCCATAAAAGCGTAACAGAATGAGGTAGCTTTGATGTTGTCATTGTACTTTAAATGGATAGGAATAAGGATATTGTCGCAAGAACCGGCCATTGTCTGCTTGCTACAGGCTCTGCTCATAGTTAAAGTGTATTATTTTTTCGCTTCGAACATAACTATTTTCGGAAAGTGTCAACATTAGGTGAATAAGAAAAAATTGTAATGATTGCACTATTACGACTATAAAATAACAGTAGTGCGGATTGTTGATGTTAATGATGGCGAAAAAATGACTTTAATCGTAAATTCATGGGAAAATGAAGATAAATCGGATTGTATTAATTCTACAATTTGGGGGCTTCTTAATAAAAATTAGAGACAGATCTGGAAATAATTTAAATCCCTTCTATAGATACTGAATGTAAGGAAACTGAGTTTACATGGTCGTAGAAGGTGATGTTAACTTTTGCTTTCGAAAGTTCCAAAAGTGTGAAATTCGTGTCAGCGTCTGGATATGGGGGACTATAAGAAATTTAACAGTTTTTACTTCTTAGATCGACCAAGAGTAAGAGAACGAACGCCAACACATCATCATCATCGTGGCGCGACCGCCCGACGTCGGGCTTTGGCCGCCTGGGTCGTTGTCCTCCTATTATCTCGGTCACGTGACCGCGTCCTCCAATTTCGGAAGCCCTGTAGCTGCTCGGCGTCCACATATACTGAACTCTCCCAACGAGATCTTGGGCGTCTTAGCAGTTTCGCTCCGTCGACTCGTTCTGCATTCATTACTCTTTTTGGCATACGTCCATTCGTTGTACATACCCTGCCCATTGAAATCGTTGTAGTTTGGCGATTTTCGAAACTAAATAGCCTCTTTTACCTTTGGATTCTTGGCGTTTAGGTCGAAAATTCGGGGATTCCAACCCGACGAAAGAGACGACGGGACGTGTAGCAGAAGACGCTGCTAAGAAAGTTGACATTGCGAAGACAACCGCGGACGTTTGTGTAAGTAATTAATGCTAGTGAGTTTTGCCGCCCCAATAGGTGAAGAGACAGATATTTGTAAATAACTTTAAGTATAGTGTAAGTATTTCACTTGAATTTGCGAGGCCGTTAAAGTAGAGGTCGCTTTAAGTTAATACATTTAATTTTTTAATAAACTTAGGGCCGTTTTCTCAATATCTGGTTAACGCTAACCAGGAGTTTAATTTATCGAATCGATAAACTAAAACGGCTATTACGAAGTAGTCAGCTAGAGTTTTTTACGTTTATAAATTCAAATGGGTTAATTAATCAATTATTAGCTCTTCTCAATGTACAAACGTTAAAAATTCTACCTAACGAATTCGCATCAGCCGTTTTAATTTATCGATTCGACAAAATAAACTCCCGGTTAGCGTTAACCAGACATTGAGATAACGGTCCTTAATATATTTTAAAATTGTGTGAGTGCTCTGGAGAAAGAGGAGCCGCGACCCCGTATTCGCGCTTGACGGGGATTCTATTGGTTCCCGACACGGCCGGGAAAATTTTAAGCGTGTGGCGTCCCATGGCCCGGTCCGCAGCAAGCCGGTCCCAGCCGTGTCCATTGTCCGGTGCAACTCGCCGAATTCGTCATGTAATAGGATATTAAATTAAACATAAAGTGCTGAAATATTTGTCCACATCCGGATATTGGAAATGTCCGTTTAATGGAAACTAATTTGTTCGAAAATTAGCAGTTAGTGCACGGGACCGGGACAAATTTCCGCTTAATAGAGGTGTCCGCTTATAGGAGGTGTCCGTTAAGTGAGATTCCATTGTACACTTCCAGTACCAGCCAACATCGCGTAAAGTTACAAAGTTCCTTTATTTTTTTCCCTCGATTTTTACTCGTCACCTGGGGTACAACAAAATTAGTATGCAGAATGGAATCAAGTCCATCAAAACTTCCAGTCACCATTCAGTTGCAAGTAGCGGTTTTTTTTTTCCTCCTTCCTCCACTCTCTCCTTCACTCTATAGGCATATGCACCATCCTGGTGCATTCGTCGGCGTCAGGCCTTGTACTGTCATGAATAGCGTATGGTATTTTTTCTTCAGAGAAAATTGAAAAAAAGTTCCTAAAAAAAATTATAAAACTCTGAGATTTCGCGAAGTTCCATACCACATCTTAATTTCTTATTTATTTATGTGTACATATAGTATGTATTTAGATGGCGCCGTGTTCCTTTTGCTGTGGGTCCGCGGTACCTCCCAGACAACTATTCGTTGGTATAAGGGATGGTACTTACTGTATACATGAGCTGTTCTTTGATCATTTATTCAGGATAGTCACTTTGCTCTGTTCATAACTATGTATTATCGCTGGGAATCATCATTAGTAAGTATGTATTTTTGACATGGATATGTCTTATAGCTGGGGGTCATCCTAAAAATCTGTCCGTCACACGAAATGTCTGTTTTTCTACTCGGGGGTCAGAAGAGGAAACAAGCCCATTGAAATTTTTTCTATTCTGGTTGTGCATGTCGTTTGAGTGAAGTGGTCATTGTGCATGGCTGTTGCTTGTGGATCCGCGCGGGCAGCGCGCTTGCGGGATCTTGTGTGTACATGTTAAGATGTTGATTTGATAGCGATAAATGTTGACGTTGTGGACGGCAAGAATGAATGTAGGCCGATTTAAAATAGCACCCATTGTACTATCTGAATCACTAGGATCCCAGAAAAAGTAGCAAGTAGTCAGTTCGACTAACACTTGGATATGCGCAGACGTAATTTGAGAGAGTGTACATAATTCCCGCCCCCCGAAGATGAGCGAGAGCGGATGAAGTTCATTCGAGCCAAATCAGGTGATCCAGCGACTGAGGTTGTGCATTTGCAATGGAGGCGATTTGAGGTCTGATTGGCTGACAATGTGGGCCCCCACCACACGTGCGATAAACATATAGAACAAAATTGCGGATTTATACTACGTGCTATAAACATAGAACAAAAGCTCCACATACGGTGTTCACAACACCAGCCACATCCAGACAACCTGTCTCCCTCACTCGTGCACAGCGCTATAACTTCTCCTTCACAGCAATCTTTTTGTTTTCATCAATTACGTCACTAACCTGACTGAATAAGAAAATCGTTGGGGTAGGTTGGGAAATAGCTTCAACTTCACACACACACACACACACACTCGTATGCAGGCAATGGAGAGACGGTTGAGTCGAAGAAGTTCAATCAATGGACGGGTGTTGCTTCGTCATCGGCGACAGTGCGAAAGAGATGCTTGCTCCACGGACCGTGGACTACACTTCCGCGGCGGATCCCCCCCCCCCCCCCTTCTTGTGATGGCCCCATCCCATCCAGCCGACTGAAAGCAGTGTCACCAAGGTCACCAATCGCGCATACCGCGTACTATCACGATCGCTGATATATCGACTCAGTGCACAATTCCGATTTAGTGAGGAGCATAGTGCAAATGATACAGTTTGTGCAGCGCGGATAATAAACGTTAAGGCAATAAAATTGTGTTGTCTCGCTTACCGTCTTTAGACTTAGACGAGTACTATCTAATTATCTAATAGTAAGTGTGTTTAGCTAGACCGCGGCTTGAATTTACGTGCTGACGAAGCACAGGCGCATATACAATATGTAGTATGTATGATCGCTTGATTCACACCCGGGGCAACGGTTGGGTTAATTTGTATTCTCCTGTACACTATGTCTTGAAAAATGATACAAAGTATCTACACTGCATGCAGATACATCGAAACATGGATATGCCTTTGGCTACCGACTGCGTGGAACCTGTTGTGTTAAAGATATCGACGTAAGTTTTGTAAAGATCCCAGTATAGTTATACTGGATGAAATCATTCGACAAAACACATCCCACGCTTTCGGTAGGCATAAGACATATCCATGTTCCGATGAATCTGCATGCAGTGTAGATACTTTGATTCATTTTTTTAGCTTTGTTTTGCTCTAATATAATAATTTCAATAGTATAGAGTCAAAATACATCCAAACGCTTCTCATGGAATACAATCCTTGGCTGTCCTAATAACCTATACTTAACAACTACAACCAGCTTTGAATATCGATTTACAGCCTAGTTTCAGATTCAACTTGCAAATATGTATATCTGTTGTAACTCATCAACTCGAAAACTTCAAATACAAGTGTTAAACCCTTGTTGGCTTTGATGAACTGACGATGACAGATTTTAAATTGAGTCAATCCTTCGCAGTTCGAACAACTGAAAAACTATCAAAGGAAAAGATGAACAATACTTTTTTCACAATGGTAACCGCCCTGAATGATTCCAAGGAGAATGACAAGAACTAGTAGGAGAATCCGTTTATCTAGGCGAACCAGGACAAGCTAATAGTCAGCTACTTGAGCTCTAGCTCTCCCATCCTCTTCATTGTACAGCATTCAATCTAAATTCATTACAGTTGTTGCGGTTAGTTTAGCTCTCTCTCTGCTTTCTTTCAACTTTTTCCGTGAAAATCACTTTCGAGCAAATGGAAAAGTTATGCCGGGGCAGCTTCAACTTCATCCTCGACGCAGGCACAAAGGAGTCGTGCACTTGGTGGAGGGAGTGAAAAATGTACGACCAACAGTCCGTGCAGAGTGTACGTGGGGGTGGAAGCAGAAGGCAAAATGAACAACCATCCTAACTTTACTAAAGGACAAAGTTTCCCTTTTTGACTGCAAAAACTTATGTTCGAACTACATGGTTTTCCTATTGGGAAACGGTTACAATCCATTGTAATTGTTTTAATGGCATTTTACGTATTGTGCAGAGCGTTGTGTGTTCGGTTCGGATTGTAACGGACATTGAATAGAATCTCACACATATCAAATTAACTAAATAAAAGAATGCATCGTTTTCCACTATTTTCCCATTATGTTTGTTGTGTGTGTGTTGTCGCGAATTCTCAAAATAAATCAAGACGTGACCTGGTCTGAAGTAATTTCACGGAGCCTGAGCTAGGAAGCAGGATACGTATATATAAACATGCGAATCGCGACCCATGGACACGCAATCGGTATAACAATTATTATTATTTTAAGCACGCATGATAGACAGCTGAGAAGAATATTTGAGGCGGAGTTGAACGTAGTAAGCCACGAATAGCGCGGATTTAACAAGGATAACATACTCGTACATCAAATAATCTGGATGACGTCGATGAAAATATTATACTCATGTTTGTTTGGTTGTTCTGTACACGCACCAATTTGTGGTACGTGGCGGTTGGTGTAAATCCTCAGTTCAATTTGGAGATGATTTGATAAGCAATTACGTAGTGCTGAAGGGTCATGGTGGGGATTGCAAATTCCCAAAGGGCTTAATAGGCTCTGCCTGCGTTAAATGGCGCACTAAAGCATAGTACTAAGCTCGGTTTTTAGGGCGAAATCTCATACAAAACTGTTAAAAGTTTCATTCGCGCTCTCAGTATTAACATATTTCATTCGAAGAAAAACGTCTCCACAGCATTATGGGCAATTTTCGCTTGGAACCCGTTCTTTTGAGTAAGAAGATAAGTGCAAGTGTCGAACAGAGCGCCGCGGATATGTGCTGGGTACAAGTTTACGCTGTCACTTTTTCGTTCGAGAAATAAGTTCAACGTTTTCGCATGGAAAGGTTAGTACTAGCCTTAATGGCGAATATCATAACATACCGTATTTATCATAAAGGAAAGTACATCAATTATCCAAATATTTGACGGGCCAATGAATAAAACTGGGTTATGGTGTATGTGATAATGAACTATCAATGCTCCTGAATAAAGTAGACCTGCAGCTAATTGTTATCGTCGTTTTTGCACATCGGACTTAAAGCGGTTATTTCTGAAATGTTAATCGAATTATATTTAATTAAAAGTATGAAAAATTACTCTGTTTATGCACGCATACGCACACTACTACTTTTTAGGGTTCTGTAGTATGAAATCGGTCAAATGTCTGTCTGTCCGTCTATCCGTCTGTCTATAGAATATTTAGTGAAACTTGGTGGGAATGTGTAGAAATATTATAATTCGCCAGGGAATAGAATGCGTCGTAATAGGCTAACTTTAAGTGGAGGTCCCCATAGAAGGGGAAATGAAAGTCAACAAATTTTCTTCCGTGTGGCGACCGGTAGCGCAGTGTGTTGAATCATCAGTCTCATGTTTGACTACCGGCGTTTCGGGTTCGAATCCCGTCCACGACGACGTTCGTGGCCATAGATGTGCAGGAGATGCATGCTGGCAACTGCATTCTCCGAAACCAGTTTATGCCGTAGAAACGTCAACTGGGTCACATGGAACAGTTGACGTGCTATGCCCCACAAGGACTTAGGGCAATTAAGAGAGAGATGGTCAAGTGGAGTATCATGAGAAAGCTACCATCGACTACATTCCAGTTTTGGCATTTTCTTCAAATTTAAAGAAAGGAGTAAAGAGGGAGAGGGTAAAACATGAGATCCTCATTTGTCCCACCCCTTTCCAGACCGTTACACTTAGAAAACTAAAAATTGTAGAATTTCTAAATCTTATCAGAAAAGGTTAACAATGGTACATTTCTATAGTTGAACTTAGCACACCTCCGCACCCCTTGAGCACATCCCAGGTCAACAAATTGGATGGTCAATGCTAACTAACACCATAGGCAATAGTATCTCCAAGTTTGATTACAATCACGTAATATTTAATAATAGTGGTTAGGCTGGTCGCAGACCCTACTTTCTATAACACAGGCCTGCAATGAAATTTTTTTCTGGAAAATGATAAGTGATTTTCATAGTAATTTTGGCACTGATTACGTCAAAAATAACGAAAAAGTTCCATCACGGACAGTTTAGTCACAAATTCCAGTTAAAAATATGGCTATTTATACACTTTTTGTAGGTTAGCATCACAGTTTTTTATCTTTTTTATTATTAAAATCATTTCTTTTTCTATTGAATTCACTTAAGGGGGATATTTTTAGTTTCCGGGGCCCGGGGTGAAAAAAATCGTTTTTCACTCGGATTTTTTGTCATTTATCACTCGCGTCACCCTAAGACTCTCAAATTTGAAAAAAAAAAAATTGTTTTTAATTTTTTTTATTTTCAACCTTAATTTTTTAATTTTTTCCTTATTTTCTTGTTCTAATGATTTATACTGAGTGTTTGGTGTGTTTAAAACTCATCAAAACGCTGTTGCACGCTGAGCGAGCGAAGCGAGCGTTCATGTTTGTGCGATACTGAGGGTTGCGATCCCTTAAGCGCGGAGCGAGCGGAGCCACCCAAGGGAATTTGCGAATATTGCAATTTTCCATGCCTCCAATATTCGAAACACTCAGGATAAATTATGAAAAAAAAAAAAAATTGAAAAAAAATTAAAACTTAGAACATAAATTAAAAAAAAAATAGTTTTTCCAAATTCTTGACTTTTAGAGTGACGCGAGTGAAAAGTGACAAAAATCCGAGCGAAAAGTGATTTCCCCAGCCGGGGCCTCAGAAACTAAAGGGTTGCCCTTTACGGCCCCCGGTTTGTTCAGGGAGCGTACATTCCAGGATCCAAAAGAATAATCCGTTAAATGTTTGTGTGGTCGTCGTTGATGATCCGTCCAATTGGAGGCTTTTGTTCCAGGTTTCTTGACGTGGAATAGTTTTTACAAGAACGAGTTGTCAGCCCATCGCTTAACCCCCTTCATGGGGTGGCCTCGGTGATGGCTGCTTTAGGTGGTTTAATAAACGTCCTACTAAACCTAAAACGCTTAGATGTTGGTCAGTCATTCCGGCTATAGCTACCTTGCCTTTTTTCAAACTGTCTTATCGCTAAGACTTAGGTTAGGTTAGGTAACAGGGTTGCTGAAAACAGCACACTTAGACCAGAAAACATAGGTCCATTGTGATACCCTAGGAGAACCAAACAGCAACGTATTAGAACCACCCGGAGCCGCTGACGAAACGAAGGAGTTGTCCCACCTCCACCTCCGCCAGCTCCCCAAGATGGTTGTAAAAATATTTACCAAGAGTTGACCTTCTCAATTGCGCAAAAGCAGGGCACTCGCAGAGCAGATGAGTAATACTTTCCTCTTCCTCCTCGTCCGCACAGCTTCTGCAGTAATCAAAGAAAGGAAGCCGTAGCCTCCTGGCATGTTCGCCGATAAGGCAGTGTCCAGTAACGGAGCCGACCACCAGGCTGATCTGGTATTTAGTCAGCGACAGTAGTTTAGTAGTGCGGTTGATATTCTGCCTCGGCCAGATTAGCTTGGCATTATAGCAGGAAGCGCCATCAGTCCACCTAAGGTGGGATTCCCTAATCGCAGCTGATTTCATTCTGGATTTTACCAGGGCAATCGGTGTAGCGATATCGCTGCTAAGCTGCAGAGCCACGTCGGTGGCACCCCTCCAGGCGAGCTCATCAGCCCTGCAATTACCAGAAAAGCCATGATGGCCAGGTATCCAGCACAGGATAATATCGAAGAAATCACCCATCTCCGCTAGCCTCCCCCTGCACTCCGATAGGCTTTTCGAAGTGCAGAACCCTGAATCGAGGGATTTTATTGCGGCTTGACAATCCGTAAAGATAGTGATTTTCGTCGTGGAGATCGCGTGAAGACTCAGCCAAGTCACCGCTTCCTCGCTAAGACTTAGCCGCTGGTTGTTTGACCCACTGTCGTTACCAGGGGGCCCCTACGTGGAGGACCATGGAAAAGGTCTTTTGACCCCCTGGCTTCAAAATAATTTGATTAAAAAACAAAATTTCTTCCAGAGATATACTGAAGCCCACTTCAAATTCTTCACAGCATTTCTTCTATCTACCAACTTCCATATGACCACAGTGTCATTGAAATTCAATATCTCGTAGAAACACATCCGGTAACCAGACAACTTTGGCTTGAGGCCAAGTAAATTTGTAGAGGGGCAAAACTTTTTTGATTTCGAAGAATCTCAAAGCATTTGATTCACTGCGTTAGACAGGATAATATGCCGTACTCCATCTATTGGGGTACACAAAACTTTGTCCAAGGATAGCCACTCGTTGAACTCGCCACCGCAGACTATCATTCAGAAAACGAGCGGGGAGAATTCAAATTAAAGTGTACTTGTGAATTACCATTTGCTAACCCAATAAAGCATCTACTACGAAGTATACAACATTGACGAAGTTTCATTGAAATTTCGAAATGAACCAAAGAAGCCGACACATAAGACACACAGTCACAAAGTGTGAGGCAACAATGAGAGAGTCTGAAGTCCAAAACTTTATTTAGGGCATGGATAGGCTCCCGTTTTTAACCATGACTGTGCTCTGTATGTGTTCTCGTTCCGTAAACTTGCTTGTGGTCTGTTGTTTTTATTAGAATGCATTTGCCAGAAGTCCTGACAACATTTTCATAACCAGGCAAAAGGACTCGACTAGGAAGGTAGCGACTGACTATGTGAATATGTCCAGAGGAACATTAAGGAAAGCAAAGTTTACCTTGATCCCTGAATAAAACGGAAAGCAACAAAATTTCTTCAAGTTCACAAAAGTTTCCGGCTGTATGCTCGCTCTATGTATGTTTGTAGGAGGTGGTTCTCTAGGCCGGATAATTCCCAGGATTAATAAACATGGGCAGGGGTTATTTTTGTGGTTTTGATACCGAGGAAAGGAGTCGTCGTTTGTGGCTCTTACACAGGGTCGTTTCAAAAGTTATACACTTGTGACAGATACGGGGGAGTGATACGATATGTATTCCGTATGCTGGGAGTTTTATGAGCTGGTTTTCTGAGATGCTTTAAATATGAAATGTGTCGTAAAATAGTTTGATATAGTTCGTCTATTTTATGAAAGTGCTTGTATAATCATATCATGTGAGAAACATTAAATAATAAATATTAAATGAAATCTGGGAGACTGTCGAAATAACTTTATAAAATTCCTAGTTGGTGCGGTGCGAACAACTGTTCAGAAAGGATAAGAACGAATGTCAAACTAATGCAAGCGGTTTTGTTGATTGTGTATTTGTAAAGTTTGATGTCGAATTTGTATTTTCCTAAAAAGATTTATATAAATACAATAACATAATACGAGTATGTAGTTCAACAACTGCAAAAAAGTCTTAGGCGGCTTTCACATAGAACGTACAATACACGAGATTCCAGCAGAAAGCATCAGTGTCGAGCGAGCTTTCAATACGTGTACAATTTTAAATTATTCATTGAACATAGAAAGCTTGCTGGCTACTGGTGGTTTTTGCTAGAATCTCGTGTAGCGTGCATTCCGTGTGAAAGCCGCTTAAGCGTGCGTTTACACGTGAACATCTCGCCGAATTTGAACATTACCGCGGTAATGTTCTTGAACATTAGGACTAATATACCAACAACTACCAAGTAAATTTCGTTGCCGACACACACGGAAGGCATGAGGAATGATGGGTTGCTAGAAAGATACATATTTGCCCATGGACCCGTAAATTGAAAATTACCCTTCGTCTGTTTGTTGTCATTTGGTAATAATATGCGTATTGTTGATTCGTAGTGTTGTTGTTTTAGTTATGAGACCTTTTTTTTTGAAAGCATTGTCTTTATTGAAGAGATCAGTAGATATCGGGTATGCATTTTTCTACCGCAAGTACATATTACTGGGTTATGGTTTTTGACATGTTATTGTTTTGCATTGGGAAATCAATTTGATGATGAAATTTATGGATGAGAGCAATGATCACACGAAAGCGAAGTTTAATTTAGATTGTTTGGAACTCTATCTAAATGCTGTAAATCAATTAATTTGTACGTATGTCACGTACATTGTATGGATTTTTTTTTATTTTAGTTTAAGTGAATAAAGTAAAATACAAGTAATATGCAAATATGTACCAACATGGAATTGTGGTTTTGTGAAGGAATACATTATATGCAGCCTAGAATTATAGGTACCTACATATGTACATCCACATTTTTGTGTAGTGGGGAAAATTTCTTGTTTATGGGCCGTCGCATATAAAATTAGATTAGACGGGAATAAAGTGCGATGCATGTTGTTTGTTCAGTGTAGAGACAAATGAAATAGACTATTGCTGAAGGCTTTTTGAGTCTCTGTATCTACCTGTTTCTCAGTAGATACTTTATCTGTTGCTCAATAGGGGCTGTATCTTTTGGTCAATAGATAATGAGTCTGTTGCTCAGCATATACTGTGTCTGTTAGCCAATATATATTGCATCTGTCGCTCAGTAGATACTGTATCTGTTGGTCAGTTGGTACTGTATCTGTTCTTTGTAGATACTGTATCTGTTAATCAGTAGATAGAAAATGAGAGACCAGTTTTCATCCAGGTCTTGTATGGGATCACATCCGGATCAGAGTTGAAAATGAATTAGCTGAAATAAACTTCTTTTTCCGCCATCCGCCTCTAAACCTTTCTATACTGAGCCCGTAATTCGGCCCCATGCGGCGAAGTGTCTGTTAATGGCTGTTTAAGTTCGCTCGTCGCAGATCCGTGTCGTTTTTTTCATCTGACACCGAAATCAAAATGACTCCAAAATGACTAATTACACCAATTGTACGTTTCGGGAACATGTCATACATTGCCTAGGTTCAGGATTCTCAACGTTGCAATTACGTTTCAGTATTCGATTTCAGTATTTAGCAAATGCATGTCAAACGATAAAAAGGGAAATCAACCAGAACAATTTTCTGATTCATTTCACTAGTTTGTATTTTACATGCCATCTCCACCTGAAATTGAACTGAGTTCAAAGCACGTTCCAAGTTGCTTAGGGTTTTCACGGTACGCACCCATTGAAAATATTGATCATACGGCAGAGATTAATAAGATCTTTTTTGTAGTACAATTTTACGTTTTAAAATCAATTGCCTACCTAAATGTATACATCGATAAGCAAATTATACGGAAATATGGGTTAAATAATATACCTACATCTTTATACTAATACATCTATCTAATATACCTACAAAGCTCAAACAGTTACATTTTAATCAATCAGACTTACATCTGATTGCATTTCGATCTAACACCTCACAAAAATATATCCATTTGTCCTTACTTCATTATTTTCTGACCTGGTGTCATGAAAGCGAAAACATACCAAAATGAAACCGGAATATAGAGGGCTACGCCCGCAATCCGAGGGTTTTGTAGCAAGCGCTTATTTTGGTATATAAATATCGGCTCCTTCCTCTTCTTGATATCACTCAGATGGATAGAAAAAACGTAATTAAAATGTCTTACCCACTTACATTTTACATGCTAATTCATATTACGTGATTGTAACAAAACTTAGAACATATTATTGCTTAAGGTGTTGGTTATCGTTGGCCATCAGTACTTTTGACCTCGAACGTGTTTAAGGCGTGCAAGGGTGTGCTAACTGTAACTATACAAATAAACTATTATTGACCTAACTATTCTGAGAAGATATACAAATTCCACTATTTTCCATTTTACTATATGTTTTTCGAAACCCACTTCCTGTAAGTTTTCATAATTCTAAGTATAACGGTCTCAAAATGCTGGCAAGGGGGGGGGGGGGGGGTCAAATTACGAACAAATATTTTCTCCTCCCCCACAGTTCCCCTTTCTATAAATTTCGAGAAAATGCGAAAAAATGGAATGTACTCATCATTACCTTTCTCACGACACCTCATTTATACCAGTCGATAACAAAATTTGACCTTAATTTCGCCTCTATGTGGACCCCCCCCCCCCCTCCTTCCACCCGGTAAAGTTGGCCAATTAAGGCACAGCGCCCCCAACAAATCTTTACCCTTTCAAAAATGATTAATTAAATAACTGCAATTCACACTACGAAAAACAACATGAAAATATAGTAGTACTCACACCTATGAGGCCGGTAGGTGTGTTTTTTCTGTGTGGATAGTGTCAAAATGCCGAACTTTAAATGAACGTACTATTATTAAATACTATGTGATTATAACGAAACTTAAAGATATTGTTGCCTATGATGTTGGTTATCATTGGCCATCAATATTTTTGACCTCGGGTACGTGTAAGGGGTGCAGGGTTGTGCTAACTGAAACTATAGAAATGTACTATTATTAACCTTTTCTGATGAAATTTCAAAATTCTAGAAATCTAGGTTTTCTACGCAAGTAAAATGGCGCTTTTCTGTAAATTTTTATATTTCTAAGTATAACGGTCTCGAGGGGGGGGGGGACAAACTCGGATGACATATTTTCTCCTCTCCCTCTTTTCCCGTTTCTTCAAATTTAAAAAAAAAATTCAAAAATGGAATGTACTCGACGGTACCTTTCTTATGATACCCCACTTGCTTGTACTAAACGAAAAAAAATTTCGACCTTCATTTCCCCTCTATGGGGACCTCCCCATAAAGTTGACCTATTACGACGATTTGCTTTCTCCGGCGAATTATAGTAATTCTACACATTCCTACAAAATTTCATGTATGTAGCTTCAGCCGTTCGTGAGATATTCCATGGACAGACGGACAGACAGACATTTGACCGATTTCATAAGGGTTTTGTTTTACTATTTTACAAAACCCTAAAAACCCAAACAAGCAACAACTCAACTCAAATTATTCATCGTCTACCTGCTGGCAATTTGTGTGAAACGCAAGACGATTGAAATAGATTCGTAGCATATACATTTTCTCTCAATGGACCCTCGTTTGAAAACATACCTCCATATGAAAAGGTACATTTCCATTAAATTCGGCGAACATTTTCGCCCGTTGCCATTCCTCATGGGAACAGCTCTGAACATATTCGCCGAATGCACCTTTTGTCGTCTTAATGCTTTTTCCATAATGCCCGGTTCACATTATTCCAGTCCAGTAATCCAGTCCAGTGCTGGACTGGATCATATCGTCTACATGATTCCAGTACAGTAGTCCGGCGAGTGTGTTTTTGATTCGGTAACTATAGTGACAATGATTTCTAGGCGAGCTGGAATGAAAAAGTAGACCGACAATCCAGTCACTGGACTGGATTACTGGACTGGATTGCTGGATTGTATAGCTGTCCAGTGCCGGTTCACATTATTCCAGTAGCAATCCAGCGCTGGACTGGATTACTGGACTGGTTACTGGAATAATGTGAACCGGGCATAAGACGCGCAGCAATATTCGGCGAAAAAGTTCTCGGGAAATGGATAGATGGGAACATTGCCTGTTCCGCTCGGCGAATATAATGCTATTGTTATTGTATTCACATTCAAATTCGGCGAGATGTTCACGTGTAAATGCACGCTAAGACTTTTTGGCAGTTATTGAACTACATACTCGTATTATGTTATTGTATGTGTATAATACTTGTAGGTTCCGAACGTCCGACCGAAGGATCGTATATGCGCCTATCATTACCATTTTTATACGAAACACAATTATTTTCGTCGTTACCACAATTTTTATATCCTAGACCATGAACAGGACGCTTTTGTTCACGTTCGCCCGGACATCATTTTGTCTATTATAAGTGCGATCCTGTTCCTCTATGAACCAAAAATGATTTCCCTTGCTTCAAACCGCCATTGAAGTCAGATTTTAAAATATATTCCTTGGTTCAGCGTCAATTGGGTTCCCGCGGCATAGGTTTACATATGTACCACCTAAATGGAACACTCCATTGTAGACTGTAGCGTAATTCTTGCCGCGTAAACACACATTTGCCTCTCGGCATGAAAGCATCCAATACATAATAATTTCTAAGCAAGCTTGTCGTAATTACATGTTGGCATGTTTCACAGAGCTCGGGAGCAAACCTATCACGTATTCGGCATTCATCCGGCGTATACTTGTCGTACAGTCAACATTTGCAGATCCACCGTCAAGATCCTGTGGCATGTGAAATGTTTACAGTCATCCCGCGCTCTGATTTGGCGTTAAATCGGCAGCCTGATTTTAGCGTAATCTCGTGTCAATGACTTTTGCATTCATTTTCAGGACATAATTTCAAAATTAATGAATGCAATTAAAATTTCAAGCACGGGGATTCGCATTTTGTATGTGTCCTTTTTTTTAGCTACCCTGATTCGTAGCACGCAACACTCGCTACGAATTTCAAACATGTCGGCTGCTAGTGGATTAAGCTTATGCGATTTTAATGAGCGGAGGCTGCACTGAACCCACTACGTGTGGGCAGATCTACCTGTTAAACTGATTACATGTGTGTAAGCTGATTAATTTCGTTTATTTACTTACGTTTTTATGGGGTGAAATCGGGACGACACGAGTCCATTAGATTATGTCGTTGCGATTGTTTTTGAAATGATTTCAATGTTTCAATAAAACTGTTTGCTGATTGTCAGCCTTAAATGCATTACGGTCGCTAATTGGGAATTGAAGTGAAGTTGAGGAGGCTTTCGTGTTTTTTATTGACATAAATTTTTCACACACAGCAGCGTAATGAGCGTGGGAAATAATGCCCATGTTCAAAAGTCTTTTAAAGAGATGAAATAAGGATAAAAAATGTTAAAATTGCTATTTAAAAAAAAATTTGAAATAGTTGTTCATAATTTTTAATGGTGCGGGTCGTTGCGGAGCAATGTCCCAAGGAGTAGAACACAGCTATAATGATGACCCAATTTGATATTTACAATTTGATGAACATAACTGGAATTGCCCAACTTGACACTTACAATTTGAGCGACTTTTACCGACTTTTCGCAGGTATGCGGAAAAACGGGGAGTGCATTATGCTAGCAATATGCATTGACCGAAACCAGTTGATGCAAATGAAATGTTAACTTAGCCACGTGGGAATAGTTGACGTGCTATGCTCCATAGATCCCCCCCACACACACACATGTTAATACATATACAAGTTAAGCACATACCGCAAGGTGTCTGTATCGCTCGACATTTTTGTTGCCAGCATGTCAAGTTGTCACAGTTGCGTCAAGCCCTAACTCACCCATTGTAATGAACCACCTGTAATGAACCATATTATGGTCTGGTAGTGCTGCTCCCACCGGCAGATCGAAGCAGCGCCTGATGAGTAGTGATCTGTTGGTGGTACGAAACCAGAGGCCGAGGGTCCCAAGATGCGACCGCGTGGGCGTCTGATCCGTTCCCCATTTTTACCCCCCCCCCCCCCCCCCCCCGTTTGTGTTGTCTTCCCCAGGCCCATGAATTTTTGTTAATACGTAAAGGACAGGGGCAACGAGCGGCGAAAACCCCGCCCACATCTCCCGAACTGAGCTACAGCAAGCATAGGCCGCTGCTTAGCTCGTTGAGGGGCCTTTTTCTTCGCCAGATGACACGGCCTGACCTTCACGGTCACTATGCTACCCAATGCCCCGTCCCCACAGGCATCTCCGGATGTCCACCAGACCGTCCGTTACACCATATATGGGCTCACATTCATTTACATCGAAAATCGAAGGCATTCCGATGTCGAATCGTTGTTGTTGGTGTAGTAGCAACGCCTTAAAGTAAGTAAATACACGTGTGTGCAGCAACGTCTTCCTCTCCCACGGTGTCGAGGCGCAGAAAGATAGTAGCCATAGGAACCGTTTTTATCTCTCTAACACGCTATCAACAACATAAACAGTTCAAATTTTTGTTAATAAAATTAGAAGTTTCAGCAAATGGCCGAAATTGTGTTTTTAAAAGCGAATCATTCAATTACATAAATATTCCTTGTAACGTTCATAATGTGAAATTTTGATAACGAGTAAAATATTATTTTGAGAAGGTCGCAAGGCATTTATTTAATTTGTTTGATTATTTAGTGGGTCACTACACTTGAAAGGTTGAGAAACGACAACCTAACCCATTGGCTTCTGAACGGCTCCTCGTATTAATATTAATCACTAGTCACTATTCTTATGCTATATCTCTTCCTAATGCCGCCTCAGTGAGTTTTCGCCCTATGCAACCAGTCCTCACTTTTCGACTAGAATCATCCACTAAATATTAAAAATGCAAAATATCCTCTTATTGGGATCAAGCCATTGTCGCTCGGTTCAAGAAGCATTCAGTTACTCCAGTATAATCCTACGACAATACTTGAAGTTTTTTCGCCGTGGAGCTTTTATTCCCAACACAAAACTCCCTGAACGTTAAAAGCCTCCCAATCGGACAACACTATGGTTATTGTAATCTACGTTCCAAGAACTCATTTTACATCACTTCTTGCACATTTCTATTTCGTAATGGTCTTAAAAATGAATGAGTTTTCATTTTATCGCAGAGTTCATTCTCCAAGTTTCTCTTCAAATAACAAATAATGAATGACCCTCGAGGGATTCACACCATCCCAGGAAATCCTCCCAATAGCATTCCATTACTATTCATCTCCGATTTACTGGGCTTTTGGCTTCACTTTGTGATTTTTACCTAAATTAAGTTCGCACGATTCTCCACTGACCCATCGACTCTGACTACAGAGTACTGTAGTCTGTTGAAATTTTCCTGGTATTTTACTTTTCATCCTTTTTTCCGTTGTTGTGTCTTGTGTCGTGTTACTCTGGCTCACTCTACGAAGAATTTCATCCTGAACACCAAGAAAGGATCACGCTAGAGGTTTAACATCGTAATACTGTTTTTTTTTTGTGGGCTGTGCTAAATGCTGATTGTGCTTGGAAACACCAGGAATCATTTAAAGCAAATTGTTGCCATAACTTCGTCGTACCTTCCTGGCAACATTCCAACAACGATAACTACGTTACAATTCGATTGTTGCAAATCATGTTTTGACGTTAACATCTTTATTGTTGGCATTGGGGACGCGGAAAAAGATATTCTTGTTTGTGCTTCAAGATTTCACTCCTAGGGACGTGATGGATGTTCCGGATAGGTATTATGCGGTTGTGAGGATGATACCCGTCTACACAGGTTGGCTTAAAGATGGAGTAACCACGATGATTTTCAAGAAACAGGATGTCAGTCCTATTGTGTTGGACATTAAAGTACACGAATATAATTTTGAATTCCTTTTATGGATTGTTACAATAAGAAGGCAATCAGGTAATAAAATAATGTTGACTGTTTTGTTGCTTACTAGTGATGGTTTGTAATTATGCAGTTTTCTGTAGTGCACTCCTACTCTTCTGTTCTTTCAAAGAAGGGACGCCAGAACGAAATATCTTTTGGGGGAGCAGACCGATTTTGTTCTGTTAGATTATCAATTGGGCGACCGGTAGCGCAGTGTGTTGATGTTGAGGCATTAGTCTCATGTTTGACTACCGGCGTTTCGGGTTCGAATCCCGTCCACGATGACGTTCGGGGCCATGGATGTGCAGGAGGTGCATGCTGGCAACTGCATTCTCCGAAACCATTTTATGTCGACGAAACGTCAACTGGGCCACATGGAACAGTTGATGCGCTATGCCCCACAAGGGGTTAGGGCAATTGATTCTCAACAAAATTCGAGAATGTGATTTGACTAAAGATACTATTGATTCGTGTCAGATTTGATAAAGATATCTTTAGAAATAAAAAAGTTTTTCTCACAAAGACGAATTTTTGGACCGGACGTTCCTATGGCAGCTATATGATGGTCCGATTCCCTGGGTTCCGCCATATATACAGCGTGCAGTAGAAAGAAGGCTTTGTACAGCTCGATAGCTTTAAAACTGAAGGGACTAGTTTGCATAGAACCAGATAGACAGACGGACAAAACTTAATCGACTCGTCTCATCATACTGACCAAGAATATATTTAGTTTATATGTCCGACCTTCAGTGCGTTGCAAACTTCATGACAAAGTTAATATACCCTATCCGTTAAGGGTATAAAAACGTAGAATTCTTGAAGCATTATAAAGAAGTGTACAAAGTAAAAAAGGGACGGAAATTAGTAAATCCGGCAATATAAATAAAATTTATATTTTAGAATGTGGTCTCTCTTCATTGCATTTTTAGAAATAAGATATTACCTGTCATTTGTGACATAAAATATTACCTCTATTTTACACGTATTTTGAATTCACTCTACCGCGGCACTACAAGTATAACTTAAAAAACTTTCGCCCCGAATTTGCCGCCCCTAAAATCTGCCGCCCTAGGCTCTCTAGCCTATTCAGCCTGCTGGTAAATTCGCCACTGTCCATGGCCACGAACGTCAAACATGAGACTGGTGCCTCTACGCACTGAGCTACCGGTCGCCCCAAAATGAATTGAATTGAACGAGCCGACAGCTATGCCATTGTGCCCACTCTTTCGCTCATTTTGTTGTGTCGTTCATGAAGAACGACTCGCCGCTCATGTGGTACACATCACTATTGCTTACTTAAGGACATTGTAAAGCGTAACTGTCGCTTTAGACTGGCCTCGGCTAAATTGCGGGTCAGAGACTGGTCTGCATTATTATGGCATCAATACTTGAAAAACCTTCCAGGGCTGCGTTAATCAAATGAGTTGGGTATACTCTCCAAATATAGAGGAACTACTCACATGAGTAGAACTCATCTAAGACAGTGGGGTATTTACTAGACCACCTGGTCAGATACCACCTAAACAAGATGAGTCTGTTCAGCGAGACTGAACGTTGTTTATGTCTGGGGACATGAAAACGACCAAACACATATTGTGCGAATGTCTCTATATCGCGGACTACAGGATGTCGCTCCTCCGGTAGGTTTATATCAGCTATGCTCTGATTACAGGTTAGTTCCTGCGAAAGACAAAATGTCCTTGATGGTAAGGGAGGACGGCCTTTTGACAGGTTAATATGCTACGACACAACAAACCTCTCTATGTGGTCGTAGTGCCCACCCACTGGATCAGTAGCCCAACTTTCTTATTTTATCTTATCTAATGGCTGGCAATAATAGGATCCATGCTTACATACCCGACACTGGCCCTAGAGACGATTACTGAATTTGCTCCTCTGCATATTTTTGTTCAGGAATCTACGGGTCTAAGTTGTCTTAGTCCCGGTGCCAATAAACGTCAAAAGTAATCGCGATGCCCGCCGCAACGTCGAGCCATTTCAATCAGATAAGAAAAATCACATTGAGAGTATTGGGGCACCTACGCATCTTCCCGCAAGGCCATTAGATTGGGGAAAATATGAATTTGAAGTTTTGTGATCTTTGTCGCATTCTTTTGTCAATTTCTAAAATTCGCTGAAATTGTAAATTGTATCTGAAATAAGTATTAAAGGAATGCCGTGACGAGTTAAAACTGATTTCAAATGTGTTATGATTCCATTAGCTGTATACCCTGTATTCAGTACGGCTGTTTCTACATAAATGAATTGAATTGAACGAGCCGACAGCTATGCCATTGTGCCCACTCTTTCGCTCATTTTGTTGTGTCGTTCATGAAGAACGACTCGCCGCTCATGTGGTACACATCACAATTGCTTACTTAAGGACATTGTAGGGCTACATTTTTAGTAAGCACCCGAAATAAGTCCGCAGTTTGCACATTTAGTGACGATAAGATACCTAATACTATTTAATTTAGTCTGAAAATTGTATATATTTTCCATCATACGTCTTTATCCACCGTAAATATAAAACATGGAAATTTCATAGACTGAACCTTTTCAGAAGTCATATCTGAGTTTCGTAACTTCATAATTTGTTCACCAACATCATGACACATCCCACTTAATTAATTAAAATTTTTAAACTCAAGTGCGCTCATATTCACATTTATAATTCTTCGTGCAAGGACTTGAGTTTATCTTTTTATTAATTTATTTACTTCCTTGCACCACTGACCGAGATATCGTAGCCGTTCTGTTTGCATACACAGTAGTACAAGTATGAGCTAGCCGTGCAGGCATGCATGCAATAGTTGAACCTTTTCCATCATTTCAAGGATTCCATGGATGAGGAAGTGGTAGCTCGGGTGGCTCATGAAATCGCGTGATTTCTTGCCATAAAATTCTGAATCATTCAACGTACAAGTTCAGAGGTCTGAAGGTAAATATTTTGCTTTTTCCCTGCACATTGTTCATTTGTACATACAAATGGGTTTCGGTACGGTTAGTTGGTCTAAGAAATTACTCCTTCTGAGTTATGCACCAAATGGCTAGGTAGTCACGCAAGGACATTTATTTATTTGCCTGGCAAATGGTTTTGGAATGACAAAAATTATTTCCGTGGTTTTCTTTTTCAGACAATTTCGATTTGCTGTTGACAATGTTGCACATGGAAAAGAATAGTATTTAATGTGATACTCATAGCTGTTGTCCATTCTGATTCCTTATTCCTTAGATGTAGCTTAAAGAAGCATATATTTGAACGAGACAACGTTATTTAGAACGCTACAAATTATTTATTTATTCGAGATGAAAAGCGCCGGACTCCTAATTGTCCGGTGGTACTTTTACAACTGATTTTATTCTTACAAACTATTCCCTTAAACACTATTTCTTATATTCTACTTACTATAATGAGCTTGGTAATGAACCACCTGCAATGAACCATATGGTAGTGCTGCTTCCACCGGCAAATCTATGGCAGCACCTGATGAGTAAGTATCTGTCGGTGGTACGAAACCAGAGGCCGAGGGTCCCATTACTCCTGGACCCCAATACGAGCGCGAGGGCAAGCGAGCCATCATACCTCCCTTGGTTGTGTCATCTTCCCCAGGCCTATGAATTTTTGTTAATACGTAAAGGACAGGGGCAACGAGTGGCGAAAACCCCGCCCTCATCTCCCGAACTGAGCTACAGCAAGCATATTCCGCTGCTTAGCTCATTGAGGAGCCTTTTTCTTCGCCAGATGGCACAGCCTGACCTTCACGGTCAATTAAGCTACCTTAGGCTCCGTCCCCATGGGCATCTTAGGATGCCCACCAAACCGTCCACTACATTTGGCGCCCAACGTGGGGCCCGAACCCACGACCCTGGGATTAAGAGTCTCATGCTCTGCCGACTGAGCTAGCCGGGCCAAATGTAATGGACGGTTTGGTTATACGGTTTAACTAGAAAACAAAACCAGTCCGGAGTCCGAAGCGTATATACCCTAGACTTGTACAGACCTAGTGGTGACACCAAAAGTAATAATTGGCATCGACCATGCATTAAAAATGAGTTTCCTATATAGCCAGTTTATAGGGGAGGTTGGCACTCATTCAGGGAGATCTTGACCATTCTCAAAATGAATTAACTAACCCATTCTACAAATATTTGTTGAATTTTTCAAGTCGCTAGCTTCATTCCATCGAAAGTTATTGCTTATTTGAAGTCTCACTTGTAGGGGAGGTAAGGGTTCCTTGGGTCGGATTTTGCCCAACCAATTAGATCACCCTACAAACATACAAACAAAATTTTAGGTCTCTAGCTTCACTCTATCGACAGATATCGCTTATTTGAAGTTTCGTTTGTAGGGGAAGTAGGGGTTTCGTTGGTCGGATTTTACGCATTTTCAATATTAGCCGACTGGATCCTACTACAAACATTTGGGCCAAATTTCAAGTCGCTAGCTTTATTTTGTCGTAAGCTATCGCTTGTTTTAAGTGTCATCTCTAGGGGAGGTAGGGGTTCCTTAGGTCGGATCTAACCCGCCTTTAATGCCAACTAACTCAATCTCACTTCAAACATTTGACAAAAATTTCAAGCTGCTGGCTTCATTGTATCAAAAGTAATCGCGTATTCGAAGTTTCATTTGAAGGGGAGGTGGGGGTTCCTTGGGTCGGATCTTGCCCATTTTCAGTGCTAACTAATAAGACCTTACTACCAACATTCTACCAAATTTTCAACTTGCTAGTGTCATTCTATCGAAAGTTATCGTAATTAAAATAATATTTAATTTTTTGAATTTTGTAGAGGAGGTAGGCGTTTCTTTGATCTGATTATGCCCAACTTCCCAAAACCTAAGCAGCTTCTCACCCCAGGGTTACATGCCAAAAATCAGATGTCTACGTCAATTAGTTCAAGAGTTATGGACAAAAAACCTGAAAAGTAAGGTAGTACGGGGCCCTTTGTAAGAAAATTACCGTTAGTTTTCAACTGATCGATTTTATTTTTCCAGGGGAGTATAAGATTACCATCACGAGCAATCTACCAAAGCTAGAGGTTTTCATGTTTATTTAATCGGGAGTTATAAATACATTTAATTATTTTACATATGTAGGGGAGGTAGGCGTTCTCTTGGCCTGATCATGCCCATTTTCAATACCAACCAACTAGATCATACTTCCAACATCTAGTCAAAATTTCAAGGCTCTAGCTTCATTCTATCGAAAGTTATCGTGCGAACGGACACACAGACGGACAGACGGACAGACAGACAGACAGACAGACAGACATGGCTTAATCGAATCAGGAGGTGACCCTGATCATTTATATATATATACATTGCTGTACCTCCGGAGCCTCCTTTAAGGTGTTACATATTTCCGTCGTGACAAAAACAATATACCCTATACTAAAAGTCTAGGGTATAATAACTCTGCTGCCAATTAAAGTTCGTTGAATTTTACTTTCACTGATTTATTAGAGTTCACGTTTTCCCTTGAAATTTGAGTTAAGGTTTGAAGGCTACTAACCCAAAACACACCGTGAACGAAGGAAACACTCTATTTTCCCCTATCCGACTTTGCTATTTTGCTTTGTCCTGTTTCGTTTCTTACCAGCTTATTTTGTCCGGTACTGTTCTGGTGTGCTGGTACAAAGGCTGTGACTATTATTTGTCGGTAATAGCGAGCTTTCAGTCTTTTAGGTCATATTTCAACTGGGCTATCTAAAAACCTAATTCTAAATTACATACTAAAACTGGTCCAGTTTAAGTGATTTGGCTTTGATTAAACCTGTTTTTTTATTTTTTCAGATTCAAATATTTAATATTTCCTTTAATAACACAAGACAACAGCTTTCTTTGCGTTGTTTCATCCCTAAAAGTTAATCTTCCCCAGTAAATGCCTTTAATTGCTATTTTAATAGGAGTCTCTCTACTCAGATTTCGTGAAAGCGAAACGCCATTACGCTTCGTCTAATTGAATCTAAAAGCGAAAATGGTATCTTCAAAAAATCCATAGAGTTCATAAACTAAGACCCTACTATCTGATATTCGATTCCTTAAGAAATGTGTGCAAATTTATTTATAAGACCAAGGCACAATACTTAATATTTATTTGCCATTGTCGACAAACATTTAACGTCCTGATGGGATGATACAGTCCATTAAATATGAAATATCAAAAACCAATAGCCAGAGCAGAAACCATCGATTAGGGGCGTCGAAGCGCGCCCAGGAAATAGTTATTCTCGTTTCGGTGTTATTGTGTGGTGTCTTAATAGAAAAGTAGGTTCGCGGGGATGAAGTCTCCCCGCAGGAGTATTATGCCGGAACGGAGAATCTCAATTTACCTAACGTTCGAGACGCAGCTGTTGCCAAAGGGAACCATTATGGCAGGCAATAGAAAGCAGAAACAGCCAAACATCACATCACCAGGCCAACAACATTATTTCAAACAACCCAAACCAAGAAGCACGACGAGGTCGCGTCATTGTCAGTTAGTGTTGGCGAGAGTAAAAGGATATTTTTGCGAAATTCTTCAGTGGAATAGTTTGCTGTTGTCAATGATCTTTTGATACTAGGATGTGTGGCCTCGGTAGTTATTCCTCAACATACAAGTACTCTTAGGTTGTGTCTTAATACTGGAAAAAATAGTGTAAGTTAAATCAGAAGTCCGTTGTGAAACAATTTCCCCCCACCAAGATTTGCATAATATTTCAAGGATATTTAGAAAAGAAACTGACACGATAACCCCAAATGCACCTTTGACCAAAATGAAAGTGGTAAGAGCTAACAAGGAACTCAGTCGACGAGATTTTATTGATTTTATTGAGTTATCAAGGAATTCCGAAACTATATCTAGTCCGTTTTCCCTATCAACGAACACAGCTAAGCTAGCTTTCGCCTCAATAACGACATATGGCTGCATTAAGTACCTTCCACCAGGAGATCTTTCCGACAATATTGAATGTTCGTTTGGCTTCGGTGTTATCCTTGATATTAGATTGAATGAGACATGATGTCATGAATTTTTATGGTAATACATTCGTAATATTTGGAAAGATAGCTGAGAATATGTGACGAAGCAGGAATGTCGGAAATGCTGGGTATAAAAAAGAGCTTGCTTGTGCTTCGTGAGAAAAAAAAAACAAAAGCCCTTGAAAAAAACGGGATTTTAAGAATTACAGCATATTATGATATTTCTTAAACACCTCTCCACTATTACGTTAAAATTGCATTGCATTGCATTGACACTGGTTAGTGTGAGTTGTATTACCTCGACCTAAGCATCCAATTAGAACTGCATAAATTCCGCTGTTTTTCTAAAATTACAAGTGATTTGTTATTTTATATATTTTAATAACAGGCCATCTCCATGCTTTACAAAAATGATGCGATCATGGATCTAGTTAAAACCAGGCATGAGCGCAGTGGTTTGGGGCTACTGGATGGACCTTAATAACTTTTACAGACCAGACCAGGACCAAAGCGTAACTGTCGCTTTGGACTGGCCTCGGCTAAATTGCGGATCAGAGACTGGTCTGCATTATTATGGCATCAGTACTTGAAAAACCTTCCAGGGCCGCGTTAATCAAATGAGTTGGGCATACTCTCCAAATATAGAGCAACTACTCACATGAGTACAATTCATCTAAGACAGTGGGGTATTTACTAGGCCACCTGGTCAGATACCACCTAAACAAGATGAGTCTGTTCAGCGAGACTAAATGTTGTTTCTGTCTGGGGGACATGGAAACGACCAAACACATACGAGTATTGTGCGAATGTCCCTCCATCGCGCGCTATAGGATATCGCTCCCCCGATAGGTTAATATCAGCTATGCTCTGATTACAGGTTAATTCTTGCGAAAGACAAAATGTCCTCCCTTACAAGGACGGCCTTTTGACAGGTTAATATGCTACGACACAACAAACCTCTCTGTGTGGTCGTAGTGCCCACCCACTGGCTCAGTAGCCCGACTTTCTTATTTTATCTTATCTAATGGCTGGCAATAAAAGGATCCATGCTTACATACCCGACACTGGCCCTAGAGACGATTATTGAATTTGCTCCGCTGCATATTTTTGTTCAGGAATCTACGGGTCTAAGTTGTCTTAGTCCCGGTGCAAATAAGTGTCAAAAGTAATCACGGCGGCGGCGCGTCATTTTCAATCGAATATAAGAAAAAATACATTGAGAGTATGGGGGGCACCTTCCCACAAGACCATTAGATTGGGGAAAATATGACCTTGAAGTTTTGTGATCTATGTCGCATTCTTTTCTCAATTTCTTAAATTCAGGACATTACCTGAAATAAGTATTAAAGAAATGCCGTGTCGAGTTAAAACTGATTTCAAATGTGTTATGTCTCCATTAGCTGTATATCCTGTATTCAGTACGACTATTTCCACATAAGTAGAATAGTAATCAACTACTAACAAATCAGATTTAAATTCAAACACATCGACATCAGCTTTATTCCAAGGAGTTGTTCCAACTTCATGAGTAAGTAAGGGCTCTTTTCTATTGGCACTTCCATATTTGATACATGTTTCGCAATTGGAAACAATATTTTGTCTGTCTTGCGTTCGGTGGCCGTGTTCGTTCGGTCTCCGCTCTACGACCTAGAGAATGGAGGTTCGATCCTCGTCGCGAACAAAAACTGCCTGTCGATACTCAAAACTCCCATTGCGCTCCGAGCTTGTCAATGTAAAGACGGCGCCGACGGCTGAAAAGCAGATATGCTATCGAAACGTCAAAAAGGCATAGAAATCCTAGAAATGTTGCCGCGCCCCTGGAGGGGTCAAGGCAATTAAAAATAAATTGTTTATATTGGGAAAAACAGAAAACGTGTGAGATAAACACACAAAATTTTAAAATACAGAAAACAGAACCTTTGGCTACGCTTTTACATCTGTCTATGCTCATGTGACGCTCGTGAATGCGATTTAGCATTTCGTGACGCAAAATAGTCAAACCGAAAAAATTGGTAGCAAACCTCAGATTCGTAATCGGCATCCCCAAAAAACACAAATAAAAAAAAAATCAGAACTACAACACAATTTTCTTTGGGTCAGTTCCTATAAGCACGTGATGACTCGGCTAAATTGCTAAATCCGGAAGTGGCGCACGTGATAGGCTATCTGCGACAAACAGTTCTTCCCCAACTTACAAGTAAAGACTGGTACTTCGATCGGGTGGAATGGAAAAATTTACAGCAGCGAAATCTCTACTACTCCTTATGATGAACCAGTGATAATCTTCGATTCGTTCCACTTGACGTGACCGAACTCCGAAATCGCTACAGCATAGTATCGATTTATCGTTGAAAATTTTGGCGCGTGCCCCCATACTCGAAGCGCTTGCCAGAGGTTTGTAGCAAAAATGGCCGCGAACCGAGAATCTGTTTCGTTTGCACGCAGCAAATTTTATTGTGTAGAACGGACTGACCAAGCTGAGGCGGAATACGTGTACAGAGCCGTCCATTTGGCCAAATGCTTAGAGAAACGTTCAAACGATTTCTGTGTCGTGGTCAGTGTTGGTTGGCGAAATCACTTCACCGCTATTCAAATCGATCTATGTACATTTCTGGACTGCCTTAGACTGTGGACCATATAGCACCCTTTTTTAGTACACATTTTCGAATAACGGGTGTTTCGTTGTAAAATTTTGATCCATGTTCCAGGGTTCCTTTTGACTTTCTTCGTCCGATCCATGTAGTCTGCCGGATTGTGGCTGCGTTGTGAAAAACAAATTGTAAGGTAATTTAATATATTATGTAAAATAATCGTTACTCGTCACAGAGGCGAGATCTTGCAGAAACTCATTTTCTGGAATTTCTTGGCCGAATTCCATTTTTTCTTCATCATTTTTTCGTCCACTTCGGTATGGGCTTATTCTTGATCTTGTGATCTTGAGGTATGTATTTCCTCCATTTGACCGGTCTCCGAAGCAACGTGTCCCTTGTAATCCTCATATAATTCTTCTGTGTGTTTTCCTTTGACCGTTTTCCCTCACTTTTGAATAAGTTCATAGCCTCTTCCTCGCGCTGCTCGTATTTCATCCTGATATTAGAAATAAAAATTATAAGCACTATCAGGTTTTTGCCGGCTGCAACTTACGCAAATTGACTGTCATTCTATTGAAAATTGTCAGTGAAAATTTGTGGAACTTAAGTCTCCACAAACAGAAATTTCACTGTCAATGGAGTACATAGATTGCGTGGAATGAAATTTACCCCTCCACACAATTTCACGACCGTTTTCACTGGCGAAAAAGGTTGCGATTTCGAATGGGATTTCACGCCACTTTTCATTCCACGCAATCTGAGTACCTGTAATTAACCATATTCTGGTCTGGTTGCGCTGCTTCCACCGGCAGATCGAAGACAGCACCTGAAGAGTTGTAGTCTGTCAGTGGTACGAAACCAAAGGCCGACGTTCCTATTACACCCGGACCTCGATGCGAGCGCGAGGGTATCTCAGCCGTCTGCCAACCATTCCATCCTTACCGCCCCATTTTTTTTATTATTCCCCATTTTTGCCTCCCATGTGTGTATTGTCTTCCCCAGGCCCATGAATTTTTATTAATACGTAAAGGACAGGGGCAACAAGCGGCGAAAACTCCACCCACGTCTCCCGAACTGAGCTACAGCAAGCATAGGCTGATGCTTTGGTCGTTGAGGAGCCTTTTTCTTCACCAGATGGCATGACCCGACCTTCACGGTCATTATGCTACCTTAGGCTCCGTCCCCAAGGGCAACTTCGGATGCCCACCAATCCGTCCATTACATACCGGCCTTAACATCTAAATGATAGCTTTAAATATAATTCACTCGATTTTACATGAAATATATAAAAAAATAATAATATAAAAGATCCAGCTATATAAATTTTTTCACAAATGCTTTACCATAATATTCGCCGAATCAATAACGCCAACGAGAGCCATAACTAGTGCTATCAGTCATCCTTTATGGGTCTTCGCCCGTTCGCCGTAGCATGTTTTTGAAAGATCCGACGAAAAATATTGCGAGATACGGAAATATGACGCCACAGGATTTGTATGGCTTTAGCATAAATGTATTCGAGCACAGGTATTCAGGTATCTACATAACGATATGAATGTCGATCCGGGAGAATTTTTCGGTGTCTGCCACTACCATATAATTCCCTAGCATAGCAAACGACAAATACACTACTTTTCAGTCAGGGTTAAAGTACTCGTAAAATTGGGAAAATTTCGCTAGCTCCTTGCCAACAAGCGTTGAAGCTTAATGTAAAATTGATAAAAAATAAAATATGGAAGAATATGTGCATCAGTTTTATGAAAAAAATTCAATGCGTGCTACAGATATTTAGATGTTCACTCTTCTATGAGTGCACATATTTCCTAGACTAACATTTCTTAAAGTTTTGAGCCGCGACTCCAAATGGGATCGCCAAGCGAAATTGAGGACGACGATTCACGTGTACCGTGGTTACGATTTACCTCTCCAGGGACAAAAATAAAATTGAAAATTACCCCAAACATTTTGTATGAGTTTAAGACGATTCCTCGTTTGGGAAACTTTCCCTATTTTGGGGTAAATTTGGGAGTAAAGTTTATTTTTGGGCAATAATTCCAAATGAATTATCTCTACCGAAACCCTATTTTCAGAAGGATGAGAGAATTTTTCACTTTTATTGGAAATTTATTATTTCACTTTAGCCGCGTTCGATTAATTCGAACAAAGATAAATTTTTATACGAAACTACCGACCAGTCTTTCATCCAGGTTTTGTACGAGATCAGATCTGAATCAGAGTGCGATGCCAAAGAAAAAAGTCCAAAGAGGTTAAGGAGTTTTTTCTTTGGGGTTACATTAAATCGCTGGTCTATGCCAATAAGTCAGCAACGTAAGAAGAGCTGCAGGCCAACATCGAACTCGAGATTCCTGGTATTTCGGCCGATTTGTGTGCTCGAGCCATGGAAAATTGGGTCCAGTGTATTCACTCGTGCCAGCGCTTCCGCGGCGGATATTTAAACGATATCAATTTCATAATTAATGGCATTGATATTACTTTCATTTGAAATAAAAGTCATTTCTATAGTTAACTCACAAGTCTTTTAATTGAAAAAAAAAAAAAAAAAAAAATGCGTCGCTCTTAACGAAAAACCCTATATTTCTTTTGATAATAATTGAGTAACTTCCAGATATTATAGGAAGTTATTCAATTATTAGTTGTACCAATAATAGTTCTGGCATTTTCCTACATATCGCAGCCATTATTTCTAAGGTCACCTGTAAAACTAACTTTTAAAAGCTATTCCTTTAACGTTCTGTTGAGTCGTTCCTCCATTCCATCCAATCGCACTTCTTATGTCTTCCAACGTCCATTGCATGCACAGTTTCGGTTTGAAACCCAAATAACCCAAACGACGAAAAATCTATATTGAACATACTTTCACTCTAACCTCAAATCGTACACAGTCATAAAAACCGAAACAGTGCATGCAACATTTAGAAGCTCTTCTATTTCGTGGAGTGAATTTGAAAATGACATTTATAAGGTCGACTCAGCATTGTTATATGTAGATGTACACAGAGCGAGCGTTCTACTAATCGATGGTGTCCTTTGTAGCGTTTCCAAGTGAGCCTCAATTTCCGGGTGTGAATTAATCATTAGTTAAATTTCACTTGAGAAATTATAATTGGTGCAAAGCAGCCAAGTCAAAATCTCATACTCATTCCCTTCAGCACTTGATTGCTGCTTCCTGTGATGCAGAAGAGAAAAACTTATTAGCCCTTTAAATTTGCAAACATTGGATTTATAGGTAAAAAATAACAAAGGGATTTCGATTAATATGTATTCTGATCACCTGGATCAACCTAGTCAATATTGTTCAGCAAAAAACACAACAACCGCTTCCGTTGTTTTCCATGCAAATGCTGTACTGGAAAATTGATGAATAGTGCCAATCTTTTCCGTTTCCTTTACTAATATTCTATTGATGTAAATGTAAATCGAGTAGTTCCCATTCACAGCCAGCCCAATGTAGTCATGGGCTCCGAACATCGTCTTTCTTCTATTTATGTACTCGTATGTCATGCATAATTCAAAAGCGACTCAGACTCATATCGAATGCAAGAGAAATTTTACAAGTCATGAATCTTCACGGCAAATTCTATTGACTGAGAAAACTGAATCACTCAATTTACTATTATCCAACCGGTCGGTGATGCTCGTGTTACCAGCCGAATTAATGCCTGAATTCGGTCCATTTGGTCACATTCACACCAAACATGCACACATATTATATATCCTAGGAAACTCCTTGCTCCATCCTGATGTAGAAGATATTCTATTAAAAAAAATAAGACGAAAAGTAGGCTTCGCCCACAATATGAGGATTTTGAAGTGCCTGATGCCAATAGGAGATGAACTGTTTAACGAACGGTTTGGTGGGCATCCGAAGATGCCCGCGGGGATGGAGCCTAAGATAGCTTAATGACCGTGAGGGTCCGGCCGTGCCATCTAGCGAAGAAAATGGCTCCTCAACGAGCTAAGCTGTTTGCTGTAACTCAGTTCGGGAGACGTGGGCGGAGTTTTCGCCGCTCGTTGCTCCTGTCCTTTACGTATTAACAAACATTCATAGACCTGGAGAAGAAAACACAAACAGGGGAGGCAAAAATGGGGAATAATAAAAAAGTGGGGCGATAAGGGTGGAATGGTTGGCGGACGGCTTAGATGCCTTCGTGCTCCTTTCGGGTTCCGGGTGTAATGGGACCCTTGGCCTCTGGTTTCGTACCTCCAACAGATCACTACTCATCAGGCCCTGCCTTCGATCTTCCGGTGGAAGCAGCGCTACCAGACAGATCACTACTAACCAGGTCCTGCCTTCGATCTTTCGGTGGAAGCAGCACTACCAGACCGTAATATGGTTCATTACTGGTGGTTCATTACAATTGTCCTACTCGCGGAGATGCTTAGCAGTTTACGTTAAGACGAAATTGCAAATTGCAAAGCTTCCATTTCAAAATATGAAATTGAATGAATAATTATAGTTAGAGTCACCGTTTCCTCACAAAAACAACCTACCTTTATTCATCCTCCTGAATTATCTTCAATTTTTATTTAATCGGTTTTCATTTGAAGCATCCGTTTCAAAAATCTGTGAGCTTGAAAAGTGGGAAATTGTAATTTTTGTCCCTATCCTCAAATTTTTCCAGTTTTCGACTATCAATTGTCAGTATACTGATCTAAATTTCTAGTTTTAGCAGTCCATTGGACGCAGAATTTTATGTTCTTTAATTTCAGTTTGAGGCAACATTTAGCAGATACATACAATGAAAATATTAAATGAAACCGGAATATAGAGGGCTACGCCCGCAATTCGAGGGTTTTGTAGCAAGCGCTTATTTTGGCATGTAAATACTGGCTCCCTGTTCTTCTTGGTACCCCTCAGCTAAATAAAAACACCATAATTAAATGTTTTACCCATGATATAGTATCTTACATGCCAATTCACAAAAAGACTGCATCTGTCACCTCTCAAAGTAATAGTTTTAATACGAGAAGCTGTAGATAGATATGTATGTATACGAGATAAACTGTCCTACTTTTCGAGATGCTTAACCATTCATATTAAGACGACATTGCAAATTGCAAACTTGTGTAACGGCTTTGAAATTCAGGGCGGCTGGGGCAAATTACGGTCTAATATTTTTGACATGGATATGTCTTATAGCTGGGGGTCATCCTAAAAATCTGTCCGTCACACGAAATGTCTGTTTTTCAACTCGGCGGTCAGAAGAGGAAACAAGCCCACTGAAAAATTTTCCGAGTTCTATGAATGTAGTGGCCGATCCTCAGTCAATCCGAGTCAGTCATCAAAGGGAACTCACGAAAATCGAAAAACTTCGCATCATGAACTGACTAAACAACCAGGCACCCATAAAACAAGTCAACATCATTCAACTGCCATCCCCTCGTGATTCAAATCTGCTCACAACACCAGCCACATCCAGACAACCTGTCTCCCTCACTCGTGCACAGCGCTATGGCTCCTCCTTCACAGCAATCTTTTTGTTTTCATCAATTAGTCACTAACCTGACTCAGTAAGAAAATCGTTGGGGTAGGTCGGGAAATAGCTTCAACTTCACACACACACACACACATACACACACACTCGTATGCAGGCAATGGAGAGACGGTTGAGTCGAAGAAGTTCAATGGATGGGCGTTGCTTCGTCATCGGCGACAGTGCGAAAGAGATGCTTGCTCCACGGACTTTGGACTACACTTCCGCGGCGGATCCACCCCTTTCTTGTGATGGCCAATCCCATCCAGCCGACTGAAATCAGTGTCACCAAGGTCACCAACGTGTTCTTCCCGTGGATGTAAGGAACTTACGACCGTACTTGTATCGCGCATTCCGCGTACTATCACGATCGATGATATATCAACTAACAGTGCACAATTCTGATTTAGTGAGGAGAATAGTGCAGATGATGCAGTTTGTGCAGCGCGGATAACGTAAACGTTAATGCAATAAAATTGTGTTGTCGCGCTTACCGTCTTTAGACTTAGACGAGTACTATCTAAGTATCTAATAGTAAATGTGTTTAGCTAGACCGCGGCTTGACGCGATCGATCGCGGATTGACGTACTAACGAAGCACAGGCGCATATACAATATGTAGAGTGTATGACCGCTTGATCCACACACGGGGCAACGGTTGGGTTAATTTGTATTCTCCTGTACACTATGCGGGACGGTATGTCTTGAAAGTGATACAAAGTATCTACACTGCATGCAGATACATCAGTACATCTTATGCCTACCGAAAGCGTGGGACGTGTTTTGTCGAATGAATTCATCCAGTATAACTATACTGGGATCTTTATAAAACTTACGTCGATATCTTCAACACAACAGGTTCCACACAGTCGGTAGCCAAAGACATATCCATGTTCCGATGTATCTGCATGCAGTGTAGATACTTTGTATCATTTTTCCTCCTCCACTGTTCCCCTTTCTACAAATCTCAAGAAAATGCCAAAAATGGAATCTACTCAACATTACCTTTCTCACGACACCCCACTTGGCTATACCAGTGGATAAAAAAAATTTACCTTAATTTCGCCTCTATGTGGACCCCCCTCCCCTCCCCCCCCCCCCCCCCTCTTAAAGTTGGCCAATTACAACACAACGCTATCTCCAGCAAATTATAGCATTTCTACACATTCTCGCCGAATTATGTGTACAGCTTCAGCCGTTCGTAAGATATTCTATGAACAGACGGACAGACAGGTATTTGACCGATTTTGTAAGATTTAAGACACAAAACCCTAAAAAAATTAACTGTGTGAATAGTTATTGTTAGGATCACCAATCACCAATCTTCACCCTTCTAAAATTGGTTCATTAAATAACTGCAATTCGCACTACGAAAAACAACATGTAAGTAGTACACGCATATCTATGCGTGAGGCCGGTAGGTGTACTTTTTGTATGGATACTGTCAAAATGCATAACTTTAAGTCAATGTACTATTATTAAATATCATGTCATTGTAATGAAACTTAGAGGTATTATTGCCTATGATGTTGGTTATCATCAGCCATCAATATTTTTGACCTAGGGTGTGCTTGAGGGGTGCAGGTGTGTGCTAACTGCAACTGTAGAAATGTACTATTATTAACCTTTTTGGATGAGATTTAAAAATTCTATTATTTTCGGTTTTCTATGCTAGTGAAATGCCGCTTTTCTGTAAATTTTCATATGTCTAGCTATAACGGTCTCGAAATGCAAGGGGGGGGGGGACAAACTCGGACCACATATTTTCCCCTCTCCCTCTTTTCTCCTTTCTTCAAATTTGAAAAAAATTCCAGAAATGGAATGTACTCAACGGTACCTTTCTTACGATACCCCACTTGCCTATACCAAACGAAAAAAAAATTTCGACCTTCATTTCCCCTCTATGGCGACCCCCCCTTAAAGTTGACCTATTACGACGCATCGCTTTCTCCAGAGAATTATAGTATTTCTACATATTTCCACCAAATTTCATGCATGTAGCTTCAGCGGTTCGTGAGATATTTCATGGACAGACGGACAGACAGACGGACAGACAGACGGACAGACGGACGCATGACCGATTTCATAAGGGTTTTGTTTTTATACAAAACCCTAAAAAGGGGTAAAATTTCTCAGATTTTCCTCTGACAAAAATTTAGCTCACCTTCTACGATCGTGAAAACTCAGTTTCTATGTATTTAAGATCTATAGAAGGAATTAAAATTACATCCACATCTTTCCCAATTATTTCCTACTAAAATCATAAATTTAACCGGCCAATTTCGACATACATACACTATCCGGAAGTCGTCAACCCCAGGCCTGATAAGGTTTTTCGGAGAGGAGTTCTTGATCGTCTATGGCGGGCTTAACGAAGTTTGGTGAGATTATTGCCTGGTGTTGACTATCGATGGCCATCAATATTTTTGGCCTTTCAACTGCTCCTGTTTTCGTTAGCCATCGGCGATCAGGGGTACGTGTTTTAATTCCTTCTTTCCTTTCTGTTTTTCCTGATTATGAAATTTTAGCTGTTTATCTCTATTTTACCTCACTTAATTTTATTTTCAACATTTATTTCGATAATCACATCTTTACTTTCCTGTGGTTAAATTTTTTTTATAGTTAATGGCAGATTTCGGTAATATAAATAAAAATTTTCTTTCTTCTTTCTCACTGAAACAAAATCTGGCGGACGAGGATACTAGCAAATCTAAAAACAAAAAAAAAACAGTTTTAAGTTTTATTCATTAAATCTGACAATTTTTGTTGTAGTGATGAATGTGTTCCCAACATTCTACAATATTATATTAAATTCACATTTCATCTCCTGTTACCGGGAAAAATAACAAATCCTTGGAATTCCTTTGACGCGAGAAAATATCTCAATTAGATGACAACGGCCGATGAATTCAATTAGAGAGCGTTTCTAGGGTCGATTTGGGTCGTTAATGTGACCATTGTTGGGTTACTGGATTGTTTTGACTCCTTGTTATGTGGCGAATTGAAATACTTGAGTGACTCAGTGTCGCATGGTTACTATATTCGTTCATAGAGAATGAGGGAGCATTTCGGGTGATTAGGATAATTATTTTTTTGCTTCTTAGAATGTGACGAGTTTAGGGTAAATTTTTGTATGTATTTTCTTTAAAGGCAAATATCATTGGGGGAGACCCTAAACTTGAGAAGATCGAAGTATGGCTATCGCAGCCAATCAATTAGCTGCAGCGAACGCAAGATTTGAGGCTCGACTTCCAGATAACGTTTGGCTTAAGGGGGCCGTTAAAAAAATTATAAGGACATTTTAATTTCTAGTGCCTTATTTGAGGGTATTCAAGGCAGCGGCGGATCCCGGGTGTACAAATGACAGCGAATGCACCAGAGACCCGACCTAAATATGCGCTTGACAAGCATTTTGACAGCCTAATAATCACGCAGTCAATTACATGAAAAGGAATTTCTGTTGCCTAATTTAATAGAAATATAGGATTATGGGTCGAAGTTTTCTGAGCCTAATTTTTTTTTTAGTCTTCCTGAGGCAAAAGTTACGGCAATTACAAAGGCTCTGACCTGCTCCGTGTGTCACTAAGCCTCTCGAACCGGGGGGTGTGATTACGTCAAAGGCCGTGGAAAATGTTGGGGTGACCGGAAGCGCAGTGTGTTAAGGCATCAGTCTCATGTTTGACTACCGCTGTTTCGGGTTCCAATCCCACGTCCACGACGACGTTCGTGGCCATGGATGTGCCGGAGATGCATGCTGGCAACTGCATTCTCCGAAACCAGTATATGCCAACGAAACGTCAACTGGGCCAATGGAATAGTTGACGCCCTATGCCCCATAAGGGGTTAGGGCAAATGAGTAGATAGATATGTCAGATTACCACATAGTGTACACACGCTTTAAGCATTTTATACTTGTATATTGTCATTGTTTCTTGCAATGTTGCTTGAAATTTAAGCCACTTCAGCAATAGCCTTTTTTTCAATGAATGAGGGTTTTCTGGTCCGTACGTTGAACTTCATCTTTGAGAGCCCCTATATCTCTGATTTTGTTCTTCTTGGTAGATACATCTGTATACAAATACCTCCAACTTTCTTCCGAATGTTAGTTCCACTACTATTATCACCAACAATACACTTAACTTACATCGCATAACTTGCACTCGCAAACAATACAAATCCTTGTCGAGTTGCAAACACAAAGTCCCTGCATCTACTTATTTTAAAATATTTATTATACCCTAGACTTTTAGTATAGGGTATATTGTTTTTGTCACGACGAAAATATGTAACACCTTAAAGGAGGCTCCGGAGGTATAGCAATGTATATATATAAATGATCAGGATCACCTCCTGATTCGATTTAGCCATGTCTGTCTGTCTGTCTGTCTGTCTGTCTGTCTGTCCGTCTGTCCGTCTGTCTGTCTGTCCGTTCGCACGATAACTTTCGATAGAATGAAGCTAAAGACTTGAAATTTTGGTCAAATGTTGGAAGTATAATCTTCTTGGTGGGTATTGAAAATGGGCATGATTAGGCCAAGAGAACACCTACCTCCCCCATATATGTAAAATAATTAAATGTATCTATAACTCCCGATTAAATAAACATAAAAAGCTCTAGCTTTGGCAGATTGCTCGTGAGGATAATCTTCTACTTCCCTAAAAAAATAAAATCGATCAGCTGAAAACTAACGGTAATTTTCTTACAAAGAACCCCGTACTACCCTACTTTTCGGGTTTTTTGTCTATAACTCTTGAACAAATTGACGTAGACACCTGATTTTTGGCATGTAACCCTGGAGTAAGAAGATGCTTAAGTTCTAGTAAGTTGGGCATAATCAAATCAAGGGAACGCCTACCTCCCCTACAAATTTCAAAAAATTAAATATTCTTTTACTTACGATAACTTTCGATGAAATTACACTAGCGAGTTGAAAATTTGACAAAATGTTGTTAGTAGGATCTACTTGGTTGGTATTGAAAATGGGTAAGATCCGACCAAAGCAACCCCTACCTCCCCTACAAATGCAACTTCAATAAGCGATAACTTTTGACAGAATCAAGCCAGTGACTTGAAGTTTTGGTCATATGTTTGAAGTGAGATCGGGTTAGTTGGTATTTAAGATGGGTTAGATCAAACCCAAGGAACCCCTACCTCCCCTACAAATGAAACTTCAAATAAGCGATAACTTCCGATAGAGTGAAGCTAGAGGCTTGAAATTTTGTTTAAATCTTTGAAGCATGATCTTATTTGTTGGTGGCAATAATAATATATATAAACTGGCCGTAAAGGAAACTCACTTTTAATGCATATGGTCATTACCAATTGGTACTTTTGGTATCACCACTAGGTCTGTACAAGTCTAGGGTATATACGCTTCGGACTCCGGGCCGAAGCGAAGCTTTGGCCTGGTTTTATATAGCTTCATGGCAACCGTTCGTTCTCGCTATCTTGTACAGCTGACTCTACTACCGGCATCCCGAACCTGGTGTGACAAACCACTTAATTCAAAGCAACTACTCGCACGTATTCAGGAACGGAACGAATGTAAATTTAAGATCCCATTTGGAATGCTTCACGTTCTTCTTTCGTTTCGCCTACATTTTTGAGATGCCTACGACCACATCTTGAGCACGAAAATCTGAATTTTGAATAGTCTTTTAACTCGCCCACTCTCCTTCTCACCCTTTCAAGTTTTTCACTTCGTTAACTTTTACCTCGACCCCGGTACTTGTTCTTTGTGTCTGCTGCACTCCACAATGGCGGCGTGGCGGTAAGTTTTTCTCAAGTTACTTCCTCGTTTCGACTGTAGCTTCCATCTGCCTTCATGCTTGCAAAGTACTTTTTTGGGAATTTTAAAGGGTTCTAGGAAAAATGGCTCTTGTGGCAGGCGTGGTATCATAAGGCAAATTGTTTCGCCGTTATTGACTTTTAATTGGAGCCTGCTGTTCACTGGCAAATATACCCGGCTAAATGGAGCGAGCGGACCGGGTTACGAGCAGTTATAAAGGCAACCAAACTTTAAGGATGCCTATGCCTAATAGACAGCCGTCATCTAATTCTGTCAGGTTGTTAACTTCACGAGCAATCCTTGCTCAAATTGAGATTCTTCATGTCTTCGTCTGAAATTTTATTCAACCCCAAGCGTGCTCTCTTTTCCGCCGCACATAACATTTCAACAGTGTCAGGTTTCTTAATTTATTTTAATTGCGTGCAACTTTTTCGCAAATTAAGCGACATCGCCATCACCTTTTTGGAAAAACAGAGAATTTCCAAGAAACTTCATTAGACGACAACGAAGAACAACATTACATGGAGCCGTCTGAATGAAGGATGAACTCGTTCGTCGTGCACCCCCAGATGAGGACCGAAATTGGCGGGCAGGTGAGAAATGATGGAGGCATCACGACCTGTGTAAAAAAGAATGGAAAACGTCACGGTGAGGTGAGTGGTCCACGTACAATCCCTTAATTGCCTGTCAACAGTTCGAGCTTAGCACCAAAGTATGGTATTACACGGGCGAAAAGGAGTCGTCATCCTGGATAGGAATTAATTTAGAGAGAGCCCCCGACTGTATAGAAGAGCGACATTCAAGTAACACGGGGGATGACTAGTTGTTGGTGGTTGTTGAAATTTTCTCGAGTTGTACTTTTTGCGAGATTGTATCTAATGAAGAGCTCTGTATGAGGGAAGGATTTTGAACATCTCATTTTTTTCAATTCGCGAAGAAATTGTGGTTGTGGTGGGGCAGCAGGTGTTGTTAATTTTCGAGGATTTTAACCTTGGCCCGCTGTCGAGGCAATAATTTAATTAAAAATTACCACAAGAAGTTATGATTTAGAAACAAATTACGGTATCAGTTTAGAATATTTTATGTCTTTTGAGTCGATATTACTCCCCTTCCTACACCTAACAACCCACTTCATCTCATAGAGCTTTTTTTGTCAAAGGTGATGTAGGAAGCTTCATAATAGCGATAGCGATACGGGAATATGTCTTCTGCATATGGTTACCAGACGTCCTCTTTGGGAGGACATGTACTCTTTTTGAGACATTAAATCATGTTCTCTTTCCTCTTTTGGGGTTTGGGGGGTTCTTTATCAGTTCAGATCAGAGAAGAACAAAAATTGCACGCGTTACACTAACAAAATTGTTCTATAAAGAGCAGGTTGTTAGTGTAATGCGTGCGATTGTTGTCCTGCTCTTGATCTGGACTGTTGAAAAACACGCCAAAAGCTTCGTACATATATGAGCATTCACAACTTCTTGTGTGCGCACAGCGTTCGAACGCGCACGATTGCTCATATGTATATGAGGCTTAATAAGAGACATATCAAGATAAATTCACTTCTAGCAGCTTTGGCCACAATTCTGGCAAAACAGACGTCAGAATTTTTGTAATTGCGAAAATTTTCGAGATTGGTGTGACTGAATTAATTTCATCATCCACATAATCTGCTAGTGCTGCTCTCTTATTTAAAAGTAAAAAAGATTGAAACTATCAAGTTAATTCTATTACAACCAAACGTGTTTCTTAATTATCCACCATTCTGATGAAGGTTACGAGGTCGAGCGAGACTCGAACCCGTAGCTGACCGGTAGCATGTGAGATGTCAATAATAGAAACGACGCTTTCTCTGATAATGTGTTTGTGCATCCTGAATTCATAAAGACAACGTTTAACTGGGGAAAAAAGCTTCAAGGAGTACGCGTCTACTAGTATTTGTTTCTCGGCCTCCCCATAGAGAATGAATGAGGATAAATGGCTGGTCAACGATTTGGTAGCCCTTAATTTCTCGAATCCAATATAAGCTCACTGAATTCTATCCGGCCATAAACCACCCTGGTCAATTCGACCTCATGGACGTTACTCCTTGACAGATTTCATTGCTATCAAGGAGTAACTTTACGAATTTCACTCCACGCGCCATTACTAGACGAAATAAATCTTAATTTGGTGGCATACGTTTTTTTTTTATTTTCGTCGTTCCTGCAGCAGCGAGTGGCCACCACCAGCTTCCGAAGCCAGCACAAATTTTATTCTTCCTCGTGGACTACTTAATCCTGGAGTTCTCCAGCAATCGACAGCCAAATGTTATTCATGTCTCAATTTAAAACTCTCCCATTGTCGTTAGTCCAATACGTGACTGTTGCAGTTCACGTCCTTTTGTTTGTGCTACTGTTTCCCATGAATTCTAAGATAGCCGTAGCGTAGTAGCAACAATAGCAACAGAATCGATTGCAACTTTAAAGAGTTTAGGTGGATTCTTCGAGGTGTTTTCAAAATCAATACGGACGACTCCCTATGGATATTTTAAATAAATTGGAAAAATGTTTGCTGTAAAGGGGCGATAAAATGGTGTGCATTTTCGTTGTGGCGAAGTGCGCAGAGGCGAAAAAGTGAATCCTTTTTTTTTAGAGTTATCCACTGAATTTGAAAAAATGGACGCATGGGTTTCCTAATTGAATTTTGCTTACTATGGGTGTCTTAAATTCCGATCTCTTGTCAGGAGCGAAGAGAAGACTTATTCAGAATCATAGGTTACCTTAAGATTCACGAAACTTCCAGCTCATCTTTTACTCAATTGCCCTGACCCCTTGTGGAGCATAGCGCGTCAACTGTTCCATGTAGCCCAGTTGACGTTTCGTTGGCATAAACTGGTTTCGGAGAATGCAGTTGCCAGCATGCACCACCTGCACATCCATGGCCACGAACGTCGTCGTGGACGGGGTTCGAACCCGAAACGCCGGTAGTCAAACATGAGACTCATGCCTCAACACACTGCGCTACCGGTCGCCCCAGCTCATCTTTTGGCACGTACAGCTTATCACGTAGCTCATGATTGTGCCAAATTTGCCATCCATTTGCAAGTTTCGCAATCATAGCTCCTTGTAGGACATAGTGCGTCAAATATTCCCATATGGCTTAGTTGATGTTTTGTTAGCATACAGTTGTAACGCTCCACACAACAGGAACAAAACAAACATCCATGGCTATGGCGGGATTCTAACGCACTGACGTTCCGGCCCCGAACCAGTTATACAATTGTGTTATTATATGCGGCCAGACGTGTCCCACCACATTAAATTCTAAGCATAATAATAAATAAGGGCAGGCGAAGATATCTAACTGGAAGGCGCCGCGACCTTCAGATCTATTGTGCTATTGCCTTCACTAATCCAAAAGACCCTCAGCTAATCTGATGAAGGCCAGTACTTTTGTAGCAAAACTCTTAATGACAGCGGAGTTCACGATGGTATCTCCAAGAAGCATGAACCTGGAGCAATGTCCTTTAGGCAAAGCCGGCATTCCGACTCAGTGGACAAACCCATTTTGCTTAGGTGACATCTCACGCAGTGGTGTCCCGTGAGGTAACCAACGATTAATCTCACGTCTTCTCTGCGCAGGTGGCTTGTTTCTTTGAGATCGTAGGGGTTGAAAAGATCTTTGGATTGCCGCAGTCCTGGGAGATTATTCAAGGGCCTTTCGTCTGCAGACCATCCCCTCGCCAGCGCCCTGGCTGTAGATCAGCTCGGACCGCAGTAGAGATTAGATCCGAACAATTTTTTCGTTGAGCTTTGTCTAGCAAGCTCATTCGCAGCTTCGTTGCCTTGAATGCTTCGATGCCCTGGTACCCAACATTATATTGACACGATTGGTGTTTGTGAGACACTGAAGGGTAGGAAAACACTCTTTCACAGGTTTCGATGAGAACTTATGGGAAGAAGGAGCCTTATCAGTGTAGCTAGCGATGTTAGCGCCATTGAACTTCTTTTGCAGAATTTCTCTGGCCCTGCGCCAGAGTGCCTCAATGGCATGGATTTTGGCTTAGAAAACGCTGAGCCAAATGCCGGTAGCGGTTGAAATCCTGGTTTTCAGTCCAAGATTCCCAACTCCTTTTCCCATTTTTAACCCGTCGGTAAACCACATGATACACCTGGTGTCAGGACAAATACTGCCAATAACGGGTTCCGAGCAACTAGAGATGGAGACCGAAAATTTCTTACCGAAGCTGAGTTCTGTAGTCATGTAATCAGATCTCGAGCAAATCAGTGTGCTATAAATCCGTTCCAGAGTACTCCCTGCTTGTACACATGAGCATCACATATGATATGCACTCAAAGAGACCTTTGAGCCGCAGATTCTTGCATAAAAGTATGCAGCGAAGTAAGTCCAAAAATCGCCTGAATTCTTCTATACCAAGGCATGCAAGACGTTCTAATTTACTAGTATATGATGCAACGCTGCTGCATTTTTCGCCATCATACTAGCGCAGCATATACATATATTTTTGGAGTGAGACCCAAGGTTTTTTCCAAAGAGAGACCTGCAAGCGAGTGGTAGTAATACACGCTAGAGCTATTTAAATGCAGTGGAGGCACAGCTCCACAACAATGTTGAGCAGCAAAATATTTCGGAGTGTACTAGGGCTACCGCAAACCATGTGCCCGAGATTCACAATAGCCGTTTTCTTTTCACCCGGTCTCAAATCCATATTCATATTGAAACGATAACAGCCTCTTGGTTGTTGGGAAAGCAGTGCCCATATGGTGGAAAAAAAGGAACATTTTTTTTACTCTATTACGGGTTCAAATGGAAGCCCCAGAGGACACTATTTCTTTTATTTTGATGTTAATATATGTAGGTGGCGGATTAGGGAATAGGAGGTGGCGCAGTAAGGTAGGCGATAGTTAGTAGTATAGTAAAAGCAATTATACACGGTGATGATTCGAACTGAAGGGGATGGCTGCTATAATAACACGATCCGAGGGACGCATCGAATGAGATACACAACACGCCTCCGGCGGATATCGATATCGAACAACCTACACTAGAATCATAACACAACGAAATAAATACTTGCCATCATATTTATATCGACGATCAACAAACAAAACACAGATGATGAATCCGCAATCACAATAACACAACAGTCAAATGTCAACGACAACGGCCGGAGGATGTTACATTTAATCGGCTTCCTCTTCGGCACCTACCCGAATTGTGAAAACGCGACCCTCGATCAATTTATTTGATTTACACGCGAAATTCGTCGACTGCGACACAATACCCGAACGATGGCGATTTATGTACGACTCCCGCCGGTACACGAACACAAGAAACCTCAATCTTGCACTGCGATAAACGATTAAAGGAATTCGCGGGCGGTTTGTTGCCTGTCCGGAATGTTTACATGTCACGCTTGACAGTGAAAACTGCATTACCGGCACTGGAAGGAAATAATTACTAGAATTGCACGACTGGAAGAACTAACTGCCGAGGAATAAGCCGCTAGATAAATTTGTATAAATACGAGTGAAAATTAACGGTGAGTCCTCTTTTGTCTTGTTGGATTTGCAACTGAAGGTAACTCACCGAAATTTTCACAAAGCGGAATTTTGAATAATTAATATTCCTCTATTTTGTCTTGTTGGATTTGCAACTGAAGGATTTGCAACTGAAGCTGAAGAACGTGGACTTGGAGGAATTTTTGTCTGGAAAACAAGAAGAAGAGAAGAAGAAGTGCGAGAAGGAGACACCACAACGAAGAAGTTCGAGAAGGAGATCAGGGTGCGATCAGCCGGAACAAGTACCGTTCGCATGTTCATAGGAGTATAGTTAAGATAGGTAACGTAGCAAGCCGCCACCACCGTAAGTCTGTCAATATCTTTTATTCTATCAATTAGTTGTTTCGGTTAGGTTAGATTAGTGATTAAGGAAATAGTTTATAAGTGCGAAGCTAAAATAATAGAATAGTGAATTGAGCAAGAATTGTTTTATGTGAAGTGCCTTCTGGGGTGGTAAAGTAATTTGTGGTACGGTGGAAATCGCGCGTGACAGGACGCATTCGTACTTGGCGTCCTTCCCTTGCCGAAACGGTCGTAATTCAAGTACGTGGCGCCCACGGCCTAGCTCCGTTGAACAGTCGGCCGACCGTTATATTCCACCATCCAATTCTGAGTGTAACAACTCTTGAGGAGCATCGTGGAAAACCGCCTATAAATCAGCAACAACTCGCCGTAGACAACTCTCTTTGGTCTTAAATTGATTAAATATTGTCCCTTTATAGTTTCATATAAGACACTGTTGCGAAAAAGTTACAATTTTTCCGGAAAACTTGATAAAATTTAAAAAATGCATATACGCGTTATTGCTAGTTACGCGGGAATGAGAAGTGTGTATTTTAGTAAATGGAAAAGCGGTTGCTTAATACAAGAATTTTATTTGCAAATCGAACGCCCATTGTCATGAAACGTTAAATTAATAACTGAATATTCACTGTATTTCCTTTGTCGTCATTTTAATAAATAAAAAAACATCGCTTTCGTAATGCCTATACATTATTTCTACCTGTATAATTTTTTTCAAGCCACTCATCCACCATGTAATCGGGATAAGTGAATTAACCATGGAAATAAAATTTTCTCTGTACTGAGGTCGTCTGAATTCTGTCGAATTTTGTTACCACAATATTAATCTTTCGACTTCCCACTATGCTAGAGAGTTGGGCGTTCACGGCTCATGTTTGTACATACATCAACCACTCGCCCACATTAATAAATCTGACAGAGAAATTTCACCTCAAAACAAGTCTCTATTTATTTGCCACCCGCAATTTTATTGTAGCCCATCCATTTGATTAATGGCTTTGACTTTTGTATGTGCTTCTTTGCCCCCCCCCCCCCCCCCCCACCCGAAAAAAAACACAGTGACAGGCGAGAATGGGAGAACGACCGGCAATGCTGACGACAAAGTGAGCTGAATCACCGTACAATAAAAAGGATACGAAAGTAACACAATTTTCCCTATTACCCAGTTGAAATAAATATTATTTTCCCCGTTCCAAAATTGAATGGTAGATACGACGGTGATGTTTTCAGGATGAAGGCGGTTGTTAATTTTCCATTGCTAGTACGAGTATAGTGGAAAGCGAGACCGGGAGACTTTTAAATTTATTTTATAAATCAATTACATTCGTATCGTGCATCGAATTTGTTCAGGATCAGATTCTCAGAATGTTTTACTTTTATAATATGAACCCACTTCGCTCTCATAAATTTTGAAAATTGGTTATGCCCTCTAGAAAGTCCACTGGATTGGATTCAGGACTATTTCAGACCACTTTCACCTCTCAGTATGTTCCCTGCGAATTCATGGCGGCTTTCGGTTGCATTCGTTATGCTGGATATACGTAAACCAGCATCGAAAATGTTTTCGATAAAATTGATGCAATTTAATTTCAATTCCATAAATTGACTTTGACTAAAAGGATATGATGTGTTTGCCTGCAATCAGGAAGTGATTTGCTAGTTTGCCGATTTGGTAACATCCGTAGAATTGGGTAAAGCTGCTTCTAAACGATGCTACGAACACCTTCCAACGTTGGACGCTTCATAGTTTGTAGCACGTCAAGCTACGAGATTCCAATGTGGAACGTTCGCATTGGAAGACGTTCGCTCTTTTGGCGAATTTTGTGCCCGAATCAAAGGAGTTCGAACGTTTCAACGTTTGAATCAAACAATTGCCGTGCCATTGAGCCGAAACATTTGAAGCAAGCGTGGCTACAAGACGGGGAGTTGGAGCGGAGATGCCGCCGAGCACGGGTGGGCATCGCCGAAAAACGCGAAACAAAATTAGATGAAACTCGGGAAATTGAAGTTCGATTGAAAACGCCGCGGGAGAGAGTTGAGATCCTCGCTAGGAAGGAGGGAAGAATTCCGACCCCGGGAATGTGTGCTAGGTGCGCAAATCGTGTTGTGGGCTGGAAGTGTATTGTTAAAAGAAAGAAAAGTGTCGTGAACACCAGCCCATATTGTTATTTGTAAAAAAAAAACAAAGAAAAGAGTGGATTGGTCTCATTTCCACGAGTCAGAATATACCTATATCTAGCACCTTTGGTATCTGTTTAATTTCTTGATTAAGAGAGTCCTTTCGTCCTGACGCACATCTCCAGCAGCACCAAAATACAACCGTGTGGTACTTATCATAACCAAAGGAAACTATGCACCAAATTTAGTTGAACCACTGACTGTGGGTAATTCCTGGAAGAATTTTTTTATTGAAATCATTGGAAAGACTTAAGCGAGAAACTCAATAAAATCTCACATTTTTTGGATGTATCTTTTTTACTGCACAGGATCAGAGCAAATGCACACCCTTGAGACAGAGTCGATCCATGGGAAAAGAGAGGCTGTAGCTCTGTCAAAGAACAACGAGAGCAAAAAAAAAAATGAAAAATGGCGATTTTCAAAATGTCATATCTCGGGTGTTTTTCATCGTCATCATCATCATCGTGGCGCGACAGCCCGACGTCGGGCCTTGGCCGCCTGGATCATTGTCCTCCAATTATCTCGGTCACGTGACCGCGTCCTCCAATTTTGGGAGCCCAGCAGCTGCGCGGCGTCCACCACTACTGAGCTCTCCCAACGAGATCTCGGTCGTCCTCGCAGTCTCGCTCCGTCGACTCGTTCTGCATTCATTACTCTCTTAGGCATGCGATCATCGTCCATTCTTTGTACATGCCCTGCCCATTGAAGTCGTTGTAGTTTGACGATTTTCGAGACTTGCAGCTCATCGTACATTTCATACAACTCATGGTTGTACCGGATGCGCCATCCATCTCGATCGCAAACAGCCCCGAAAATTCGCCGTAGAACCTTACGTTCAAAAGTGTCTAGCATGTTTTCGGAGGCTTGAGTTAGGGTCCATGCTTCGCAGCCATAGCATAGCACTGGTCGTATAATGGTTTTGTACACGCGGAGCTTCGTGTTTCTGTGCACATGCTTCGATTTCATTATGGGGAGAACCGAGAAAAAAGTCTTATTAGCTAACTGTATCCGTCGCTTGATTTCGTCAGTTTCGTTGGCGTCCCTTGACAGGTTGCAACCCAGGTAAATGAAGTTGTTCACGAACTCGATGTTGAGGTCCCCCACATTGATGCACGGTTGTGCAGGTGTCCTTGTCACCGATTGCATCATTATTTTAGTTTTACCCTCGTTAATACGTAATCCAACGTCCTTTGCAGCGGTATCGAGCGTATGCAGAAGTTCTTCTGCGTCAGCCAATCTTCGGGACATGATGTGGATGTCGTCGGCGTACGCTGCTAATTGTGTCGACTTGATGAGCAGCGTCTTGCTGTTGTCCATATTCATGGCCCGAATAACGTATTCCAGTGCTAGGTTGAAGAGCGTCGGTGCCAGTCGATCGCCCTGTTTCAAACCAGTGCGTGTTTCAAATAGATCAGTAAGTCTATTCTGGATCCTGACTTGTGAGACGGAGTTGGTCATCGTCATCTTTGTCAGTCGCACCAATTTTGCCGGTATACCAAATTGCAGCATGATGTTGTACAGTACTCCACGATCGATACTGTCGTATGCCTGCTTGAATTCGACAAAGATTTGGTATACGTTTACGTTGTATTCCCAGCACCTCTGGAGTATCAGTTTGACTGAGAAGAGCTGATCGGTTGTGGAGCGCCCAGGTCTGAAACCGCTTTGATATTCGCCAATGACTCGTTCTGCGTACGGTTTTATTCTATTTTCCAGAATTTTCGTCAAAATTTTATAGGACGTACAAACTAGTGATATGCCCCTGTAATTCTCACACCGCAGTTTATCTCCCTTTTTATGAATTGGACAGATGATGCTTCTGCGCCAATCGTCTGGAATCTCCTCGTTCTCCCATACTCGCAGGAGTAATTGATGTATGTCATCAACTAGACCTGTTCCGCCGAATTTTAGCAGTTCAGCTGGAATCTCGTCAGGGCCCGGCGCTTTATTTCGTTTTAGTGACCGCAAGGCGAGTTTAACTTCCTCTACTGTCGGGGGTTGAATGGGTGGGCCTATATCAACAATATCGTCGAGAGCTTCCTGTGTGGGGATGTTAGATGGTCGGTTTAGAAGCTCTTCAAAATAAGAGGTTTTTCATCGTATCGCCTTCAAATTTGCAACGCTTCCTAAGACGACGTTTTCACTTTTTTTGTTTTTTTTTTTTTGGTTTTTCAACAGAAATTGAAAAATGCTCACAAATCATCTTAATGCCTAGGATGGGACTCTTGAATAGATTCTTTAGCGTCGCGCCAGAATCTCGTCTGTCTTGACCCATCGCAAGATGCAGAGAATGCTTACAAAATTCACGGTGACAATGAGCCGACGAAGACGAGACGCAAAAGAATCTATGCAAATAATCGCAGTACGTACTAGGCGTAAGATTACCAAAATACATGTAGTCATGCGTAAGCTTAATTATATTGAGAAAATGCATAAATTGAGATAGCCGGATAAGATCAACAACCTAGAAGCCATCCTCAAAAATAAATATCGTCAGACCCGTTCAATTCATTCGGATCAGATCAATTTTGTTGCAAAATTACTGACCGGTGTTTGATCCAAAGCACTAACAATTCATTTCCTGTCATTAAAATGTTCGTTTTGTGTGATTATACGGAATAATAAACACACAAAATGTTTCTGCTGCCTGCAAAAAATTTGTCCGATTGAATATGTACTAAGGATTTAAGTTTCCTCTTGAAATTTGAGTTGATGTTTGAATGCTGAACTAAACCAAGACACACTCCCGGCAAAAATATGACCCATTTTCGTCTCCGCTACTCTAATCTGTTCTATATCGTTTTTTCCGCTTATCCTGATCTGCTCTGCACTGTACAAAAAACGCACCTATTGTTATTCTTATTCGTTGCCTTATAAATTTCCAGTGTTTAGAACCACAAAATCGAATTCAATCGGATTATCAAATCAATTTACAATAAATCCGCCAAATTCTGAAAACAATTTCTGCAAAATGAATTCAGCAGAAAAGAAAACACATATTAGACAACAGCAGGATTTGTCTCTAATATCCCCAAGAACATCGTCATTCATCTTGAGAGAAGACGTTCGAGTTTCCTGTTTTTGGTGCTAGAATGTCTTAGTAAATTTATCTTTCCGGATAATGTCCTGGGTACACAATATATGCACGAGTAGCTTATAAACGGATATGGTTTGTTGTTTATCGGAAAGCAATATAGTATACATACGCTGTAGCCTAGTCATTAAATGTTTATAAGAACTTTTCTGAAGCCGATTGTGGTGTAGTTTTGATTTTCTTTCTACTTATGCTCTTTTTTGGGGTGCTGAATACGAATCTGAGGTTCACCCCCAAAAACTTATTGTGGGATTTGAGCTATAGCAAAAAAAAAAACATTTTTTTTTAAGTTTTTTAAAAATACAATATTTTGAAAACAGTTAACCCAAGTGAAAAATTTCTGAGACGAGATGAAAGATCAATAGCAGCTCAATAGCGCCACTTTTTCCGTTTCTTCAAAAGTTTTCGAGATACTCGCACATTATAAAAACAATGATTAGATGATTTTTAGTTTTTTTTTCTAGCACGAATATTTAAAAAACATTTAAGATACGAGAAAAGTTACGTTAGCCATTTTTATTAAACTGTTCAAGATCTTTCATTTTGTCTCAGAAACTTGTTTGCTGAATTTCAAAATATTTTCATTTTTTTTGGTAAAGCTCAAATTCTGCAAAAAAAAATTGGGGGCAAACTCCAGATTCGTAACCAGCACCATAAACATAAATGAAATAAAATTTGAACTACACCATAGTTTGTTTTAGGCAAACCAGACACTAAAATGGAGATTTTTAATTTTTTGAACAAAAATTGGATTTAGCTATTCCTCAGAAAAATCTGCACGTACGAAACCGATTTTTATATTAAATTTACGAAAATTTAATATACTTAAAAAAAAATTTAAGTTATTTGGAACATTCCTTGTTGACTGGGCGACGCATAGTGGTTCGCGACTTTAACCAATAAGGGGTTTCAAATTGAGATAATTTCACACTCCCCTTATGTAGGCTCTCCGCAGCTTAAGGGGCTGCAACCCTTAGTATACAGACCCAGAACGCTCGCTTCGCTCGCTTTTTACGGTACAACGATAAAGCTACTATTAACCAACGCGCGCACCACGATGCGTCGCCCAGTGAAATAGGAATATACCAGTTATTTATCTGGGGGCCACATATTTCAAGATTTATCAAGTGCTGTTTAGATTTTTTTCTCGCAGTTGATTTTAAAATTTCTTGTTTTTTACATTATCTATGTAACTGTATTTTCTACGCGCATTTCACTTATTTCAAATGAAGGTTAAGCTGGTAACAAATTCGTCCCTTATCGTTTTCCTCGTAAGATATGTATTTTTTTCCGTTATTCGGCAAAATACATCAGAAAAACTAAGATTTTTCTCTTTGTGGGAACAAGAGATAAAAAATAGAACCATGAAAAATAGTGTTTTTCAAGTGAGAATATCTCGAAAACTATTGAATATACGGTAAAGGTAACGTCAGCTTTTTTTATTAAACTGGTCAAGATCTTTTATTTTATCTTAAACATTTTTTCACCATTTTCATAATGTGAATTTTTGTTGTTGTTTTTTTGCTGTAACTCAAATTCCACAAAAAACTTTTGGTTATACTATTTTATATACCTCAGATTCATAATCAGCACCCAAAAAACATATACATATATAGAAAAGAATCAAAACTATGCCACAATTTCTTTTAGGAAAACTACCTGTTGACTAGACTACTGCTTAGCACGGACTTGTTGTATTTGTGTTGTCTATTATGTATATACGCAAAGCATTTGACAAAATTTCACAACAGGGAGATTTTCATTTTCTTCTGTCGACCTTCTGGGATGATTCGTGAAATAATAGCCGGGTTCCTTTGCTCCAGAGCAACGCAGAACAGATTAGAACAGCAAACAAAAATCAAGCTAGCCTTCGGCGAAGCGTGAAGGCATTTGCTACTTTGAAATTAGTAGTAAAACTTGTTCCGATTTCACTGTTCCTATGAGATGTATATGGAATAGTGAGTCGATTTCAACCAAATTCAGGAACGTGGTTTGGCAGTCAATACGATTGAATAATATGAAATTTCGGAAAGATATCTTCATAAATAAAAAAGTTTTTCTAACAAAAACTTGCTTTTGGAACGGTCGTTCCTATGGCAGCTATATGATAGAGTAGTCCGATTTCAACCAATTTCGGGAATGTTATTTGACTAATGATATTATTGATTAGTGTTAAATTTGAAAAAGATATCTTTAGGAATAAAAAAGTTTTTCTCCCAAAGATGAATTTTTGGACCATGTAGCTGCCATAGGAACGACATGTGGAAGCTATATGACGTAGTGGCCCGATTTCGTTGATTCGGACATATTTACAGTGTGCAATAGAAAAAAGGCTTCGTGAAAAATTTCAGCTCGATAGTCTTAAAACTGAGGGACTAGTTTGCATAGACAGACAACCGGACAGACGGACTAAACTTAATCGCTCGCCTCTTCATACTGACCAAGAATATATATAGTTTATATGGTCGGAGATGCTTCCTTCTCTGCGTTGCAAATTTCATGACAAAGTTAATATACCCTATCACATCCGTGAAGGGTATAAAAACGGTACGGAACATATAGGCAAGGAAATATGATATGATCCTCAAAGGGGGGTTACCTCGCATCAAATGGGGTAGAACTGAGTTTTGAATATGTTTTTATGGTTATAGTCTTATTATAAATATAAGTTTTCGAGTGCTCTGCATAATGCTCTCTGCAAGGCAGATGATGGTTTAACTCCACTCAACTTAAAAGATCAATCATTTGCTCCTTTGAGTCAGACCAAGAGAAAATGAAAGTGGTAAACACGCGAGTTGCCTTTGGCAGCCATTTGTCGATCTTCACCTGTCTAACAGGTGGCTTCGTGCAGGGTACCTCTTTGCCGAAACAGAAGGTTCGATGGTTGCCATTCAGGACTGAGTGGTCCCCACTCGTGCTTATCTTAAGCATATATGCAAGCAAAGGGTGGATGACGACTGGTGCAGAATGTGTGGTTCGGTGTTGGAAACACTTGATCCTCTCATTGTTGTTGTTCTGTACAACCACTTCGAATCACACGACACCCATATCGTCCATATACCGCGCTTCATGTCCTTTTAAAATGCTTTCACCAGCACTCGTCTCCATTCCTCCTTTCACTTCGACCCGCAGGACAACCATGTAAAGGTCCATTTCGCCCCGCCAAAGGGTTAAAATGGTTTCACCGGCAGTCCTGTGCACTCCTCCTTTCACCTCTACTCAGGCGAGAAATTGCCCAAACTCCCCCAAATCCAAAATCATATCCGTGCTAATAAGAATCCATAACAAAACCAATGCCTAATACCGGATCGCGTCACAGACTCGCCGAATTACAATCGACCTGTGTGCGGTGTAGAGCGTCCCTCGTCGTGTGGGATTCGAATCGCAGACGACCCGTCTGCGGAGGGAACCTCTTTAACCTGCATCGGATAGAGGCGCAAAAAACGCCCTATTATTTCAGTTAAACTTTAAAAACCTGCTAAATATGTACCTAATAATATATTGCCCTTACCTCCCTTCGTATAAATAAAACGACCAACTTGAGTTCACCAGTAAAATAATTTATAGACTATTATGTTTATGTGTACACAGTATTAGAATCCCATTACATACGTTGTTGTCAAAAAAGTCTAAATAATAAAAATGGAAATATGTTTTACTTGGAAGGAGACTATATCCAGGCATATGTGTAGTTAAACAGCAGCAAAAAGAAGCACAAGAAGACAAAGAAACATTTTTCATAGCTGTCATCGGTGTACTCATATCTTTCACTTGTTCTCTTTGTCAGTGTGTGTCAACAGTATAAAGATAACAAATAAGAAGATTTCGTTATGATTCAATATTATTGCCGAATTAGATATTTAATTCGCCTTTTATTGGAAAGCATGATGTGTTCATGTGTTTATACTTCAAACTTTGATTCATGTACAATATATAAACGTTTAGCTGTGCACACAGAGACCAAACCGTTTGTGACCACGGCCAAACCAAAATCGAACTAAATATTGGTATAATTTTAATTCAATATGGACTCGGTCGTAGTTGTGCTCGATCGTGTGTGGCGAACTTTAATAATATCTTCAGTTCCTCAGGAAAGCCTTTCCGGCGCAAACCCGCCCATATAAAATCCGAGTCCACACTGCCGAAAACTTTCTCGAAGTCAATGAAATGTAAATAATTAAAAATAAATATATGTACATATTTGAGAAATACATGATTATTTATGATTAAAACCCAGATTCCAGATACTCCAGATTGTGAATCTGGAAGGCTCCTCTGCATTTGCTTCGACATATTTTTTTCTCGACATCAAACGAACGATTTTAAGCCTATCTGCCATTCTCTAATCCGATTCAATAACATTTTCGTTATGGTGTTCCTTTATTTTGCGTAATGACATTAATAAATCACCAAGATGACAATATCCCCACTGACAATTGACTTCAATAAATCCCAACACCCGAAATTTATCCTTCCAACCGATTCCTTCCTTTCATAGGCCCCATATTCACACTTCATCCAAAGGATAAAATGAAAGAATGACCGTGTATGGTGTGAAAGGCTTTTTGTCGGGAACGATGAGGAAGGACACAACGGTGCTAATTTCCTGTCCTTTCCATTACAATGGACTTTGAACGGGCGACGTCTATAAGAATGGCAGTCATTATTCTGTCAGTTGTGCCTAAATTTCCGGTTGCCCATTTTTTCTAATATCCCTAACAACAGTATCTATGATACACAATGGATTCGTCACCCTGATGAAGTACACAAAAAGCCCATGCGAAGAAGCTATTCTGCCACATACTACGAAAGGTCATAAACTTGCCATTTTATGGGTGTTCGCTTACAAAAGTTGCGAAAACAGAAATCGAACCGAAGATAAGGTGGACCCTAGACAGACTCTTCACAGGCAGAGTCAAAGGACACTGCCAACTGGAGAGCTTATTGATATTTTATGGCTGTTCGAAGATTACAATCTTTCCCAATATATTCCAAGTACTTATCGGGCTTAATCGAATTATGAGCTGTTGATCCCCGAACCAAATATTGTGAAAGCGCATTTGTAAATAATATACATAGTTAGGTGGAAGTTTGTTAGGCTGTTTGCCAAGGCGAAATATACATACTTGAATATTTTTCAAAGATAGATCTTAAATTTGATTTGAGTATGGGAAAATGCGAGGAAATTGAAGAGGTTTTTTTTCGGGAATTTCTGATAATATCACTTTGAATGCAAATACGTTTTGACCAGATCGAAGATGAGATACAGTAAAGACTGCAAATTAGAAATTGAAAACAAAAATTTGTAGTAGTAGGATGTTGTATGTATCTGGAATCAGATTTACTAAAAAAATGGGGTTCGGTCCCGCAATTATTAATAAAAAAGGTTGATAACATTACTTAAAAATAGACAAGATTAGAAGAAAACATGCTAAACACATTTGAACGAAACGTCCTTCAGCGAGTTTTCGGAGCAGTTTGCGACCTAAATGGACGGCGCATCCGGTACAACCATGAGCTGTACGAACTATACGATGATCTGGAAATATCGAGAATCCTCAAACTACAACGTCTTCAAGGAGCAGGGCATGTACAACGAATGGCCGATAACCGTATGCATAAACAAATATCGAAAGGACGCATCAGTGCATCAACGCTTGCGAGTTAGACTGAAAGCTCGTTGGGAAGGATCAAGACATACCGTCCAGATCTAGAAAATGAGATAATGCTAACTCATCTCGAGGCCATGGTTCAAATTGAACTATTGCGCCAGTTATTTATTTTATTTAAATTAAAATCTTAAGGCGAACATACACCATCCGGAATTCCGGACAGGCCGTTTATTTCAATAGACGAATGTATTAGTTGTACAACTTTGCTTCCGCCGTTTTCTGACAGACGGCTGTGCCGTCAGCTTTCGTCAGCTTATCGTTCGCAAGGAGCGTACAAGTATGCAAAATTGTATGCTATATTCTATTAAAACAATACTTTCAATTTACGATAAAAGTTGTAGCACAGCAATTTCACAAACTTATAAAAAGTGCACTTAAGTCGTGAACTCTTTTCCATTCATCCCAGTTTTCCTATTACTTTCATTCGACGATACAATAAGGACACACTTGCTGTACACAACTATAATGTGGCTTACTAAACATATTAATACACGCCGTTGCACTTCCTTTTAAACACTGCTTTGAAGGAAGTGCACTTACGAAAAGCCTTAAGCTCTGTAACGAACAAGTTTCCGTAAAACTATGCAAAGGGACTATATAAGGACATACGAGTATACGGAAAAAAATCTTAAAAGGGGGAACTCTCTTCTTCTTTTCCTCAACAAGCTTTCGTTTTGTTTATGGGAAACTTATCGCGTTTGTTCCTCAAAAATATCGATGTCTATCGCAAGACTCATATCTCATGTCGGTGCTTCTTTTCACGTTTAGTTGTCATGTAACATACTGGAAAGGATGAAGCCGAAAGTGTTCTTGAGCTTTGTATATAGAAGTTTATCTTAAATGTCGGGATCCCTGTCTCTGTGTTTTTCAACCCCATTTCCAAGTAGCGTCGCACTTATCCGACTTTTTTGCTGCTTTCAACCGCTTGAAGCCGGATAAGGACTTGTTGATGCAAATAGACCTTTGCAAATATACCCGCGTTAGTTGTACTTTACTTAGATGGTCTACGAGGGCTGTTCTATTTTCGCCTAGATTAAAGGACTTAAGGTCGTTTCATGAATGTCTATGTGCACTTGAACTTTGAGAGTAATCATTAGATGTTGAGTTTGTCGAGAGGACCAATAGAACGTAGGAGGTATCCGGAATGAACTGAAGTGTTTTCGTCCTGGTAAATGTTTAAAATCTATCTAAAGCGGCTATTACACTATGAAAGTAATTTTACAAATATCTGAAGCGATATCGGTCGGTACCATCCCTTATACCAACGAATAATTGTCTGGGAGGTACCGCGGACCGAGAGCAAAAGGAACACCGCGCCATCTAAATACATATGTACCTATACACATAAATAAATAAGAAATTAAGAAGTGGTATGGAACTTCGCGAAATCTTAGAGTTTTTTAATTTTTTTTAGGAACTTTTTTTCAATTTTCTCTGAAGAAAAAATACCATACGCTACCCTTGACAGTACAAGGCCTGACGCCGACGAATGCACCAGGATGGTGCATATGCCTATAGAGTGAAGGAGAGAGTGGAGGAAGGAGGAAAAAAAATTAAATCGGCTAAAAATCCGACTGGCCGCTTTTTAATTTTTTGCCCACTAAAAAATTTTATTTGCGGCTAAATTCAGCTGGAAAACGCCTAAATTGGCAAGGATGCTGCCGATGCAGCTATGCAGTTTCTGACGGAAACTATGCCTTGATCACACTAGCGAGGCGAAGTTGGGAATTCCCATGTACATGCTCGCACAATAATGTTGCTCACACATTCCACAGATTCCACAATTTTACCCCGTACTGCGCGATACGATGTTTACACATCAAAAATTCTCCACATCTTGAGAGCAATTTCCACGTGAAAACAATTCGTTTGCATTTTATTTCGAGTGAAATCCGGTCATCGCAGTGATGATCGCTCTCTTTTGAGTGAGAAGTTCAAATGTCGGCGGATATGTGCTCTGTCCCACTATTTCATAGTAGAAATAAGTGCAACATTTTCGTACAAAAATATTAGAACTGGCCTTTAGTCCTCAAGGTTTTGAAAACAGCTCCGAAGGGAATTCCATAGTTTGCAGGGTGGAAATGGTTGATTTCAGGTGAATTCTAAACGTTCCATTTACTTGCGATTTAGGAGTATATCAGAGGGATATCTAGTATTAAGGGTCAAATAGACCACATAGACGGTCTGTGCAAAACTGTCGTTCGAGAAGTCGATACAACAACCACACAAGACACAGACCATATTTCCGCAGCAGTGTGCTCACCGTGATTCTGTTGCTGGTATACAGCTGCTGCAATAAAACGTAAAATGGAGAAGCAAAAGCAAAAAAAAAAAAAAAATACCAAAGGTACAAAAGAGTGGTATAAGAAAAGAGCGCTTCTTGGACAGACGAAATTATGAAAAGTATTAGAATTTACTTCAGAGTGCGATTTTAAAAATTATGTTCGCAAAAGAAAAAGATCAAACGTTTTCAACTTTTGATTTTCTTTTAAGTAAATTTGCGTATCTCATTTCGAAACAAGACACCATGCTGAGAGTAGCCACCCCTCCTCATCATCGTCTTGCATTCAGTTTTTGGCAAGCAGTGAAGATTTGAAAACGTGTACAACTTTGCTTGTCAAAAAGTACTTACAGATGTGTTATTCAAAGTACTGTCCATCGCTAGCGACAACTTTCGCCCATCTCTCCGGCAATTTTCAGATTCCATCTCGGAAAAAGGAGGCGTCTTTCGACGCGATCCATGATTGGATCCATTTTTCGACTTCCTCATAAGAACGAAAATTCTGATCAGCCAGGCCGTGCGCCATGGAACGAAACAGATGGTAGTCGGAAGGAGCGATGTCTGGGGAGTACTGCGGGTGGGGGAAGATTTTCCATTTCAGGGTTTCCAAGTATGTCTTGACCACTTTTGCGACGTGTGGCCGAGCATTGTCATGCTGGAAGATAACTTTGTTGTGCCTCTCTTGGTACTGTGGTCCTTTTTCCTTTAATGCTCGACTTAAACGCATCAGTTCCGTTCGGTACCGATCTCTTGTGATAGTTTCATTCGGTTTCAATAGCTCGTAGTATATCACACCGAGCTGGTCTCACCAAATGCAAAGCATAACCTTGGCGCCGTGAATATTCGGTTTTGCCGTCGACGTTGAGGTATGTCCGGGCATTCCCCATGACTTTTTGCGCTTGGGATTATCGTAACGGATCCATTTTTCTACTGGAAAACACGGCGGTCAGTGAGCAACTAACTTTACTTCTATACTTGCTTCTCTTTAAGTCTACATACATATACAAATACATACATCGACACTCCACCTCAATTTGTGTGTTTTTTTTTTTTTTAATTCATGATTACTAAGCACAAAATTGTTTATTTCATTTGCATGGAAAAATTTAGAAAATGGAAAATTATTGATTAATCTGAAATAATTCAATTACAATTCATAATGTTTAATCAAGAATTAGTTTATCAAACTAAATTCAGTTTTTCACGCAAATATTCGAATGTTAATCTAGGTAATGCTTTTGTCATTATGTCAGCTTGTTGTTCCTTCGTTGAAATGTATTGGACCTGAATGACCCCTTTGTTGATATAATCTCGTAGAAATTTTAATTTGATATCGATGTGCTTGGTTTTCCGAAATTCCTTCTCTTGGCAAGAGATAGTGATGGCACCTTGATTGTCTTCATATAATGTGATTGGCTCCTCAAGTGATTCACCAACCTCACAAAGTAGGCCACGAATTCATAAAATTTCACGAGTTACCGTACATAGTGAGATGTATTCGGCCTCAGTTGACGACAATGCTACACAAGTTTGCTTTCGTGTCATCCAGTTGACCGTTGCACCAAAAACTTTTATTACATTCCCGGAGATAGACTTACGGTCGTTAATATCACCGCCCCAATCCGCATCAGCATATCCAATCAATAATTTGGAATCTTTCTTATATTCATATTTTAACTCAAGATCAAGCGACCCTTTAATGTACCTCAAGACTCGTTTAGCGGCTGCCCAATGTTCCTCCGTAGGACATGATTGAAATTGACTGCAATAGTTCACAGCCGCAGATAAATCCGGTCGAGTTGTACAAGCTGCATACATGAGACATCCGATTAGTTCGCGATATGGCTTGTTCGTGAACTCCACGTTGTTGTTCTTTTCCAATTTCAGCTTGCATTCCATTGGCGTTGAAATTGAATTAGACTCTTCCATCCCAAATCGGCGCAATACATCTTTCAGGTAACGTTTTTGGTTCAAGTACAGGACTCCATGTTGTCGATCTCGTCCTCTGTTGATGCCGAGAAAGTTTTTCGTTTCACCCATGTCATGCATCTCAAACTCGTTTGATACCAGCCTTTTAATATTTGTGATTTCGATGATATCTTTTCCCAGCAACAAAAGGTCATCTACGTATAAGAGCAGGTAGACCATATTTTGCCCGTTGCCACGTAAATACAAACAATGATCATATTCGGAACGAATAAATCCAATACCAATGATGAATGTGTGGAATCGTTCGTTCCATACACGGGATGCTTGTTTCAATCCGTACAGTGATTTGTTGAGTTTACAAACCAAATCACCCTGCACGAACCCATCTGGCTGCTCCATAAAGATGTCTTCTTCTAACTTCCCGTTCAGAAAAGCCGTTTTGACATCCATTTGGTGGATTTCAAAATCTCGTTCCACTGCGAGTGCCAGCAATATTCGCAAAGTGACAATCTTAGCTACCGGTGAGTACGCCTCGTAAAAATCCAATCCTTCCCTTTGAGTGAATCCGCGGGCCACTAATCTTGCCTTGTATGACGCCAAATGACCAGCTTCGTTTCGTCTGCGTGAAAACACCCACTTGCAAGTAACTATTGATCGATTCGGCGGACGCTCCACCAGAGTCCACGTCCCATTTCGACTAAGCGAGTCCATTTCTTCGTGAATCACCCGCATCCACTGTGATGCATCATCCAGCTTCTCGATTTCACTGAAGGTTTGAGGATCATTGTCAACATATGCCGTTGCATTTAATCCAAACTCCTGAATATCGGCATTCAACGCAAATGCCGTGAAGTATTCTCGGTCATCCTCTCCATGCAACTTTATTTTTGAATTATCGATGCAATCACCGTAATGCTGAGGTGATTGACGTCTTCGCCTTGATCGCAAACGAGTACTAACTGGACCATCTGGTTCGATTTGTGTAGCTCCGCTTGACTGAATCATCTTTTCATCGACGTCACATTTTATCTCACCCGCATTATCAAGAGTCTCTGCCCCGTCAACATCATACAAGATTGGTTCCGTTTCGTAAAAGACTGCCAAAGAACCGGGTTGCGACTCATCGAATATGACATCACGTCGCATTGTTACTTTCTGCTTCACTATGTCCCAAAGCCGATAGCCGTTTACACCATATCCAACCATGGTCATTTTGATTGACTTAGGATCCATCTTTTTACGTAACTGGTCCGGTACATGAGCATATGCAACTGACCCAAACACTCGAGTCTTTGATAAATCTGGCTTCTTGCCCTTCCAAAGTTCAAACGGTGTGACATTTGAACTAATTGCACGAGTTGGACTTCGATTAATTAGATATGCTGCGCAATACACGGCTTCACCCCAAAATTTCTTCTCCATTTGTGCTCCCTCCAGCATAGACCGCGCCTTCTCAATTAAAGTTCGGTTCATTCTTTCTGCAACGCCGTTGAGTTGTGGCGTATACGGTATGGTGTACTCGATCTGAATACCGAATCCTTCACACATCGATTTGAAGTGATTTGATGTGTATTCGCCTCCGTTGTCGCATCGAATTTTCGCAATTTTTCGTCCAATGTGAGTTTCTGCCATTGATTTATATCGCTGAAACATTTCAAAAACATCGGACTTATTCTTGATTAAATACACGACCATGAAATGAGTGAAGTCGTCAATAAAAGTCACCATAAACCGATATCCGTTCCATGTCTCCGGTGTAATCGGTCCGCACACATCACTATGGACAATTTCCAATGCGCGAGTTGATCGTGCTCCACCTGAATTGCTGAAGGGTGTACGACAGTGCTTGCCGAGCACACATGGTTCGTATATCGCATCCGCATCGTTGACTAAAGCGCCAATCCCATCAACGATCGTTGACAACCGCTTAACATCGGCATAATTCAAATGCCCCATACGTCGATGCCACAGCCGCATACTTTGTTCCGCCATTACTTTTCCCGATTTTGGTTGTTTCGATCCAACACCTCCCGCCAACAAAGCCCCTGCGTATGCCTTTTCGCCATAAATTTGCCTTAACTCGAACTCATACAATTTTCCGTTTCGTTTTCCTACGATGATATCATAATCTCCATTCGAGATGCGAACAATTCCATCGGCAAATGTCACTCGAAAACCCGCCTGCTCAAGTCGACTCACAGAGAACAGATTGTACTTCAGATTTTCAATAAACAACACATTCGTAACTGTATACCGTTGTTCAACGCCGTTAGCCATAGCAGTTCCTCAAATTGTGCCACATTTCGTTGCTTTAATCGACGTACCATTTTTCGCAACACCAATAGTAACAGGATCAGCCAAATCTCTCAATTCGCTGAATAATGATTCGTCATTGACCATATGCTCTGAAGCACCGGAATCTATGAAAAACCGTATGATCGCCTCCGTGTTACATTCTAACACCAAATTGCCCGTGTCTGCCATTATCACTATGCCCTCGTTGTCATCATTGCTCGACGCAAAATTTGATTTTTCCTTGGCGGGGTTTTTACCGTTGGATTGGCCTCCTCTCTTCTCGCCGCTGCCTCCTTTGTTCTTCTTCTGGAGTTTCTGACATTCGTTCCGCTTGTGTCCTATCTTTTTACAAAAATAGCACTTAATTTGACTGCTTCCACTATACATGGCGACACTTTCCGATGCACCGGCAGAATTAGACGTAGACGTTTTGCTTTCCTCGTCCAACAAACGACACCGCACCAATTGCATAGATAGTTTTGACGGGTCGATAGTCTCTAATGCGGTGACAACCATGTCGTATCTTTTGGGTAAAGTTATCATTAGAGACACTACCAGCATGCGCTCATTAGTCTCGCCGCCACACGCTTTAAGTTCGCGTACCAATTTGTCGAAGGCTAAAAAATGCGATGTCAGGCTATCCGAATCTGTGCATCTCATCGTCAACATACGTTTTCGCACACCGATCTCTGTTGCCAGACTTGTCCGTTCGAATGTTGTGCGCAATGACTGTATCATGGAAAATGCCGTTGATTTATCCTTGAGATACTCAAGATGCGAGTCTGCAACGCGACGTGTGATTTGCACTTTACAGCTCCGATCCTCCTTCAAAATCGCCTCGACCTTTGACGGAAATTCCCTCACAGCATTCATAGCAGTATCAGCGTCTTCTTGTAGCCATCGTGCGATGCCTTTATCTTCCATAGCAATTTGCAGGCGGAAAAACCAGTCGTCGAATTCACGACCTTCGAATTGTTTAAATGAAAATCTGTCTTCATCGGCCATTTCAGTTAAATTTAAATTTCTAACGAATTAACTTTTCTTGTCGTTTTGACTCACGTTTCACACAGTTCACTTTCGCGCGACTGGGCCCATAACCTACTGGAAACACGGCGGTCAGTGAGCAACTAACTTTATTTCTATACTTGCTTCTCTTTAAGTCTACATACATATACAAATACATACATCGACATTTTCGTCGCCGGTTACGATGCGATGCAGAAATCCCTTCCGATTTTGCCTTTGAAGCAGTTGTTCGCATGCAAATAATGGCCGTTCAATATCTCTCGCTTTTAACTCGTACGGAACCGATTCATGCCCATGGCCTTGAGGCGTTTTGAGATGGCTTGCTGAGTCACTCCCAGTGATTCAGCTAATTCTTCTTGCGTTTGGCACGAATCTTCATCGGACAGTGCTTCCAATTCGTCGTCTTTGAAAATTTTTTTTCTCCCACCACCATGCTTGTCATCGATATTGAAATCGCCACTTTTAAAACGTTGAACTCACAACATATTCTGTCACTCAGAGCAACCTCACCGTAAGTATTTGAGAGCATTCGATGAGCCTCAGCTGCAGTTTTTTTTTTCAAATGGAAGCAGAAGATCAAAACTTCCCGCATATGCAGCCGTCTGTCGGAACGCGGCGGAAGCAAAGTTGTACACCCAAAATCATTGTCGATACGTGCGAAGCCATTATTTCTCAACTCTCAAACCCTCTCGAAAATTGTCTCTCTTCCATTTTCACATCTATACTCCACGAAATTTTCACTATTTTATGCAAATCTCGCCACATACAGCACAGAAATGTCTGCGCAAAACCACCTAAAATCAAAACTTTTTGATTTAACACAGACGGTCTGCGCAGACATGAAAACATCGTCAAACAGGACACCGACGGTCTCCGCAAACAGTGTTTCGCGCAGACCGTCTGTGTGGTCTATTTGGGCCTTTAACCTGTTAAGCTTGAGGCTAAAGTTCCATTTTTATCATTTCCTTTTTTTTTTCAATAATTTCCATGTACATGAGTAGCATAGCAATTAAGATTCGATCGTTTCTAAACGTCCTACATCGGTAATACTTCTTGTTGCTCGAAACATTATGAACAGCTGGACGCCTGTAGTGTAAGTAATCGATTCAACAAATAAAGTTCCCGAGCTGATCATTTATTATTTGTTGACTCCCAGCGTACGTACGTACGTCAACAACGTTCTGATTAATGGGCAACAGTGTGTCAGAAGAGCTTCTGAAGTGTCCTCTGAAAGGACACTCTGTTGCCTAGACCTTTCGTCTATTCGCCTGTGTATCCGGATACGGTTAAGAAACAAGTAAACATTGATAGAAGCTGATGGTGTGTTTCTCTATAGTAAAGAGCAGGATTAATTCAACATTTGCAATGTAAAGACACACATGTATGCATTATCGTCATGGAAGTAATAGACGAGAACCAAAGGAAATTTAGAGTGTGTTTGGAGAGAAATGTCTCGCGTAGGCGGACATGTTGTCTGAATGATTGATTTTTTTTATGCTTGATTCGCTACTGAATTTATTTCGGCAGTAAATGCAGGAAAGTAGAAATGAGACAATTAAGCGTTCCGCATACGATGAAACTGGTTGCAATCGTTAGTTATTCCATGATATCATAAGTTAAACTAATAGTGAATGAGCTTTTTCGTCTAATTACTGATTAAATGCGTAAAATTCCCAACATCAAGCATGAATCTGCTAAATAAGCAGCTAACTGTTATCTCTGATACGGATTGCGTTTGCAATATATTTCCGATTGAACAAACATGAAATTATGCAAAAGACCAAAAACTCCCTCAAAATTTGGGGTGATTGTGCTCATCGGCCTCATCATGCTACAAAATACTTCAACTCCATTGAAATTTTCTGGAGATTTTACATTCCTGTTTGAGGCTAAAATTCATTCGGGTGTAGTTCCCAGTTATTTCATTAATCCGTCTACTTTTCCTGAACTCGTATTTCCTAAATTTCTTAATGAAACCTCAAATTTTCAAAACTTCACCTGACACTTAAATCCGATATGTACATATGTACATACTTGTATGTATACATACGTATCAACATATATCACATACGTTGCTAAACTTTTTAAACATCTTAATTGGATTGACGGGAAAAGCTTCAGACAGTTAATTTGCACGTATTTATCGGTACGGTTAAAACAATTTAACACGCCTAAATGGATAATTATTTCTGAATTTCCGTAGCAAAGTTAAAATTGTAACTGCTTGTGATTCAACCTCCCCCAACCTCCATGAGTAATTGATTTACCCGATAAGGGTTGAAAGGAATTAAATTTTGTAATTTGCTTATATGGAATATATCGTGTGTGACAGTTACTGTTTGTGAGGTTTGAGGTACTTTGCAAGTGGGTGACATTGATTAAAACGCGAAAAACATTTGTATGTAATTTGTAATTTTTAAAAATTAAAGATGGAAATAAAAAAAAATATATCTATTATCTCTGGTTGCGGGGTTTAGCATATTATACAGAATCTTTTTGGTAAGATCGCCTAGTGCTGAAACTTTTCGAATATAACGTGTTAAAGGAAAAAAACCTGGTCTGAAGATGAAACAAATTGACTTGAAACTTGTCTTAACAGGTAGTGCACGCTACAAATGAATGACACAAAAAGAGCGATAATGTTCATCGACACTTTAGGTCCGTCTCATGCAAATACATTTTAATTTTGATCCATTTGCTTTCAAGTTGTCTATGACTTGCATTGAAAATTTTTGTCTTTATCGCCTCTCAGGAGATAGCCATATCTAACATGCGAATGCAAGAATGTGCTTATTTTCTGACTCAAAACTCAAAATACCATCAAAAATAGTCTATAGTACATTCAATTCGTATCAACACCCCAGTCGTATGATACCAGCCTTGCCTAATTATCACTCGACGGTGACGTCGAGAATGTTCTTTTTCTTCGCCAAAGGCCTCAAAATACCTTCAACAGTAGTCTAGTGCATTAGTCTCAACACCCCTAGTTATATAATACCCATCTCGCATTTATATCACTTCATTATGTCCACAATGTCCTTTTTTCCTCTTCAAAAATGCAACAAACAAAAGTTTAGTACTTACGCCTCGACACCCCCAGTCATATAATATCCATCTTGCCTAGATATCACTTCACTACCAAGAATGTCCCTTTTCCTCATCATAGGACTTAAAATGCCTTCACCAGTAGAATACCGGTGCATTCACCTCATTTAATTACCAAAAATTACCTTTTTTCTTCATCAAAGGACTTAAAATACATCCGCCTTGACCAAAGGACTCAAAATACCGTCAACAAAACTCCAATACGTTCGACTCGTCATCCCAAATCAGGAGATACCCGTATCTACCACGTTTGACGCACATCTGCAGCAGGACGAGAATATCACCGTGTAATACTATACTTATTATAATCCAAAGAAGCTTCGTACCATATTTCGTTGAAATCGGCCCACAGGAAATGCCTGGAAGAGCTTAAACTTAGGCGTGTAACTCTGGTTTGAAAACACAACAGAATAAACAGTTAGTCCAGCCGATGATCAAAATTACGGTTCTTGATTTTTGCTCAGGAGCTCACAAGGAACTTGCATACCAAATTTCGTTAAGATCAGAACATGGAAAGTGCCCGGACAAACGAACTAATAAACTAACGAAACGTACAGCATGCATCGGACTACATGCCCGTCTATTATATGGGACGGGCCAAATATAAGAAAAAAAAATTGTGTAATTTTGAAATTTGGCACAATTGATGTGGAGAGTCCTCCTCCGCCCTAAAGCTCTCGTTGATAGAGAGTCCGGAAATGTAACGCATTTTGGACGTAGGCAGAGCAGTCCAGCACAGTTTGGGGTGGAAATTCATCTAGAACTATTGCCTCAAATTTTAAGAACTTTTTTCCCAAAGATTTTATGAAGTATTTCATCAAAATTCTGGACAACATTTTGAGATGATAAACCGATAGTTCATTGAGATAGGACTACATTCATTTATAATGAAAGTCGAGAGCATTTCGATTACGAGTCGCAGCGGCCTACAACTTAATAATGAGACTTTTTTTAGAGATGGCAACACCGATAAACCAATGGTAGTCCATCTTTGACATACATACCATTTGAAGTTTGTATTCATAAGCTGTCAATGTCAGTATAAACATTTCGTGTTGATTGTTGACAACGTATTTTACCGGACCATGGAAAGTTTCGAAAATTCACGAAAAAAACAACATTTGCGGGAAGTTTTACTTGGACATTATTTTGCTAAGAAGACTGCAGCTCAGAGTCATAAATTGCTCGTGGAAGTTTACGGTGACGATGCTTTTTCGCGTGCACAGTGTTTTCGGTGGTTTCATCGGTTCAAAAATGATAATTTCGACATTACCGACGAACAGCGACCTGGCCAGCCAAAAAAGTTTGAAGACGAAGAATTGACGAAATTACTCGAAGAAGATTCGTGCCAAACTCAAAAAGAGTTGGCAATTTCGTTGGAAGTGACTCAGCAAGCCATATCGAAGCGGTTAAAATCACTGGGAATGATCCAAAAGCAAGGCCACTGGGTTCCGTACGAGTTGAAGCCAAGAGATGTTGAGAGGCGCTTTTGCATGTGCGAACAACTGCTTCAAAGGCAAAGACGGAAGGGTTTTTTGCATCGTATTGTGACCGGCGATGAAAAGTGGATTCATTATGATAACCCAAAGCGAAAGAAATCATGGGGACCGCCCGGGCACCAATCAACATCGACCGCGAAGCCAAATATTCATGGTTCCAAGCTTATGCTCTGCATTTGGTGGGACCAGATCGGTGTTCTTTATTATGAGCTGCTAAAACCGAATGAAACCATTGACGGGCAGCGCTATCGACTGCAATTGATGCGTTTGAGTCGAGCATTGCGTGAAAAACGGCAACAATTTGCTGAAAGGCACGACAAAATAATTCTTCAGCATGACAATGCTCGCCCTCATGTTGCGCAAGTCGTGAAAACGTACCTGGAAACAACCAAATGGGAAGTGCTACCCCACCCGCCGTATAGCCCTGACATTGCTCCATCCGATTACTATTTGTTCGCTTCGATGACTCATGCGTTGGCTGATCAGCACTTCACTTCATATGAGGATACTAAGAACTGGCTCGATTCATGGATAGCCTCGAAACCCCAAGATTTTTTTCGCGACGGAATTCGTAGACTTCCCGAAAGATGGGAGAAAGTTATCGCTGCTGATGGCCAATATTTTGAATAATTTAGTTATATGAATAAATCTATGAATAAATGCCCAAAATTCCAAAAAAAAAGTCTCATTATTAAGTTGTTGTTACTTCGATGTCGAGTCAACTTGTGTGCGAAACGCCTTAGAAGCATCTTATTTTGGGGAAGCATGACAAGAGAAAAAATGCTTTCAGATACTGTTGTTAATACGAAAAACCACACAAGTGTACTCTAGTTCCAATTTGAGTCCCATGTCCATTACCGTATATGAGGCGATGCAACATCAGCTCGTTTATGCCCACTGCTCTCGCTTACGAGATTTAACAAATAGCGGTGCCGAATAGGTAGATACTTGTTGTCAGCCAACGGAACCGATGATTTTTGTGGGATACGTTCATATTCCCAAATAAGTTGGGAGGTATCTAAATTAAATGGTGTCGGAGGCTTTGTGTTGACCACCTGTCAAGACGTTGCTCAACGTTATAACTAAGGCTGACAAATTTATTTATTTAAATATTAAATATTTATTTAAATATTTCGGTCGAATTTAGCTTTACATCCATATTTCGCCTATCGAGCGGCTATCGTCAATATTTTAGCTCTTTTCAGTATTTTTCCACTCATTTTTGGGGTTCTGTGCATTTGTTACCAATAAATACGAAAGCCGCTCACTGTTAGATGCGATACAGAGACTTCATCCCAATCTTGCGTTGCCACCTGCGCCCATTGTAACACGATGGGGAACTTGGATAGAAGCAGCGGTTTATTACGCGGATCATCTTGACAATGTTCTATTATTTTTAAATGAGCTGGACTCGAATGATGCGAAATCTATTCGAAAAGCGAAAGCGATCATCGCTAAGACAAATATTAAAAGAGATTTGGCTTTCATCAAGTGCCACTTCGCTCGCATCCCAGCAGCTATCAAAACACTGGAAGAAAAAGGCACACCGCTCACCAATGCAATCAAAACATTTATGTCTGTCCCAATTGATCTCCTAGGGATTCAGAAACGTGAAGAATTTCTAGAGAAACTCGATTTCGTTCATAACAAAAATAACGGCTTAAAACTTTGGAAGTCATTCGCGAAATACTAACAGGCGATGTTCCAAAGGACACAGAGCGAGACAAACAAATTAATGAAATGAACCCAGTTGGCAGCATTCAAGTATAGTACGCTCCAATCACATCGTGTGACGTCGAAAGATCATTTTCAGCGCACAAATGATTGCTTGAAGATTGTCGCCATTCATTTGTGTTTGAAAATTTGAAGAAACATGTCGTTATTCATTGCAATAAATTTGATTGATTTTTAAGAAAACAATTTTTATCGTCCATATTTCGTACATAATTCGACTATTCGTCCATATTTTCACGATTTTTCGTCCATATTTTGATCATTTTTCGTCCATATTTTCATACATATTTTGCAGTTTTTCGTACATGTTTTTGTCAGGCCTAGTTATAACTAAGCTGACCACCTTTTGATAAGCGAATTTCGGTACATGTCCATATTTTTACAACTAAATTTCGGTACATGACCACTTGTTCCGGTACATGATCAGAAATCATAGCACACATAGATTTATAATGAAAGACAAAAATATTTCTTTTACTTTTATAGTTTATGCATACACATTAATTGCATTTTATGTTTTATATACTTTTAGTTTGGTTTTTCTTATTTTTTAAATCCTCATTTCTCATCAGAGTCAATTTCTTCCTGCATTTTGTTGGGTCTTTATAAATTCAAAGAATTGCTCGCAAAATTGCTCGCAAGTCATTTTAATATTACATCTTACGTACAAAATACCTCTTAAACGTGCCATACACACACCGATCGATCGGCCGATATTGATATCGGCCGATGGATCGATGGATTTTTTTGACAGTTCCAAATAATTTTGATCAGCTGATATTTTGTGGCGATCGATCGGACGACGAGTCACTAGATTTCCGCAGACCGCAAAAATTTCAAATGCGATCAAATGCAATTGTGGCACTGTAGCTACTGGAAGATATCTTGTAGTCTTCGCCACTGAGAAGCTCTCATTTCGCTCAATTTGAAACTCTCGCCGCACAAAGTGTTCTCATAGAGTATTAAACAATGGCATATCACTTTTGAAGTAATTCTATTTTCAAATTAGGGTATATTTTGGAGCATAGTTCAAATTTCGGTATATTTTTGGTGCGAAATTAAATTTCGGTATATTTTGGTGTACCCAAGCTTCCCTTGGGTACACGGTACACAACATCGAAATTTCGGTACTGTACCGGTCATTTCGGTACAGGTGGTGACCTTAGTTATAACCTTCGTCAGTGGTATAGCTCCTTCGGAACCAACCCACCGCTCTTCGAAAATGAACGCGCTACCAAGCATCATTCGGTTTTTCCACAAGCAAAATTCCAAATCTAGTGTAAATTACGCGAAACCGTGTCCAAGAAACACATTCATTAGCCGAACCATCTCAATGACTAGTACTAACATTTTCTTTTCGTGTGCAATTTCATACAAATACTGGCAACGGGACGAAACTATTGACAGTATTTGTATGAAATTTCGGACGAAAAGAAAAGATTAGTACAAGATATTAATCAAAAATTATCCCCAAAAATTTTGCTGTGCTCCGATCCGATCCTTTTCTAAGATCCACTGTCCAACACGAGCAGCAGTCTTCGAAGCTTCGAAAGTCGGCATAGCAATGCCAACTTTCGAAATTTTGGAAACCGCCTTTTATGCGTTCAGTGGGAAACGAAAAGAAAAGAAGAGCGGTCAAAATGGCTGTGGAAAGTCGGGAATATGTGCGTTGCAGGTTTCGGGTCAGGAAAGTGGTGACGGCACTGAATTGCAAAATTCCTTCTTTTCGTGGTCGTGAGGTCAACGTCCATTGCTCTCTGAATGTGTTTCAAGCGGGTGTAAAGCGACCGTAGGTCCTGGGGTAAATAATTACCTGAATTTTTTGCTTCGGTTAAGGCAATTAGGGCATTTCGGCTAGGGCAAAAAGGCAGGTGGCAGGTATACTGCCCGCCTCAAAAGCGAAGGCAGAAGATCACGACCGCAAAGCAGCCCACGAAGTATGTCTGCTGCCGCAAGTTAAAGAAAATATATATTGACTCATCAATAACCGGATCGCTTATCTGCACCGCAGAAGTGGCGCGCTCACGAAGCGCTGAGAACATCGTTTTTTTCCCGGTAGGAATATCACACGGCACTTCTTTTCGAGGCTACGGGCCCATCGACCGCTACGGAAGGTTCGCGCCACATCGGGTATTCAGTCAAACCCGACCCGACATCATATGCTGTCATATTTTTCCGGCCAGTGGAGCCGGAGGTACATGCTCATCCGAAGGTCTTCCCCTTCCATCACTTTGTCCTTCTCGGATGCAGTGTAACATTATTTCTATGAACTAGAAAAAAGATAGGGATCAGACAAAAAATGAACTAAGTCCAAAGAGGGCATTGACGTAAATAAAAAAAAAAGGGATGCGGAACCTCATCGCTATCGGGAGGCTCCCATACTAGTTGCAGGGACGGCTTGGGGCTCCTCGGCCAGTTTTCTTTTGTTGTATCGATCCTGCTAGTGACTTACTTACTCGGTTGTTTCAGCATTCGGACCGACTCGCGAAAAATTTGTTTTTGTAACCAAGGATGTGGCAGCCGATGACGCTCTCCAACCCCGCCCACGCTACCGATAGCTGACCTAGCTAGTAAACGCACGCCACTCTTGGTCACTCGCCGAGGAGGTTTTGGCACTTAGATGTCTGGCATGGTCTAAACTATCAAGGCTTCGGCCTCCATCCGCATTTGAGCCAAGCTTAAAGAACAACCACGTTAAAAATGGCGCCCAATGTGAGGGATATTCCAGGTATAGTACGGGACGAAAAAGCACCTCATCGGGTTCCTTTTTGGTGCGATATGCATCCCTACAAGCACAATAAGGCGACTTGCTTCAAGTTTTGGCACTTAGCCATTAGCTGTGCTTTTAGACTCTAATCATCTGAATAATGGGAGAACTGCAATATTTCTTTCCTTTTTGTTTTTGCTTTGATCTACTTTGTATTTCTCCTATGCAATGATTGCCAGCTAGCTCCAGTGCACAGATCGTTTTTTTAGCAGCACACTCTGTTCTAAGCTTCTTTTTCTTGTCAGGTCTCGTCGTAGAAGCTACCCTGTAATGAACCAAATTCTGATCGTGCTGCTTCGACCGACAGATTGAATGCAGTACCCGATGTATAGTGATCTGTCAGTGGTACAAAGCCAGAGGTCGACGGTCCCACTACACCCGTACCTCGATGCGCCACGAGGGCATCTGAGCCGTCCGCCAACCATTCCATCCTAATCTCCCCATTTTTTATTCCCCATTTTTGCTTCCCCTGATTGTATTATCGTAAATATACGTAAATACGTAAAAGACAGAGGCAATGAGCGGCGAAAACCCCGCCCACGCTTCCCGAACTAAGCTCCAGCAATCATAGGCCGCTGCTTAGCTCGTTGAGGGGCCGTTTTCTTCGCCAGTTGTTACAGCCCGACCTTCACGGTCACTATGCTATCTTAGGCTCCGCTCCCACTGGCATTTTCGGATGCCCACCTACCCACCCGTTACAGTTTCCCTGAGCTTTTTTCTTTATGAAAACATTTTCAGAGTAAAGAATATCGAGTTAATGATTATGATTATATGATTATTCTAATGAAGTGTCCACTTATTTGTATCGTATAGAAATTAACTGCAGTAATTAAAACAAATTTCCAACGTGTAGTATTCGTACCAAAAACGCGAAATTATTCTGCTTAATCCTAGAGGACGCCAAATATATATATCGGATACTATAGTCATGCTTCCAAATATATTTATTGTAGGACATTTAACTCAAGATAAAGGCTGTTTACTTTACATCGATGCCAACCATAGAAAAAGTGGCCACTCCTCCCTGCAGCCATTCGATAACAATTTTCGTCGGTTAGGAAACCTTTTCAAAAGAGTCCCTCAATCACATTATCGCCATTCATCCTAGTAACAGATACTCCAGGTTTAGACTGTATAATCTTCAGGTTTCATTGAAAATTCAAATTTGCCATCCCCCATTCGACTGTCGCGACTCTAAACGTTTGATTACATTGCAAAACACGAAGGACGTGTATCAGATCATAAAATATGAATGGGCACGCTATTATCATGGCGAATATTTCGCGAAAATCTCATTACGAAACCATGCCAGCTTGCCGCGGCGAAGAGGTCGATAATTTAATTACAACCCTGCGACGCTTTTTGTCGTTTTGCATTTTAAGCATTTTGAACTCACGGCAGGGATGTTTCTCACCCGAGTATAAGACGAGAGCAACGCCATGACATGGATGAAATCATGATACAGTGGGATGAATGGGGCATAGGGACAACGTATAGTTGGTACTCAGGATCCAGGAGGAGTAGCACCTTGCTGTAGTTGTCCCATGAGAGGAAATTGTAAACGCATGCAGGTCTAATGTTTGAATTTATTTAACACACATTAACTCAAACACACACTCGACGAATCCACTTCACCCCATCACAATCTCCAGCCGACCCATTTATAACGTCGCGAATGATGGTGTGAATACCCATATCGTTCATTACCGGTAGCAGAGTTGCCCACCCGTGGGTGACCTAATGAGGGTTCTGTTGACTGAAGCTTGAAGAATGATTTTTGCGCTTTTGAAAATGAGCAAAAGTTATTTGAGACAAAAGACGATGCATGTATTTTGTAAAAGCAAACAGTTTGTTTCAACTATGGTTTACGAACTCATGTGGTGCTTAGGCTAACAAATAGTTCATCATTCCGTTATTTGGTTTCCTCGATATTACGCCTGATGTCGGTCGGAAGCTTTCTTGTTAATCCGGAAATATGAGCAGCTGAAGATACTTGGAATACGGAATGCGACAACCCTGACAGCAGATGATGTTTACTGTGGACCATGTCCTTATGCGAAGGGACAGAGCTCACCAGGCGAAATTTGCTGTCTACCAAGCTGTCACCATGCACGCCCATTAAATTTACATATCCGCGGTGGCATATCACATTTAACTTGAATTGTTCACCCCCACTTAACATATTCATGAGACCGAACTTGATGGCAACCCACACCCCATCGAATATGAAAGAGAAAACATTTTAATTAAAGGAGTCACGAGATGAGCTCAACGCCTTTGTGTTTCGATGACTTCAAAGGCCCTGCCATTTTGCTGTCTATTGATTTTTGAATTTTTCAAAATTCATTCAAAATTTAAGCATAAGATAGTAGCAGTCTGGTTTTTGCTGGTCGGGTTAATGTGGTACTGGTTTTTAGAACTATGGTTTGAATCGACTCCACGATTTAAGTGTTGATTCTTTAGTTGATCCAGCCACTCTCAGTTGACATTTACCCTCGTGTGAAATGAAGTGCTATGTTAATAAAAATGCTCTGGGGAACCTCCCTAAATCTGTAAGGCTTGTCGCGCTATGCCTCACTAGGCGTTAAGGCAAAGTAGTCCCCATCACAGACATGGCATACTCTCGTGTAAATCTTTTAACTCATTTCATCGTTGATTGGAAATTTTAGTTAAATTTAGAACCGGTTTCTCAATGTCAATTGAACTACCAGTTAACTAACCCGGGCATTAATCTATTGAAAGCGCCTAAGCCTAAGGGTATGCAGCGCATCGCAACACTCCAAATATGACATCGCTGTAGCAAAATCGGCTGTTTTTTGGTGGAATTTTGCCGTTTGTACCATTCTATTATACGTCTGCACCGCCTCGCAGCTTTCATTTACGGCTGAGTTGGTTCCAAACTATCTTCCACCCAGAACTCTGTACTTTATGGCCAGTTTACTTGTTTCATTTGAATGTGGAAACGTAATCAGTTCTAGCCGTCAAATCTCAGCTGTTTTGGGTTCATCGTATCATTAAAATTTTAATCGGAGGATATGTGACTGTTAGCGTTTGTATCTACGTTAAACTTTTACCGAACATTGATAAAACACTCTTAGGTTTCTTATTATAAGCAAGTGGAGATCCATTTCCTATTGTTATCTATTTTCATTTCAAATTTTTACTTTCGATCCGCTACTTCCTGATTTTAGTTCCTATTTTCAACAAAAACAATGTGCAATATACCTTTATAAGTTCCAGGGTCTAAAAATAACATAACTGTGGAAAACATTCGAATAAATACCATCATTATCATGAAGCGACAGCCCGACGTCCGGCCTTGGCCGCCTGGATCGTTGTCCTCCAATTATATCGGTCACGTGATCGCGTCCTCCAATTTTGGAAGCCCAGGAGCTGCTGGGCGTCCGCATATACTGAGCTCTTCCAACGAGTCTCGGTTGCCTTCGCAGTTTGGCTCAGCCTAGTTCTGCGTTCATTACTCTGTTTGGCATGCGATCATGGTCCATTCGTTGTAGTTTAGGCCACTGTCGTAGCATCCCTCAGAAGCTCATCAACTGCACAGATTTTATGAGGGTTGGTTCGATTGGTGCACAGAGGAAATTCTACATCTTGTAATGGACGGTTTTGAGGGCATCTAAAGATGCCCGTGGGGACGGAGCCTAAAGTAGCATATGACCGCGAAGGTTGGGCCGTGCCATCTGGCGAAGAAAAAGGCCCCTCAATGAGTTAAGCAGCGGCCTATGCTTGCTGTAGCTCAGTTCAGGAGATGTGGGCGGGGTTTTCGCCGCTCGTTGCCCCTGTCCTTTACGTATTAACAAAAGCTCATAGGCCTGGGGAAGACAACACAAACAGGGGAGGTAAAAATGGGGAATCAAAAAAAGTAGTCAATAAGGATGGAATGGTTGGCGGACGGATCAGACGCCCACGCGGTCGCACCTGGGTCCGGGTGTAATGGGACCCTCGGCCTCTGGTTTCGTACCACCAACAGATCACTACTCATCAGGTGCTGCTTCGATCTGCCGGTGGGAGCAGCACTACCGGACCATAATATGGTTCATTACAATCTGTAGGTCGACTTCACCAGGTGATGATCTGAGTCGCAGTTTGCTCCTCGATAGAAGCGGACATCTATCACACTAGACGCCCATCTTTTGCAAATGAGGACGTGATCAATTTGGTTGACGGTATGTGCACCTGGAGACTTCCAGGTCTGCTTGTGAATGCGTCGATGTGGGAAACTAGATTCCTACTGCAGACAAAGTCGATAAGTTGCTGGTCGTTTTCATGGAGACTGTGGCCTCCAGTGGTCCCCCGGTCCAAACTTTCATTACCGACTATCACGTTAAAGTCTCCTAGCATCAGTTTGACGTCGTTTGTTGGAAGTGAGTCGAAGAGAGTCTCAAGCCGGGCGTAGAACTCGTCTTTTACTGCGTATTCTTTAACTTCAGCGGGGACGTGCACATTGATAAGCCAGAGATTGAAGAAATGAGTCTTAATGCGGATCGCACACAGCCGTTCATTTATGGGTTTGAATTCTTGTCATCGATCTCGCTGCCAAGCCAATTTGTTTTCTGGACTGCAGTAATGTTCAGTTTGTACTTCTGGGCCCCCGGTTTGTTCAGGGAGCGTCGTTGTTGATCTGTCCAATCCGAGGGTTTTGTTCCAGGTTTCTTGACGTGGAGTGGTTTTTACAAGGACGATCTGTCGGCGTATCGCTTAACTCCATTAAGGGGATGGCCTCGGAGATAGCTGCTTCAGATGGTTTAATAAACTTGCTGGAACTCACACAGGTTGCAGGCCCAACTACACAAGTCATTCCATCCTACTAAACCTGAGATGCTTAGGCGTTGATCAGCCATTCAGGCTACAGCTGTCTGCCTTTTTCCAAACTGTTCTATCGCTTAGACATGGCCGTCAGCGGTTTCACCTACTGCCTTTACCAGGGGATGGCCACGAGGAGGACTATGGAAAAGGTTTTTTGCCCCCCAGTGCCCCAAAATACATAATCCAAAATTGATAAAAAAATCCATATTTTTTTCTCCGTCAAACGACGCCATTACTGGACTATATCTTAGCACCCATATGCTCAGTAATCAAGCGGAAATCCATGGCCACGTATCTTGTAAGCCTCGCTTACACAAAATCAAATATGTAGGAAGAGAAGCGACACGAGTCAACTCCCAATCAATTGCAACTGATTGCAACTTGGACATTGCATATGCAACATGTGGAAACCCTCGTCCCACGCATAACATTCCTACTGCATTTTATCTTATTTTGTAGCCATTAATAAAGTTCTGATTCGTCTCAATGGAGATTCTTGTAAATCCAGATAAAGCTCATGTATGTAGCTTAAGCAGTTTGCTGCTATATTTATAATTCAATAAACCAGTAGACTAGTAAATGTTCATCGTTTCGGTTATAAACGTGTAAAACCGGCCGTCTCGTTCGATTTAGAAGTGCAGAACTTTCAGCTACAACAATCTAGATTCTAGAATTTGGCATAAATAATAATGTCGCACTGTCTGACATTAATCGTGGTGCTTGTCTTCAGTTTGTGGAGTGATTGTTCTGCGTACGAGATCCCCGCACCCAAATTTAATGTTTATTATCCAGAGGGCTTTCAAATATCCATACCAGCTGTCGAAGGAATTACGACGTTCATATTTAAGGCGAAGCTCACCGAAGAACTAAAAGAGTCAGATATTCCAACGTGGAATGAAGAAATCACGACACCTGTCGATGGATACTTCAAGTACGTAAATAGCTCAGCCAACATAAGGATTGGAGACGTCCTCCACTATATCCTTCAAGTGACGCACAACGATAGTAGGCAAGAACGCACAGGTCTTCACGTGGTCGTTGGATATGCCAACAAAGTGGGCATTATTAACCCTTGGAGACCACCTAAAACACCAATCAGTAGAAAACCGTGCAAGCCATCAGTGACCGTAGTGAATGGAATTCAGCAACCATGTGCCGGTCGTTTGATTTTCAACGAAAAGTTCTCCGGACCATTGGACACCACCAAGTGGACACCACAAGAGCGATTTGCATCCGAGCCCGACTATGAATTCGTAACGTATTTGAAACGAGGTGATGTGATATTCACAAGGGACGGCTATCTTATTGTAAAACCGACCGTCATGACCGACTTTTACGGTTTCACGGTATTTAACAAGGGACTAACTTTCAACCTGGAACCAGATTGCACGGGCGAATGGAAAAGCGAACAGTGTCTGCAGAAGAACGTTTTTAGCACGGTCCCTCCAATTGCTTCGGGTCAAATTTCGACGAAGGGTTATTTCAGCTTTATGTACGGGAAGGTTTCGATCAGGGCTCGAGTACCAGATATCAAATGGGCATTCCCTCAATTTTTTCTGGAGCCTACGGAACATGCATACGGGAAACTCAACTATGCTTCTGGTCAGATGCGAATAGCATTCACGAATGGTATTGATATGTGCTCCCTTTCTGGCGGTGTGATAATACATGCTGAGAATAGGACGCGGAAGCAAGAGATGTGCGTTGAGCGCTGTCAAAATGATCAAAAGTGGAGTGCAGATTTTCACGTTTACGAGCTGAAATGGACACCCAACCAAATTACCCTATCGGTCGATGGAGAGCCATTCTGTACAATTGGTCCTACGAAGTCAACATTTTTCTCCGGAATAGATGGTGAACTTATTCCTACACTTAATTGGATACGTCCAACAACAGAAATAGCTCCATTCGATCGACATTTTCATTTAACCATTGGACTAGGTATTGGTGGACATAACGACTTCTCCGACAATACGCCAAATAAGCCCTGGCAAAATTGGCATCCAAGGGCAACATCACACTTTTGGAAATCTGTAAATGGAACTCACTATCCCAATGGCGTTTTAACTGTCGATTATGTTAAAGTTTTTACTGTTTAAAACTTCTTTTTGTTAATATATTTTTATTGCATCTAGAATAACAATTAATCTGTGTATTACCGTCAATAAATATGCTACCAAATACATACATAAAAGTTCTTAAACCTAAAACAATTGTTTCGTATTAACTAATAGTTTTCCTTTTGAATAGTTTGAGTCCTTTCCCAAATTTCAGATTGGTTTGGATCCAAATTGCGCTCAGTTTCTCGGCTGTATCGTTTGAACATGTTGCGAACAGCTCGTCCAAAATAAAATGATCGACACACTTCTACTGAACTCCATTTGCAATTGCTAAGGATGTTGTATTTGATCACCAGAGGAGCCTGGGTGGATGAAGACATATTGCTTCACGACATATCGGCCGGACTCTTCACGATATCCAAATTCACTATATGTAAATCAATTTTGTTCAGTAATTCACTCAGTTTCAAATTTATAAGCGTTATGACGCGATTCGTATAGGTAAACCGTCAATTCCTATTGCCTATATATCGGTCTTGAGCCCATCCCTCTATTCGTTGAGTTTTCCATGGAAGGGCAAAAGCCTCCTAGTTCGAAAGGGTCACTTAAAAACCTCGCGGATAGAAAACCAATGCCAGTTGGCTTTACCGCCACACAAAGTTAAAATTAGACTTTTTCGACGAGACATCACTACTATCTATAACAATTCTGATTGAACAAAAAGCGGTGACCAGCCTACCTTAATAGCATTATTAAGGTAATCTTTTATTAGTAGCACAGATTCAGCCATGCTTACCATGAATTCTTTGAAATTTATTGGAACTCTGTGCATATTACAATGACTCCAACTGAAATAGCATTCCCGTATCATGTGTAACTACTCGCACGAATAGTTGCTATAAAAAGATTTCTAAGAATAATCCGTTCAGTTACTACGAACTACGTGAAAGTTATGAATGAACGTTAGCATGGTGCATGGAAACGTTATGTTATGAAATATCTCATTGGCTGCAGTATGTGTCTTCAACTGAAAAAGACGACGTGTGCCCTAAGTAACCAATTAAATTTGAGACTATGTGTCTCAGAGGCTCGACTGGACATTTTGCTTTGTGGAAAAGCCCAATCTCTAGCAAGAGCTTTCGTATTTTTAACGTGGTTGTTGACAAGAAAGCTAGACTCTACCATTACCGCATAAGCAGTCTTCCGAGTGATCATTTCGACAGATTAAGATCCAGATTTATGGGAAAAAAGAATCAACATTTTGTTGGATATAAAAATAATCGACTTTACTGACCTTGGCCTTAATATTTCCACTAAAAATTAAAATTAAAACACTCGCATAATTTGATGAAATGCTTTTTTTATGGTAAAGACTTTGCTTCGCTTGTAAATTGACTATTGATGTACAAGAAACGGATATAGCACAAACCTATACATAATTGTCTGTTAACGTAACCAGACTTCCTTTTCGTCTACGATCAGCTGTTTTTAGTTTTAATGACCATTCTCGTCAGTTGTCATCTTTTCTGTGATTGCAGTTCAATTGAATGATAGTAGTGAAGAAGAACGAGAAGAACGAAAACGAGGGTGGTTTCTTACTACTGCCACCGACAATTTAAATTTATTTTCCAGTACTAATTTGTAAGCCAGGAGACAAGTGAAAATCGAGCGAAAAAAAACTTGGCATGATTGTTGGAGGGCGAAAGACCTATTCCATAGTCCTCCCCGTAGGCGCCCTCTGGAACGGCTAACCAAGCCAACCAAGCTTTGCACTGCAAAACATTTGGTGGAGGCAGATAACGATGATCATCCTGAATGACCAATAAAACCAGTGCGTCTCAAAAACGAACCGTGGAGCTGCAACATAATTGTGAGAACACCAACACGTCACACCCAGCTGAGGGATCATCAAAAGAACGCGCGATGAAAAACACCATTGGAGAGCTATGTACCTCTGCGCTATATAAAAAATAGCTCCTGGCGACTCTTAGAACACCTAAGAAGCAACCCCTCCCCTAAGATTGGGTATGTGGGCTTGTAACCTGCATACTTGAAATCAATTAACACTCGAAACATTAAACGAGCCTCGGGTACCACGAACTGATTCACCGGCAACGACTTTTGGCTACAATCAACGGACCACGATCGGTTCTTGGAACATTCGAACGATGTGGAGCGAGTGCAGTAGTGCGAGGCTCACTGAAGTGATGAAGATAAAGATTGGTCTCTGTTGGTAACCGAAGAACACCAACTGCGCAGATGGAGAGAACACTTCATTGAGGTCCTCAATAACAGGTTTGGACCTTCGGATGCAACAGAAGATATTCCGCAAATAGCCAGAGTTGATACCAGCCTGGTGGGCTGGAAGTAACTGCGGCTATTAAATCGATGGATGCGGGTAAAGCCCCGGGGATAGATGGAATTCCGGTGGAACTTTTTAAAGCGGATGCCAATGAATGCTACTGCGGATATTCTTCTCCCATTATCCAAGAGTGTTGGAAAATTGAAACTCTCCCTAAAGAGTGGAAAAAGGCGTCATTATTAAGATCCCAAAGAAAGGCTAGCTGAAGAATTGCAATAATTGGCGTGGGATCTGTCTCCTCCCAGCAGTCTCCAAACTGATGGCAAAAATAATCTTGAACCCGATCAAAAAACAGTTGACCGCACACTGAATAATGAACAGGCCGGCTTTTGTGAGGGCTTTTCATGTAGCGACCACATCAACACCCTCCGAATTATTATTCAACAATCCGCAGAGTGGAGATTCGCATTACATCTCATGTTCATCGATTTGGGAAGGCGTTTGACAGCGTTGACCGGAAATACATCTGGAGGGCTTAACGTAGTAGAGGCATACCAGATAAAATAATTTCTGTCATAAAGGAGTCCTACCAGGGAGCCCAATGTCACGTCTTACACAAGGGTAAGCTATCAGATCCTTTCGAGGTGCATAGCGAAGTGAGACAAGGCTGCATTTTGTCACCTTTACCGTTTTTAATTGCCGTTAATCATGTACTAAGCGGCGCGCTTAAAAAACACGAGATCAAAGGAATAAGATGAAAGTGGTTGAAATACCTTCAACACATAGACTATGCTGACGATATTTGTCCTCTATCAAATAAATCGGATCAAGTAGCTCAAATGTCTGATGCTCCGCATTGCGAAAGCCGTAATGCGGGGCTTAAAATCAACGCTGCCAAGACTAAGTACTTGAGCTTGGATCCAGGAAAGCAAAGCGGAAATTGTGTTTCGGGGCAGGCAGTCGAGAAAGATGACAATTTCTACTATCTCGGAAGCGTAGTTACAGCATGTGGTGGAGTGGATGCCGATGTATAGTCTCGCATCAACAAGGCTCGAGCAGTTTTTTTCAGTTTGACTACTTTCTGGCAAAACAAAAACATCTCAAGACGCACCAAACTCCAGATCTTCGAAACCAACGTAAAATCGGTGCTTTTATATGGCTGTTCAACTTGGAAGGTGACCAATAAGATAACAACTAGATTGCAAACTTTTGTGAACCAGTGTCTATGGCGCATCCAGCACATACGGTGGCTGGAGGTTATTTCTAACGACGACCTCCTTACTATTACTGGTCAGGACAGGATAGACACTTCCATTAAAAGGCGAAAGTGGCAATGGATAAGTCACACTCTCCGAAAAGGGCCGAACAACATTTCTCAACAGGCCCTTGATTAGAAGCCGCAGGGAACCAACGCAAGTCGCCGTGTTAGACGACCTAGTAACACCTGGAGAAGATCGGTTATGAGAGAGGGAGCCTCAATAGGCAAGTCGTGGAGTGAGCTGAAAGCGATGGCGATGAACAAGACGAGGTGTAAAGTAGGCGTCGTTAATGCCCTATGCCCCCAAGGGGTTAACAGGAACCAGGGAGAGAGATGATTGTTGGGTGGTACAAATATAATATCATACTAAAAGTTCCCGCCGGAAAGAAAAAGAAAAAAAAAACATATCTTAAAAAATTAAATTCACGAAAAACAGATGTAAACATCTCTTAACTCCTTACACCCACCATACACGCAGCGATCGATCGGCCCATCAATCGCCCGATATCGACCTGTGCATGCGCATATCGTTGACGATTTTGTTTTTTTTTACAGTTCCATATAATTTTGATCAGCTGATATTTTGTGGCCATCCATCGGTCAATCGCTCCGTGTATGTGGGATTGAAAAGCGATCAGTGTCTGCAGAAGAACTTCTTCGACATGATACCTCCAACTGGGTCAAATTTCGACGAAGGGTTTTTTTCAGCTTTATTCGTATGTAGGGAAAGATTTCGATTAGGCCTCCACAGTTTTTTTTTCTGGAGTCTACCAAACATGCCTACGGCAAACTTAACTATGCTTCTGGTCAGATGCGAATAGCATTCACGAATGGCATTCATATGTACTCTTTTTCCAATGGTGGGAACATTCCTGTTTCGCAAAAATTAGGAGAACTCTCTCTATTTGATTGGAGAGAATTTTCATAAAACTCAAGAAATTTCCGCTTTAGGGATTACAATCACCCCGCCTGGGTTCTAGGTTCTTACCACATAAAGTGGAAATGGACCACCTAAAGCGCAAATGCAGCAATTAAAGATTTAAATAAATTCTCTCTAAATACAATAGAAAGAATTCTCCTAATATGTATTCGCGAAACAGGAATGTTCCAAAGTGGAGAGCAGAGTTTCACGTTTACTAGCAGAAATGGACACCCAGTCAAATTGTCCTTTCGGTCGATGGAGAGCCATTCTGTACGAAGTCAAATTTTTTCTCTTACTTCCACGTTTAATTGGCTATGTCCTACGTGCGCCCATCCGACCGACATTTTCATTTAACCATTGGACAAAGTTAGGTATTGGTGGACGTAACGACTTTTCCGCCAGTACATACTCCAAATATGCCCTGGCAAAATTGGGATCCAAGGGCAACATCACACTTTTGGAAACCTGTAAATGGAACTCACTATCAAAACTGCGTTCTAACAGTCGATAATGTTAATGTTTTCACTGTTTACAATTTTTTATTGCATCTAATAAATAACAATAAAGTTACTTAAACCAAAAACAATTGTATAGAATTAACTAATATAATAATTTTCCTTTTGAATAGTTTGAGTCCTCCCCCAAATTCCAGAGTTGTTTGGACCCAAATAGTGCTAAATTTCTTAGCTGTATCGTTTGCACAGGTAAGGAACTGCTCGTTAAAAATAAAATGATCGACACACTTCTACTGAACTCCATTTGCAGTTCCTACGGATGTTGTTGTTGATCACCAGAGGGGCCTGGGTGGATGAAGACATATAGTATTGCTTCACGATATATCGGCCGGACTCTTCACGATATCCAAATTTACTATAAATCACTTTTGTGCAGTAATTCAGTTTCAAATTTATAAGCGTTACAACACGATTCGTATATGTAAGCCGTCAATTCTTAACGCCTATGTATCGGTCGTGAGCCCATCTGTCTGTTTGTTGAATTTTCCATGGTAGGGCAAAAGCCTCCTATAGTTCGAAAGGGTCACTTGAAACCCTCGCGGATAGAAAACCAATGCAAATTGGCCTTACCGCCACACAAAGTTAAAATTAGACTTTTTCGACGAGACATCACTACTATCTATAAGATATGTATCTGATTGAACAAATCGCACTGACCAGCCTAACTTGGTAGCATTATTTAAATAATCTTTTAGTAGTAGCAAACATTCAGCCACCCGTAATCTGTTTATCATGAATTCATTCAAATTTATTGGAACTCTCTGCATATTACAATGATTCCAACTGAATTGGCATTCCCGTATCGTAATGTGTAACTACTCGTACGCGTAGTAGCTATAAAAAGATTTCTAGGAATAATCCGTTCAGTTACTACGAACTATGTAAAAGTTATGAATGAACGTTAACATAGTGCATGGAAACCCAATGAAATATCTTATTCGTGTCTTCAACTGAAAAGACGACGTGTGCCTTAAGTAATTAAATTTAAGACTATACTTACAGTGTCTCAGAGGCTCGACATGTCTCAGAGGCTCGACAGTACTCTTGATTTGTGGAAAAGCCCAACCAGAATAGGCTCTAGCTACAGCTTTCGCATTTTCCTTGTAGTTGTTGTCAAGAAAGCTAGACTCTTTATCATTACTGCATCAGTCTTTCGAGTGATCATTTCAAGCTTCGGCAGATTAATCGAGATTTAGGCAGAAAAAAAAGAAAAAACAATTAGTTGGAGATCAAAATAATCGACTTTACTGACATTGGCTTTAGTATTTCCAGTAAAATGAAAACCAAAATACTTGCATAATTTGATGAAATGCTTTTTTTATGGTAAAGACTTTGCTTCGCTTGTAAATTGACCATTGATGTACACGAAATGCATACAGCACAAACCTCAACATGATTGTCTGTTAACGTAACCAGACTTTCTTTTTAGGGTTTTGTAGTAAAACAAAACCCTTATGAAATCGGTCATGCGTCCGTCTGTCCGTCTGTCCGTCTGTCTGTCCGTCTGTCCGTCTGTCCATGAAATATCTCATGAACCGCTGAAGCTACATATATGAAATTTTGTGGGAATATGTAGAATTATTATAATTCGCCGGAGAAAGCGATTCGTTGTAATAGGCTGACTTTAAGGGGAGGTCCCCATAGAGGGGAAATGAAGGTCAAAATTTTTTTTTCATCTGGTATAGGCAAGTGGGGTATCATAAGAAAGATAGCACCGAGTACATTCCATTTTTGGTATTTTAATCAAATTTGAAAAAAGGGGAAAAGAGGTAGAGGGAAAAATATGTGATCCGAGTTTGTCCCCCCCCCCTTGCATTTCGAGACCGTTACACTTAGAAATATGAAAATTTGCAGAAATGCGGCATTTTACTAGCATAGAAAACCGAAAATCGTAGAATTTTGATATCTCATAAAAAAAGGTTAATAATAGTACATTTCTATAGTTGCAGTTAGCACGCCCCTGCACCCTTTAAACGGATCACAGGTCAAAAATATTGATGGCCAATGATAACCAACACTATAGGCAATAACGTCTCGAAGTTTCATTACAATCACATGATATTTAATAATAGTACATTCATTTAAAGTTAGGCATTTTGACACTATCCACACAAAAGATACACCTACCGGCCTCATAGGTGTGAGTACTACTTTCATGTTGTTTTTCGTAGTGCGAATTGCAGTTTAACTAATCATTTTTGAAAGGGTAGAGATTGGTTGGGGCGCTGACTAACACAACTTAAGCGGGTGGAGGGGGGGGGGGGGGGTGTCCACATAGAGGCGAAATTAAATTTAATTTTTTTTTATCGACTGGTATAGGCAAGTGAGGTTTCGTGAGAAAGGTAATATTGAGTACATTCCATTTTTTCGCATTTTTTTGAAATTTGTAGAAAGGGGAACATTGGGGGAGGAGAAAATATTAGTTCGTAACTTGTTCCCTTTCCCTTGCAGTTCGAGACCGTTATACTTATTGCAGAATTATGAAAACTTACAGGAAGGTGGGTTCCGAAAAAAAAAATGGAAAATAATGGCATCTGTATATCTTCTCAGAATAGGTCAATAATAGTTTATTTCTATAGTTACAGTTAGCACACCCCTGCATGCCTTAAACACGTTCGAGGTCACAAGTACTGATGGCCAACGATAACTAACACCTTAGGCAATAATATGTTCTAAGTTTCGTTACAATCACGTAATATGAATTGGCATGTATTTTAAAATGTAAACGAGTAAGACATTTTAATTATGTTTTTTTTATGCATCTGAATGGTATCAGGAAGAGCAAGGAGCCGATATTTATACTCGTATACCCAAATAAGCGCTTGCTACAAAACCCTCGGATTGCGGGCGTAGCCCTCTATATTCCGGTTTCATTTCTTCTGTTTTTAGTTTTGGTGACCATTGTATTGTAGTTAGTTGTCATCTTCTTGTTGATTGCAGTCCCATCGAGTGAGTGAGGTGGAAATAAAGTTTTTAGAATTAAAACGCGACTAGTTTATCACTATTGCCAGTGACACTGTAAATTTACCTTTTAGTATTAATTTATAAGCCAATAGACGAATGAAAATCGAGTGAAAAATACAGGAAGTTTGGAAACTTCCCAGCAAAAACCCCGGATGCCTGTATAGGGTGGGTATATCGGTAGGCGGAAATTGAAAATTATAGCCCCCCATGGACGGTACGGAATTGTAAGATGAAGGTAGTTAAAAAAAAGGCCAGTAAGGTGGCAAGCATTAAACCTACCAGAAATGCACCCCAATGTCACAACCCAAGTAGCTCCCGTGTTTACCTAGGCTTAGTTGGTGCCCTATATACCCCACCGTAAATAAAAAAAAATCTGCATCCTCTGGTTGGTACGCCTATTTGATTTTACGGTTGGATCATTTTCCTAAGAAATACTTTTTCAATTTGATTTCAACACTTAAATTAAATTTTTCTGTTAGTTTGAAAACGAAGAAACTCTAATTTAATGTACTTTATTGATCAACTTTAACATGCAAATTGACAAGACCGGTCAGAAGAAATATTGATAGGTGGGGACCAATTGATGCGACTATAAGCTTTCAAAAATCGTGAAAATACCTCCTTTATTAACGAAAATGATCGAGATTTTGACTCAAGCTATTGGTGGAGATATAAATGCATCACAAGGCACCACATCGCCCGACAACAGTTTACAAGGGAGTTGCTTCCTACACCTGGCGTCAAATGCCAATGGCTTTAGGGTAGAAAACGTTCGTTTTCTCTTCCCCACGCACCCAAAAAAAAAACATAATTACAGTATATTGTTCTGGATCCTTTTGCAGAAGGAGAACCTCCTCCAGTTTCTCATATGCCAATTGACGTGTTTTTTTTGTTTCGGAATCGGAATGTTTGGGAATCAATTTATGTGGCTGTACCCCTTCAAAAATTGTGAGATCATTTTTGTTGGTAAGGGACGTGACTCACAAAAACGATTTTTGAAGGCTTTTTTATTCACCCTACCTACACTAGTAGTAGAAACTGAAATTTCGTCTTCCCTGCTCTCTTCAATACGAAGGATAGTGCCTGCCTTACTTTTTTCCGACCAGTGTTTACATTTTTAAATCAACGTTTTCGTCCACCTCTCCATAGCGGACACCCCTCTGCAACGGACAATTTTATTGCACCATGACTGTTCCTTGTAGACAGGTTTCACTGTATATATAGTATGTCCGTTATGGTTACGCATATTGCCAATATTGAAAAAGGTACCAGTCGAGGACGAGGAAGCAAAACATTTTTGATTGAAGTGTGAACCGCACACTTTGAACTTTTCATACACGAGATGCGTTAACCCGTTGGCGTATTTTTAACCCGCTGAGTGCAAACGCGACGACTATTTACACGGGAGTCTGGTTTACGCGTACGAAACGTAAAAAATGGCTATCGGAGGGTATTTGACGCGAAAATAATGCCCGTTGTGTTTACACAAAGCTTGTTTACGACACATGCTTTGGCAGCCGAGCGTTTATGCCAACACTATCAAAAATATTATGAATTCACTTAGTGGGATGAAAACAGCAAAAAAATCGTTATTTCTGCGAAAAGTGAATTTACACTCCGATACACTGCCTCATCTAACAAGATACGCGCTGTTGTCCAAAAACTTGTTCCTGTTTTACTGTTTACTTGCAACCGGTATGTAGTTGGAACCGTAACCGATTTAAACTTGCAAAATATGATAGAGGAATGTCGTTCAGTATGACTTTTGGTGGTCCCATACATGCATTTGAAGAGATGGAGTCACCTTGGACCCCGCGCCAAAGCGGCTGAGCAGGCGAAAAATCGGAAAATTTTACTCCTTTTTTTTTAAAAATTCCCCTCATAACTTCTAAACAGTACTTCTGCCTTGGTTCGAACAACTTTTTAAGATGTTATTTATAATTAAACAGCGTTAAATTCTGTGTCAAATGCACTGCTCAAAGTCAAAATTTGGTTCAGTAGTATAGGTAAAATTGATAGTCAAAAATCGTCAATATTTGAGGCTTGGAAGAAAAATTACACTTTATCACTTTTCAAGCTTGAAACGGTTGCTCCTAATGAAAAGTCTTGAAGTTAAAAGTTGTAGATATTTCAATTTTCGGCCCAATATTTTTCAAATCGGTCTGTTTTTAATGTAGTTGTAAGCGAAAATACAGAAATACTTGTTTAGCGGTATCAGCCTTAATAGCTCTATTTCGGTAAATATAATAGCTAAAAGTTTTGTATTAGTCTTAATTTGTAGATATTTTAACCTTGTTTAAAAATATTTCAAATTTAAAGTTTCATCGCACTCGGTGGCCGTGGTCGTTCGGTCACCGCTCTACGATACTAATCTAGAGCTCGGAGTTCAAATCTCGGCGCGATCAAAAATTGCCTGTCAGTACCTATAGAACTCTCACAGTGCTCCGAGCTAGTCATTATATGTAAATACGGCACACAGTGGTTTATCCGCGGAAAAACCCCCTTGCAACGAGTTAATTTACTATTTTCAATAGCTTTTATTCAAAGTTAAGATATCAACTAACTCATTAGACGAAGGATGTGTGGTTTTTGTCTTCAAATATACCTGCTTACAGGGGTCCCGAATTGACATTTTGTGAAATCAGAAAAATACACTTAAAAATTAATGTAAGTTCAAACCAATACAGTCGCTGTTCTGTGGATTCAATAAATACCATTCGTGAGAACACAATTTGTTGTGTCGTTAAAAAGTGCAATTTAATAAATATGTACTCGCTGAGGATGACTGAACTAGTCGAAATGCATCCGCGCCAATTATTTTAATTTTTGGAATAAAATAATTAATAATAATTAAGGCAAAGTCAATAAGGTGTTATTTTATAAAAAAAAACAAAATTCTTTCTCAACATAAAAAGTCGAATGTACTTAGTCAGTATGAATCGAATGAAACCAACAGCTACGTTCAAAATATATTCACCTTTTTTTCGGATTTTTTAATATTTAAATAAAATACCAGCATTTCTATAGAGACCTTCTCTCACCCTTTTTCCTTTCTTTTTAAGTCATCATTTTACTTTTTTACATTTGGAGCATCCATTTTGAAGATCTGTGTGCTTGAAAATAGGTAAAGTGTGATTTTGCTTCTAAGGCTCAAAAATTGACGTTTTTTGACTATCAATTTTGACTATACTACTGAAACGAATTTCAACTTTGAGTAGTACATTAGACGCAGAATTCAATGCTTTTTTTCGATTAGGTGCATCTTTTAAGGCCGAAATACATGTAGCTGGACGGCAATTTACGGTTAATCATCTTTTTGATAAATTATTATAAAATAAATACACAGTCAATTTCGCACATATTTGTGTATGAACTTTTTCCCAAATTATTCAAATTCCATAACATCTCCCTTGCAACCATTTGTAGAAAGGAGCTGTGCTGAGGAGTACTTGCAAACAAAAGCTTAAAAATTTCATTGCTCTCCGCAAAAAGTCAACGAAAACGATTGTATGCATAATATATATCAGGCGTGTTTTTTTTTAACAGCCATGCAGAACAGAGCAGGTTAAGACCACACAATTACACTAACAATTTGATCTGAACTGCTCTGGATGGAAAGTTACTACAAGAATTCTACTCTGTTAAATAGTCTGCGTTTAGAAATGCGGCGCAAGTGTTGAAGTTTTCGGCAGTTTACAAGTTTGAGAAGCACTCAAAACTCATTTCCTGTCAATAAAATGTTCGTAAACTACAAAATGATTTTGCTACCTGAAGGAAATTTTTCCGATTGTATCTGTATTGGGGATTTAAGTTTCCTTTTGAAATTGAGTTGACGTTTGACTGCTAAACTAAACCTTGACACACTCCCAGCAAAAAAGTGCTCCGTTTTCGTCTTCGCTACTCTAATCTGCTCTATATCGATGTTTTTTGCAGCTTATCCTGCTCTACTCTGCTCCGTACATATAAAAAGGCAGCTATTGGATATGTACGATGATGATCTCCGAAGATCTATTCGATCTATTCCCCTATGAGCAACAGTGAGTTTATCATCAGTGGGTGGTAAATGCAAGCACAAAGCTCGGAAATGTAGCATACTACGCAACATCCTGCATCTATAAACATAATTAACTTTTGAAAAATTTCGTTTCGTGAGCGATCCAAGGGGAACAATTGATTACCGTTGAATGAAATTGAAAACAAATGAGTTCAGTTGAAATCATGCACGTCTGCCCCTGACATCGTCATAATACCCAAAAGAAAATACGTTCGTCCGTCAACGTCTAAATGTATTGTAATTTTGCCTTTAAAAGTAATGAGGAAAACATTGAAAAAAGGACTCAAATTTCTCTTTGTCTGCACAGCCGCCCAGTTGCGGGTTCCAAAATGGCTCCATTCGCACCAAACGGCATCATTCTATCATATTTTGCAAGATTGCACCCATATTCGTCGCTTACCGTCCCAACTAATGGTAGATTTGGCGCGCCGAACGTGTTTACGTGTCTAGTGTATGAGAAGCTTAAACTGCTGGCATACTAATTAAAGAAATTTTGATTCTTCTTGTTGGAGATTTTGATAACGCTTAAGCAGCAAATGATATTTTTCAGTGGACCAGTAGACTAGTGAAAGATTCTCGGGTTAGACATATCAAGAGCGGCCGGTGTATTCGCTTCAAGTTTCGGTGTAAAAAAATTGATAATGTCGCGCAGAGTGAGTTTTATTATTTTCGTCTTTAGTTTTTGGAGCAAATGTTCGACGTACGATATCCCCGCACCCAGGTTTCATGTTTACTATCCAGAGGGGTTTCAAATATCCGTACCAGCTGACGAAGGAATTACGACGTTCATATTTAAGGCGAAGCTCACCGAAGAACTGAAAGAGTCAGATATTCCAACGTGGAATCAGGAAATCACAGAACCTGTCGATGGATACTTCAAGTACGTAAATAGCTCAGCCAACATAAGGATCGGAGACGTCTTCCACTATATCCTTGAGGTCACAAACAACTATTACAGGCAACATCGTATAGGTCTTCACGTGGTCGTTGGATATGCCAACAAAGTGGGCATTATAAACCCTTGGCAACCATCTAAATCAACAATCAGTAGAATAGCATGCAAGCCATCGGTGACTGTAGTGAATGGAATTCAGCAACAGTGTGCCGATACTTTGATTTTCGACGAAAGCTTTACCGGACCATTGGACACCACCAAGTGGACACCGCAAGAACGGTTTGCCTACGAGCCCGACTATGAATTTGTAACGTATCTCAAACGTGGCGATGTGATATTCACCAGAGATGGCTATCTCATTGTAAAGCCAACCGTCATGACCGAGTTTTATGGCTTTACGGTATTCAATAAAGGTCTTTCGTTGAACCTGGAACCAGATTGCACGGGCGAATGGAAAAGCGAACAGTGTCTGCAGAAGAACTTTTTCGGCATTATCCCTCCAATTGCTTCGGGTCAAATTTCGACGAAGGGTTATTTCAGCTTTATGTACGGGAAGGTTTCCGTCAGGGCTCGAGTACCTGACATTAAATGGGCATTTCCTCAATTTTTTCTGGAGCCTACGGAACATGCATACGGGAAACTCAACTATGCTTCTGGTCAGATGCGAATAGCATTCACGAATGGTATTGATATGTGCTCCCTTTCTGGCGGTGTTATAATTAATGCTGAGAATGGGACGCGGAAGCAAAGGATGTGCGTCGAGCGTTGTCAATATGATGAAAAGTGGAGTGCAGATTTTCACGTTTACGAGCTGAAATGGACACCCAGTCAGATTATCCTATCGGTCGATAGAAAGCCATTCTGTACGATTGGTCCTATGAAGTCAACATTTTTCACCGGAATAGATGGTGAACTTATTCCCACACTTAATTGGCTACGTCCTACGACAGAAATAGCTCCATTCGACCGACATTTTCATTTAACCATTGGACTAGGTATTGGCGGACATAATGACTTTCCCGACAGCTCGCCAAATAAGCCCTGGCAAAATTGGCATCCAAGAGCTACATCCCAATTTTGGAAATCTGTAAATGGAACTCACTATCCCAACGGTGTTTTAACAGTCGATTATATTAAAGTTTTTACTGTTTAAACCTTTTTTTATACATATATTTTCATTTTCACATCTAGAATAACAATTATCATCGCCAATTATATTAGCAAATATTGTATATAAAACAATGCATTTAAACTAAAAGAATTTGTTTGGAATCAATTACATAATATTCGTAGTTTTCTAAAAATAAGAGATATTATGTCTCTCGCTAGATTTTAGGAATGCTTGGATCCAAATTGCACAATGTTCCAAGAGACTGAGAGTCTTCTTCTTCCAAAAGGTGGCTGGAAAACCACGAAAGCTTACCAAAGCGGTCAAAAGACCAACTGTTGGCCGGGAATAGTTTTTTTGGGATGCGCATGGCATAATCTTCATCGATTAAATGCAAAAGGGAAGAACAGTCACAGGAGGGTATTATGCAGCGTTATAAAGATTAAAGAAATGAAACCGGAATATAGAGGGCTACGCCCGCAATCCGAGGGTTTTGTAGCAAGTGCTTATTTTGGTATGTAAATATTGGCTCTTTTCTTGGTCTTTGGTACCACTCAGATGGATAAAAACACCATAATTAAAATGTCTTACCCATGATATAGTATCTTACATGCCAATTCATAAAAAAGACTCCATCTGTCACCTCTCAAAGTAATAGTTTTAATACGAGAAGCTGTACTGTAGATAGGTATGTATGTATTCGAGATAAACTGCCCTACCCATTAAGACGCTTAACCATTCATGTTAAGACGACATTGCAAATTCAAACTTGCATTAAAAAAAACCAGTCCGAAGCTTATATACCCTAGACTTGTACAGACCTAGTGGTGATACCAAAAGTCCCAATTGGCAACGACCATATGCATTAAAAGTGGGTCTCTTATATGGCCAGTTCATAGGGGAGGTTGGCACTCATTCAGTGGGATCTTGACTATTCTCAAAATCAATTAACTAACCCATTCTACAAATATTTATCCAATTTTTCAAGTCGCTAGCTTCATTCTATCGAAAATTAACGCTTATTTGAAGTTTCACTTGTAGGGGAGGTGGGGTTTCCTTGAGTCGGATCTTGCCCAGCATTTCCATCAACCAATTAGATCCCCCTACAAACACTTAAACAAAATTTCAAGTCTCTAGCTTCATACTATCGAAAGTTATCGCTTATTTGAAGTTTCTTTTGTAGGGGAAGTAGGGGTTTCGATGGTCGGATTTTACGTATTTTCAATATTAGTCAACTGGATCATACTACAAACATTTGACCAAAATTTCAAGTCGCTAACTTTATTTTGTCGTAAGTTATCGCTTATTTTAAGTTTCATTTCTAGGGGAGGTATGGGTTTCTTTAGTCGGATCTTACCCATCTTTAATGCCAACTAACGCAATTTCACTTTCAACATTTTACCAAAATTTTAAGTTGCTGGCTTCATTCTATCAAAAGTTATCGCTTATTTGAAGTTTCATTTGTAGGGGAGTTGGGGGTTCCTTGAGTCGGATCTTGCCCATTTTCAATACCAACAAAGTAGGTCTTATTAGCAACATTCCACCAAATTTTCAACTTGCTAGTATATATTTTTCGAAAGTTATCGTAATTAAAGGAATATTTAATTTTTGGAAATTTGTAGGGCAGGTAGGCGTTCCTTTGATCTGATTATGCCCAACTTACATAATCTTAAGCAGCTTCTCACTTCAAGGTTACACGCCAAAAATCAGGTGTCTACGTCAATTGGTTCAGGAGTTATAGACAAAAAACCTAAAAAGTAGGGTAGTACGGGGTCCTTTGTAAGAAAATTACCGTTAGTTAATTTATCAGTTTTATTTTCCCAGGAGAGTATGAGATTACCCTCATGAGTAATCTACCAAAGCTAGAGCTTTTCATGTTTCTTTAATCGGGAGTTATAGATACATTTATGTATTTTACATATGTAGGGGAGGTAGGCCTTCTCTTGGCCTGATCATGCCCATTTTCAATACCATCCAGCTAGATCACACTTGCAACATTTGACCAAAATTTCAAGGCTCTAGCTTCATTTTATCGAAAGTTATCGTGCGAACGGACAGACAGACAGACGGACAGACAGACAGACAGACAGACAGACGGACAGACAGACAGACAGACAGACAGACATGGCTAAATCGAATCAGGAGGTGACCCTGATCATTTATATATATACATTGCTATACCTCCGGAGCCTCCTTTAAGGTGTTACATATTTCCGTCGTGACAAAAACAATATACCCTATACTATAAGTCTAGGGTATAATAATAGAGTCAGCGACCAGCCAAGACATTGGACCGGTTTTGTAAGATTTAAGACACAAAACCCAAAAAAAAGAAATTGTATGAATAATTATTGTTAGAATCACCATCCCAACAAATCTTTCTTTACCCTTCCAAAATTGGTTCATTAATTAACTGCAATTCGCAATACGAAAAACCACATGCAAGTAGTACTCGCACCTATGTAAATAAGATAAACGGTATTCGTTTTTCTAAAAAAAAAATTAATTTTATGCGCAATTGTTGCTACACCTCGATGTTCCCTTACTAACTAACTACCTATAGATACTTATGCTAAGAGGGTTTTTATCTCCTCTGGTAACGGACTCAGCACAGTCGCTATCTGTTCTAAGGAAGATTGGAGATTCATAGCAAATCTAAATACATTGTAACACGTAATTAAATAATGAATAGCCGATACACGACAACACAAGCGGTAACCCCATGACGATACACCGAAGGAACGGCGAACTCGGTGTGTAAACAGCGAACGAGATCGGGCGATGGGCGCAAGGCGAAGGCAGAGTGGCAACGGCGAATGCGCACTCACTATTCATTCGAGTATTCATAGCGGCGGACGTATCTTTTACATAGGCGGTGTTTTTTAGATACTTTTCCATATCAATAAATTGTTGGCGTTCTAAATATATTTTTGGTGTTGTTATTTTGGCGATTTTCGTCTGGCTAAGTTTCGAAGTGTTATAACTAAAGACCGGATTTTCGTGCAGCCAAAAATCCAAAAACGTGCAGTAAAAACTTCAAATCGTGCAAAATCGTGCAATGAAATTTCCAAATCGTGCAAGATTGTGCAATTAAAATTTTAGGTGGTGCATAATAAAATCCAGATCTTTAAAATTAGGTCAGTCTATTATGGTATTGATCCAATGTCCTTCAAAATATGGAAATAATTGCCTTCACCTTAAAGTTTAACGATAAAGACCATAGAAGAAGGAGAATCATTTTGTCTCCTAATACCAATTATTCCCACATTATGTTCACCAAATATTAAGTTGAAATAATTGAATTTAAAAGGTAAAGACAATAAAATTTCCAAAAACAAAAAGGAATAATATTTTATTATACACAAATTCACATTTGTAGCTTACTATAAAGATTAAATTATATTCTTTTAACTTATTTCAAATTTCCTAGCATGGAATTTTTGTCTCAAAACTATAATAGGGAAACACAGAACATTCACAAAGAGAAAAAGAAATTCCGTTTTTGCTTTTTTAACTTAACTTTAATTTTAACTTTTCCATAAGATTTGCCAGCAATTAAAAACTCTAAATGTCCAAATTTGTGAGCTGGTACTGTGCATGATTTCCAACTCGAAATATGTAGTAGTTCACGCGCTTTTTGTTTATGGCACCCCAATCTACTTCGGTGGGTTCGTCGCCTGAAAGGAAATCATGTACAGTAGCAGCTCGCAAATTTGGACACTCAGAGTTTTGAATTGCAGGGAAATCTAATCGGAAAGTTCAAATTTCCAAGCAAAAAAGAATTTTCTTTTCTCTTTGTGAATGTTCTGTGTTTCACTATTATAGTTTTGAGAAAAAATTCCATGCTAGGAAATTTGAAATTTATTGGAACTCAGACAGAATTTACTTATTCGGAAAACTTTTTCCCGCGTATTTTGCTAGATGAGGATGCGATTCCATGTGATTTACACATCAATATAGGCCTCCCTTAGTATGTATCTAGAACACAATGAGTGGTTGCCTGTAATCAATTTAAGAAGATAATTTGGGGCGTCTTTTTTTTGTCAAAAGAGTTTCAATGTCGTTGGTATCCACAGGAATGTTTCTATGAGTACCAGTTTACAATATGTGTGCTAATTTGGCACGAATATTCGAAGAGCACCGAGTTATGTCGATCAGTTACTGATTTACGTGGGGCAGTTACAAAAATATGATAAAAAACAGGTGAATATGCAATTTTTTGCATTAAAGATGAAGAATGTGCAATTTTATGCAGTAACACCTAAAACGTGCAATTTTGTGCAGTAACCCCCAAAACGTGCAATTTTGTGCAGTTACGTGCAATTGCACGCGAATCCGGACTTTAGTTATAACATATTACGATTACATGCAAGATGCATCGGAATTCTAAACATTGCGATGCATCTTCAGAACAATATTATATTATATTTCATTTCATTTTTCCAGATTGAAGATGCTGGGGTACGTAACCTGTACGAGGCCCGTAGGTGTATTTTTTATGGATAGTGTTAAAGTGCCTAACTTTGAATGAATGTACTATCATTAAATATAATGTGGTTGTAACGATACTTAGAGATAGTATTGCCGATGATGTTGGTTATCATCGCCTATCAATATTTTTGACCTCGGGTATGCTTATCGCATCTTAAGGGGTGCAAGGGTGTGCTAGCTGCAACTATAGAAATGTACTGTTATTATCCTTTTTTGACAAGATTTCAAAATTCTATTATTTTTAGGTTTCTGTGCAAGTGAAATGCCGCTTTTCTGTAAATTTTCATATTTCTAAGTATAACGATCCCGAAATGCAAGGAGGGGAACTCGGACCACATACTTTCCCCTCTCCCTCTTTTCCACTTGCTTCAAATTTAAAGAAATTACAGAAATGGAATGTACTCGACGGTACCTTTCTTACTATAGCCCACTTGCCTACACCAAACGAAAAAAATTTTAACCTTCATTTCCCCTCCTTAAAGTTGACCTATTACAACGCAACGCTTTCTCCAGTGAATTATAGTACTTCTACATACTTCCAATAAGTTTCATGCACGTAGCTTTGGCGGTTCGTAAGATATTTCATGGACAGACAGACAGACAGACGGACGCATGACCGATTTCAGAAGGGTTTTGTTTTTACTACAAAACCCTAATGAAACCGGAATATAGAGGGCTACGCCCGCAATTCGAGGGTTTTGTAGCAAGCGCTTATTTTGGTATATAAATATCGGCTTCTTGCTCTTCTTGATACCACTCAGATGGACAAAAAAAAACATAATTAAAATGTCTTACTTACATTTTACATGTCAATTCATATTACATGATTGTAACGAAACTTAGAACATATTATTGCCTAAAGTTTGGGTTATCGTTGGCCATCAGTACTTTTGACCTCGAAAGTGTTTAAGGCATGCAGGGGTGTGCTAACTGTAACTACAGAAATAAACTATTATTTACCTATCCTGAGAAGATATACAGATTCCGTTATTTTCCATTTTATATGCTATTCGGAACCCATCTTCCTGTAAGTTTTCATAATTCTAACAGTCTCGAAATGCCACGGGGGGGGATTACGAACTAATATTTTCTCCTCCCCCACTATTCACCTTTCTACAAATTTCAAGAAAATGCGAAAAAATGGAATGTACTCAACATTACCTTTCTCACGATACCTCACTTGCCTATACCAGTCGATAAAAAAAAAATTTGACCTTAATTTCACCTCTATGTGGACCCCTCCCCCTTCCATCCGGTAAAGTTTGCCAATTACGAAGCAGCGCCCCCAACTAATCTTTACCCTTTCAGAAATGATTAATTAAATAACCGCAATTCCCACTACGAAAAACAACATGAAAGTAGTACTCACACCTATGAGGCCGGTAGGTGTAATTTTTGTGTGGATAGTGTCAAAATGCCTAACTTTAAATGAATGTACTATTATTAAATATTATGTGATTGTAATGAAACTTAAAGATGTTATTGCCTATGATGTTGGTTATCATTGGCCATTAATATTTTTGACCTTGGGTGAGCTTGAGGCGTGCAGGGGTATGCTAACTGAAACTATAGAAATGTACTATTATTAACCTTTTTTGATGAGATATCAAAATTCTACGATTTTTGGTTTTCTATACTAGTAAAATGCCGCTTTTCTGCAAATTTTCATATTTCTATGTATAACGGTATCGAAATGCAAGGGGGGGGGGGGGGGGACAAACTCGGATCACATATTTTCCCCTCTATCTCTTTTCCCCTTTCTTCAAATTTGATGAAAATACCGGAAATGCAATGTACTCGGTGTTACCTTTCTCATGATACCCCATTTGCCTATACCAGATGAAAAAAAATTTTTGACCTTCATTTCCCCTCTATGGGGACATCCCCTTAAAGTCAGCCTATTACAACGAATCGGCGAATTATAATAATTCGAATTATAATAATTCTACATATTCCCACAAAATTTCATGTATGTAGCTTCAGCCGTTCGTGAGATATTTCATGGACAGACGGACAGACATTTGACCGATTTCATAAGGGTTTTGTTTTTAATACAAAACCCTAAAAACGGTCCCCTATGGCGGAGAAAAAAGTTCTGTACCATCACGATAACGCACCGTCGCATACGTCCTTGGAAGCGATGACCAAATTAGGCCAATTACTATTCGAATTGGTTGCACACCCACCGTATTCTCCAGCCTTAGCCCCCAGTGACTATTATCTGTTTCCAAGCGGTGGCTCCACGGAAAGAGATTCAGATCGAATGAGGAAGTCATAGCTGAAACCGAGGCGTATTTCGAAGGCTTGGACGTTTCGTACTAAAGAAAGGGCATCGAAATGTTGGAAAATCGCTATACCAAGTGTATCGCCCTCGAAGGCAACTATGTTGAGGAATAAATATAACTTTGCCCAAAAAAGCTTGTTTTCATTGAAAATCCCGGGACTTTGCAGCCCATTTAGTACATACATACATATATTGAACTGATCAAAAGTTAGGCCAATTTTAAATTACGAAATTAACTTGTTTAACACAACCGTGCATCAATGTTATCCGGTAAGGAGGTAGGTAAAGTAGAGTGTGCGGAAATCGCAGAGAGTGTTGTAGAGTGTAGGCAAATGTCTGTAGTTGGAAGGAATAGAGGTTTGACAATTAACAAAGCAAGCATACCACCTGGCTTATTTGATAGAAAACCATCAAAACGGTCACTACTCATCGTAGAAAGCTCAACTTAGTCCCAAATTATTCAGTTTTTAGATGTTGTTGTAGTAATAACGCCTACTGGCGTGGAAGGGGTTTGGCAGTCCTTGGCCGTTGCTGGTGAACAGGTCGCTCGTATGGTGCGTAGAACCGGCTGAAAGTACGGATCCTACGACAAAACGGAATAAAACCCTTTTTGTTGGAATTGTGATTTTGGCAACTTTTCTGTGCATTAATGGCAAAAAAGAAAAAAAATTGGGAAAACGTGTGGCAAAATGATTTTTTCGGAAAATCACATGGCGTTTATATGTGGCAAAGGAGTGTATGGCACTGGGTAAGTCTTTGGGGAGTTGTCCAGAACAGAGTACGATGACGCGCAGGGGTAGTTGACACGCTATACCCCATTAGGGGTTAAGGCAAAGTAGTAGTAGTAGAATTATAGAGAATTTTGTGCTCAAACTAGTCCAGACAAAACCTCAGTGTTAATTTTTGTGGTGTTGACATTTCTATCGAGACCCCAAATAAGCATTAATTTCATGGACTATTTCGGCATATTATTCTGTCAAACAAGTCGCGATTGAATATTTCAATAATCGACTGGCGCCACATAAATTGAGGATAAAATGCCGGAACTGAACTGAACTATTATTTAAAAAAAAAACTCCATATCAAATAACAATTTTTTGTTTGTTATATTATTTATATTATGTATTATAATATTTTGCTTATCTTCAAACTATGTACTACATTTTCAGGCAACAAGCATTTTCCTGAATATCGAACGTCGGTTGTTTCGAATTTTCTCCTGTACAAAGAACTCAATCCATTGATATTGCCATACGAATGGGCTTAATGACGAGGTATTCTGCTTCAGGTGTAGCGCTCCATCGATTAGTTGATAAGCGACGAATCTCAGATTCGGCTGGCCAGCAAAATATCCTTGTCAGGTCCACTGTGGGGAGTCCACGACACAGGCTGGGAAATTTTTGTCGAAGATCAAACGATCGGCAAACTTCTGCTGAACTCCATTTGCAATTGATACAAATGCAAACCGTATTTAGTCACCGGAGGAGAATGGGTTGAAGCGGAAAGCCACGGGTTGATAGTATCCATGATAATGGCATATTACTTCATTCATAACATATCATCTGTTCTCATCACGATTTTTGACATCATTGTTAATGATGTACGGAAATTTTTATAATCCGGGACGTTTGGTGTCCATTTCTAATTTTCACAGTATCCTTTCACCTTGAACGTTGCCCAAGCAACGATATAATCGTCTTAAGAGACATCACAATTAAGTATGTAAGTCTGATCAGAAAACAGCACTGAGCGGCGTTGTTTTGTGAGTATCTTATTTAAAGTATCTTTGGATGGTAGAGATTCGCAGAGATTTCATTAGTATCATCAATTTCATTTCGTATTTCGTTGAAATTTTCTCATATTCGAATGAATTTGTCATATCTCAAGTACGTTTAGTATCAACATTTGTGGCTCACTGCTAAACGAGATTCTTTTTCTTGGAACAGTTCAACTGAACTGTTTGAAAAACATCAGTTTGTATCTTCTATTACAAGTTATCTATGAACCAACGTCTGACCGATACTACTCAATCAATCCTCTTGTGGTATTTGATACTGACCTATCCCAACTGATTTTGTTCACAGCTGAAGCTGGGGCCCACTAGGTGACAAGAACATAATGTACCTATTTTGCTTTTTTTGGCCCGTCCAATATACTATATTTATAATCAATATAATGGACGGGCATATGGCGAATGAAGTGATATCTAGACAAGATGGGTTTCATATGGCTGGGAGAATGCACTAGACTACTGTTGATGGCATTTTGTGTTTTTTTGGTTAGGATAAAAGGACCTTCATGGGCATGAAGTGATTCTGATACGTAGCCAATATGGGTATTTGCTGATTCGTGGTGATGAGACCAATGCCCTGGAATACTGTTGAAGCTATTTTGAGCCGTCTGGACAGGACAAAAGTACCTTTCTGGGCAAGAAGTGAAATCTAGAAAATATATGAGTATTTTCTGAAGCGGAATTATGAGGTCACTGCACTGGAATACTGTTGAAAGCATTTCGAGTCCTTTGGTCAGTACAAAAGAATCTTCTTTAGCATGAAGTGAAATCTAGGCAAAACGAGTATAAAAGATTTAAAGAGGTAGCGAGGGGAAGGGGAAATCAAGGTGAGTTCACCGAGCTTGGTTATCGTTACTGGAGTATAGTAGATTTGGATAGTTTTTATAATCCCATATGGGTTAGTTTTTGATTGTGGGTATGGATCATGTTTTGGTGATTTATTTGGTGAGTTGTTAGGGGTTATGTGTGCTGTTCACCTCACGATGGTTTATTTTTCAGAAGTTGTGGCTTCTTGCGATAAAAAGCTTTTTCACCTCCGTTTGATAATGAATTCACAAGGAAGTTGCGGCCTATCTTTAGAGTGTTTTTTTTTCACCACTGCTCTTTCCCAGCAGTAGTTGCGTACCACCTGAAGGATGTATATCACTTCTATTTATACCGGCATATCTGAATTTATTAAGATTCACTCGTGGTTGTGTGCTCTAGGTAGAGGAGTTGAACACTCCACCTTCGCTGTTACCACCATTTCTGGAGCGGACAAAAAAGCAAAAAAGCCAAATTTTTGGGACTTATATTCGATAATGGGAGGTAAATATTCAGGAGCGCGTCACTAAGGCAACGGTTGCTCTGTACACTTGCAGGCAGGCTATTGACCTGAAATGGGGCATGTGACCGAAGGTGGTTTTCTGGTTGTACGTATCAGTCATACGCCCCATATTAATGTATGGGGTAGTAGTTTTATGGTGGACGGCGTTCAATAAAGCATCATACAGGAATCTGTTGGATAAAGCTCAAAGATTGTCTTGTATTGCTATCACTGGTGCTCTGAAAACCACATCGACCGCTGGTCTTGGTGTACTCCTAAATTTGCTCTCCTTGGACATCCTGGCTGAGCAGGTAGCTGCGATTACGGCCATTCGTCTTAGGGAAATAGGGCAGTGGAAAGAGTCTTCTAATGGCCACTCGGCGATACTGGGCAATCTGGAAATTCCAGAAGACACGGACTATACCTCTCCGGTATACTCTTTCGACAAAGGGTACATGAGTCTAATACCAGCTGGCTCGGGCAGGTAGGGCCATTATGGACATGAGATGTTTCCGCAATGACAAAATGCCTACAGCAGCATGCAAGAAGCTAATTAAGGCAAACGCAATAAACCGTGCTAATATCGGATGGCTAAATGGTAATACCTGCAACGTTACGGGGCAGATTTGGCCACACTTCAATACTCGCCGCTCCTCAGGGCTGATGATGCTGGAGAGAAGGTATCTCAGAAAGGTTGTGGGGATCATCACCTGAAGGACGTAAATGCTGGTCATCTGCATCGTTTCATTGATAGATCCGGGTGGTTTGACGACTAGGCTCACATGGCGTTTTTTTGCCTATGCGGTATCACAACAGACCCAGTGGTGGTCTATGTGTGCTGTGTTTGTGCGCAGCTGCATCTTTAACCTAACCTAACCTAGAGGAGTTGATTCGCCATTGGTTTATCAAGTGGTTTGTTCCGCCCAACTTGATTTATTTCATGTGTTATTTTCATCTCAGTACTCTTCTAGTTCGATGACAGGTTCATGCCTGATTATTTTTGTTTTAAGGTAAAACATACTATTTTGAAATGGATTTAGATTTAGCGGCGTCGAACTGTCAAATCAGAAAGCATACAATTCCCTTACACGACCTAGATTGAACGCAGCGGCAGCAACAACGGCGAAAGCAGATCAACGTGTTGGTGTTGTTGCTGCTGCCGCTGCTACTGCTTTCTACGTTCAATCTGGCTCTGGCATACGTATGTCATATGTTATACCGATGGATTAAAAAATGTAAAAGTGTTGCTGGAGTCTCTGGACTGACAACATGATCTTAATCTTTGACCCAGTGTATTTCAATCCGAGATCCATGCCACTGAGTCCCGTGTCTCGTCTTTGCTTGAATGACGTCGATTCTAGTAAACACCACCTGCGCAGAAGCACAGCAGTTTCTTTGGAGAGTAATCAGAAAGATGAGTCGACAAACATTACTTTTTTTTTAGTAGTCTGTACTGAGTTTCATGTGACAGAGAAATTAGCTTCTATGAAAAGTCTGAATTGAATAACATCTTCAAAGGAAACGAAAAACTGTTATCATACCATTTGGGTCAGCGGTCGACTTTAATTCGTTCTCGTAGACGTTTGGCCAATTTTTTCAGGCTTGGCATAATACACAACAGTTCAAGGGCACAGCAATGAAAACTAAGTAAAGTAAAGCATTTGAAACACAAATTAATTAAATATGTTAGACTTTTTTAAATGCTGCAAAAAAAATTATATTATAAACAAAAACGTTATTCCTAAATATCATGGCCGTTAAACTTTTAGAACTTAAGCTATTGGTGCAGAAGTATTTTTTCGAATGTTAACACGTTGGTGGCGCAAGTTGATCATATGATTGAGTGAAGCTATTTCGAATGCTTTGTTTTTTGACGCCCATAGCTTTCTGAAACGGATCCAAATCGTGTAAAAAGGCATACCGTTTGATTCAGGACACTTCCAACTTGCTAACTATATGCTTCGTCATTAGTTACATGTAAGGATAATTTATATAAAAAAGGAAGAAAGTCATTTCCGTCTTGTCAAGCCAGCAGCAAGGCAAGAATGACGTCAAATTGACGTCAAAATAGAAATTGCGATCAGCTGAGCGGAGGCCTGTATATTAAGATGGCAATAGTATAAACAAACATCAGAACTTCACCACAATTTGCTTTAAACCAGTTTCTATAAGCATATAATGACTAGTCTAATAAGTAAGTGCACAGACGCATGCTCGTATGTGGTACTATTAATACGTTTGAAGGTTTGTTATACTAACATAACCTCTATATGCATATCTTACGCCTAGTATGCACTGTGATTCTTTGAATAGATTCTTTTGCGTCTCGCCTGCCTCGACTCATTGTGACCGTGAATTTTGAAAGCATTTTTTGTATCTAACAATGAGGAGAGGTAGATGAGATTCTAGCGAGACGCAAAAGAATCTATTTAGGAGTCTCAGTGCGTACTAGGCGTTAGAGATGGAGGCTATTTTGGAATATTGTTCTCTTGTGGTGTCCATTATGTTAGGTTCACGCTAGCGGCCAGACCACTTCGTCTGAAACTACCAGATACACACAAATAATTTATGTTAGAATCACGTTTTTTAACGAAACTATTAATGAGAATTTAATTAGTTGAAAAATTAATTCATGATAAGTACGACCCAGAAGCTTTATAAATCTTGTATCTGATTTGCACGTTTGATGCGTTTTCCCTGTAAATGATTTCATTAAATTCACTAGTTTTTTGATCCTTTAGCAAAATTTGCATTTAATGTCCAAATAATCCGGTTAAGGTTATTAATCAAATCCACGAAAATGAACTCATTGATGATAAGTTTTCTACCCTGCTCTTGATGTTGATAGCCAGTCTACTTTGTTATCGCCGGTTTCTCTTAATTCTTTCCCTACTTCCAGGCTTTGCACAGAGATGGTTTCGATCATAACCGTTGATGAAGAGCCATTGAAGAGCCATTCTGTACACTTTAGGCTATGAAAACATCGCTTCGTTCCGAAATAAATGGTGAACCTTCTTTTTCACGATTGATTTACTACGACCAAATACCATTTGATCGATATTTTCACTTAACCATTGGACGAGGTTTTGGTGGTTATAACGATTTCCCAGACAATACTCCGGATAAGCCGTCCTGTCAAAACTAACAGCCAAGAGCTACGTCAATAATACTAACAAATACATTCATAAATATATTTAAACAGAATACACTTGTATTGAATCAACTAGTAGTTCCCCTCTGGGATATCTTGAGTTTTTAACAGAATTCCAGAAATGTGTCATTGCTTTTGGATCCAAATTGCGCCACGGTTTTTCAGCTACATCGTCCGCAAAGTCATAGTGCCCGGCCACTCCCAAACCGATCGTTAGATGGAACGGATGATCAAAGGGAGCCATTTTGTCGCCTTTACTTAGTAGATCCGCCGATGGTAGACGCTCTCCATCCAACTGAATTTTTCCGAAGCCACTATCAGGACTCAGCTCACAATATTCCCGTCCATCGACGGATAAAGTAATAAGATCCGGTGTCCATTTCAATCCATAGGTATGAAAATCGGAACTCCATTTTGAATTATCGCACAGTTTTTCGCACGTCTTCAAATTACGAAATTTCCTATCAGCTGCCAGGATTACACCGCCAGAGAGGACACACGCGTTAGATCCATTGGTGAATGCCACTCGCATCTGTCCCGAACTATAGTCAAGTTTTCCGAAAGCCGCCTCGGTCGGATCGAGAAAGAACTGTGGAAATGCCCACTTAATGTCAGGCACCTTCGCCCGAATTTGCACTGATCCATAAAGGAAACTGAAATGTCCTTTCGTTGAAATCTGTCCCGAAACGAATGGCGGAAGAATGTCGAACGTTCGGTTTCGCACACAATCGCCCGTTCCTATTTCTCCAGTACAGTCGGTGCCAAAATTAAGGCTACTGCGAAGAATTCGACTCCCATAAATGCTGGTCATTCGAATGGGCTTAATGACGAGATTATTTTGACTCAGATGTAGCACTTCATCGTTTAGAAGATATGTGACGAATTCAAAGTCTGGCTGGCCAGCAAAACGTCGCTGTTGGGTCCACTTTGAAGTATCCAAGGTACTCGCTGAGAACTGTTCGTCGAAGATCAACCGATCGGCACAATCCTGCTGAACTCCATTTACGACTGTTACAGATGGTTTGCATTTGGTTCCCGGAGCAGCCTGAGTGGAGGTGGGAAGCAACGGTGTAGTAGTGTCCGTTTTGTTGACATACTGCGTCACTACGTATCGTCCGTCATCCTCACGGTATCCGAGTCCATTATAAATCACATAAGTCCAGTAATATAGGATGTCGCCAATTTTCAGTGATGTGACACGATTTCTGTACGTAAAGCGTCCATCTTTAGCTTTCGGAATATCCATGGCCCAGGTACCGGCCTCGAGTCCGTCCATTTCCTCGTTGAGTTTTCCGTGGAAAGCGAAAAGCGTTATACCATCCTCGGCCGGAATGGACACTTCAAATCCGCGAGGATAGAAAACCTCGATTTTTGCCGGCGGAACATCATATTCTGGTATAGCGTCGGTCGCACTTAGGAGCACACCGATGACAAAACCGATAACTAGAAGCGCACTACGATTCATTTTTAACTATAAACCAAATGATCGAACGAACGAACTTTACTGACTGACTTCGCTTTCTAACTGCCTTGTGGAAATTGTACTTGAACAGTTGAATAGCAGATATACACTGAGGCTATTCAGATTCAGTGACCCAAGCACTGATTAGCATGATCTTGTTCGAGGAATTATCTGCATATGCCAATGAATTCAACGAGAAAATGCAAAAGTGATGTTGGTCAGTACGCAGTGGCGCCGGAACGGATTCATTTTTTAAGGAGTTGATTTTCGGTACGAGGACTTCAAACGAGACTTTTTTTTATTGTAATTGTAGTAAAAGGAGCTCACTGCATACAAAACAGCGCTCTCCTTCCTCCTTCGTAGTCCAATTGATTGGGTAAATATTGAAAAAAATTCTAGATGATCAAGCTAAAATTTTCGGATCGCAATATATAACGTAACACCATAACGTCCGTTAAGCTGGCACCCCCACAACGTAAAATCGATAAGTGACATATCGCATAATTCGGTGATAATTAGTTGCTCCACTCAAAAATTTAGTGCTCCAGCCAAATCGTCAGGACTGATTATCTCATATGGGGGTGCTACCTTGACGTCACGCTAGCTCCCCCACTTCTAAAACCGCTGTAATGAACCATATTCTGGTCTGGTTGCGCTGTTTCCACCGGCAGATCAAAGGCAGCACCTGATAAGTAGTGATCTGCCAGTGGTATGAAACCAAAGACCAAGGGGCCCATTAAACCCGGACCCCGATACGAGCACAAGGGCATCGGCACCGTCCCCCAACCATTCTATCCTTGTCGCCCCATTTTTTATTATTCCCAATTTTTGCCTCCCACGATTGCGTTGTCTTTGCCAGGCCTATGAACTTTTGTTAATACGTAAAGGACAGTGCCAAAGAGCGACGAACACCCCGCCTACGTCTCACAAAGTGAGCTACAATTAGCATGGGCCGCCGCTTAGCTCGTTGAGGGGCCTTTTTCTTCGCCTGATGACACGGCCCAACCTTCACGGTCATTGTGCTACCTTAGGTTCCGTCCCTATGGGTATCTTCAGATGCTCACCAACCCGTCCATTACACCGGGGGTGCTAGCTTTTAAACCGCATATATCAATTTCCAAATAATCATATACTAAAAGTCTTCATTTAATGCTAATTTGGTGCTCCTGTTCACCCGGTCTCAGCTTCTGAGTCCATCAACGCTACGGTTCTACCACGAGCGAATTCAAACAGCTCTCGCGACGAAAATGGTAGCGGCCTGTTGGCTTATTCATACAAGTAGATAGGGGCGAATTTTCGAGAAACATGTTGACGGATGAAACGAACGCGCCTAATATTAGCTGAACCATGGCCCCCCTCTGTTCCGCTACCACTGTATGTATGCGTTGATTACCGTATTCCAATGTCAAGATTTCTCAGAAGCAATATTCTCGACATGAACCTTGAACAAAACTGGTTGAAGAGCTTCAAAAATAAGTAAATAGTAAATATTTTCGAGGTATGTAGTATAACTTTCATAAAACTGGTTGGAGCAGCTGCAGCAGTTAATTAGCTAATCCAGTTAGTGGAAGCAACATCTTATCGAACTGCGTATGAGCCGAAGTAGTAAGTACTGCAACATTGGATTTCGTAGTAGTAAATATGCTTAACTTCTCCCTATATTATAGACACTGTTTCTAGAACCCAATCTAAAAGCCCATGATATTGTAATCGCCCAGTGGATCGCACTCTGTATAATGTTTATCGTAATTAAAAATAAATATGTAATATATAAACTTATTAGATCCTAATCCGTTTTTTTCAACAGTTCAGATCAGAATAGAACAAAAAATGCACGCGTTACACTAACAAAATTGTTCTATACAGAGCAGGTTGTTAGTGTAATGCGTTCGATTGTTGCTCTGCTCCTGATCTGGACTGTTGAAAAAAGCACGCATATTTTTGTATTGGATGCCAAGACACCCTGACATTGAAAAATGAGGGAAAAGAGGCAGAGCGGATGAACATGCCAGGCAAAGTTTAGTATCAAATTTTCTCAGAATGAAACCCTATTGTCTAGCCTTGACTTCAGTCAGTCAGGAAGTTCTCACATGAGTAGAGTTGACCTGAGGCTACTTATGGGCTTCCTATCGAGCTATTACTGGGTGAGATTTTATGTAGACAAGTCGGGTTTGTCTAGAGCGACGGAATGTCGTATTTTTTTTGGTAAAGTTGAGACCACATGTACATTTTATGCGAATGCGTGACGATGACGCGTTAAACGTTCCTGGGGTAGGTCGTTATAAGCCCTGCCGTTATAAAACAAAAAAAATCCGGACCTTCAAGCGGAGCCCGTAACGCTAAACATGAAAATGTTTATTATTAATTTGCCAAATTTGATACGAATTTCTCACCACATATTTTTATACAAAAGTAGAAAATAAATACTGTTAATATACTATTAACATACTGTTAATGTACCGTTAATATATTGTTAATGCACTGTTAGTACTGTTAATGTACTGTTTATATACTGTTAATGCACTATTCATGTACTGTAAACATTATAGAGAGTTTTAGCAAACCGCTTGTCGTTTACGTATATGAGTGACGGAAAGATAATGCGCGTGCGCACGGAGTCTGTTGTCATTAAAAAGAAAGAAGAAGATGTCGTAATACGACAAGCTGGCCTGTTTAACGTTGTCGACAAACTTGTTTGACGTTGGCAAAGTTATAGGTACTTTTCCGGCACTCAAAGACGTAAACGACAAGCGATTGTACGTCTTGCTAAAACTCTCTTATGTTAATGCATTGTTAACAACATCTTAATGCACCGTGAATGTACTGTCAATGCACTGTTAACATACCGTTAATGTACTGCTATATGTACTGTTAGGTTGGGTAAGGTAAGAGGGTTGCTGCGCTAGCGGCATTAGGCCTGCGATTTCGGCCCATTTGGGGATGGATACTTATGCGAACCAGTTGCTGCAATCTCATTAGTTCCTTGACATTGGTTTTGTTCCCGATGGCCAACATACGGCGACTCCATACACAAGTAATAGGTCTTACTACACATGTACATATGTAAGTAGCCGTTGGCGGACTGAGACCCCATGTACTGGAGTAAGCCGACCGACACACAAAAAGGGCTGCACGGGCGTTATCACTTCTGTGCTTTACGTTATCCCCCCAGAGCAGTTTCCTATCTAGTATTAGGCCCATACATTTAACAATGTCAACAAAGTGAAGTGTTGCTCCGTTGAGGGAGGGGGAGGCAATTTACGGCCCGTTATGTTTCCTTGTAAAAAATATTACTTCAATTTTTGTGAAATTAGATTTAGGACTAATGTACTGTTAACATAATGTTAATGTTCTGTTCACATACTGTTAATATACTGTTGATGCACTGTTGATGGACTGTTAACATACTGTTAAGCCCATGTTAATATACTGTTTATATACTTGGCTAGGTTTCACTTCATGCCCAAAATGGTCTTCTATCCTGACTAAAGGAATTAAAATGACTTCAACAGTAATCCAGTGCGGTGGCCCTCAATCAGAAGATAACCACAATTGACGGGGTTTCATTTTATACTCAAGAAGGTATTTTTCTCCTGACCAAAGAACTTAAAGGCTATCAATAGCAGTCTAGTACCCATCTTGCCTTCATATCACTTTATTACCAAAGGACCCAGAATGCCATCAACAGTAGTCTACTGCATCCAGCCACCATCACCTAGCCATAATTATTTAACCATTATATTGTAGTAATTATCACGTCCAAATAATCTTACATAGAATGCATATCATACATTTAGTTGTTCATCTATTTTCATTACCTTTCCCTCCACAATACCCCTCAGATCAGACACGCTATACTACTTCAATTACACACCCCAAACATACCGCCACTACCTACTAAATTGTAAGTAGTAATTGTCTCACCGCCACGATTACCGGTAAAACTTGGCTAACAGTGTCCAAATACCACTGCCGTTCCAGGGGGCACCTACGAGGAGGACTATGGAAGAGGACTTCATTGGCCCCATGAACTGATTTGTTGGCGTTGAAAATGGGCATACTATTCGCCCTAACCCCCCTGGTGGGGCATAGCGCGTCAATTATTCCCATGTGGCTTAGTTAACGCTTCGTTAGCAAAAATTCGTTTCGAACGATGCATGCTACTAGCATGTACCTCCGCACTAACTAAGATGCGATTCGATGATTATTATATACAACTTAAATTCGGTAATCCAAATGACCGCTTCGGACCATATTACACTCCTCTGTAAAACTGTGATCAATCGGTAGGAAACAAATGGTACTTCCCATACAAAGTCATTCGAATTCAGCGACCCCTTGCTCTGATAATTATGATCGTTCTTCGAATTCCCTCAAATTCGACATGATAACGTGAATGGCGATGCTTCCGTATCGCAATATGTTGATTTCTGAGAACAAGCATGCGAAGCAATTCGAGAGATTCAAGTTCATCAAAACTGGTTTTTTATTTTTAACACCGAATAAAGAGTGGGTCAATATTACATACATATATTAGTTGGTGGAATATTTATTATTTTCCAAATAATGTGCCTTTATTTTTAGAAGACCACTACGTCAAATAGCCAGAAGTTGACTATACATCTTCATCTTATGGCTGCTACAGACAATGGCCCATCGCAGTCAGTTGCTATTCTAAATCTGGGCAGGTAGCGGTTTGTGCTCATAGTAAATTTAAAAGCAATTTTCTGTCCAACGCCAGTGCTACTAACCGCTATACGCGTAGATATACGATGACAATGGCTTCCAATTGTCAGTCATGGCCCATTCCCCATTGTCTGTAGCAGGCATTACAGTTGGTGGCTTGTCTTACTGGTAAGGAGACGTAGATTGCAACCGATTCCATAAAATATTACCAATGAATCGTTTGCCATTATTTTTTTCTGAGAATAGTTTAAATACTAACGATGATATCCATTAAAACACTCGTATACTCATTTATCTGTGAAAATTGCATGAATGAATGAATATGTAATCTTTGAATTGAACCTACTCATGGTATGTTTATCTTTAAATTTGGTGACTTCTTCATGAACAGTCCCCACTTTGTTATTCTAGTCAAATATGGACAGATAAAATAAAATACATATCTAAGACTGTGGGGCATGACCATTTTATAGGTATTCTTTCAGGCCGTTCTATTATTTATAATTTTTATTTTATTTGTTAATAAAAAAAACAAAACATTGATTGTTGCTCTGCTCCTGATCTGGACTGTTGAAAAAAGCACGCATATTTTTTTATTGGATGCCAAGACACCCTGACATTGAAAAATGAGGGAAAAGAGGCAGAGCGGATGAACATGCCAGGCAAAGTATCAAATTTTCACAGAATGAAACCCTATTGTCTAGCCTTGACTTCAGTCAGTCAGGAAGTTCTCACATGAGTAGAGTTGACCTGAGGCTACTTATGGGCTTCCTATCGGGCTATTACTGGGTGAGATTTGATGTAGATAAGTCGGGTTTATCTAGAGAGACGGAATGTCGTCTTTTTTTTTGTGAAAATTGAGACCACATGTACATTTTATGCGAATGCGTGACGATGACGCGTTAAACGTTCCTGGGGTAGGTCGTTATAAGCCCTGCCGTTATAAAACAAAAAAAAGTTCCGGGCCTTCAAGCGGAGCCCGTAACGCTAAACATGAAAATGTTTATTATTAATTTGCCAAATTTGATACGAATTTCTCACCACATATTTTTATACAAAAGTAGAAAATAAATACTGTTAATATACTATTAACATACTGTTAATGTACCGTTAATATATTGTTAGTGCACTGTTAATGTATTATTTACATACTGTTAATGCACTATTCATGTACTGTAAACATTATGTTAATGCATTGTTAACAACA